>JAVRXN010000011.1:90756608-92145358 GCA_033556935.1 Timema podura
CGGAATTTTTGTTTGGTTTGAAATGTAAATAACTTTTTGTTAAATTAAAAATGTGATTTTTATGAATAAATCCTGAGTATTTTCTACCATCATAATGGCTGTTCATACCGATTCAACTTGATTTTTTAAATTCCAATTTACTCCTTCGGTAAAGTTTATTTAAACCTATTTACAAACGATATTGGGTGACTCAATGGATGGTCGAGAGGGTTTGAACTTCCCCTCGTATATTATTCAGCTCCCTCAAAGTTTGAGGGATAACCTCGAGACCCATTGAATCTCTGGCTCCCAGCGTCACAGAGATATACATCCCAATTGGCGAGCCAGTTAATTAAAGGCCAGATTACGAGGTTGGTGTTAATTAATTCCATCCAATCTCGCTCCTGGGATCAGAATATTAAAAGTCGTTGCGTGTAAAATGAATTGTTTGGTTTACGTCACGAACTTGTTTGGGCTGACTAAATTGACTTGTTGACTCGAGACAGACGATTCAAACGATCTAACAAAACATATATTTGAACCGGAACAAACTAATGTCGATTATCTGGGTCAACAGTATCATTCAGTTGGAGGGTAGTCAACACTGTTATCTGCATCGGTGGGCGCGCCGACCAAATGTCAGGCTCGTCTTGTCTGGTTTGTTGGTGATGGGAAGGTTCAGATTCATATCCCGGTCGGGTGTACTAAGAGTGTTTTATTCTAAATGATTTCCAATTCTCCCTCTAGGCAAATGTAAGCGGTCATATACCGGAAAATTGCACGGGATATTCCAGGAACTGTTCTATAGAAATGTTGGTCTCCTCGTTATCTGAGAAATCGGGCCGATGTCGTGGTCTCATGGGGACCAGGGGAGGGTGTGGTCAGGTTAAGTCCCCCACGCACGCCAACATGGCGTGAGTCGCGCGGCGTGACGTCACGGTCCTCTGCACGGAGGACTATCAACAGCTGCCGGTAAACAACAGGTAGACAAGAAGGACATAGTACACTCATCACTATTTCAAGGGTTGACCATCTCTTGTTTATCGGGGGGCCGGGTTTCGAGATTACAACACAGGGCCATTCCGGCACGAGGCTAAGAGATTAACTCAACCACCAACGTCGAGAGAATTGTTGTGATAGGTCGGACACAGGTCGACAGGAACTTTGTGGTATTCCAGGATCAGTCGTCAAAAATATATTTACACACCGCGCCCTACCATACACTAGTTTTGGTACAAGTCCGTTCTGAAAGGTCTTTTTCCCTACTAGAATAATACTTTATAGCAGGATTTTGGTAGGAATAAAGACCTTTAAGAACAGTAATCCTATCCAAATTAGTGCTAAGTACAATTTTCATAGAAAGGGACGAAATTGATAGTATCTTACTATGTTATTTTACCTGTACCTGTCCTGGCTCTGCGCGTTTAAACTACGTTAATAGAATAGGCCTGAGTAAGGTAGAGTTTAGAATAAATGCATCAGAAGATATGTATCCGCAATCACGTGAAGGGAGAATAGGAAAAAGAATTGAAGGTAAACAGCTGATTTTTCAGTCACCGATAAACCAGACTGGATGGGCCTGACATAAAGTCCACCTGCCCACCAATACAAGCTATAAGGTCCCTGCTAGGTGCTTGTCCTGTTCCTAAAGTTATTTCTCAGTCACCGATAAACCAGACTGGATGTGCCTGACATAAAGTCCACCTGCCCACCAATACAAGCTATAAGGTCCCTGCTAGGTGCTTGTCCTGTTCCTAAAGTTATTTATTTGCTCTTCGTCTACAAAATGTTGATATATTTATTATAAAGTCAAGCTTTTTCATTTTCACCCCAATAGTGTATGTGGATCGCCTGGACGGGTAGTAAGACGTGTAAAATGCTCTAAATAGGATGACTATGCAATGTAAAATATTTTGTTAAGTTAAATTATTCTATAATAAAATACAATACATGTTTATAACACTGGAAAGTTGGTGAACTATGAAAAAATGCACAAGAAATTGCACAAGATATAAGATGGAAATTAACATTGTGGGAAATAAATCCACTCTTAATAATCCCAATCAAAAATTGAACCCTGATCCCACCAGTTCAGAATCCACCACTCTATCCATGTATTTACTCCTGCTAGTGACACCCTGTATAGTAACGTTTACCCTCTTCCCTATTCTTCCTCTGTAATACAAAACTCTTGCACCCCCAAAGCTCGTCGCTTTCTTTCCTTCACTGTAGCTCCTCTTCGCTCTCCTTTGGGGCGACTCTCTCCACCAATACACCACCTTAGTGGCAAGTAGCCACGCGTCAGCCCCCACCATTGCTATTAGCTACGCCACAAGACTAGAGCCGAGTCTCTCCTGAGCGAGCAGGCCGGATCATCAGACGTTTGCTGGGAAACATTCCCTGGGGAAATAAACGAGTGGTTGCTACAAGTGTGTTTTATCTCCTAGCCCCCCGTTCACCAGCTCACCGCGACCTCCAACGCCGAGCTGTCCCAACCTCCCGTTCACCAGCACACCACGACATCCAACGCCGAGCTGTCCCAACCTCCCGTTCACCAGCTCACCATGACATCCAACGCCGAGCTGTCCCAACCCCCCGTTCACCAGCTCACCACGACCTCCAACGCCGAGCTGTCCCAACCTCCCGTTCACCAGCTCACCACGACATCCAACGCCGAGCTGTCCCAACCTCCCGTTCACCAGCTCACCACGACATCCAACGCCGAGCTGTCCCAACCTCCCGTTCACCAGATCACCACGACATCCAACGCCGAGCTGTCCCAACCCCCCGTTCACCAGCTCACCACGACCTCCAACGCCGAGCTGTCCCAACCTCCCATTCACCAGCTCACCACGACATCCAACGCCGAGCTGTCCCAACCTCCCGTTCACCAGCTCACCACGACATCCAACACCGAGCTGTCCCAACCTCCCGTTCACCAGCTCACCATGACATCCAACGCCGAGCTGTCCCAACCCCCCATTCACCAGCTCACCACGACCTCCAACGCTGAGCTGTCCAAACCCCCCGTTCACCAGCTCACCACGACATCCAACGCCGAGCTGTCCCAACCCCCCGTTCACCAGCTCACCACAACATCCAACGACGAGCTGTCCCAACCTCCCGTTCACCAGCTCACCACGACATCCAACGCCGATCTGTCCCAACCTCCTGCCCAAGAGCTCGCCACGGTATCAAAGCAGTGACATCCTGTATAGTCACACTCCTGCTAGTGACACCTGTATAGTCACACTCCTGGTAAAGACACCTGCATAGTCACACTCCTGCTAGTGAAACCCTGTATAGTCACACTCCTGATAGTGACACCTCTATAGTCACACTCCTGCTAGAGACACCCTGTATAGTCACACTCCTGCTAGAAACACCTTGTATAGTCATACTCCTACTAGTGACACCTTGTATAGTCACACTCCTGCTAGAGACACCCTGTATAGTCACACTCCTGCTAGTGACACCTTGTATAGTCACACTCCTGCTAGTGACACCTTGTATAGTCACACTCCTGCTAGTGACACCTTGTATAGTCACACTCCTGCTAGTGACACCTTGTATAGTCACACTATTGCTAGAGAAACTCTGTATAGTCACACTCCTACTAGATACAACCTGTATAGTCACACTCCTGCTAGAAACATCCTGTATAGTCACACTCCTGCTAGAGACACCTTGTATAGTCACACTCCTACTAGAGACATCCTGTATAGTCACACTCCTGCTAGTGACACTCTGTATAGTCACACTCCTGCTAGTAACACCCTGTATAGTCACACTTCTACTAGAGACACTCTGTATAACCAACAGAATAGCTCATGTTGAGAAACCGCGAAGAAAAGATCAATAAATTGCATGACTCCATCACCGGGTCATTAAAGAGCTATTACCTCCGGCATTTGCACTATATTGGCGTTTGACAACTAATAATATGAACCGAGCATCTACAATTTGCTGTTGTATAGCATTAGACAACAGTCAGTACTTGTCTGCCACTCTGCCATTAGCATCAGATCGACCTATATACAAGGTTAGACGCACGTGACCAGTTTTACTGCGTCACGCTCACGACAGCATTGTCACACTGTCACACATCACACATCACACCACACGCATGGCCAACTATTCACGCAAACCTTTATTTAATACATTTAACGAGATAATTGTAACAATTTATACGATAGTATCACTAGAGATTGCTTCGAACAACATATCATTCGACATGAATAATAATAATAATAATAATAATAATAATAATAATAATAATAATAATAATAATAATAATAATAATAATAATAACAATAATAATAATAATAATAGTAATAACAATAATAATAATAATAACCTGTAAACATCTGAATCAGTAGCTTCTTGAAGTCTATTAGCATTCTCAGGAGATACAACCCAAAATACCCCCTCCAACCCTCCTGCCTCTACGAACAGATAAAATCTGGTTAAGACTCTTGATATAATTTGATTCAACATAGCAATTCATTTAGCACAAGCTAAATTAAAAAAAAATCTGAAATGTTTTATTTTAAAAGTAGCCCATACCGGTGATCTCGTGGTCTAGGGGGATCAAGCTCTTACCAATCTGAATTACCAGTGGAAGGGAGGTCGAGGTTCGAATGTCGGAGGTAACCTTGAAGATATGTATAGCTAGGTTCCCATGTTCACAAGAGAATGTTGGTGCATATATTTCAAACAAGTCCCACTCGTTCTGTCCCCTCAGACAAGATAGTCCACGTCACTAATGACACGTGGACTGCACATTCACAACACTGTACTGAAACAAACATGTCCTTGAACGGGAATTAAATTATTATTTCTTTAATATTACATCTAACACAAGAGTCTAAGAAAAAGGATAAGGATGAGTAAGGAAGTTGGTGAAGATGCCCAACGTTATTAGCGTGGAGAGAGCATGGGTAAACAGAAAACAGCACCATATTCACAATACCCCCGCTAAGGGGGGGGGGGACATTAATTACACTCATTAGACCGCCTGGCCACCGTTGAGGATATTTAAATATGTCCTGACGTCAAGCGCTAGTGTTCACCTCCTTACAAGTCATCTATCTCCGTCTGTCAGACCACGAGCCAATCAATAGCAGTCACGTGACACAAGCTTTAAACATCAAATGAGGAACAGAGAATAGGGTGCTAGAAAACACATGGGGGTGGGTCAATAAGTTATCCTTACATTTGTAGCTGCAGCTAAAATAATTATTTGTACGTAAGCATCCAAATATCAAGAGTGAACTAAATCCAGATAATCTTTTTAGTAGCACCAGGGACAGACAGACAGACAGACGGTTAGATAGAAGGACCGTAAAAATCCACTCTTTTTTTAGTTTGAGGGACAAATAAAACTTCAATCATCCTGACCTCGATTTAAAAATTTCACTATTGAATGCTTTCTCTTTATGAGAGTTGAAAATGGTCCCTTGTGTCGTTCTAGCACCGGGACTCGCGGCGGTTTAATCCGTGAAATGTCATCAATCAAATGAACGCTCCGCGCGAACTTTGCAACCAATGCTCGAGAATTAGGAGCTCCCGAGCTAGGATAAATATTTATATGTTGTGGTTTTTATGGAGCGAGAAATAAAAGTGAATGTTTTCAAGTTGAAACGGGACTAAATTTACGAGCGAACCGCTAACGGGAAATTAGGCACGTTCCGCTGCTGAGCCTGTTAACACTTCTTCTGTTTCGTGCGTCAAGTTCAGGGCGGGGAGAAAGAAACTGGCTTCGAGACCCTTTTAGAACGTAACGATATATTCTCATGTAACACGAACACAATATAGTTTCTAGAATTATTCTAGAGCAAGAATTATTAATACTTTGTCGTATAGATAAAGTACTGTGACCGTAAACATTTTAGATCTCGTTATTATAATAGTTCGTGACGTTTTATTTACCTCTGAACTCCAAATAACAGGTTTGTACCAACGTCTGTATCGCCCACAATATCTGGAATCATATGACTGTATGTGTCAAGATATGAAGCAAGACCTCTACCCTTCCCTGGTCCTAACAAGAAACAAAAGGCAATCTCCGGCCGCAGGACGCTCTCAGGCGAACACGCCAAACAGAAACACTGCCGTGACTATGATTTCCTCCAAAGAACATCGAGAATGACAGTCGACAAATGATCCTCACGTTCTAGAAGTGGAGAAGAGAGAGACGTGAAGATAGAGGATCTAGAAGGGAGAAGAGAGAGACGTGAAGATCTGGCCTCACCTGTTGGCACGAAAGACGGAAACGGAACATATTAAGGCAACGGTTAAACATTGCGTGTTCATTTATCATCAATGGAAAGTGAGGGAGGAACGAATGAAAGAAAGATACATTGGTTTTTAGAACGGATTAATAGGCCTACGAACGAATTGATAAAAAAGACTTAGTTTATTTTTAACCGTACTGCATAGACTTTATCGCTACTTTACCTAAATTATACTCTTAATTAGTAAGATATGAGAAACTAAATAAAATAACTTGTTATAGAAGCTAATGGGGGAAAAACAAAGGACCATCGCATTTCACCAAAGAGCATATATGGAATAATATACACTGTAACAGAAACATATAACTTTTCTGTCCATTTTCAAAAACTCTATTAACAATAAGTATTTGCATTTAACTCAGAAGATGTTTATCTATAAAATATGAACGTTAGTTGAACTCCATTTATTACAGTTTATGCAACAAAAAAAAACCCATATTTTTGGCCAAAATAAATCAAATATAGTTCCATCAGAAACATTTAGTTTAATTTCCTACAAATATAATATCAACATACAGTTCTTGAAATATCTTCACGAGTATTGTGGTATTTTAACAGAAACATTTATCTTAATTTGACCTTAAGCACCTTAATCTCTGTCACACTTAGAGGGGCCAATGTCGGAATAGAAAGAGAAGGAAGAAAACGAGCAGTTGACCCAGTGGTCCGCTGATGATAACTCTTCCCCTCTCCCGCTGACGAATATAAACACTCACTTTACTGTTTGCACCTGAAAAACATTGAGTTGCTTTTTTAGAATCATTTAATAGCCATGTAATTATCTCTTCTGCGCATGGGCTATGTTTTATAACAAGTACCCACATCAAAGAACTCTTCAAAATGGGTCAATGAATTTACAATAAACATAAGGCGAGAAAAAGGCCAAGATGTACTTTGCTGCCACCATATTGAAATAAAATGGTGGAAGTAAATTTTAACTAGCCCATAATGTTAACTGGAAACTTATTTATGTCCATTCGAAGGTTCATCATAATCGGCCGAGTAATTTTTTGCGTAAAAACAGTAACAGAACCAGCCCATCTCTCTATATAGGCTGGCTTTACGGTTTGTTTCAATGTTGTTAGAACGCGCCGAATAAAACCTAGATACATTTACATGGGGAATCCTGTCCTCCTGACTTTTCATGACGTCAGCTAGAAAGAAACGTTAATAAAAATAAACATATTTTTTAATCAGTCAACATTGATAACATTCAATACATTATTCTTGTTAGTTATTGAAAGTATCTATCAAAAGTGACGGCTTCAGATCTCATTATTTGAATTATGAATGTACTAAAATTAGTTGTTTTTAAAAAATGTTATAAAAAGTTTCTTTCTACTTGAATCTGACTGTACGTTGAGAGTAAAATATCTGTTGAGCTCTGATATAAAGTTAGTGTGTACCTATATAGATGTGAACCAGTGACTGTCATGTAGTGTTGCACAGCTGTGTGCATATATCTCATTATCAATGTTCATGTTTTATTCAAATTAAATGAAAAGAGAGTAATAACTTTATTAAAATAAGAAATTATTATGTTTTAATAATACTCGTGTAGAAATGACTAGTACCTCAAATCATCGAACATAAGGTCGAAAATCATATGCCACAACGCGGTGTGTTGGCCCTATTGTCACGGACAATAGCTCGCTGTTCGTTTAGTCTGATATTAATAGTTAATTGTGTTCGTGATGAGGTATCACGTGACTAATATCAACTCTGTCATTGGTCCAATCACAGTCACAATCCAGATTGGCTATGACTTAATCAATAGTCGATACAACCATCAGAGCTAGTGGCGGGCTAGCGTGCTCGACTCTTGAGGAGTCCAATATCACCTCATCCCCCCCCCCCCCCCCGTGCGTTGAGGATTGGTTTTAACTGTGTCTCATCATAATCATCATCATCATTAATCATTGGTCAATTTGGATTTTAATGATTTGAATTCATGCTAGGTTGTACTTTTCCATATAAATAAAGTATTGCAATCATGAACATTTTCTACCTGAGGACTAAAATGGATCTTGGCATTAAATGTACCCTTAACTGAAATAAAGTCTCAGAGTTTTGTCTGTCTCCATGTCTCTCAGTATGTATGTCTCCATGTCTCTCAGTATGTCTGTCTCCATGTCTCTCAGTATGTCTGTCTCCATGTCTCTCAGTATGTCTGTCTCCATGTCTCTCAGTATGTTCTGTCTCTCAATGTCTCTCTCAGTATGTATGTCTCCATGTCTCTCAGTATTGTTATGTCTCTCGATGTCTCTCTCAGTATGTATGTCTCCATGTCTCTCAGTTTGTCATCTCAGTATGTCTTCTATCCTGAGCTACTAGCTCAGCAGAAACGGTTTGATGAATTTCGTTCAAACGTTATATACATACACACAACACACACACACACACACACACACACACACACACACACACACACACACACACACACACACACACACACACACACACACACACAAACACACACATATATATGTTACGCCTTGAGGACAAAGCGTGATTTTGATTCTAGACCTTAAATTAAGGGAAGTTTACTAAACACAGATTTTTGAAATATATACATTTTTCGAAAATAGTTCTACCGATTTGGTTGAGATTGTGTATCTGAAAAGTGTATTTGTATTTTTGGGGAAAAATTGATTTGAGGGAAGTTTACTGATTACTGATTTTGATAGTTCTAAATTTATTCACGAGAAAGTAGGCGTGTTCCAGGCCTTGCCACAAATCCGTGTATTCACAATGATGTATCAGGAATCAAAGGGGTGTAGTTCACAGGTAACGTACCCACATTTGCGTGGAAGGAGAGTGGAATAGCACTCAGGTTAGTACACCCGACAGTAATTCGAACACCAACCTTCACATCACAGTCAAACTTTATCAGATAAGGACAACTTAACCCACGTAACCTACAATGCGAGTTGATTTACAGCCGAGGTTATTAACCGGGGATTGAACCCCGGACTCACTTGACCGAGGGAGACGTCCTCTATCTTACGTGAGGGGGATTATTGCGCTGGTTTATAAAACAGTCATTTGTCTGCTAGTTTGGGCTCATCAGGAAACCAGGAGAGGATTAATAATGGACGGCGGACGTTCGATAGCAAAATGGACAAAACACGACACAAAAGAGGATCTGATTTTTCTATTAATATCTTCTGGAAATTAGAGAATGTTCCAATAACTCCCTTATAATCTGTTAGTTCAGCCTGGTTCGTTTCGAGACTAACAAAACAACTAATACAATATTTGTATTCTAACACTCAGAGATAATAACTAGTCAACTAGATGAATTTAGTGTTGCTTAGTTTACATTCAGAGATAGTCACTATATTAATATTATAATTATTGTAACTTATGGTTAGAGTATCATAAATGACAAGTACACTACTTCACTATTATTTGCATTTCTCTGAAATACAACACAAGCATATTCATGAGATAGATTTCCATGTTCTATGTTCTGAACGTGTTACGGACCAGTCTGAAGGTCACGACGATGCAAGAAACGCATATAAATATCGAACATATTATATGAACTCTAACCTTTTCCTCTGTCATTTGTTTTCCACGCCGATGTAACAAAACACGCGAGACAAGCGCGGTGGAATACCTGCACGGAACTATACTCATCGGATAAAGGATCACTAAGTCAACTAAGATAAAGTGACTTTTTAAATAAACACAACTTATGCTTCTATGCAATGTTTGATGTGGTAATGGGTTTAGTTTATAGAACACACGTACAGCTATACGGTTGAGAGAGAGAGAGAGAGAGAGAGTTATACAGAAAACAAGAGAAAGAGAGGGATAGGCGTATAAAGGTAGACAGAGTGAGAATCTAGTCAAAAGAATGGGGACGAAGTAACGCTTGAATTTTCTTTTTTTATAACTGACGTATATTTGCTGCTAATTCAGCTCATTTTAATGAAAATCTTTTGTGTTTTCCATTCCCGTGCGCTTCCATGAAATGTTTTAATAACTGCTCCAGACTACAATGCTCTAAAGTTTGTTAAATATTGCTCCAAATTTTTAGAGGGAGCTAAGAGTTGTACTAACAAACCAAATAATAGTGGCTTGCATCATGAAACCATTTATATCCATCGCATCTTTAATATAAATCTAAGTTGCAGTTGGAAACTTTGTAGAAATGAACTGACCAGTTTTTTTAACGTCATCTATGCATTTAACCAACATTCCTACGCTATAAGCTTAATTTATTTACGAGTATATTCAGCCCGAACGGTTACTAAGAGGCCGTCACACAAAAAACAACAATACTAACACTGTACTAAAATAAAATATTTTGTAAAGTTGATTCGAGTTTCTAAATTTAAAAATATTATGTAGTTTTATATCTAAAGGTTTATTGTTCAATCATCTTTTTTTATTTTGATCAACCAGCTAGAAGTAAACTGCCCCTGTAATGCTTCTTTCCAGCCAACCAAACGAATATCTCAAATGTACTGTACAGGCATGCTGGGTAGTGAACCAGTGTCCTCCCTCACAGGACTCAGGACTCAAAGTTGAGTGGTCCCCCTTCGATACTTCACTTCGTTTGTTCCACGAGTCGTGTATTCATTAGAGACCCTTCTGTTGCTCTTGAGCTACTCCTTGTTTTATGTTGCCCGCAAACCCTCGTTAGGGATGGACAAAAAGGAAGTCTTGCAGAGGTGTCATATAGAATGATCAACATCATTAGTAGGTACAGGGGTAGACTAACATGTCTTGAAAGGTGCCCGGTTGAATTGTTGGTTTATTTCCACCCTCTAACTACCCCAAACCTAGCTGACTGTCCTATTTACTACCCCCTTGTCCCTCCAAAACTTTCCATTGTTCTTTATTGTACCTCCAGGGGTGTACACTGTACATACCAGCCACAACAGACTGGGACGACAATCACTAGGATGTATTGTCACAGCCACATTCTATGTAGATATTGTTGTTCAAATTAATACGCTCATTAAATTTGATAACAAACAAATACAGGTATTAATAACTCACTCACAAACTTTAAGAGAATGTGGAACAATCAAATATTAGCAATTTTGTTTACACAGATTTTTTTTTCAAATATAGTAATATATGTTAGTAATGGTTTTATGGTCGATGGAAACATATTTTAATTACAATTTCCCGTTTCAACGTGTTTTCCAGGGAGTGTGGTTGGTTTCAAAATATAAAGATGTTAAGAGTTCTGGGGAATTTCATTAAAACAGACTTTCTTCTCCATGTCCTAGAGTTATTGTTGGTTATAACCCATATTAGCAATAAGATGCTTTACACCAAAACTAACCTAATATTATATTTATTGTGTGAAGTAATAAAATCAAACAATAACTCCCCGTTTTATTAATACAAACCAACAACAACCTGCAATAGCTCCTCATGTTTTAATTGATATAAATACTATCCAGCATTAAGATCATCCAGACTAATTAATAGTTACAAACTAGAGATTACAAGATACGTACAGTCCGGACAAACTCGCATCTTACAAGTTTTAGTTTTTAGTTCTAAGAAAGATTACAAACATGAAATACAGTTTTCTCTGTCCTACATTTGTCTTCCGACCTCAAACTGTTTTAATCAAGTGGTGTTTTATATTGCGGCCAAGGAAATGTAATGAAACCTGAACTCTCGTCGGAATACATCCGATTGGTCGAAACAGAAGAGAACATGTTGCTGACAATACCGTGAGGAGAACATGTTGCTGACAAGTCCGTGAGGAGAACATGTTGCTGACAAGACCGTGAAGATAACATGTTGCTGACAAGACCGTGAAGAGAACATGTTGCTGACAAGACCGTGAGGAGAACATGTTGCTGACCAGACCGTGAATATAACATGTTGCTGACAAGACCGTGAGGAGAGCATGTTGCTGACAAGACCGTGAGGAGAACATGTTGCTGACAATACCGTGAATATAACATGTTGCTGACAATACCGTGAGGAGAGCATGTTGCTGACAAGACCGTGAGGAGAACATGTTGCTGACAAGTCCGTGAAGAGAACATGTTGCTGACAATACCGTGAATATAACATGTTGCTGACAATACCGTGAGGAGAGCATGTTGCTGACAAGACCGTGAGGAGAACATGTTGCTGACAAGACCGTGAAGAGAACATGTTGCTGACAAGTCCGTGAAGAGAACATGTTGCTGACAATACCGTGAATATAACATGTTGCTGACAATACCGTGAGGAGAGCATGTTGCTGACAAGACCGTGAGGAGAACATGTTGCTGACAATACCGTGAATATAACATGTTGCTGACAATACCGTGAGGAGAGCATGTTGCTGACAAGACCGTGAGGAGAACATGTTTCTGACAATACCGTGAGGAGAACATGTTGCTGACAAGACCGTGAAGAGAACATGTTGCTGACAAGACCGTGAAGAGAACATGTTGCTGACAAGACCGTGAGGAGAACATGTTGTTGACAATACCGTGAATATAACATGTTGCTGACAAGTCCGTGAAGAGAACATATTGCTGACAATACCGTGAATATAACATGTTGCTGACAATACCGTGAGGAGAGCATGTTGCTGACAAGACCGTGAGGAGAACATGTTGCTGACAAGACCGTGAAGAGAACATGTTGCTGACAATACCGTGAATATAACATGTTGCTGACACGTCCGTGAATATAACATGTTGCTGACAATACCATGAATATAACATGTTGCTGACACGTCCGTGAATATAACATGTTGTTGACAAGTCCGTGAGGATAACATGTTGCTGACAAGACCGTGAAGAGAACATGTTGCTGACAAGACCGTGAAGAGAACATGTTGCTGACACGTCCGTGAATATAACATGTTGCTGACAAGTCCGTGAGGATAACATGTTGCTGACAAGACCGTGAAGAGAACATGTTGCTGACAAGTCCGTGAGGAGAGCATGTTGCTGACAAGACCGTGAGGAGAACATGTTTCTGACAAGACCGTGAGGAGAACATGTTGCTGACAAGTCGGTGAAGAGAACATGTTGTTGACCAGTTTACAATCAGAGTTCAGAACATTAATATTTGTATGTATTATTTAAACATTATCGGTTACATTCTTTAATAAAAACAAGAAGAAGTTCTAAAACACAATTTCACAAATAAAATAAATAGTTTACCTTGAATTCTCGGAGAATGAAGTATTGTGATCGCAAAAACAAACCAACTTAAGATTCGGATTAATTTTATATCCAGGCATTGTTTAACATCACAAACAAAATTGCTGTTTTCATTTTCCCATGAAAATGATTTTAAGGGCACTTTACATAAACTGAACTCTACAAATTTGATCATTTCTCCGCAACTATTTGAGATTTGAAATAACTTGTCATTGTAAGGCTGTAGGAATATTAGTAATATATATTTATTTTAAATATATGTTTATAAAACCGATAGTTTCTGAACTATAAACAAATATATCTTTCTTATTAAGCACTCTGAAACATGAAAGGTATTGTTATGCTCTTTGGTGTCCAGAGATGTTCCTATTTTCTCAATGTTTCTGTAACGTTGAATATTGCTCCATTAGAAACCTAGAGTTTAACTTTATTCACATGGTGATATCAACAGTTGTTGAATATTTGTAATGAGTATAGCAACATTATATGACAAACTTTTTAAATGAAGAATAAAGTTGTCAACAAAATCTACGACACCCATAACAGATATTCAAGAAATGTTGAGGTCACCATGTGAAGAAATTTAATTTCTATATTTGTACTGGAGCAATATTTTATTTGTTCTGACAAAAAAAATGTGTTGCCATAAAAAACTGTAAAAACACTGGATTTTTCTCACATCTCCTTCCATTCCACCATAAATAACTAAATATAAAAGGATAAACAGCCAATAACTTAAATAAAATCTAACTGCGAACAAATGAATAACTTAACATAACGGGATCTTAAGTATTTATATAAATTAAGCTCCTTCTTATACCAGGTTTCAAACTGAAGAGCTTACCTAACGACACGGAGACTGTGATCAGTTTAGGAGGTTTTATTTATTTATTTCTAAATTAATAATTGTTAATTTTTAAATTGTAATGTATTTAAGAAAACAATACTGGTCTCATTTCCCCTGTTTTCTAAAGAATACTACATGCATGACAGAGATACGACATCAGCCTCGAGCTGTGTTCGCTGTATCAGGACTGGTAGAAATAACCTTAAAAAATACAAACATGTTTTATTGCTGTCAACACTGATAACATTATATTGTTATTGTTATTGTTATTGTTCGATAATATGTCTCACACAAGTGACAGTTGTAGGTCTCTTGACTTGACGTATGACTAAAGCGTACGATTCAAACACAAACACAACTTATGAATGAAAGTTGGTCACCAGACTACGCTGTAATAACGCGGAATATTAATTATTACTGCTCTCGTAGAGCTTTGCAATCAACACTAACCTATACTACATTCACTCTAAGCTTGATCGGAGACATGTAACAATGTTCCAGCCAGTTAGCACGCGGTGTTCCCGACTCAGGGTCTGGGGAAGGGGGTGGGGGGGATCAAGCTCTGATTTCCCGACTAGCGCCTGGTGGCTGCGTGTTCGATACAAATCTCTCTGCATTGCAGAGGAACACTTCACTTACGTGGAAATAACTAGTATTGGTTTGTAATACTATATTATAATTCAAAAGTGTTATAAAACGCTTGTAATAACACTTCACTGAGGATTTCGGTATAGTTGGTTTCTTCTTAACTTAAATTAATAACATAAATGAATTTGTTTCGTTGTTGTGGCAACAAGAGATATTATAGTACATGAAATAATAATCTATAAATTATTATATTCACACCTGTATATTATTATAACTGGCCATCAAAATTAATAAATGAGTTTTTATAACTTAGAGAAGGAGTCATGAAAAATACTAGTTTCAAAATGAAACTTTTTTATTTTGTAAGCAGACGAGCGTAATCACAACCGACTACCATTTGAATGACGTCATCAACACACCCTCGTCTTGTATGGTTCATAATATTAATTTGTGAAGAGAACGCAGCCTTTTAGAATCTCTCGTTTGAAAACAGTTTTAAATGAACCACATAAACCTATTCCATTAAAATAAAACATCCACACAGTTATTTACATAAGTTCATATTTCAATAATGTAAAAACTGTTAAAAGAAAAACGTAATCAAAACCAAATTATTGTTCGAGTTTTGACTGACAGCAGCTACACATATGATCTTGCAGATCATGTGGTTTGGTGATTGGATACTTGGCAGAATAGCTAACGACTGAAAGTAGGCTACCAGTTTTGATATTCAAGAAATTTTGATCAATAAATTCGCAAAACTAATTTGATTTCTATTTTAGATTTCAAACTTTCTCGTTCATTAATGATGTGTTGAAGTTTGCGTTCCATTAATTAAAACTCGCCGGAAGACAAGAAATGAGATTGTTTGTTGTTTCATGTCTGTCTTGTTTTAAAACACACAGCAGGGGAGTAATAACTCGCTAGTTACACTACTAATGAGATATTTCTGTACTAAAAATAGTAGATGTATCAATAAAACAACAAAATATTGCAAGCTTTAAACTAAACTATGATGGGATCACAAGCAGCTTAACGTTTATGTAACGTAAAAGAACATAGTGTGATCAAGTCTCACGTAACGTAAAGGAACATAGTGTGATCAGGTCTCACGTAACTTAAGGGAACATAGTGTGTTCAAGTCTCACGTAACGTAAAGGAATATAGTGTGTTCAAGTCTCACGTAACGTAAAGGAACATAATTACTTCAATTAAGAGTTTTAAACTGGAAAATCTGAGTTTTAATCTGAGGACTCAAAATGTACTTTATAAACATAAGGGTACATCATCCCATGACTTACAAACTATCTTAACCTAGGACAGCATAACGACACCAGACACTCTTAACTCGTGACAGCACCACAAGTTTTAGTCACAAGACCTGGGTTTGATTCCAGCTAGCTCTACCGGTACTATTCATATTCCTTATCCTGTTATAAGTAGAACGTAAAGAGTACTGGAACTATGCATTTCTCTCATCCTACTCCCCTAAGATTAGATAGCTAAGACAGTATGATTACTATCTACTCACACTAATGGTCATATGGACAAAGGAATCACTCTATTCTTATCTTGTTTGCCAGTGATGAGTTCATAGTTCGATTCCTCAACACTTTGTTGAGGATGTTTTTTTTAAATGGATTTGGCACTCTTGCTACTAGCAAATGCCGGCACATTGATTCTAAATTTCACCTTCCTCATCCCTACCAATGTATTGTAAATATGCAGATAACCCGGACGGGTAGTAAGACGCTAGAAAAAATCTCTTTCTTTGTTTACTACTCACCGTCTTACTACCCGTCCGGAACATCCGCATATTGACACTACATTGCTAGGGACGAGAAGGTGGAATTTAGAGGAAATGTATTCACGTGAATGTTGAAAGAGAAACCATTGAAGAAAAACAACCCTCATTACACCTGTCTTGGATTCGAACACTAACCTTGCCATCACGAGCCTGCCAATTAGCCTGCATGCACACCAATGTGGGTACCTACCCGTTAATGTCATTCGGTCATCAAAATGCTACTACACAATTGAAATATTTAAAATATTAGTATTATATTAATATAATAAATATTTCGTTCTGTACATCTCATATAAATGTCTTGTTTAAACTAAATTTCAGCCCCATACATTAATTACTTTGCCTTAATAATGGTACGATGGTACGAGAAAAGTTATAAAGTAGCTCGTTTGACCCGTTATAACTTGTGAACTGTAATAATTTGAAATCATTGAATCAATATTTGTTGTTTATAATTATATACTTGGTAAAATGTGTAATATCATTTTGATGGTTGAATGACCTTGAATAATATTTAAAACTGATTGTAAGGATACATCTTCTGAGAACATCTTCCGAGAACATCTTTTGAGAACATCCTCTGAGAACATCCTCTGAACTCTAAACATCTTCTGAGAACATATTCTGAACACTCTGAGAACATTTCTGAGAACATCCTCTGAGAACATCTTCACCTTCGGAACTCTCTGAAAACATCCTCTGAGAACATCCTCTGAAAACATCTTCTGAGAACAATTCTGAGAACTCCTAGAACTTCTGAGAACATCCTCTGAGAACATCCTCTGAGAACATCCTCTGAGAACATCTCGAACATCTTTGAGAACATCTTCTGAGAACATCCTCTGAGAACATCTCTGAAACATCTCTGAGACATCCTGAGAACATCCTCTGGAACATTCTAGATCCTCTGAGAACACTCTGAGAATATATTGAACCTCTCTATAGCAACATTCGTCCCCGGTTTTCTGTCATCAGCACAGTTGACATTCTTCCTTCACTCGAATTATTTGTGTTCCAAATTAGAGGAAAGGGCAGGTCTTCTATCTTTCTTTCTTGTTAACTGCCCCCCCCCCCTCCCTTACGTCCTTAGCAACTCGACTATTTTCAAACATTCATTCGCAACATTTTACTCTGCAGCTGCGAGTGAGCCCGATTTCAACGAACCGATCGGAACTCTCCGACGCAGCCGTTAACGAGGTCGATAAAAAATACAGACTTAGAAAATAAATCTGAAACAACTTAAAAACCTGCCTTTTATTGGATACAGTCACGGACAGAATTAATTTTAACGTCAGGTTCAATCCATACCTTTATGTGAAGGTCTTTTCATCCGCTTCGGTGGTCGAATGGTCCAAGGCGCACTCTCACAAGTACACTGGACTATCAAATGATGGAGGAATCAGGGTTCGAATGCCGGTCGGGTGTAGTGAGTATGGTTTTTACAAATTACTTCCACTCTACCTTCACACAAATACAGGTACACTTCATTTAAATTAAACCTTCCCCACACCTAACTCATTAACTTAATTACTACAGTCGTATAGCCCGAATGGGTAGTAAGATGCTGTACTAAAAACACGTTTTTTTAATAGACTTCAACCAATTTTATGACCTTGGAAACCCTGTTTTAACATCCATTCACCATTAACGTAAATTATATATAAAATATTAAGGAATTATACTAAAAATTAATACATTTTATGTGAAAACTCTCGGAGTGAAAATGTTTTTACTATTAATACTTATTTAAAATCTGTTTTTAAGAAACGGATGTCGAAACAAATGGTCGTTTTCTGAAATAGTGGCTTCACCTTTGAATGTTTCGTGAAATCTGGAATTTTCTGTTTCATCCTACGTGGTTATAAGGTTTCATTAAATCCAAATTCTGTTTTGTGGAACTTTAGGAATATTGGTAGAAGGAATATCTATGTTTAGGGGGTGGGGATGAGGCAGTTGAGATGGGGTGAACTTTTTTACTTCCAATAAATGAAAATCTTGCTTGTAATTCTTAAATTCCTGCTAATGCAACATACTTCAGAATCTAACAGAAAACAGTTGGCTCTAATTTCACAATTTCAAACCGAAGGGACTTGGATTGATGGTGCTCTTTTATTTGTTTCAGGATATTATTGTAGATAAATCACAAATTAAATTTGTATTTGACTAGAGAGGGATAATCTAGCATAATGCACACTAATATTTATAAAATAATAGATTCGATGATTTCATGACTGAATAATTAAGTCTATTTTTTTACAAAATAGAAAAAATAATAGATATATAAAATAAATATTTCGAAATAGTCAAACAAACTTTCTCATATGGTGTTTAAAGCTTGGAGGAAGAGGGGTGGGGGTGTAAAAAATAAGTTGGTCATAAACTACCCTTAAAATATATAGATCTGTAATAATACAAATATATTCTTATTTATCACGAAAAACCAATCGAAATATATATATAACATTTTCTAAGATTGTCCTAAGTAAACTACCCTTAAATTGAGGGCTAGGGTCAAAATCACAAAAAACATCATGAGGTACACCAATAACATCTAGATATCAAGTTTGAACAAAATCCATCGAGACGTTTCAGGTCTGTGGCTGGGCATAGACGGACAGATAGACAGGCAGACAGATGGACAGACAGACGGACAGACAAACGGACAGACAGACAGACGGACAGACAGACAGACGGACAGACAGATAGACAGACAAAACCGATTGGTAAAATCCACTATTTTGGGCTCGGACACAAATAAAGCGTAAATGTTCATCATAATCTCTAGGTAAAAAATGTTCACGTTTACAATACTTTCTTTTTTCAAGATAAAATAAAAAGGAACAACTACCTCAAGTTCCCGTTGGGACAAAACAAGGAGACCTAAAATTCCTTAATATTTAGATTTAGTCCCTTCCTGTTAAATCGTATTTGTGAACAAATGAGAATAATTATAACAACTTTGACGATTGATAATGTTTTAGTGAAATGAATTGATATTTCCAAGTGATATTAAGAGGATGTGGTGTTATTTGAGCAAGAGGTAATTTTATGTCAACCACTCCTTAATTTATTATATGTTATAATGACTGGTATTCAACTTCTAACCCTCTACAGCAGTGATAACCCTCTACAGCAGGGATAACCCTCTATAGCAGTGATAACCCTCTACAGCAGTGATAACCTCTATATACAGTGATAACCCTCTAAGCAGTGATAATCACAGTAAATGGCAGAGATAATCGTCTAAAGCAGTACTAACCCCAAACCCTCTACAGACAGTGAATAACCCTGTATAGCATTGGCTAACCCAATAAAGCAGTGAAATCACTTAAAGCAGTACTAACCTCTACCCTTTACACATATACTTCTTCAAGAGTAAATTTAATAGAAACACTCTAATTGCAGTGAAAAACCTAAGAGCATGATAATCCTCTAAAGCAGTACTAACCCTCCAAACCTCTACAGCAGTATAACCCTCTATAGCAGTGAAATAAGACATCCATGATATAGCAGTGATTACCTTCTATAGCAGTTGCATAACCCTCTATATACAGTGATAACCCTTATAGCAGTGATAACCTCTATACAGATGATAACCCTCTACAGCAGTGATAACTACACCCTCTATAGCAGTGATAACCCTCTAAACAGTGATAATCCTCTAAAGCATACTACCCTCCAACCCTCTATATCAGTGATAACCCTCTAAAGCAGTACTAACCCTCTATATCAGTAACCCTTTAAGCATACTAGCATAAACCTCTAGAGAAGTGATAACCCTCTAAGCAGTGATAACCCACTAAAGCAGTACAACTCTAGCGTGTGGGAACTAAACTGGACATTTATCCTTTTTACAGTTAACTGGTCCAAGAGTTTCCGGAGTAGAAGGATTTATTAGTTTGATTGTCACGTCGTGTTTTGAGCTGTCAGCCATAACAACTATCAACAACAGGGATTGTTGGCTATCAGTCTGATATATTTACAGAATACAATAACCAACACCAGCTTCGGTGGCCGCGTGGTCTAATGAGTACTTGTGCTGTAGACTAGATTGCCATTGACGTGGAGATTCAAGTTCGAATCTCGGTCGGGTGTACTGATGTGGTTTTCACTTATGGTTTTCTACTCCCCCTCCACGCAAATGTTGATACACTTCCTTTAAATTCAACCTTCCTCATCCACAACATATTAGTGTGGTTAGTGCATTTGGGTAAACCTTAACGGGTGCTAAGAAACGCTTTTAGAGCTACTACGGATATGCTCATAGCAATGCACTATTGGATCAAAGGAACTGCACCGACATTCAAACGAGAAGGGAGTTACGGGTAAAGACATCATGGCTAACCCACCCCTTGCACGTCTTACGAGGTCGGTCAGGCACGCTGGCCGTGCGCCCAAACCTCTTCCTTCCAGCTGCTACATTAAACTGACACGTTTAACGACTCTCCGTTATCCCCTGAACGAAATCATCCCGTTAAACTTCCTCAAGCTCGCGGTCATAAAGCACCAGCCGTTAAAACATGCGGCGGGATATTTCTTGTTCTGGGTAATAACAGTTGGCAGCGCTTCTCGCCGATACAAAGTTCCCAAAGATAGCTACGATTGGATAGAAAACTGGTCTGGTCATGTTGCTTGTATTGTAGTTCCGAACATTGACTTGGAACTGTCAAACAAACGGTGAACTATTTCTGCCCCCAGTCTTGATTGTCTACAGTAGCGCACACAAGCGCAGTCGTAGTATCGGAATCACTTGTCGGGAGGGGAACAACATTGTCCCTCTATTGCGTTTATGTGTTTTCCTTGTCTAGCTTTCAGCCAATCAGAAACTAATGTAGGTGCACTACTCTACTCAAGTAAAACAATTAGTTATTTGGTCAAGGATACAAGTGTGTGAAAATATAATGGTGAAAGTGGTTATTTAAAATTATTTAGTAAAAGTTATATTTTAATACATTTTTCATAAATTAGTTTGATTTTATTTAATTTTTATTTGTAAATTTGAATATGACTTTGATGATGGGGTCATTTTGTTTGAAATTATGACTCCCAAAACTTCATTGTTGATAGCCCTGGTTTAAAACAACACGAATGACTGTAAACTAGACATTAGTATAGTATGGTTGTGCCACAGTAACTTGGAATATTCTGGATTGTCTGGAAGTTACCACACCCTCCTCACAAATATGCTCTAACCCTTTGACAAATGAACACTGTTTAATGTGAAGTACACCCCTACCTCTGCTCTTAACTTTCTCTAAATCTATCCACGACTTACAAACCACACCTCTAAGGTAATTATCAACACTGTATTACCTCTGGGAACCAGCTCCCGACTAAAGTTACTGTGTTAAGGGGGAGTTTACCACCTCATGTATGTGACAGTGATGCATCAGTCATCGAAGGGGTGTAGGATGTTTAAGGGGGATCCTCTATCAGCACATGTTCTTAAACTAATCGACCACTTAAGTTCAGACACGTATTTGGCATCAGTCTCGCAATGGATTGGACTTCCAATGACGGGGAGATTGGAATTATAATCTTGGTTTGGTGCTCTGAGGGTCGTTTCTTCTGAATTGCTTTCTAATCTCCCTCCACGCAAATGAGGATATAGTTTTTTAAATTCTCATCATTAACACATTAGCGTAATTAATAATATATAGGTGGACACCTAGTTGGGTAGTTAGACACGACGCTATGAAAAATAATAACTAATGTCTACATGATTATAGGCTATATCTATTTATAAAGAAGAGTTTCTGTTTGTTTGTTTGTTTGTTCACCTATAACGAGATAACTGTTGAATAGGTCGCTTATAACGAGAGAACTGTCGAATAGTTCGCTTATAACGAGAGAACTGCCGAATAGGTCGCTTATAACGAAAGAACTGCCGAATAGTTCGCTTATAACTAGAGAACTGCCGAATAGTTCGCTTATAACGAGAGAACTGCCGAATATGTCGCTTATAACGAGATAACTGCCGAATAGGTTGCTTATAACGAGATAACCGCCAAAAAGGTCGCTTATAACTAAAGAACTGCCGAATAGTTCGCTTATAACGAAATCACTGCCAAATAGGTCGCTTATAACGAGAGAACTGCCGTATAGGTCGCTTATAACGAGAGAACTGCTTAATAGGTTGTAGTGTGGTATTTATCTGGAAAGGCTATCTATGAGTATTGAAAACCTATTTATGTTTTCAGGGAACTGGTAAGTGAAGTTAAAACAAAAACACTTTGTGGCTATTCATAAAATGATGACTAAGATGAAATAATATCTACTTCACAGCCAAGGAGAAATTCCCGGAGATGATTCAATCCATGGAGACAGGATGGTTTGGTTTTGTTTGTTGTTTCATATTCAGATTAGTAGGTAGAAATGTTATTTTGGATGGTAATAGATATTCAGGTAACATTCCACATCTTTATTTGATCTTACACTTGCATGGCTAGATTCAGACAGATGAATTCTCCCGTTAATAGCTGGCTGGAACGAAAGAGTCGTACAAAAATATAATAATATAATGTACATTTGTGTGTAAACGCTATAACTTCAAGAACAAGTGACATCACTTATGTACTTGGGAAAACTAAATGTTTGCACCTCTAACGTAATCGTTTATTTACTTTTTTATGTAGTTTGGGCTCAACCCCCTATACAACTTGACCACCAGTGAGCTTGACTCCAAAACAAAATATGTTTAAACTTGACAAACGTATTGTGATTAGATAACTAATTGGGGTGTGAACCACAGCCATTAAAAAAAAGTAACATCCATAGCTTTACGCATAGGACATCATGATCACCAATTCGGGTAACTAAAAAACAAGTAGGTAACATAGAAGAGGGAACTTGCCATGGGCCTACGTAATTTTGCTAGACTTAGTTGGTGATTTTTTCACAAATTACGAGCCTAGTGCCCTAAGCTTCATAATCATCGGTTGGGTAACTCCTAAACCAAGATTAATAGACTATGTACTAGCAGATGCTTCAAGCTTAACGTCTTTGACTGCGTGACCATCAGTGCGGGTAGCTAACATAAACAAAATCTAGGGAGATGGAGCTTTAACTATGTACTAAGGAAAAATTGAGTAAGAAAATATTTTTTTAACTTTTGCACACGATAAGAGCTTAAATACTTGAATCACGTGAATACCAGTATATGATATTAAAAATCTATCAAATATCTCTCACCATCAGTATATCTGTTGAATATATAAGTGATTTTGACCCTGAAATTATAAATAAATAAATGTGACATATTTAGGTAGTAAATAGTTTATTTACTAGCTTTAGTGGTAAATTCCATTATCAAAAAATACAAAAATGAACTTTTATGCTGTAATCTATATTATACAGTCTTACACACTTTAGTAGACTGTAACATAGGATGTTCATATTTTATTCCCATTCTTTGGTGTCACTACTCGTGGTCAATCATTTGAACTAACACATCTTTGATACCACTTAGAAGAGGGTGGGAAGTTTATTCCCCACCAGATACCAGTTTTATAAATTAAATCTCATGAGAGAACAAAGGAGAAACTATATGGTAAAGATAAATATTATTTATTTGAAAAAAGTTCCAATCCACAGTTGTGATTTTGGTATAGACGCTTATTTACTGTCCTGATTCATTATGTTATTATATGTAGACAGGATATTAATTTAAAACATATTTATTTTTAAACCGATACTGTCACACGATGATATCCACCCTTAAATAATTTGCCAAAGTTGAAAATAAATCAATATCCCTAGAGAGGAAATTCCCCCTTAACTTAAATCGAGGATCGTAATTGGATATTGACGGGGCTATACCGTCAGCTTATTTTTTTTTACGGGGTTCGAACCCATTACTATAATGAGACTGCTAAAGATAAATAGCGCCATGGAAATTCCAATCAATTTCAAGGAAGATATACAATGCTATTTATTACCCTTTCAATACCATTAGGCTTTTTATATTTTACATTTCGTCGCTGTTTGAATGTCTTGAAACGTGTTTAAAATGGAGTTGGACGTGTCTGAATCATAAAAGATTTTTGGAGGTCCTTTCAACATACGCCACAAGTAATATTTTTGAAAAGAAACGGGGTTTATTTTCATACAAGCCTAGGGAACTTTTTTTTTTAAAAAAATCTTATTTTACTACCTTTAATTTCTTATTCTGTTTCTCTCCACACCTTTCGGTGTTTAGTCTTCTCTACGTGTTTGACACTCGTGAACCTTTACACTCATTCACGCAGTTCACTCATTGAAACATGGGGCAGTCACTCAACTTGTACGCAAATCATTCAACTACACACTTTCAAATCGAATCTTGCCATGAACTTCAACGAGTAGTTCACGGATATTGTACCAGATTCCCTCAGACTCTTGTGACTCTATGGTCACAAAAAAAAGTATTGTTTTTATATTCTCCTTCCAGGCTAATGCTCAATCAAGATACTTTATACACTTTTATTATTTGTTTCAATAATTATAACCAAGTCACAAATAATTAATTTTTTAAGTTTCCAAATCCAAGCATGGATGTTTGAGTTAGCAATCGACAGTGTATTTTGAACTAATAACCAATTTTTGTCAACGCATCACTAACATGCAATAATAACAATCAATCTGAGTTGAAGATTTAGTGTCCGACCAGTTGGTAGCGTGTCTGACTACTGAGCTAAGGGTCCCGGGCTTGATTCCCGGCATGGCCGACAAAAAATATCATTGGTGAAATATAAGTTTACCCTTCCCCCATTGATAAATTAACGGCCGGGGACTATATGTTGTGCCTGTCCTAGTGTTAAGTTATATTATAAGACATATAAAGTTGTGACATACCTAGCAAGCGGTAGTGTATGACCCAGGTCATAGGCTGGAAACAATTTGAATGTAAAAAATAAAGAAGACGTCATCGAAAGTTCGATGTCAACATTATACACTATTTAATGTCAACAAACTATTTATAAATTGAGTTTGGTTGTCAACAATATGTAGGACATATCGACTTGAATGAATCTGAATTATTTAAATTCTATTTAATTATATTATTTTTAATTGGATTTATGTATAGTTTTTAATAAGTTAAAAATAAATGAGACATAATGTATTATTTGCTAAAATAAACTCAAAACGGGTGAACTGGCCATAAAATTGTTGTTAGTTAGAATTTGCCAGCTCTCACAGCTAAATAAACCTTTTGTTGACGGCGGGTGCTGGTTTCTATGTAACTTTATATTTCATTGGAAGCATTTCACATGTGCAGTGAGTTCAGAAATTCAACCAATGTTTCTGAAACCTGTCAGACAAAGGGAGTGCCAACTCTCGCATTAAACTGTGTTACATTTTCTATTTGAAAAGTACTCAAACTGTACATGTTTTTAATACACTTCTTCAAACAGAGTGTGTTGTTTTAAATCTTCGATTGAGCGATCTAATTTTTCAATCTTTAGCTGAGGTGTCAAATTTCACTTCTAATTCGTCCCACCTGTGACTACGCTGAAAAATAATGTTGAACACCTCTGTTTTATACTATAACTACATATATTAATATTCTGGAATGTGAAAACAAGCTAGTTATATAAGTCCTAGAACTATCGTCTGGAAGTAAAGCAAGTGGTATCAGGAGTTTAGAAAATAAGGGCAATAAGTAACATTATAAAAAGTATTTTAGACTTGTTCCATAATTAGCAATTATTAATGAATAAATAAGGAAACATTATTAATCAAAATAAACAATAATGCTCGTATCACTCAATTTGCTACTGTTGGGGTTGTTTAGGTTTGAATCCAACCGGGTGTACTTAGGATAGTTTATTCTAAAGTGTTTCCACACTCTATCCAAGAAATATAGATAAATTTCTTCTACATTATACCTTTCTCGTTATTACTCCTAAATAAATACATCCCAGACAAGTAGTAAGAATGCATGGTGAACAAAATGGTGTTCGCTGTTTTCTCCCTGAATATATTTGTGAATTGGAATCTAGTTAATAAAACTATTACTAATATTTGACTCCAACACGAAAGTTTTATTTGAGAATCTATGTAATGAATGGACTTTGAGAAAATTTAAAAAAATGCAAACAAACTTTTAGCGATATACATTGATAACATTTTAATATAATATATTATTATTTTATAGTTATTGATAATATCATTTAATAGTGACAGCTGTAGATCACATGACTTGACGTATGAACAAGTGAAATTTGATCTAATAACTCTTTCTAGCTGTCGGATATGTCCATTCTCAAGAGAAAAAGACCCATAAAAGGTCCAACTATTCCCACCCGAATCACCTATCAGTTCGCGCGCGCACGGAGATAGCTGTACTAAGCTACTATCTAAAACAAACAAGCTTTGTTTGCTACACGACCAACAACGTTATCTTTTTTTAAAGATTGTATTTTGGAAGGATTTGGTAACAGACCACGTGATAAGCGACTTTGGTACGAAAACCATTTAAGTCGAACAATTCCACTTCTAACGCTAACAAGATAAAATAACTCAAATCTTACCCCCCCCCCCCCTCCGTTAGGGTTATATACATTATATTTTATTTACTTTAATGTGCTAACAATTAGGAAGGTTGTATTCATAATAATTGTACCCACATTAGCGTGGATGGAGAGTGGAGAGCCATTTAGGAAACAACAGCCTTAGTAGACCTGACCGGTAACGAGAACCTCAATCCCTCCGTCACGGGAAGTCCGGACGATTACAAATGTGACGCCCTAGTCCAGGGGTCGGAAAACTTTCTGGGTTTTATAAACCTATCAAAGGTCACGTGATCTTTCATCCACTTCCCTCCACTTTTTATTAATTTGTTGATCCATATCTCTTATCCTTAAATACTAATGGCCGCACATTTAAAGACTAAAATATAATATATAAAATGTACATACTAACAGCAAAATACGTATTTAAATGTTACTGTGACATTACCGGATATGACCGATAAAGGTTATTTTGGTCACACTCAAATATTATTTGGAAATACTTGCTCGGTGTGTTCCGCGAGCTTAAAATATACAAAGATCGACTTCTAATGACAGTGTAGTTTTCTTACACGATCGACTAAAATTTGCCACGAGATCGACAAGTTGTCAATCCCTGCCAAAGATATATTATTTTTTTCGACTATTTCCGGACAAAACACATTATAAATGACAATGGCAAATTTTGGGCACATGTTATTTCGCTCAACATTTCACGACACAATCTATTCATATCATAAAACACGTTCAAGGAATGCGTAGCGTAATTAGTTTGTTTGGAAATGTTGTTTGGACTCCGAATAAAATGGTTTGGACTCAAGACTCAACGCTCAGAATTAAACGCTGGAATGTTTACATTCGCAGATATCACATTTATTTAGGGGTAAAAAACTGATTTATAGTTGGGATAAAAGTTTGTTTAGAACACAAGCGCCGTGAGATACTTTTGATACTAGATTTCGAACAGATATGTAATGCAGGATGCGTTATCAAATCATAAAGGAACTTTAAAACAACATTTAAATAATCTCCTTTATAAACTTTAAGTTTAAAACTAGTAATGGCTATTTTGTTTTAATATTAATGACTTTTTAAAAGGGTGAGAATTAGGTCATAATTTTTTTATGTGTCCAGAAAAAATATTTAACACAATACAAAACCAAAATAGTATTTACAAATAAATGTATCAACGCCCCTCACGTTAATTTGACTGTCTTAAATGTATCTTCCTCACGCTGTTTACCAACACGTTAGTGTTATAATACTTCGTGATATGTGACGTCACCCAGAAACACGTGTGCTACTCACCAGGTCGTCGATAGAACCTCTGCAGAGGGATGTAGAGAGCGAGTTTACGAATATTTGTACAGTCTGATTAAGACAAGAAGGAACTTTACTTAGAGTTTTAAAAGTTACAAACCATTTATATATATTCATACACCAGGCCATGTCACACCTGTAAATTTAAAATTAATGATATAGTACAATGTCATCAATGTTAACAGCCAAATAAATGTGTTTGTATTTTATAAAAGCTTCTTTTTATGAAGTTTGGACTATATCCACTCACCCTCAAATAATAACATTTATCTTCCCCATCAGTGATCACGTAGTATCGGGCTCTTACCTCATCTGCTCTGATTTATCGGTGGCTTGGAGGTTGGGGTTCGAATACCAACGGGATGTATTGAAGCTATTTTTTTAACAAAACATTTCTCCCCACGCAAATGCGGGTACATTTACACGAAAATCTAGTTTACTCATCCCTCTCGCGGAAATATGTGACAGTCTGTACAAAAAAAATTATTATGGACTAAAAATGTCTGCCAAGGGGTGAGAGGCGCCTGCAATTAATTAGGCCGGGGGTTCGACTCTGACCCAGGTCACTGGATAGATTTGTCTTATAGTGTTTTTTTTAATAAACACTACAGACGAATGTTGTCCGGTTTCTTGGAAACACGGCTTTGTTATCTGATTGTCCTGAGTTAATTTAATTGCATCAACGGATGAAGATAGGACACACGTTTCGAAGTATCTCTCTCTTACTCACTCACCTTTCTGTACTGTGGGTGACTGTAAGACTTGAGCTGGTGATGGGTGAGTGCTCACCACGGTTACAACTGTCTTATCTCGACTATCCGGGCTCCTAGCAACAGAGTGACAGATATTCCCCTGACTTGTCTCAGCGCGTAAACAGACTGTGCAGCCACACATGTATCTCCGTGTGGTCGTACAACACTTGTACAACACTTGTACAACACTTGTACAACACCGATAGTCTCACTCACGCTCGATGGACGCAGGCTGACCTTCTAACTGTCCACAGTACGCGATGCTAGCATGAATCAAGTTCAGACACTCTCCATATTTAATCAGTTATTGAATATCAACGTACAATACACAACAAACTGACCAACAAATTTAGCAACTCAGATTTTTTAAGTTGCAATTATTTTGTTGACTCTGTTAAATTGTAATAGAGCGTGTGTTTGGAAAAAAAATGACACACCATTGGGGAGGGTTGATTTTTTTTAATACAAAGTATCACGGTTATAACTAAATTAACACGGTTAAACCAGTATTGGTTCTTCACAATCACTTCACTGGAATAAAAAACAGTGTTCAAAATAAGTCGTGGGTTTGAAAAGCAAGCGTACGATATTTGTATTATGATTTCTTAGTTTAGAAAACCCAAAAAATTAACAACATGAAGGCTACTTCTGTTTTGTTTACATAGAAAACAAAAGATTCTGTCTATCAATATGTAAAATGTATTAAGACCTCGCGTCGACAGGAACATTATACAAAATATTGGTGAGTATTCGATGAAAATAGGACGAGGATGGACAGAGATTGCGTACCCTATTGTCAAACTGTCAAACTGTCAAACTGTCAAACTGTCAAACACATGACACTTGGCGAGTGTATATATTGTTTTCATTTTAAAAGTTAATCTCCTGATATTCTTATATTGGTCACAGCACAAACATTAACAACATTACTTGTCCGTCACATTCTTGTTTCATTAATTTAAAATTAACTTTGAATTATTTATACACAAAAAGTCTCGGACGTAGATTAGTTAAATTGAAAGTGTAGTCTTGTGTTCGATTAAAAAACAGACCTCCCCAGTCCCCGAACAAAGGACCACGGTATTATTAAAGCGCTCGTCTCGCCTTCGTACGTCGGGTACGTTCGGAACCGGTCGTACGCGAGCTTTCCAACCCGTGTCGTGGCTTCCCTGCCTCGCGACTGCTGCCCGCGCCCAGGGTCTGGCGGGCCCTCAAACACCTTCTCTTCCCCTCACCTCATTCGTCACGACTGACGTCATAGCTCGGCGAGTGACGTCATACAAGAGAGAGAGATGTTCTCGCCACGCACCTGGCTTCACCGCTATCACACCCCCCTTCAACCCTCTCCTTACACGGGGGGAACTAAACAATAACCGGAATCGGTGCGCATGCGGACTGGATGTCGGGTTCGTTTAGTCAGGTTTTATGGTGATGAGGTCAAAACTAGAACCCTGGCTGGGAACTGAGGTTGGTTATTTTCTAAACAGTTTAACGCTCTATATTTGGGTACATTTCTTCTGAATCCTAACCTTCTCTTCCCTACCAAATCGGTCTATTTAAATTGCGTACAGACCAAATGTGCAGAATATATCTAGTTGGGTGTTTAGCACCTGAGACCTCCTGATTGGAGTCAACATAGGAGAATTAGTAAAAAACGACTAATTTGATGTCCCCAGACAACCAGTGTTTGAATTGTGGTCTCCTAGAGACCCTCAGTGTTCCAACAGTGGTCTCCTAGAGACCTTCAGTGTTCCAACAGTGGTCTCCTAGAGACCCCCAGTGTTACAACAGTAGTCTCCTAGAGACCCTCAGTGTTCCAACAGTGGTCTCCTAGAGACCCCCAGTGTTCCAACAGTGGTCTCCTAACTAGCCCTGGTAACAACCCACGAGTCATCCATTATATTTTTTATCTATTTTATTCCTCGTGAAATACTATTTTGTGACATGAGCCACAGTAGCCCTCGCTTATAAACAATTTGCTGTCCAACACACACATTGTAACGTTGTTTATTTCCGCTCGCAGTGTAGCTTTTCGAAACAGCCTCGCCTCCAGTAACAGCTTCACCTCCAGTAACAGCCTCACCTCCAGTAACAGCCTCACCTCCAGTAACAGCCCCACCTCCAGTAACAGTCTCAGCTCCAGTAACAGCCCCACCTCCAGTAACAGTCTCACTTCCAGTAACAGTCTCAGCTCCAGTAACAGCCTCACCTCCAGTAACAGCTTCACCTCCAGTAATAGTCCCACCTCCAGTAACAGCTTCACCTCCAGTAACAGCCCCACCTCCAGTAACAGTCTCACTTCCAGTAACAGTCTCAGCTCCAGTAACAGCTTCACCTCCAGTAACAGCCCCACTTCCAGTAACAGTCTCAGCTCCAGTAACAGCTTCACCTCCAGTAACAGCCTCACCTCCAGTAACAGCCTCACCTCCAGTAACAGCCCCACCTCCAGTAACAGCCCCACCTCCAGTAACAGTCTCAGCTCCAGTAACAGCCTCACCTCAGTAACAGCCCCACCTCCAGTAACAGCCCCACCTCCAGTAACAGCCCCACCTCCAGTAACAGCCTCACCTCCAGTAACAGCCTCACCTCCAGTAACAGCCCCACCTCCAGTAACAGCCCCACCTCCAATAACAGCCTCACCTCCAGTAACAGCCTCACCTCCAGTAACAGCCTCACCTCCAGTAACAGCCTCGCCTCCAGTAACAGCCTCACCTCCAGTAACAGCCTCACCTCCAGTAACAGTCTCAGCTCCAGTAACAGCCTCACCTCCAGTAACAGCCCCACCTCCAGTAACAGCCTATGTTAACAACTTGGACCACATGGAGAGCACATTAGTCCATACAAAATGAAAATAAATGGACGCAGTGGGTTATTTCAATAACCTGACGGCAACAGTTTGTTTCTAATCATCCCGTGGGTAATTAGGCTTAAAGGCTGACATGTTGGTATACCTGATGGGTGCAGTCTTATCAGACGAGGCGGGGGAAGTCCCTAACACGCGTGGCCTGTGTTGACGTGTGTCGATTAGTCGTACACTATCGAGTTGTTATTCAAGGTAAAGCTTAGGGTGATAGATACACAGATCGAGCAGCTGATTAACAGACGGGGGGAGTGGAGGGACAACCCACATCGGTGGGCACGCGGACTGAGTGTCAGTCTCATCTAGCGTGGTTTGTTGTACACCTGGAGGTCGGAGCGTAGAATCCTGGGTGGTTTCTCACTGGCTTTCCATGCAAATGTGAGTACATTTACTTTCTATCATACCCTCCTCCCCTTTACCTTACTAGCATAAATAATATGCTTATAATCTGGATGGGCAAGGGCGCCCATGTGGGTTTTCTAAATGAGGGGTGAATTAGAATTCCACCTGCCGAGAGTATGGCACCCTCTCCTCTTCCCTGAGAGTATGGCACCCTCTCCTCTTCCCTGAGAGTATGGCACCCTCTCCCCTTCCCTGAGAGTATGGCACCCTCTCCTCTTCCCTGAGAGTATGGCACCCTCTCCTCTTCCCTGAGAGTATGGCACCCTCTCTCCTTCCCTGAGAGTATGGCACCCTCTCCTCTTCCCTGAGAGTATGGCACCCTCTCCTCTTCCCTGAGAGTATGGCACCCTCTCCTCTTCCCTGAGAGTATGGCACCCTCTCCTCTTCCCTGAGAGTATGGCACCCTCTCCTCTTCCCTGAAAGTATGGCACCCTCTCCTCTTCCCTGAGAGTATGGCACCCTCTCCCTTCCCTGAGAGTATGGCACCCTCTCCTCTTACCTGAAAGTATGGCACCCTCTCCTCTTCCCTGAGAGTATGGCACCCTCTCCTCTTCCCTGAGAGTATGGCACCCTCTCCTCTTCCCTGAGAGTATGGCACCCTCTCCCCATCCCTGAGAGTATGGCACCCTCTCCTCTTCCCTGAGAGTATGGCACCCTCTCCTCTTCCCTGAGAGTATGGCACCCTCTCCCCATCCCTGAGAGTATGGCACCCTCTCCTCTTCCCTGAGAGTATGGCACCCTCTCCTCTTCCCTGAGAGTATGGCACCCTCTCTCCTTCCCTGAGAGTATGGCACCCTCTCCTCTTCCCTGAGAGTATGACACCCTCTCCCCTTCCCTGAGAGTATGGCACCCTCTCCTCTTCCCTGAGAGTATGGCACCCTCTCCCCTTCCCTGAGAGTATGGCACCCTCTCCCCTTCCCTGAGAGTATGGCACCCTCTCCTCTTCCCTGAGAGTATGGCACCCTCCCCCCTTCCCTGAGAGTATGGCACCCTCTCCTCTTCTCTGAGAGTATGGCACCCTCTCCTCTTCCCTGAGAGTATGGCACCCTCTCCCCTTCCCTGAGAGTATGGCACCCTCTCCCCTTCCCTGAGAGTATGGCACCCTCTCCTCTTCCCTGAGAGTATGGCACCCTCTCCTCTTCCCTGAGAGTATGGCACCCTCTCCTCTTCCCTGAGAGTATGGCACCCTCTCCTCTTCCCTGAGAGTATGGCACCCTCTCCTCTTCCCTGAGAGTATGGCACCCTCTCCTCTTCCCTGAGAGTATGGCACCCTCTCCCCTTCCCTGAGAGAAAATTTCAATGATTTAACCTTGGGAGGAGAATTTTAGAGCATCTGAACATAATTAGGAGCTAATTATATGAGTTTCAAGAGCCAATTTTCACAAAAAGAAAATAAAAGTTCCAGAAAAATTAACAAAAAAATAACATTTAGCTGTAGCTGAACCCCTTGAAAAGAAACATTATATTTTTAACAAGTTTATTGAACAGAACAAAATGAACAGAAAGCTTTTGAAGAGGGAATGAGAGGAAATCACTACCTTTTATCTGTTAGCTCGGATATTGATGATTCAAAGTGGTTAGTAGCCAATTGCAGCCAAATAACAAATACACAATTTTATTTTTTTCATAAAAATCATCAAAAATAATAAATATTTCAGAGTGATAAGGGGGCAGGATACCCCTTTATCACCCATTTATGTGCGCCCATGTGGATGGGTATTAAGATGGGGTGGAAACAAAAAATACAATAATAGCAATTTAGAAAATACAAACATGTAACTTATATTTGCGCTCAACATCGAGATCTATTTACTATACTCACCAAGCGGGATGAGGAAGGTTGAATTTAGTGGAAATGTTCCAATATTTGCGTCGAGGGAGAGGAGGAAAACCATTTAGGAAAAATAAACCTCGGTACTCCCAGTCAGAATTCAAACCCCGATCCCTTTATCACCAGAACTATATAATACAGTGCCAGTTGCAAAACACATGGCTTGACTTATGCATGTATGAAGGTAGTGTTGATAGGTTCAGATACCAGCCTTCATACAATGTTCCTACTATAGCTTAAAACACCCGATACCAGCCTTCATACAATGTTCCTACTATAGCTTAAAACACCCGATACCAGCCTTCATACAATGTTCCTACTATAGCTTAAAACACCCGATACCAGCCTTCATACAATGTTCCAACTATAGCCTGACACACCCGATACCAGCCTTCATACAATGTTCCTACTATAGCCTGACACACCCGATACCAGCCTTCATACAATGTTCCTACTATAGCCTGACACACCCGATACCAGCCTTCATACAATGTTCCTACTATAGCCTGACACACCCGATACCAGCCTTCATACAATGTTCCTACTATAGCCTGACACACCCGATACCAGCCTTCATACAATGTTCCAACTATAGCCTGACACACCCGATACCAGCCTTCATACAATGTTCCTACTATAGCTTAAAACACCCGATACCAGCCTTCATACAATGTTCCTACTATAGCTTAAAACACCCGATACCAGCCTTCATACAATGTTCCAACTATAGCTTAAAACACCCGATACCAGCCTTCATACAATGTTCCAACTATAGCTTAAAACACCCGATACCAGCCTTCATACAATGTTCCTACTATAGCTTAAAACGCCCGATACCAGCCTTCATACCATGTTCCTACTATAGCCTGACACACCCGATACCAGCCTTCATACAATGTTCCTACTATAGCCTGACACACCCGATACCAGCCTTCATACAATGTTCCTACTATAGCCTGACACACCCGATACCAGCCTTCATACAATGTTCCTACTATAGCCTGACACACCCGATACCAGCCTTCATACAATGTTCCTACTATAGCCTGACACCCCGATACCAGCCTTCATACAATGTTCCTACTATAGCCTGACACACCCGATACCAGCCTTCATACAATGTTCCTACTATAGCCTGACACACCCGATACCAGCCTTCATACAATGTTCCTACTATAGCCTGACACACCCGATACCAGCCTTCATACAATGTTCCTACTATAGCCTGACACACCCGATACCAGCCTTCATACAATGTTCCTACTATAGCCTGACACACCCGATACCAGCCTTCATACAATGTTCCTACTATAGCCTGACACACCCGATACCAGCCTTCATACAATGTTCCAACTATAGCTTAAAACACCCGATACCAGCCTTCATACAATGTTCCTACTATAGCTTAAACACCCGATACCAGCCTTCATACAATGTTCCAACTATAGCTTAAAACACCCGATACCAGCCTTCATACAATGTTCCAACTATAGCTTAAAACACCCGATACCAGCCTTCATACAATGTTCCTACTATAGCTTAAAACGCCCGATACCAGCCTTCATACCATGTTCCTACTATAGCCTGACACACCCGATACCAGCCTTCATACAATGTTCCTACTATAGCCTGACAACCCGATACCAGCCTTCATACAATGTTCCTACTATAGCTTAACACATCCGATACCAGCCTTCATACAATGTTCCAACTATAGCTTAACACACCCGATACCAGCCTTCATACAATGTTCCAACTATAGCTTAACACACCCGATACCAGCCTTCATACAATGTTCCTACTATAGCTTAACACACCCGATACCAGCCTTCATACAATGTTACAACTATAGCTGACACACCCGATACCAGCCTTCATACAATGTTCCAACTATAGCTTAACACACCCGATACCAGCCTTCATACAATGTTCCAACTATAGCCTGACACACCCGATACCAGCCTTCATACAATGTTCCTACTATAGCTTAACACACCCGATACCAGCCTTCATACAATGTTCCTACTATAGCCTGACACACCCGATACCAGCCTTCATACAATGTTCCAACTATAGCCTGACACACCCGATACCAGCCTTCATACAATGTTCCTACTATAGCCTGACACACCCGATACCAGCCTTCATACAATGTTCCTACTATAGCTTAACACACCCGATACCAGCCTTCATACAATGTTCCAACTATAGCCTGAAACACCCGATACCAGCCTTCATACAATGTTCCTACTATAGCCTGACACACCCGATACCAGCCTTCATACAATGTTCCAACTATAGCCTGACACACCCGATACCAGCCTTCATACAATGTTCCAACTATAGCCTGACACACCCGATACCAGCCTTCATACAATGTTCCAACTATAGCCTGACACACCCGATACCAGCCTTCATACAATGTTCCAACTATAGCCTGACACACCCGATACCAGCCTTCATACAATGTTCCAACTATAGCCTGACACACCCGTATACCGCCTATCATACAATGTTCCTACTATAGCCTGACACACCCGATACCAGCCTTTATACAATGTTCCAACTATAGCCTGACACACCCGATACCAGCCTTCATACAATGTTCCAACTATAGCCTGACACACCCGATACCAGCCTTCATACCATGTTCCTACTATAGCCTGACACACCCGATACCAGCCTTCATACAATGTTCCAACTATAGCCTGACACACCCGATACCAGCCTTCATACAATGTTCCAACTATAGCCTGACACACCCGATACCAGCCTTCATACAATGTTCCAACTATAGCCTGACACACCCGATACCAGCCTTCATACAATGTTCCAACTATAGCTTAACACACCCGATACCAGCCTTCATACAATGTTCCAACTATAGCCTGACACACCCGATACCAGCCTTCATACAATGTTCCAACTATAGCTTAACACACCCGATACCAGCCTTCATACAATGTTCCAACTATAGCCTGACACACCCGATACCAGCCTTCATACAATGTTCCTACTATAGCCTGACACACCCGATACCAGCCTTCATACAATGTTCCAACTATAGCCTGACACACCCGATACCAGCCTTCATACAATGTTCCTACTATAGCCTGACACACCCGATACCAGCCTTTATACAATGTTCCAACTATAGCCTGACACACCCGATACCAGCCTTCATACAATGTTCCAACTATAGCCTGACACACCCGATACCAGCCTTCATACCATGTTCCAACTATAGCTTAACACACCCGATACCAGCCTTCATACAATGTTCCAACTATAGCCTGACACACCCGATACCAGCCTTCATACAATGTTCCAACTATAGCTTAACACACCCGATACCAGAATTGAAGAACATTAATACGTTAAATGAAAGAGTTGATCCCACGATTTGTGAAATGAACTTTGGCCCAAGAGGTCAGGGATTATAACCAGACCGGGTTCAAAGGAAGGAGTTATAACAAACATTGTGGTTTGTCGAATATTTGTACAGTTCCTGCAAAAATAATCCTTTTCGGGCTATGCTTTTAAATTTTATATTATTTACATAAGAATATCAATGGATTACTTAAGACACTTATTAATACAAGAGGTAATATAACTAACTACCAATTAACCAGGAAATTATATAAAAGATCACGCTCTGACCAGAAATGTATGAAAGTCAGTTTTACCCAATACCGACATCGGGGTAAGTGTTTTTACATTTTAAATTAAATGTATTTAAATTTTGTTTTTATAGTAAGATATTTTCCCTGGTCTCAACTCCCATGTTTTCTAAAGTGCGATGCGATGTCTGATTCAAGCTGTGTTATTTGTCTGAGTATGGTATTATCCGGGGGTGGGATTGACTCTTAATGTCTGTAGTTATAACACTACCAACCGGTGATTCGTAGTTTACTGGGAATGCAGTCCCAGGTGATAATGACCCACTTAGAAGAGAGTGCTTGGACAATCAATAATAATAATAATAACAACAATATAAAGACAGATTAAAGAACTCAATCATAATATCCACATACATTTGTACCAGCAGTCACCCGCATCAGTAAACACGTAGGTTAAGCTGTTAACTTCGTCTGGTCTATTTTTATAGTGATAGGGAGGTCAGAGCTCGAATCCCAGCCTGGAGTGTTTTTTCCCCCAAAATGACTACCAACTAAGCACCCATGAAAATGTGGGCACACTTACTCTAAATTCGCCTTCCTCATCCATGAGACGCGATGTAATAATACAACTTCATCTGGGTGGATACAGTTTACTGATTCAGTTCGCATCAACTCATTAAATTTGATATAATATAAACTAGTTTTTTACTTTGGGTGGTTTTCTAAACATTTTCATTATACGCACAGGTTTTACATTCCAACTTAACCTAAGACAGCAAAACTCAATACTGCCACCAATAAATGTAATATATTGGTAATATAATGGACAAGTATTCAGATAAAAATAATCGTTTGGATCCAATTCAGAATCAAACCGGTTTGGAAACGATCATGAATTATTACATTCCAAACATAAACAAATTATACAGCATGGACTTTCTCATCCAGCTTAATATACCTTGAAACAAAATGTTCAAAAATAAATAGTAGGCTAAGTAAACTATCCCTAAGTAATTTTTCTTTAGAAAAAAACAAATATATTATCTTGTGTATCACAATTTATTACTATTCGTATTATTATTATTATTATTATTACGACGTAAATGGTATTTTACAACGGTCTCTTGATAATGGAATATCTATTAATAAATCTAAGAACAAATCTATATCGTTCACTAGGAAAACTAATCCTATATATCTAATTTATAATTTGGACAGTGATAACATAGTTCGCTCCAGTTATATAAATGATCCAGGTGTTCTCCTGGACAACAAACTCTACTTCCACTATCATGTTGATCATATAATATCCCAATCATTGAAATTACTTGGACTTATTAAATTTATTGACTCTTTATTTAAGAAAGTTGACTGTTTTTTATGTCTGTACTACGCCCTGGTTAGATCTAAGTTAGAAAATGCTACTGTTGCTTGGAATGTCATTACCTTAACTAACTCTCTCAGTTTAGAAAACGTTCAAAAAAAATTTGTCGCTCCGTGCTTTGATAAATTCATTACCAACCAGATTTATTATGACTATGACAGAATTCGAAACCTCTTAGGGCTTCAAACTCTCTACTCTCGTAGAGTTTATTGTGACGCCCTTTTTGTTTTTGAATATTTTCAATAAATTAATTTCTTGTAAATTTGCCCTCGATCACGTAGGTATTCTTGTCCCTTCTCGGGGCTCACGCAATCCTAAATTATTTTTTCTCGATAGCTCTTAAAAGCGATGCTCCAAATGTAGCCTTTTATCAGTTCCTTCCTCAGTTACAAACTCAACTTGCTGGTCAGCAATAACCTCTTCTTGATGAAAGCTTCCTTGATCATAGCGATCCGCGAACTAATGTCCTTGGTACAGTAGGCATCCTTTGTCAGCAGACTTCTCAGCTACTTGAACTTCTCCAACTCTTGATTTTCAAAAATTTTCCTATACGCATTTTAAAATAAATTGTAATAACTTTTTTAGAAACGTTCAAAATTTCAAAAACTATTTCTTTGTTAACCAACACCAAATTTTTCAATTTAAAATATACATTCTAGTTTATTGTAAAACACCATTTACAGGTACCAATTTTGAACTAAATATTTAAGACTGTATTAGAAAAATCCAAATGCTAAGCAATATGTCATTAGTAAACTACCCTTAAAATGATTTTTTTAGAAAAAAATAGCAAACATTATTTATTATGTAAAATAATCCCTCAATATTATTTTGGAACAAAATCGTTGGAGCCAATTTAAACAATAATCTTTTTTCAAAAACAAGTCATCAGTAAAATCAATTAAATTGCTTATTTTAAGGAAAATTAAAGAATATATATACATCAAACTACTTGTACTGTAAACAACTTAACAAATACTAATTTTGAACCAAATCATTAGATCCATGTTCAAAATATTTCAAATAAAACTCAATTACCAATAAACTACCTTTAAACTGTCCTTCAAAAGAAAAGCAAGTCTACATTTTTTAATTTGTTACTAGCAATCCCGCACGGCATTGCCCGTGACCCATCTACAAAAATTTGTTAAAAATAGCCTAATAAAAAGTTAATTAAAAATTTAAAAATCTGGCTTCGAGGTGCATTCGGACCCCCTTCCAACCTCTTGCACAAAATAGTTAAAGCAATTATTTAGAAATGTCTTATCTTCGACAATCACTCATCAGTGAACTACACTGAATTTATAAGGGCTTGGGTTATAAAATAAAATTATAAGTCCTGAGGTATAGACATAAAAAGCTAAATATTAGGTTTGGATCAAATCCGTTAAACCTTTCCGGATCCAGGCCAGGGACAGACAGGCAGACAGACAGACAGAATTGTAAGATCCACTGTTTTTGATTCGGGGTCGCAATCATATAACGTGCAGTACATTTTTATCTGAGGTATTTAGAGTGCACTTTCTGAACCGACTGATTGTATCAGCACACGACCTACAAACTAACTTAAAAATAAAACAGACACAACACTCAGCCTCCAGGCTGTTAATTTATCACTGTTACGGGAAAACCAACATCTTAGCAATGATTAACTTTTAATCCATGCCAGGAATCGAACCTGGGACATTTAGATAAATAGATAGACTCGCTACTCACTGAGCTAAGGAGTCTGACTATAGCGTGTAGATCTTGAGGTCTACAATGTTCACAATTACGATAATTTCTCTATATGTGGGAAAGTAAAACGTGTACATCCGAAATGATTTCATCCTATGTACGTTTGAACCTTTGCTAAAACCAGCGTTGGCATTTGTTTGTGTGAAGCACACAGCGCTCTTAGTGGGACCAGGTAGAACCAGGTGTTTTCGACCAACCGACAAAGGTAGAGCTTGGATTAATCTTCATTTCAAGGTGAATGCAGATCGATTCCAACCTAGGGTCATCGATTATCCCCGCGCGTTATGGCTGGGCTACGTAAAGCAAATATAACGTGAAAACAAGGCGTCGCGATACAAGGCGTCGCGATACAAGGCGTCGGAGGGTAGTTTGGGGAAGGAGGAGGAGGGGTAAAGGGGATTCCAGCAAGACATGTAAACACTCACAGTATTTGCTTACTTAATCCAATATGGAAAATTGTACTCCAAATTAAGAAGGCAACCATGATTACATAGGGCCAGTTTCATAGTCAGATCTAGCAAGTCTCAACTACACTAAATACAAGACAACACCTACCTAGGCTCGAATGGAGTTGGCCAGTTTCATAGTCAGATCTAGCAAGTCTCAACTACACTAAACACAAGACAACACCTACCTAGGCTCGAATGGAGTTGGCCAGTTTCATAGTCAGACCTAGCAAGTCTCAACTACACTAAACACAAGACAACACCTACCTAGGCTCGAATGGAGTTGGCCAGTTTCACAGTCAGACCTAGCAAGTCTCAACTACACTAAACACAAGACAACACCTACCTAGGCTCGAATGGAGTTGGCCAGTTTCATAGTCAGACCTAGCAAGTCTCAACTACACTAAACACAAGACAACACCTACCTAGGCTCGAATGGAGTTGGCCAGTTTCATAGTCAGATCTAGCAAGTCTCAACTACACTAAACACAAGACAACACCTACCTAGGCTCGAATGGAGTTGGCCAGTTTCATAGTCAGATCTAGCAAGTCTCAACTACACTAAACACAAGACAACACCTACCTAGGCTCGAATGGAGTTGGCCAGTTTCATAGTCAGATCTAGCAAGTCTCAACTACACTAAATACAAGACAACACCTACCTAGGCTCGAATGGAATGACCCAGTTTCATAGTCAGACCTAGCAAGTCTCAACTACACTAAACACAAGACAACACCTACCTAGGCTCGAATGGAATGACCCAGTTTCACATATTAAACTGGTCCATTCCATTCTGATCTAGGTAGAGGTCGTCTTGTGTTTGGCATAGCGCCGCACTTGGGACGTTCTAATTCTATAAAAATGGCTCATAGATTCATTTAAGAAGGTAAATACCATTTCTTGAATATCAGAGTAACTTAAGAAAACAACGATCATGATATAACTTTCCCGGTAACTCTTTCTGAAATGCTTACCGAATTAGTGCAACCCATTTAACTTTGATAGAGCTTGATGTTCAACTGGAACGGTTGCGTCCGGTATATGCGGCTGAAAGCGCGAACAAGGCTCGAACCAGGTCCCATTAGACGTGTAATCGTCCCTCCAAGCCACTCGATCATAAGGAGTGAGGGGGAGGGGGGTTGAGTCTTAGAAAGCAAATAAATGTGTCAGTTTATTGATCTATGGCCAGCCGTGAACTATTTCCATAGTAAGAAATGAAGGAAACATTCATTCGAGAACGTAACGAGGAGTGAAAAGTAGTACCACGAGCTGTCGTGGGGCGCTAGTAGTCTCGACACGAGTCAGAATACTCTCAACAGAGCGCTCTGCTAGTCTTAAAGCGGGATAAAGGCTGGTGATAGCTGAGGGGGTGGGGGGTTGTATGGGAATTAAGGCGGGGGGAGAAGCTAACGGAATGAGAGCCACATCGGTGGGAATGAGGATTAAGACGTCCCGATTGGCTGGCTTGGTAGTGATAGAAACGTCATGGTTCGAATCTAGTTACACTGAATTTTTTTTATTACTAAAACAGGATGGCCATTCAATCTGTAGAATAAAATTCCGGAATAATTCTCAGCTTTCCTGGTAAATAAAATATTTTTCCCGATTTTTTAAAAGGCTTTTCTTTCAGTTGTGAGATTTTGAACGAATCTTTGTGAATGTAAATGTTTATTAAAAGATGTGGTAGAAACACCGCCCAATGTTAGTACTTGAGCAGTTATTGTTCTACTCAATGTCAAGGTCAGTCTAAAGTAAGTGTAAGCTGCTCTATCCACAACCTTATCTGTGTAGGGGGAGGGGGATTAGAAAAAGTTAAAAATTTAACTGTCCCTTAAGTCAAAAGCGGGTTCGGTGACTTAACACCAGAAAATGTTTGAAAAATAGAATACACTTATAAAGCTAATTTTAGAGGTTCTCTAAGAACATTTTAGAAATCTTTACTCCTCTCCAAGGTTTTTGGAGTGGTCCTCTCCCAAAAATTATTTGAAATTTGTATACCCTTAGAAGGTATTTAGTGTGGTCCTCACCTTTAAATTCTTGATTGACGGCAAAGTTCTAACCTTTTTCCAGAGTTTTCCTCCGATGCACAACATTCAAGCGTAATTCCCGGTAGGGCTGCTCCTTAGCAAAGCAAACCTTGTCTGTGGGGCCTCCAGTTATCTGCCCTCCCCCTCCCCATTCAAAAACTAAGTTCAAAAACTTTATTTTTGTATTACACTAGTTTACACCTATGTACCAACTTTCAGCCAAGAAATACCCTAAAAGGTAAATAAGGTAATAATTAATGCCAGAAGCTGTGTTTTTATACATATAAGGGTTGATTTCTCCCCAACCCTGGGTTAGATTTTCTTCCCCAACAAACTAGATCTGTCTAAAGGCACAAAGAACAACTGTGCCGAGTTTGAATTAAATAATTTAATGCGTTCATAAGCTATCGTGACACATATCTACCACAGACATACAGACAGATGTGAATCAGTGGAGTTAAAACAGATAGCTCGCTTCACTCGTTCAATGAACCAAACAACATTATAATGTTTTTATTTGTTTTTACACTGTGACTATAGTTGATGGATCGACTATACAGGGAGCCAACTATACGAGCAAACAAATATTTACCACCACAACTTGTTTTATCAAGCGTGGAGCCCCCCAAATCACGGGGCCCTATGTGGACGCACCGTTTGCACACCTCTGAGGGAAGCTTTAATTCCCAATTTTACCGATGATTTTACATCCTCCCTCCACGCAAATGCATCCAAACATCCTCTAAATTTTACCTACGGTATTTATACCCCATTGGTGTAAATATGCGGGGTATAAATTAAGTGTATAATTGGGCAGGAAATTGAGTAGGCCTTAATTACTATTCGTTAGCATAAACGATTTTATCGATTCATTATAGTATGTGGACTACAAAATTAAAAATTCAATTAAAATTTTATTCAATAATGTTGCCTGTCTAAAGGAAAAACAGCTACGTCATCACTTTATTATTTTTTTATCAAAGAAAATATTTATAATCGCTCTTGAGCTACCTCAAGGTAAAAGTCAATAAATCAATTCGTGGCTATTGATTTACCTCCAAGTTGAGTAAAACTAGGGAACACAAAGATATTTTCCGCACGGGGGGACGTAGTCGAACTCATGACCTCGTTCATACAGTCATGTTTCCCTCTTGTTGCGTCTTTTGGCGCGTGCATTGTAATATAATCACGTACGGTCAACTCCCTGTGCTCTAATGCTTCGAGTCACAGTCATGGATGAACAAGCTAAGGATATGAAGCTTATTGGATTCTCAGGAGTAGTTCCAGCAGCGTTCAGCTATGGCTTTATTTAGAAGGTACAATACATTTAGCCAGCAAGGCAGCAGTCTTACCTTGACTGATTACACTATGACCCTATCTTATAAGCTACACCATAGTGGAACCAAGCAAGGCAGCAGTCTTACCTTGACTGATTACACTATGACCCTATATTATAAGCTACACCATAGTGGAATAAAGCAAGGTAGCATTCTTACCTTGACTCATTACACTATGGCTCTATCTTATAAGCCACACCATAGTGGAACCAAGCAAGGTATCAGTCTTACCTTGACTCATTACACTATGGCTCTATCTTATAAGCTATACAATAGTGGAACCAAGCAAGGTATCAGTCTTACCTTGACTCATTACACTATGGCTCTATCTTATAAGCTATACAATAGTGGAACCAAGCAAGGTATCAGTCTTACCTTGACTCATTACACTATGGCTCTATCTTATAAGCTATACAATAGTGGAACCAAGCAAGGTATCAGTCTTACCTTGACTCATTACACTATGGCTCTATCTTATAAGCTATACAATAGTGGAACCAAGCAAGGTATCAGTCTTACCTTGACTCATTACACTATGGCTCTATCTTATAAGCTATACAATAGTGGAACCAAGCAAGGTATCAGTCTTACCCTGACTGATTACACTATGACCCTATCTTATAAGCTACACCATAGTGAAGCCAAGCAAGGTAGCAGTCTTACCTTGACTAATTACACTATGGACCTATCTTATAAGCTACACCATGGTGGAATAAAACAAAGTAAGCTTGCTACTGTTTAGGGTGAACAGAAGGTACAAGATAATATCACTAATAAATTTATATCCATCCTACTTTTGGCTAATCTATGAGTAGAAGCTGCTGTATTGCCCCTCCCCCCTCACCACTTGGTACAAACCTGAGAAATGAATGTGGTAGGCCTAGAATTGTTACTATTCACACAACTAATTGATTACTTTTCCCTGTTAAGTTAACTATTGATTGGTTGATAACCGATTGTTATACTAGCCATGCATTTATCAATCAATTCACAATTTTGATAAAAACTCGATTCAGAGTTTTAAAAGGACCAGTTCTTTATTTCTTGTCCACATCTAAGTGATTTTTTTTATCAGGGAACGTTCGTTTGAACGTGAGCATTTATAGCACCTGTGTTTGTTTGTTTGTTTGTTTGTTTGTTTGCAGGGCAATACTACTATATTACTAAACAATGAGTTTTATTATTATCTAGTAGTCCACCAAAGTGGTACTAAATAGTGTCAAGGAAAGGAATGTTTTAATGATGTCGTAGTCTCCTCCTTGCAGTCGCACCAGCCCGGTGCTCTCACTAATGGCAGAGTGGGGGAAAGCTAGAAAAATGTGGTTTTTAGACGAAACCCCCATTTAATTTTTCACAAAAAGTTTTGTTTTAGTTATCTCTATTGTAAATGAATAAATTATTAAATGTGCAGTAGAATTCCAAAAATACGGATACCGATTATCCAGACGACCGGTTATGCGGACGACTGGTTATACAGATTATCAACTATCTAGATGATTGGTTATTCTAACTACCAGTCATCTGAACAACCAGTTAACTGGATTTGTATAGCTGATCTACAGTTCATGTCAACACAGCTGACCTTACCATGATCTACAGCTCCACGTCAACATCCAGCTGACCTTACCACTGATCTACAGGCCTCCACGTCAAACAACCAGCTGACCTTACCACTGATCTACCAGGCCTCCACGTCAAACAACCAGCTGACCTTACCACTGATCACGCTAACAACATGACTTACACTGATCTCCAGCCTCACGTCAAACAACCACTGACTTACATGACTACAGCTCAAACCACTGATCTACCACGTTCAGCCTCCACGTCAAACAACCAGCTGACCTTCCATGATACAGCTCCAGCAAACACTGACTTTTGATCTACCAGGCCTCCACGTCAAACAACCAGCCGACCTTACCACTGATCTACCAGGCCTCCACGTCAAACAACCAGCCGACCTTACCACTGATCTACCAGGCCTCCACGTCAAACAACCAGCCGACCTTACCACTGATCTACCAGGCCTCCCAATGGGAGGAACCACGTCCCAGCACAATCTATTACCGGGATATCCCCACGGAGAACGAACCGAGTACTCTCATCCCCGGATCAATGTGACGTCATCAACTGTAAATGTCCCACAGCTCGAGGCTCATAAAAGTTTCATAGCGAGGAAATTGTCTGCTTCATTAAACTTGGCGAGGGAGGATTGGACGCAGTGATAGCGTGCCGGACTATGATCCGTTTGAACAATATATTTACCACGTCACGTTTTACCTCCTCTCTCTAAGCAATGCCACGAACGTTACTCTTATTTAACTTCCCTCCCTCTCAGCTCGAACTGTCGAACCACTCATTAATAGCGGACAGAATATACAGCTTGGTCAAGCTGTCTAAGGTGTTTGACTCGCATAGCACTAAGTCACTGTTGGGGAACTCAATGTTTGTTTCTCAACATAATATATTATGGCAGATGAGGGTGCATTTCGTTAAAACTTGTCTTCTTGTTTCAAGCTTCTAAGAATGTCAGGCTTTACAGTTTGTTTTACGAGTTACAAGTACGTCAGAGATCGAATCCCTGTTCGGTATATTGTGGGAAGTATTCTTAAATGCTTTTATCAATTTTTCTACAAGCAAATGTGAGTACATTTCCTCTAGATTGGCCATCTAATTGGTAGTTAGAATAAAATGTTTGAGTATTCCTCAAACAAGATCAATGTTTCCCAACTTTACTGTTTATTCTCTAAAACTGCTTGTTTTATTAGCGAGGGGAAATATAGCTATAATTTCCACGTTTTAAGTGTTTAGATATTGTTCACCAAACTCTCTCCAGCTGCATACCCCAGGGTCTTGGCTTCTTCCAGCTCTTCATATAAACATACACTCTATATTGTAGAGCTGGTTCACAAACTCAAGACCTACGAGACGCGTGTGACCGTCTCCCTGGTCTGCAATGCTGTCCATCCTGACGTCACACACACAAACAATAATTCTTTCATTTTGGTGTAGTCCTTAATTTTGGATAGCAAAAAAAAAAACACAGAGCTATTTCAAACTGTGCTATGTATTTTTATCACTTTAAATACTTGACTGTGGGAAATTTGTATTTACAAAACTAATCTTAATAAATAATGCTTCGAGTATTTTACCAATCCACATAAATATCGGAGAAAATATAAGTTTTTAAATACTTTAAATATACATTACTGATTTTAAATACATAGCCTCAAATAGCTAGTATAGGCGTGCATCGGTGGACACGCGGATTAACCGGGAGACTCTACCTATCTGGTTTGTCTGTGTTGGGGAGGTCGGGGCTCGAATTCCAGCTAGGTGTACAAAGTGTTTTTTTTCTAGATGGTTCACCACTTTCTTTTCACTAAAATGCGGTTAAATTTCCTTTAAATTTTACTTTCCTCGTCCCTTACCCCCTATTGTGATTAAAACGTGCATGCGGGTAGTAAGATGCACGGCAGAACCAAAAGTACATGTTGAAATGAACATGTTTGTATAGTCTGTGGGCTGCGATCCCTCGACCCAAGTTTGTGAATCCAACCATTGGGCTGGTTTGAGTTTGATACGACTTTTGTGAAGTGTAACCGGTCGTTACAAATTATAACAAAGCTCCAGTTGTACAAACAAGGCCGTGACAGTCCGTGACATCACGTCAGAATCTGTGTGAGTTTGTTTATCACACTTAATATTGTCTGATTGAAACACTCGCTGTTCGATAAACACTCAAATAAACAAACTACTGCACACACACACACGCCAGTTATCTGTTTCATGATCAGGTAAAGTTCTAGCTCCTGCGTGTTATAAACCTGGTAACGATGCTAATAGTTCAAACTTAGTGGACTTAGAACTGTTATTCACTTGGCAAAAAGAATTGATCGGGAGAAATGATTAGCACAGGGTCACGTTGGCCAATCAACGGTAATCTGTAGGATAGCAAGGGATTACCGTTCACATCCTAAACCCAGGGGCATATCAGTATCTGACGTACAGACTAGAGCATAATCCTGGAGGAACAAACATATTTTGTTGTGGTAAACATTGATAACGTTTTATCATATTATTGGAAGGAAAGTGAAATTATGCTACTTTCTATTTACGTGCAGTTTAACACCTTTCCACTACTTTATGGAGCTAGGAAGGGAAAAAACTAGAATTTAATGGAAATGTACCAACATTTGCGTGAAAGGAGAGAAGTAAAGCCCACTTAAGTACACCCGACAATACCAGCCAACCCACATAAGTGGACGAATGGTTTAAGGCGTCACTCTCATATTAGACTGTCCTGATGATGACGGCGAGATCGGGGTTCGAACTCCGGTCAGGTCTATCGAGGTTATTTTAAGTTCCCACTCTCCTTCCAAATGCGGATTTTACCTTTAAAATGATCCCTTCCTCCTCCCTATCCCATTAGAGTAGTTATCATACAACCTGAACAGGTAGTAAGAGATGGTGATAAAAAAAACCAAACGAGATTGACGCGTTTAAATTTCACCACCTATGCAGCTACAGTGGAACCTGACTAATTCAAACTTCCGTAGTTCGAAATATTCTTTAATTCGAATGTTTCGCCCCGTCCCGTGGATTTTGTATTAAAAAAATATTTAAAAATCGTGGATAGTTCGAATTTTGTTTTGTTCGTACTTTTCGTAAGTTATAATGTACTGTGCAGTATTATTTTCCTACTTCTAGTTGCGGTGCCATGTTGGTCTATTTTTGGAAACAGGGGAGCTTACGTTGGAATGCGGCCAGTACCCTTCTTACCACCCCTCCCCCTCTCCCACTCACCCATACGTCTTTGTTTACACGTACAGTTTTTACTCCTTTAGTCAAGGTCGCACCTCTCGAGTGGTTACGTGCGCTATTCTTAGTGGTTCGGTCGTAGCGATATTCTTGTGACGTGCAAGTTTATTTTGTTTAGTTTTAATCTTGCTTAGTACATACTGTACAGTAGTGTGTGTGTGTGTGTGTGGGTGTGTGTCGTGATGTCACTGTCCAAGCCACAGTCCTATAAATCATTGACTTTGGCCAAAAAAGTAGCGTTGATAAAGGAAGTGTAAAAGGGAATTCCTTTTAAGAAACTTATTTAGTTCGAGTTTTTTCCTGGTTTCTTCAAGTTTGAATTATCTATGTTACACTGTAATATAATAATATTAATGATAATAATATATAATAAAATGTTAAATTAAAAAAATCATAATTAAGAGATCAAGTTAAATAATCGCCAGGCAAGCTATGATTGAAAAAACAAACTGATTAAAAATAAAAATATTTTATTTATTTGACTATATAATATTTTCTGCTGTTCCTTTGTAAAACACTCCTTAGTGTTTGTTCATGTAAGTACCTCCTCCCCTTCCCCTATTTTCCACTACTAAGTACAGGATGTCTAAGTCGACTCTAAGCATCACGCAAGTTTTACTGTCCGCACTTCCTTCCTTCGCCTTCCAAACAAGAGCACTAGTGATAGTCTTTTGTTATCTAATGGAAGTAAAGGTCACGAGATCCAAGAAAAAAGGAAAAATAAGAAAAACAAGCTAAGTGTGAAGTAAAAGAAGATCGAAAGCGTGGGAGAGAAGAGAGAGAGAGAGAGAGAAAGGAAAAATAAATCTCATCTAAAAAAACTACTCTAGAAGCTCAAGTCACCGAAGGGGCTGCTAGCCAATCTCCTTCAAACACCCCTTACCCCCCTTCGTGAGGTAGAGAGTGGGGGGGGTACTAGAGAAGGAAATAAAGAAACAGGGTCACACGAGGATGCTGGGAGAATCGGGTCAGGGGAAGTCCGTGGTGGACCCGAGGAAAGCTAGAGTTGCGTTAAGATGGAGCTTCCTAGGAACTGTTGACTGCTGCGACCTGTCGTTACTGCTAGCAGTCACTGTCTAGTGTTGCTACTAGACACGACCAGAGCTTCCTAGGAACTGTTGACTGCTGCGACCTGTCGTTACTGCTAGCAGTCACTGTCTAGTGTTGCTACTAGACACGACCTGAGCTTCCCAAGGACTGTTGACTGTTGCGACCTGTAGTTACTGTTAGCAGTCACTGTCCAGTGTTGTTACTAGACACGACCAGAGCTTCCTTAGGAACTGTTGACTGCTGCGACCTGTCGTTACTGCTAGCAGTCACTGTCCAGTGTTCTTACTAGACACAACCATAGCTTCCTAGAACTGTTGACTGCTGCGACCTGTTGTTACTGCTAGCAGTCACTGTCCAGTGTTGTTACTAGACACGACCAGAGCTTCCTAGGAACTGTTGACTGCTGCGACCTGTCGTTACTGCTAGCAGTCACTGTCCAGTGTTCTTACTAGACACAACCATAGCTTCCTAGGAACTGTTGACTGCTGCGACCTATTGTTACTGCTAGCAGTCACTGTCCAGTGTTGTTACTAGACACGACAGAGCTTCCTAAGAACTGTTGACTGCTGCGACTGTCGTTACTGCTAGCAGTCACTGTCCAGTGTTGTTACTAGACACGACCAAGCTTCCTAGGAACTGTTGACTGCTGCGACCTGTTGTTACTGCTAGCAGTCACTGTCCAGTGTTGTTACTAGACACAACCAGAGCTGGGTGATTGAAGGATTTTGGCCTCGTGATCTGCGTTAGTTTTCAATAATTTATCAGGGAATATTAAATGCAAGTTTGAATGAAACAAGGTTATTGTATTTATAACTATCATTTTAATTATATCATTATGTAAAATATAGTTTTACAAGTTTCTATTAATTTGAATTTCGCCTTTTCCCCCCCAAACATAATTCGAGTATATTGACTGTCTTTAGAAATATATTAGTTTCGTAAGTGACAATTATGTCCTTCTAAACTATTCAAGGATATTATTTAATTACCTTACTGTGACATTTTAAAATATCATTTCATCCCTTAAGTATTATATAATCAATTATTTTTGTATTTATAACAATTTTCTTAATGAAACGATAATAGTGGTTTTAAATAAATAACAAAATAATTTTCATCTAGCTTTTACACAGATTACAAAGTATTTAATAATTTGTCCAATTAGGCTGTGCAGGATTTAATTATTTATAACTAATCTTTATTTATTATATAGAGTTGAGCTAGTTTGAATTAATTTAATAAAAAGCATCCGCTGTGTATAGACAGAGAGAATAAGGGCAATGTTTGGAAACCTTAGACAAAGCTTCATTCCTTTGCGATGTTTACTGAAACCCTAACTAGCGTCTAACTACTAATTAGAATACAGGCCGAAGTTTTAATTAAGAAAACAAATCACAATGTTTTCATTAAATAAAAACTGCTCACACGCTAAGTACTCTCTTCTACTCCATTGCAAGATTGTTCGCCATTAACAATTAAAGTACTTAATTTTGTTTTTTAAATGAAAGAAATGCTGGTCTTTAAAGTATCTGTACGTATTTCATTTCAAACATTACACTAATTAACTCTTTTATATACGGATTTAAGAAATTTAATTTGAAACTGGTATTTTTTTAAGACCTGTGGATAAAAGCGTTCTCAAGTGAAATAAAAAATTAAATTTGTGAAATACAGTTAACTAAAGTGGGGTTGTAGGGGACTCGAGAAAAGGTACTTTTTTAAACCCCTCCTCTTACTACCCGTTCAGATTATATATACTAATATAGGTTATGGATTAAAGGCTTAATTTAGAGGAAGTGCACCCGCATTTTCGTGGAAGGAGAGAGTAAACTCATTTATTAAAATCACCCTCAATGCACCCCACCAGGATTGAACCCCGATCTCCTCATCTTCGGCAGTCTAATCCAACACGAGATTAGCTCGTTAGATCCACGCGGCCACCAAAGAGGTTGGTTAGTGTTTTTGAAGTTTCTATATTGTAACATTTTGTGGTCGAAATAAATCAGTAAAAATATAGAGTTTACTTTTATTCATCTGGTGATATCAAGTCACAGTTTTTGGGAAAACCCGCCTCAGTGGCAGCATTAGTCCAAGGCGTCACTCTCGCAGTAGACTTAGATTGCCGATGACAGGGAGATCAAATCGGGTGTACTGAGAGTGGTTTTTAAATATTTTTCACGCAAATGCGGGTACACTTTCTTGATGTTCAACATTTATGTCCCTAGCACATTATCGTAGTTACGTTTATTTGTTTTCACCCCGAACGGGTAGTAAGACGAGGTGAACCAAAAGAAAAGTAAAGAAGTTTAAATTAAAAGATAATTTACTATTTTGGGAATAATTGAAATGTTTCAGTCCTTCCTGCTGGCCAAATCTTCCCCTCCCCAATGTCCTGATAGGCTCGTCATACGCCACGAGCTGGACCTCCCTCCCCTCCTGCCCCCACCAAGCGTCCTCTCTCTTCCCCTGACAGAAGCAAAGCGGCACACGGCGGTGTGTTGCGGGTTGAACCCAAACAGGCGCTGGACGGTTGTAGAGCCAGTCGACACATCGGCCGCTCTGGTTAGTAACTTCTATCTCGTGTGTGTTGCGGGCAGGGGGTGGTCTCTATCTACTTCACATGTGTGCACCGGGCAGAATGGAACTTGGCAGGACGGCGTTTCGATCCTAAGGTAGGGTGTTTTCATTATCTTCATTCATTATAACCTTTTATAAGACATACCAAACATGTTTGTCTTGCTCAACATTGAAAACATTGCACCATATTATTAGTATTATTGCTATTTTAACAGCCATTGATCATATCCATCAAAAGTGACAGCTTGAGATCACACGACTTGACGTATGATTATATGAAAGTAGATCTAGTAACTTTTTACGGCTGTTGTATATCCCTAAAAATATTGGTGGTATACATTTTGGTGCAATTAGAAGCTTAGGCTTTGTTTGAATAACACAATATGTGTTAGATTATTAAAAAGTGTCACAACAAGGGTTTGAACTATGGAGTCCCCTCAGAAACACCTTTGACTAAGCTAGCATCAATACGTCAAGAAATAATGGGAAGTTTTCAAGTGAAATCTCAAAATGTTAACGTAAAATATATTTTGAATTGACATTTTCAAAACAATCTAACAATATCTGATATGCTATTTTTGATATCCGCGAATTGTTGGGTGAAGGCTTGAGAATTTGTTGGATTTATTGAAAAGAAACGGTTGGTTTTGAGTTATGTTTGATAGTCAGATAATTAGATAGATGAGTGTAATGTACTCGTGTACACTGTTTGAACACCATACCCTGTTTGAACACCATTACCACTGTTTGAACACCAGTACCTCTGTTTGAACACCAGTACCCTGTTTGAACACTAGTACCCTGTTTGAACACCAGTACCTCTATTTGAACACCAGTACTCCTGTTTGAACACCAGTACCTCTATTTGAACACCAGTACCCTGTTTGAACACCATTACCTCTGTTTGAACACCAGTACCCCTGTTTAAAACACCAGTACCTCTGTTTGAACACCAGTACCTCTTTTGAACACCAGTACCCTGTTTGAACACCAGTACCTCTGTTTGAACACCAGTACTCCTGTTTGAACACCAGTACCTCTGTTTGAACACCCAGTACTCCTGTTTGAACACCAGTACCTTTGTTTGAACACCAGTACCCTGTTTGAACACCAGTACTCCTGTTTGAACACCAGTACCTCTTTTGAACACCGTACCCCTGTTTGAACACCAGTACCTCTGTTTGAACACCAGTACCTCTGTTTGAACACCAGTACCTCTGTTAACACCAGTACCTCTGTTTGAACACCAGTACCCTCTGTTTGAACACCAGTACCTCTGTTTAAACACCAGTACCTCTGTTTGAACACCAGTACCCCTGTTTGAACACCAGTACCTCTATTTGAACACCAGTACCCCTGTTATAACACCAGTACCCCTGTTTGAACACCAGTACCTCTGTTTGAACACCAGTACCCCTGTTTGAACACCAGTACCTCTGTTTGAACACCAGTACCTCTGTTTGAACACCAGTACCTCTATTTGAACACCAGTACCCCTGTTTGAACACCAGTACCTCTATTTGAACACCAGTACCTCTGTTTGAACACCAGTACCTCTGTTTGAACACCAGTACCTCTGTTTGAACACCAGTACCTCTGTTTGAACACCAGTACCTCTGTTTAAACACCAGTACCTCTGTTTGAACACCAGTACCCCTGTTTGAACACCAGTACCTCTATTTGAACACCAGTACCCCTGTTTGAACACCAGTACCCCTGTTTGAACACCAGTACCCCTGTTTGAACACCAGTACCTCTGTTTGAACACCAGTACCACTATTTGAACACCAGTACCCCTGTTTGAACACCAGTACCTCTATTTGAACACCAGTACCCCTGTTTGAACACCAGTACTCCTGTTTGAACACCAGTACCTCTGTTTGAACACCAGTACCACTATTTGAACACTAGTACCTCTGTTTGAACACCAGTAGCACTGTTTGAACACCAGTAAAACTATTTGAACACCAGTACCTCTGTTTGAACACCAGTACCCCTGTTTGAACACCAGTACCTCTGTAACATTTGCCCAACAGAAACATTGCTAGACATTATGAGATGTGGGCCAGCAACTAATTTTGACCAGACCCGTTGGTCGTACAGAATAAGGCGCCGGTCTCATCTTGTCTGTTTTTACCAACTGGGGATGATAAAGGTAGAATTTAGATCAATTGTATCCAGATTTGCTTCAAGGGAGAGTGATAAATTATTTAGGAAAAAAATCCTAATAATTTTACCCGGGATGTCATCAAACACTAAGCTTGCTGCCCTTACAGACGATGTGAGACAAACACCTCTGTCTGCATGGCCAGTGGTGTTTACAGCAACATATTTGTTAAGTTAGGTAGGTCTCTTTGTTGTAAATCACCCTTAGTCACTGTTAACAATGTTTAATTCAAAATAATATGACGTAATGCTCTCAACATAAGAATTGTGGTTTTACATGTCACAAGAGGATATTATTGACCTTGATAGCACGCATTTATCCTTTAACATTTGTGTTTCTACTTGGTCTGGAGTATTCTCAATGCAACCATAACATATATTCTGGTAAAACACTTTTCAGACACTCACACAAATAGTCTGCTAAGATTCGAGCTTGCAATCCACTACAGTTTACCCTGGATTATATACAATCCTTCAAACACCACTAGATCTGGATATTAGAGATATTTTAGAGAAACTATCTAACTAACATGTGTACCTACTTTGGACGTAATTAAAGAACATTCATTAGCTGAAAACAGTTTTAACTCACCAATTAAATTGATACATAGATTCAAATTTAATTTGAAAATAGATTAAATTAAATACTAAAATAATGTACTTACTAGCTTACAATGATGTCCTGTTTGTTATTTTCTATACGAACATTTCCTTACCGTATGAAGGACATTAAGTCCCCTAAGTCCCAAACATTTAGGCTATTCCTGATATCGTAAATCACGAGAATCAACGTTATATTTACTTAAGTATGTTGTGGCTGATACATTATATTGATTTACTGGTTATTTACTTGGAAAATAAGGATCACTAGTTATTATATCCACTGACATCCACAATCGCTTATGAGCTTGTCATGATTTCAAGACCTAACCAGTAGAACAACCCCTTTTGACTCGGAAAACTATAAACATGACCTTTGTCAGGGGTTACAGTTTTTTTGTTTCCTCTAGAATAATTGCAGTAAATGCCCTTAAATTAAACTAAATTAAATTATTTACTCCGTCCCCTTTTATTATAATTTCAATGACTAATATCAACCACACTAAAAATAAAACTTAATACTAAACAGAAAATATTTCAAATATAAATAATAATATTTAGTCTATTTTAGCTACCACTGGTATCAACCCTGAGTCCCCGAGTCCTGAAGATAGTTTCCCTTACCACTCAGCCATGCGCATCAGGTCAAAGATAAGACCGTATTTTGGATGACTTTTACAACTTTGGCAACACCCCATCAATTTTTCAAGAACATAATAAAAGGGCAAGAAACCAAACTAAAGCACAGAGAGAATACCCCAGCACGCAAACATAACCGCCATAAAAGTTATTTTTAAAATGTTGCTGAAGAGCCAGATCGTGTTTATACCATGTTCTTGGCGAGACCTTCGAGATCGCCCGAACGAGAATATCAGATTCTCGCTCAATGTGTCGTCGGGCCAGTAAGGAACAGGAACATTCATCATTTTGGGTCAGAGAATTTGTAGTTAACTTATCGTAATTTCTAGATTTATTTATTTCGCAGTAAATTATTACTATTATTAGGTGTTCTGTCTTTCAACAGGTCTGTTTTCTTGTCCAAATGAGGTCCTCCAGCTTGTCTTGTCAACAGCTTTCTATTTTAGATCCTGAAACTTCATCTTCTTTCCTTGTTTGAGGTCATCTGTCAGCTTCATTCCTCGTATTTCTGGTCCCCTACCCCTTTACACCTTATATGACGTCACTCGATAAAACATTTCTTCTCGTGATGGGATCCATGCAGTTTATCCTTATCGTACAGTCCCCTGCAGATTAGTTCCATTTTAATGAACAGTAAGGCTCTACTTGTAAATGTATTTGTATCGATATTATTCGTTTTAAAACAACATCGAAAGTCTTGTTTGTACAGATTTAAAAACAATCACTGGTCCAGTTAGTTAATTGAACCCCTAGTATTCAAAATGTAAATGTAGAAATAGCCAACCTTATCGTCGAGAATTTTGTTACTTGAACCTACGCACATGTAAATAGATTTATAAATAACACATGGACGTGGGGATAGAACCCGGGACCTTTGGCTTAAGGCACCAATGCTCTCCCACTGAGCTCTACAGGGTTCGTCCCTCGCTCAGGGTCAAGCTTCATTATGTTGCTTCACAACTAAGGTTTCCAAGAACTACTCTTAAAAACATAATATCAACCGCTCTAAATAAGGACACTATAAAAAAGAAACTCACTTCGGTGGCCACGTGGTCTAAGACGTCACTCTCACAATAAACTAGACTGCCTATTACAGGGAAATCGAGGTTCGAATTCCGGCCGGGTATACTGAGAGTGGTTTTTCCTAAATGCGCTTTCAGTCTATTTCCATGAAGATGTAGATACCTTTCCTCTAATTTCAACCTCCCTCATATGTAACTCATTAACGTAATTAATACATATTTGTACAGCCTGAACAGGTAGTAAGACGCGGTGCTGAATTAAACATTTGTCCGCCGAGAATATGTTTTCTAACAAAATATGCTAATGTTTCCCCCAAACTGCCACCCGAGCTAAAATGCTTGTCTTCCGATTGAAATGTTCTCGCTAACAGATCGATGAGAATATTGCTAGTGTTATTAATGGAAGGATGAGGAGATTGTTAATGTTATTCATGGAAGGATGAGAGTATTGTGCATGTTATTCATGGAAAGATGAAACTATTGTTAGTGTTATTCATGGAAGAATGAGAGTATTGTTCATGTTATTCATGGAAGGATGAGAGTATTGTTCGTGTTATTCATGGAAGGATGAGGATATTGTTAGTGTTATTCATGGAAGAATGAGAGTATTGTTCGTGTTATTCATAGAACGATGAGAATATTGTTAGTGTTATTCATAGAACGATGAGAATATTGTTCATGTTATTTATGGAAGGATGAGAGTATTGTTCGTGTTATTCATGGAAGAATGAGAGTATTGTTCGTGTTATTCATGGAAGGATGAGAGTGTTGTTCGTGTTATTCATGGAAGGATGAGAGTATTGTTCGTGTTATTCATGGAAGGATGAGAGTATTGTTCGTGTTATTCATGGAAGAATGAGAGTATTGTTCATGTTATTCATGGAAGGATGAGAGTATTGTTCGTGTTATTCATGGAAGGATGAGGATATTGTTAGTGTTATTCATGGAAGGATGAGGATATTGTTAGTGTTATTCATGGAAGGATGAGAGTATTGTTCGTGTTATTCATGGAAGAATGAGAGTATTGTTCATGTTATTCATGGAAGGATGAGAGTATTGTTCGTGTTATTCATGGAAGAATGAGAATATTGTTCATGTTATTCATGGAAGGATGAGAAGGCAGGACATTAATCGACAGATCTTCAAACTATTAAAAGACTGGTGAAGGGTGAAATACACACAACGCAGCCCCGTTCCCCGACGAGGGTTGAAACGATTTATCGACGCAAGAATATTCTGGACAACAGGACGTAGCAAGGGACATTTCAGAATAGGACAGTTTATATTCTGGACAACAAGGACGTAGCAAGGGGACATTTCAGAATAGGACAGTTTATATTCTGGACAACAGGGACGTAGCAAGGGGACATTTCAGAATAGGACAGTTTATATTCTAGACAACAAGGACGTAGCAAGGGGACATTTCAGAATAGGACAGTTTATATTCTGGACAACAGGGACGTAACAAGGGGACATTTCAGAATAGACAGTTTATATTCTGGACAACAGGGACGTAGCAGGGGACATTTCAGAATAGGACAGTTTATATTCTGGACAACAGGGACATAGCAAGGGGACATTTCAGAATAGGACAGTTTATATTCTGGACAACAGGGACGTAACAAGGGGACATTTCAGAATAGGACAGTTTATATTCTGGACAACAAGGACGTAGCAAGGGGACATTTCAGAATAGGACAGTTTATATTCTGGACAACAAGGACGTAGCAAGGGGACATTTCAGAATAGGACAGTTTATATTCTGGACAACAGGGACATAGCAAGGGGACATTTCAGAATAGGACAGTTTATATTCTGGACAACAGGGACGTAGCAAGGGGACATTTCAGAATAGGACAGTTTATATTCTGGACAACAAGGACGTAGCAAGGGGACATTTCAGAATAGGACAGTTTATATTCTGGACAACAAGGACGTAGCAAGGGGACATTTCAGAATAGGACAGTTTATATTCTGGACAACAGGGACGTAGCAAGGGGACATTTCAGAATAGGACAGTTTATATTCTGGACAACAAGGACGTAGCAAGGGGACATTTCAGAATAGGACAGTTTATATTCTGGACAACAAGGACGTAGCAAGGGACATTTCAGAATAGGACAGTTTATATTCTGGACAACAGGGACGTAGCAAGGGGACATTTCAGAATAGGACAGTTTATTTCGAAAGCTATTTCTCGAGTCCTACTATTCCAACATTTACTTCGATGATAATCACATCATATCTTGGGTCCAGCACCTTAACTGAGGTGGTAGCAGTGTCTGCCTACTGAGCCAGGTGTACCGGGTTCGATTCCCGGTATAATCGAAGTATTTATCATTGGTGGAACGTGGTTTTCCCCTTTCCCAGTGACGAACTAACGATCGGGGTACTGGGTGTTGTGTCTGTTCTAGAGTTAAATTAATTTAAGAATAGTGAGCTGATATAATCACTTTGTTTAGAAAGTACATGTAAAATACCCAAAGTAAAAAATAAAATAGTAATCGTATTAAACCTGACAAAGCTTCGATAGCAAAGCCGCGACTCACGCAAACGATTTCCAAAGTTTTAGTGAACAGATTTTAATTGAATCAATGAACGCTGTACAGTACATCGAGCTTACATTCCAATAATCTAGAAGCTGTAGTTGACAGCTGTAGTTGACAGCTGTTGTTGACGTGGGGTGCTTTTTTTAATAGTGTACAGACAAACATTGGTGGCCACGCGGACTAAATGTCAGGCTCATCTAATCTGGCTTTCCGCTGACGGAAAACACGAGGTTAGAAACTCGACCTGGTGAACTGACGGCGTTTCACCCCCAAATAATCTCCCATTCCCCCTCCAAGAGAAATGTGAGTACATTTCCTCCAATCTTTACCTTCCTCATCCCTAACTTATTATGATAGTTAAACTTGTATAATAGTGCACAGAGTAGCTGAGCGGGTGTAGGCGGGATTCAAACTCGGAACATGAACAAATCATTTTTCTATACGATCTCAAGCCCATGCATTTTATTAAAATTCACCTTACTTATTCCGCGTCCTTAGAAGAGTTGTTAGTGTAAGTTTCAGATTGAGATGAAACTAGAACTATAAAGTTGACGATAGGAACAAAACAACTAACATTATGTGACGTCACTGGGAAAACAACGCGAGAATATGAACTTGGTACCGAACACTGGATATTTCCTGTTTGAGCTCTCATCCACATCACTATGTTGATACATTCATGTCTATTTTATTGATTGGAGGGCTGTGTGGTTCTTAATAAGCTCAAGGTTACATTATAAACTATCTTAACCTAGTACAGCACCGCTCAACATTACAGTTTAGTATCCAATCGATCAGATCCACTATGGTGATCTATAATTACTAATCTGTAATAGTTGCCGTCTGGAATAGAACCAGTGCCCTATATATTAAGATCCTACTACTTGACCATGAAGTTGAGATCTGAGCTATTCTTGTTTAAACATGGCTGTTCTGACCCTCAGATCTATTCTTGCAAATTTAATTGCTAGTCATTTATTAATTACAGATTAAGTTCAATCCAACATTAATTACCTCAAATATCTCCCTGCATTCCATGAGTTGGACAGTCTATTCCTGCAATCCAGTAGTTAGTTAGTGTCTCTCCCTGCAATCCAGTAGTTAGTTAGTGTCTCTCCCTGCAGTCCAGGAGTTAGAAAGTTTCTCCCTGCAGTCCAGGAGTTAGAAAGTTTCTCCCTGCAGTCCAGGAGTTAGAAAGTTTCTCCATGCAGTCCAGGAGTTAGAAAGTTTCTTCATGCAGTCCAGGAGTTAGAAATTTTATCCATGCAGTCCAGAAGTTAGAAAGTTTCTCCATGCAGTCCAGGAGTTAGAAAGTTTCTCCCTGTAGTCCAGGAGTTAGAAAATTTCTCCATGCAGTCCAGGAGTTAGAAAGTTTCTCCCTGCAGTCCAGGAGTTAGACAGTCTCTCCCTGCAGTCCAGTAGTTAGTTAGACAGTCTCTCCCTGCAGTACAGTAGTTAGTTAGACAGTCTCTCCCTGCAGTACAGTAGTTAGTTAGACAGTCTCTCACTGCAGTACAGTAGTTAGTTAGACAGTCTCTCCCTGCAGTACAGTAGTTAGTTAGACAGTCTCTCCCTGCAGTCCAGTAGTCAGTTAGACAGTCTCTCCCTGCAGTACAGTAGTTAGTTAGACAGTCTCTCCCTGCAGTACAGTAGTTAGTTAGACCGTCTCTCCCTGCAGTCCAGTAGTTAGTTAGACAGTCTCTACCTGCAGTACAGTAGTTAGTTAGACAGTTTCTCCCTGCAGTACAGTAGTTAGTTAGACAGTCTCTCTCTGCAGTACAGTAGTTAGTTAGACAGTCTCTCCCTGCAGTCCAGTAGTTAGTTAGAAAGTTTCTCCCTGCAGTACAGTAGTTAGTTAGACAGTCTCTCCCTGCAGTACAGTAGTTAGTTAGACAGTTTCTCCCTGCAGTACAGTAGTTAGTTAGACAGTCTCTCCCTGCAGTATAGTAGTTAGTTAGACAGTCTCTCCCTGCAGTACAGTAGTTAGTTAGACAGTCTCTCCCTGCAGTCCAGTAGTCAGTTAGACAGTTTCTCCCTGCAGTACAGTAGTTAGTTAGACAGTCTCTCCCTGCAGTCCAGTAGTTAGTTAGACAGTCTCTCCCTGCAGTACAGTAGTTAGTTAGAAAGTTTCTCCCTGCAGTCCAGTAGTTAGTTAGACAGTCTCTCCCTGCAGTACAGTAGTTAGTTAGACAGTCTCTCCCTGCAGTACAGTAGTTAGTTAGACAGTCTCTCCCTGCAGTCCAGTAGTTAGTTAGACAGTCTCTCCCTGCAGTACAGTAGTTAGTTAGACAGTCTCTCCCTGCAGTACAGTAGTTAGTTAGACAGTCTCTCCCTGCAGTACAGTAGTTAGTTAGACAGTCTCTCCCTGCAGTACAGTAGTTAGTTAGACAGTCTCTCCCTGCAGTCCAGTAGTTAGTTAGACAGTTCTCCCTGCAGTACAGTAGTTAGTTAGACAGTCTCTCCCTGCAGTCCAGTAGTTAGTTAGACAGTCTCTCCCTGCAGTACAGTAGTTAGTTAGACAGTCTCTCCTCGCCCATAGTTAGTACATCTCTCCTGAGTCCAGTTAGTTAGACAGTCTCTCCCTGCAGTCCAGTAGTAGTTAGACAGTCTCTCCCTGCAGTACAGTAGTTAGTTAGACAGTCTCTCCCTGCAGTACAGTAGTAGTTAGACAGTCTCTCCCTGCAGTACAGTAGTTAGTTAGACAGTCTCTCCTGCAGTCAGTATAACAGTCTCTCCTGCAGTTCAGTAGTTAGACAGTCTCTCCCTGCAGTCCAGTAGTTAGTTAGACAGTCTCTACCTGCAGTACAGTAGTTAGTTAGACAGTCTCTCCCTGCAGTACAGTAGTTAGTTAGACAGTCTCTCACTGCAGTACAGTAGTTAGTTAGACAGTCTCTCCCTGCAGTACAGTAGTTAGTTAGACAGTCTCTCCCTGCAGTACAGTAGTTAGTTAGACAGTTTCTCCCTGCAGTACAGTAGTTAGTTAGACAGTCTCTCCCTGCAGTACAGTAGTTAGTTAGACAGTTTCTCCCTGCAGTACAGTAGTTAGTTAGACAGTCTCTCCCTGCAGTACAGTAGTTAGTTAGAAAGTCTCTCCCTGCAGTCCAGTAGTTAGTTAGACAGTCTCTCCCTGCAGTACAGTAGTTAGTTATACAGTCTTTCCCTGCAGTACAGTAGTTAGTTAGACAGTCTCTCCCTGCAGTACAGTAGTTAGTTAGACAGTCTCTCCCTGCAGTCCAGTAGTTAGTTAGACAGTCTCTCCCTGCAGTCCAGTAGTTAGTTAGAAAGTTTCTCCCTGCAGTCCAGTAGTTAGTTAGACAGTCTCTCCCTGCAGTACAGTAGTTAGTTAGACAGTCTCTCCCTGCAGTACAGTAGTTAGTTAGACAGTCTCTCCCTGCAGTACAGTAGTTAGTTAGACAGTATCTCCCTGCAGTCCAGTAGTTAGTTAGACAATCTCTCCCTGCAGTCCAGTAGTTAGTTAGACAGTCTCTCCTTGTAGTACAGTAGTTAGGATGAATACTTGATTAAAAGACCCTGGTTTGATTCTTGATGGACTCATGATGATTGACACGGACTGGGCCTTACTACCCGCCTGGAAGATAAGGGGTAGAGTTTAGGGAGGTAGGATTACGAGGAAATGTACCCGCACTTTCATTGAGTGGGGAAACCCTTTTAAGAAAGCAAAATACAGTACACCTGGCTGGTATTTGAACCCCGACCTCTCTGACACCGATATACTAGATTGGTTGAGCCTGGCGCCTGGTCCGCGCGTCCATTGATGTGTGTTTGTAGTATAGTTCAAATCACTGTGAAGTGATAATATAACACTGTACTTAGAAAGTGTACGTTAATAACCTTGTTGACCCAATTCAGTGGCAGAATGGCTTAAGGCGTTGTTCTCACAATAGGTCGTACTCCCGATGATAGGGAGATCGGGCTTTGAATCCCAATCGGTTGGACTGAGAGTGCTTTTTTCCTAAATGGTTTTCCCCTCTCACCCACGAAAATGTTGGTACACTTCCTTTAAATTCGTCCTTACTCACACTTAAGGCAGTAGTGAACTCAGTACCTTTGCGTACAGTCCGGACGTGTGATGAGATGCTGTCATACTACCCACTACATGATAGGGGGAGAGGGGACCTTCTAACGCCGGAAATGACCGAGAGCACACTTTTCGTGTGACACCCCTGAGCTGAGGTGCCGTCCAATAGCGGCACTAAACACATCCCTCTCTTGGAAAGCACACCTCACTGCACCCTGATGTAACAGGGTTATTATCTCTATTACATACACCGACATAATGAGATTCGGCGGGTTGACAGGTTTTCAGGGGCAGCTTCAACTCTATTACACACCACAGCCAATTAACGTCACAGGGATGGGCGGAAAACAGGGGGGAGGGAATTGGAGGTAGTGCCAAGATCGCTATCGACTTAACGTTCACTTAATGATACGTGACTAAAGTTAAAGTTCTCCTGGGGGTTTTAGATAAAAGCTATCCCGATGCTCTTAGCTTAACGTTGACGTAACGTTCACTTATCGTAAGAGTGGTCCAGGGGAGAGCGGTTACGTAACGTGAAGTGTAACACAACCAATCATGTTGTGGGAAACGTCAACACGGCTGTTTAGTACTTCATTTGTTAATGGAGGACATGCAGACGTCATCTAAGGCAGTGGTCTTCAACCTGTGGGTCAGAGTTTCTATCTCTCGTTGGCTCGCAATATTAGGAGTGAACACTTGATATATTACTTTTCTTTTGGTATCTCAGTGGTGATGAGAGAACACGAACACTCCCGACTGTGTTCCAACACTTCCGACTATGTTCCAACACTCCCGACTATGTTCCAACACTCCTGACTATGTTCCAACATTTCCCGACTATGTTCCAACACTCCCGACTATGTTCCAACACTCCTTGACTATGTTCCACCTCGACATCAACACTTCCGACTATGTTCCAACACTTCCGGCTATGTTCCAACACTCCCGAATATGTTCCAACACTCCCGACTATGTTCCAACAATCCCGACTATGTTCCAACGCACCCGAAATAGGAGTCTCTCCCCTGTCTATTAAAGTAGTCATTTACCGGTTCAAGGTACATTAATTTTGTATAAAAAGTAATCATTTTACTCACGTATAGACTAAAAATAGTTTATAAAATAACTATTTATTTCATTATTTATTGTGTAAAATATAAGTCTGTTTTGTCATTTTTTTCTCCTGACATATTTTTATACCTTTCACGAGCCGGTGGTCCGCGGGTTGAAGAGCCCTGGTGTGAGGTACGGTTCGTTTGTACTCGTCTCGCAAACACCAAAACGTTGTGGCCTTTCCTTAAACTTTGCTCTGTAGCTCCAGTAAAATTACATTTCAAGCACTTGAAGAATAATCAGCTCAAACTGAACAGTTCCATTTCGGTGGATAATTTGTTCATAAAACGTTCATATTCTCTGGCCAACTTTGTTATGTGACTTGCAATGGAAGTTTACTGGAGCTACAAAATACATCGACAAACAAGTCGTCTCTTTCTAAACTATAAACAAACAAATGAATTAATAAATAGCCGTGTTGCGACATGATTGGCTGGTAGGAACACGTGGCACCCTTCACGTGACGTAACACTTCTCCACTGTACCACTCTTACGTCAAGACAACGTTAATTTAAGATAATTATGATGGCTTTCATTTTTTAAACCAGATAACCGTTGCGTTACGTTAAGTGAACGTTAATTTGAACGTAATCCCTGCACTACCACATATGAGAGGCCCTAGTTTAGACCCGGTTGAAGGGACATTCTGATAGACTGGAAAGGGGAGGGTCAAGGTACCACTCATTCGGAGTTCACTGCAGTGAAGTCTCAGATTCATCAAGCGCATGTAAAACCAACCAACCAGCGTGTAGAGATGATTACTTTAACCAGGCTTTATGAACGTTCGTGAAAAGATCACAAGCTTAAAAAGAATGATAGCGCCTGAAAATCCCAGATAAATCTCGAATCCTTGATCTGTGCCTGCTTAAGACAAGCTGATTCTTTTATCGTCATTTCTCGCTCTCAAACAGTTCACTGTTTATGAATGGTATAAAATTGTCATATCATGACTTTCAAGAATGTAGCTTCATTCTCTCATGTGTTAAACAAAACATTATTTATTTATTTCGTGTTTACGTCACGGTTTGGAAACTTTACTATCTAAATACATGGTTCATGCTGTTTTCTCATGAATTTATTGTTCCCTTGGTTTATCCAGTAAGGTAACCAGTGTAATGATACTGTTTTGGACCCCTCTAAAGTGTTCAACGGGTTATGGATGAGGTGTGATTTTATTTAGGGTGCTGTATGTGAAGTATCCTTTTAATGCTTCATCCATGGAGGGTCGTGTGTTTTCAGAAGTAATGTCAATGTAATGCGCTTCAAACTTTTTTTCATTAAAAGACCAATTCCGTGGTATTGAAAAGACCTTATGACGCTGATCCCTGTACCCAATGGTTGTATTATGGTATAACTTGTAAGATCTGACCATAGTATATAGTCCGTGTGGTTGAGGCTGCATACATTCTGGGCAAGAAAGGTTTACCTCACATTTATCTTGTTTTATCCAACAGTCTCCGGTGGAAAAGATAGTGATTTTATTCCGTGAATTATATGAGCCGACATATTTCATGTAATTTAAATTAAATTCTTCTTATGCTCGCAGAGCTAGAGTTAGATTACGCGTTTCTTTTCTTCTTTGCTTTAAACGTCTCAGTTTAAAAAAAATCGTGATCAGATCATAGGATATTCGGTTCAATACTTTCAAATTATTTTCTTAAGACCTAACAGACAAACCATTTACAAATTGTAATTTTTTGTCTAACTCTAAAGTTGAGCCATTTCCACGAATGAGTTCTCTTTTGTTTCCGAGGAACTGCTCCAGATGGAGATTCTCGCTGATAATTTGTTCATCTTGCTCGAGGAATAATCGGCGGTTTCTCCGTTATATTCTCCTTCGGGTGAGCTATTAAATGAATGAGTGTGGGTGAGATGAGGGTGCAGGGGTTGAGAAGGGGTGTGAAAATACAATAAAACCGAGAGGAGGAATATTTTATTAAACATTGAAGAAGATTATTATAAATGAACTGACTTCATTACTACCAAAATGCTGACTTTACAACCAGAAGAATCCAGTGTTGTCATTGCAACAGTCTTATATGTTTACAAACAATTTTTCTTCCTGCTTTTAATTATTATTTTTCCAAACGCCTTTTACCTCCATTCCGTGAGCCCTCAAGCGAGCTATACAGAACAAGCGGCCGCCACATTTGGATGAAGATAGAGCCAATATCTGCGGACAGAGGGTGTCATGTGGTCAGCGCAACGAGCCCTCTCTGGCTATTAATCTCAGTTTTCTAGACCGGACCTGCTACTTATTTATTCTAGTAGCTCCTAATTTGTCCTCACGAGGCTGAATCGACCTAGTTACAAACCCACTGTTTCATAGATACATCTGCAAGCACTGGAGATCAAACCAGGGACCTCTGGATCTGTAGCCAGTAACTCTAACTACTAGACCACAGAGGTGGTCTAAAGCGTCCTGCTACTTGTTTTGAATCCTACCCACTGATACAGCTATCTCACACTGACATATGTGTGTGGTTGTGGTCTTGCGGTTCCTGGCGACTGGCGCAGATTGACGCCCACATCAGCCCACGGGGCCGGGGTGGACTTTGACAGCCTGTACACTCTGTTCTAGTAGCCTGTAGACCTGGTACATACAACACAACCATATCCTGAGATACAGCTCAACCTACCCTTGCACACATCAGTGTATTGGTAAATGTCTGACGTATGAACACATGCTGGTGTCAAGAAGTACCCAACGTACAACGTGTGTACATATTGTAATATAAACATGGTACCAAATGACTACCCAACAATACAAATATTTAGCATTAAAGTCTATATTTATATATCATTTCAACAGCTCTTGCATAATTTTCAAATTCTAGTGTTTGATTTAATTGGGAATATTTAGAGTTAATTAGAATATGATATATATATATTATAAATATGTAGGTAATTTTACTTTAATGCTAGTAAAATTTAAATAAGCCTTTCATTTTAACTTCTGAAAAGAATATCTTTAAAGGTCAGTCTAAAAAATACATGTTACATAGCTTAAAAACAGTTTAACAAATTAATAATTATCATATTTGATATCATATGAATTTTCAAATAAAAGTTTTATACTTAACAGAGCTATATAGTTATTATTTACAGTGATACGTTATTTGGTATTTGAAATAATGGCAGGATATGATCAAAATTGATTGTTTCCACTCATGTAAAAAAAACCTTGAATAATTCTCATGGGAAAACTAAAATAGCATAATTTTTTGTTATATTAAACATTGCCTAGATACAAAATTTGATCAAAATTGTTAGAACAAGTTTAGAGAAAATTTATTTAATCTTTGTTTTCCCTTCAGTAAACTACCCTTAATTTTAGGGTTAGATATCTAGTTCTAAACATATTTTGGGGAATCCTTTGAAAACCCTAGATACCAAGTCTTAGCCCGATTGGTAAAATTGTTTAGGCTCTAGAACAAGATACAGACAGACAGACATGATAGCGAAAACTTTTACGAAACGTCAACATTTATTAAAATCTCGAGTTGTATTTTTTTTACAATCACAATACTTCACTCTCCGAGGGGTCGAGCGAGAGTAAGTGTGTTGTTTCCTGCCAGGGGTGGTTTTGAAAGGGTTGTCGAGGGGTGAAGGGGAAGGGATGACAGGCAATGTTTCATCCCCAAACATTGGTGACCCTCCTTTATAATTACACTGACTAAACAAGGCCTGGCCTATAGGCGGAGCTGGAATACGTAAAATAACATTCCTACTGGATGACTTCATAAATAAATATCTTTTATTGTTTGTTTTAGAAATTAATGTTTTACCGGCCGCTCTTGAACTACACAGGGAACTGTGAATTGTTCTCACTACTCAGTAGAACAATCATTGGTCAGGTATCAACATTCCCATGTGAGGTATCAAGAGCAGAGCTTGTTTAGACTGTACCTGTGAATTGTTCTCACCCCTCAGTAGAACACTCATTGGTCAGGTATCAACATTCCCATGTGAGGTATCTAGAGCAGAGCCTATGTATGATTGGTCAAATGGGGACATAGGGGGTGATAACACGTCATAGGTAAAGTTTTAACAAGCTCTGCTTATCCTGGCAACACTCCACTGAGTATCGTTGTATCCATTCTCATAAAAAACTAATCATAGCAATTTCCTTTGAAATATCATAAATTACAAATTATGTTTGACATAGAAATTAGTTTAGTAGTGGGCCGGTGTTTGTATGATGGTGAAACAACTAATTGGGCTGTTGCCGTGTTCGGTTCAGGCAAATAAGCTCGGGCTCTGATATAATCACAAGATGTTCGCCATCATTGAAGGGCTGCTATAACCCATTTATCAGGGCTAAGTGCACCTTAAAAGAAGAATATCATTTGGAGAAAGCGGATTGGGTTATGAGACTCAGGCTAGAACAAGAGTGGAATAAGTATTCTTTAGGGCGAGACTTGATAGCAAAAGTGCTCTTTCAAGGATTGTGCGTTATCAGAGGGGATTTAGGGTGCACTTTCTAAACAAATTTATCATATCAAAACCAGACCTACCAAAACCAATTGTTGTAATTCTCTTCCCAATCCAAATTATTGCTCAGATGAATACAGACACCCTCATCAGTGCCTATTTTTGGAGGAGTAGTCCAACTTGACTATCTCATGAACCACGGGGTGTAGCCCAACTTGACTGTCTCATGAACTACGGGGAGTAGTCCAACTTGACTGTCTCATGAACCGCGGGGAGTAGTCCAACTTGACTGTCTCATGAACCACGGGGTGTAGCCCAACTTGACTGTCTCATGAACCACGGGGTGTAGCCCAACTTGACTGTCTCATGAACCGCGGGGTGTAGCCCAACTTGACTGTCTCATGAACCACGAGGAGTAGCCTAACTTGACTGTCTCATGAACCACGGGGTGTAGCCCAACTTGACTGTCTCATGAACCACGAGGAGTAGCCTAACTTGACTGTCTCATGAACCACGGGGTGTAGCCCAACTTGACTGTCTCATGAACCGCGGGGTGTAGCCCAACTTGACTGTCTCATGAACCACGAGGAGTATCCTAACTTGACTGTCTCATGAACCACGGGGTGTAGCCCAACTTGACTGTCTCATGAACCGCGGGGAGTAGCCCAACTTGACTGTCTCATGAACCACGGGGAGTAGCCCAACTTGACTGTCTCATGAACCACGGGGAGTAGCCCAACTTGACTGTCTCATGAACCACGGGGAGTAGTCCAACTTGACTGTCTCATGAACCGCGGAGAGTAGCCCAACTTGACTGTCTCATGAACCGCGGAGAGTAGCCCAACTTGACTGTCTCATGAACCACGGGGAGTAGCCCAACTTGACTGTCTCATGAACCGCGGGGAGTAGCACAACTTGACTGTTTCATGAACCACGGGGAGTAGCCCAACTTGACTGTCTCATGAACCACGGGGAGTAGCCCAACTTGACTGTCTCATGAACCACGGGGTGTAGCCCAACTTGACTGTCTCATGAACCGTGGGGAGTAGCCCAACTTGACTGTCTCATGAACCACGGGGAGTAGTCCAACTTGACTGTCTCATGAACCGCAGGGAGTAGTCCAACTTGACTGTCTCATGAACCACGGGGAGTAGCCCAACTTGACTGTCTCATGAACCGCGGAGAGTAGCCCAACTTGACTGTCTCATGAACTACGGGGAGTAGCCCAACTTGACTGTCTCATGAACCGCGAAGAGTAGCCCAACTTGACTGTCTCATGAACCACGGGGTGTAGCCCAACTTGACTGTCTCATGAACCACGAGGAGTAGCCTAACTTGACTGTCTCATGAACCACGGGGTGTAGCCCAACTTGACTGTCTCATGAACCACGGGGAGTAGTCCAACTTGACTGTCTCATGAACCGTGGGGAGTAGTCCAACTTGACTGTCTCATGAACCACGGGGAGTAGCCCAACTTGACTGTCTCATGAACCGTTAGTGTCGGTGACGTGTCGTGCCATTTCATCCTCTCATATCTGTAAAGGAAATATGTGACGCAGCTCTCGAGCACACATGTAAGCACGTATCAAATAGTTACGACCAAGAACGCACCCCCTCCCTGCCTTTACTCGGCCGTAAACACGTGACTCGATATAAAATGCAGGACTGCATTGCAGGTCGGGCCTCACTGCTATCTCTCCCTCAAAGGAGGGTAATAATATCTTAATACCCCTAAGAGCTGTACACGGTCTAATTACCCTAATGGCGTGGGCCATGGGGGATGATGAAGGTAGAATTCAGGTGACTTGTACCCGCATTCAAACACAGGGAGAGTGGCCACATGGTCTAACGCGCTACTCTTGCAATATACTAAACTTCCGGTGACGGGGAGATCGAGGTTCGAGTATTGGTCGGGTGTACTGAGGGTAGTTTTTCTAAAAGGGATTTATATTCTCTCTACACAAATGCGGGTACATTTCTTCTGTATTCAACCTTCCTCGTACCTAAATCATTAGTGTAATTAGTACATATGTGTATGACATGAACAGGTATTAATACGCGGTGATAAAAAGAGTCTTGCATCAGCCCACGAGTTTTATTAGCCCGGAACAAACAAATCACGTGATCATTAAAGGAGGACAAACCATCAGGAGAGGTGTTAGTTAGTTTGTAAAACGAGCGGGACGTCACTTGATTCATCTCCTCCCTCTTCTGTGCTAGACTCTGAAGAACCGTCGCTATTATTTATACCCGCCCCTGTTCATCCCCCCTTTGTGAACCGAGCCCAATCTACCCTCCGGCCGAGATGCGCTGACCTGGATATTAACGCTGATAGGCTGATCGTTCAACCCTGCAGGGAACTAGACAAGACCTAGCTCCTTGTTGGACAAACATTTCGGGATAAATAGAAGATTAATCCACCGAGATACATCTGAAGAAGTCTAAGGGGTCCTGTGGTTAACTGCTCGTCCCATTACCCCCAGCTTGCGGGTTCAAACCCAGCCGAGGAAACCGACGGAATCTGTAGCACAACTTCCTTAGGGTGGTAGGTAAATTATTCTGTCCCATGTCAGCTGAAGCATGTTAAATATCAATGGAAGGGATATGAGATATCCTTTTCGGCAATATTAATAGGCGCTTTCTATCTCGCTCCTAGAAATTCATTGCTGACGGCAACGGAAAGCCACCGCATTTTCACGACTTCCCAAGTGCATGTAATTTCTCCCGGATGGTGTGGACGGGCGACACTAGCCAACCGAAACTACTCCGGATGAATGGAAAACATCCTCTGGGCTGTTGTGGCCTCACTGTTATTATCACATTTGAATAACATCTTTGTGCGTTTGTAAGTCTAGAACCAACAGGGAGAGTTAATAACACGCTGTTATTGTAACCCTGGAACCTTCTAGTACGTGGGAAAAGGCTGCGGTCTCGTCTTGGCTGGTTTTATAAATAGAGGGAGATCATTGTTTGTCTCCATTAGTGTGAGTAATATTGTTATTAGTGTAAATGTGTGGATATCTCAGGGGGTCTCACCTTACCAGTTAAAGTAATAATACAAGTACAGTCTCATCAAATCTTGCTTGCCCTGGTAACAGCCCACAGGCCATGGTTGTTACATTTGATCCGTGTGTTAATTCGTGACTTGGACACCTGTGACTATGTATTAGCTGACGCAACTCAGTGACACAGCTCGTGACCTGTGACTATGTATTATATGACGCAACTCAGTGACATAGCTCGTGACCTGTGACTATGTATTAGCTGACGCAACTCAGTGACACAGTTCGTGACCTGTGACTATGTACTAGCTGACGCAAATCAGTGACACAGCTCGCGACCTGTGACTATGTATTAGATGACGCCACTCAGTGACACAGCTCGCGACCTGTGACTATGTATTAGATGACGCCACTCAGTGACACAGCTCGCGACCTGTGACTATGTATTAGATGACGCAACTCAGTGACACAGCTCGCGACCTGTGACTATGTATTATATGACGCAACTCAGTGACACAGCTCGTGACCTGTGACTATGTACTAGCTGACGCAACTCAGTGACACAGCTCGTGACCTGTGACTATGTATTAGATGACGCCACTCAGTGACACAGCTCGCGACCTGTGACTATGTATTAGATGACGCAACTCAGTGACACAGCTCGCGACCTGTGACTATGTATTATATGACGCAACTCAGTGACACAGCTCGTGACCTGTGACTATGTATTATATGACGCAACTCGGTGACACAGTTCGTGACCTGTGACTATGTATTAGATGACACAACTCAGTGACACAGCTCGTGACCTGTGACTATGTATTATATGACGCAACTCGGTGACACAGCTCGTGACCTGTGACTATGTATTAGATGACACAACTCAGTGACACAGCTCGTGACCTGTGACTATGTATTATATGACGCAACTCAGTGACACAGCTCGCGACCTGTGACTATGTATTAGATGACACAACTCAGTGACACAGTTCGTGACCTGTGACTATGTATTAGATGACACAACTCAGTGACACAGCTCGTGACCTGTGACTATGTATTATATGACGCAACTCAGTGACACAGCTCGAGACCTGTGACTATGTACTAGCTGACGCAACTCAGTGACACAGCTCGTGACCTGTGACTATGTATTAGATGACACAACTCAGTGACACAGCTCGTGACCTGTGACTATGTATTATATGACGCAACTCAGTGACACAGCTCGTGACCTGTGACTATGTACTAGCTGACGCAACTCAGTGACACAGCTCGTGACCTGTGACTATGTACTAGCTGACGCAACTCAGTGACACAATCCTTGTATTGTTTTTCCTTATTGATCTTGTTCCAGAGTGTTCCTGTAGTCAATGACCTCACGTGTTTTGTTTGGATTGACTAATGTCAGACAATATTGACTGCGCCTGGATGGTAGGCTTCACGCAAACTTTCAACATTATTTGCACACACAAGATAATTTAAAATTTAACTTAACCCAGGACAACAATACCTGGCTTTAAATATCCAACCCTGGCGTCAACAGCTGTAACATCTGAATATTGGGAGCGGATTTCAAAATATATTTTGCCCCCAGAAAGACAGAACCCAGTTCCTTAGAACATTAGGCTTCTCATCGCCTGAACCCCTGCGCTTCAACAAACACCGATTATAATGTCTCTAAAGGCACCACATTGTCCTCAAATGACGTCACAGTCAAGTTCAATGCCATAGAAGTGGCTACGATTGCACTCACTATCTGGTAATAATAAACCGGTGTAGGTGCATTAGGTCAGGTGACGTCATAGCCACAGTTGAATAACATTTACGTCCGGCTCAATCTAGGAGTAATAATTCTCTTCTCAATGTATTACTTTAAAATAAGTTTATAATAAAAAAATACATGGTGGATTTTTGAAATATCTTGCTTAGGAGGTTCCCAAATTGTTTTTGAAGCATTCCTTTTCATATTTTTAACCTATAAAGTTAATATGGATGAAATAGACTTATAAAGATGTATGTATATCTAATAAGTGTTTTTAAAATAAGTTTATTTGATGAAAATTCCAAGTCTCCACGATATTACTGACAGTCATTCCCAAATTTAATTTTAAGTGTCCCATAGCGAAAATAATTGGCTTACAACTGAGCCAGTATGGTTTGAATATATTCTGTTGAGGACAATATAGACAAGTTGGGACATCTTAAAGTAATATAAGTAGAGTTTGATTCAGATTGAAAGGATCTTTAGAAAATAAAAACATTATTTTAGGTCAACATTGATAACACTTTACTATATTATTATTGTTACTTTATAGGTATAGATTATATCTATCAAAATTGACAGCTGCAGATGGCAGAACTCGACGAATGAGTTTATTAGAATTGTTTAAATAACTTTTATATGTGTCAAAAATTTCCTTTCTGTTGAAATAGGACTGTAATAAGGATAAGTTATTGGGTGAATGAATGAAACTAAACTAATTGTTAAATATCTAAATAATAAAGATAAACATTTGAACTAATATTAAAAGATTAAAAAATATATGAATTGGCTGGCAAGAATGTTTTTATATATTATTTGTGCTGAGCACCACGTCTTACTACCCATCCGGTGTATCCATATTTAATTACTTTAATGGTGTAGAAATGAGGAAGGTAGAATTTAGAGGAAATGTACCCAAATCTGATTGGAGAGAGAAGAGCCCATTTAATAAAGTTCATCCCCGACACACCCAACGAGAATTTGAACCTCGACCCGACAGTTACAGTTACTATCAAACATTACAAGTTTATCTGGACGCCTTAGCCCACGTGACCACCGTTGCTCCTCTGAAATATTAAAATATTAGTACTCTGCAGTTTTTAGTCAAAATTACATGAATTATTCATGGCGTTGATAATTCATTTTATTCATGAACATTCATTAGGTCCGTAACTAGCCAGTTCCATCGCGGCCCCTTGTTTGCATAATCTCGCTTGATCATGGAAATGAGACTATTCACTCATTCGTAGCTAGAGCCGATATTTCACATTTTTTAAATGGCTTTACTTTATTCACTTTATTTTCCCTGTAGCAATGTAATAATTACCATTTATTAATAGTCAAAATGTTCACTTCTATTATTTTGTATTTTATGATAATAAAACATATATTTTGCCTGAAGTTTTTCATCTATTGCAGATGAACTATCTAAGTGGCATGGTGATTAAAATATACATCAATAATAAATCAGTACGGTACAAATTATAATTGAAAGCATTAAATATACATGGAAATTCAACTTTACGATTAATCAACTGGTCGACTTCTGGCCTACGATATTATGATTAGTTTAGTAATATACATTTGTTATCACATTTTGCACTGGTAACTCCTACAAGCTATTCTTGGAGGGAACTTCTCGTGTCTGTATAGTTATAACAGGGTATTACTCTGTTAGCCACTACTGTTATTGAAAGGACGGGAAATGAGTTGAAACGAATGGAAACAGTTATTTAGATCAATGGAACAGTTTACATACTTCAATACGTGGCCGGTTTAAAACACGTCTCAACACAGATTCTTATTTACAATTCAAACAAATAAACGATTATTCAAATAAGAGCAGCTAAGGGGTGTAGGAGGGTAGATACAGAGTTAATTATTCCTATTCATGCAAAGAGGGTAGTTTATCCAAAAAGAAAAAAATCACGCATAAAAAGAAGATAAAATGGATTATAAAGATAGAAGAGAAACTTCCAAAACAAAATACTTAATTTCATTTAAAGCTATTAGGGCTGTTACAAAAGGGATGGAAGCACAGGGGTGCAATCCCCCCCCCCCTGAAAGTTTTATAAACTTTTTTAATTCCATTTGTATGACCTGGCTGGTAGCTTATTGCTTGGGGATCTTATGAAATGAATAGCAGCTATAAATCTTTTTTCAGAATAATCAAGAGTTATTTAATATTTGAAAATATTTCTGCCCTTTTCTGCTGTTGGATTTCCCCATGAACCACTGAGCCAACCCCCCCTGCCAAAAATATATATCCCACCCCTAACCCTGTCAAACATACCTATATATATATAGGCAATTCAGATATAGAGGCAAAAAAATATACGGCTTGTAGGAGGTGACGAGACTAGTATTTACACTTGATCAACTTGGAGCTATGAGACGTCAAAGTTGGCGCTGTATGCACCTTGAGGGGTAGGCAACACATGCATCCCCACCACTCACTCCCCTGACATACACGATGGTAGCAGAGCAGCATTGCCTGTGTTGGTTTGAGTGGTGTGCTGAATGAGTTGCCTACCCCTCAAGGTGCAAACAACGCCAACTTTGGAGTCTCGTAGCGCCGCAAGCCCCAGGTTCATCACGTGTAAATACTAGTCTTGTCACCCTGGTTCATCACGTGTAAATACTAGTCTTGTCACTCCTAATTCATCACGTGTAAATACTAGTCTTGTCACCTCTAGTTCATCACGTGTAAATACTAGTCCTGTCACCCCTGTTCATCACGTGTAAATACTAGTCTTGTCACTCCTAATTCATCACGTGTAAATACTAGTCTTGTCACCTCTAGTTCATCACGTGTAAATACTAGTCCTGTCACCCTAGTTCATCACGTGTAAATACTAGTCTGGTAACCCCTAGTTCATCACGTGTAAATACTAGTCTTGTCACCTCTAGCTCATCACGTGTAAATACTAGTCTTGTCACTCTAGTTCTCACGTGTAAATACTAGTCCTGTCACCCCTAGTTCATCACGTGTAAATACTAGTCCCTTTTCACCCTAGTTCATCACGTGTAAATACTAGTCTTGTCACCCTAGTTCATCACGTGTAAATACTAGTCTTGTCACCCTAGTTCATCACGTGTAAATACTAGTCTCTGTCACCTCCTAGTTCATCACGTGTAAATACTAGTCTTGTCACCCTAGTTCATCACGTGTAAATACTAGTCTTGTCACCCTAGTTCATCACGTGTAAATACTAGTCTTGTCACCCTAGTTCATCACGTGTAAATACTAGTCTTGTCACCCTAGTTCATCACGTGTAAATACTAGTCTTGTCACCCCTAGTTCATCACGTGTAAATACTAGTCTTGTCACCCTAGTTCATCACGTGTAAATACTAGTCTTGTCACCTCCTAGTTCATCACGTGTAAATACTAGTCTTGTCACTCCTAGTTCATCACGTGTAAATACTAGTCTTGTCACCCTAGTTCATCACGTGTAAATACTAGTCTCGTCACTCCTAGTTCATCACGTGTAAATACTAGTCTTGTCACCCCTAGTTCATCACGTGTAAATACTAGTCTTGTCACCCTAGTTCATCACGTGTAAATACTAGTCTTGTCACCTCCTAGTTCATCACGTGTAAATACTAGTCTGTCACTCCTAGTTCATCACGTGTAAATACTAGTCTTGTCACCCCTAGTTCATCACGTGTAAATACTAGTCTTGTCACTCCTAGTTCATCACGTGTAAATACTAGTCTTGTCACCCCTAGTTCATCACGTGTAAATACTAGTCTTGTCACCCTGGTTCATCACGTGTAAATACTAGTCTTGTCACTCTAGTTCATCACGTGTAAATACTAGTCTTGTCACCCCTGGTTCATCACGTGTAAATACTAGTCTTGTCACCCTAGTTCATCACGTGTAAATACTAGTCTTGTCACTCCTAGTTCATCACGTGTAAATACTAGTCTTGTCACCTCTAGTTCATCACGTGTAAATACTAGTCTCGTCACTCCTAGTTCATCACGTGTAAATACTAGTCCTGTCACCCCTAGTTCATCACGTGTAAATACTAGTCTTGTCACCCTAGTTCATCACGTGTAAATACTAGTCCTTGTCACCCTAGTTCATCAGTGTAAATACTAGTCTTGTCACCCCTGTTCATCACGTGTAAATACTAGTCTTGTCACCTCTAGTTCATCACGTGTAAATACTAGTCTGTCACCCCTAGTTCATCACGTGTAAATACTAGTCTTGTCACCCTAGTTCATCACGTGTAAATACTAGTCTCGTCACTCTAGTTTCATCACGTGTAAATACTAGTCTTGTCACCCTAGCTCATCACGTGTAAATACTAGTCTTGTCACTCCCTAGTTCATCACGTGTAAATACTAGTCTTGTCACTCCTAGTTCATCACGTGTAAATACTAGTCTTGTCACCCCTGGTTCATCACGTGTAAATACTAGTCTTGTCACTCCTAGTTCATCACGTGTAAATACTAGTCTTGTCACCCTAGTTCATCACGTGTAAATACTAGTCTGTCACTCTAGCTCATCACGTGTAAATACTATTACAAGTTTTACAAAATCCACTTATCCTACTTCTCAATTTGGATCCAATGCAATAGTTCCCACCGTAAAGAAAGTCAATCTTTTGTTTTACATTTTAGCACGTGCTGTAAAAAAGTTTCCTTTTCTTTGTGTTTCGCAATAAACATTAAACAATGCCCTCATTTTAATAAGGGTAACGTACGCAATTGATATTTATGAAAGTGTTACAGACAGTCAGAAGATTCAAAATCAGATCTGCTTTGTAAGTATTGGAAAAAAAATATGCGATATAGCATATTCACACTAATGGGATAGGGATGAAGAAGGTAAGAGTCAGATGAAATGTACTCGCATTTGAGTGGAAGAATCATGGAAAACCATCTAGAAAATATCACCCTCAGTACACCTGTCCGTGATTTGATACTCCGAACTTTCTGGTCCAAGCTATCTAATTTAAGGGAAAAGTATGAGTAGTGAAAATGTTGAAGAAGCACAAAAGTATTTTCTTGGAGAGAGAAAGTGAAACCAGAAGGAGAAAAGACGCGATTGCTAAAAGCGCCCTCGTAGATAAGACTGAGTCGTGTTTACCAGTGTGACGAAGTAATATTACTCGACGATGTTACATCCTCTAAAAGAGGCCGACACCTACAGGTCACAGCACGTGCTTGTTTGACCTTGACCTTCTGTCAACGTGTTCTCTTTGATGATGTGAAGGTAAATAAAGAGCGTTTAAACATCGCGTGAGGGTGACGTTGTGTCAGTGGTAACAACTATATCACAGTAATAATACACGGTTACACCGGCAGGAAGAAGCAATAACAGAAGAGAGAGAGAATGTGTCGGAGACAAGGAAGATGATGCGGGAATAGTGAGAGGGAAATAAATATAAATGTAAGGAGTTGAAGCGTGTGTAAACCTACCAGAGAGAAGTAAAGAAGACTCACCGCTAATGGGACCTACTTCCTTTCTTTTTATTATTTTATTTCAGGAGATATAAGTAAAGACGATATCTCTCCTTTTGTAACTCTTACATTTTAAGATAAATTCATTGCACAATCAATAAGAGACGAGGAAGTTGTTAAAAACAAGAATACAAGAGTTGCTTACATACAAAAAGAAAAACAATCCAAGCGCGTTTCCGAGTAAAGGAAATAAATAGAAACAAAAACCTATATTTAAATTTAGAAAGGAAAGAAAAAGAAAATCCAAAACTTGCGAGGACAGTGAAATTAAATATTAGAAATCTTCAGTCTGTTGGATGAGCCGATCAAGTCGAGTCCTGGGTTAGTGAAACTAATAAATATAAATAAATACAGTAACTATCCGTTCTTAGCACGGAGTGTGTTTTATAAAATTATCTATATCCAGGAACCTTTCAAAGTTGATCCAATGAATTTACGATGAGTGGAAGCTGAGAAAAAGAAAGTGTTTCTGCAGCCGCCATATTGAAACAAAATGGCGGATGTAAATTTTAATTAGACTATATGTATCAGACGTCCAAGTTATGTCCGTGCAAATTTCATCACAATCGTCGAGCGTTTTTTTTCGCGAAAAGAGTAAAGGACGCCAATTCATTTTGATAAATTAGTAGTACTAGGTTAAGGACTATACTCATATACGAGTAAGGGATTCTTGTTCGACATTTTGCCTACCATCCGGTTCATCCACACTTACTTACACTAGAGATGAGGAAGATAAAAAATAGAAGACATGTACCCGCCTTTACTTGAAGGGAAATTAGGAAACCATTTAAAAAAACCTCAGATCACCTGTTTGGGGCATGATCCCCAATCTCCCTATCACCAGCCAATCCGAATACATGAGTCTGACATTTAGACCGTCCCCTTTTTTGCCCCCATTAAGTAACAAGAAAAACATACAAATACCCAGATTTATTTTCTCATGTATTAAACTTAAAAAATTTAATGTGAAATATAATTCTCAGGTAAAATTTCAGAAAATAATCCGATTTCCAACTAAAATGTCAATAATTGATAAGGATGTTCCAAAAATAAAAATGCTCCAATTTTATTAATAATGATTATTTATAACAATTACATTGCTTATAAAACTATAAAATTAATTTAGCTATATTAAAATAAAATCTATTATATCACACTCACAAATAAATGTATAATTATATAGTTTTTTATTTTAATGTGGCGTTTTGATTTACCATTTTCCCTTATCAATATCTAAATTCCGGACTTTATTGGAAGTTATTGATATTTCCAGGTTTCCCATATTCCCCCCTGATTTAGGCCACCCCACCTCCACTTGAATGACCTGCGGTACAGCTCAACCTACCCCTGCATCATGAAGTGAGGTTCTTCTCCCTGAAAACTCAGTGGGGCCGGCTCCAATGTTCACTTCCACGCGGCAGTCGTGACCTAGGTCAGTGAAACGAGTCAATATCATTCTGTATTAGCTTTACTTGCTTCTGGAAGACACTGAGGCCAAAAGGAACAGCACAATAATTGTCTTAGACGAGGGAAATACAAGATGCATAACAATTTATAAAGCAGAACTTAAAAAACTGTGATACACCTGCCCTAGGGGGTACAAGGTGTACCGCTGAGTTTTGTTAATCATAACTTCACTTTTATACCCGCTTCGGTGGTTGCATGGTCTAAAAGGCGTCACTCTTGTAATAGACTGAACTGATAGGGAGGTCGGGGTTTGAATCCCAGTCGGGCGTACTGAGCGTGGTTTTTATTATATGGTTTTTAATTCTCCATCCCACGCAAATGTGGGTTCAACTTTAAATTCAACATACTTAGCCTTATCGTCTTAGCATAAATTAGGATATATGTGTGTAGTCCAAACTGGTAGTAAGATGTGGGCACAAAAACAAACATTTTTTAAAGTAAAAGCAAATCTGATAAATTAATACAAATTTTAACGAGAAGTCGTGGACTTGTATGATCCTTTCTTTACCTTTGTCACGGCTTTGTCTAGCTACCCCTAGAGCAGTGGCCCACAGCCTTTTTCAGCTGACGCCCCATTTGGTAGATCCCCCCCTCCCCCACATTTTTTTAAAGGGACACGTTTGTAAATTTTCTGTTTTTGTTAATCGTCTAGAAAGGAAGGTTTTGAACTATTTTCACATTTAAACAATATTTTGGAACCTCGCGTCTTAAGATTCACTTGTCTCAAGTGCAAGAAACTGAAGTTGTACTGATTTCTAAGCGGTGGGGTACTTTCTGTATGACGTCAGCGGTGGTCGCCTGTTAAGGAACGACTCTATAAGCTTCCGCGGAAGAAAATGCAACTCAAATACATGTGCAACATCTGATACCAAGGTCTCCATTTTATTAGGGAGAGAGTGTACCGAGTCAAGTAACCAGCCCTCCATGGAATTTCTCTTCCTGAGTTGTTCCTCCAAGGAAAGAACTTGTCCAAAAGGTTGTTCTAGTTAGCCTCAAACATATGTGCGACATCTGATACCAAGGTCTCCATTTTATTAGGGAGAGAGTGTACCGAGTCAAGTAACCAGCCCTCCATGGAACTTCTCTTCCTGAATTGTTCCTCCAAGGAAAGAACTTGTCCAAAAGGTTGTTCTAGTTAGCCTCAAACATATGTGCGACATCTGATACCAAGGTATCCATTTTATTAGGGAGAGAGTGTACTGAGTCAAGTAACCAGCCCTCCATGGAACTTCTCTTCCTGAATTGTTCCTCCAAGGAAAGAACTTGTCCAAAAGGTTGTTCTAGTTAGCCTCAAACATATGTGCGACATCTGATACCAAGGTATCCATTTTATTAGGGAGAGAGTGTACCGAGTCAAGTAACCAGCCCTCCATGGAACTTCTCTTCCTGAATTGTTCCTCCAAGGAAAGAACTTGTCCAAAAGGTTGTTCTAGTGAGTGCCGCTGCGAACAAGGAAGGAAATTAAATTATCCTCTTAGTTCTCACAACACAAGTTGCCAACTTCCTCCCCTCCCCTACTGACATCACACCCCTTCCCCTTCCTTCCTTCCTTCCAAGGGTGGGGAAGCCTCCCTAGTGTTTACGTTCTCCCCACAGACATACACAACTTACAAGCTGAAAAACAAGTTCAGAAGAGTTACTATTCCAATTTGACTAATTTAAATGTTAAATTAAATATTGCGAATATACAATATAGCAATTAAATAAAATTACTACGTGAATTGTTGTAGACCAACGATTATGGACGAAGAGAGGGGGATTTCAAGTTGAGAGACCTTGGTTTGGTTCTAGGCTGTGTTTAAAAATATTTAGTATTATTGTACTTACTTATTCTGCAACTCACATGCTACAATTCCTGGGACTGAGTTTGGCTGTCAGAGTCTGCTCTATGAAGATAAACTGCAACATAAATAGTAAATAAACAAGTTACGTTATAGTACAGTATATATAAATTAACATTCCATTCAAGTTGAATCGTTTATCAAATTTGAAATCAATATCCCTATACGCGATATGATTACATAATGTATAATATGTATACTCAACAAGACACAGCCAATTAAATGGACTGTTCCCACATGGCTCAAAATACAAATAAAAAGATTTCCAACTATCATTTGTCCTTGTCTAACTAGTTAAATTGTACTGTAAAATAAATACAGGTACCAGCCAACTTGTACCCTAAAGCGAACAAAAGTTGCACTTGACTGGTATAGATAAGTTTATTACAGTACAATAACTTGCATCAATGGTCACGGAGGTAAAGATGTATGTACCATATAGTTTGATCATCCTATGACGAGGTCAGGGTTAAAACCCCAGCTGGGTGTATTAAATTGGTTTTAATCTATATTGTTTTTCAATTATTTTCCATGAACATTTGTGTAAATTTCCTCTAGATTCTACCTTCTTCACGTCTATTCCGTTTAGGTAAATATTAGGGCTGGTTTGTAGGCTGCTACCATTTGACTACTACTAAACTGGCTACTAGTAAATTGTTACCTCCAAGGGTTGTTACCAGTGCTAGCTATACTTGACAGGACTGTACTAGTAAAAAGTTGTTTTCTCCTTATTATATATTTTACCAACAGCACACACCATAGTGTATTAAATGAATGAATGTACGCGTATCGACACTGAATGTGAAGAAACCAAATACTAGTACAGTCCCATCAAGCCTTTATTACCCCGGTAAAAACCCACAAGCTTCCCCCCGGTGAATGGGTATAGAGATGTGATACACAGAACAATAGTTCTCCAGAACACATCCATAGTAATTAGTTGTTGGGCGGTGGACACGTAAAGGGGGGGAGGGGACTATAGTATATACCTCTCCTAAAAACTTGATTACGGGAGTAGCCTGCCCAAGGGGACATAGTTTATGTCAGTTCTAATTGGCTCTGTTCCTTAATTATGCAGATGGATGTAATACTAAAAGGTTATTTTGTTGTTTTTTCCACTCAAGGCATCTTCACGTACAGATAAAGGTTTATTCCTTAGCAGATTCTCTCGTTACAACTAAAATATTCTCTTGTCACATATTCTTTTAACACCCGATTGCCTTCCTCCCTCCCTCCCTTATTCCTCCCCTTCTCGTGAAGGGTTTGGTGTTTGGCGTCGCTGACGTCAGCAGGAAGATACTGTAGCGTCGTCGGACGAACAAAGGCTGTAAGTACATCATTAGCTCAGGGCGTCCCCTTGGTAACTGTGCCCGTGCCCTGTTAGACGCTCTTGGGCCCCACTGCGCCCATTTATCACACCGGCTGATGGGATGGGGGGCAGTGGCCCAACCATTTGCCCCATCCACCGCTCACGATTGGTTCGACTGTGTGGGCAAAAAAGGCTGAAGGCCTAATATATTTCCTAGAGGTGCCAACTCAGCAGATTTATTGGGGAAGTAACGAGAATTTCCATTCCCTGGTCTGTGATTGGATGGTCGTGCGGCCTACATTCTCCGTAATAACAACAGCGCAGTCCTCGGTTACATTCTGTACGTCACGTGATATAGTTGACATTACAGTTGATTGTATATCAATGAATCTGTTAAGAAAGATTCCAGATAATGTTTATTTTAAAACAAAAAGTAGATCAAGATAAAATAAAGTGGCTCGGTGCAACGTATATACTTTCTCGCTACTTTATCTAAATTTAATGTACAGCTCATAAGATATTGTTAAACTAAAATTAACATTGTTATAGAAATAAAATATAATTGGAAAAAGGATACATAATTTCTAAAAGCGCATCCGTGAATAATATACACTGTTACGGAAATATTTTGTTTGTTCGGTGTATTTTCAATTCTCCGTTTCCCAAAGCTATAGTTAAAGTATAACTCGGAAAATGTTAATTTTATCAAATATTCCCTCCAATAAAAGTGATTTATCTTTAAGAGTCTTACAACTTTGTTAGTGATTAGTTGCATCGTATCTCAAGGAGTTGCGGGGATATTATCAAAATTGAAAATTTCAATTTACGTAAAGTACCCTCAAAGTCATGAGAAAATGAGATGCAACTTTTTTATGGCTAAAAAAATTGCCTATATATGAACTCTAATCAAAATTGTTGTGGCCAATTTTGAAAAAAAATCGCTTTTTTACTCTCTTCAGCCTTGAGTAAACTTCCCTTAATTTTAGGGTTGGATAAACATTTCCCTCTGGGGAACCTTATTTACCTAGATTTAACCCGATCAATAAAGTTGTTTTGGCACTAGTCCCCAAAAGAGACAGACAGACAGACAGACAGACATAACACCATCTTTTCTTGTCCAGGGTGTCATGAAACGTTGACACACATCAAATATCTCAAGTTCATGTTTTAACCGTCACAATACTTTCCTTCTCCGAGAAAGTAAAATTGTCCAAACCATTCAAGAACCCCCCATACAGAGTTAATGCTAGATATTTAGTCGCAGCTTCAAGAGCGTCCGTCAATGTTTAACGCTCTCTTAGTTTGATGTCAACCGGGACTTATCGTGAGTTGATGGATGTGGGAACTACCAACCCCCCCCCCCCCCTTTTAGGGGATATTGCCCTGCCTCGAGAATTGTTTGGAAGGGTTTTTAGAGCTTGAAATGGCGGTATTTACATCCAAACTCAGATGTTACGCTCGGACTTAGCCTGGTTAATGGTGAGCTAGGTTCACAGAGGAAACGGTGCAGTTCCTTTGTTCTCCCTGGAACTTAGCTCACCTGTACACCTCCGCGTAGAAAAAACAACCCCATAGACAAGATACTGGCGGGGGAAATACCCCTTCGCGGCACACGGACTTGAAACGATACGATCGAAGGCGTAATCGAATTGATAATATCCATCTCAAAATTATCAATCGTAAAATAGATTCAAAAGATTAACTTTTTATCATATTAATACATTTTCCTTTTATCAATAGATAATGTTGTCCCCTAGCTCAGTAGTTAGTGTGTCTGTATATTGAGCTGGGGGTCCCGGGTTCGATTCCCGGCATGGCAGAAAAATGTCTAATTGGTGAAGTGCGGGTTTACTATTTCACAGTGATAAGTTAACGGCCGGGGACTGGATGTTGTGCATGTTCTAGTCTTAAGATAGATTATAAGGTACATGAAGTTAGGACAGGCCTGGCCAGCCGGTAGTGGAGAATAAACACTGGCTGGAAACAGTAATGGCTGTACAGAAAAGTTCATGTTACTATTCTTTTAACCTGAATCGGAGCTCGACATATCATCACAGGGAATTATTACTCACAATTTTATATTTCTATTATTTTTAATAGCTCTTTTAGCCTATGTACAAATATTTAAAACAGTTTACAATTAATGAGCCTCCCAGATCACAGCTGAGCCCATCAGACAAACTGGCTGCCATTTAGCCAAACCTGCCAGGGAAGACATTTTAAAAAGAGATTAAAAACTTTTCTAAGTTTAACACAAAAGCTATCATCGATTCAATTAAGGCCAAGATGGTGAGAACCACTTATATTAAATGCAGCCACGTTTGCTTAAAGAGAGGGTTAGAAATACCACGATTAAAATCCCGTGTAGAAAACCATCTGAAGGGTACCTGCATAGCCTCATCGACTATGTACAGTGTGAACCTAGCTCCCAGGACCACATGACCACCACCTAAACTACCTCCTCCCACCCCTACCTCATCTTACTGCCCACCCGGGATAACCGTGCTGCAGTTACACTAGCAATGACAGTAGTATTAAGAGAAAATGTGATCGTATTTGCGTGGAGGGAGAGTTAAAAACAATTTATTCAACAATACTCTCAGTGCACCCAGCCAGGATTCGATCCCTGACCTCCTCATCACCGGCAAACCAGACTAGATAAGTCTGACATTAGGTCCACGTGATCACCAATGAATGTAGCCATTTTGTTGAACGGAATAGTTAAATAAAATAGTTCTCATTTTTAAGTGTCTGGAAGCGCTGTCTGTGGGCGTGTCTGAAGCACGTTTACCGAGTCCTTAGTCTCGACATTGATCAGACAAATAAATGTCTTCTAAGTGGATCCTTGCAGTCGCGTTATAAGACGCTGTTCCCTGTTAGAAGAAAGGGTCGAGATGATTAACGATCGTGCATGATTGATGACGACCTTCGTGATGGAATTCAATATTCAGAAAGCGGCTCAAGATGCGTTGTTATGTAAATATAGCTTCTAATGGACTTAGTCGACTGTTTGTTCGGGAGATAGAAAACATTATCGTGGAATAGTAATGTTTATAAGCAAACATTCCTAATTTACCACTTAAAAATAATTCGAGCAGGGGTAGTTCTAAAACACAGCTTGTTACTGTTTCCAGGCTTGTTACTAGCTCCTACGCTTGTTACTAACCCCTAAGCTTGTTCCTAACTCCTGGATATGTTTTCAATTCCAAGTGAAGGGTAAATCAAGATTGAATCTCAAATGGGTTCATTGGAACTAACTTTACACATCACTGTGACTTTCTCTTAGCCTCTCCCTACTAATGTGGGTGCACCTCCTCCAAAACTCATCTCATCAAACCAATCTCTTGATATTTGAGTCTCTGAAAACTCTTTGGTTAAAAATACAGTTTAAACAAAAAGATAAAACAAACAGAAGCAAACATGTAATAGAAAGATTACTAAACTCATTCCATTAATTACAACAACACATGGTTGATAAACGGTTTGTTTGTAACTTGTGTATTTGTAAAGTTCCTCTTTGCGAATACAACTGTGGTAGTTGTGGTAGTTGTGGTGTTGGTAAAGCCCCCAAATTGAAGTTGAGCGGTGGCCGGTTTTCCTCGAACTGTCCAGGGTAACACAAGTCTCCCGTTTCGTTGGTGAAACGCAACTAAAAGCTTTCACTCCCGCGGAACAAAGAACTTCCAACGAGTCTACAAATAGCACATGAGAAATCGCTGAGCCTTGCTTCAAGGAAGGAAAGAAAAAGTCGAGAAGGGAAGGAGAAATAATAGAGGGTGAAAACTGCAAAGTAGCACATTTTGTAATTTGATCGTACAACTAAAATGTACAAAGTGGCTCTCCTTCAAGTACCTCATGTTTACCTTGAAAAGTCGCAAGATTAACTTACTAGCTTCTAAAGACGTGAGATGGGAAAGTTTAATACTAATGAGGGCATTTTTCATCTATTTAAACATAACTAATATAATCGATATGTCTCAAGTTTTAAAGTTCCCCCCCTCAGTTTAATTCATCTCAAGGACACCAGAATTATTATATTCTTATGACGTTCAATAACAGCAATAACAGCTATCATCTCACACTCACGTGTCTATTACAGCGTTCGGTGGTTGAATGTGACACTAAGTTGGGTCTGATGTATGCTACATAATTATGTTAATAATTTGGTCTATGATTAAAACCACTAGGTATTTACCTCTTTCCCTTGGTATCAATGTTGTCAACTTGTTAACACTAATTATTCCGAGAGTATTCTACCTAATTAATTGAAGTTATTGTCCGGACGGAAGTAAAACACACATCTTGGTTTGATAAATGTATTACTCTAATGCTATTAAAGCAATGTATTTAGTCCTGTGCTTTGATCAATCCATCATAAGTACAACATTACGTAAGTCCAATTTTGTGAAAGATGTTTATGTAATCTCATTACTCAAATATCTACGCTTTCTCAGATGCACAGTGTACTAAGTCACAAATAGATTTCCCAAAGCAGAAAACTTCCTGTTTAACAGAATATTCAGATTATTATGTTTTCAAAACATTTGTTTATAGCTAACATAAGAGTTTAAAGTCAAGAGGCAACATCAGTGTAGTGTTGCCAGGTCAGGCAGAGCTTGTTCAGACTGTACCTGTATGTTCTCATTTGAACAATCACACATAGAGACTACTCTATTTAACTCACATGGGAATGTATGTTCGTTGACACCTGACCAATGAATGTTCTACTGAATGAGGAGAACAATTCACGGTACAGTTTACAACAAGCTCTCCTTATCCTGCAAGCACTCCACGACACGATATATGGAGTTAAACCACGTATGAGCTTCACGAAACATTAGCATTGATCTGGTCTGTTAGTTATATCTGATATTACTAGCACATTGCACACTGGGCACAAAGAACATAGTACACTGGGCACAAAGAACATAGCACATTGGGCACAAAGAACATAGCACACTGGGCACAAAGAACATAGCACACTTGGGCACAAAGAACATAGCACACTTGGGCACAAAGAACATAGCACACTTGGTCACAAAGAACATAGCACACTGGGCACAAAGAACATAGCACACTGGGCACAAAGAACATAGCACACTGGGCACATTGAACATAGCACACTGGGCACAAAGAACATATCACACTGGGCACAAAGAACATAGCACACTTGGGCACAAAGAACATAGCACACTGGGCACAAAGAACATAGCACACTGGGCACAAAGAACATAGCACACTGGGCACATTGAACATAGCACACTGGGCACAAAGAACATAGCACACTTGGGCACAAAGAACATAGCATAGAATAGCCTGGTCGATAGAAGAATAAATGACCCCACAGCTATAGTAGAGTTTTCATAGGAAGAACATTAAAAAAATAAAATCACATTATTTATGGTCAACATTGATAACATTATAATATATTATTTTTGTTTGTTTACATGTATTGATGTTATCTATACACAATTACAGCTACATATACATGGCCTGACGTATGAATGTATATATATATATATTATAGTCACCACATCTTACTACCAGTTCAGGCTATAAGCCTATGTACAATACTTATTACTCAAATGCGTTGAATTTAGAGGAAATGTACCCAAATTTACGTGAAGCTAGAGGGGAGAACCAATTAATAAAGACTATCCCCAGTACACACGACCAGGATCGAACCCCTATTTCCCCGTCATCAGCAGTCCAGTCTATTGTGAGAGTGACGCCTTAGTCCATGTGGCCTCCGAAGTGAGTATGAATTTATTAGATTAGTTATAGGAACTTTTATAGCTTTCAGATAAGGCAGGCTCTTTTTAAAAATTGGACTGTATGTAGAGTCCATCCAACTAAGATGTAAAGGTAGGAACTGTCATTTAGTAAGTAACAGACACTGACAGGTCAGCTTTGTGTGATAGACCAGATGGGCACTGATGGGGAGGTGAAAGTTCAAATATTAGTAGGATGAACCAAGCACTATGGTCCAACAGCAATATACTCTCTATGGTCCAACAGCAATATACTCTCTATGGTCCACCAGCAATATACTCTCTATGGTCCACCAGCAATATACTATCTATGGTCCAACAGCAGTATACTCTCTATGGTCCAACAGCAGTATACTCTCTATGGTCCAACAGCAATATACTCTCTATGGTCCACCAGCAATATACTCTCTATGGTCCAACAGCAATATACTCTCTATGGTCCAACAGCATATATACTATCTATGGTCCACCAGCAATATACTCTCTATGGTCCAACAGCAATATACTCTCTATGGTCCAACAGCAGTATACTCTCTATGGTCCAACAGCAGTATACTCTCTATGGTCCAACAGCAATATACTCTCTATGGTCCAACAGCAATATACTCTCTATGGTCCAACAGCAATATACTCTCTATGGTCCAACAGCAATATACTCTCTATGGTCCAACAGCATATATACTCTCTATGGTCCACCAGCAATATACTCTCTATGGTCCACCAGCAATATACTCTCTATGGTCCAACAGCAGTATACTCTCTATGGTCCACCAGCAATATACTCTCTATGGTCCAACAGCAATATACTCTCTATGGTCCACCAGCAATATACTCTCTATGGTCCAACAGCAATATACTCTCTATGGTCCAACAGCAATATACTCTCTATGGTCCACCAGCAATATACTCTCTATGGTCCAACAGCAATATACTCTTTATGGTCCACCAGCAATATACTCTCTATGGTCCAACAGCATATATACTCTCTATGGTCCACCAGCAATATACTCTCTATGGTCCAACAGCAATATACTCTCTATGGTCCAACAGCACTATACTCTCTATGGTCCAACAGCATATATACTCTCTATGGTCCACCAGCAATATACTCTCTATGGTCCACCAGCAATATAGTCTCTATGGTCCAACAGCAATATACTCTCTATGGTCGAACAGCAATATACTCTCTATGGTCCACCAGCAATATATTCTCTATGGTCCAACAGAAATATACTCTCTATGGTCCAACAGCAATTACTCTCTATGGTCCAACAGCAATACACTATCTATGGTCCACCAGCAATATACTCTCTATGGTCCAACAGCAATATACTCTCTATGGTCCAACAACAATATACTCTCTATGGTCCAACAGCAATATACTCTCTATGGTCCACCAGCAATATACTCTCTATGGTCCACACAGCAGTACAACTTTCTATGGTCCAACAGCAATATACTATCTATGGTCCAACAGCAATATACTCTCTATGGTCCGACAGCAATATATTCTCTATGGTCCAACAGCAATATACTCTCTATGGTCCACCAGCAATATACTCTCTATGGTCCAACAGCAGTACAACTCTCTATGGTCCAACAGCAATATACTATCTATGGTCCAACAGAAGTACAACTCTCTATGGTCCAACAGCAATATACTCTCTATGGTCCACCAGCAATATACTCTCTATGGTCCAACAGCAATATACTCTCTATGGTCCAACAGCACTATACTCTCTATGGTCCAACAGCACTATACTCTCTATGGTCCAACAGCAATATACTCTCTATGGTCCACCAGCAATATACTCTCTATGGTCCAACAGCAATATACTCTCTATGGTCCAACAGCAATATACTCTCTATGGTCCAACAGCAATATACTCTCTATGGTCCAACAGCAATATACTCTCTATGGTCCACCAGCAATATACTCTCTATGGTCCAACAGCAGTACAACTCTCTATGGTCCAACAGCAATATACTCTCTATGGTCCAACATAAATATACTCTCTATGGTCCACCAGCAATATACTCTCTATGGTCCAACAGCAATATACTCACTATGGTCCAACAGCAATATACTCTCTATGGTCCACCAGCAATATACTCTCTATGGTCCAACAGCAGTACAACTCTCTATGGTCCAACAGCAATATACTATCTATGGTCCAACAGCAGTACAAATCTCTATGGTCCAACAGCAATATACTCTCTATGGTCCACCAGCAATATACTCTCTATGGTCCAACAGCAATATACTCTCTATGGTCCAACAGCACTATACTCTCTATGGTCCAACAGCATATATACTCTCTATGGTCCACCAGCAATATACTCTCTATGGTCCACCAGCAATATACTCTCTATGGTCCAACAGCAATATACTCTCTATGGTCCAACAGCAATATACTCTCTATGGTACAACAGCAATATACTCTCTATGGTCCAACAGCAATATACTCTCTATGGTCCAACAGCAATATACTCTCTATGGTCCAACAGTAATATATTATCTATGGTCCAACAGCAATACACTATCTATGGTCCAACAGCAATACACTATCTATGGTCCAACAGCAATACACTATCTATGGTCTAACAGCAATACACTATTTATGGTCCAACAGCAATATACTCTCTATGGTCCAACAGTAATACACTATCTATGGTCTAACAGCAATACACTATCTATGGTCCAACAGCAATATACTATCTATGGTCCAACAGTAATATATTATCTATGGTCCAACAGCAATACACTATCTATGGTCCAACAGTAATATATTATCTATGGTCCAACAGCAATACACTATCTATGGTCCAACAGCAATACAACTCGACCTTGAAGGTTTGTAGCTATATCTGTAACGACCCACCCATGAGCCTGACGATACTACCCCACAGTACAAGTAAACACGATCCCAACCTGACATTTCACGTGCTACCCCCCTCCCCCCTGGTCAGGTATTGATCAGAATCCTCCCCTGAGAAGTAAAGGAGTTCTCCCGTGGATTGGGGGAGCCCAGACACGTGTAATTAACATTAATCATAAACATTTTAATTGCTCCCCTCGACGTGAACTTTGAAAACACACATGGCTGTATGAATTAAAGTATTTATACCACCATCGGTGGTCACGAAGGCTAATTGTTAGGCTCATCAAGTCTGGTTTACTGGTAAATAGAAGGTCTGGGCTACGAGTCCCGGCTAGCTGTACTGAGAGTGATTTTCCCTAAAATGGTTCCCCACGGTCTACGCATGCGGGTACACTACCTATAGATTCTACGTATACCTCATTAGCCTGACTATCACGGTGATCACGTGGCTTATAACGTCAGAGTAGAACACTGTTTATGGCAAAGTTGAGTTTCGAAACCTGGACAGTTGCATTGGGAGGTATTTTTCCACGTTTTATTTATCATTGTGGTTTTCCTAACTCTCCCCATGCTAATGCCCTGATGCTTACCCCTGAGCTTAGGCAGTTAGGTAACTCTTGTTTTAAAACGAATGAACTCAATCAAGAATATAATTAAGGGAGGTTTTCATTATCTGGTGTATTTACTTAAAATTCATCTTTCCTATCACGTGACCTGGGATTGGTCATGAGCTAGAATGAAAGTCAATACAAAAAACATAACAGCAGCTACATATTGTACTTCAAAATAAAATAAAATTATGATAAAATATATATTTATAGAACGAGAATAAAACAAGTCCGGGTGTAAATGTGTGTTAGTAACATTTATATTAAACCGGACACGTTCATAAAGATTCATGCCTTTAGCGTCTTCTCAGCATTGCCGTTGGGGTTTAGTTGAATTTGTCAAAATTTATACTTTCAAATAAGTATAAATAATAGGATTTAATTTACATTAAAAAAATCATCATATTTATTGTACACCAGATAGTATAACGCAGTAGGGGCAAGTTTATTGTCAATTTCCACTTGGATTCACTTCCATAATAAATGCGATCACGATAAAGCTGTATCATTCAATGCATTAATAGAGCTTAAAACAATAACCAGGATATGTACCACCAATGTTTTAACAGGATGTAAGCCTGCAAAATTAGATTATGATCATAAACTCTCCATTATAGCTTGTTACAAACATTACAACGACTGTTTACGTAAAGCAAATTTTATACTTTTAATTTTAAAATGCGCAAAACCTACAATTAATCCACATGTGACCTTCATTTTGAAACAAATATAGCTTAACATTTAATCCGCATGTGACCTTAATTTTAAAACAAATATAGTCTAACAATTAATAAGCATGTGACCTTAATTTTAAAACAAATATAGCCTAACAATTAATACGCATGTGACCTTAATATTAAAACAAATATAGTCTAACAATTAATAAGCATGTGACCTTAATTTTAAAACAAATATAGCCTAACAATTAATCCGCATGTGACCTTAATTTTAAAACAAATATAGCCTAACAATTAATACGCATGTGACCTTAATTTCAAAACAAATATAGCCTAACAATTAATACGCATGTGACCTTAATTTAAAACAAATATAGCCTAACAATTAATCCGCATGTGACCTTAATTTAAAAACAAATATAATCTGACAACTAATCTTCATGTGACCTTCACTTTGAAACTAATACTCGTATAACCGTGCATAAAACACATTCTTACTCTCTAGGAGAAAGTGGGCTCTAACTGAACTTAGGAGTTTGGTCATTCGAGGAATATTGTTAATTTGTGAACATAATTACTACCCACACTAATTCATAGCGCACTCTCAAAGTTTATAAGAGTAAATGTAAAAGTAATTATAAGTATGTTTTGATAAATCATCAATAAGCAGTAGAAAACAAGCTCTAAAATTAATTTCAATTCAAAATGTGAATATTTTATTTATTTATTTATTTTGAATCTCGAATTTGATGTTTTCTCAAAACCTCGAATCTCAGATATCCTTAAGAAATCAAGGTATTCGAGAATTAGATTATTCGAGGACAGGACGCAAGGATTTGAGGATTCGAAAATATCATCCCTAAATAACTTTTTTTTTTCGTCTTGACACCGTGCCAAAGTACTGTCACATATAACATTGTATTGTGTCCAATTAAATGATACGGGAATCGAACCACGGTACCTCTGAGTGGGCTAATGTTTTACCACAGCAATCCTGGTTCGTATCCAGGTCCATCCTTCACTTGTTGATATTGGGTCGAGTCTAACCGTAGTACCTGGTATTGTATGTAATACTATAGGCAGGTTGATTTCCAACATTAACTTTACTGTCACACTACCGGGCTTGGAACAAGGAGAATATAACCTAAAAGAAACGTACTAACATTTACGTTATGGGAGGGTGGAAAATATTCCAGGGAAATAACCGTCCGTATACACATCTGGGATTACAACCCCGACCTCCCTGTCACCAAAAACCAGAATATATGACCTTGACGTTTAGTCCATGAGCCCACTGACGCTAGCAAGTACGTATTGATTAAACCAGCAAAATGTAGAAGTTTATTTTGTGTTTGATATTTGAGATGATTGTCAGTCGTAGGAGTAAGGTTGCTCTTGTTTGAGTACTTCTATACCTGACTCCTTCGTCCTCGTGACTGATATCCTTATCAACACGTTCATATTCCTAGGCGGGAACTATCTGAACTGTATGTGTGGGTAGTTCCCATCACTCAGTAGAACAGCAAGCTCGGATGGGACCATTTAGTTACAGAAGAGATGAATCAACAGTAACTATGGGGACTGAATAAATGTAATCAATCCGGTATTGTTATCAAACCAGTTACAAACCAAAACAATTTCTTCTTATTTCTGTTCTAGCCGATATTGACACAAGTTCAACTCATTTGGAATAATGTAAAATGTGTACTATATCTTATGCAAGTACCTTTTTTATATTCAGTATTTTATTTTTGCTTCAATGAGCCTCATTGAATGTACATCTTGTTTTGATACTTAGTGTTAGGCCACTTTATTAAGCCATTTCAATACTACAATATTAACTATGTGTAACCGCATGGCCTCAATAAGGAAGGCGAGTTTGTGTAATATTGTATGTTGTGAGCTGCGAATGACAAAACGAGCGTTGCAGGTTGTTATGATTATTTTTTAAGCAAATAAACTAGAGGAGCTGACTATTTAAGTGATGTCAGCATTCTTTAGTAAGAAATCAGGCCTGGTTAAAATGAGGGGGATTGAGCCCTTCGTGCCTGACTACAGAACATTGAAGGCTAGGGGTTACTCTGCCAGTGTCGGGGCTACGCGGGCTAGGACGTGGGTTCATCAGTACCAGTCTTGGGGGCTGCCGCTCGACCCCAGGGAACCCGGTTCGGCGACCGTGTAGGGATCACCTAGGAGTCAGACAGGCTATTGGGTAAACCTCATAACACCTCATTTTGTCACACGCTTCCTTATATTCTTTAAGTTCTTTCATTCTAACTTCACTTCTAACGTCACATTTGTAATAGATATAGTAGTATTGATAAACCTCTTTAAAAAGCCAAGTATAACGTCAATCACGAACCCACACAAATATTCAACATCACCTCCCCCTTAATCCCGGCCACACACACATCCTGACAGATTCCAGGCCACACACAAAGACACAAGAGGGGCTGGTGACAGATCGGGGCCTACGAGAGCTAACGGGCCTGCATGCTCTACCCCCACCAATGAGGTGACGTCCCGCCGCTTGGACTTCATAGTGTTCAGTGGGATCCGAACCACGGTGTAGGCCTGGCATTCCACACATTCACAAGTTGTGATTAATATACGTCTTTTCAGAGGTGAAGGAAGGGTTTGGCGATCATATAAATCTGTGCCGGGACCGAGGATTGAACCCCGGACCCCCAGCACAGAAGTCCGATACCTTACCCCTATACCGCCAGCTCACCTATTATTATATAAATAAATGTTACGACACAACCGCACAATCTTTACAATATTGTGTATCGTAGCTTCGAAGAAAACTTCGTGTTCACAAAAAACGTTACGATTGGTCATAATCTCGAGATTAATTTATTTCACAATACTTTCTCTTGATATGAAAAAGTATAAATAGAGAGTTTGAACATAATGGGGTGAATATTTATTTATATGATTAATCACACAAATAAAAAAACTGAATTTGTTTCGCGGATCCCGGGTTTGGACCTCTGTGTTAGATCATTATAACACCAAAGAGGTAATAAAATGTTAAAAACCGTTTTAAATACCCTTATTATTCTTCCCCAGATTCAATGGACGAATAGTCTAAGGCGTCACTCTCATGATATCCTGGCCTGCTGATGACGGAGAGATCGAGGTTCAAATCCCGGTCGGGTCCACTGAGGGTGGTTTTCCCTAAATGGTTCCTCACCCTCCTTCCCTGCAGATGCAGGCAACATACTTCCTTCCTTATCCCTACCCCAGTAGAGTGATCATCATATAACCTGAACAGGTAGTAAGACGTGGTGAGACAGTTCTAAAGAAACCTCCATTTTAGTCGTTCATTGGAACAACCCCTCTGGGGGTACGTTGAGTGTTGATTGCCTCACTGACAAGTTGAGCCAGAGGTAACGAACAAGGCCGTAATCAAGGGGGTTCAAAACCCCCCAAGATTTTATGAACCAAATACATATGGCTTTATTTATGGTTCAAACAATATCAAAATTAAGATACAAGTACAAATTATGGAGTTATGTTGTCATAAAAAACACTTCAGATAGCTTCTAGAACTTTTTATCATTTAGAATTTTTTTACAGCCTCCGGCAATTGAGAGTATGGGCCCAAAAGCTCCCCCCCCCCTTCGAAATTATTGGCTGGCTACGGCCTTGGTGACGAATGCTGACACATGACCCAAACAAAACCTTCCTTCCCTCCTACGATCTGTTCCCAAGAGGGAGTGTTAATAGAGCATTGACCTCCTTCCCCCCCACCCCACATTTCCTGCCTCTATAAAAGGGAGGTGTGGTTGCCTAGCAACAGGGGCCAGTAATCAAAACAGACAACGATTGAACACCACACAATCTCTAGTCGGACAAACGGGACGGATTCACTTTTGATTTGATTCTTGTTTCTGTCTCTTGAGTGTTTTGTTGTCGAGACTGTATCTATACAGGCTGACCAACATTATTACACACGCGAGTAGCAATTAAAAAATACATATTAATACACTATTTAAATAAGTGGTACAACAGATCGCACTAACGTTCTCAGATTGTAAATTATAGCTTGGAAGAACATTTTCAAAAAATTTGCTTTTATTAAACTACCTCTATATAAGTTTACCTCATCACCTTATATTGTGAATCACAATAAAGACTTCTTATCTATAGACTTTAAATCAAATTATTAAAATATTTTTAGCAAATTTTAAATTTTTCAAAAAAATTATTAGTAAACCACCTTTTTTTTTGTAATTTGTAAAAATAAAAATATGTTCTTTTAACTATTGAAAATTAATCCCAGATACACATTTTGAATTAAATTTTTAAAGCCAATTTAGAAAAATCAATTTTTTCTTTAATTTGTCGTAAGTAGGTCTACACTTTTCTTAAATTAATTTATCTTAGAAAAATATAGACACATTATTAATTATCATATAAAATAGTCTCCAGATATAAATTTTGAATAGCATCTATATAGGTATTTTCAAAAATATTCAAAATTTATCAAAATCTGTCTTCAGTAAACTACTCTTTATTGAAGGGCTAGGGTAAAAAAAAATTGTTTGTGGTATAGTCCTATAAAATCTAACATTTTGTATCGATGGCAGGGACAGACAGACAGACAGACAGACAGATTTACAAAATCCATTTTATTGGTTCAGGTTCATATAGAACGTAAACATTTATCATAATCTCGAGAAATATTTTTTTCACGATCACAATAATTTCTCGCGCTATGAGAATATAAAAATGTAACAAATGCTTGCTATTTCAATTTGATATTGCATTCATTTGTTTTGTTTTTCCAATGATCGTTTGCATGAATTTTACTATTGTTTGTTTATGTTAAAAAAGAGTAAAATCTATTATTATTATTATTATTATTATTATTATTATTATTATTATTATATTATTATTATTATTATTGTAAGGCTTAACAAGCACTACGATAATTTCGTTACTTCTCTTTATTAGAATCTGTTAACGTTAAGCAGCCAGTACCAGGAGGGACACGGGTGGCTTCCAACATCTTCCAACTAACTACCTTAAACATAGCACAGGCACAACACCCTGCCCCCCTTACGTTAATTCATCACTGTAAAACACGCAATTCAACAATGATAATAAATTTTTTTCGGCCATGCTAGGAATCGAGCCCGGGACTCTTATATTATAGAAGGCAGACACGCTACCAACTTAATGTTCACGTAACGTAACGTAACGTAACGTAAAAGTTCACCTCTTGTTTTTAAATGGAAGCAATCACGATGTAGTTAACTTAACGTTCACTTAACTTAAGAGTTGTTAAGGGAAAACCTCCACGTTAATGGAAGGGACCACGTGTTCTAGCTGACCAATCAAGGGCTATTAGTACTTCGTTTGTTTGTTTACGGAATGCGGATGATTTCTTGGGTAAAGTTTGTCCCGCCATCGTAGCTTCTTGTTACAGTTTATTTTGTTTATTCAATAAAGCTTGCAAGGACTTGTATTCTAATCCGCCCTAAACGTTTGGGTTCCATTTATTTAACAATTTGTTTCCAAACAGTCCATATTAATTGTCTGTGCTTTGATCGAGTTGTTACATTAAGTGAATCCTGCCTAGTTTCTTTTTTGAAGAATAATTTGTTTTAGTAGCTAAAGTTTTTAATATTAATTTTGAGAAAGAATAAGTTTGTAAAATGGTTATCAACCTATTGCAATGCAATCTTTATTGGCTCGCATTATGTGGCCGATTAAAGGTGATGTAACAAAGAATTGTTGAATCTTTTTAAATAGACAGTATAATCTTTCTTACCTGTTGATCCCTTTCTCCTGTTATTATGAAGACGCAGCCGTGCTTTTCACCTGGATTACTAGTTTCTTTGCAGCTACATCATCATCTGGTCTAATGGAAAACCAAGGAAAGTATAATTAATAATTATATAATTAATATACTGTTGAATGTGATATTATTTCTGCTCAAAACTTTTTTAATGGCTCTGAAGAGAAAATAACCAATTTATAATTTCTGTATTAGCAAACTTTTGACTAAAACAAACATTATTTAATACTTACTCTATTATTTTAATTGCTATTTAAAACTGAAGTTTTGATAATTTATAAAGAAAGCTTCAGTAAACTTAGAACGTTAAATTGGTTTTTATAGCAATAATTATGATAAGGAAAGAACACTATTTATTTTTGGACAGCAAAAAAAAGTTAATCAAATGTTTTAACATTTTTTTCACAACAAAAACTCAAATGCAATGAATATATTAAAACTCGCTTGGTCAGCTTTAACCTAGGACAGCACTCCCACTAATCTAGTCCTAGTTTACAATACACTGGGGTGTACTGAGGCTATTTATCGCACCCATGGGTGTCGGGTTAGATAGGTGATCTTCCAACACCTGCGAACCTCTCGGGGATTACCGACACTGGACCGAGAAACGTAAACAAGAACAAAAAAAGAAAGGGTAGGTAAATATATGTGAAAGTAGCGAAACGCGGGGAAGAAGAAGGGAGTAAAGCAGAATGTGGGACAAGGATCTAGATTAGATTGCTGAGCATAAAAAATGTTATACAAGCATTAATAATTAAACCATAAACCATTACTTTTTACTATGGAATAAAAAGAGATTACGAATTTCTGTTTTATTAAAGAGTGTAATTTGATGTTTTCTCATAAATTATAATAATAGTAATAATACTTCGGACAGAATTGTATTACAATGCTCTAAGAAATTCTAGGTCCGCAGCTATTTTCCTGAGTTTTTGCTGATTATTTTGAGCCCAAAATATTGAGTTGTCAGAGAATGTAAAGAATACTACTTTTTAAAAAAAGAAGAGGCTTACTTTGATCCAACATTAACTTAAAAAGATAACTTCCAGTCACTAAGTTCATATTTACAACTTTGCTCTAATTGCAACGTCCAAGATAACTTTGACTACTTAGAATATGCAGATAGAGAACAAACTTGAAAAAGTGACAAGCTACTTTCAATCAACGAAACGTGTCCTCCGTGTTGACAGCCAATCAACGCCCCTGTGAACAGTCCTCCCCCAACACCCACTCCACACAGTTTGCTTAAGGAGATCGATACGTTCCATTGTGCTTACTTCTAGGATGACAACGAACCAAACACCTTGGGAACATGGGGGATACTTAGGACCCTGGAGGGGAGGACACATCTAGGATCCTTGGGTGTGTGAATGATGTTAGGACCTGAGGTGACACATCTAGGATCCTTGGAGAGTGTTGTGAATGAATTTATGACACATCTAGGATCCTTGGAGTGTGTTGTGAAGATGTAGGACCTGGAAGGGACACATCTAGGATCCTTGGAGTGTGTTGTGAATGAATATTGGACCTGGAGGGAGGACACATCTAGGATCCTTGGAGAGTGTTGTGAATGGATATTATTACACATCTAGGATCCTTGGAGGTGTTGTGAAATGAAGTTAGGATCCTGGAAGAGAGAACACATCAAAGATCCTTGGAGTGTGTTGTGAATGAATATTAGGACCCTGGAGGGAAGGACACATCTAGAATCCTTGGAAAGTGTTGTAAATGAATATTAGACCTGGAGGAGGACACATCTAGGATCCTTGGAGAGTGTTGTGAATGAATGTTAGGACCTGGAGGGGTGACACATCTAGGATCCTTGGAGAGTGTTGTGAATGAATGTTAGGACCTGGAGGGGTGGACACATCTAGGATCCTTGGAGAGTGTTGTGAATGAATATTAGGACCTGGAGGGGGGACACATCTAGGATCCTTGGAGAGTGTTGGAAATGGAATGTTAGGATCCTGGAGGAGAGAACACATCTAGGATCCTTGGAGTGTGTTGTGAATGAATATTAGGACCCTGGAGGGAAGGAACACATCTAGAATCCTTGGAAAGTGTTGTAAATGAATATTTAGGGACCCTGGAGGGGAGGACACATCTAGGATCCTTGGAGAGTGTTGTGAATGAATGTTAGGACTGAGGGGGACACATCTAGGATCCTTGGAGAGTGTTGTGAATGGATATTATTACACATCTAGGATCCTTGGAGTGTGTTGGAAATGAATGTTAGGATCCTGGAAGAGAGAACACATCAAAGGGATCCTTGGAGTGTGTTGTGAATGAATATTAGGACCCTGGAGGGAAGGACACATCTGGGAATCCTTGGAAAGTGATGTAAATGAATATTAGGGCCCTGGAGGGGAGAACACATCTAGGATCCTTGGAGAGTGTTGTGAATGGATATTAGGAGACACATCTAGGATCCTTGGATAGTGTTGTGAATGAATGTTAGGACCCTGAAAGGGAGGATACATCTAGGATCCTTGGAGTGTGGTGTTTGCAGTTTTTATAGAAAAACATGTTTTAGTTCAAAATAAATCAAATACTGCTCCAGTAGTTATGTTTATTTTAATTTTCAACTCACAGTAATACGGTTTTTGAATACGTGTTAAGGAAGGGTGTGAGTACATTTTAACGTAACCTTATTAAAACTAAGAGGAAAGTTATCACTATATATATTGTGTAAAAATTAAAATAAATGTAGGCTAGCCACTGAAGCTATATTTTTTATTCTGACCCCAAAAAGGACCGTGTAGTACTGTCTCTATTCTGTACAGCAGTGTGAAGTATCGAGTTTAGTCTCACCCTGTAGTCGTATTTACCTGGTGAACATCTCCCCCTCACAAACCACACCTGTTGATTCTACCTTCTCCCCTCCTCAGGTTTATTGGCAGGGGTACAGGAGGAGAGGTTAGACCACTCGTGTATTTTTAATTGGCGTGTTACCGAGATATGTCTTGCAGGTAGTGAGACATAGGGAGGTGTTACCGAGATATATCGTGCAGGTAGTGAGACACAGGGGGTGTTACCGAGATATATCGTGCAGGTAGTGAGACACAGGGGGTGTTACCGAGATATGTCTTGCAGGTAGTGAGACACAGGGGGTGTTACCGAGATATATCGTGCAGGTAGTGAGACACAGGGGGTGTTACCGAGATATATCGTGCAGGTAGTGAGACACAGGGGGTGTTACCGAGATATATCGTGCAGGTAGTGAGACACAGGGGGTGTTACCGAGATATATCGTGCAGGTAGTGAGACACAGGGGGTGTTACCGAGATATGTCTTGCAGGTAGTGAGACACAGGGGTGTTACCGAGATATATCTTGCAGGTAGTGAGACACAGGGGGTGTTACCGAGATATATCGTGCAGGTAGTGAGACACAGGGGGGTGTTACCGAGATATATCGTGCAGGTAGTGAGACACAGGGGGTGTTACCGAGATATGTCTTGCAGGTAGTGTGACACAGGGGGGTGTTACCGAGATATATCGTGCAGGTAGTGAGACACAGGGGGTGTTACCAGATATATCGTGCAGGTAGTGAGACACAGGGGGTGTTACCGAGATATATCGTGCAGGTAGTGAGACACAGGGGGTGTTACCGAGATATATCGTGCAGGTAGTGAGACACAGGGGGTGTTACCGAGATATTCTTGCAGGTAGTGTGACACAGGGGGGTGTTACCGAGATATATCGTGCAGGTAGTGAGACACAGGGGGTGTTACCGAGATATATCGTGCAGGTAGTGAGACACAGGGGGTGTTACCGAGATATATCGTGCAGGTAGTGAGACACAGGGGGTGTTACCGAGATATATCGTGCAGGTAGTGGGACACAGGGGGTGTTACCGAGATATATCGTGCAGGTAGTGAGACACAGGGGGTGTTACCGAGATATGTCTTGCAGGTAGTGAGACACAGGGGGTGTTACCGAGATATATCGTGCAGGTAGTGAGACATAGGGAGGGGGGTTACCCCAACAGGAAGATGAGGGGTGGTAAGCAGAGTGGACTAGAAGCAGGCGAGCCTCTTGTTCACGTGACTTCACTCCTAATAGAGAGGGCATTCATTAAGTGCCTCATCATGAGAGTTAAACTTGACATCTCGGCTGAGGCATCAAACTCGCAATACACTGAACAGTCTGTGAAGAGGGGTGGAGGTTCGAATCTTGACTGAATGCTTTGTGTGGGTAGCGATGACAGGCGTGAGGAACTGTCCACAGAACTACTACTAGAACTAACAGAGAAAGGTCATCACTGCCTACTGCTTGTATCGGCTCCGTCGCGGCTTCACACAAAATGACCGTTTGTTTATTGCCGAGTAATGCTAGCGGACAGTTTAAGTTCCCCGCCGCGCGGAACATGGCAGCGCTAGCGGCACGCCTGTATAATTATTTATGATTGGATCAAAGCCATTGTGTTCCCAGTGCGTGAGAAATGCTGCCGTTACGAAATTCTCTCAGGGCTTTATTTTTCATTTGTTACTCCTAGAAGCACAAAACAAACATTGGCCGCAAACCTTTGTTTTATTCAGCCAACGCCCGTTTGGCTCGTCTCTGCGGCTTAGTGCGTTGGTGCTCAACCTGGGGGGCACGTAACATTATATATTATTTATAACTTAATGTTTAAAAAATGTTTTGGGTGTTATTTATTTTAGATGTAGATTCTAGAATATGTATAACTTGCATTATGAACCAACAACTTCGGGAGTACAAAGTTGAAGGGAAATTATATGTGTGTTTACGAGGACAGAAAAGGTGGACACAACTGGTTTAGTTGACTAGCTACAGTTCCAGAGGATTTGGGTTATGTACCAAACGTAATGTTAATTAATATTGGTTCAACCCGTCTCGGTGGCGTAGTTAGCTAACGCGCTAGTCGTGTTGAGCTAGACTTCCAAGGAAGGGTAGATCAAGGTTCGAATCTCAGTAGGGTGAACTGAGGGTAGTTTTCCTAAATTGTTTTCCACTCTCCACGAAAATGCGGGTTCATTTCCTCTAAATTCAACCTTCCTAATTCCTAATCCATTAGCGTAATTAGTACTTAATCCCACAACCTGAACGGGTAGTAAGACGTGGTGCTAAAAATAATATTGTCTCATTGGTTGGGTGTTTATTGCCGATGCATTATTGTTCTATGTTAAGTAATTTATGAGTCAATTACTAACAAAATTCTGTACATATATATGATTTAATGTTTATGTTCATACGTGACATGTGAGAACATCGACTGATTCAAGATCCGTCAGTGGCCGCCTGCTCTTTTCGCTGACTGTACGTTTTGTGTTTGGGAGGCATTTCGATAGAGAGCATATTCTATACACAAGATAAACAAATCATTACATCATCAATTATCGTTTGGATATTAATTTGTATTAAATCAAGAAAGGAATCTTTATATTACAGATCTTCAATATTGTCGTAACATTTGTAGAACTATATATTATAATGTTGACTGCATTGTTTATTGAGGAATGGAAATGGTTGTTTTTATTCCTGTTCCCTGATAGATGATCACATTTTCCCCAACACACAAATATTAAAACATATATCTTATTGTTTGAAATGAGTGTGTAGAATTCGCTCATTGTTCTGTTATGTTGTACACTCTTGTTCGGTTGCTATAGACTCCCTTCACAAACTTCACGATTGATAATCATTTCATACAATTACAATGTTTCTCTTAACCTACCACTCACCTCGATACCACGGAGTAGATAGGGCCACAATTTATTTGTTTGTCACGCATGGGCTCATATTGTTTTTAAGGGCACTGTATTTTAAGTGACATTCCTTACAATGCCTAAAATTCATCATATACTTCAGCGACATAGTTGATGCATGTAAAACCTTTTCGTAGCTAGACAATAGCTAAACATTTTGTAAACCTTGCGCTGTATCCTCTCTTTGAGTCCCGCCATATTCCTTGTTGCAGAACCAAAGATATTCCTCCCTGTATATCTGTTGTTTGTAGCTCGGACCAAGCCTAGAATGTCGGGTTTATTTAAAACTCATTATTTAGGAGTCACATGGCCGTAGATCGAGGCAAATAAATAACACTAGACACTTGTTTTTAGGATAAAATATTTTTTAAGAGTTAAGACTGGAATTGATTTTTAAACATTTGTAATTTTACGTGAATTGGTGTAACGATGTTGATCGAAATGGTTATTTTGGAAGTGTCTTACATAATATACAAAGACTTATGTTGGTTTTTATACAAACATAATAGTTTACTGAATATTAATTTTGTATTTTATTTTTCTAAAATAACCTTTGTGATTTTGTTTAAATTATACAGATAAAGAGTGTTTAAAGCTTTATATAACGTTACACACTTGTTTTTTTTTTTCAAATTATGACATATTTAACTCATTTTGAAAATTAGAAGTGCGTTTGTGGAGTGTGAACAATTTTGTCGCACCTATAATTATTTTCCTCCAAATTGTAGTATTCTATTTTTTGTGTTTGTTCTGGTTCGCAGGTTGAATGGTTCGAGTCACTGCTAGAGAACAGCGACATTAGACCCTACAAACCAGTGTCGGACGGCTGCAAGCTGGACCGGCTGCAAGAGGGCCCGGGGCGGGTCACCGCCACCAGGGACTACGACAAAACAGAGCAAGTCTCTACGTCTCAGCTGACAGACACCACCACCTCGACCTTCATCGCGGACGTTCGTCAGCACCCGGGACCCTATGTCTCCTACGGTACAGTCGCTTACTTACACGAGGGGACACGTGCATGGTTAGAATAGTGGTTTAAACAATTATTATTGATGTTGACATGGTGTGGAACCAAGGACCTTTAGTTCAATGTTTCAAGTCTAGGACATAAAGTCATGTCCGAAACACTTTCTCATATAAAGAGTAAGTATTGTAATCTTTAACATTTTCAACCTCGAGATTCTGATAAACTTTTACGGTTTATGTGATCCCGAACCCAAAAAATTTTATTTTATAATTCTGTCTGCCCCCATATATGTTTGTCTGTCTGTCCCCATGTAGGTATGTCCCCATATCTGTATGTCCTCGTGTATGTATGTCCCCATGTAGGTCTGTCATGCCACCATGTCATACAAAAACTATAATATTTAAAAGTCAGTTTAGAGTAAAATACTCTGGATATTTTTTATTTAAAAGCCACAACATATTTATAATGTTAAATGTTCCTCATATACACATATTAAACAAAATTATTTAAGACATTAAAAAAAATCGAAATTCGAAAAGTAAGTATCAGTATAGTGCCATATAAAATAAAATCCCCCAATAAATCAACAATACATGGTTATTTATTATGTAAAGAATACTCAGATATTCAGTTTGAACCAAAATGTTGGAGGCATTTTAAAAAAACTGTAGATATTCCAAATAAAAAACAAGCAGTCATCAGTAAATTACTCTCAAAATTTAGATAAATAATTAAAATCACAATTCCACCTCGAGGTATAACCATTTAACATCTAGTTATCAAGTTTGAATAAAATTCATCAATCAGTTTGAGCTTTAGTTACTACAGACACAAAACAATCTCAAATAAACTTTTCTGGGGCTCATAAAACGACAAGCTCGTGAGATCGACAACTCTCACGGTACTCTCCTAAGTTAACTGAGAGAAAGCAACATTAACAATACTAGCGCCGTGAGATAGATCCAATACTACATGCCATGCAATATTGTAACGCAAATTGTATAATCTTTAATAACTAGGATGAAGTTTCCACAAAGCGACACACGTTCTTGATTATCGATTTCAATTTAAATCATAATAAATAACTTTGACATATTATCTTAAAAAAATATATCATAGATAAAAAAGGCATATGATTGATATTGGGTTTTTTGAGTAGTGCTTAGAAACATTCAGTTATTTAGCAACACAAATTGAACAACTGTTCATGAGTGCTGACATTGACCAAGGAATTGGCAATCACAACACGTCACCAGTAGATCTGTATCAGACATGATATTATTCACCCTCGGAGGTTTATATTCAGACTGACCTAAACTTGATACTCGCTATACGACATGTCATTTACTTTTATTTATTAAATACATGTCAATAAACTGGCTATGTAGGCCTATTGATTAACATAATTATGTTTGCACAAAGATTGAGTCCACCTAGGTGGTCTCGGGGTAAAGTGCTCGCGTCAGGAGCCGCGGTTCGTGAGTTCAAACCCAGCCGTGTCAAATAGGCTTTCTCAAGCGATGAAACTCCGTAGCACAACTTTCATAGGAGGGGAAGTAGGACCGTTGGTCCCATGTTGGTTGTGGTATGTGAAAACACCTTCCCGAAATATTGGTAGGCTCTTTCGCACCCGCTCATATAGATTATATTATTATCCCTACAAAGTGTCAGGAGTTCTAGATCTATCCAGTCCACCTCACTACATCCCATTGGTTTCAGATCTATTATAATGTATCCACCTACACACATAAACACGTAGATTAATTCTTATCTAGCAAAACAAACCACACAAAAAGCAGAAGAAAGCTGCTTTGTTTGGTTTCCTCCAGGGAATTTCAAAGTAAAACAAGATTGACCTTAATTTACCTGTCAAGTGACCCCTGCCATTCCTGGGTACCACTACACGCACAGCACTCGCCTTGGGCTTGTGATATAAGGGCTCACGTAATAACCTCTTTTTTACTCTCTCCAACGTTTTAAATAAAACCACGTAAATAATTTGTTCAAATAATAAATATGGTCAAGATAAAATAATAAAACCATATGAGCCATTCTTGGAGGTAACAGTTTACTAGTACAGTCCTGTCAAGTGAAGCTAGCACTGGTAACAACCCTTGGAGGGAACAGTTTACTAGTACAGTCCTGTCAAGTATAGCTAGTACTGGTAACAACCCTTGGAGGTAACAGTTTACTTTACTAGTACAGTCCTTTCAAGTATAGCTAGCACTGGTAACAACCCTTGGAGGTAACAGTTTACTAGTACAGTCCTGTCAAGTATAGCTAGCACTGGTAACAACCCTTGGAGGTAACAAATTACTAGTACAGTCCTGTCAAGTATAGCTAGCACTGGTAACAACCCTTGGAGGGAACAGTTTACTAGTACAGTCCTGTCAAGTATAGCTAGCACTGGTAACAACCCTTGGAGGTAACAGTTTACTAGTACAGTCCTGTCAAGTATAGCTAGCCCTGGTAACAATCCTTGGAGGGAACAGTTTACTAGTACAGTCCTGTCAAGTATAGCTAGCACTGGTAACAACCCTTGGAGGTAACAGTTTACTAGTACAGTCCTGTCAAGTATAGCTAGCACTGGTAACAACCCTTGGAGGTAACAGTTTACTAGTACAGTCCTGTCAAGTATAGCTAGCACTGGTAACAACCCTTGGAGGGAACAGTTTACTAGTACAGTCCTGTCAAGTATAGCTAGCACTGGTAACAACCCTTGGAGGGAACAGTTTACTAGTACAGTCCTGTCAAGTATAGCTAGCACTGGTAACAACCCTTGGAGGTAACAGTTTACTAGTACAGTCCTGTCAAGTATAGCTAGCACTGGTAACAACCCTTGGAGGTAACAGTTTACTAGTACAGTCCTGTCAAGTATAGCTAGCACTGGTAACAACCCTTGGAGGTAACAAATTACTAGTACAGTCCTGTCAAGTATAGCTAGCACTGGTAACAACCCTTGGAGGGAACAGTTTACTAGTACAGTCCTGTCAAGTATAGCTAGCACTGGTAACAACCCTTGGAGGTAACAGTTTACTAGTACAGTCCTGTCAAGTATAGCTAGCACTGGTAACAACCCTTGGAGGTAACAGTTTACTAGTACAGTCCTGTCAAGTATAGCTAGCACTGGTAACAACCCTTGGAGGGAACAGTTTACTAGTACAGTCCTGTCAAGTATAGCTAGCACTGGTAACAACCCTTGGAGGGAACAGTTTACTAGTACAGTCCTGTCAAGTATAGCTAGCACTGGTAACAACCCATCATCACCATCAATGATAAATTTAGCAATATTATGTTAGCCTTTTGATTTATTTCTAATTATATTCACATTTATCTCAGCTTTGTGTGAAATAATAGATTTATATTTCTTGTCTGCAGAGAGCGTGCTTTCCGCTTTCATGGTTGTTTCTGATCTATTATTCCTTAAGTCCCTTTGTAAGTCCTCACATCATCGTAAGTCCCTTCCATCTTCGTATTACATTGTTTTGGTTCGTCTCGGGAAGGAATTACCAACTCAAGGGCAAAATTCCGCGCTTTGGTTAAACGTTTCGTCGCGTAAACTCTCATCTGCAATTCCGCCACGAGGCTTCGCTTTGTTCTAGAACGAAACATCTCCCTTTAAAACAAGCTCTACGAGAGGGAGAACTTTTTCAAATGAGAAGAAACTAATTAGCTTATTTTGTTAACGGTAAACAAAGGTAATGCCTACTATGAAAATATTCCCTTAATAAAAGTCTTTTGACTGAAATTAATGAATAAAATGTTCCAACATTCATCAAAAGCAATCTACTCTACGATATTGCGGGAAAATTAATAACGATTACAGATATTATTTGGTTCAAAACATGTGTTCATCTATCTATTAATATATCAAAACAAATTTAAACTTACATATTTAATTTAGACACATTTTCTATACATCTAAAAGTTATTCAAATCAATATTGATCATTATTTATGTTTGCAATACTCGAATTTCAGACGACTTTTACTCACTCGAGTAAATGAGCTGAATTTTAACTAAACGAGGAGTAGACAAAAACAGCCACATTTTATGTGACAAATTGTTATACTATCCAGCCGGGATTAGGACCATGACCTGCAAGGTCATAGCTGACCTTTGGGGTCGAATACTTTGGTACTGACCTTCCCTAATACTGTTAACAACACGTACTCTTAGGTGACCTGGTGGTCTAGGGGTAAGGTGCCAGACTTGTATGCTGGGGGCCCAGGGTTCAATCCTCGGTCCCGGCACAGATATATTTGATTGCCAAACCCTTCCTTCACCTCCGACAAGATGTGTATTAATCACAACTTGTGAATGTGAGGAATACCAGGCATCCACCGTGGTTCGGATCCCACGTTAAGCTATAGGTCCTCAATTTCATCTCACAATCACCTTACCTCTACACATTAGCTAAGTGCGTATAGCCCGAACGGGTAGTAAGACGTGGTGCTAATAATAATAATAATAATATAATAATAATAATAATAATAATAATAATAATAAATAATAATAATAATAACAATATATTTCTCTTAAACAAACTAAACTTGTAAATTGTAACTTGTAAGAAATAAAAATATTACTCATTCGTTGCCATATATTTTATTATTGTTGTTACTATTATTATAATCAAAACCTATATCAATAAATAGACTCAGTTTAACATTTCTTAAAAACTCATTATATGTATATTTTTCAAATGCATTCTATAATAATTTTAATACTGTCATTTTATCTATCTTATTATGTCGCAACGTAATAAACTTTATATTTAAATTATTTTCGAATCCGACACCTCAGCTCAGTCGGTACATCACTTGCCTCACTTGCCTCAGTTGCCTCTATTGTCAGTCCCTGAGTAGCCTCATCTCTCCAATTCACGAAATGATCTGAAGTAGAAATACAAACCAATATGTCCGTCTTATTGAAGAAACAATTATTTTAAAAGTATGGCCTTTTATTGTTTGTAATTGTATTTGTAGAACTATTTCGAAGATTTGAAGTTGGTTGTTACTATTGCTACTTTTTACTACTTATTGATCTGTTTTATGACACACACAATAACTACAAAGTGCAGGTTTTTCGGAGGCCTAAACAAAGCTCGCTTCCACAATTTGTATATCTTTGAAGAACTAGTAGTGTCGGAGAAGTGGTGGTAGGCAAGTTTTCACTGGATTTCAAATGTATAATATTAGTTTTAAAATACATTTAAATTAATTGTAAGTATGGATGTCTGCTGTACACAAATATTAATTGTAAAATGACACATTTATACGAGAATCGAACACAATGTGTAAGTAAAAACAGTGCTAGACATTTTACTAACCTGGTAAGTTTAGTGGTAGAGCATTGGCTTTGCCAAAGGTCCCGTGATCGATTTATTGTGTGAATGTGTCATTTTTAAACATATATTTAAATGGATCCAATACATTTCATCACCACGTCTTACCACATGTTCATATGCATATATGATAGTTACTCTTTTGGGGTAGGGATGAGGAAGGAAGCGTTCTATAGGTAATTTACTAGTATTTGCGTGGAAGGAGAGTGGGAAACTATTGATGAAAAACTCCCTCAGTACACCCGACCGTGATTAGAGCCCCGATATTCCCACCATCAGCAGGCCGGTCTAACACGAGAGTGGAGCCTCAGACCTTTAGGAAACTGAGGAGGGTGATCTAATATGTCTATCTTTTGTTCTCTTGACTGGTTTTAAAATATTTCTGATTCTCCCCGATCAAATCTGGATGAAACGAGCTTCTACTGTTACAACAATATGGCTGTCCGTTGTACAGTACATTCGTTTAGTTTAGTGACGTGTTCCTTCTGTCCGATGTACATTAGATTAGTTTATGACGTGTTCCTTCTGTCCGATGTACATTAGTTTAATGACGTGTTCCTTCTGTCCGATGTACATTAGTTTAGTTTAATGGTGTTCCTTCTGTCTGTTGTACATGGAGATTAGGTTTAAAATGGCTACGGAGTTCCTGCTCTGTCGCGAAGTACACTACGTGTATACGTGCATGTCCTTCTGTCCGCATGAGCATTACTTGGAGTTCATGACTCCCTCCGCATCTGTCCGATGGGACCTTCATTTGTTTAATGACGTGTTCCTTCTGCCCGATGTACATTAGATTAGTTTAATGGCGTGTTCCTTCTGTCCGATGTACATTAGTTTAATGACGTGTTCCTTCTGTCCGATGTACATTAGATTAGTTTAATGACGTGTTCCTTCTGTCCGATGTACATTAGATTAGTTTAATGACGTGTTCCTTCTGTCCGATGTACATTAGTTTAGTTTAATGAGGTGTTCCTTCTGTCCGTTGCACATTAGTCTAGTTTAATGAGGTGTTCCTTCTGTCCGTTGCACATTAGTCTAGTTTAATGAGGTGTTCCTTCTGTCTGTTGCAGGAGTTTCCAGCGAGCAGTTGACACAGAATGAGACTAACAGGAGCATCATCACAATGACCTCTACGCATGCGCAGGACCAAGATCACTACGTGGTATACGTGCCCATGTATTCCCCCCCTTCCCCTGAGCCATCACCTGGAGATCCTCCTGACCCCCCTCCCCCCGCAATCATTGTCCGAGCCGAGGAGGCCCTCATTGTGCTGCTAGTGCTGGTGCTGTGGGTGGCTGCTATAGCACTCTTCTTCAACAGATGGGGGAAGATTCGTATGTTGGAGCCGTACCAACCCAAGTTCCAACAGCAGCACCGACCTAGCTGTCCCTTGGTGGAGATAGCAGGGCCCATAGGGCTGCAGGTACTGTCCCTAATTGTCCCTTGGTGGAGATAGCAGGGCCCATAGGGCTGCAGGTACTGTCCCTATTGTCCCTTGGTGGAGATAGCAGGGCCCATAGGGCTGCAGGTACTGTCCCTAATTGTCCCTTGGTGGAGATAGCAGGGCCCATAGGGCTGCAGGTACTGTCCCTAATTGTCCCTTGGTGGAGATAGCAGGGCCCAAGGCTGCAACTGCCCAATTGTCCTTGGTGAACAGCAGGGCCATACTGCAGGTACTGTACCTAGTGTCCTTGGTATAGCAGGCCAAGGCAAACATGGCTCGGAGATGTTATGAACCAGTTGTGACCTTGTTTACCAGCAAACTGACTAGGTTTTATAACAGTGTGCCTTGTTTACCAGCAAACTGACTAGGTTTTATACAGTGTGCCTTGTTTACCAGCAAACTGCTAGGTTTTATAACAGTGTGCCTTGTTTACCAGCAAACTGCTAGGTTTTATACCAGTGTGCCTTGTTTACCAGCAAACTGGCTAGGTTTTATAACAGTGTGCCTTGTTTACCAGCTAAACTGGCTAGGTTTTATAACAGTGTGCCTTGTTTACCAGCAAACTGGCTAGGTTTTATAACAGTGTGCCTTGTTTACCAGCAAACTGGCTAGGTTTTATAACAGTGTGCCTTGTTTACCAGCAAACTGGCTAGGTTTTATAACAGTGTGCCTTGTTTACCAGCAAACTGGCTAGGTTTTATAAAGTGTACCTTGTTTACCAGCAAACTGGCTAGGTTTTATAAAGTTGTACCTTGTTTACCAGCAAACTGGCTAGGTTTTATAACAGTGTACATGCACCAGGGACTACTCGCTAGAGAGATCCAGGCTAGGATCTTAGCTAGGTAGATTTTATCCTGTGGGTTTCCCAATCTTTGATGCGAGTACATTTCCTTTCTGTTATCCTACTCTCCACTTGTATACCTCTTGTAGTATGCAGTTGTTGATTAAAATCAATTCCAGACCATCTTATTGACATTTTGGGATAGGCCTACATACGGAATACGGATGAGAAAGGCGGAACTTAAAGTAAATGTACACGTATTTGCGTGGAGGGATAGAGAGGTCATCTAGGAAAAAAATACCCTCAGTGCATGCGCCCGGGATACGAGTCCCAGCCTCCACGTCACCAGTAAACCAGATTAAATGATCCTTTCGTTTAGTCCGCGTTCCCACCTGTGCAGGTATCTGTTAACAACGTGTGTGGTAAGCTTGTTACTTTAATACATAAAAAGCCAATTTCACGAAGAACGTTTCCATTTTAATAAAATACCCACTTTGAGGTTGGCCCGCGCTGTCTCTGAAAGCTATCTCCTCTGCTTCGGAATTCAGGGAATTCCATCGATGTCGGATATTCCGCTGTGACATTCCCTCGTTTGCTTGGATCATCCCCTTGAAGTGTTAAGTTGAGATTATTTGCTTCAAGTCCTCTCTAGTGCTTGGAGACACACAGAAAGACTAAGGTTACATCATAAAACAAATCAGGGAGGGTTTAAAAGTTCTTATGAAAACTTCTCAAACTCAAATAAAAGAAGCAAAATCTTTTAGAGTCTTGGAAAAACAATATTAGACATTGTATTTTATCTTGCATGAATTTGTAAAATAAGCCATCTTTTAGTGCCAGTATTTGTTGCACTAAAGGTCTTGATCTTTTAGTGCTCGTGTTTTCCGCTCTAATTATAGAAAGGCGTGTTTTTAGTGCCGGTATTAGTGGCTCTACTTAGAGAAAGATATGGCCTGTTAGCGCTGGTATTTAACGCTCTAATGAGATAAAGAAGTGTTCTTTTAGCGCCGGTATTAGTCGCACTAATTAAAGAAGGGCGTGTTTTTAGTGTCAGTATTAGCGGCAATATTTAGAGAAAGATATGCCTTGCTAGCACTTGCATTTGTTGAAAGTTTATTAATGTTTGTGAATTCAAGAATATGTCTTTGTTTCAATCTTAACACTTCAGCTAAAGCCCAAACTCAGCAGCCTCGCGCTTAAATGGCTGAAGCTTCCTCTTAACTCGCCAATAATTACCGGCTAACAAACTCCTTTGAGGGTTCATTAGGCTTATCACGTATTTACGAAATATCAACAGGAACACTCTTATAATAACATTAGTAATAATAATAATTGATCTGAGGCATCCACATAGACATTGAGGCTTCGCACCTTAGGCTCAACCAAACCCTATATCAGAGACCATATTTCGAATTTCATCCTGGCATGCAGAGCTAGAAGAATAAGGCTCAACCAGAAGTTGTTGCTACATTATTAACCGAGAGGATGAAGGTTGAGGATGGTCAGATCAATAATAGGAACTTTACCTTTAAGATGGAGAAAATACCACTAATATTAAGAAAACTGTCTCATTGACCTTTGACCTATTAATCAACCATTATCTCCATCGAAGTATTTTAGAAAACACAAAGAGATTTTGTTTACAATCAATATTGGTAAAATTTTTCTATATTATTATTGTTATTTCATAGGTATTGGTTAAATCATATGACTTGACGTACGAATATATGAAAGTAGATCTATTATTTTTTCCAGCTGTCAGATAGGTTTATTCCTATGGAAATTGGACTTTATCTTTGCAGTCTGCCCTCAATAAGGCAATTGTTTTTAACTCCAAGTTACCTATTGAAAATCAAGGGTTGTGCTAAAGATAAACGTTCAAGGAAAGCTGTGAAGCATTCATTAAAGTAAATAGACCAATATTAATTTCATGTTAATTGGTCGCTAATGTATGAGCCTTTTAAGGTATCCAGTGGTTTGTCTGTCTTTCTTGAACTGTGTGAGATTCTGAACCCAATATGGTGGATTGGTTTGTATGACGTGCGGGTGCTTGAAGTGAAGACGTTTCGGGGAATCCTACAACTCTCCTCTTCAGCCAATAGGTCTGAAAAGGGGTGTTTTAGAACATGTCTCCTAGATCTCTTCCTCGACAATAGATAACCTGAGCCATTGTGATGTGTCTGACGAAGTTCTGGTTGTTTGCCCCTCTCAGCACCGGACCTTCTCCAAGTTCAACATCAACTGCCTGGACATGGACTCCCAATACCCAGGTAGCACCCCTCGGAGTCTGCTGAGGCCTCGTCAGAACTCGGTGTTCGTGGGCAGCTCAGCGACCATGGTCACCCTCCAGGCCAACCCTCCTCGCAAGACTAAGTCCGCCATGGACATTCAGACCCTCGTGTTGTCTGAATGTGGACCGGGGTTCTCCGGTTCGCTAGTGCCGCTCAACCAGGACAGACCATCCTGCAGCAGACTCGACCCTGTGCACGTCACCATAGTGTGAGACCCCTCTCTCTTCCAGACTCCAAGATGACCATCACTTGACAGACCATCATGCAGCAGACTCGACCCTGTGCACGTCACCATCGTGTGAGACCCCTCTCTCTTCCAGACTCCAAGATGACCATCACTTGACAGACCATCCTGCAGCAGACTCGACCCTGTGCACGTCACCATAGTGTGAGACCCTTCTCTCTTCCAGACTCCAAGATGACCATCACTTGACAGACCATCCTGCAGCAGACTCGACCCTGTGCACGTCACCATCTCTCTTCCAGACTCCAAGATGACCATCACTTGACAGACCATCCTGCAGCAGACTCGACCCTGTGCACGTCACCATCTCTCTTCCAGACTCCAAGATGACCATCACTTGACAGACCATCCTGCAGCAGACTCGACCCTGTGCACGTCACCATCTCTCTTCCAGACTCCAAGATGACCATCACTTGACAGACCATCCTGCAGCAGACTATACAGGGACTCTATTCGACAGCAATGGCTCACACCACACGAGTATATTTTCTTAGCACCACGTCTTACTACCCGTTCGGGTTATTCGCTCATGTACTAACTACGCTAATGGTTTTTAGGGCTGAGAAAGGCTATATTTATAGGACATGTACCCACATTTGCGTGTAGGAAGAGTGAACAGAATTTTTTTTTAAAAACACCCTCACTAGACCCGACCAAGATTCTAACCTCTCATCGGCAGTTTAGTTTACTGCAAGAGTGACGCCTTAGATCGTGCGGCTACCGAGGCTGGTACGAGTATCTTGATTAGTTGACCACCTGCTCAAGGACTTAAACAGCTTAATATTTTACCACACACGTTAACCCAATCTAACCTTAGTGGCAGAAAAAGTAGATGAATAGGCTTTTACCAATTAATTTAGTTTTAATTTTAAGATGTATGATATATTGTTTGTTTGGTTAAATTTCCTCTTGAAAGATATATGCTTTTATTTCTGTTGATTCAAGTTTCTTAATCATGAATAATATACTTATATCATTTCTTTCATATCTTGACTTTACTGTCCTAAAGCGAGCGCGTGACTGAACTCAAGACAAGACAAGAATATTTTGTTCTGGACTGCTCACTGATTGTTGATACTGTTCGGTGTCGCTCGGAACTGCTCGGTAATTGTTGGGACTGTTCGGTGTCACTCGGAACTGCTCGTTGATTGTCGAGATTGTTCGGTGGTGCTCGGAACTGCTCGTTGACGTCGGGATTGTTCAGTGTCATTCGGAACTGCTCGGTAACTGTCGGGACTGTTCGGTGTCGCTCGGAACTGCTCGGTAATTGTCGGGACTGTTCGGTGTCGCTCGTAACTGATCGGTAATTGTCGGGACTGTTCCATGTTGCTCGGAAATGCTCGGTAACTGTCGGGACTGTTAGGTGTCGCTCGGAACTTATCGGTGACTGTCGGGGCTGTTTGGTATCGCTCGTAGCTTCTCGGTAATTGTATAGATTATTCGGTGTTGTTAGGAATTGCTCGATAATTGTTGAGACCATTTGGTTTAGTTCGAAACTTCTCGCTGACTGTCGGGATTGTTTGGTCTCTTTCGGAACTGCTTGGTATTTACCGAGACTGTTCGGCTTAGTCCGGAACTTCTCGGTGATTGTCGGGAGTGTTCAGTAATGCTCGTAAGTCAGACAGTCCAATCAGTGAGGAACAATATATTTAGTTCATATTTACGATAGCCACTGAACTGGGTTTCTCGATCTCTCAACCATTTTGGGGCCATCTAATGAAGTGTCCTATAGAACGTTCTTGCCCTCTCCCACTTGACGTTTCCTAGAAGTATTCGAAACAGAGCGACTGAAAGTTGGGATCCAGGTGCTGGAGAGAGTTAGGTGGGGTTGTAGTTCAAATAGTAGAATAAATTATCTCATCAAAACAATTATCAAGTTTGTAAGATGGAAAATAGGACATGAACCGAATAGAATCTTCCAATGCCATTCAAGGAAATCCATCTAAACAAATAATTCAATGAAATTGCTACAGATTCACGCACTGCGTGCCTCAATTTAAACCCCTCGTTTTAATCTTGTACAGTTTTTTTTTTGTGAAATGTGGGAGGTTATAATTTGGTTGATTTAATGTAATTTAGTCTAACTGTGTCTATTAATGCATTTTGTTTAGTAAATTTATTTGTTTTTGTTTTGATAAAATCAATGCTCGTGCTTTTCAGTCATAATTTCTGGTTTCTATATTAAAACTAGATTTATTTCTATTGTTTGCGGGCTGTAAATATATTTTAATTACTCACAGGACTATAAACCATTACGTAATAATAGTGTCACGTTTAACTAATCAGTGTGAATTTAGGATTATTTAATACCTATTTACTAGATCAAGGGTGGACACGTTTGAATGTTTGCCTTCCCAATGTCTACATTATGTAATCAAAGAGTGTAGATATGTCAACACCGCTTCTATTGGACTATGATCCCGATCACACGCGGTGGAAGAGATAAAATACTGAATCAGATCTTTTGATAACATTTACTCCTTCACTTTCTTTATCAAGCCACACTTGTACGATTAATAAGTCTAATGCGGAATCAGTAATATTCTGCAGACTGGCATCAAATACTTTTTTGTTTAGTGTTCTCATATTTTTGAATAGCGATTGAGAAAGGAAACATTTCTTATCTTACACTTAGATTTTTGTTAAATATACATATAGTCTACGTACATATTATATATGTTATATAAATACTAAAATATGTCGCATATATATTAATATACACGGTGTTTGGAAACCCATATCCCAAACGGCACAAATAGTTTGTTTGAACCAAAAGTAATACAAAATCCCTTCACACTTACATCTGGAAAACTATGATAATACCATTCTGAAAATTGAAAAATGACACCTGGACACGGGAATCGAACCCGGGACCTTTGGCTTAGTACGCCAATGCTCTCACCACTGAGCTATCCAGGATTCGTCCCGTGCCCAGGGTCATTCTTCACTCATATTTTAAGGCAGAGTCTATGATGGACAAAGCAGAAATCGTCAGCTACAATTATGTGATTTTTAATATCACAAGCCATCGGATAACGCAGCCATCGGCGACTCGGTAGTGGCTATTGCCAAGTTGTACAATTATTATTATAATTGTCAGGGTATGCGTATATTTATTAAGTGTAAATAGCCGAAGCTATATTAATGGTAGTTGGTTCAGTTAGATATCATTCTGAAAAATTGAAAAATGACACCTGGACACGGGAATCGAACCCGAGTCGCCGATGGCTGCGTTATCCGATGGCTTGTGACATTAAAAATCACAAATTGTAGCTGACGATTTCTACTTTGTCCATCATAGACTCTGCCTTAAAATATGAGTGAAGAATGACCCTGGGCACGGGACGAATCCTGGATAGCTCAGTGGTGAGAGCATTGGCGTACTGAGCCAGAGGTCCCGGGTTCGATTCCCGTGTCCAGGTGTCATTTTTCAATTTTCAGAATGATATCTAACTGAACCAACTACCATTAATATAGCTTCGGCTATTTACACTTAATATGATAATACCGTTAGTGTTCAAACGTTCTGAGTATAGCGCCGGGATAGCAAAACTGTTTAAGCTTGCGTGTACGACAAGTTGCATAGGAGTTAGGCGTGCGGCACTGCACAGGTAATAATGGCGAGCACTTTCTGTGATGTAGAACCGTTAATGATGACCCTCAGAACGTATTCACATTTCTAGATGGACTGGTGTGTTGTTTACCATTAATTGTGGTATGTTCTGCAGCTGTGCTCCAAGATGTCGAGGTGTATTGTGCCACGCGCCTAGCTTCTACGCAACCTTTTGTACACGCGTGCTTGAATGTAAGTGTATTGGGAGTTTGTATTATTTTAGTTCAAACAATCAATTTGTGCAGTTTGGGATATAAGTTTTCGAACACCCTTATATTAAAACTATATATTACCAAGAGACAAAGTCTAGGTTATCAATAAAAATAATTGTTATATATATTCATACAAACTAATTATAGGTGTTGGATAGAGAAAACGATATTGTTCTAGCTCTTAAGTACTCGGTATTTTATTGAAGAGTAGAGAGACAATGGTTTAAGATATTTGTTAAATTTGTCTTTACTGTCTAAATACGAGTGTTACATGAATCATGTTGACTAGTAGAATAATAACCCATGAAAGGCAAAGGTCAGCTACATACCGTGGTATCAACTGGCCGGATAAAGTATACCTTTATATTTTGCGTTTGATCGATGTACAGTTTTTTATTCAACAAAATAACTAGCTGTGTTTGGACGCAGAGAAACTCTGTCACTATCGCTCTGCTATTTTTACAACACTGAAACCACAAAACTCATATTTTCATAAATATTAACGAATGGTTTTAATTAAAATATTGAGGTCGAAGATTGGTATGCTTTTATAGCTAGATTTATTTTTTATCGTAGTTTTCTTTTACTAATGTGTTTTATTTGTTTTATGGGGATATTTCCCACCGGGCTCTGCTGAATATTTTAGATTCTCTTCTTCTGTCCAAGACATTTTTTCACTTAAATATTTTACCAGGATTCGAAATATATTTTCGTGGGTACTATATTAAGAGAACTTAAGAGCCCGCCACACCTCTGATAGCACTTAAGTTAGGTGAGCAATAAAGCTCAAAATGCAAAAATAAAATAAAAACACATTTATTTTAAAACGAAATGACTATTCCCATTTTTAGTGTTGTTAAGTGCCGAATGCAGTAAACTGCACTTGTATGCGAATTTTGGTCCCGGTTAATCAGTCGTAATGTTGGCTCTTAAAACACCCTGTGGATACTTAAGAGATGACGGAACAGTAGTTAAAGCTAGATTAGCGCTTTCAACCACGGCAGAGCTACAAATATGATTACCTAAATAAAAAATGATCGTGCCCCAAGAATTTTGAATTGTGATTAAAGTGACTCAATAGAACGGAACTGGGACGAAGGATTGCTAGGCCTACGCAGTATCAAAACTTGATAGATATAATTAACGTGTCTCAATCAGGTCTACCAATAAGTAAAACTTCCTTTCTCTTCTCAAGTCTCCCATTTCATCGCTGTCAAAAGCTTCGACCTTGGCTCGGAGAATATAATTAGTAACCTATTGATTTTTAAACAAGTTTTGTGAAGAGCCTACCAGTTGTGTCATGGAATATTAGGAAAAGGTCCTTTTATCTATAACTTAAGCTATGAATTACTTTATGGTAGTCTTATTTTAAATCAAACAGAATTGTTCGGGCTATTCGCAAAAAAATAAAATAATTCAATAGTGAAAATTGCACTGAGATAAGTTTGTTGCCAATTTTGATTTTTGAGATGACATGTATTGATAAAGTGAAGCTCAAAAGATTTTAAATAATATATGGTAATAACTGTCCAAATAATAAGATCAAATTAATTAATATTTAAATGTTTTAAAAATGTAGATATTATAAAATAAATTACAATTAACATTTTAAGGTATTTGCGTAAACATGAATCTCAAGGTAAGATGTAATTTAATAAATGAATTTAATTGAATTCATCATGTCAACAATCTTTTTTACCTTTTATTTTTAAAGATACAAACTTTAATTATATGTACCAAGCATGTTGGTTACTCTTCATAGTAGGTCTATTTGACTCTAATCTGGGAAAGTGAATATAAAGGATCATATAAATAACTTATCCAAGAAGTTCCATATTTCTCAATAAAATAGTTTTATTTAATTCTACTGACATATTTTAAATAACATATATTCAGAGACTAAACTGTGTTGGTTGCAAAAATACTGTACACAATAAATGTTAATATAAAGTGACTAAAAGACCTATCTTATTCTATACAATTATTGTACTCTTCCAATATTATTATATAATGACTGTACAAATCCAATTTTGCTACATAGTGACTGTACATGCTTCAATATTGCTACATAGTGACTGTACAACTCCAATATTGCTACATAGTGACTGCACAGCTCCAATATTGCTATATAGTGACTGCACAACTCCAATATTGCTATATAGTGACTGCACAGCTCCAATATTGTTACATAGTGACTGTAGAGCTCCAATATTGCTACATAGTGACTGCACAACTCCAATATTGCTATATAGTGACTGTACAACTCCAATATTGCTACATAGTGACTGCACAGCTCCAATATTGCTACATAGTGACTGTACAACTCCAATATTGCTACATAGTGACTGCACAACTCCAATATTGCTACATAGTGACTGCACAACTCCAATATTGCTACATAGTGACTGCACAACTCCAATATTGCTATATAGTGACTGCACAACTCCAATATTGCTATATAGTGACTGCACAGCTCCAATATTGCTATATAGTGACTGCACAGCTCCAATATTGCTACATAGTGACTGTACAACTCCAATATTGCTACATAGTGACTGCACAGCTCCAATATTGCTACATAGTGACTGTACAACTCCAATATTGCTATATAGTGACTGCACAGCTCCAATATTGCTACATAGTGACTGTAGAGCTCCAATATTGCTACATAGTGACTGTATAACTCCAATATTGCTACATAGTGACTGCACAGCTCCAATATTGCTACATAGTGACTGCACAGCTCCAATATTGCTACATAGTGACTCTACAGCTCCGATATTGCTACATAGTGACTGTACAACTCTAATATTGCTACATAGTGACTGCACAACTCCAATATTGCTATATAGTGACTGTACAGCTCCAATATTGCTACATAGTGACTGCACAGCTCCAATATTGCTACATAGTGACTGCACAACTCCAATATTGCTATATAGTGACTGCACAGCTCCAATATTGTTACATAGTGACTGTAGAGCTCCAATATTGCTACATAGTGACTGTATAACTCCAATATTGCTACGTAGTGACTGCACAGTTCCAATATTCAATATTGCTACATAGTGACTGTACAGCTCCAATATTGCTACATAGTGACTTCACAGCTCCAATATTGCTACATAGTGACTGTACAACTTCAATATTGCTACATAGTGACTGCACAGCTCCAATATTGCTACATAGTGACTGCACAACTCCAATATTGCTATATAGTGAGTGCACAGCTCCAATATTGCTACATAGTGACTGCACAGCTCCAATATTGCTATATAGTGACTGTACAACTCCAATATTGCTATATAGTGAGTGCACAGCTCCAATATTGCTAAATAGTGACTGCACAGCTCCAATATTGCTATATAGTGACTGTACAACTCCAATATTGCTACATAGTGAGTGCACAGCTCCAATATTGCTACATAGTGAGTGCACAGCTCTAATATTGCTACATAGTGACTGCACAGCTCCAATATTGCTACATAGTGACTGCACAGCTCCAATATTGCTATATAGTGACTGTACAGCTCAAATATTGCTACAGAGTGACTGCACAGCTCCAATATTGCTACATAGTGACTGCACAGCTCCAATATTGCTATATAGTGACTGCACAGCTCCAATATTGCTACAGAGTGACTGCACAGCTCCAATACTGTTATATCCTCATCTCCTGCACCCAAGACACGCCTGTGTATCTCAGTCGATCGATCGAAGCCCTGGCAGGAGACATTTTTAGACCAATGTAAGTTTAATGCTGTGGAGTGAACTGCAAGGAGGAACAATATCAGGGCATTAATACTCAAACGTGTTTATAAAAGTTCACGGACAGAATTATGACCACATGTTTAATAGTTCATGGTGTATTTCATGGGAGAAATAAGGGACATCTAATTGGTTTCCATGTTTTAGGTTAAAGTTTCTCCACCAATCACACATTCCCTACTATTTTAATAAAGTGACCTAAAAATCAGATAAAATTCTGTCATTATTGTGGTAGAATTTGGTTTCGTTTTGAATAGTTATTTTCGACTTATTGCCCCTTAGTCTAAGTTGTCACACACAATCTGTTTCGCTGATGGGAGGTCGGAGTTCAGGTTCCCGCCTTGTGCCTTCGGGTTTATTTTCCTAAGGGTTTTCTCCCTCATCTCCGTCAAACTGTGGGTGCAGTTCTTGTAAATTATACTTTTCTCGTCCATAACTCATTAGTGTAGGGAAACTAATATTCCGTTTGGGTAGTAAGACGTCATTAAAGATGTGTATATTTTTCAGCCACTTTTATTTAAGTTAAAGTACTTATTGTTTTGAGTGACAATACCTTTATAATTACTATAAACATTACAAGTTTATGTCGAATTAAGATAAAACTAGCCTCGTCTTCTTCACATTAATTGTAAGGATCACTTGTCCCGACGTTAATAATCTTATAATTTTTTTATTGTTGAAATTCAAACTGAATGTATCTACAGTTTGATTTAATTTCCAAAAATTAAAACCCCTTCAAAAGCTTTTAGCATTTTTATTTAAATATTTTTTGTTGATGAAGCTTTTAATTTTACTTAGATTTGTTCTCTAAAAGCGCCTCAGGCTTTCGTCCCTTCTGAAAACGAACCCCCACCTTTTAGTTCCTGGAAGGTTGGTTAAATATTATTCTCAACAGGTTTAACTAAACCGTTTATCTTTATTCACACAGACTTTATGAATAACATACGTCTCCATAGGGAAATACTTTATTTTAAAATTTTGTAAAGTATAATTTAATCTTCAAGCAATACTGTCGGTTGAGAATGCAAACATTTTAGGATTATAAACGGGTTTTTTCTGTCACAGCCTCTTACTGCCCGTCCGGGATGTACACACATGTACTAATTACTCCAAAGTGTTAAGGAAGAGGAAGGTTGAATTTATTTCAAGTGTACTTGAGTATGTGTGAAGGCAGAATGGAGAATATTTTGTGATAAGCAACCCTCAGTACCTCCAACCTCTATTCGAACCCCGACCTCCCTCTCATTTAAAGTCCAGTATATTGCGAGACTGACGCCTCAGACCATTTTACAACCGAAGATATGATTGAGTAGCAATACTCTCCTCTCAACTCTCTCTCTCTCTTAGTGACTCTTTGATTCAATTTAACTGACACAGTCCAAGGCGTGGACCTCGCGATAAACTGGACGGTGAGATTGAGGTTCGACTACCGGTTGGATATATTGAGGTGTTCTTTCCATAAATAGCTTTATACCCTTGAATCAGGGTACATTTCTTCAAAATGCTATCTCCCTCATCCTTATCACATTAGTGTAGATAGGCGGATAGGTGCTGTGTGATGGCCTGGTCTCCACTGACTGTGTTTCCTTATCACCAAGAGGTGGAGTAACATCTGTAAGAAATGTTAGGAGCTGGTTACGGATAAGAGCCACGAGGAGTAGAACTCAACAGATTTCAAAATATCGAATTGAAAGCTGTTGTGTTTTTTTTTTATGTAATCAAACACAATTATTGGGCAAGTCTGTTTTTTTTCTTACCGTATTGTTGGTAAATAAATAAACGAATTGTATAATTATGTACATTATATTGTAAAGTTAGCATTAATGTTTTATCTGACGTCTCTTCAAGGGTAAACAAAGAATTGTAAACCCAAGTATTTTTACTATTTAAATTTTAATATGTATAGCCAAAACTAACTGTGAAATTCTCTTGCTTATAATGAACGTTAATATAGATACTATTAATTTTACTTTTGATTAAAGAAAACCTATTTGGTACTTAAATAAATCTGTATGTATGGTAAATTGTAATGTTATATGAGTGAATGAATAGTAATATAATGTTTATAATACTGATCGATTAAGAAGCGTGTGTTATCAATTTAAATTACATTTAACTACGTCAAATCTTTTTTAGAATAAAAATTAAATTTCCATCTAACTTGTAAGAAAATTATGAATTACTTCTACAGGAAAAGTATTTTGGTCGATGTTTATCTCTTAACATAAACACATCCAAAATAGTGTTATTGAATGTTACTAAACGTGTCATTGTATTTGTTAGCCTGGCTGTGTTTTAGTCTATGTCCGACATAATTAACTAGCATACATTTATCGACGTTTAGTATTTTAAATACAGATATTTGAGTACATTTTTAAATTTGTATATCACTTTACTGAATTCTAAACTGTTACATAATATATCTATTTTGATAAGGACTTATATTAATACTGGCTCACAAAAAAATTTATGTGGGTTATTTCTGAGATGATATTTTTAGTTCTAGACTTAGAATACAAATTGGATGCAGTTTAATTAACAAGCTCCTCTTGACATTCTTGGCTCATGCTGATCACACAAAGGATCATCATTTAATTTTAAGAGAGTAATCAAAAGTAACACATTATTTTTTAAATTTAGGTAGCAAGAGACTAGCTCTGCCTAGAACGCTGACTAAATGTCAAGATAACAAAGTCTGTTTCGCCAGTTATGGTCAGATCGGGATTATAATTCCAGGCAGATATACCGAGGAAGAATTTTCCTAAAATATTTTCCACTCTCCATCCAAGCAAATGCGGGTAAATATTCTCTTATTTCTACCTTTCTAATCCCTATTCCCTTGGTATAATTACACTAATTTTTCCCGGATAAACGCTTAAACGCAGAGCAAACAAAAATTAGCAATAATTATTGTTTTACTAAATAACATTAATTCTCTAAAAGTTTTCATAGTTCTATAAATACGTATTGTTTTAAGAAGCCTTGATTATCCATGAGGTGATATTATTCATGGCCATTATTTGTTTTTGTTTACTGATTGTAACTATCGATACAAAGGTACAGGCGTAAGATCTGTGAGTTCAAAGGACGTTCATCTTTGTTCTGGAAAGAGGGTAGTAATCCACAGAGTGTAAATACCCCTCCCCTTCCCCCCAGGTATATCTGAACCAAGCCAAGCATAATAGCAACCTCTCCCCTTACCCCCAGGTATATCTGAACCAAGCCAAGCATGCCAGCAACCTCTCCCCTTACCCCCAGGTATATCTGAACCAAGCCAAGCATAATAGCAACCTCTCCCCTTCCCCCCAGGTATATCTGAACCAAGCCAAGCATGCTAGCAGCCCCTCTACCCCCCCAGGTATATCTGAACCAAGCCAAGCATAATAGCAACCTCTCTACCCCCCCAGGTATATCTGAACCAAGCCAAGCATAATAGCAACCTCTCCCCTTCCCCCCAGGTATATCTGAACCAAGACAAGCATGCCAGCAACCTCTCCCCTTCCCCCCAGGTATATCTGAACCAAGCCAAGCATGCCAGCAACCTCTCCCCTTCCCCCCAGGTATATCTGAACCAAGCCAAGCATGCCAGCAACCTCTCCCCTTCCCCCCAGGTATATCTGAACCAAGCCAAGCATAATAGCAACCTCTCCCCTTCCCCCCAGGTATATCTGAACCAAGCCAAGCATGCCAGCAACCTCTCCCCTTCCCCCCAGGTATATCTGAACCAAGCCAAGCATAATAGCAACCTCTCCCCTTCCCCCCAGGTATATCTGAACCAAGCCAAGCATAATAGCAACCTCTCCCCTTCCCCCCAGGTATATCTGAACCAAGCCAAGCATAATAGCAACCTCTCCCCTTCCCCCCAGGTATATCTGAACCAAGCCAAGCATGCTAGCAGCCCCTCTACCCCCCCAGGTATATCTGAACCAAGCCAAGCACACTAGCAGCCATCTAATTCACACAGAGAAAACCTAATCATCGTATGTCAGTGTTTTACTTCTGTTCGTTTCCTTGACATACAGTTCCAATTTTCAAACTACATACCCTGTACAATGTACTGTACATATGGAGTAATCCTTATTTATTACTAACCATATTACCTATTTTACTCGAATACATATTCTATTTAATAAAACACAGTCAACTTAGTATAATAATCACAAATGTCGCCATTCTAAATCTAAACTTAGTTTGGTTTTACTTTGAATAGTACAAACTAAGCTTTCAATAAAGCACAACCAAAGCCCTTTTATTTGGTATCAAACCATTTCTCTTAAGAACAAAACTGTTAAACTCAAAATACCACACACAGTGAAATTCAATATAAAAACAAATTATGTTGAAATAGTAAAACATTAGTTTAGTTTCGGTAATATGATACTATTTTTGTTCGTAGAAGTTCCTGTGAAATTATTAGTTATAAAATTAGTCATACCAAAAAATTGGTTTGGTATATGTATATTAATTATGTTTATAAACTATGAATATATACCTATAATACAATTATTAGTACCTGTATCATATAATTAATTGTACCACTAATTTAGTTTGTAATTTCAGACCAGTTTTCTCAAATAAACCTTGTTCTATCTATATTGTATAAACTCTAAAATCTAAAATGATGAAAGTGCCAGGAATGCAATAAAGATCAGCATCAATGGATCACGACCATACATACAACAGAAACATTATCACTTGATCTACAATAAAACAATAACCATGATTATACTTGTCTTCTCTCGCTCATCTAAAGACAACAGCGCTAGGCGGTTTAATGCGTCACTAACGTCGGGTCTATTATAGAGCAGATATGACATTTTTGAAAAATGCTTTCTCAGTGGGAAATTACATTGAAAAAATTCCAATGAGAAACTATTATGTTTTAAGCAAATAAGATACGTAAAACAAAATTACAATTTCTGAAGCAGATGCTTTTCTGACACTTACAGTACGAGTTGATCAATATGGATCTTGATTTGACAAAGTCACATAAACTGTTAACTGTTATTTAAATTATTCCATCCGTATATTTATTTAGATCCTTAAGAAAAATAATGACATCTTTAAAATATAAACATTTATTCAAGCTAGCTCTAGCTACTTTATATCAGTCCAACGTAGTAAAATGTAATCTTTTGTGAATAACTACAAATGTCAACTAGTTTACAAATGTGATATTATGATACATTTTATATTGTAGATAGGTTTATGTGATGTAGTGTTTACATCCTAATAAAAACATGAACAATGTAATGGTGTAGTATAATTGTGAATGGCATCACCTAAATAAAACAAAATATAAAATATATAAACATAAAAAAACACCACTTTTTTTTATCAAACTCCAACCTTCGGAATGTAATTTATAATTTGATTGTATTCATTATAATTAAAATAAACACATCACTAATGGTGTCTCGTGGAGTGTCGTAATGCTGAGATTAGCTTGTTCAGACTGTACCTATGATATATTCTCCCCACTTTGTCCCCATTTGACCAATCAACAAGGCTCTGCTCTACACACCTCCCATGGGAATGTTGATACCTGACCAATGAGTGTTCTACTGAGTGATGAGAACAATTCACTGGTACAGTTTAAACAAGCTCTGCTTAATCTGGCAACATTCCACGACAAGACACTGTTTATGAACCTAATCAATGTAGTAAGTTGGAGAGTCGGTTACTATAACTCATAGTAATCCATTGCTATGTTGTGATTCACACGTTGGAGACGTTACTATACAACGTTTCATGCGGCGGAGTGTACCAGTCTCACCCCTGTACCGGGGGTTGATGTCCAAGCGTCCTTTCTCAGGAGGGGTAGAAGTCATTAAGAGGGGGGTGGGGAAGTGACCGTGCAGTAATGAAACAAGAACAGTCCATTAGAGTGAATCCCCCCCCTCTCCAACCTCTGCTACTTCACTTCAATGAGCAGTAGATGAACCAAGTGTGAACGTTCACACCAGCAGAGTTACTTCAGCAATCCGGGTCATTCACACTTGCACAGATACAAGCTACAGTTATACTCTGGTCACTCAACTAAGGTGACACTTGGGCAAGTTCAAACAAACAGCTGGTTTCATGATGGAGCTGCTACAGTAGTTTGTACAGTTTATACAGCCTGAAATTATAAAAGTAAACAAAAAGTAGGTCTTGAATATTTTTACTTCTCTCACCACATCTTACCACCTGTCCTAGTTATATTTTTACTTCTCTCACCGCATCTTACCACCTGTCCTAGTTATATTTTTACTTCTCTCACCGCATCTTACCACCTGTCCTAGTTATATTTTTACTTCTCTCACCGCATCTTACCACCTGTCCTAGTTACATTTTTACTTCTCTCACCGCATCTTACCACCTGTCCTAGTTACATTTTATACTTCTCTCACGCATCTTACCACCTGTCCCTAGTCTACTTTTCAATACTATACCAAGTGTATCTTACCACCATGTCTAGTTACATTTTACTTCGTCTCACACGCATCTTACACACTGTCCTAGTTTATATTTTACTCACTGCTACACCGCATTTTTACCACCTGTCCTAGTGTTATATTTTTACTTTCTCACCGAATCTTAACACTGTCCTAGTTATATTTTTACTTCTCTCACCGCATCTTACCACCTGTCCTAGTTATATTTTTACTTCCCTCACCGCATCTTACCACCTGTCCTAGTTACATTTTTACTTCTCTCACCGCATCTTACCACCTGTGCCTAGTTAATTTTTACTTCTCTCACCGCATCTTACCACCTGTCCTAGTTATATTTTTACTTCCCTCACCGCATCTTACCACCTGTCCTAGTTATATTTTTACTTCTTCACCGCATCTTACCACCTGTCCTGGTTGTACGCATGTATGATATAGGGTAGGGATGGTGAAGGTAGTCTACCACATTTGCCTGGAAGGAGGTAAAAAGCATCGAGAGAAAAAAGCCCTCAGTAGACTCGATGGGATTCGAATCCCAACCTTCCGTTATCAGTAAGCCAGTCTAATTTGAGAGTGACGCCTTAGACTATTCGGCCACTAAAGTGGGTAGTCTTGGATATTAATAACAACTCAAGTTATTGAAAGTTGACAGGACAGAATTGTTTCTAAATCCAAACTTTCAAGTATGAATTTATCTTAGATTTAAAAAAAATCAGTTTTGTCCTAGATCCAATTTAAAAAAATATATATTTAAGGTTTTGGTCCGAATGCAGCTCAATTATTATTAATAGCCAAGCTAACCTATTAATATCACTCATGAATTAATTACAAGTCTAAGTGGTTTATTGTTGGGATATATTTCAGAAAATTAAATTTTATCAATGCTAGAAACAAAATAATTGTATAGAATTTCTTTAAAATAGTTGGTGACCTGGTGGTCTAGGGGTAAGGTGTCAGACTTCTGTGCTGAGGGTCCGGGGTTCAATCCTCGGTCCCGGCACAGATTTATCTGATTACCAAACCCTTCCTTCACCTCTGACAAGATGTGTATTAATCACAACTTGTGAATGTGAGGAATGCCAGGCCTCTACCGTGGTTCGGATTCCACGTTAAACTGTAGGTCCTCCATTTCATCTCACAATCACCCTACCATTACACATTAGCGTAAGTGCGTATAACCCGAACGGTTTGTAAGACGCGGTGCTAATAATAATAATAATAATAATCTTTAAAATATTCAGGGTCTACTTAGAGAGCCCAAAATGTTCATTTCTAGAATATGTCTAGAAGCCAAAGTCTGAATATCTCAAAATAACTGTTACAAACTTGATTGCATGGCTCTCATTATTTTGATTAAATTTTTTACTCAACTGTTGGTTTATGAGTGAACAAATACCTGGATTGCTCGCTAATAAATAAACAATACTACGTCACATGAACAAGCGCAAACAGAGTTTGATTAATTTCGAGCCGCTAGCAATCTAGACAATTGTTTGTGCAGACATCCTTTATGATGATGATGATGCCACAAATCATTGAACAATCAATATTCACCACTGGGAGGAAGAATAGTACAACTCCAGGAAGCGCAAATTATGATAACATTCACTTTATATCACGATTCACGGAAGTAGGAACAGATACCCAAAAGGAGGTGTTCATCTCTAATGAATGCTATCAAGAGTTCTGGAATACACGATTTGTACAAAACAGATCAACTCTTTCAAGGACGCGAGTCTTATTTTATTAATCATTTTTTTGTTTTATACATATGCGATTTTTCCTCCATCTTAGAAGAAACTCCATCGGACAAAAGTTATAAATATGACTGTCAGGTTGTAAAACATATTTTTACCACAAGTAATTAATGTATATTTATCGAACCAATTGATTAGTTCACTACACGACTTACTAATTAATCTAACTCTTGAACAGACACAACGCCCAGCCCCCAGCAGTTAACGTCACCGTGAACAGAGGAAGTGTCAATTTCGGGAATTATAAATTTCTCAGCCATACCGGGAAATGATCCTGGTATTATTAATTCAGCTGACAGACACGCTACCGACTCAGTCAAGGTTTCAGATGGATTGAGACATCAGATCACTGTCCAGTGATTGGGAGTGGAGGGTAGTAGTACTCTCCTGTACTGTATCAGCGTGTCTTTAGGGTTTTAGGAGATCTAGGGTAAGTCTAGAATAACTAGGGTTATAAAGCTCTAGGAACAGTCTAGAGTATCTCGAGTTGTGCGAGATCTAGGGTGAGTTGAGAAAACCTAGGGTTAGAGTAGCTCTAGAGTCAGTCTAGAGTACCTAGGGTTATAAAGCTCTAGGATCAGTTTAGAGTACCTAGGGTTATAGTAGCTCTAGGGTCAGTCTAGAGTACCTAGGGTTATAAAGCTCTAAGATCAGTTTAGAGTAGCTAGAGTTATAGTAGCTCTAGGTTCAGTCTAGAGTACCTAGGGTTATAAAGCTCTAGGATCAGTTTAGAGTACCTAGGGCTATAAAGCTCTAGGTTCAGTTTAGAGTACCTAGGGTTATAAAGCTCTAGGATCAGTTTAGAGTACCTAGGGCTATAAAGCTCTAGGTTCAGTTTAGAGTACCTAGGGTTATAAAGCTCTAAGATCAGTTTAGAGTACCTAGGGCTATAAAGCTCTAGGTTCAGTTTAGAGTACCTAGGGCTATAAAGCTCTAGGGTCAGTTTAGAGTACCTAGGGTTATAAAGCTCTAAGATCAGTTTAGAGTACCTAGGGCTATAAAGCTCTAGGTTCAGTTTAGAGTACCTAGGGCTATAAAGCTCTAAGATCAGTCTAGAGTACCTAGGGTTATAAAGCTCTAGGATCAGTTTAGAGTACCTAGGGCTATAAAGCTCTAGGTTCAGTTTAGAGTACCTAGGGTTATAAAGCTCTAAGATCAGTTTAGAGTACCTAGGGCTATAAAGCTCTAGGTTCAGTTTAGAGTACCTAGGGCTATAAAGCTCTAGGGTCAGTCTAGAGTACCTAGGGTTATAAAGCTCTAAGATCAGTCTAGAGTACCTAGGGTTATAAAGCTCTAGGATCAGTTTAGAGTACCTAGGGCTATAAAGCTCTAGGTTCAGTTTAGAGTACCTAGGGTTATAAAGCTCTAGGTTCAGTTTAGAGTACCTAGGGTTATAAAGCTCTAGGATCAGTCTAGAGTACCTAGGGTTATAAAGCTCTAGGATCAGTTTAGAGTACCTAGGGCTATAAAGCTCTAGGTTCAATCTCTAATACCTAGGAATGAAGGATAGCCTATACTATTCATGGTAATTAGTAATTAGCTTGAGTAAAAACTTCAAACTTCAGTTTTGAGAACGTTCTTGAAGTTTATTAGCTGTGTGTCGATGTTAGATCCCCTCCCCACTGAGCTACCTGGAGGCTGGCCAAGATGTTTGTCGCCCGTAGTGTTCTTAGAGAGTAGTTAGGGTGAATATATGAGGGGAACTCCCCGCGTAGCTCGGATAAATTGGACAAATCTCAGTCAGCCAGATGTCGGATTTACATACATTAGAGGGAGGACAAGTTAAACCTCGTTGCGTTTCTCGAGCAAACATTTGTTGGTGACAGATGGCGCGTTATTGTTAGAGGAACGAGATGTTAATACCACTCCTGTGACAAATGTTCCTCGCCACCCATTCCTGCACCCTGTCTTGTCTGGGACATTACAATATATACACACTAATGTGACAAAGATGAGACGGCAGAACTTGGAATAAATGAGCTCATAATGCAGGTACATTTCCTCTAAATAGCCTCCCCTACCATTGTAAACAGGCCGATAGCCCAGATGGTTGGTAATTCTGATTATCTACAAACTAAGATGGGGATTTTAAATATACATTGACATGTTAACAAAGTGTTATCACATGTCATATAATATGTGTGATGTAGAGTTTGTATTATTTGTTTAGTTTTCAGGCGGTTTGTTCCAATGTTAGACAGAAACTTGTCACTCTCAGTAAATAACTAAACATCAAACTCCAAAACTAGATTTGATATGAATCTGTCGACCAATGTTTCATCTTTCGTTTTGATGTTTGAGTCTGCGATGTTTATCAATTTACTGGAATTAGTAATAAAATAAAAGTTTATCAATTTAATATTAAATTAATAAACTTTTATCTCATTACTACGCTCAACACAACGGTTATCAACCACCTAATATAGGAGACAAGGATGAGGAGAAGTTGCCTAGAGGGAGTGTACCCATAGTCGCGTCGAGAGAGGATGGAAAACTACCTATACATCGCATGTGTAAAACTATCTAAAACATTCACAACACCCGGTCCCCAGGCCTTTAATTCTTCACTGTGAATGGGTGAGCGCCAATTTTATCGGTTATAAGTTTTGTAGGCCAGGCTGGTACTCAAACACGGGACACTTTAATTAGGAGGCTGACGTGCAACCAGCTGAGCTAAGGTATCAGACAGTGAAATATTTGAAACCTAAATCTGGTCATTCACGTTGGATTCTGAAACCAGAGAGCCAACGATGGTGAGTCAGGGTTGGCTCAATGGTGAGTCAGTGTTGGCTCAATGGTGAGTCAGGATTGGCTCAATGGTGAGTCAGGCTTGTATGAACCAGATCATATGGCTTCATGGGATCTAACTAAACGTGTATGTTCATCCCCACGCCTTATACTATGTGACCACCATGTAGGGTGGTAGGGTGGAGGTGACTGCACCACACTCTCTCATTCCCCTGATACTATCGTCGTATCTTGAGGCTTAAAATTGTTTGAACGCTCTAATGATAAAAAAAAAAGACACCTGCTCTCAAAATGTTTTAATATTGATCATTTCCTCCTGAATTAAAGTTTATTTCATTATAAAGTTGTGTGTGTGTGTGTGTGTTGACAGGAGGTGGGTTCAGGAGGTGGAAGCACAAGTCTGTCTGAGTAGGGTAAATCCTGTTTGACTTTCCCTTCCAGACAAGACCGGCGGTGAAAATTACCGTCAGGGTGGAAAACTACCCCCTCTGGAGGGATGCCAGGAGCTCCCGTAATAAGGATAAATGTATTTAGGAGATTGTACGTCGCAGTTCCTTGGAAAGTTGCTCTTCCCCCTCTGGATGTATGGAGATAGCAACTGCTGGACCGTGGCGCCATATTTGATTCAATTAAGGAGGTTTAGGGCCACTGCTTTCAGGCGAACGAGAACACGACAGTTTTAGTGTCTTTAATTTACTTAATATATTCTCTAAGCTAGACCTGAAATATATTTATTTATCTAACTTAACTAGTGAAACCTTGCAATAGAATGAATTGCCGGGTCAGGGTTTGAGTTGAAGTCGGGTGTACTTAGAGTAATTTTCTTCTCAATTGTTTTCTACTTTCCTTCCACACTAATGTTGGTACATTTCCTCTAAACTCTACCTTATCATCCTTACCACATTAGTGTATAGGCTCGTGGACACCGGACGGGTAGTAAGACATGGCTCATAGCTAATAGAGAGCGTGTCTGTCAACCGGTCGAAGAGTTATCTTGGGTTTGATTCCCGGTAGGGCTGAAAAGTTATCGTTGTTGAAATGCTGGACATAGGAATCTTCCCTAGTATTAAGTTAGCTTGTAAGTCTTGAGCTGATGTAGATTGATTAATAAAATGTACATTAAATAGCCACGCAGACGGACCAATGTCGAGGGAAGTAAAAACAATTTGTTTACCTCATCTTACTACCCATCCAGTCTATACGTTTAACTAGACTATTGTGTTAAGGAGAACGGAAGTTAAAACTCAAAGAAAATGTATACACATTTTCTTAGCGGGAGAGTGGGAAACGGTTTAGAAAAAACCCTCTTAAAAGACCCGGCCTGGACTCGAACCAAGACCTGCCGCAACTGCCAAACAGGACTAGAGGAGCTTGAAGTTTAGTGGACGTGGCCGATGATGCGGGTAAACATTACTCCCTGATTGAAAGTAAAGGTAAGTGAAGCTGTACCTCACAAAGAAGCCACGATAGATTAAGACAAGCAGTGCAGCATGGCTACCGTCCATAGCACTGCGTCGTAGAGAGCTCCCCGTGGTGAATACCGGAACCTTGTGTGTGCTCTCTTGGGGGCATTTCGTGACAGGAACGGCTGCTGTGGAAAACGTGACTGTTCCTTTTTATATATTCCTGAGACGAACTGTTAGCTCCTAGGGGGTGGCTTGTTATTGTTCACTTCTACAGTACTAGCCAGGTATGATGGTAAGAGATACAGTACTAGCCAGGTATGATGGTAAGAGATACAGTACTAGCCAGGTATGATGGTAAGAGATACAGTACTAGCAAGGTATGATGGTAAGAGATACAGTACTAGCCAGGTATGATGGTAAGAGATACAGTACTAGCCAGGTATGATGGTAAGAGATACAGTACTAGCCAGGTATGATGGTAAGAGATACAGTACTAGCCAGGTAAGATGGTAAGAGATTCAGTTCCAGCTTCTGTAAGCTGTAAGTCTAGTCACACCTTGAGATGAAGATTAGAGCTGGCCATGGAGTCCTCAAGTGTATTTCATACGCCAAGTCTAACTTGACCTGGCTCTCCCCACACATGCTGGAGTGGAATCCTAATGTCCTCAATCCCACGCTTTGACCGGTTGAGCTCTAGCATTATAGTATGAAGTTAGCATAGCTGAGTGGTAGAGGGACTGAATACAGGTCTGTAGTAACATGGCTGAGTGGTCAGAGGGAATACAGGTCTGTAGTAACATAGCTGAGTGGTAAGAGGGACTGAATACAGGTCTTTAGTAACATGGCTGAGTGGTAGAGGGACTGAATACAGGACTGTAGTAACATGGCTGAGTGGTAGAGGGACTGAATACAGGTCTGTAGAAACATGGCTGAGTGGTTAGAGGGAATACAGGTCTGTAGTAACATGGCTGAGTGGTAGAGGGACTGAATACAGGTCTGTAGAAACATAGCTGAGTGGTCAGAGGGAATACAGGTCTGTAGTAACATGGCTGAGTGGTAGAGGGACTGAATACAGGTCTGTAGAAACATAGCTGAGTGGTCAGAGGGAATACAGGTCTGTAGTAACATGGCTGAGTGGTAGAGGGACTGAATACAGGTCTTTAGTAACATGGCTGAGTGGTAGAGGGACTGAATACAGGTCTTTAGTGACATGGCTGAGTGGTCAGAGGGACTGAATACAGGTCTGTAGTAACATAGCTGAGTGGTCAGAGGGAATACAGGTCTGTAGTAAAATGTCTGAGTGGTCAGAGGGAATACAGGTCTGTAGTAACATGGCTGAGTGGTAGAGGGACTGAATACAGGTCTGTAGTAACATGGCTGAGTGGTAGAGGGACTGAATACAGGACTGTAGTAACATGGCTGAGTGGTCAGAGGGAATACAGGTCTGTATAAGTGGCGAGTGGCCAGAGGAATACAGGTCTGTATATAACATGGCTGAGTGGTCAGGGAATACAGGACTGTAGTAACATGTGAGTGGTAGAGGGACTGAATACAGGTCTGTGTAACTAGCTGAGTGGTCAGAGGGAATACAGGTCGTAGTAACATAGCTGAGTGGTCAGAGGGAATACAGTGGTAGTAACAAGCTGAGTGGCGAGGGAATAAGGTCTGTTAAGGGATGGCAGAGGAATACAGGTCTGTAGTACATGGTGAGTGGTAGAGGGACTGATACAGGTCTGTTACATAGCGAGGGGTCAGAGGAATACAGGTCTGTAGTACATGGCTGTGTAGAGGACTGAACAGGTCTGTAGAACATGCTGAGTGGTCAGAGGGAATAAGGTCTGTAGTAACATGCTGAGTGGCCAGAGGGAATACAGGTCTGTAGTAACATAGCTGAGTGGTAGGATGAATACGGTCTGTAAACATAGCTGAGTGTCAGAGGAATACAGTCTGTAGTACATGTGAGTGGTAGAGGATGATACAGGTCTTTAGTAACATGCGAGTGGTAGAGGTGAATACAGGTCTGTAGTGACAATGCTGAGTGGTCAAGGGAATACAGGTCGTAGTAACATGGCTGAGTGTAGAGGGATGAAACAGGTCTGTAGAAATGGCTGAGTGGTTAAGGGATACAGTCTGTAGTAAAATGGCTGAGTGGTAGAGGGACTGAATACAGGTCTTAGTGATAGCTGAGTGGTCAGAGGGAATAAGTCTGTAGTAAATGGCTGAGTGGTAGAGGGATGAATACAGGCTGTAGAACATGGCTGAGTGGTAGAGAGAGAATACAGGTCTGTAGAACATGTGAGTGGTTAGAGGAATACAGGTCTGTAGTAACATGGCGAGTGGTAGAGGACTGATACAGGTCTGTAGAAACATAGCTGAGTGGTCAGAGGGAATAAGGTCTGTAGTAACATGCTGAGTGGTAGAGGGATGAATACAGGTCTTTAGAAATGCTGAGTGGTAGAGGGATGAATAAGGTCTTAGTGACATGGTGAGTGTAGAGGACTGAATAAGGTCTGTAGTAACATAGCTGAGTGGTAGAGGGAGAGTGGTAGAGGGACTGAATACAGGTCGTAGAACATAGCTGAGTGGTCAAGGGAATACAGGTCTGTAGTAACATGGCTGAGTGGTAGAGGGACTGAATACAGGTCTGTAGAAACATGCTGAGTGGTAGAGGGAATACAGGTCTGTAGTAACATGGCTGAGTGGTAGAGGGACTGAATACAGGTCTGTAGTAACATAGGCTGAGTGGTCAGAGGGAATACAGGTCTGTAGTAACATGGCTGAGTGGTAGAGGGACTGAATACAGGTCTGTAGAAACATAGCTGAGTGGTCAGAGGGAATACAGGTCTGTAGTAACATGGCTGAGTGGTAGAGGGACTGAATACAGGTCTGTAGTAACATGGCTGAGTGGTTAGAGGGAATACAGGTCTGTAGTAACATGGCTGAGTAGTAGAGGGAACTGAATACAGGTCTGTAGAAAACATAGCTGAGTGGTCAGAGGGAATACAGGTCTGTAGTAACATGGCTGAGTGGTAGAGGGACTGAATACAGGTCTTTAGTAACATGGCTGAGTGGTAGAGGGACTGAATACAGGACTGTAGTAACATGGCTGAGTGGTAGAGGGACTGAATACAGGTCTGTAGTGACATGGCTGAGTGGTCAGAGGGACTGAATACAGGTCTGTAGTAACATAGCTGAGTGGTCAGAGGGAATACAGGTCTGTAGTAACATAGCTGAGTGGTAGAGGGACTGAATACAGGTCTGTAGTGACATAGCTGAGTGGTCAGAGGGAATACAGGTCTGTAGTAACATGGCTGAGTGGTAGAGGGACTGATACAGGTCTGTAGTAACATGGCTGAGTGGTCAGAGGGAATACAGGTTGTAGTAACATGGCTGAGTGGTAGAGGGACTGAATACAGGTCTGTAGAAACATAGCTGAGTGGTCAGAGGTAATACAGGTCTGTAGTAACATGGCTGAATGGTCAGAGGGAATACAGGTCTGTAGTAACATAGCTGAGTGGTAGAGGACTGAATACAGGTCTGTAGTAACATGGCTGAGTGGTCATAGGGAATACAGGACTGTAGTAACATGGCTGAATGGTCAGAGGGAATACAGTCTGTAGTAACATGGCTGAGTGGCCAGAGGGAATACAGGTCTGTAGTAACATGGCTGAGTGGTCAGAGGGAATACAGGACTGTAGTAACATAGCTGAGTGGTAGAGGGACTGAATACAGGTCTGTAGTAACATAGCTGAGTGTCAGAGGAATACAGGTCTGTAGTAACATAATAGCTGAGTGGTCAGAGGGAATACACGTCTGTAGTAACATGGCTGAGTGGTAGAGGGACTGAATACAGGTCTGTAGTAACATGGCTGAGTGGTTAGAGGTAATACAGGTCTGTAGTAACATGGCTGAGTGGTAGAGGGACTGAATACAGGTCTGTAGAAACATAGCTGAGTGGTCAAGGGAATACAGGTCTGAGTAACATGGCTGAGTGTAGAGGGACTGAATACAGGTCTTAGTAACATGGCTGAGTGGAAGAGGGGAATACAGGCTGTAGTAACATGGCTGAGTGGTAGAGGGACTGAATACAGGTCTGTAGTGACATGGCTGAGTGGTCCGAGGACGAATACAGGTCTGTAGTAACATGCTGAGTGGTCAGAGGATACAGGTCTGTAGTAACATAGCTGAGTGGTAGAGGGACTAATACAGGTCTGTAGTACATAGCTGAGTGGTCAGAAGGAATACAGGTCTGTAGTAACATAGCTGAGTGGTAGAGACGAATACAGGTCTGTAGTAACATGGCTGAGTGGTAGAGGGAATACAGGTCTGTAGAAACATGGCTGAGTGGTAGAGGGACTGAATACAGGTCTGTAGAACATGGCTGAGTGGTAGAGGATAATACAGGTCTGTAGTAACATGGCTTGTGGCCAGAGGGCATACAGGTCTGTAGTAACATACTGAGTGTAGAGGGACTGAATACAGGTCTGTAGTAACATGGCTGAGTGGTCAGGGAATACAGGCTGTAGTAACATGGCTGAGTGGTAGAGGGATAATACAGGTCTGTAGTAACATGGCTGAGTGGCAGAGGGAATACAGGCTGTAGTAACATGGCTGAGTGGCAGAGGGAATTACAGGTCTGTAGTAACATAGCTGAGTGGTAGAGGACTGAATACAGGTCTGTAGTAACATAGCTGAGTGGTCAGAGGGAATACAGGTCTGTAGTAACATAGCTGAGTGGTAGAGGGACTGAATACAGGTCTGTAGTAACATGGCTGAGTGGTAGAGGGACTGAATACAGGTCTGTAGTAACATAGCTGAGTGGTCAGAGGGAATACAGGTCTGTAGTAACATGCTGAGTGGTCAGAGGGATAATACAGTTCTGTAGTAACATAGCTGAGTGGTCAGAGGGAATACAGGTCTGTAGTAACATAGCTGAGTGGTCAGAGGGAATACAGGACTGTAGTAACATGGCTGAGTGGTCAGAGGGAATACAGGTCTGTAGTAACATAACTGAGTGGTCAGAGGGAATACAGGTCTGTAGTAACATAGCTGAGTAGTCAGAGGGAATACAGGTCTGTAGTAACATAGCTGAGTGGCCAGAGGGAATACAGGTCTGTAGTAACATGGCTGAGTGGTCAGAGGGAATACAGGTCTGTAGTAACATAGCTGAGTGGTAGAGGGAATACAGGTATGTAGTAACATAGCTGAGTGGTCAGAGGGAATACAGGACTGTAGTAACATGGCTTAGTGGTCAGAGGGAATACAGGTCTGTAGTAACATAGCTTATTGGTCAGAGGGAATACAGGTGTGTAGTAACATGCTTAGTGGTCAGAGGGAATACAGGACTGTAGTAACATAGCTTAGTGGTCAGAGGGAATACAGGTGTGTAGTAACATAGCTAAGTGGCCAGAGGGAATACAGGACTGTAGTAACATAGCTTAGTGGTAAGAGAGACCGCAGGGCGAGGCTGAGAAGAATGGGTCCATTGTACTACCCCAGTTATTCACGATATTGGTTCTAGATAGTAAATATTAAAAATGGTGTGCTAGGTTAAGTAATTTTGTATGTCCCGGTCTAGTGGATCCCTACACTTAGAGTGTGCCCTTGAAATACCCAAGAATCATAAGCTAAATAAGGTAAAAGCTCGCGATGTATGAATTAGCTTTCTGCGAGAGCTCATCCACCGTGGCGAGGAGGGTAGTGTTGTGATTGAATGTGACGTGAGTAGTGAGATACAGGAGGGAGTGAGATACAGGAGTGGTGAGACACAGGAGGGGTGAGATACAGGAGAGAGGTGAGACACAGGAGGGTGAGACAAGAGGGGTTGAGACACAGGAGGGGAAGTGAGGACTCCCATCTCGACGGTCGCTTCCATTGACAGGTGATCTAAATTTCAATTCTGGGGAGTATTTACCTCTGACCGGATGTGCGTCAGTCTTGCCAACATTAGGTAACGTCCAGCTACCTCCTCAGTGCTATCTGAATATTTACACTAATGAAAGGTTACATTTATAATAAATGTACCCGCATTTGTATGGAGTGCAGAGTTGGAAATCAATTTAAGGAGAAAGAGCTCTACTACACCCGACCGGGATTCGAATCCCAATCTCTCCAGCATACCCAGTCTATTTTGAAAGTGACGCCTTAAGCCATGTGGCCACCGATGAGGGTGATAAATACTTTCATTTTCTATCATGGCTAGACCATGAGATAAGATCATGCGCTCTTGTAGATGTTAACTAAGCGTTCTGTAACAAGCTATCATGGAGACAGACCGACTGGGATATCATCTAATAGTAATATTTACCAGCCTCGGTGGTCGAACTGTCCAAGGCGTCACGCTCGTAATAGACTGGACTGTCAATGACGGGTAGATTGGGGTTCATATCCCGGCTGGGTGTACTGAGGGTCAATTTTCCTAGATTGTTTTTCACTCTCTTCTCCACTCAAATACAAGTATACTTCCTCTAAATTTGGCCTTACTCTTCCATATCACTGTAGTTTAATTATTACATATGTGTTCAACCCAAACGGTAGTAAGGCGCGGTGAAAACAAACTTATTATTTTCAAGGTTTCACAGACTATCAAATACACTTTAGACCCTAGGGGGACTTTAGTTTGAGAAACTTATCAAATAAAAATATGTATAATTTCGTTTTGAAATTGTTTGAAACTCTCCAAGGGGGACGGACATCTTGTCTACCCCTCAGGGGAAGCTCGTCCCCAAGTTTGGACGGGAAGAGTTGGTAGCAAGGAGGAACTTTTACTTGAGAGATCCACTTAGGACCACTTTGTTCATCACACATTTGGGGAATACCCTCCAACGGGTCAAATGCTCCAGGCACCACTAGCACATGAAGCAACGATAGGACGTTTGGGACATTTATTTATGTTTAGAACGTTTTGTCGGCTGTAGTTCCGTCTTTTCCTCTGACATGTGTTTAGTACATTCCGTGCTTTGACTGAGTTTGGTTGACAAAGCTAGAAGAGATCGGACATTGAGCCAACTAACTGACTTCATGTTTTGGTGGTCACATATGTGTGTATTATAATGGTTTTTGGGTAAAAACTCATTTATGGATAGTTTACTAATGACTGATTTTTGAAAACTTGAAATAGTTTAGAAATGGCTCAAATTATTTGGTCTCAAATCGGTATCTTGGGAGTATTTACACAACAATAATCATGTTTACTTGGTTTTGGTTAAACATTCGATCAGGGGGCATTTACTGATCAATGATTTTTTTTAAATTAGAAATATTTTTAAATGGCTGTTACTATTCTGCTTCAAATAAATATCTGAGTAGTGTTTGACAAGAACATGACAAATAAAGCTTTATACTGATTTTGGGGGAAAATTTGGCTATAGGATATTCATTAATTACTTATTTTAATTTGAATGTTAAAAAAAAGTTTTAACGATTTGGTTTAGAATGGTACCTGTTGATTTGCATGTATTATACATAACTTTATGGAATTGTTTTTCTAAAAAAAATAATCATTTAATAGTAGTTAACTAGTGACCGACTTTTGTAAAATTTGATTCTTTTTAAAATACCTCTTACAATTTGGTTCAAAATTAGTATTAGGGAGACCATTTTACATTAACAATAATAATGAATCTTTATTTATCTCAAATAAATTCATTCAAAGGTAGTTTACTTAAGACAAATTATAGAATTTTTTCTAATTGACCTTGGAAGTTGAATTAAAAATGGGAATCTGGGCATAATTGTTCATGATAAATTAGAATACGTTTTCATTTTTACCATAACAAATAATGTTAGGGTAGTTTACAAATAATTCATTTTTGAAAATTTGAACGTTGTTAAAAATATTTTAATGGTTTGGTTTGAAATCTAGTTGTACAACGTATTTATTGTGATTAACAAATAATGTGTAAGTTTTTATGAGGAAATCATACTTGAGAGTAGTTTACTCAAAACATCATTTTGAAAACTATCTTCGAAGCAATAATAAACAATATGAGAAAGTTAGTGGGATTATTGTGTCATACCATTTAGTTTTTTATAACCAATGTACATGTATGTGTGCATATGTGTTTGTATGTGTATATGTATGTTTTACGGGTAATGTGCGTACTCTGGATAATGCTGAGATTATCCGCGTAATGTCAGCATTAGCCAGGTGCAGTGGATAGAGTCAGAAATAGAAAGTAATTTATCTAATTTACGACACTATCCGGATAATACTGACACTAGCCAACCAGACTTGGATTACGTGGAACAATGTTTGTAAAACTAAGAACGTTTCAATGTTAATAATATTTTGAAACAATATTTCGAAATTGGACAGTAAATTGGATCGTAGCAGTGCACAAACATTAGAAATGCCTCATTTTATGCTTTATTTTCCACTAACCTAACCTAACCTAATTAACCTAACCTGATTTAAACTAATCTAACATAGCCTAACCTCACCTAACCTAATCTAAGTTAACCTAGCCTAACCTAACTAACCTAAATTACCGAGCCTCAACCATTGAAATTGCCACTATCCTAGTGCGGGTAGATAATGTCAATATTATCTAGATAAACTTGGAAAAACAATATTCAATCACCTCTCACCCAACATTATCTACGTATTTTGGATAACCTCAACATTATCTGGATAATATTGACTTTATCCGGGCTCGGACTTTACCTGTAGCATATATATGATATGTATATGTGTATATGTGCGTGTGTGTGTGTGATATCCAGGGTTCATGAATCACACCACAAAACAATCAAAAGAGGACCCTCAGTAAATAAAGTTATAGAATGAATGACAATTTATGCGTATTACCAACTTGAATATCAACAGTCCAGTTCATTAATTTCCCTCCGCATTGCGAGACCTCTGTTCAAAACGGGTGGTTGATTACGTCACTCAATCAAGCTCATCAATGTCCTGCGACTACCGAACTAGTACTAACGGTCTATAATCGGCCGCCCGGTCCACTGAGTCAACAAGACAAGCTGAATGGAATATTGCTCGACCTTGAAGTTGTGTGTCGACTTGCGTGATTTTGTAAACAGCGTTAAATGGCACGATAACTCTATCCACTAGATATATACTATGGGACTTAATTAATATCTGAACGCACTTCGTTGGTTGCACGGTCTAAGACGTCACTATCACAATAGACTAGACTGGTTATGATGGGAATACGTGGTTTGAATCCCGTTCGGGTGTACTGAGGGTGGTTTTACCAAAGTGGTTTTCCATTATACCCCAACACAAATGCCAGTACAATTTATCTAAATTCAATCTTAATCATCCTTAACACATTAGCGTAATTAGTACATATGATTAGTATAGCAGAAACGGGTAGTAAGACGCGGTGCTAAAATAACAATATCTGAATATTTACTGATACCTTTTTGGTCCATGTTTCAAGATTACAAAGCACGTACAGATTATCGTGAGTCATCGATACAAATCCTTTACGGTGGAGATTTATAATTAATAATCCGGTATAAGTTTTAGACATATACACACAATTATATGTAGAAAATATATATATTGTGTGTGTATAAATATCACTCCATTGTGTTCTATTAACATTTAAAATAATGAAACATTCAGCTTGGTAATTATTAGTTAGGAGAGGAAGTGTTTTAACCTACTGTAGTTGTTTGTCTGACAAACCGTCCGGGACAATCACACACCGGGGGAGAGAAACTTAGAATTCATAGGAAGTCTTCCCGCATTTGCGTGGAGGAACGGTGGGAAACCAATAAGGAAAGACCCACCATCAATCCCTAGGGATGGGATTTGAGCCCCGACAACGACAAACCAGACTTGGTGAGCTTACAGTTTGGTCAGCCTGCCCAACGAAGCTTAGCTGATTGTTTGGATTAATTATATCGTTAAAATATTAAATTACTGATATTAAGTTGTAGAATCTAGTAGTTTATGATTTATAATATCATGTGGTGATGGGATTAGAAAGTGCGCGTTAATATTCTAAGCTCAAGGTCCCGGGTTTGAATCCTCGCATGACCAAAAAATGTGTAATTGGTGAAACGTGGGTTTCCCCTTTCCCAGGGATGAATTAACGTCCGGGGGCTGGATGTTGTGCCTGTGATAGGTTCAAAGTAGCTATTGGAAGGATGAAGAGCAGAGAGCGGGCAATACTTATTGTAAAACCGAACGATAATAATAATTAAAACTAAGTTCATTAGTACCTACGAGCTTCAGTCTACATTGAGTTCGAAACCCCTCACGCTTTTCTCGAGCTCGGCTGTCATCTTGAGGCGGGATCGAAACAAGGTCCACCTCTTGAGAGCAGTCTCGATCTAACCCGATAGGAAACACTCCCGGGTCACGTGGCTTTTACACAACTTTCTCTCACGCTGTCTAGAGGTGATCTTCCTGGAAAAGTTTCTTCTCCGTCACTTCCGCTCGTCAGCGGCTTAAGGGACTCCCCTGCCCCATCCCAACCAACTGAGGCTGAAGTTGGAACATTTACCGCCCTGTTGCGGCCTTGCTCTGACCTGCAATAAGTCACAGGTAGAAGAAGCCTCAGGCGAACTGGAACATTTATCGCCCTGTTGCGGCCTTGCTCTGACCGGCAATAAGTCACAGGTAGAAGAAGCCCATGGTGGTTGTTGACAGATACAAGCTGTAGAGATGGTCAGTACAGTCAGAATGGAGAGGGAGGGGGGAGTGTATAAGGGTAAATACACCCCTCCTTGATATATGTGACCATTCAACCACCGAATAAAACCTACCTCCCGGACTGATATTGTCCTTCATTTGTTTGATTGATTTAATTTGAAATGTACATGTATTCATACGGCTCTAACTGTGCGTAGACTAGTTCCCTACTTGGACTGGCTCAGGGGTGGAGGGGGCGGGGATTCGGTTGGTTGGCAATTCGGTACAGTGGCGCACCCAGAAATGCACTTTGGAGTTAGAATAAGAGCAACGCTGTGGCCAAAATTCCTCCATCAGCCAAGTAAATTGATGAATATTAAATGCCTTTAGAAGCTTCTTGGAAGTTTTCTCTCTCCTAGTAGCTAAGGACAGAGGTTTTAATAATGTAAGTAGCCTCGCATACAATGTATCTAAGATATTATGTATGTAGATTAGTTCTACAATAAGAAGACTTTGGGGGCACTTTAAACGTATGCGACATGTTCATTTACTTTCCTTCGAGCCCTCGGAGAGGGAAGTATTGTGATCGGTAAAAAATATAAATAGGGATTTTGGTAAATGTCCCTCAAAACAGGAAGAGTGGTTTTCACTATGTCTGTCCGTCTGTCTGTATTCCAGACTAGAGTCAGAAACATTTTACCTACCATGCTAAAATTTGGTATCTGGGGTTTACATAAGATTCCCCCTAGAGGTTTTTGGAAGTAGATATCCGACCCTAAAATTAAGGGTAGTTTTCTGCAAAAAGAGAAAAAAAAACTATTTTCTCCGGGTCAGCTCAAACAATTTAAATTACATTTTGTATCCGGGTTTTGTTTAACATTTCAAACAAAATGGCAACTCTCGTTTTCCCATGAAAACTATTTTAAGGATACTTTACATAAGTTAAAATCTCCAATTCTGTGATTTCTACACAACTATTTGAGATAAAAAATAACTTATCATTGTAAAGTTGTGGTTCTGTTAAAAATTGAACTTTTTTTATTTAAAATATATTTTTATAAACCAATAAAGGATAAGCTATAAACAAGTTTATATACATTTTTATGGAGCTCTTTTACAATTTAAATTGAGCTCTACACGCTATAGTGGTCACACGGTCTAAGGCATCACTCTCACAGTAGACTAGACTGCTGATGACAGGATATCGGAGTTTGAATCCCGGTTGGGTGTACTGAAGATGTTTTTTTTCCTAAAGGGTTTTCCACTCTCGCACCACGTAAATGCGGGCACATTTCCTCTAAATTCAAACATCCTCATCATTTACTAACTAGCGTAATTATTACTTATGCCTGTAACCTGAACAGATGTATAGCCACGGTGATAAAAACAAATGGTTGATTGCTCTTTGTTGGACAGAAGAGTTATTTTCTTAAGGTGAGTGATAGAAGGTCTGTGTGGCGCATCGCACCTTTTTTTTAAATTATAAAACCCTAGGATTGGTCATAAAACGATATACCGCGGCGAAAGATATACAAAATAACTGTTGAATAAAGCCGGCTTTACGGACTAAAAAGTGAAAAGCCAAACCCTCAACTGCATTAGGACAATATTTCCTCCCCTGAAGGGTAGTTGACCTGGTTTTGTTGGTAAAACCCTTTCAAGCCGTATTCCTCCCTGGGGCGTCAGTTGGTGCAACCAGTGTCCCTCGGGGAGGAGGGGGTGTTAAAGGGGACAGGGTAGTTTGTCCACACCATGTGTTGATTTATTGAGGCTATATCCTCGCAAGTAGGTATCGTCTGGTATGTTATAGTTGAACCAGGGACCCTCAGGGGTGGAGGCTTTGTACACAGGCCTGCGTCAGACATTCTTAGCGTCTGCAGGGTCTTTGTGGACATTACCAGGTGATGGTGTTAGTTTGTAATTACTGTGTAGCAAATATAGGGACAGGGGGAGAGGGGTGATGGAGACAGAATAGATCATGTCAAAATAGCCCCTAGCGGTTCTTTGAACTGGATATTTTTGCGTCATTAGCATTTAAAAACAACTCATTACCACGGACCGAACTTTGATCCTCTAGAGTTGATGAATAAATTGACCTACAAAATTACCTAGAAATTCTAAAAAAAATACCTAATAATTTAAAGAAAGTTTTGTGATGAATTCACACACGACTAAATCAAACATGTGTTTTACAAATATAAACTAAAATAGATCCATGCAACCAAATCCTTGCATTATGCTAAATGCAATATAAATTTGCAAATATCTGCTTCAGAAGTAATAGCTACCTCCTCCCAACACAACCCTCTCCAGTCTAGTTACAGTCTCACTAGGAATGTGTAATACCTCCTTCAGAAGTAATAGCTACCTCCTCCCAACACAACCCTCTCCAGTCTAGTTACAGTCTCACCAGGAATGTGTAATACCTGCTTCAGAAGTAACAGCTACCCCTCCCAACACAACCCTCTCCAGTCTAGTTACAGTCTCACCAGGAATGTGTAATACCTCCTTCAGAAGTAATAGCTACCCCCTCCCAACACAACCCTCTCCAGTCTAGTTACAGTCTCACCAGGAATGTGTAATACCTCCTTCAGAAGTAATAGCTACCTCCTCCCAACACAACCCTCTCCAGTCTAGTTACAGTCTCACCAGGAATGTGTAATACCTGCTTCAGAAGTAACAGCTACCCCTCCCAACACAACCCTCTCCAGTCTAGTTACAGTCTCACCAGGAATGTGTAATACCTGCTTCAGAAGTAATAGCTACCCCCTCCCAACACAACCCTCTCCAGTCTAGTTACAGTCTCACCAGGAATGTGTAATACCTGCTTCAAAAGTAATAGCTACCCCTCCCAACACAACCCTCTCCAGTCTAGTTACAGTCTCACTAGGAATGTGTAATACCTGCTTCAGAAGTAATAGCTACCCCCTCCCAACACAACCCTCTCCAGTCTAGTTACAGTCTCACCAGGAATGTGTAATACCTGCTTCAGAAGTAATAGCTACCCTCTCCAGTCTAGTTACAGTCTCACCAGGAATGTGTAATACCTGCTTCAGAAGTAATAGCTACCCTCTCCAGTCTAGTTACAGTCTCACCAGGAATGTGTAATACCTGCTTCAGAAGTAATAGCTACCCTCTCCAGTCTAGTTACAGTCTCACCAGGAATGTGTAATACCTGCTTCAGAAGTAATAGCTACCCTCTCCAGTCTAGTTGCAGTCTCACCAGGAATGTGTAATACCTGCTTCAGAAGTAATAGCTACCCTCTCCAGTCTAGTTACAGTCTCACCAGGAATGTGTAATACCTGCTTCAGAAGTAATAGCTACCCTCTCCAGTCTAGTTACAGTCTCACCAGGAATGTGTAATACCTGCTTCAGAAGTAATAGCTACCCCTCCCAATACAACCCTCTCCAGTCTAGTTACAGTCTCACCAGGAATGTGTAATACCTGCTTCAGAAGTAATAGCTACCCCCTCCCAACACAACCCTCTCCAGTCTAGTTACAGTCTCAAGGAATGTGTAATACCTGCTTCAGAAGTAACAGCTACCTCCTCCCAACACAACCCTCTCCAGTCTAGTTACAGTCTCACCAGGAATGTGTAATACCTGCTTCAGGAGTAATAGATACCTCCTCCCAACACAACCCTCTCCAGTCTAGTTACAGTCTCAAGGAATGTGTAATACCTGCTTCAGAAGTAACAGCTACCCCCTCCCAACACAACCCTCTCCAGTCTAGTTACAGTCTCAAGGAATGTGTAATACCTGCTTCAGAAGTAATAGCTACCCCTCCCAACACAACCCTCTCCAGTCTAGTTACAGTCTCACCAGGAATGTGTAATACCTGCTTCAGAAGTAATAGCTACCCCCTCCCAACACAACCCTCTCCAGTCTAGTTACAGTCTCAAGGAATGTGTAATACCTGCTTCAGAAGTAACAGCTACCCCCTCCCAACACAACCCTCTCCAGTCTAGTTACAGTCTCACCAGGAATGTGTAATACCTGCTTCAGAAGTAATAGCTACCCCCTCCCAACACAACCCTCTCCAGTCTAGTTACAGTCTCACCAGGAATGTGTATTACAACAAGACACACAAATAGGATACAACAATTATTGTCTACATTGTCTTCTTATTTGAAAAATGTCTGAACATTTATACATTTATAAAATATAAATAACCCGCCTCGATGGCGTAGTTGGCTAACGCGCTAGTCGTGTTGAGTTCGACCTCCGAGTACGGGGAGATCGAGGTTCGAATCTCGGTCGGGTGAACTGGGGGTGGTTTTTCCTAAATGGTTTTCCACTCTATCTCCACGCAAATGCGGGTTCACTTCCTCTAAATTCAACCCTTCCAATTCCTAATCCATTAGAGTAATTAGTACTTAAGCGTATAACCCTAACGGGTAGTAAGACGCGGTGCTAAATAATAATAATAATAATAATAAATAAATAAAATATAAATAGTATTTTAAAAATATACTTATTTAACACAACTGCCTAAAATATATTCAAAAATGCCTAAAAATGACCCAAAAAGTAGGCAAGGGGTGAGACGGGCTTTTAAGACGTCTGGTTCAAGCTTTGCTACTTACCAAAGTTAGATGTTATCTGTGGAGGGAGATGAGCTCTTCTTAATAAGTCTATCCATTCTAAATACGCACCTCTGTACAATTTAAACATAAGAAATATAAAATAGAGATTCAAAATAAAATTTTCCAACTGTGCAGTGTAAAATAAAAGTGACACGTTCTCAAATTTCTAAAACAAAAACACAAAAATCCGTAAAGAACACTCTAGCATTGAAATGGTTTCAAATTGTAAAGGAGATGAATCAATTGACTTCTATATCACACAGTTAAGCACTCACTCCATCACACAGGAAAGCACTCACTCCATCACACAGGGAAGAACTCACTCCATCACACAGGGAAGAACTCACTCCATCACACAGGGAAGCACTCACTCCATCTCACAGTTAAGCACTCACTCCATCTCACAGGGAAGAACTCACTCCATCACACAGGGAAGAACTCACTCCATCACACAGGGAAGAACTCACTCCATCACACAGTGAAACACTCACTCCATCTCACAGTTAAGCACTCACTCCATCTCACAGGGAAGAACTCACTCCATCACACAGGGAAGCACTCACTCCATCACACAGGGAAGCACTCACTCCATCACACAGTTAAGCACTCACTCCATCTCACAGGGAAGAACTCACTCCATCACACAGGTAAGCACTCACTCCATCACACAGTTAAGCACTCACTCCATTTCACAAGGAAGAACTCACTCCATCACACAGGGAAGAACTCACTCCATCACACAGTGAAACACTCACTCCATCTCACAGTTAAGCACTCACTCCATCTCACAGGGAAGAACTCACTCCATCACACAGGTAAGCACTCACTCCATCACACAGGGAAGAACTCACTCCATCACACAGTGAAACACTCACTCCAACTCACAGTTAAGCACTCAATCCATCTCACAGGGAAGAACTCACTCCATCACACAGGGGAGAACTCACTCCATCACACAGTTAAGCACTCACTCCATCACACAGTGAAACACTCACTCCATCTCACAGTTAAGCACTCACTCCATCTCACAGGTAAGCATTCACTCCATCACACAGTTAAGCACTCACTCCATCTCACAGGGAAACTCACTCCATCACACAGGGAAGCACTCACTCCATCTCACAGTTAAGCACTCACTCCATCTTACAGGGAAGAACTCACTCCATCACACAGGTAAGCACTCACTCCATCACACAGGGAAGAACTCACTCCATCACACAGTTAAGCACTCACTCCATCTCACAGGGAAGCACTCACTCCATCGCACAGGGAAGAACTCACTCCATCACACAGTTAAGCACTCACTCCATCTCACAGGTAAGCACTCACTCCATCTCACAGGGAAGAACTCACTCCATCACACAGTGAAACACTCACTCCATCACACAGGTAAGCACTCACTCCATCACACAGGGAAGAACTCACTCCATCACACAGTTAAGCACTCACTCCATCTCACAGGGAAGAACTCACTCAATCACACAGGTAAGCACTCACTCCATCTCACAGGGAAGCACTCACTCCATCACACAGTGAAACACTCACTCCATCACACAGGTAAGCACTCACTCCATCACACAGGGAAGAACTCACTCCATCACACAGGTAAGCACTCACTCCATCACACAGTGAAACACTCACTCCATTACACAGGTAAGCACTCACTCCATCACACAGGGAAGAACTCACTCCATCACACAGGTAAGCACTCACTCCATCTCACAGGAAGCACTCACTCCATCACACAGTGAAACACTCACTCCATCACACAGGGAAACACTCACTCCATCACACAGGGAAACACTCACTCCATCACACAGGTAAGCACTCACTCCATCACACAGAGAAACACTCACTCCATCACACAGGGAAACACTCACTCCATCACACAGTGAAACACTCACTCCATCACACAGAGAAACACTCACTCCATCACACAGTGAAACACTCACTCCATCACACAGTGAAACACTCACTCCAACACACAGAGAAACACTCACTCCATCACACAGTGAAACACTCACTCCATCACACAGAGAAACACTCACTCCATCACACAGTGAAACACTCACTCCATCACACAGAGAAACACTCACTCCATCACACAGAGAAACACTCACTCCATCACACAGTGAAACACTCACTCCATCACACAGGGAAACACTCACTCCATCACACGTCTAAAGCCTAAGAAAAGTAACATCCCTGGCTCGTCTCACAGTTTAACGTAACGTTGAGTTAAAGCTGTTCAGTGGACGGTGGAGATAAAGTTGTCACACGTGGTGAATGGGGGATGGAACAAAAGAGTTCATCCACGGGACGAACAAAAGAGTTATCTTTCTGTATAAAAAATATAGAAAATACGCAACCTTTAGCGAGGGTTTTTTTTATCCCTCTACATCCTCGTAAGATGGCTATTTTTTTTATAAACGTGAAGAATCGATGAGAAGCCGCCACTTCGTTCTTTATAATATCAACAAGAAAAAATAATAAGTTCTTTGCTTTTTTTACTGTCCTTGTTTTACATTTTGTTTAGAGCAAAGTGTTCTCTTTCAGAGAGTTAGAACATAGTTGACTGGGAGATTCAGGAGGCCGCTCAAAGAGATGACAACCAACAGAGGTGAACTGTTGTTTGGTGAACTGTACAGTCGGAGCAAAAACAATTGGGGGCGCACCATTTTATTGTGCGTGTGTTTACACCACGTATCCCTTCCCACCACCACCATTCCGGACAACAGGATTTTTTACTCAAATGGAATAGAGATGATATAGGTGGGATTTAGAGTGAATATATCCGCATCCGCGTGAAGAAAGAGTGAGAAACCATTATAGAAAAACAGCTCTCAGTTTAAGGTGTGGTGGGAGAGAAAACTAGATTAGGGTAGTATTTATTCAGTTTTTATAGCGATACATTTTTTCGGCCTAAATAGATAAAATATTTCTCCAGTAGGAACTGAGTTTAATTTCCTCCACGCGGTGATATCAACAGTTGTTGAATATCTGTCAAGGGTGTCCTGGAATTTAATGACAACTCTACTCTTCATTTAAAAAGTTTGTCATCACTGACGCCATTCTCATGACAGATATTCAATAACTTTGGATGTCACAGTATAGAGAACACTAAACTCTTTGTACTGGAGCAATAGTTTGTTAATTTTGGCTATAATATTGCTTGCTATAAGAATTGCCAAAACGTTTATTTTTTCTCAAGTTATCTACACTCCCCCCGTTGACTAGCCTGGAACCAAACTGCGAGCTTCCTGTCGGACGCTGGTGGCAGTAGAGTTAGTTGTATGGAATGAACTTGAAACGCTGCCCTTGAAGGTAGATGTATTCTAGACTTAGTGACGGCAGTCTGTGACTTTATTGCTGTTATCACTGTATCGCTGTATTTACCAACTTAACCTTGAGCAGGTTCCAAGTTTATTACAAGTTTACAATACAATATTTTACAGTCTACAATTTCAATTTCACTGTTACAATTTAATGTATAAGTTAACCATCAAAATATATTATCTTCTTGAGCAGAGCTCTGGGTGGATCTTTCAAACTTTATATAACAATTTTATTTAATGGTGGACGATGATTGTACCTTAAAATAAACCAGAGAAGGCTGTTGGGTGTTTGAGGACATTTTACTGTCAGAGAGACTAGTAAAGAAACATTTGATGTGCATGTATTAAATTTATAGACATAACTAAATTCAATAATGTAATAATCTTATAATGCACAATTTTATAGGAATTTGTTAGTTGGTAACATATTTCTGTTTGTTAGATTAAGTTGTATTTTATATAAATTATAAAAAAGTAGGCCTACATAGTTCAAAAAAGTTCTGATCAACGATTTTTACTAAGGTTTTGATATTTATTGAGGTAGTTAATTTACTTTGATATTTGTGTTCTAGAAAATATATGATTAGTAGTCTGATTTTAAAGGAATTTATAGTAAGTATAAAAACTATTAATTTGAGGCAAGAGAGTCCTATGTAGCTATTAATTTAATTAAAATATTTAAGGTTTTTTTTAAACGTGTTTTTTTAATGTTTTTGAGTGGTTTTGGATGGTGTCTGTACATTTGGTAGCCATAAAATGAGTGCGCGAATAATAATAATATATTGAGTGTGTGATGACCTATGATTGATGATATGTCATTTTCTGTGTACAGGTTTTCACTAGTTTATAAGTTTGTTAGATCAAATGTGTTCTTTAAAGCTTTGTTTTGTGCAACTTGGAGTGGATGAAGAATACTGGCAGCTAGCGGTACCCATATATGTCTTAAGTACTGAAAGTGCCTGTTTAACAGCACAGGTTGCATCCGTCCCATTGTCCTAAGTTCGGATCCTGTCCGGGTCACTATACGACCTGATTTCCCCTGATTCACGTGCGTCTGTTTGTATCTCAGCGCTAGCACTAAATATTTAAGTATAATATATTCTTTGAAACAAATCGGTCGCTCTCACTGTCACTTGAAAAATTGCAACTCAGTTCTGGGAGATCTTTTACAATTTGTCCTGTTCTTTGATACTAGTTTATAAGTATCTTAAATACAAAAAACAGCAATATTTAATGTGCCCTTATTTTAATAAGTGGGACCAAGTGACGCTTCAGTACGTCCTTCAATAAAACTCATAAGCTATGTTAAAGTTAACATTAAATATATGTAATGCTTTAACTGTAAATTAGTGCATGATAAATATTTTTTTTATTTTTTGGGGTATTTCAAATAGTTATCGCAATTGTGCTTATAGCGTTAAGCTTCACCTTGGAGCAGACATAAATCAGTTCAATATCGTATCAGGCGACGATCAGAAGAGATTGATCTTGTTGTAGCGGGAGATTACACTAATATATGACCCTTGGCGCTGTTGTACTCACTAGACATACTCATTTTAGGTGAGATAACATTGTTTGTCTGAACGAGAGCTGGATTAGTGTCCTGTTATAATCTGAGAGACATTTCTTACATAAGCGTTGTTGCGTTCGACACGAGCTGTTCGCTGAGCAGTTGACAGGATGTCTCTGTCGTGGGTGGTATTACGGTACACTCCGTTCAAACCAAATGTGAAAGAGAGGGCTTGAGATGGCAGACAAGACCGTGTCTGATATCCACGCAAGTGTCAGTTGCCCGTCTAGAGAGAAATGTCGGATACTGCGCAACGTGTCCGTTCTGGGTCATGGTCCAGTTCTCGGCCTACACTGGGATAACGCACCTACAAAGTACCGTCAACTCCTCCGGGGGGCTGGGGACCGCCTCCCTTACCTCGGTGTACGCTGGACTCATCTTCTCTAGCGTATTCATGTCGACATCAGTGATACGGTGAGTGATTCTCTCTCTGTGAGAATCAGGGGCTATTTCTTTATGGGAATCAGAGAATATATCTCCATGGGAATCAGGGACTATCTCTTCATTGGAATCAGGGAATATCTCTCCATGGAATCAGGGACTATCTCTACATGGGCATCAGGGATTATCTCTACATGAGCATCAGGGCTATTTCTTTGGGAATCAGAGAATATATCTCCATGGAATCAGGGACTATCTCTTCATTGGAATCAGGAATATCTCTCCATGGAATCAGGACTATCTCTCCATGGGAATCAGGAACCATCTTCCCATGGGAATCAAAGTATATCTCTCCATGGGAATCAGGGACTACCACTACATGAGAATCAGTGGCTATTTCTTCATAGGAATCAGGTGCTATCTCTTTATAGGAATCAGGTTTACGTGTGAAAGTTAGTCCTGTTGCATCCTCTCCTAAGTAAAGTACGAGTTCGTTGTATTTAAACAAACACCTCCTTCCAGATGACATTCTAATGGAGCTTTTGTGTGACAGCCGTACAGGAATTTGAGTCGTGGTGTTTGGTGCTTACTGGAATGAATACGAAACTATTTTTATGATACTATAAATAATTAATGGACTTGTAAAAATAGTTTAAAAGTTGACTTCTCTGCTCTGTAAAGTACAAAAGCCCACATAATAATTATTTTTTGATCACTAAGAGCTAAATGCCCGGGAAATGAAAGGTAACTGCTAAAGGAGCGAAAAATGAATCTTTGGGAATCAAATGATGGCATTTAATAGGGGTTAGGATCACAACACACATGGTATTGTCATTTGTATTTTCCTCCTACCTGTTTGTTCTCCTGACAGACAACTCCACCAAGGAACTTTACTGACATACTTGCTTACTGGCATTCTGGGCTGTCTGATCGACTATTCTAGCGCCATTGCCAAGAATTAAAGCTCACAGAGATGAAAGTTAAGCGCTAAAATATTTCCTGATTTTATACAATTTTGAGAAATAATAATACAAGCGCTCTAAAAATTCAGTGGAAAAAAAATTGGGATTAATCTTTTTTTTAATAGGTTAAGTTTTTAGAGAAGTGTTTTTGGATTTAAACTTTGAAAAAAGTCTCTATTTATGAATTTGTAATACTAAATTCTCCCTGATTCGTACAAAACGCAACAGAGATTGTACAATTAGAGAGTTTGAAAAAATGCAAACAGGAGTTTATCAGTACAAAATGTCGTAAATATCGTCAATTTCGATTAATAATTGATCCGATTAACTTGTTTAAGTCTCCCTATATTGGTGATCAAAACTATTATTAAATTTTATGCTAATTCTATTTATAAATCCTTGCTACATTTTACACTTAATTTGTGGACCATCTCGAAACTGTTAACCAAGTCAAATGGCCGTCCAGGCCAACTTTGTTCAGTGGTGTTAAAAACACTTGAGAAGCATTCACGTCTACGGTCTTCTTATTACCCAATCATAGCGTTCTCTTGAGAGGGCTAATGGTGTGAGTAACCAGGCTCCCTGGGGGTATAAATATATCCACTCTCAATCCTTACCAGGGATAGTTATAAACTATCAACATGGAGTAAGTATGGCCGAATAATTCACTCTGAGGTCATTGCCTACCTATGACGTCACGGCAAGTCAAGATAGGATTGGCCGTTTTAAAGAATTTACGTTTTATTCGGCGGATTTGAAAAATTCAACATTAAAACAAAAACCACGAATTCCTTAAATAATTCTAAAAATAAACTTAAATGCTCACAAAGTTATTTTTATCTTAAAGTAGATTTTTTTTATATAAATGTGTTATTTTTAAACCCTCAACAACTCAAACAATTTGGTTTGTTCACGAAAACGGGCAGTTGGAATCTTCCTGCCAGAATGTAGATTAAAAATATCTGCTTTGTCTTTCTAGAATAGGAAACAAGGTAAGTATAACTTCAAAATGCAAGTAGATGCTGTTTGGATGCAAATAGTACGGCGAGTGTGTAACACTCGTCATCGGAAAAGGGGAAGTGCTTATCGAAGATAAACCAGAGGTTTCACATGTGAACTTTCATTTCTTCTCTATTTTTTATTTATATTTCTTGCATTGATGTATAAGTGTGAGGGAGCTTCAGGTTGATATGCAACCCAATTTGCTCTGAATCAACCATGTGGATACCACAACGTCTTAAAGATGGCATGTTTCTTATCGTACTTGTTTGTCCAAGATGGCTGGGCTGCAAGTGGACTGTGATTGCCGCATTCATCGCTTACATGCCCTACATTGGGGCACAGTTCTACCCACAATTCTCTACGATGATCCCCACTGGGCTCCTGATGGGGCTCGGGGGTGGGCCCCTCTGGTGCGCCAAGTGCACCTACGTCACCATCATCACCAAAACATTCTCGGAGATCACTCGCGTCGATAGTGATGTCGTCACTGTGCAGTTCTTCGCCATCTTCTTCACGATCTACATTTTCTGCCACGTCTGGGGGAACTTGGTTTCTTCGTTGGGTGGGTACACACTGTTATAATCAAGTATAGACCACGTCTTATTTAGGTAGGTACACACTGTTATAATCAAGTATAGACCACGTCTTATTTAGGTAGGTACACACTGTTATAATCAAGTATAGACCACGTCTTATTTAGGTAGGTTCACTCTATTATAATCAAGTATAGACCACTCCACGCTTAAACTTTAAGTATTCCCCAATCGTAATATGCTTACACTTCACAGAACAGAAATAGGACTGCAATATCATAAATTATTTTGTTTATAACATATTTGTTCTAACTATTTAAAATATGTCTTAAATTGTATTTTGGACAGTACGTACAATACACATAGCTCCAACTGAGAACATATTTAATAATAAGCAGAGTGAATCATCTATTTACAACTTCAATATTGGAGGGATGATTTTTATGTAATAGCCACAATTAATGTTCGCAAACGATTGGAAACATTACTATTTTTTAAGCTATAGATAAAACATGTTCTCCATAAATATATTGTTGTGATCAAATAAAAAATTGTAAAATGGTTATGTATGTGTAATATTGTTACAAGATATATACTTAAATAGCTTGTGACCTTTCACCATTAGAAACTTTGTCAGCAGTAAATGTAAGGGCCCAACCAGATTGATCCTGTTGCAGTGTTTTCATTGGATGCTGGAGATGTCCAAGATGACGTGACATGTGGTGCCAACTTCTGCCCTAGCACAGCCAGTACTACCAACAACACCAACCTTGAGAGACCTTCCGACGAGAAGATCTACACCGTGGCTGGGATCTACCTTGCTTGCATGGTGATCGCCGTCTGCATCGTCTCGTTCGGCGTTGACTCACTAAAAAGGCAAATAATCTAGTTACGACTAAAGACCTTAGATTGTAATTGTTTTAATAGTCAAAAGTTAGAATTCGATAGATTGATCTAAGACTTTACCAGCTGAAGTAGCAGTTCTTTGAAAGAACTGAGCAACCATCATCTTTCTGGAAGAGCTTCATTTGGTGCTTCTTGCAAAGTTTCGGGGTTTCATCCTCCGATGCTAATGGAATAATTTCATGGTTTACGCTGAGGAGTGTGAATTCTCCTTTCACTCTTTTAGGAGTGCTTATTAAAGATTTCATGGACTTATTTTTATAACTAGCCCAAAAGCAGTCACTATACCAAATTTTATCTTTCTAACTAAAAGGGAAATGGTTTGCTGAATCTACAATTGAATCCAAGAGGACGTTTTTGAATATACACGTGGTTTTTGCGTAAATACGTGTATATTTTGTTGAGTGTAACAAACAAACCAGTTAATACAGTTCATGCTTGTTGTTTCTCAGATACAATGAGGACACCAGAGAATGTGATAGCAAGGGTGCATCAATAGTTCAGCTGGTGACTATGACCTTCAAGATGCTGCGACAACCTAGGCTGCTCATGTTGATGCCTCTGTCAGTGTGGATAGGGATGCAGGAAGGTTTCATGGGAGCTGACTACACAGCGGTAAGTTTAAATAGAACCCGGTACGGTGACTTCACATTTGGGGGGAAAGTGCATAACCCCTACTGATTACACATTAAGACAGGTTTTCTATTTTATAATCGTAATAATGTGTTCGTTTGACATTTAGATATGAATATTTGCCGTATATGAAAATAAGTACCAAAACGACCTATAAAAAGGAAAATATTATCATAATCAACCATTGTTTTCAGACCTAGGCCGGTCAGTTTAGTCAAATCTTTCCATTTTCCTTGTTCCTTCCACCATTCTTAACTATTTATTTGCTTATATTCTTCTCCTCACACCCACACACTTTCTGTTTGTTATCTGCTACTCCCATATCTTTCTTGGTCTCCCTTGCAGTATTTTCCTTCCAAACTACAACTCCATCATTCTCCTTGGGATTCTTTCATTTTCCATCCTCATTACATGACCATATCATTGCACCCTTGCTTCCTCTACCATCCCATGTATTTGTAGTTCAATCCTTGCCTGAATGTTTTTATTCCTAATCCTGTTTCTCCTGGTGACAGCAGCTAGCTGCTTCTAAAATCCTTCACTACCTTGTCCTCAAACTTTGGCCTTTCTTAGATCCAATGTCCAGGTACATTTTGCACACATAGCTGTGGGTACGAAGACAAGATGTTACATAATGTATCAGCAGTTGCTGTTTATATTTAAAATACACCCCTATTTTTTCCATTTCTCAAATTTTTATGTCAAGAAGGGAATTACTTAAGTTATTGATACTTAAAATGTCCGATATTGTGAGGTGGGCTACTTGAGTGAAACTATTGTGTCTATCTTCAGGCGTACGTATCCTGCGCCTGGGGTATCCGCAATATCGGGTACGTGATGATCTGCTACGGTGTGACTAACGCCTTGTCCGCCGTCATCACGGGCTCCCTGGTCAGACTCACAGGACGTGTCCCCATAGTGGTGTGCGCCACGGTGCTGCATTCAGGGGTAGTTGTGGGGCTCCTCTGGTGGGAACCCAGCAGCCACTACAAGGCCATGTTCTTCGTGATGTCCGGTCTGTGGGGGGTCGCTGATGGCGTCTGGCAGATTCAGATAAACGGTGAGATTTTAAAACACGGACTTCAAGGATTTCTTAGCCTTACTTTAGCTTTGATCAAGTAGGTTCAGAAAGAAATAACGTTTGACGCAAAATATAGGTCAATAGGATAAAACTCGCACCTCTGGAGATGCATCCGTCTCGTTTGATCTGGTTTGCCGGTGATTGGAGCTCAGGCATCAACTCTCTGCTTGGTACACTGAGGTGTTTTACCCCTTTAATGGTTTCCCAATCTCCCATTCCCACTAATATTTACCTTCCTCCTCCCCATGTTTTACTTTAAATATGAGGCTAGCTCATCTTGGTGGTAGATTTGGAACAAGTAAAATAGTAAGTTACATTAAGATCTACTTTTATCGCCGCGTCTTACCACCCGTTCAGGCTAATGTGTTTAGGATGAATTTAGAGGAATTGTTGAACCATTTAGGAAAAACCACTCTCAATAAATCCGACCTTGATTCGAACCCCAATCTCCCTGTCATCGACAGTCCAGTCTAATGCGAGACTAATGCCTTAGCCCATTCAACCACTGAAGCAGGAATAAAATCTGAAATGCATATGGAAGCTTCTAAGCTGTACCTCTTTCAACTGTAGCAAGAGTTAAAAAAAATTGATTTAAATTCGTATTGACTAAATTAATGACCTTTTCACTAATTATATATATTATATGTAACTGTATAGCTGATGATTTCAGAGCGTGATAGCATATTAAGACTAAGTGTATCACTAAGACTAAGATTAAGACTAAGTGTATCACTGTTTTCCGAAGATAAGTTTCGTGTGGATCTTTTGTTCCAGCCATGTACGGCGTCTTATTCCCTGGTCAGGAAGAGGCCGCCTTCAGCAACTTCAAGCTGTGCACTTCCCTAGGCTACATCCTCACCTACTCTTACAGCTCGTACATCTGCACGGATGTCAAGTTGTACATCATCTTGACTCTCATGTTGGTTGGCGTGGCGGGATACCTGTTGGTCGAGTGGAAAGAACGGGCCAGAGCAAACACACGTTGGAATAAAGAATAGAGATATGATATCTCACTCGTGTATCTGTGGATAATATGTTCAATACAACGCATTTACAATAATTGGTTCAACATTACACTTTGTAGATAATAGAAATTAAGATCTGATAGAGATGATGTTTCTTTCACCAAGAATGTCCAAATATAACACCTGTATCTGGGATTCAAACTCTGGACCTTGGTTTTAGAGCATTACTGCGCCACCACTGAGTTACCCAGGTGAGTCCTTTCCCCAAGATTTTATATAAATATTACTTAGAATTTAAATAAGATTTCTTGTGAATAGTTTAATCCTCAAGATTAATCAGCAGTAAAGAAGGACGATAAGTCACCTTGAATATTTTCCTAGTAACTCATCTACTGAGTAGCTGACGAGTCAATGGTACACATAGATTCTGCCTTAAGAGTATGAGTAATATATTACCCTTGGCGTGGGTCGAACCCATATGGCTCTCTTGGAGCATTGGAGGAAGAAGTTTTGTGATCGTCAAAAAAAATTATTAAATATTTTGATGTAGTATGTCGAAGTTTCATGAACCCCTGAACCCGAAAAAGTTTTTTTTTCCATTCCTGTCCGTCTTTTTCTTGAGCTAGACCCGAAACCATTTTAATGATTGGGATAAAACTTGGTATCTAGGTTATCCTTAATCTATTTTCTCAAAATCGGCTCCATCGATTTTGATCAAAACTCATATCTATGCACTGTTTTAACAATACAAACAAAATGGCAGTTCTCATTTTCCTTGGAAAATTACTTTGAGGGTACTTTACATAAGCGGGAATGTACCATTTTGATCACATCTTCAAGACACGAAAACTTGTCATTGCAAAAATTTAGAACTAATAAAAATAAAAATCATTTATTAGAATACTTTAGATCTATTTGCAATTACGTTTATTTTTTGTGGAGATAATATTATGCTCTTTGTTGGACAGGACTTATTTGAACCATTAATAAAAATATCAACCCGTTTATGTGACAAATTAAAATTGTGTTTTAAAAAACCTATTAGTCTGTGCTTACTATCGATACTATCGTTACTAAACTTTTTCTCTCGTCTTACCGTGATTTACTCAACTATGACGCTATCTTATAAGCTACATCATAATGGAATCAAGCAAGGTAGGATTGCTACCATTCAGGGTAGAATGGGTCATTATGTTACACCACAAAATGGGAGTTAATATGTCATTTATTATTCAATTATTTATTGTAAATATTATCCTAACCACAACGTCATTAAATCGACACTCCTGGTTTTACTGGCCTATTAAAATACCTTCCCTGTTTAAAAAATTCAACCGAAGCATTTCATCTCTAAAGCCGAGGTCACACTAGCTTGTTTGTTACCATCTGACCAGCAGTGTCGTGTGAACTAGAAGTTACGGTTGCTTTCGCCGGTCGGAGAGTGATTAACAGTGGATTTAGGCGTAGCGCATGTTCAACTTTCGCAGCCACCCACCTGCTACATCACTCCCTTTATCGATGTTAGCAGCCACCCACCTGCTACATCACTCCCTTTATCGATGTTAGCAGCCACCCACCTGCCACATCACTCCCTTCATTGCTGTTAGCAGCCACCCACCTGCTACATCACTCCCTTTATCGATGTTAGCAGCCACCCACCTGCCACATCACTCCCTTCATCGATGTTAGCAGCCACCCACCTGCTACATCACTCCCTTCATCGATGTTAGCAGCCACCCACCTGCTACATCACTCCCTTCATCGATGTTAGCAGCCACCCACCTGCCACATCACTCCCTTCATCGATGTTAGCAGCCACCCACCTGCTACATCACTCCCTTCATCGATGTTAGCAGCCACCCACCTGCCACATCACTCCCTTCATCGATGTTAGCAGCGCACCACCAGCCATTCTGAGCCCTGTCGTTGCTGTTTTAACGCAGCTGAAAGTCTAAACTCCATGAAGTTTGCACCACAATATTGTCTTATTGTGTTTTTAATGTCTTGCGAAGTGTTCTACGATGTCGGAAATAAAGTTTAGAACCCCAATAATTGCTCCGCTTTGACTTCTCCAGTCTCTAACCACTGTAATTTATTATCTCCCCCCCCCCCCCCCCCCCCGTTCTAACAACATTTCCTCAACAAGTTCTTTAACTCACTCACTCCCTCAAAAACCATTTCAACAAATCTGGCCGTAAACCCAAAGAATAAATTATGTACACCACAGGACGTAATCAAAACTAAAAATACTCTTGCGAGACTGTGGTCTATGTCACCACTTGTCGCTGCTATTACCAGCCCAGTGTGACCTCCTGAGCAGCCGGTACTTGCTGTTACTGCTGCCAGCAAGAAGTTGCTATTACCAGCCTAGTGTGATCTTGGTCTAAGTTGAACCACCAACTACTTTTATTCTTGAAATTATCTTAAGTTTTGTTAGAAGATTATTTTGATTTGAGAAAAGAAGCATTTCTCGCTTGGTTAGAATTTTCAATATCAGATACAACCAGTGGCGTCGCGTCAGGGCAAGTGAGGCAAGCACTGTTTACCTTTGATTGAAGATATGTAATTATTTTATTTAATGTTTGCAAAAAATATTCTCTTAGTAGTAATTTAAATGTTATTCAAGCATCAGTGGGTTTGAAAAAAATCTCATACATGGCAGTGACCGTAACATGCATGCAAGACGTGCATTAGTCCATCTAATGGGGGTTGAAAGTCGGTATTTGTCCTACTTTCAGCCCATTGCTCTAGCTAGTGTAGTTCTTATTTGTGACGTCAAAGATTTCAGAGGGGTGAGAAGGGGAAAAGCTGTGGATGTCGGGTAAACATGCAAGCAGCCGAGCTACGAATTCTTTCGCCCGAAAAGTAACGACTAGAACCGAAGTCACTACCCCACTATACCCCTTTCAAAACAGGGGGATTTTATGGCATGAAAGAGGAAATTAATATTGTCTAGGTACTGACCCCGTGCCTACACAGCTTTAAGCCCGGTACACACGACGACACCACTTATTGTACATAAAGTTGTACAAGAAGTTGTAGCCTGAAGATGGCGTCGTGTGAGCACCAAACCTTGTACAAGATCTAATTTGCACAACTTATTGTACAATTTCAGAAAATAGAACGCGTCCTATATTAGGTATTTTTCTTGTACAACTTTTTGTACAAAAAGTTTTATAGTGTATACCGGGCTTTAGAGTTTTGTGGAGTTGATTGTAGTAGGTGCTTTTGTTTTGATGTGTGTATCAGTGAAATTTAACAAACCAACGTTTATAAGTATATGTTTATAATAAGTAATAACACAATAATGTAAATCACAGAACAGAAGGACGCCTAAAGCCACAACTATCATAAAAAAAACTCCAAATAGCATCCTGAAGTATACATTATTATTTTTTAAATCCGGGACCTCCCCTTTAAGCTTTGGGGCACCCCTTACAAGCTTGCCTAAGAATTTTGGTCACGAGACGCTACTGGATACAACATGAGCTAAATTAATCTTAAAACATGACCACATCAAGTAACTAAACATGATATTACACACTAGCATGAGAATTCTGTGACTCAGGAATACAAGTACAGCAATACAGCAACCAGCGCTTATTAGACAAGATATTATTAACCTAAACATCATTTTGTATATATTTACATTAGTTCTCTTGAGAGGTATAAAAAAGTCGTTTAAGACGTCATACAATAGGATACCAATATATTTTTAAGTACAGTATATTCTCTAAATTGTGTTTGATTACTATACAACTAAGTTTTTTAATATACAAACAGAATAGATGAATCCATTTAATGGAGATGGGACGAAAGCTATATAGTCGAGTCACTAAGCACCTGAAAAAGTAAATAAATACGTAAGTATTCGTTCATTTGCTAAGTATATGATTATATGAAAAAAGTAAAAGTTTATCTTATTTTCTAATAAATGCTGTAATATATCGGTTATTAATAAACCCAACAAATATGTCTCAATTATTTTAATAAAATGTTTGTTATTTACCATAAAATGAGTTTTGAAATTTAATTTATAAAGTATCTGAGGACTCATCATACCTGGGGGCAGTTGCACTGTGACTATATTTAAGTCAGACTGCGCTTCGTTCACGCCCAGTGCAGCCACTATAATAGTGTAGTTATTCCCCGGCTCCAGACCAGACACTGTGTAGCTTGTGTTGGTAACACTGGTACAAGAGTGTCCACCCTTGTCTTGCCAGGCTCCCCAACACACTGAGAACTGTTGAGTGCAGGTCGGGGATTCCCAGCTCACTGTCACTGAGCGAGTGTCGACATTATCCACTTTCAGGGCCGTCACTGGCTCGGGACCTTGAGTGATACAATTGATTTAAGGTTCATTTTTGTACAAAACAAGAGCATGGACACGCATTTAGATGAATGCCATAATATAGCGTTATAACTAATAACAAGCAGGTTCGTACCTTAGGATAATAATATTTTGATTGTCCAAACTCCACAAACCGCCAAAATCATATTAACTATACATATTTGTCATTCCTACCCGTTCCTAATTTTTGAAGTTTGATAAATATTCATAGAATGTATTAGGACCCAAGCATATATTTTTTTAACTTTAAATCGTTTCAGGATTTCTGTTCCAATAATGCCTTGCCCCTTCTTGTTGGGGACTGAACCCCGTAACACCGCAGTACGGCCTTGCAAGTAGTATGTATAGTACGTTCATTCTTTATTTTAATTTTATGAAAGTAAAATAATTTTTAAAAAATATTTGTACTTTTTCTTCTTAAAATATACTTTATTACTTTGTCAAATTACCCATATAGCTTTGATGCATTAAATTTGGATTAAGTCTTTTAAAAAATGTCGATTTTAAAACTATATAATTTACATATTGAAGATAAAAATATAAAATGGTTCCATTGAGATGTGAACACAAGCCCAGTTAAAGAGATAGTATCAAGGTTGTGGTCACCTTTATATTTAAACACTTGAGGGGGGAAAAATAAGTTTACAGAAGTAAAGAAAAATGTTTGACGTCGAAAGTGTATTGACCGAGTGGCGGTGGATATGACGTCTCTGAAGTATGATGTAGGTCGATGAAGAAAACATATGTAGAAGTAAGTAAAATGGCTTGCGTCACCTGTGCTGGAGTCTAATATGTCGGTCGTAAGAAGTGGGGGATAACAAATATGTCGAATTTACTCATATCTTATTAGAAACTGTCCTCCAATCCTCCCTCTGTCCTCGCAGTAGGGGTTGGCGTCATCTTAAAGTGGTTTACACACGGGTAGCGTAATTTAGATCGTGGAAAAACTTACCCGGGAGCTAAATCTCATCTCGTCCCTTCCCGCTAGGCCTGCATCCTTTTCGGGCCTCGAACTCAACCCAGCGCTCAGCGCAAAAGAATAATTGCGGGGGGGATTGTAGAATTTGAAAATATAAGAAACTCAGAACGAAAATAAATAAAGTTCCATGTAAAATTGTCCTGATAAATAAGAGAGAACTTTGTTTAAGAGCGTTCATCATAGCAGGCCCAACTCAGATCCCGGCTCGCGCGAGGTTTGGGAGTAAAAGGGAAAGGAAAAGACCTACTCGACATTTTCCGCGGTGACGATGGGGGACAAAGCGACAAAGTTTCTTGTTAATAGCTACAGTATGTCGCTATTATGACAGAATAGATATTTGTGCACAATGCTCAGCTGCGAAGCCATTCTAAAATAGTAAAAAAGGCCTTTTTAATGCAGTTTTTATCCAAATACAATATTTCTTCAATATTCAGTATTAGTAACTTCTATTAAATCTTTATCTCCAGTAATGTTTAATCAGAAATGATCCGTGTACAATAGTGTTCGTGTTTCGAGTCGGCTGTATCACAGCGTTGATGGGCATGTATTGCACGCTCTTAATTTCTCTTCTTTAAGTCGTCCAGTGGTTCATAACTCTAACAGCCATTTGTTGACACAAATTATCTGATTTTAGAGTCACGCGTTTGAAATAAATATTCACAAATCCCTTTAAACGCCTCTGACGTCAGTTCGTACCCCTCTGTACACCTCATCAACAAGATTACAGTTTCCAAAAGTCCCACTAGAGGGTGGTGCGGCCATGTCATTTTTCTCAGTGCTCAGTAACTTGCTGATTGGTCCAATTAATGGCTCCCTTCCACCGCTATGGACGACTTGAGTTTCTTATATCAAATTAGCAATAATGGTGAGCTTTAATTTAGTCGTGCTATTTAAACGTTATAAAAATGTATTTAAGATTTGTTGAATTTAATGCAACCTCACAAAAGAATAAATATAAGTTTTAACTTAAAATTCGTGAAATATATATATTTATTTTCAGTTATGACCACTAGGAACGGTAAATGTCATCGAAAGTATAATAAATCGCGCATGTTAGTTCAAACATTTCCACTAGGCGCGGTAAACGACACCAAAGTCAACATAAATCGTGTAGCCAAATTAGATGAGATTTCCAAGCAATGACCTTCTATCAGGTAAATAAATAGTGGAATTAAATTTATATTAGAATAAATTATTAATTTTATTCCTAAAATTATATCCCAAATCCTTTAAAGATCCTCACCATAAAATATAAGTCACTATTTATAGGGATGTAAATCTTAATAATAATTTTACTAATATAATTGACACACAGCAATTAAAATACAATATTCCCAAATACCTGTAAATTGCGTTATTGTGGTATCATTGTTGTGCAGTTTATCAACCCCCAGTGCTGCCAATGTCACAGTATATTCTGTGCAAGACTTGAGACCATATAAAGTTCGTTTAGGGAATTGTTCTAGCTTTTGTTCTGCGCATGCGCTGTCAGTTCCATTGGTCTCTTTCCAGCAGATGGAGTACCTCAACAGGCAGTCAAATAGTTCCAGGGGGGGTTTCCACTCCAAGTGCAAAGAATGTGACCCAGTTTGTGCTACTTTTGGTTCAGTTACTTGTCCGGGGGCTAAAACAGTACAATTACAAACATTCATTACATTTTATTATTTGAAGCTTGGTAATTTCAGATCAGTAAGTTACTTTTATTTACAGGTGTAAATATTTTAAAATATATATGTAAATACTATTCCACTTATGTGGTCGAACAGTCTAAGGCGTCACTCTCACAATAGACTAGACTGTAAATGACGGGGATATCGAGGCTCGATTCACAGTCAGGTGTATTCAGGGTAGTTTTCCCTAAATTGTTTTACAGTTTTCCTCCACGAGAATGCAGATACGTTTCTTTTAATTCAAACTTCCTCACCCTTAACACATTAGAGCCTAGTTTAGTAGCTGTGCCTAAGACCCTGGTGGGTAAGACGCGAGATATACGTGTGTTTTGTCAGGGCTGGACCAATAGAACAAGGGAGGCGGGCAGTAAGTTCCTCATTGCCCTAGAAATTATGATGGGTAGTTAGTTTTAATATTCTTCCTCAATGCCTAGGCTAGTGATTTATTGGTGTTCAAAATAAAACTTTAGAGGGGGACTCCTCCAAAGGTCACCAAATGTAACTGATGTCAAATAAATAGTGAAGGAGAGCTCCTTTAAAAGTAACTTTATAGGTGGTGTATTAACTTACTATAGGTAGTTAAAATTATAAATATGAGCCAAGTGATTAAATCAGAGAACCACTTATACAATAAACAGTGGAATATCTTGGAGTGCTGCCAGTGTAAGCAGAGTTTGTTTATAAACTGTAGGCCTAATTGTTCTCAAATACTCTGTCCCCCATGTTCTCGATCATACATAGGCTGTATATACCTCTCTTGGCCAAGTATTCAGTTGGCCAATGAGTGTATCTATGTACCTCTCTTGGCCAAGTATTCAGTTGGCTAATTAGTATAATGTCATAAATGTGAAAGAAGAAACCTTAACTCAGACCACTCACTATAAATGTTTTAGTCTTACCGGGAGTCAAACTGGGACTCTTAGTTTAGCAGACTACCAACCGAGTGAGTTTAAGATGTTGCATAGGACCGAATTAAATTCAGAATCAAAATACTATATTTCTGAGGGCACTTACCCCCAGTCCCGGACGTCGAGAATTTGAGGGCGACATCTGAAAAGGCGTGTTGCGAGTTGACTGCTCTGATTAAGAACGCTTTGTGTTCGCAATGCGTCAAGTTGGTCCAGACGTACTCCAGTTTGTCCCCGGTCACGTTGATCGGGGCCTTGTAGTAACCATCCATAGTTCTCACCTGGTAGTAGCTGACACAGTCCTCTCCGGGCAATGGAGGCTCCCATCTCACACCGACTGAACCCAACTCAACAATCCAACTTGTCACATTGCGGACCACGCCTGGCCCTGCAGGGTAAAAAAACATGTCAAGCAAGACAAGTCGTGGGCTGAACAACTTGTTTGGGGAGTAAGGAGTAAACGCGTGGTCTCTGCTGTCAGCCCAGGAAACTATTCCTTGTAGTTTATTTTGTTCTTCCTGTCTACATGGTAGAGCTAGTAGTTAGCGTGTTTTATTTATGGCGGTAATGAAGCAGTAAGAGGAAGTGATAAATAGGGAGTACTTTGTACTCATATCTGCATGAGCACCAGAGACATAGACAATGGATATAAGAAAGACTAGGAGAGTGGGTGTAAGAGAGACTAGGAGAGTGGGTGTAAGAGAGACTAGGAGAGTGGGTGTAGGAGAGACAAGGAGTGTGGGTGTAAGAGAGACATAGACAGTGGATGTAAGAGAGACTAGGAGAGTGGATGTAAGAGAGACTAGGAGAGTGGGTGTAAGAGAGACATAGACAGTGGATGTAAGAGAGACTAAGAGAAAGGGTGTAAGAGAGACTAGGAGAGTGGGTGTAAGAGAGACATAGACAGTGGATGTAAGATAGACTAGGAGAGTGGGTGTAAGAGAGACTAGGAGAGTGGGTGTAAGAGAGACTAGGAGAGTGGGTGTAAGAGAGACTAGGAGAGTGGGTGTAAGAGAGACTAGGAGAGTGGGTGTAAGAGAGACTAGGAGAGTGGATGTAAGAGAGACTAGGAGAGTGGGTGTAAGAGAGACTAGGAGAGTGGGTGTAAGAGAGACATAGACAGTGGATGTAAGAGAGACAAGGAGTGTGGGTGTAAGAGAGACTAGGAGAGTGGATGTAAGAGAGACAAGGAGTGTGGGTGTAAGAGAGACATAAACAGTGGATGTAAGAGAGACTAGGAGAGTGGATGTAAGAGAGACTAGGAGAGTGGGTGTAAGAGAGACTAGGAGAGTGGGTGTAAGAGAGACTAGGAGAGTGGGTGTAAGAGAGACTAGGAGAGTGGGTGTAAGAGAGACTAGGAGAGTGGGTGTAAGAGAGACATAGACAGTGGATGTAAGAGAGACTAGGAGAGTGGATGTAAGAGAGACTAGGAGAGTGGGTGTAAGAGAGACTAGGAGAGTGGATGTAAGAGAGACTAGGAGAGTGGATGTAAGAGAGACTAGGAGAGTGGGTGTAAGAGAGACTAGGAGAGTGGGTGTAAGAGAGACTAGGAGAGTGGGTGTAGGAGAGACAAGGAGAGTGGGTGTAAGAGAGACATAGACAGTGGATGTAAGAGAGATAGGAGAGTGGTGTAAGAGAGACTAGGAGAGTGGGTGTAAGAGAGACTAGGAGAGTGGGTGTAAGAGAGACATAGACAGTGGATGTAAGAGAGACAAGGAGTGTGGGTGTAAGAGAGACTAGGAGAGTGGATGTAAGAGAGACAAGGAGTGTGGGTGTAAGAGAGACATAAACAGTGGATGTAAGAGAGACTAGGAGAGTGGATGTAAGAGAGATTAGGAGAGTGGGTGTAAGAGAGACTAGGAGAGTGGGTGTAAGAGAGACTAGGAGAGTGGGTGTAAGAGAGACTAGGAGAGTGGGTGTAAGAGAGACTAGGAGAGTGGGTGTAAGAGAGACTAGGAGAGTGGGTGTAAGAGAGACTAGGAGAGTGGATGTAAGAGAGACTAGGAGAGTGGGTGTAAGAGAGACAAGGAGTGTGGGTGTAAGAGAGACATAGACAGTGGATGTAAGAGAGACAAGGAATGTGGGTGTAAGAGAGACATAAACAGTGGATGTAAGAGAGACTAGGAGAGTGGAAGCCATGTGGAGAAAGCTAGTTGTCACCAGGAGACACAGGCTTAGAAAGAAGTTGTCCGGGCAATAGTTGGGGTAGGTAAGATAGTAGAGGAAGTATGACCGAGATGGTATGGACATTTAATGAGTATGGAAAAGTAAAGAGTCCCAAGCAGAATTATTTAAATTAAGTGTTTAGGGAAAATACCTCAAGGGAGAGCAAGAAAAAAATGGGTTGTGCAGATAACAGCAAATGTGTGAGTTGGAGGAGAATAATGTAAACAATTAAAGGAGGAAGAATGGTGGAAGGAAAGTGGAAGAAGTTGTATTTTACTAAACCGACAGGCCACAAGATTGAGACGGTTGATGATGATGATGATGATGATGATGAGCGAAGAATACCTAGTACCAACAAGAGAGAAGGAAATACACTCTAACATGATCTCTTCTACCTCCACTACGGTATCAACCACATTATACTTCCTCATCTCATCATTAAAATAATTTCATATACAATCTTACCAACATTAAAGTGAGGTTTAGAAATATCCTTGTCATTTAACATCATTAGTCAAATAATTACTGTCAGATAATTAATTTTAATCATAATCAAGAAGGTTTCATCACAGATAATAACTTCCCTGGGTGTAATTGGTTTGAACCTGGCTACATACATCAAATATAACAACCCATATTTTGATGGTTTTTCTTCCACATTCATCGGAAAGTTCTTATTTACTAAGCATTTTTAAATGTCCAATAATCAAAATCTCTCTTTATAGAAAGGAATAAATATATCAAATCAATTAGATTTAATAGCACCTGTAGATTAATTTAATTCAATTAAAATAAATTGCACGTTCAGAAAATTAAGTCAACAAACGTTTTGACATAACTGCAGTATAACTAAGATAAGAAATTCGGGCCTTAACCTAATTATTAAATATTCATTCAAAATATGACAATATTTAAATATCCATGTGGTAATCATTATCTTTCTAGATCAATGGTCTGCCATTTGATTTCCATGTAAAACAGGCTTGGGCAAAATTTTGGTTGAAGGGCTGCACTAAAAATTTAAATATAAGAATGGGCCTCTAAATAAGATAGGCTTTTTAGGTGGACGCAATTTAGTATATTATATAAAAAAATAATAGAGATAAAATAAAAAATAAAATTATGTAAAAATGTATTATTCAAAATTCTTAAAACTGCTTGTGAATGTTGAATGAGGGTTTTATATAAATTTTATATAATGCCATAAGAGTATATTAATTTTAATTAAAGTATTTTTTATCACTAGCTTATTTTGTGGATGGATAGTTACATCTTACATGCCGCATACAAATACATGACGGGGTGAAATTTCTCCAGGGCTGGGTGACGTCAGCGCCTTTTCTTACCCTCAACATACTCATTAATAAAGAACGTACAGTCCATTTAATATTTGTGTTCTAAAAACTAATTTATATTATCTGTACAAAAATATTTCCCACATACATGATTGTGCATTTAGGAACATATTAAAATAAAATAAATGAGGAAAGTAGAATTAAATAAGGAAGAGAGAAAATAAAAATAAATAAACATTAAGGCACACAATCATTCCACGTACATATCCACATGTCATTATGTTACGCATTACATATCTAAACATGATGGAGATAACAAATAGTTTAAAAAACAATGCTGATAATAATTTTATATAACTTATATGTGCTATTAATAAACTAAATTCAACTGGTTGCAATAAATGAGTTTGTGGTTGATGTAGAATTTCAAGACAAAATATTTCGTGATGGCTCAGTAATGGAAACATTAGTAAGCAAATAAAAAAATACCCAGGTGTCAATTTTCAACTTGTATTTGAATTATTACGTTTGACATTACCCTACTAACAACCAGATATACTTCTTTATATTCTTCTGGGCCAACTTCAATATAAACTGATTCTTCTGAAGTCTCAGGAGAAGGAGGGCGAATCAACAAACGCTCAGAGCACATCTTGTTAACTAACTTAACTTAGTACACACCGCGAGTTAATTGAACGAAATTTGTGACCGCAATCATTGTTTGTTATTTGGTAATCTTACGTACCTGTAGTTATTGTTATTGACTCATTCCCGGACGACAGCCCGTCCACTGAAACAGCTGACACTGAAACTGTGACGTTGGTGCACGCGTTCAGATCCCCTTTAGAGAAAGATGTTCTGTAGCTTTGAATAAGTTGACATCCATTGCCATTTACCTGGGACTGTTCCCAGCAAACCAACAAATCCGAGGCGCAGCTCCCATTGATATTGGCCCATTTTACTCTAAATGAGTCGAAACTTAAGTCTGCTGTGGATAGTTCTTTTACTTCTTCAGGTGCTTGAATGTTTAAAACAAGTAAATTGTTTTTAAATAAAGGAACATTGTTACCAATTATTTTAAGGAATATATTTAAATCACATATAGGTGTAAAATATTTATAATACTGAGTTCTTATACTATGTAGGAGGAAAGTTTTATTACTAAGAGACTTTAAAAATCATGTAATCTAATATAGTATTATAATTTAAAATAAAATAAATACAATTTATTAGTTTTTTATCATACCTTTACTCAAACATTCCACTGAAGGGATATCAATAATTGACTAGGCTGGCACTAGTTAAAATATGTTTTGTATGTTGATGGAGGAATGGTAAATAATTTGCGTTACTCATTTTTTGTCAAGTGTAACCTGTGGCATTATTTTCATTGTAAAAGTCACATCATATTATATTCGTTCCCTCTTAATTGTTAATATCCATTTTCCTGCATCTCCTTCTCTTAACAAGGCCGTAGCCAGCTAATAATTTCAGGGGCAAGGGGGCATATCCATCAATTTCTAGAAGCTATAAAAAAGTATAGATAATCAACCGTTCTAGAAGCTATTTGAAGTGTTTTTTTATAACAACGTAACCCTCTAACTACCAGAGGCTAAGAAAAATTATTAATATTAAACACCTCTAGAAGCTCTCAGAAGTTCTTTTTATGGTAACACAGCCCCCTAATTTGTACGTGTATCTTAATTTTTATATTTATGAACCATAAATAAAGCAAATATATATTTAGTTCGTAAAATTTCGGGGGGATTAAACCCCCCAACTTCTCCCCCCCGGCTACGGCCTTTCTTCCATATATACAAAACTGAATTCAAAAAGCGAAAAGCTGTTTTACTTCAGGAGATATTTGTTTGTTATAAAATTATTAAAAATTAAAAATAAATGGTTGTAATATCTAAATAATTTTAAAATTACAATAAATATGGGCATTAGAAAATTCAGACAATAATAATGAAAGGTATTTAAATCTAGTTTGTTGTTTAGACCGGTAAGTTGTATTTTGAACATTCTTAACTTACTCATTTTCACGCAGGATTTGTAGTTTATAAATTTATATATTACCCGCCTCGGTGGCGTAGTTGGCTAACGCGCTAGTTGTGTTGAGCCCGACTGCCGAGGATGGGGAGATTGAGGTTCGAATCTCGGTCGGGTGAACATGGGGTGGTTTTTCCTAAGTGGTTTTCCACCCTCCCTCCACGCAAATGCGGGTTCACTTCCTCTATTCAACCTTCCCAATTCCTAATCCATTAGGGTAATTAGTACTTTAGCGTATAACCCGAATGGGTAGTAAGACGCGGTGCTAAATAATAATAATAATAAAAATGTATTTATTTATTTTACAACAGTGATCTAGTAAAGACTCACGTTCCGTATTCGAGCCATCCGTGAACTGTTCGACTGACTCAAGCTCCTTCTCATTCCCATTTTCCGGGGTCACAGTCACCTTGTACCAGTGACAGGGTTCAAGATCATCTATTGTGTACTCTTCATTTGAGATGATCGAGTTGGAACACGTTTCATTGCTGTATTCACCGATAACTTTCCAACAGACTTTGGAGTTCTGTGAGGACTTTTGATCAAATGGGGCAACCCAAAACACTGTTATTGAGTTCCTGGTATAATTCTTAACTGTCAATTTACCAACGTTTTCTGTAAAACATACAAAGCCATTCCTTTAATTCAGGAAATTTGTTCTTGTAAAAAATGGAATACCTTACAAAACGTACTTTTTTAGGCTCTGTATAATATTAGAAATGGTGAGTATTGATGAAGTTAATGAAAGGGATTATGTCTAGTAGTTACAATTTCATAATGATAATCAATAAAATAGTATAGCCACATCATAAAACGATTTCACACAAATTTCAAAATAAAATTAAAATGAATGAGTTTTAATAATATATAAAAACTAATTTTAAAAATATATTCTACAAAGTGGAATATATTATGTTATATTTTATATTTACCTTGAACGACAGAAGCAGTAACTACTCTAACATCGGACTGTGCCCCAGTATTCCCCAGTGCAGCCACTAAGATAGTGTAGTTATTCCCCGGCTCCAGACCAGACACTGTGTAGCTTGTGTTGGTAACACTGGTACAAGAGTGTCCACCCTTGTCTTGCCAGGCTCCCCAACACACTGAGAACTGTTGAGTGCAGGTCGGGGATTCCCAGCTCACTGTCACTGAGCGAGTGTCGACATTATCCACTTTCAGGGCCGTCACTGGCTCGGGACCTTGTAAAATATATAAAATGTAAAAGTGAGTTTGTTTTATAAGTGATTTCTAAATGTTTAGTTTATCTATTATACATGTATAAAGCCTTGTAAATATACGAAACGGCTGAGACCATATTCTAAGGGATATAAGATTTATTAATGAACTGTTTACGTTAACACGACTTAAAACTGAAATAATTATGTTATTTTACTTTTAAACTTTTGGAATAACTAACAGGTGCCGGAACTATGGATTTAAAATGTAATCTTTAATGGTTGTTTATTTTTATTTTCGTTCTTTTAAACTGATGTACTTAAAGTTTGCTTATATTTGATTACTGTACCATATTAATGTTTAACAAACTAGATAAAGAGTTAGTTAAAATGTTTATTTGTACTGATTTACCTGTAAACACCGTTAAACCTGTTGTATTCCCAATAATCTTCGTAGACCCCATAGAGGCAACTGTCACAATATATTCTGTGCAAGATTGAAGCCCATAAATGCTGTGATCGGGATACAATCCCAGACCTTGTCGCTCACATCTCTGTTGAGTTTTACCCGTCTCTCTCCAACAAACTGAATATTTGAAGAGACATTGTTCGTTTTCTGAAGGGGGGGACCACGTCACGTGTAAACTGTGTGACTTTGTTTCAAACACTTTAAAATCTTCGACCTGCCCGGGAGCTGAAACCATTTTACAAGATCAAAACATACAAGTTGTGTTGAGTTGTATAAATAAATCTAAATATTATAAATATTTAAAACAATACATACTTAGTTTTAACCAGTTAAAGATAACACTTATTTTAAATATGTTTATGAAAGTTTTGTTAAAACATTACACACGTTATGAAATTATACCTAACCTTGATATACTTATATCAATAAATAATATATTAATAAACTCTAGAATCCAAATGAGTAAATGAATAATTGAGATAAGAATTGAATCCACTATTCTCGGTTCTATATGACAACATTTCATCACAAATTTTACTGGTTCAGATCACATCCTTGGACAGTCCTCACCCCTTACTTGATGTCGAGACTCTGTTTTAGGTAAAGTGTGAGCGCAATGGCTATAGACAACCTAAAATTTGGTTGCTGAAACTTTCACCAGTAGTCATATTCAGACTCACCGCCTTAAATGAGTGAATAATGACCCTTGGTAGCTCAACTACAGAGAAAACAATCGCACGTCCCTTTTAGGTTTATATTTTCAATTTGTCCTTTAGCAAGTCTAAAGAAATTTATTTTATTGTGTTGCAGAATGTTAAAGATGGAGAATATCTGACTATTAGACAAATAAACCTTTACGTAGGGAATTGGGTATAACTTATTTTTAAATAAACTAACTAATGGTTTTTTTAGCACACTATAATATTTATTTGAATAAAACAAAGCATTTTTGAAATTACCCAAAAGTTCCAAATAAAACATTTAAAGTTATTTTGTTATATAATATTTTTTTATATGTTTTAAAACCAAAATAACAAATATTTTATTCCAAGCGAAACATTAAAAACAAACTAGACATTTTTTTACTTCAATATTATACTTCTTACCATTCGCAGCTGTGTACCCCTCGCCCCATATATTTCTGGAGGTACCACCTTCTTCTGAAATAACTCGAATTGAGACGTGTTGGTTGTTACAAGGCTCGAGATTATGGAAAACATACTCCGTCTCGTTCGGTGATACAGTCACATTTTGTTTATTCTGGCTAGATTTGTAAGATATTATGTTGACCAGACTGGCACAGCTCCAGCCTTTTGTTGGTGGTTCCCATTTGACGGCAATCGAGTCGGGGCCTAGTGATGTCAACGTGAGATTTTCAATCTCTCCAGGACCTGAGTTTCAACAGTAAACAAATGTAAGACTTTAAGATATATATATATAATAAATAATTTACTAGGTTCGATGAGTTTGTTTGGTTGATAGTTTTCAGGAAAAATATGTTCACTCAGTTTTACCTGAAATATATCAGTCTTACCATGATGAATAACTGGCCCCATGGTTTAGTGGTACACCTGGTTCAGGACCAAGGGGTCCCGGGTTAGATTCCCGGCTGCTATACGCCATTCACGACCTAAGTTTACTTGGATGACAGCTCAAAAAGTAACTAAAAAATAGTCCCTAAAATATCACTACGCCAACAGCTGATATCTGCCACTGTCACTTGGGACAGCTGTTATGAAAACATATGGTTATGTAGAGTAATGTGATAGTTAACCACAGTAATTTAGGCCAATATTATGCCTCAAAGAAATTTGAAATTGAAATTTTTGAATGACTTGGTGATCTGTAACTTCTCTTCTTTTTTTCTCCTGAGAACTCATTATCAAAAAAACACACAAATCTATCCACAAATAAAAAGAACACCTTATAAAATTTTGTGAGTTTAAAGTTAGATTAAACTTATATTTAAGTTTGATAAAAGATAAAAGTTTAAAGTTAGATTAAAGTTAGATTAATGTTAGATTAAAGTTAGATTAATGTTAGATTAAAGTTATTTTAAAGTAAGTTTAAAGTTATATTAAAGTAAGATTAAAATTAACCAAATTAGGCCTAATATATATTCGAACTAAAGAGAGAATATCTGTATACACAAAGTTATTCTTAAAATAATTAGTAATATGATCTAGGATTAAGTTTTTTTACGTTAATACAGAAGGCCATTAATTAAAATAAAAGGTAATTTAACTTAGTTATAAATTATTATAAGTTAGAGTAAGGCGTGGACCTAACAAACTAGAGACTTAATTTAAAGTTAAAAATATAATAAACGCGCACAGTAATAAATTCTATGAAATATATTTAAATTAAACAAAGTCTTAATATTTATTTGAGATCGTCCACAAAGCTTATTTATCCTTCTATTCAAGTTAAAATAATTATTATTCCGAGCACTTTCACAAAAGGTCTAACAAATATGGCTTTAAAATGGCGACCAACGAATATTAGCCATGTGGTTGATGATGACGCGGACAAGTTGTTTAAAATGGTGTATCCTCGCAGCAGACGATTATATTTTATTCAGTTAAATATTTCTAAAAACAATAAACTAATAATAAAATAGTTAATCATATATAAAATAAATTACAAATATTTTATCTTTGCCAAGTAAATACGATGCCTTTATTAAAAGGTATTAATGCATGCACTATATTACACATCATAGATAACATTCCAAAACAAAGAATAGGTACTTTTAATATATGTTTAAAATATTGTTTCGGATTGGGTAAAAAAAATGGTTAAAAGTAATGAAATAATGTGAGAAAACTTAAATTTAAGTTATTTTAAATGTAAAATATAACATGTAATTAAAAAACTTAACATACATAACAAAACAGTGTTCTTTTACAAGTGTTGGTAACCTAAAACCTAAACATATGATTTTTGAACTGTCATCCAGGTAAAGACCTATCGTGAATGAATTATACCTTGGGTATTTTTCCCGACTGGGGAATCAACCTAACAATCGCCAGGGTTTGGTAAATCAGTCTTAAGTCTGGTTAATTGTTTCCCTTAGTTCCACACCCACATACTCATTATCACCTTCTTACTCGTTATCACCCTCATACTCACTATCACCCTCATATTCATCTCATCAGAACATGTAAAGAGCCTCCACGGAAAGGATGTATGATTAGTATATTCGGGTGTCCCCTGGCAAACGGTTCATTAGTACTGGTTAATCTTTCCACAAACTGGGCTACAAATTATGTAGCCCAGATGCGTAATTTTATTACTATTATTATTATTATTAATTATTATTATTGTTATTATTACCTTGACGGATTAAGCTGTGGCTTTGTCTTAAATTTGCAAGACTCTGACTTTTATGAACCAGAAATTGCAAAAAAAAAAAAACAGCAAATAAGAATGAAAATAACCATTTTAAATAAATACTTCAAAATTACTCTTGCATCCTGCTTAATAAACATTGATTTGCCGCTACCTGCTTCAGAAGTAATAGCTACCTCTTCCAATTAGAGCCTTTCCGGCCTGTTTTCAGTATCTCCTCGGGAATGTTGATTTTCCGACCATACAATCAAAGAGTGTACAAAGTTGAAACCTACAGTACAATTTTCATAGAAAAGACTATTTAAAAAAATACATTTTTTATGGTCAGTATTGATAACGTTTTACTATGTTATTATTGTTACTTTATGGATATTGATAATATCTATCATTAGTGACATCTGAAGACTACATGACTTGATGTATGAACACGTGAAAATATATTTAGTAAATTTTCTAGCTATCGTCCAAAGAAAATTGAATTGTCCATTAGCTTCTTATTCCTATACCTGTCTGGTTAAAAACCTGATGTCTGATATACATGCATTTACAAAACATCGGTAATATATAAAAATATTCATATTCAAAATAAATGCCTGAGCATATCTCACCATTGGCGAAAACCAAGAGAATATTTTCTAAAAACCTAGAGTATGATGACCAGGATGTTTGTTATTATTATTATTATTATTATTATTATTATTATTATTATTATTATTATTATTATTATTATTATTACTATTATTATTATTATTATTATTATTATTATTATTATTATTATTAATATAAGCACCGCGTCTTACTACCCATTCGGGTTATACGCAAGAATGTTTGTTCACATGAACATTGATTGTGATGTACCAGCAAAAAGCTGACATGTCATCAAAGTCAGAGATTGTAGCTATCATCTATGCAAAGTAATAAATAAGTGGTATACTTCCTACATATTCTTTTCTCACATACCACTATATTTCTGGGCTATCTGCATTTAGCTACACCAAAGGGGTAGGGATGAATATGGAGGAAGTGTATCGATATTTACGTGGGAATAGGAAAAAACCACCTTCACTACATTGGTCTCGAACTCGAACCTCAACATCACCGTCATCGGCGAATAAGACTGGATGAACCTTACATTTGGTCAGCGTGCCCACCGATGCGTGTGTTTACCTGTAAATTGGTGCCAAGTCTTGTTGGTGGACTTGAGGCCTTCTATTGATGATGTGTAGGTTGTGACTGTGTAGTTGGTGCAATGTTCGAGATCTTTGATAATTAGTTCTTGGTTGGCCAGGCTCACTCGACAACCTTCCTCCAGTCCATCTATCTTCTTCCAGCACAAGGTTAAACTATAGATACACGTTCCATTATGTTCCCCTCTCTCTTTCCATAGTGCACCTATCTCGTTAGACCTGCTACCGAGTTGGAGACTTTCAGATACTGCAGGAGCTGTAAATTAACAATCAGATCCATATTCTCTTAATGTAACACATTTGTAACATGCCAAGCTACGCTATTATAAAACTCACCACATCACACCTGAAGAGACACGTATGCTCCAACCCCACCCACATACTGCCCGATCACAACCTGCCATCAGACTAACTAGGGCAGTGGATATCAACATTGCACTTCACACCAGAAAATAATGGAGATAGTTGTAGGCCATTCTGATTCCAGTTTATTCTATAGCCATCTAAATCAGCGTAGAAGTTTCCGGCTGGTCTATACATATGCCATGATTTCCCCTCCTTTTCCTTTCACGCCTTCCTCTAGCCATTCTTTTTATCCGTCTTTGAGATCACTGAGATCACGTGATTGTGTGGTCGGACTATATATTGGCATGTTCAACCTGTGTGGGTACTCATTATACCAAGACTTAAGCGTAGATAAGCGGTGCTATCTGCAGCAGATGTAAACTGTATATTTTTCGAAAAACTCTTTCGACCTAAAATACACTAAATCTTTTTCTAAATTATCTTTTTGGGACATAAATAATATATATGTTAAAATTTTCGCTTTGGGCTTAAATCTTTCTTTTTGAACATAATTATGGGTTAATTATGAGTAAATTAATTTTGGGTTTAAAACCATTGTTGACATGTCGTCTAAGACTTGAATTTAAATTTAAATGGTTAGTTCACCACTTGGCGGATTGTCTAAACTTGTTCAATGGACCCTTGCCATCTTGTTTTCTTCGTTTGGTTTGGAGTTGTATGGCTGCTTAAAGGTTTATTTAGTAGCGTGTATTCAGACTTATAGTAATACGCTAGTTTGAAATTTATCGCAGCATCATTAGATGGCTAGATTTTTCCTATAGGCAACAAACCATCTGTTGTTAGTCTCTTTCAATTTAATTAATCCTTAGTGAGGTCAATTTTAATTATGTTCTAGTATACGTTATATTATTTCGTCACATGATGTGGGTCTGTTTGTACCCTATTGTTAGTTAATTGTTCGATTGATTTGCCATCATTTTGTCTACTTAAAAAGTTGATCTGGTCATCGCGAGATGATGTTGTTATATTTATTTATTTTGTTTCAAGGTTTATCGCCTCTTATTTATTTATAATTTTACTTCTGTAGGCCCATTGGGGCAGGTATGATTATCAATGTTAAAGTAACAAGTTATTGATAATGTTGTAGGCCGAGTCTTTCACTAGGGAAATTATTAGTCCAGATCTTTGATTGCTTTATTCAACTGTTGCCGTTTTTATAAACGTATTGGCATCACATACTGTATGTATTAACCTTAACTATGGCAGAAGGCCACACCTTCTACTTACATCTCTCTAACTTGCTTTTCGTAGATGTTTATTGTCTCTTGCTTACATATAGCATATGCTAATCTTGCTATTCACTGTATTTTATTTCCTTTGGGGAGATTTAGGCTAGTGGTTTCACATTATGATAATCCATGAGCTGAATATTAACAAACTCAGATCCATATTATCTTAATGTGGATAGAACTAGCTCAATATAGGGATAGGTGGCGTACTTTTGTAAGTGCGGCAAGGAACTTTTCAGCTTATTTATTTTTATTTAGCACCGTGTCTTACTACCCGTTCGGGTTATACGCTTAAATACTAATTACGCTAATGGATTAGGAATATGGAAGGTTTATTTTAGAGGAAGTGAAACCGCATTTTTGTGGAGCGAAATTGGATAACCATTTAGGAAAAATCACCCCCAGTTCACTCGAACGAGATTCGAACCTAGATCTCCCCGTCCTCAACAGACTGGCTCAACAAAAACTAGCCCGTAAGCCAACTACGCCCCCGAGGAAGGTAATTTCCAGTTACTAACTCCAATAAGTAAGTATTTTTGTTATAGTGACTTACGTTCAGAGTTTCCTCCATCTGTGAAATAGATGATCTCCTCAGTGACTAAAGGGTCACTGTTCTCATCCCTTGCCTCCACAGACACAGTATACCACTGACAAGGAGATAGCTCCTTGATCACATGTTCTCCTGGTAGCTCAGTTGCATTGGCGCAGTCTTCTGAAAACTCGCCCAGTTGTTTGATCCCCCAACACACCTGGAACCTACTGGCGGGGTTGGAGGTAACATCCCAAGAAACCGTCAGAGAATCTTTAGTGGCGTTGATGGCTTTTAAGTTGAGTTTAGGAGTTGTCACGGAGAGTTCTGGAAAATAATGGACAGGGCAATATTGCTGGTAGTGATTGATTGCTTTACCTTTTAGTTGTTGCTGTTTACTCAGACAACAAACAGCCCGTGCTGTTATATCAATTTAATAATTTTATATAAGCCTACATTCAACTCCGCCGAATTCCCCTAGCCGGGATGTGATCCCCCATTCTCTCTCCTATTCATCCCACGTGGTCGTTATTTCTGTCCAATTTATAATCAGATTGTTCAATTTTGTAATGTTTAATTTATTTCGAAAGTATTAATATTACTGTTAGATTAGTGTTTTTAGTAGATAAGACTGTTTTTCTTTCCCTTGGATTTGACCATCCAAATTATCGACCGTTCGAACCAACTTTGCCACGGATTAATTAGGATGTTCGGCGTTATACTGTAGTTATATTCTATCACGAATGTATTTCCTCACATCCATTATTATTGAAATTGTTTTCATAGAAATGAAAGACTGGTTATCCAGAATCTCACCCCTTCCTCACCACATCGGCGGCCTTGCAGTTTAAGGCGTTATACTCGTATTTCACAATCTGATGGAATGGTATTTTAGAAGCATGGTTCTCCAAGTGTGAGCTATCACTGTTGTTTTCTCATCCTCTCTACAAGCTAATACAAGTGAATTTCCTTGATCCTCTTCATTCTTACCGTCAATAAACCGCTTGTTAAAACGATAAAAATAATAACCTTAACTCAACTTGTGTTACCAACCACTCCATCTCTTTTATAACTAAACAGTATTTTTAATATTTAAAGTTATATTTCTTTGATAAAATAGATTTTAAATCATTTAGTGTATGAATAAGTAAACAGATCATTATAATCTAATAAAAATATAATTTTAAAATTAATATTTTACCTGCACATTTTGATATTGTCTGAATAACAGAAAACAGGACGAGACATTTCCAAAAGTCATTTTGTACTCTGAAAAAGAAATTAGTTTATTTGTAAATAAGTATTTTAAATCAATTTAATTTTAGGTAGTTAGATGGTGAGGAGGAAGTAATTAGATCATGCAGTGTTAGGCTTATTTGGAAATGCGTTTGAAGAATTTAGATAATGGTTGAATTTATTCAAACTGTACCAAAATTCTATAAAACCTTATACATACTTAATCCCGCTGTTCCCTTACGGGGTAGGCGATAAAATGTGCATATAGCTCAAAAAACAACTCCATCCTCATTAACTTTCTCCACACTTCCCTATCCTTGCATACTCCCTTCTCTTCAACAACATCCATACATCGAGTCATACATGCTATTTTATTATTAAAACTGTTAATGTTTCTCTTTTTCACAGATTCGTCCACAACATTTAGCCACGTTTACATGGCCAACCCTTCATTTTGATCCACACACTATACCTACGTATACATCTTAATCAAGACACATCATGTATTCGTTTAAGAATGAAAATAGATTTAACTTGATTTATTTTTACATGTATATCAATCTCATAAGCGTATTTATTTTTATTTGTAAAACAATCGTAAAATGTAGTTTTTCATATGTAAATTACCGTAATTATATAGTTATTTTTACATGTAGATCAGTAAATCGTAAAAGGTAGTTATTGTATAAATAAATTTATCGTAGTAATGTAGTTTTTGTACGTAAGTATATGGTAATAATATAGTTATTTATGTATGTAAATATATATACATATATTAATAATATAGTTTTTAATCTAAATTATATTAATAATGTAGTTATTTTATAATGTAATTATATATTAATATTGTAGTTATTTTATGTAAATGTTTAGTAATAATCTAGTTATTTTCGTACGTAACTATATATTAATATTGTAGATATAATACAAGCAGCATTGAAACTGTTCCTAATGAAACCAGACATACATCCATCAGTCGATGTAACACAACCTACCTCATGTTAACTGCTGGATAGTTTCACTCGCTACACTGACAAATTTGCTCTTCTCTGAATGTGGAACGTTTCATCACCAGAAGTACATATCGCAATATTCGTTAGCAGGACCACTTTTAATCTTCTCGTGATTATAATACTGTTGTTATTTGAGATAAGAGATGGATGGTCCAAGAAACAACTGGGGGAGTAGTTTTAATTGATGTCTGATGCTTATGCAATATTCATATATGTATACTTAGTAACAAATATTCCCTCTCGCACTTAATTCATACTCTATTATGCATATTCTATTATTATTCATATATTAAATTACATTGCTCTGGAACTTATGTTATTTATAAATTAGATATATATACATATATAGTATCTAATTGTTATTTACTAGAGGGTACACTTTTATATCCTTTCTTAATAAACCATTTATTAATTTTTCTTAGTATCTACTGAATATAATTTAGTTTATTTGTCTGATTTTAAAATTGGTAATTATAGGAGCTTAACATGATGAGTTGGGTAACTTAATGTTAAATATTATATTTATTTAATTACATATTTAATCATACATAATTAGTTTGGCGCCACTAAATTTTAATTTAGTAAAAATACCTTATCATTGTATATTTCATTGAATGGGTGGTTCCCCCTCCCGAGGAAACAACAGTAGGTTAAGTAGCCAAATAAGAAACGTCAGTAAAATAAGTTTTATTAAAATAAGTAAATACGTAGTACAAGGAAGTACATGATTTGAGTTTTATTCATAAATAAATAATAATCTATTAATAAATAATCAAATAAAAATAGATTCAAAAGAGCAATATACAATTACGTTATCAAGCTATATATTTATAACAATACATTAAAAATATATATAGTTTGTATTTCATTTTAATATGTTAATACAAATAAGCTATGGAAAATTTAAAAATAAGGCAAGTGTCATCTTCTGTTTGTTTTTTTCTCTTCAAACTTAAATGAAAGTATTCACTTAGTGGTAAACCTTACTCTTCTCGTTGCTATGTCATTTTATTTCTGAAATATCAAATAAAAGTTTAATTATTATTTTATTACTACATCAGAGAATATATGATGAAATGGGAATACAATTATCATAGCATTGCTAATCAATTGATTAATAAATTTCAAAAAGGCGTATGATTCAGTCAAAAGATAAAAATTGTTCAGTATTTTAGTTGATTTAGGTATACGCCAAAAATGAGTTAGGTTTATTCAAATGTGTAACGCGCCTGTGTAAAATAAAGTAACTGATACATTTGAAACTCGCAATGGCTGCAAACAAGAATATTCCTTATCCCCCTCTACTGTATAACCTTACAATTGAATGTCCTTGAAAGAGAACACGTAGGGTTTGACATTAGTTAGCAATAAATATACAAGTAATGTAGATTTTCTGTCTGACAGTGAGGGAATTTTTTTTTAATGCCACGTTTTACTAAAAGTTCAGACTGTACGCATTTATACTAAATACATTAATGTGTTATAAATAAAGAAGGTTGTATTTTGATTAAGTGTACCCGAATTCACGTTAAGGAAAAGTATGATACCATTTAGGAAAAAACCACCCTCAGTACACACGACCAGGATTCGAACCCCAATCTCTTTGTCATAGATAGTCTAATTGATAGTGATAGTAACGCCTTAGACCATGCGTCCACCGAAAAATGAGGTAATATTTTAAAGAAATACATAGATTTAGTTTAAAAACAGCAAATAAAAGTATGAATATTTATGGGTAAAAACAATTACTTTACATGTGTAGAAACTCAGTTTTCCAAAGGAAAGGATTCATAGATATCGGCAAAGTGCGTTTTGAAGAGATTGAACAATTCATTAATGTGATAACAGATTTGAATGAAATCCAAGAGGAGGTTCAAAACAGGACCAATGCAGGCAAGGCTTGCTATTATTCAGTTTTGAAGTTGTTGTAATCTTAATCTGTCTCTAGATATTAAGCTTAAAATATATAAAACTATAATCCAACCCATTGTTCTAAACGAATGTGAATCAAGGTTTCCCACCCTCTAGCAAGAGAATGAATTGATGGTTTTTGAGAATGAAGGGCTGAGAAATATACTAGGACCTAATGGCCATGAACAAACAGTAGAAAGAAGAACGTTACATACTATAGAACTTTGTGGATTGTAGGCATCCCCCAAACTGTTGAGGCCAATCAAGGCTTTCAGGCCTAGGTTGTGTGGATAGGGTTGAATGGTGAGCCTACTTTCTGGTGACCATCGACTTTCCAGTCCCTTATGACCAGAAAATTAATTGGCTAGCTAATTATCAAAAAAAAAGTGTGTATTAACAGGATGAATGTGATGTACAAACAGCAATAAACCTTTTACTAAACATGTCATTACCAATAATTTAGTGATACCATAATTTTATCTATAACATAAATTCAACCATATTTAATAACAAAAAAGGGACTCATAATACCTGGGGGCAGTTGCACTGTGACTATATTTAAGTCAGATTGCGCTTCGTTCACGCCCAGTGCAGCCACTATAATAGTGTAGTTATTCCCCGGCTCTAGACCAGACACTGTGTAGCTTGTGTTGGTAACACTGGTACAAGAGTGTCCACCCTTGTCTTGCCAGGCTCCCCAACACACTGAGAACTGTTGAGCGCAGGTCGGGGAATCCCAGCTCACTGTCACTGAGCTAGTGTCGACATTATCCACTTTCAGGGCCGTCACTGGCTCGGGACCTTGAGTGATACAGTTTAGTTTAAAATTTATAAAAATAGAATAGTGACAGGGGCATTGATACACTCAATTTACAAGTAGGGCTCGGATTTATATGTAATTAAATATGTTTTTAATGTTTATGAAACTTATACCCGTTAATACTTATTCACGAGTTTTGTGAATTCGAAGACTCTGGCCTGATTTTTTTAAACATTTAGTTTGAATATTTTGTATTACTGGTGAGTAAATACACATTTCTTCAATATGGGTAGTAAACAAATATTTTGGTTGTTCTAGAACAAAGTGCAAAATTTAATTCAACTATTGATATCTAACAACATTTATTCCGAGAACAGAAGATGTGTCTACTGTATAGACTGCTCTTAGAGGAAAAGCTGGATTCAGGAACTTTTAAATATTGAGGAGACAAAGTTTATGGAATCATCTTGCTCAAAGTTTTTCAAATATATTTGCCAAACTTTTTTAGCAGCATATATTTTAGGTATTAAACTGCAAAGTCCTGAGTTAAAGGAAATTTTGGAAAAAAAATATACAAAACTAAGCATCCTCGATGAGTCAACTGTCAGGAAAATTTGTACTTCCTGAAAGTATACACTGAAACTATATTTAGCATGCCTAAAGAAGTTGGTGAACATTATTTATGTATATACATGTATGAAACAACAGATTAAGCAGGTCACTACATTGCTAATGTTTTCCCTGGTATTTTTAAGAGTGAACCATTTACTTCATTTAAGGTCACTATTGAGTGTGTGGTAAAATAAATTTAACAGCTCGAAAATTGCTAACACATTAATATAATTGATTCGTTGACTTTGACCAGATGGACTACAGAATTACATCGTTCATCCATTTACGAGTATCTCTGATGCAGCAACCTACATGACAGAGGCTGGAAAGAGATTTAAGACTATCTGCAAAGTTGATTCATTTAACATGTTTGGACCATAGTGTGCATTGTGTTGCAGACTTTTTGCGATCATTATACCCAGAAGTTAATCAAGAAATTTCAAATTTGAAGAAGGTGTTTTGGAAAGCACTGTGCCGAATGGTGTTACTTAAAAAAAGGATAAACTGGATTATCATTGACAAAACAATCTATTTTAGCCAGATGGGAAACTTGTATAAATGCTGCAACATACTATATAGACAATTTCCGACAAAGTCAAGAAATGATCGCAACTCTGCACAAGGACGATGCTGATTCCATAAGTGAGGTAGAACAATAATGTTGCAAATAAGTGTTCAAGAAGATATGATTTACAATTTAAAAAAAGCCCGCAGTGGAAATATTACAAATATTATACAGTTTTTGTTAAGTTTAGAAGACTCCCCAGGGGAACGTGCAAAGGATTCAGTAAATAAATTAAACTGGAACCTTAGTAAAAGAAATCTGGCTACATTAAATTATAACAGATTATTGAACTTTTGAGCAGCTACGGACAGTGAGAGCCTAGCAAAGAAAAGTTTTCATACTCAAATATTGTTAATTTTAAATATGTTCCTATGTGATGTGGAGCCGAGTATTTTTCAGTTTAAAAATATATTGGCAGAAAATAGACAATATTTTGAATTCAAACAGCTTACGATGTGGTTGTAATGATGAAATTTAATGTCAAACTATCCTAGAAAAAAAACCACATTTAAAATATATGTTTCTTCTATTTCAAGCCAATATAAATTCTATCCCTAGTTATAAGCTATGCCAAATTGGTATAATATAGAGTGAGCTTGCTACCTTACAGGGTAGAAAGGGGCTACATTTTAAATTTTAAGAAAACTGCTTAATTTTATAGATAAATTAGTTTATACCGATTAATAATAAAAATTAGATACATTTTTAACAAATAGTTGCAAATGAATATAAATATATTCATTAATTATAATGGGCTTGAATAAAAATAACTGACCCAGGCCTCAGGCTAGAAACAGTAACGGGTGTATTCATTAATTATAATGCTAAATTGTAATTTAAGATAAGGCTTAAAATTTCAGATTGCCTCGTCTACAAAATATAAAATGTATATGCAAGCAAAGGATATAATATTTATTTAAATAATTCATTTTAAAACGTGTCAACAATAAGCAACAAACACGCAATCATCTCAAATACCTGTAAATTGCGTGAGTGTGGTATCATTGTCGTGCAGTTTACCAACACCCAGTGTTGCCAACGTCACAGTATATTCTGTGCAAGACTTAAGACCATATAAATTGTGTTTGGGGTACTGTTCAAGCTTTTGTTCTGCGCATGCGCTGTCAGTTCCATTGGTCTCTTTCAGCAGACGGAGTACATCACCAGACATTCATATAGTTCCAGGGGGCGTTTCCACTCCAAGTGCAAAGAATGTGACCCAGTTTGTGCTACTTTTGGTTCAGTCACTTCTCCAGGGGCTAAAAGAATACATTAATTTCAAAATATATAATTACATTTTTTTCTAAGAGATTATAATATTTACACGGCAACATACAATAATTTTATTTAATACGGGTAGAATATTAAACAATACCTATTATATTAGATATATTTTAATAAACATTTTAGTTCGGATTATGCCCATTCACTGATATCTATTTAAATATCATTAGTAAAAATGTCACCCGGACTCGTGACCTGAACCCAGGACCCTTGGCATGAATCCAGAAGTAAATTTTCAACTATGATTAAGTTAATCCATAGGCATTAAATCAGTTAATTTGACAAATTTTTATTTGTGCTCTTTTCCTATCAGAGATTTAGTGTTTTATTTCTGTTAAAATTAAAAGTTGTATACGAGGGCTATTCGGGCTTCAACCTCCATTTAAATAACCCTCACGATAAAAGTGCAGTAGGGAGTTCACGCTTGAGCAATAGCATCACGTGATGCGTTGTCTCACATCACGCGTTCATCCATCTTTTATTGGGTCTCATCGTCTTACGAACGAGTAAACATGTGCGCTGCAATTGAAGCCTCTATGACAGCTGTCAAACCATCCGGTTCTCTCTGGGGTGAATACTGCTAATGAAGTTCTTGGAGAACGAGAACCGTGTACGGTCCTAACTTTGTCAGTGAGGAATCTGCGAGAGTAGCCACGGGCGAACTGACGTACACGATGAGGGTAATCAAGGTCAGCCATCATTGGTGATTGATCAACTGGTTCAAAGTGTTGACCAAAATGTCTGTGAAAGACCTCGCTTCATAATTTTCAGATATTTGCTGAGATTTTCTACAAATGTAACAGTTCTGGATTATATCATTACAGGTAGGCTAGGTTAACACAAGTTTTGTGGAAGATGGCTTAGAAAAAATGCTTACCAATATGAGAGAAATGAAGAAGATGGGTTAAACTTTGACAGTATTGCAGAGCTAGAGACAAATTTGAGATTAATTTCTTGACCATATCTTTACGGTTGATGAAACGTGGGTTCTATTTGTGAATGTTTAAAGCAAATAACGGCCAAAACATTGGATCCGTACACAATTACACATCCGCCAAACATTCCTAAAAGTTAGAACAAACTATTTCAATCAAAAAGCTGATTGCAACCGTTTTCTTGGATAGGTAAGGAGGGCTTCTGACTGACTTAATGGAACCAGGAACCACAATAGCAGCAGAAACATACTGTGAAACGCTAAGAAAACCATGCAGAGAAATTTAGAACAAAGGGAAAGGAATGCTGACGTCAGGTGTTGTGATATTTCACGACAACGCGCGGCTGCACGTACATGAGCGATGCTGGACTACTTTGAGAGATGATCAACCATCCTCCGTACAGCCCAGACCTAGCCCCAAGAGATTATCACCTGTCCACCTATATGAACACCTAGTTGGGATTGCAGCGCTCAACCATCCTCCGTACAGCCCAGACCTGGCCCCGAGAGATTATCACCTGTCCACCTATATGAACACCTGGTTGGGATTGCAGCGCTCAACCATCCTCCGTACAGCCCAGACCTGGCCCCGAGAGATTATCACCTGTCCACCTATATGAACACCTGGTTGGGATTGCAGCGCTCAACCATCCTCCGTACAGCCCAGACCTGGCCCCGAGAGATTATCACCTGTCCACCTACATGAACATCTGGTTGGGATTGCAAGGCTTCAATAACAATGAGAAGTTGAAGGATTGCATTCTATCAAGCCTTAGCTACCAGGCCACAATCTTCTTCAACGCAGGTATACTAAAGTTGGTAAGTACCCCGTTGCGATAAGTGTCTCAATTCAGGGGGTGACTTTTGAGAAGTAGCTTAAACCTGAAAGTATTTTTTGTATATAAGAAAATATTTTGTTCCCATTGCTTGTTATCTTAACAGCACAATGGAGGTTGAAAGCCGAGGAAGATTTTTTTTAACTACACCAAATTTATCTTAGAGTGTGTGCGAAAATTAAATAGAAAGCAGCTGATTATAATAAAACCCAGGCATTAAGGACTGGTTTCTGGATCATTTTCATTTTGAATAAACCTAAAATAGTGTCGTGACCAAATAACAGAATGGTACGTTGGCTCCCACCTAGCTACACGTTAATTCATTGGTAGTTTATTTAATAATAGTGATAGTAATATCGTATTTGAAACAATCGAATTTGCCTTATTATGCATCAAAAAACAATACACCATACCATTTGTAATAAATATATTTATGATTATGTACTATCAATAATGTTATAATTTAGACGCAATATCAAAAGTTTTGCCATTAAATCAACTAAATATAAATCACCGAGATTGTCTATATGAATTGACCTACATTTATCCAAACTAAATTATTGCGTATTCGAGTACACTTGACTACAGGTATGAAGTATTTCAGTAATCTTACCCCAAGCTCCAGATGTGGTGTATTTGTGCGCAAGCTTAGACAAGGCACCTTGGGAACCAGCTGAGCGTATGAACAATACCTGATGTTGACAAAGAGTCAGGTTGCTCACAATATACTCTAATTTGTCCCCAGTCGCGTTAACCAAGTATTCATTGTTTTTTGAGTACACGATGTAATGGCTGACACAGTCCTCTCCAGGCAAGGGCGGATCCCATTTCAGGCCGATTGAACCCGACTCCACGACCCAGCTTGTCAAATTCTGGACACTACCAGGTGCTGGACATAAATATTTACAAGTTGGTTACTTGTAGCTTGTAAATAAGGCTGAGGAATTTTATAAGCTTTATTTGAACAGTAACAGTAAATAATTAAAGTAATTTCTACTAATGTGTGCCGCATTTAATATGGTTATAACTCTTATCGCTTCTGTGATTAGATAATATTTTTTTTTTACTATTTCTCATGTAGGAGATATTTATTTATAAGTTCCGTCTACATCAAATTAATCAATATCTCCAACATATTGACTTCGGATTTATAAGTAATTTGTTTTCACGTTGATTACAGAAAAGGTTTAACTAATAAGTTAGTTGATAAATCAACCTTATATTAATAAAATGCAAAAATGTATGTTCCTTTTACGTTCGGCAAGCAACACTTTAACTTGTTGTCTTTATTGCGTTTATAGGAGTATTGTCTTACACTAATTAATATATTAATTTTATTAATAAATCATCAAATTCAAATTATGTTAAGAATGTGTGTGTTAGATAGATATTCTATCAGAAAGTTTTGTTTATTCATGATATTAATCAAACAAGGTTAGTTAATTTTAATTAGTACTATAAACGTTGACTAGAAGTTTCGCGATGGTGTTTCTGATTGATGCAATCAGCTCAGGTGTATTACATTTATACCCATAATATGATTAAAATTAATAATAAGATTAAAATAATTAATGAAACTATTAATCTAATTGAAGAAATAATGTGTCATGTTGTGTGGGTATTGGAATAGTCTGATTATCGTCCTGAGTATCGTCAATATATTCCTTATAGACCTAAAAAGTGTTGAGAGAAGATTTCTTTGAAGGTAATTAGTTTAATGAGTGCGAACAAACTGTGAGAAATCCTAGAAAGATTTACCTGTCACTTTAGTTACCCTCTTCATGCTTTCAAAGAAACTTCAATTTAAACTAGTTCATCCCATGTTTACTATTCTTTTTAAAAACCACCGCATCTTACTACCCGTTTTGGCTGTTCGAAAAAATATTCACGTCACATTGAATATTATTGTTAGAAACAGATCAAATATCTTACAAGCAGAATAGGGCATAATTTGTACCGAATCCAAGGAAGGTAAAAGTAAATACCTGTAGTTATTGTTATTGACTCATTACCGGACGACAGCCCGTCCAATGAAACAGCTGACACTGTGAATGTAACGTTGGTGCACGCGTTCAGATCCTCTTTATAGAAAAATGTTTTGTAGCTTGGTTCTAGCTCACAGACATTTTCGTGGTTTCCAAACTGTTCCCAGCAAACCAAGAAATGCGAGGCGCAGCTCCCATTGCTTTTGTCCCATTTGACCCCAAATGGTTCGAGCTCAGATTCAGTAATGGACAGGTTTTTCACTCCGTTAGGAACTGAAATTTATAAAAAAATTATAAATATTTAAAGAGCTATAACTAAAAAAAAATTTACGGTGCGCCGTACAGACTTAACCCACTTTTATCTTAGTAATTTACTAAAAAAAACTGGTAAGACTTGTGAAATAAATAATAGGTCTATACATTGTTGTAGAAATATTACACCAAAGGCCATAAATGAAATAATTTACTCTGTTACTTACTCTATGATATTAGGAACTAAGAATACTTATGGAAAAATTGAGAAAAGATAAAAAACAACTTTGTCCAATAAAGAATATAAGAATCAAATTCATTTTCAGAGGACTGAATTAGAATCTATATATTTTTTTCTCTAAGCTCTTAAATTATTGGTTTTATCAAAATATATTTCAAATAAATGATTTACATATTTAATATGATTACAACTTTACAATGATAAATTATTTAGTATCACAAATACGGAGGGTCCTCCCCCTCCAATGACTGCAGTCCGGAGTCCCCCTGTGCACCGCTTTTATATTATTTCGGTGCTGGGCGGACTAGGGAGAGTCCGGAGGAAGAGGACACTGGCAAGACCTTTATTCACAAGTTACATACATGTATACATCGGATACTTCAAACTGTCGCATTATGCCAATGATGTCCGGGTCTTCTCTTAGGCTCGCCACGTCAGCTGGGTTGAACTCAATCGCGATCCAGAACACATCCAGTTGTGTGGACCTCGACAGGTTCATTGCCCACAAGTTTAGAAGCACTAGCTTGGTATTTTTGAATACAAGGCTTTTCCCTGTAAGACCACCGTGTTCTCCACCCATTCTCTGATGGCTGGTGGGCTCCGTTCTTGATTCTTCCAGCACATACCCATAATGGCCGCCACCATTTCCGCTGTGTTGATTTCCAAGATCGTCGAGAATCTTTCAACAATTGCAGTCTTCAAATCCGCATCTATTGTGGCCGATGTCCAAGGTGTTGCGTAAGGGAAGACTGTTGCTGGGGTGTGATGTTCTTGATTCCATCTACGTCGAGTCTAATCTGGTAGTTGCAATAGGTTGTTGGATAGTTCTGGAAGCCCTCTATATATTCTTGCCGTTACATACCCGGGCCATTGGAGGTTAAGGGCTATCCAAGCAACGTATCCTGCGATGCGCTCGATGTCTTTGGCCGAGGCTCGGACAATGTGTCGTGCATATAGCGTGGCTTTCCGTTTTGCTTCCTCGGTCAGCGTTAGGGTTTTTGTCTCGAAATTGATGTTGAATCCGAGATAGACGAGGCTCTTGATGTGTTCCAGTATCGACTTTGTCCTATTAAAAGTAAAACACAGTTCTGTTATTTGGCCATCGATTCTGAGAAGGCTGAACCAGTTCATGGAGAAGAATAGAAATTTGTCGAGATAGACGATGCCGGTGACGCGTGGTATACTTCGCTGATGGCCCCAACCACTTCCTTCATGATATTCTGTAGAATGTCTGGAGAAAGGGCGTGACCCAATGGGAGGTGCTTGAAAGAAAACTTTCTGCCTTTGTAGTAGATTCCGAGTGTAAGGGACGATTATTCTGAAACTGGGATGTGGAAGAATCCAGAATATAAGGCAATCTTAATCATCCAGACCTCACTCGGTATTTTTGAAGAGCAACTCCCGCTGTGCGCAGACTAAACTTCGGAAGGACAAAAGATTCAGTCCACAGGCTAAAGTTGTGGATGATTCTCATCGTTCAGTTGGTTTTCGTTATTCGGAATAGAGGGAACGCACGGATGTGGATTTGAAGACTGCAATTGTTGAAAGATTCTCGACGATCTTGGAAATCAACACAGCGGAAATGGTGGCGGCCATTATGGGTATGTGCTGGAAGAATCAAGAACGGAGCCCACCAGCCATCAGAGAATGGGTGGAGAACACGGTGGTCTTACAGGGAAAAGCCTTGTATTCAACAATACCAAGCTAGTGCTTCTAAACTTGTGGGCAATGAACCTGTCGAGGTCCACACAACTGGATGTGTTCTGGATCGCGATTGAGTTCAACCCAGCTGACGTGGCGAGCCTAAGAGAAGACCCGGACATCATTGGCATAATGCGACAGTTTGAAGTATCCGATGTATAAATGTATGTAACTTGTGAATAAAGGTCTTGCCAGTGTCCTCTTCCTCCGGACTCTCCCTAGTCCGCCCAGCACCGAAATAATATAAAAGCGGTGCACAGGGGACTACGGACTCCAGTCATTGGAAAGGTAAGGACCCAAAAATTGTAAATTATTTCGTAACTCATATAGTTGTGGAGAAATTACTAACATTTCTGCCATGTAGAGTACCCTCAAATTCATTTTTATTTTTTTAAATGAGAATAGCTATCCTGAATATAATTATAACCAGTGTCAAGATATAAAATTTAATCAAAATCGTTTAAGCAAATTTTGAGAAAAAATATTTTTATCTTTTTGCCCTTCAGTAAACTACCCTTAGTTTCAGGATGGGATATCAAATTCCAGTTATCCATCTGAGGAAGCTTATGGTAGCCCCAGATACCAAGTTTGAGCCCAATCGGTTAAATAGTTTCAGCTCTAGCCAGATATACAGAGAGACGGCTTTGCGTAGACAACATTTTTTATTTCAAGGTGTCACGAAACGTTGACATTTATCAAAATGCCAAGTTCAATTTTTTTTTGGCGATAACAATCCTTTCTCTCCGAGGTATCTAGATAAATTAAATATAGAATAAACATTACCATATTTAATTCATATTTTAATTGTGTGCTGATTAGTTTAACATATAAAATTATTGTATAGCATTTATAATATTGTATTTATTAAAGGTAATAGTATAAACTGTGTATGGTAATTTTTAATACCATTATACAATAATTGACACCAAAGTATGACTAATAATTAAATATATAAATATGGCTTAAGGTATTATGTTATTTTTAGTTAAATACTTCTATTTTGTCATTAATAATTTCAATCAGTATTTTTCATAAAATCTAATTTAAATATGACAAAATTATATAAATATATAACTATTAAAAACTCACGTTGTGTATTAAAATTATCTGTGAACTGTTCGACGGATGCATATTCCTTCTCTTCATCACCTGGTGTGAAAATAGTGACCCTGTACCAATGGCAGGGTTCAAGGTCACTTATAGTGTACTCCTGACCAGAGAAGGCTGTGTTGGAGCAGGTTCCATCCCCATAGTCATTAGCTAGTTTCCAACATACTCTCGCTAGCTCTGTAGTTGGTTGGTCCAATGAAACACTCCAGACAACTGTTACTGAGTCTCCGGTATAATTCTTGACGACCAACTTTTTGGGAGGTTCTGGAACAATAATAAACTCAAGGAATGTTATTTTATATGCGACTAACCAATTTTGCTATCAGCTTGTTTGAAACTGACCCTTGTGATAAGGGTAATAATTCCGTTGCGGATCTTCATATTCTTCCAGTGGAGCAGTGTTTATATTTTATATTTACTTTGAGCAACATAAGTAGTAAATACTCTAACATCGGACTGTGCCCCATCATTCCCCAAGGATACTGTACTTATATTTACCTTGAGTGACAGAAGCAGTAACTACTCTAACATCGAACTGTGCCCCATCATTCCCCAAGGATACTGTATTTATATTTACCTTAAGCGACAGAGGATGTAACTACTCTAACATCGGACTGTGCCCCATCATTCCCCAAGGATACTATAGTTATATTTACCTTGAGTGACAGAAGCAGTAACTACTCTAACATTGGACTGTGCCCCATCATTCCCCAAGGATACTGTATTTATATTTACCTTAAGCGACATAGGATGTAACTACTCTAACATCGGACTGTGCCCCATCATTCCCCAAGGATATTGTAGTTATATTTACCTTGAGCGACAGAAGCAATAACTACTCTAACATTGGACTGTGCACCATCATTCCCCAAGGACACTGTAGTTATATTTACCTTGAGCGACAGAATCATTAACTACTCTAACATCGAACTGTGCCCCATCATTCCCCAAGAATACTGTATTTATATTTACCTTGAGCAACAGAAGCAGTAACTACTCTAACATCGAACTGTGCCCCATCATTCCCCAAGAATACTGTAGTTATATTTACCTTGAACGACAGAAGCAGTAACTACTCTAACATCGGACTGTGCCCCTGTATTCCCCAGTGCAGCCACTATTACAGTGTAGTTATTCCCCGGCTCCAGACCAGACACTGTGTAGCTTGTGTTGGTAACACTGGTACAAGAGTGTCCACCCTTGTCTTGCCAGGCTCCCCAACACACTGAGAACTGTTGAGTGCAGGTCGGGGATTCCCAGCTCACTGTCACTGAGCGAGTGTCGACATTATCCACTTTCAGGGCCGTCACTGGCTCGGGACCTTGAGTGATACAATTTAGTTTAAAATGTATAATAATAGAATAGCAACAGGGGCATTGATACACTCAATTTACCTTAGAACGTAGCAGTCTTGCATTGACGGATTGTAATATTTCATTGGCTATATCTTATAGGTAATACATATTGTAACTGTACTGAATGTTTGCTAGCCTTCAGGGTTAACAAAGTGTACATGAATATAGCATACTGTATTAACTGCACTTTTCTAAACCCAAAAAATAAAATATAAATATAAACAAAGGCTACAATTTTTATTTCAAAAATAAATTTTATAATTTCTCAACAATCAAACAACAAACACGCAATCATAACAAATATTTATTATTCACAAATACCTGTAAATTGCGTGAGTGTGGTATCATTGTCGTGCAGTTTACCAACACCCAGTGTTGCCAACGTCACAGTATATTCTGTGCAAGACTTAAGACCATATAAATTGTGTTTGGGGTACTGTTCAAGCTTTTGTTCTGCGCATGCGCTGTCAGTTCCATTGGTCTCCTTCCAGCAGACGGAGTACATCACCAGACAGTCGAATAGTTCCAGGGGGGGTTTCCACTCCAAGTGCAAAGAATGTGACCCAGTTTGTGCTACTTTCGGTTCAGTCACTTCTCCAGGGGCTAAAACATTATTATAACAATGGAACTATATGTTGCAACGTTTTATTGAAAGGTTTGCTATATTTTCTTGGAAACTTACAATAGTTTTATTTGATAAGGGCCGAATATTAAACATTAGCTACCATATGCAATAGATTTAAATAATCATTTATTGTGGATTGTGTTCGTCAAAAATGGTAGCTGAACACAGTAATTGTGTTAACCGAAGAGACGCTAGTTTGATTACAGTGTCAACGTGTCATTTTCAAATATATTCAAATTAATTGTATTGTGTTTCCTAAGTTATTTGTCAATTTTTTTTTGTGCTCTATTAATAATTTATGGCTTATCATGTTTATTTCTACTAGAATGTGTCTTACGCTATTACTGTCTAGCAATGACTTAAAATATATAAGCTAGCTCATCTATACTAGGCGAATAAATATCTAGTTCCAGAAACACTTTAAGTTATTTAAATGATATGAATATACATAATTAGAGATAGGGTGGTGTTTAATATGAAACGTTTAATATTATCGGATCCTTGAACAGCTAAAGTGCTGTCAACATGAGATGGTAAATAATAATAATAATATAATAACAATAAAAACAACAACAATAATAATAATATGCTCCGTAACCAGACAACTTTAATTAAATATTCTAAGTACTGAGCTAAGGACGGGATGATTTTATTTAACTAATACACAAGACGAATCTTAGATTGTGTATGGAAAGTACACAGAGTACAGCTGGTTAATTTAGAACCAAAGCACCATTTTCTGGTGTTGGTATCATCATATTTTTGAATAGTCATAAAATAGTGCCGTGGCCAAACAACAGAATGGTTTATTGGCCCCCACCTAGCAACACGCTAATTCAGAAGTAGTTTATTTAATAATAGTGATAATAATATTGAATTTGAAAAAATCGAACATAAAATACAATTATTTTTATTCTTTCAATAACAACTAGAGCATTTATACTTATGAATGAATACCATTAATTATATAACCATTTTAGCCCCTTTGGACCTAATATTAACAACAAGTTTATTTATAAAACTAAATATAATCTTTTGTGGCCGTGTAACAACAAACAGAATGTACAGTTTTTAATCTTAAAATAAAGTATGGAGAATTTGATCACACTTGACAACAGATATTAAGTGTTTCAGAAATATTACCTTCAGCTCCTGATGTGTTGAGTTTGTACGAACGCTCAGATAAGGCATTCTGTTGGTTGGCTGCTTGTATGAACAATAGCTGAACTTTACAATGAGTCAGGTTGCTCAAAATGTGCTCTAACTTTCCTTCAGTCACGTTAGTTGATTTTACATTGAATCCTTCATTTTCTGTTCCCACGATGTAATGGCTGACACAGTCCTCTCTTGGCAAGGGTGGATCCCATTTCAGGCCGATCGAGCCCAATTCAACAACCCAGCTTGTCAAATTCTGGACACGCCCAGGTGCTGGACATAAATATTCACAGGTTGGTAATATGTAGCTTGTGAATAAGCCTGGAGAGTTCTCACCCTTTTCCTTGATTGGTAACAGTAATTAACTATAGCGTTATTATCACCAACACTTATTTAAACATAAACAAATATGTTTTCTTTCTTTTAATTTTACAACATAGTTTTAATAACATTAATATGAAGTGGAGAATCATTCTCTACACACAGTGAATTATTAGATTCATTATACAATATTCCAGTACCAATAGGATGCTGCAATCGTCACGTGACGGTACCAGTACCAGAGACTACAATGACTAAATGTAGGTGCTTACGTGGGCCTGGCCCTCTCAGATAGGTGATGAGTGAAAGTTCTTAGTAAAAATGACTAAAGTAGATTTTTTATGTTTTTAAATTCAGATTTTTTCATTAAAACTGCAAAAAATACTTGAAATTAAACGCTTAGGAGCACATCAGCCTAGTAACTTTACATTTATGCAGGCGGATGGCAAGAAAAAAATAACTTTTTCTAATGCTTTGTTTGGTAAAAAATTGTTGTTAATATTGAGTGAAGAAAAAAAGCTTATTTTGTTTTTATAGTTTATTATTTGGTGATGTGGGGTTGTGGACAATGGTAGGCTGTAAGGATCTTAAACGTTTAAGTGAAAGAATAAAATACATGAGAAATGTGCAATTCCTTTTTGAAAATGTATGTAGGCTTAAAACATTTGAAACAATAAATATTATATCACAAATATATTCCGTGGTTGGAGCGTAATTGAAGGAAGTTAAAAATAATCAATATGTTCCTTGGAACGCCATGGGACAGGACCGGTTAAATTTGCTGGCTGTTTGTTGATTGTTCTCTACTTAAGGAGTAGATTGTTTAGTTTCTAAACTTCAACAACAGAGTCATCGATATGTTTTGACAGTACGAAGAACAAACTTGTCCAACTTTTGTACAAATAATGAAATAGTGGCCTTCCTTGGTAAGCTTAATTCAAAACCTGTATTATTTTATTATTGCTCTTTGTAGATTTGTTTTGTGGTTTTGTAATCCTAGTTAATTTTAAAAATAAGAAAATTTAATGAATTTAATTTAATATGTTAACATGTGGCGAGAAAAAATCATTACCTGTAAGCTTTGACCAGGCCCCAACAAAGATAAATATCACGCCCCGCCACAGATTATTATTGCATTTTCTTTGTCGTGGTTTATCTCTACAAGACTAAGAAACTGTACTGAGCTTTTGCCGAGATGTTTGGAATATCAAATAGAATTAACCAATCAGTTTAACCAACATCTCAAGTCTTGTGACATAAGATTTACATATATTTACCTCGCTTTTATTATAGTGAACGATTAAATATTATGATATGAGTTGAGTCATCAACCTAATGTAAATAATATTATGCATCATCAATAACCTGGTGATAAATGTTTTAATAGATGCTATTATTCAAATTAATTTAACCTAAATCAATTTATTTGTGGAAGATTACCAGAATTCGTCAGGACAGTGTTTCTGACGGATATTAACTTAATATTATAATCTATATAAATCACAGAGAATGAATGACTGAAAATATTGTGTTTTCTTTAATATTTCAGTATTAGTGGTTAATACAAAACTTCCCGCACTCGATTTCCGTGCTCCGGTTGTTAGTTTCCAACACAGGTGATGTTTGAGTTAGGTTAATGATTACTTTCAACTAGCAATGACTTTGAAATATGTATATTTGCTGTCGTGATTTATTAGAGAAACTTAATTTAACAAAACCATGAGAATATTAATCATCCAAACGATCTCTATGTGCCTTCAATTAACATAAGATTACTCTAAGTTAGCTAGTAATAATTATAGCAGTGTTAGTTAAGAACACATTGAAACAAGAATCACGTACAGTTCGAAGGAATTATTAAAACTGTCACAAGAAATATTCTTGATAAAAAATGGATTTTACAAGTTTCATCAGACATTATTTGGAACGATAACAAGGAATTTTAGTTTTTCATTCTAACTTATTGATCCACCGATTAAAGGAATGTTATCTTACGTACCTGTAGTTATTGTTATTGACTCATTCCCGGACGACAGCCCGTCCACTGAAACAGCTGACACTGAAACTGTGACGTTGGTACACACGTTCAGATCCTCTTTATAGAAAGATGTTTCATAGCTTGGAATAAGTTGACATCCATTGCCCTTTACCTGGGACTGTTCCCAGCAAACCAACAAATGCGAGGCGCAGCTCCCATTGATATTGTCCCATTTTACTCTAAATGATTCGTAATCCAAAAATGCAGTTGATAGGTTCTTCACTTCTCTGGGCTCTGAAATGATTAACATTTAGTTTTTAATTATCAATAGAAGAGATTTAAAAAAACAGTACGGTGCACGGAAGATATTTTTCATTCTTATAATATAAAATGGATATATTTAATCGCAATATATGTGAAATGAATTAATACATTGTTGCAGAAACACAATGGGATAGTGAGCATCACAGTCTATCAAAGTGCATAAATAAAATAGTTTACACTGCTACAGAAACATATTGAACAAATAATAAACATCGCTCTTCACCAAAGCGTATAACAATAAACTCCCTATTTACCAGACCTCAATTTAAAAATTATATATTTTACTATAGCTTAAAAAATGGGGTTTATAAAAAAATCAAAAAATAGTTTTGATTTTAAAGAGTTTTTACAATTTTGCAGTTATATATATATATATATTATCTTTAAAAGTTGCTGAAGAATTATGTAAATTGTAGATTTCCGCTAATGGAAAGTACCCTTTAGGTAATTTCCGTAGAAAAATGAGATATAACGTTTTGTGTATAATGATAACAAGTGCCTGGGTACGAATTTTGACCAACATTGTTTCAACATATTTATAAAAAATTGCTTCTTTCTCTTTTCTCTCTAAGTGAGCTAGGTACCCTTTAGTTTAGGGATAGTTATATAGTTCCAAAAACTTCTCTGGGGAATTAGAAAGCCCTAGACACCAAGTTCCAGCCCATTAAGTAAAACTGTTTGGACTGTAAGCTGAGATACTGACGGACAGAAAAACGACATGACTCAGAGCTGACGAAATCATTAAATATCAACATCGAAAAAATTGAATGTTCTCGACAGACAATTTATTGAATAAAGTTAGTTTCATTATTTTATTTAAACTATGTCGCACTGTTGTTTTATAAATACATATATGTAACTATCACTTTCACAGATTATTTTAGCGTTTCGAATGTTTAAATGCTATTTAAGGAATCATGTGTCTCTGATTCAATTATTTAGTCTTAGATAATTTCATGAATTATATTTAAGAATTCAAATATGATGATGATTACTTAATTAAATGAAATTAAATCAAAAACAAAATTAATAATAATCTCACGTTCATTGTTAAAATCATCCGTAAACTGTTCGACGGATGCATATTCCTTCTCTTCATCACCTGGTGTGAAAATAGTGACCCTGTACCAATGGCAGGGTTCAAGGTCACTTATAGTGTACTCCTGACCAGAGAAGGCTGTGTTGGAGCAGGTTCCATCCCCATAGTCATTAGACAGTTTCCAACATACTCTGGCTAGCTCTGTAGTTGGTTGGTCCAATGAAACACTCCAGACAACTGTTATTGAGTCTCCGGTATAATTCTTGACGACCAACTTTTTGGGAGGTTCTGGAACAATAATAAACTCAAGGAATGTTATTTTATATGCGACTAACCAATTTTGCTATCAGCTTGTTTGAAACTGACCCTTGTGATAAGGGTAATAATTCCGTTGCGGATCTTCATATTCTTCCAGCAGAGCAGTGTTTATATTTTATATTTACTTGGCGTGACAGAATTAGTAACTATTCTAACATCGGACTGTGCCCCATCATTACCCAAGAATACTGTAGTTATATTTACCTTGAGCAACAGAAGCAGTAACTACTCTAACATCGAACTGTGCCCCATCATTCCCCAAGAATACTGTAGTTATATTTACCTTGAACGACAGAAGCAGTAACTACTCTAACATCGGACTGTGCCCCTGTATTCCCCAGTGCAGCCACTATTACAGTGTAGTTATTCCCCGGCTCCAGACCAGACACTGTGTAGCTTGTGTTGGTAACACTGGTACAAGAGTGTCCACCCTTGTCTTGCCAGGCTCCCCAACACACTGAGAACTGTTGAGCGCAGGTCGTGGATTCCCAGCTCACTGTCACTGAGCGAGTGTCGACATTATCCACTTTCAGGGCCGTCACTGGCTCGGGACCTTGAGTGATACAATTTAGTTTAAAATGTATAATAATAGAATAGCAACAAGGGAATTGATACACTCAATTTACCTTGGAACGTAGCAGTCTTGCATTGAAGGATTGTAATATTTCATTGGCTATATCTTATAGGTAATACATATTGTAACTGTACTGAATGTTTGCTAGCCTTCAGGGTTAACAAAGTGTACATGAATATAGCATACTGTATTAACTGCACTTTTCTAAACCCAAAAAATAAAATATAAATATAAACAAAGGCTACAATTTTTATTTCAAAAATAAATTTTATAACTTCTCAACAATCAAACAACAAACACGCAATCATAACAAATATTTATTATTCACAAATACCTGTAAACTGCGTGAGTGTGGTATCATTGTCGTGCAGTTTACCAACACCCAGTGTTGCCAACGTCACAGTATATTCTGTGCAAGACTTAAGACCATATAAATTGTGTTTGGGGTACTGTTCAAGCTTTTGTTCTGCGCATGCGCTGTCAGTTCCATTGGTCTCCTTCCAGCAGACGGAGTACATCACCAGACAGTCGAATAGTTCCAGAGGGCGTTTCCACTCCAAGTGCAAAGAATGTGACCCAGTTTGTGCTACTTTCGGTTCAGTCACTTCTCCAGGGGCTAAAACATTATTATAACAATGGAACTATATGTTACAACGTTTTATTGAAAGGTTTGCTATATTTTCTTGGAAACTTACAATAGTTTTATTTGATAAGGGCCAAATATTAAACATTAGCTACCATATGCAATAGATTTAAATAATCATTTATTGTGGATTGTGTTCGTCAAAAATGGTAGCTGAACACAGTAATTGTGTTAACCGAAGAGACGCTAGTTTGATTACAGTGTCAACGTGTCATTTTCAAATATATTCAAATTAATTGTATTGTGTTTCCTAAGTTATTTGTCAATTTTTTTTTGTGCTCTATTAATAATTTATGGCTTATCATGTTTATTTCTACTAAAATGTGTCTTACGCTATTACTGTCTAGCAATGACTTAAAATATATAAACTAGGGGAAATATATAAACTAGGTGAATAAACAAATAGTTCCAGAAACTACTTAAGTTATTTAAATGATATGAATATGCATAATTAGAAATAGGGTGGTGTTTAATATGAAATTTTTAATATTCTCGGCTCCTTGATCAGTTAAAGCGCTGTCAACATGAGATTGTAAATATTAATATTAATATGCTCCGCATCCAAACAACTTTATTTAAATATTCTAAGTACTGAGCTAAGGACGGGATGATTTTATTTAACTAATACACAAGACGAATCTTAGAATGTGTATGGAAAGTACACAGAGTACAGCTGGTTAAATTAGAACCAAAGCACCATTTTCTGGTGTTGGTATCATCATATTTTTGAATGGCCATAAAATGGTGCCGTGGCCAAACAACAGAATGGTTTATTGGCCCCCACCTAGCAACACGCTAATTCAGAAGTAGTTTGTTTAATAATAGTGAAAATAATATCGAATTTGAAACAATTGAACATAAATTAGAATTATTTTTATTCTTTCAACAACAACTAGAGCATTTATACTTATGAATGAATACTATTAATTATATAACCATATTAGCCCCTTTGGACCTAAAATCAAAAATAAGTTTATTTATAAAACTAAATATAATCTTTTGTGGCCGTGTAACAACAAACAGAATGTACAGTTGTTTATTCTTAAAACAAAGTATGGAGAATTTGATCACACTTGACAACAGATATTAAGTGTTTCAGAAATATTACCTCCAGCTCCTGATGTGGTGAGTTTGTACGAACGCTCAGATACGGCATCCTGTTGGTTGGCTGCTTCTATGTACAATAGCTGAACTTTACAATGAGTCAGGTTGCTCAAAATGTGCTCTAACTTTCCTTCAGTCACGTTAGTTGATTTTACATGGAATCTTTCATTACGTGTTCCCACGATGTAATGGCTGACACAGTCCTCTCCTGGCAAGGGCGGATCCCATTTCAGGCCAATCGAGCCCAACTCAACAACCCAGCTTGTCAAATTCTGGACACGCCCAGGTCCTGTACATAAGTATTCACAGGTTGGTAATATGTAGCTTGTGAATAAGCCTGGAGAGTTCTCACCCTTTTCCTTGATTGGTAACAGTAATTAACTATAGCGTTATTATCACCAACACTTATTTAAACATAAACAAATATGTTTCTTTCTTTTAATTTTACAACATAGTTTTAATAACATTAATATGAAGTGGAGAATCATTCTCTACACACAGTGAATTATTAGATTCATTATACAATATTCCAGTACCAATAGGATGCATTACTCGCTGCAATCGTCACGTGACGGTACCAGTACCAGAGACTACAATGACTAAATGGAGGTGCTTACGTGGGCCAGGCCCTCTCAGATAAGTCCCATCGTCCAGTGGGAGATATCTCACAAGGTCAGTCCACTGACAGCTACACAGTAGTTCATCGCTCCAGCCCAGGCGGGTCCGCGATTCAATAAAGGTGTTTATATTTTGTTTTAGCTTGTATTTAATATGTGTTAAAGATCCAGAAATTAGGTAATGAGTGAAAGCTCTTAGTTAAGATGACTAAAATAGATTTTTTATGTATTTAAATTCAGATTTTTTCATTAAAACTGCAAGAAATACTTGAAATTAAACGCTTAGGAGCACATCAGCTTAGTAACTTTACATTTATGCAGGAGGATGGCAAGAAAAAATAACTTGTTCGAATGCTTTGTTTGGTAAAATATATTTGTTAATTTTGAATGAAGAAAAAAAGCTTATTTTGTGTTTATAGTTTATTATTTGGTGGTGTGGGGTTGAGTACAATGGTAGGCTGTAAGGATCTTAAACGTTTAAGTGAAAGAAAAAAATACATGAGAAATTTGCAATTCCTTTGGAAAATGTATGTAGGCTTAAAATATTTGGAACAATAAATATTATATCACAAATAGATTCCGCGGTTGGAGCGTAATTTAAGGAAGTTAAAAATAATCAATATGTTCCTTGGAACGCCATGGGACAGGACCGGTTAAATTTGCTGGCTGTTTGTTGATTGTTCTATACTTAAGGAGTAAATTGTTTAGTTTCCAAACTTCAACAACAGAGTCATAGATATGTTTTGACAGTCCGAAAAACAAACTTGTCCAACTTTTGTACAAATAATGAAATAATAGCCTTCCTTGGTAAGCTTAATTGAAAGCCAGTATTATTTTATTATTTCTCTTTTTAGATTTGTTTTGTGGTTTTATAATCCTAGTAAATTTTAAAAATAAGAAAACTTAAATGAATTTAATTTAATATGTAAACATGTGGCAAGAAAAAATCATTACCTGTAAGCTTTGACCTGGCCCCAGCAAAAATAAATATCACGCCCCGCCACTGGTTATTATTGCATTTTCTTGTTCGTGTTTTATCTCTACAAGACTAAGAAACTGTACTGAGATTTGCCGAGAAGTTTGGAATATCAAATAGAATTAACCAATCAGATTAACCAACATCTCAAGCTTAGTGACATAAGATTTACATATATTTACCTCGCTTTTATTATAGTGAACGATTAAATATTATGATATGAGTTGAGTCATCAACCTAATGTAAATAATATTATGCATCATCAATAACCTGGTGATTAATGTTTTAATAGATGCTATTATTCAAATTAATTTAACCTAAATCAATATATATTGAAAAAGATTACCAGAATTCGTCAGGACAGTGTTTCTGATGGATATTAACTTAATATTATAATCTTTAAAAATCAAAGAGGATCAATGACTGAAAATATTGTATTTTCCTTAATATTTCAGTATATGTGGTTAATACAAAACTTCCTGCATACGATTCCCGTGCTCCAGTGGTCAGTTTCCAAAACAGGTGATGTTTGAGTTAGGTGAATGATTACTTTCAACTAGAAATAACTTTGAAATATGTATATTTGCTGTCGTGAGAGAAACATAAATTAAAAAAACCATGAAAAATATTAGATATCTAAACGATCTCTATGTGCCTTCAAGTAACATAAGATTACTATATGTTAGCTGGTAATTAGTAGCAGTGTTAGTTAAGGAAACATTGAGACAAGAAGTACGTACACTTCGAAGGAAGTATTAAAACTGCCACAAGAAATATTCTTGTTAAAAACAGGGTTTTACAAGTTTCATCAGACATTATTTGGATTGTTACCAAGGAATTTAATTTTTCATTCCAACTTATTGATCCACCGATCTAAGGAATATAATCTTACGTACCTGTAGTTATTGTTATTGACTCATTCCCGGACGACAGCCCGTCCACTGAAACAGCTGACACTGAAACTGTGACGTTGGTACACACGTTCAGATCCTCTTTATAGAAAGATGTTTCATAGCTTGGAATAAGTTGACATCCATTGCCCTTTACCTGGGACTGTTCCCAGCAAACCAACAAATGCGAGGCGCAGCTCCCATTGATATTGTCCCATTTTACTCTAAATGATTCGTAATCCAAATATTCAGTTGATAGGTTCTTCACTTCTCTGGGCTCTGAAATGATTAACATACAGTTTTTAATTATCAATAGAAGAGATTTTAAAAAACAGTACGGTGCACGGAAAATATTTTTCATTCTTATAATATAAAATGGATATATTTAATCGCAATATATGTGAAATGAATTAATACATTGTTGCAGAAACACAATGGGATAGTGAGCATCGCAGTCTATCAAAGAGCATAAATAAAATAGTTTACACTGCTACAGAAACATATTGAACAAATAATAAACATCGCCCTTCACCAAAGAGTATAACAATAAACTCCCTATTTACCAGACCTCAATTTAAAAATTATATATTTTACTATATGTTAAAAAAATGGGGTTTATAAAAAAAATCAAAAAATAATTTTGATTTTAAAGAGTTTTACAATTTTGCAGTAATATATATTATCTTAAAGAGTTGCTGAAGAATGATGTAAATTGTAGATTTACGCTTATGGAAAGTACCCTCTAAGTAATTTCCCTAGAAAAATGAGATATAACGTTTTGTGTATAATGATAACAAATGCCTGGGTACGAATTTTGACCAAAATTGTTTCAACCGATTTATAGAAAATTGCTTCTTTCTCTTTTCTCTCTAAGTGAGCTAGGTACCCTTTAGTTTAGGGATAGTTATATAGTTCCAAAAACTTCTCTGGGGAATTAGAAAGCCCTAGACACCAAGTTCCAGCCCATTAAGTAAAACTGTTTAGACTGTAAGCTGAGATACTGACGGACAGAAAAACGACATGACTCAGAGCTGATGAAATCATTAAATATCAACATCGAAAAAATTGAATGTTCTCGACTGACAATTTATTGAATAAAGTTAGTTTCATTATTTTATTTAAACTATGTCGCACTGTTGTTTTATAAATACATATAAATAACTATCACTTTCACAGATTATTTTAGCGTTTCGAATGTTTAAATGATATTTAAGGAATCATGTGTCTCTGATTCAATTATTTAGTCTTAGATAATTTCATGAATTATATTTAAGAATTCAAATATGATGATGATTACTTAATTAAATGAAATTAAATCAAAAACAAAATTAATAATAATCTCACGTTCATTGTTAAAATCATCCGTAAACTGTTCGACGGATGCATATTCCTTCTCTTCATCACCTGGTGTGAAAATAGTGACCCTGTACCAATGGCAGGGTTCAAGGTCACTTATAGTGTACTCCTGACCAGAGAAGGCTGTGTTGGAGCAGGTTCCATCCCCATAGTCATTAGACAGTTTCCAACATACTCTGGCTAGCTCTGTAGTTGGTTGGTCCAATGAAACACTCCAGACAACTGTTACTGAGTCTCCGGTATAATTCTTGACGACCAACTCTTTGGGAGGTTCTGGAACAATAATAAACTCAAGGAATGTTATTTTATATGCGACTAACCAATTTTGCTATCAGCTTGTTTGAAACTGACCCTTGTGATAAGGGTAATAATTCCGTTGCGGATCTTCATATTCTTCCAGTGGAGCAGTGTTTATATTTTATATTTACTTTGAGCAACATAAGTAGTAACTACTCTAACATCGGACTGTGCCCCATCATTCCCCAAGGATACTGTACTTATATTTACCTTGAGTGACAGAATCAGTAACTACTCTAACATCGGACTGTGCCCCATCATTCCCCAAGGATACTGTACTTATATTTACCTTAAGCGACAGAAGCAGTAACTACTCTAACATCGGACTGTGCACCATCATTCCCCAAGGATACTGTACTTATATTTACCTTGAGTGACAGAAGCAGTAACTACTCTAACATCGGACTGTGCCCCAGTATTCCCCAAGAATACTGTATTTATATTTACCTTGAGCGACAGAATCAGTAACTACTCTAACATCGGACTGTGCCCCAGTATTCCCCAAGAATACTGTAGTTATATTTACCTTGAGCGACAGAGGATGTAACTACTCTAACATCGGACTGTGCCCCATCATTCCCCAAGAATACTGTAGTTATATTTACCTTGAGCGACAGAAGCAGTAACTACTCTAACATCGGACTGTGCCCCAGTATTCCCCAAGGATACTGTAGTTATATTTACCTTGAGCGACAGAGGATGTAACTACTCTAACATCGGACTGTGCCCCATCATTCCCCAAGAATACTGTAGTTATATTTACCTTGAGCGACAGAAGCAGTAACTACTCTAACATCGGACTGTGCCCCTGTATTCCCCAGTGCAGCCACTATTACAGTGTAGTTATTCCCGGCTCCAGACCAGACACTGTGTAGCTTGTGTTGGTAACACTGGTACAAGAGTGTCCACCCTTGTCTTGCCAGGCTCCCCAACACACTGAGAACTGTTGAGTGCAGGTCGGGGATTCCCAGCTCACTGTCACTGAGCGAGTGTCGACATTATCCACTTTCAGGGCCGTCACTGGCTCGGGACCTTGTAAAATATATAAAATGTAAAAGTGAGTTTGTTTTATAAGTGATTTCTAAATGTTTAGTTTATCTATTATACATGTATAAAGCCTTGTAAATATACGAAACGGCTGAGACCATATTCTAAGGGATCTAAGATTTATTAATGAACTGTTTACGTTAACACGACTTAAAATTGAAATAATTATGTTATTTTACTTTTAAACTTTTGGAATAACTAACAGGTGCCGGAACTATGGATTTAAAATGTAATCTTTAATGGTTGTTTATTTTTATTTTCGTTCTTTTAAACTGATGTACTTAAAGTTTGCTTATATTTGATTACTGTACCATATTAATGTTTAACAAACTAGATAAAGAGTTAGTTAAAATGTTTATTTGTACTGATTTACCTGTAAACACCGTTAAACCTGTTGTATTCCCAATAATCTTCGTAGACCCCATAGAGGCAACTCTCACAATATATTCTGTGCAAGATTGAAGCCCATATATGCTGTGATCGGGATACAATCCCAGACCTTGTCGCTCACATCTCTGTTGAGTTTTACCCGTCTCTCTCCAACAAACTGAATATTTGAAGAGACATTGTTCGTTTTCTGAAGGGGGGGACCACGTCACGTGTAAACTGTGAGACTTTGTTTCAAACACTTTAAAATCTTTGACCTGCCCGGGAGCTGAAACCATTTTACAAGATCAAAACATACAAGTTGTGTTGAGTTTTATAAATAAATATAAATATTATAAATATTTAAAACAATACATACTTAGTTTTAACCAGTTAAAGATAACACTTATTTTAAATATGTTTATGAAAGTTTTGTTAAAACATTACACACGTTATGAAATTATACCTAACCTTGATATACTTATATCAATAAATAATATATTAATAAACACTAGAATCCAAATGAGTAAATGAATAATTGAGATAAGAATTTAATCCAGTATTCTCGGTTATGTATGACAACATTTCATCACAAATTTTACTGGTTCAGATCACATCCTTGGACAGTCTTCACCCCTTACTTGATGTCGAGACTCGGTTTTAGGTAAAGTGTGAGCGCAATGGCTATAGACAACCTAAAGTTTGGTTGTTGAAACATTCATCAGTAATCATATTCAGACTCACCGTCTTAAATGAGTGAATAATGACCCTTGGTAGCTCAACTACAGAGAAAACAATCGCACGTTCCTTTTAGGTTCATATTTTCAATTTGTCCTTTAGCAAGTCTAAAGAAATTTATTTTATTGTGTTGCAGAATGTTAAAGATGGAGAATATCTGACTATTAGACAAATAAACCTTTACGTAGTGAATTGGGTATAACTTATTTTTAAATAAACTAACTAATGGTTTTTTTTTTAGCACACTATAATATTTATTTGAATAAAACAAAGCATTTTTGAAATTACCCAAAAGTTCCAAATAAAACATTTAAAGTTATTTTGTTATATAATATTTGTTTACATGTTTTAGAACCAAAATAATTAATATTTTATTCCAAGCGAAACATCAAAAACAAACTAGACATGTTTTTTACTTCAATATTATATTTCTTACCATTCACAGCTGTGTACCCATAACGCATTATTGGTCTGGAGGTATCGCCGTCTTCTGAAATAACTCGAATAAAGAAGTGTTGGTTGTTACAAGACTCGAGATTATGGAAAACATACTCCGTCTCGTTCAGTGATACAGTCACATTTTGTATGTTCTCACTCTCAGTGTAAGAAATTATGTTGACCAGCCTGGCACAGCTCCAGCCTTTTGTTGGGGGTTCCCATTTGACGGCAATCGAGTCGGGGCCTAGTGATGTCAACGTGAGATTTTCAATCTCTCCAGGACCTGAGTTTCAACAGTAAACAAATGTAAGACTTTAAGATATATATATATATAATTTACTAGGTTCGATAAGTTTGTTTGGTTGATAGTTTTCAGGAAAAATATGTTCACTCAGTTTTACCTGAAATATATCAGTCTTATCATGATGGATAACTGGCCCCATGGTTTAGTGGTACACCTGGTTCAGGACCAAGGGGTCCCGGGTTAGATTCCCGGCTGGGGAATCAACCTAACAGTCGCCAGGGTTTGGTAAATCAGTCTTAAGTCTGGTTCAATTGTTTCCCTTAGTTCCACACCCTCTTACTCACTATCACCTTCTTACTCACTATCACCCTCATACTATCACCATCATCTCATATCATCGGGACATGTAAGGAACCTCCACGGAAAGGATGTACTATTAGTAAATTTGGGTGTCCCCTGGACAACGGTACATTAGTACTGGATAATCTTTCCACAGACTGGGTTACAAATTATGTTGCCCAGACGCGTAATATTATTACTATTATTATTACTATTATTATTATTATTATTATTATTATTATTATTATTATTATTATTATTATTATTATTATTATTATTATTACTATTATTACCTTGCAAGACTCTGACTTTTATGAACCAGAAATTGCAAAAAAAAAAAAACAGCAACTAAAGAATGAAAATAACCATTTTAAATAAATACTTCAAAATTAATCTTGCATCCTGCTGAATATAACATTGATTTGCCGCTATCTGCTTCAGAAGTAATAGCTACCTCTTCCAATTAGAGCCTTTCCGGCCTGTTTTCAGTATCTCCTCGGAAATGTTGATTTTCCGACCATACAATCAAAGAGTGTACAAAGTTGAAACCTACAATACAATTTTCATAGAAAAGACTATTTAAAAAAATACATTTTTATGGTCAGTATTGATAACGTTTTACTATGTTATTATTGTTACTTTATGGATATTGATAATATCTATCATTAGTGACATCTGAGGACTACATGACTTGACGTATGAACACGTGAAAGTATATTTAGTAAATTTTCTAGCTATCGTCCAAAGAATATTGGATTGTCCATTATCTTCTTATTCCTATACCTGTCTGGTTAAAAACCTGGTGTCTGGTATACATTCATTTACAAAACATCGGTAATATCTAAATATATTCATATTCAGAATAAATGCCTGAGCATATCTCACCATTGGCGAAAACCAAGAGAATATTTTCTAAAAACCTAGAGTATGATGACCAGGATGTTTGTTATTATTATTATTATTATTATTATTATTATTATTACTATTATTATTATTATTATTATTATTAATATAAGCACCGCGTCTTACTACCCATTTGGGTTATACGCAAGAATGTTTGTTCACATGAACATTGATTGTGATGTACCAGCAAAAAGCTGACATGTCATCAAAGTCAGAGATTGTAGCTATCATCTATGCCAAGTAATAAACAAATGGTATACTTCCTACATATTCTTTTCTCACATACCACTATATTTCTGGGCTCTCTGCATTTAGCTACACCAAAGGGGTAGGGATGAATATAGAGGAAGTGTATCCATATTTACGTGGGGGTATGAAAAAACCACCTTCACTACATTGGTCTCGAACTTGAACCTCAACCTCCCCGTCATCGGCCAATAAGACAGGATGAACCTTACATTTGGTCAGCGTGCCCACCGATGCGTGTGTTTACCTGTAAATTGGTGCCAAGTCTTGTTGGTGGACTTGAGGCCTTCTATTGATGATGTGTAGGTTGTGACTGTGTAGTTGGTGCAATGTTCGAGATCTTTGATAATTAGTTCTTGGTTGGCCAGGCTCACTCGACAACCTTCCTCCAGTCCATCTATCTTCTTCCAGCACAAAGTGAAACTATAGATACACGTTCCATTATGTTCCCCTCTCTCTTTCCATAGTGCACCTATCTCGTTAGACCTGCTACCGAGTTTGAGACTCTCAGATACTCCAGGAGCTGTAAATTAACAATCAGATCCATATTCTCTTAATGTAACACATTTGTAACATGCTATTATAAAACTCACCACATCACCCCTGAAGAGACTTGTATGCTCCAACCCCACCCACACACTGCCCGTTCACAACCTGCCATCAGACTAACTAGGGCAGTGGGTATCAACATTGCACTTCACACCTGTGACGTCACACCCAGAAAATAATGGAGATAGTTGTAGGCCATTCTGATTCCAGTTTATTCTATAGCCATCTAAATCAGCGTAGAAGTTTCCGGCTGGTCTATACATATGCCATGATTTCCCCTCCTTTTCCTTTCACGCCTTCTTCTAGCCATTCTTTTTATCCGTCTTTGAGATCACTGAGATCACGTGATTGTGTGGTCGGACTATATATTGGCATGTTCAACCTGTGTGGGTACTCATTATACCAAGACTTCAGCGTAGATAAGCGGTGCTATCTGCAGCAGATGTAATCTGTATATTTTTCGAAACACTCTTTCGACCTAAAATACACTAAATCTTTTTCTAAATTATCTTTTTGGGACATAAATAATATATATGTTAAAATTTTCGCTTTGGGCTTAAATCTTTCTTTTTGAACATAATCATGGGTTAATTATGAGTAAATTCATTTTGGGTTTAAAACCTTTGTTGACATATAGTCTAAGACTTGAATTTAAATTTAAATGGTTAGTTCACCACTTGGCGGATTGTCTAAACTTGTTCAATGGACCCTTGCCATCTTGTTTTCTTCGTTTGGTTTGGAGTTGTATGGCTGCTTAAAGGTTTATTTAGTAGCGTGTATTCAGACCTATAGTAATACGCTAGTTTGAAATTTATCGCAGCATCATTAGATGGCTAGATTTTTCCTATAGGCAACTAACCATCTGTTGTTAGTCTCTTTCAATTTAATTAATCCTTAGGTCGATTTTAATTATGTTCTAGTATACGTTATATTATTTCGTCACATGATGTGGATCTGTTTGTACCCTATTGTTAGTTAATTGTTCGATTGATTTGCCATCATTTTGTCTACTTAAAAAGTTTATCTGGTCATCGCGAGATGATGTTGTTATATTTATTTATTTTGTTTCAAGGTTTATCGCCTCTTATTTATTTATAATTTAACTTCTGTAGGCCCATTGGGGCAGGTATGATTATCAATGTTAAAGTAACAAGTTATTGATAATGTTGTAGGCCGAGTCTTTCACTAGGGAAATTATTAGTCCAGATCTTTGATTGCTTTATTCAACTGTTGCCGTTTTTATAAACGTATTGGCATCACATACTGTATGTATTAACCTTAACTATGGCAGAAGGCCAAACCTTCTACTTACATCTCTCTAACTTGCTTTTCGTAGATGTTTATTGTTTCTTGCTTACATATAGCACATGCTAATCTTGCTATCCACTGTATTTTATTTCCTTTGGGGAGATTTAGGCTAGTGGTTTCACATTATGATAATCCATGAGCTGAATATTAACAAACTCAGATCCATATTATCTTAATGTTGATAGAACTAGCTCAAGATAGGGATAGGTGGCGTACTTTTGTAAGTGCGGCAAGGAACTTTTCAGCTTATTTATTTTTATTTAGAACCGTGTCTTACTACCCGTTCGGGTTATACGCTTAAATACTAATTACGCTAATGGATTAGGAATATGGAAGGTTTATTTTAGAGGAAGTGAAACCGCATTTTTGTGGAGCGAAATTGGATAACCATTTAGGAAAAATCACCCCCAGTTCACTCGAACGAGATTCGAACCTAGATCTACCCGTCCTCAACAGACTAGCTCAACAAAAATCTAGCCCGTTAGCCAACTACGCCCCCGAGGAAGGTAATTTCCAGTTACTAACTCCAATAAGTAAGTATTTTTGTTATAGTGACTTACGTTCAGAGTTTCCTCCATCTGTGAAATAGATGATCTCCTCAGTGACTAAAGGGTCACTGTTCTCATCCCTTGCCTCCACAGACACAGTATACCACTGACAAGGAGATAGCTCCTTGATCACATGTTCTCCTGGTAGCTCAGTTGCATTGGCGCAGTCTTCTGGAAACTTGCTCAGTTGTTTGATCCCCCAACACACCTGGAACCTACTGGCGGGGTTGGAGGTAACATCCCAAGAAACCGTCAGAGAATCTTTAGTGGCGTTGATGGCTTTTAAGTTGAGTTTAGGAGTTGTCACGGAGAGTTCTGGAAAATAATGGACAGGGCAATATTGCTGGTAGTGATTGATTGCTTTACCTTTTAGTTGTTGCTGTTTACTCAGACAACAAACAGCCCGTGCTGTTATATCAATTTAATAATTTTATATAAGCCTACATTAGAACTCCGCCGAACTCCCCTAGCCGGGATGTGATCCCCCATTTTCTCTCCTATTCATCCCACGTGGTCGTTATTTCTGTCCAATTTATAATCAAATTGTTCAATTTTGTAGTGTTTAATTTATTTCGAAAGTATTAATATTACTGTTAGATTAGTGTTTTTAGTAGATAAGACTGTTTTTCTTTCCCTTGGATTTGACCATCCAAATTATCGACCGTTTTAACCAACATTGCCACGGATTAATTAGGATGTTCGGCGTTATACTGTAGTTATATTCTATCACGAATGTATTTCCTCACATCCATTATTATTGAAATTGTTTTCATAGAAATGAAAGACTGGTTATCCACAATCTCACCCCTTCCTCACCACATCGGCGGCCTTGCAGTTTAAGGCGTTATACTCGTATTTCACAATCTGATGGAGTAGTATTTTAGAAGCGTGGTATTTTAGAAGCATGGTTTTCCAAGTGTGAGCTATCACTGTTGTTTTCTCATCCTCTCTACAAGCTAATACAAGTGAATTTCCTTGATCCTCTTCATTCTTACCGTCACTAAACCGCTTGTTAAAACGATAAAAATAATAACCTTAACTCAACTTGTGTTACCAACCACTCCATCTCGTTTATAACTAAACAGTATTTTTAATATTTAAAGTTATATTTCTTTGATAAAATAGATTTTAAATCATTTAGTGTATGAATAAGTAAACAGATCATTATAATCTAATAAAAATATAATTTTAAAATTAATATTTTACCTGCACATTTTGATATTGTCTGAATAACAGAAAACAGGACGAGACATTTCCAAAAGTCATTTTGTACTCTGAAAAAGAAATTAGTTTATTTGTAGATTAGTATTTTAAATCAATTTAATTTTAGGTAGTTAGATGGTGATGGGGAAGTAATTAGATCATGCAGTGTTAAGCTTATTTGGAAAGGCTTTTGAAGAATTTAGATAATGGTTGAATCTATTCAAACTGTACCAAAATTTTTTATAAAACCTTATACATACTTAATCCCGCTGTTCCCTTACGGGGTAGGCGGTAAAATGTACATATAGCTCAAAAAACAACTCCATACTCATTAACTTTCTCCACACTTCCCTATCCTTGCATACTCCCTTCTCTTCAACAACATCCATACATCGAGTCATACATGCTATTTTATTATTAAAACTATTAATGTTTCTCTTTTTCACAGATTCGTCCACAACATTTAGCCACGTCTTACATGGCCAACCCTTCATTTTGATCCACACACTATACCTACGTATACATCTTAATCAAGACACATCATGTACTCGTTTAAGAATGAAAATAGATTTAACTTGATTGATTTTTACATGTATATCAATCTCATAAGCGTATTTATTTTTATTTGTAAAACAATCGTAAAATGTAGTTTTTCATATGTAAATTACCGTAATTATATAGTTATTTTTACATGTAAATCAATAAACCGTAAAAGGTAGTTATTGTATATATAAATTTATCGTAATAATGTAGTTTTTTGTACGTAGGTATATGGTAATAATATAGTTATTTATGTATGTAAATATAGATACATATATTAAAAATATAGTTTTTTAATGTAAATATATATTAATAATATAGTTATTTTTAAATGTAAATATATATTAATAATGTAGCTATTTTTATTGTAAAGATATATTAATAATATAGTTATTTCTTAATTTAGTTATTTTTTAATGTAAATATAAATTAATAATGAAGTTATTTTTTAATGTAAGTATATATTAATAATGTAGTTATTTCTTAATGTAAATATATATTAATAATGTAGTTATTTTTAATGTAAATATATATAAATAATGTAGTTATTTCTTAATGTAAATATATATTAATAATGTAGTTATTTTTAATGTAAATACATATTAATAATGTAATTATTTTAAAATGTAAATATATAGTAATAATGTAGTTATTTTAGCATGTAAATATATAGTAATTCTGTAGTTATTTTAGTACGTAACTATATATTAATATTGTAGATATATTACAAGCAGCATTGAAACTGTTCCCAATGAAACCAGACATACATCCATCAGTCGTACGTAACTATATATTAATATTGTAGATTTACTACAAGCAGCATTGAAACTGTTTCCAATGAAACCAGACATACATCCATCAGTCGTACGTAACTATATATTAATATTGTAGATTTACTACAAGCAGCATTGAAACTGTTTCCAATGAAACCAGACATACATCAGTCGATGTAACACAACCTACCTCATGTTAACTGCTGGATAGTTTCACTCGCTACACTGACAAATTTGCTCTTCTCTGAATGTGGAACGTCTCATCACCGGAAGTACGTATCGCAATATTCGTTAGCAGGACCACTTTTAATCTTCTCGTGATTATAATACTGTTGTTATTTGAGATAAGAGATGGATGGTCCAAGAAACAACTGGGGGAGTAGTTTTAATTGATGTCTGATGCTTATGCAATATTCATATATGTATACTTAGTAACAAATATTCCCACTAAGTTTACAAGTGAAGTAAAGGGCGAGGTTTGAATCCCAGTTGCGATGCAGAATGACATTTTCTTCCTAAATTGCTCCCTGCTCTAATTCACCTTTGAATAAAATAATGTATTGACCTGTTAATCTTTCACGCTAGTGTCCGCGAGGGGCGCTAGCAATCTAAAACCTGCATCGGTGGCTACGCGGACAAAATGTCAAGCTCTTTTAGTTTGGTTTTATAGTTACGAGGAGTATGGGGTTTTAATCCCAGCCCGATTTTCTGGAAAGGGAGCTCTATTCTAAGAGGTTTATCCATCTGCCTCCACGCAAATGCGGGGACGCTTCCTCTAAAACCCCTACCCCACAAGTGTAATTAAGTGGCGCTAGTCGTGTTGAGCTCGGCCGCCGAGGACGGGGAGATCGAGGTTCGAATCTCGGTCGGGTGAACTGGGGGTGGTTTTTCCTAAATGGTTTTCCACTATCCCTCCACGCAAATGCGGGTTCACTTCCTCTAAATTCAACCTTCCCAATTCCTAATCCATTAGTTAGTACTTAAGCGTATAACCCGAACGGGTAGTAAGACGCGGTGCTAAATATTATATTATATTATGTAATTAAGTGTGAATAGTTTAGACATGTGGCAAATTATGGTAGATTTATTTCCTAATATTAGTTTTTAATTTAAGAGAGAAAAATCATTAGGGTGTAATTCAAAGAACTACAACATGATTATTCCTCTGAAAAATATGCTGTCTTGTTTCAGGAACTGGTGTGCTAACCACGCGCCTAATCCTACCTGTCACTATGTGAGTAGTTTCTCGTGTTCTTAACAGAATGAAATAATAAACACATGAGTTTCTTTACATTTAATGAAAAATAAAATACAAGGAAACAATGCATGCTACAAGATGGCCTGGAATATTCTATGAGTTAGTAAAACAGAGTCGATGCAATGCATACAACGTTGTTTATTTATTTATTGTTTGTATTAAAACATCAATTCACGTCTTCCCCGGTTTGATGGCATCCGCTGAAACAAAACCGGGAACTCAATTACTTTCCAGCGTCAGAAAACTTCATGAAGCAATAGTGTACCCCAGGGGGGCTTGAGGGGACTCTCAATCCTGCTTACGCTACTGATATGAAGCAAGAGTTTTTTTAACCTTTTTAGGATTACAAACCTCACACAATATGTCCCCACATTCCCAGATTGTCAAAATAAACATCATCATCAGGTACCGGTATGAATTAAAAATATGTCAATAGCTTGGTTCTCGGTGTTACCGAGTGCGTTTTGAAATAAACAGATACATATCTAATGTAAGACATTTACTGAATAATGTGATCCATTTGACGATCTACTTTCACTTGTTCTTGATTTGTGGCCGATGTTCCATTTCCAAAATAAACTAATGTATGGTAAAGATTTTAAAAACTTATTTCTCGTTTAGTGTTACCGTCCCCCCTGCAATTACTGTGCTCATATTTTACATCGCAGTAAAAGATATCAGATTCTATTAAAGCAAATTTAAATGTTCTGTACTAGTACAGACTAGTACTACCTAGTCTGTTCTAGACTAGTACAGACTAGTACTAGATAGTCCACGAAAGTCTCACCTCGAGGCATGAGCGCCGCGAAGACGAACGGATCTGAGCGCTCTCCGTTCGACCCCAGGGCGGTGACTATGAAGGTGTACTTGGTGTCCGGCTGCAGACCAGTCGCTGTGTGTCTCGTGTTGGTGACACTGGTGCACGTGTGGTTCCCTCTGTCTTGCCAGGACCCCCAACACACCAAGAACTGCTCGGCGCACGGCGGGGACTTCCAGCGGACAGTCACTGCTTCAGGACCAAGGACGGTCAACATGGGCTTCATGAGCTGGACCCTCTCAGGACCTGAAGGACATTCAAGACAGGAGGACCGAGCCTTAGCTCAGGAGTTCTTGGCAAGAGTAGTTTCTATCTCTCCTTGACGGGACTGTACTTCCAGTCAGTATCAAACTAAATCTTTAAAAGCAATGCACGAACATCATCTTACTACATTATTGTGTGTGTGGTTGGTCAAGCTGATACTGACTGGAAGGAAACTGTTTACCAGTATCCCTGGTAACAGCCCGGGAGTCTCAAATACTCTGGGATATTACGGCAATAATCAATTAATCCAACAAACAGTAACAATAATGTTAGTCTACATTTTGTATTTTCCTCTAGTATAATATTTCCCCTCTGTCAAATTCTCAGTAATTTATTACTATAAAAATATAGATTTGTATCAGAATTTAATTTTGTATCCAAAATAATAATTCTCATCATAAAGCAACGATTCCATTGATTGAATTTCTTTCTGGTGGACCAATTTAGACTTCACGTTCGTAGAATTATCTTGTATTAAAACTGATTTCCTCAATTTAATATTGGGTTTCTGACCCGCTGATGATTTGGATGAGGTAAACACTTGAAGACTTAACTTATTTGAGATATACTCACCATTTACCGCTAAACAAGGGAAGTCTTACCTTGATTGATTACACCATGGCCCTATTTTATAAGTTACACCATAGTGGAACCAAGCAAGGTAGGCTCGTTCCCAGGTTACACTATGGATACAATTATCCTAATTTACACAGTCAAATGGTCCACACGTGTCTGTGAACTGACTATACAACATCTCCCAATGTACAGTCAAATGGTCCCCACGTGCCTGTGAACTGACTATACAACATCTCCCAATAGACACAGTCAAATGGTCCACACGTGTCTGTGAACTGACTATACAACATCTCCCAATGTACAGTCAAATGGTCCCCACGTGCCTGTGAACTGACTATACAACATTTCCCAATAGACACAGTCAAATGGTCCCCACGTGTCTGTGAACTGACTATACAACATCTCCCAATAGACACAGTCAAATGGTCCCCACGTGCCTGTGAACTGACTATACAACATCTCCCAATAGACACGGTCAAATGGTCCTCACGTGCCTGTGAACTGACTATACAACATCTCCCAATAGACACAGTCAAATGGTCCCCACGTGCCTGTGAACTGACTATACAACATCTCCCAATAGACACAGTCAAATGGTCCCCACGTGCCTGTGAACTGACTATACAACATCTCCCAATGTACAGTCAAATGGTCCCCACGTGCCTGTGAACTGACTATACAACATCTCCCAATAGACACAGTCAAATGGTCCACACGTGTCTGTGAACTGACTATACAACATCTCCCAATGTACAGTCAAATGGTCCCCACGTGCCTGTGAACTGACTATACAACATTTCCCAATAGACACAGTCAAATGGTCCCCACGTGTCTGTGAACTGACTATACAACATCTCCCAATAGACACAGTCAAATGGTCCCCACGTGCCTGTGAACTGACTATACAACATCTCCCAATAGACACAGTCAAATGGTCCACACGTGTCTGTGAACTGACTATACAACATCTCCCAATGTACAGTCAAATGGTCCCCACGTGCCTGTGAACTGACTATACAACATCTCCCAATAGACACAGTCAAATGGTCCCCACGTGCCTGTGAACTGACTATACAACATCTCCCAATATACAGTCAAATGGTCCCCACGTGCCTGTGAACTGACTATACGACATCTCCCAATGTACAGTCAAATGGTCCCCACGTGCCTGTGAACTGACTATACAACATCTCCCAATGTACAGTCAAATGGTCCCCACGTGCCTGTGAACTGACTATACAACATCTCCCAATAGACACAGTCAAATGGGCCCCACGTGCCTGTGAACTGACTATACAACATTTCCCAATAGACACAGTCAAATGGTCCCCACGTGCCTGTGAACTGACTATACAACATCTCCCAATAGACACAGTCAAATGGTCCCCACGTGTCTGTGAACTGACTATACAACATCTCCCAATGTACAGTCAATTGGTCCCCACGTGCCTGTGAACTGACTATACAACATCTCCCAATAGACACAGTCAAATGGTCCCCACGTGCCTGTGAACTGACTATACAACATCTCCCAATATACAGTCAAATGGTCCCCACGTGCCTGTGAACTGACTATACAACATCTCCCAATAGACACAGTCAAATGGTCCTCACGTGCCTGTGAACTGACTATACAACATCTCCCAATATACAGTCAAATGGTCCCCACGTGCCTGTGAACTGACTATACAACATCTCCCAATAGACACAGTCAAATGGTCCCCACGTGCCTGTGAACTGACTATACAACATCTCCCAATAGACACAGTCAAATGGTCCTCACGTGCCTGTGAACTGACTATACAACATCTCCCAATAGACACAGTCAAATGGTCCCCACGTGCCTGTGAACTGACTATACAACATCTCCTAATAGACACAGTCAAATGGTCCCCACGTGTCTGTGAACTGACTATACAACATCTCCCAATGTACAGTCAATTGGTCCCCACGTGCCTGTGAACTGACTATACAACATCTCCCAATAGACACAGTCAAATGGTCCCCACGTGCCTGTGAACTGACTATACAACATCTCCCAATATACAGTCAAATGGTCCCCACGTGCCTGTGAACTGACTATACAACATCTCCCAATAGACACAGTCAAATGGTCCTCACGTGCCTGTGAACTGACTATACAACATCTCCCAATAGACACAGTCAAATGGTCCCCACGTGCCTGTGAACTGACTATACAACATCTCCCAATAGACACAGTCAAATGGTCCCCACGTGCCTGTGAACTGACTATACAACATCTCCCAATAGACACAATCAAATGGTCCCCACGTGTCTGTGAACTGACTATACAACATCTCCCAATATACACAGTCAAATGGGCCCCACGTGCCTGTGAACTGACTATACAACATCTCCCAATAGACACAGTCAAATGGTCCCCACGTGCCTGTGAACTGACTATACAACATCTCCCAATATACAGTCAAATGGTCCCCACGTGCCTTTGAACTGACTATACAACATCTCCCAATGTACAGTCAAATGGTCCCCACGTGCCTGTGAACTGACTATACAACATCTCCCAATGTACAGTCAAATGGTCCCCACGTGCCTGTGAACTGACTATACAACATCTCCCAATAGACACAGTCAAATGGTCCCCACGTGCCTGTGAACTGACTATACAACATCTCCCAATAGACACAGTCAAATGGTCCCCACGTGCCTGTGAACTGACTATACAACATCTCCCAATAGACACAGTCAAATGGTCCCCACGTGTCTGTGAACTGACTATACAACATCTCCCAATAGACACAGTCAAATGGTCCCCACGTGCCTGTGAACTGACTATACAACATCTCCCAATAGACACAGTCAAATGGTCCTCACGTGCCTGTGAACTGACTATACAACATCTCCCAATAGACACAGTCAAATGGTCCCCACGTGCCTGTGAACTGACTATACAACATCTCCCAATAGACACAGTCAAATGGTCCCCACGTGTCTGTGAACTGACTATACAACATCTCCCAATGTACAGTCAATTGGTCCCCACGTGCCTGTGAACTGACTATACAACATCTCCCAATAGACACAGTCAAATGGTCCCCACGTGCCTGTGAACTGACTATACAACATCTCCCAATATACAGTCAAATGGTCCCCACGTGTCTGTGAACTGACTATACAACATCTCCCAATAGACACAGTCAAATGGTCCTCACGTGCCTGTGAACTGACTATACAACATCTCCCAATAGACACAGTCAAATGGTCCCCACGTGCCTGTGAACTGACTATACAACATCTCCCAATAGACACAGTCAAATGGTCCCCACGTGCCTGTGAACTGACTATACAACATCTCCCAATAGACACAATCAAATGGTCCCCACGTGTCTGTGAACTGACTATACAACATCTCCCAATATACACAGTCAAATGGGCCCCACGTGCCTGTGAACTGACTATACAACATCTCCCAATAGACACAGTCAAATGGTCCCCACGTGCCTGTGAACTGACTATACAACATCTCCCAATATACAGTCAAATGGTCCCCACGTGCCTGTGAACTGACTATACAACATCTCCCAATGTACAGTCAAATGGTCCCCACGTGCCTGTGAACTGACTATACAACATCTCCCAATGTACAGTCAAATGGTCCCCACGTGCCTGTGAACTGACTATACAACATCTCCCAATAGACACAGTCAAATGTTCCCCACGTGCCTGTGAACTGACTATACAACATCTCCCAATGTACAGTCAAATGGTCCCCACGTGCCTGTGAACTGACTATACAACATCTCCCAATAGACACAGTCAAATGGTCCCCACGTGCCTGTGAACTGACTATACAACATCTCCCAATAGACACAGTCAAATGGTCCCCACGTGCCTGTGAACTGACTATACAACATCTCCCAATAGACACAGTCAAATGGTCCCCACGTGCCTGTGAACTGACTATACAACATCTCCCAATAGACACAGTCAAATGGTCCCCACGTGCCTGTGAACTGACTATACAACATCTCCCAATAGACACAGTCAAATGGTCCTCACGTGTCTGTGAACTGATTATACAACATCTCCCAATAGACACAGTCAAATGGTCCCCACGTGCCTGTGAACTGACTATACAACATCTCCCAATGTACAGTCAAATGGTCCCCACGTGCCTGTGAACTGACTATACAACATCTCCCAATAGACACAGTCAAATGGGCCCCACGTGCCTGTGAACTGACTATACAACATCTCCCAATAGACACAGTCAAATGGTCCCCACGTGCCTGTGAACTGACTATACAACATCTCCCAATGTACAGTCAAATGGTCCCCACGTGCCTGTGAACTGACTATACAACATCTCCCAATAGACACAGTCAAATGGTCCCCACGTGTCTGTGAACTGACTATACAACATCTCCCAGTAGACACAGTCAAATGGTCCCCACGTGCCTGTGAACTGACTATACAACATCTCCCAATAGACACAGTCAAATGGTCCCCACGTGTCTGTGAACTGACTATACAACATCTCCCAATAGACACAGTCAAATGGTCCTCACGTGCCTGTGAACTGACTATACAACAACTCCTAATAGACACAGTCAAATGGGCCCCACGTGCCTGTGAACTGACTGATGATGGTGGCGTTGCCCATCAGTTTCTCTGCACCCAGAGCCCCCACCATGATGGTGTAGTTGGTGCAAGGCTTCAGACCGTAGATGCTGTGTTTGGGGAACCTGTCCAGTTTCTGTAAGGAGCAGTTCTTGAGGTCCGAGGCTTCCTCTTGCCAGCACACAGAGTACCTCAGGAGGCAGTTAAACCTCTCAGTAGGAACCTTCCATTGGAGGTGGATGGAGGAGGAGGAAGTGTGGGTCACCTCCAGATCTTCAACCTCCCCAGGAGCTGAAACCACAAACCTGACAAGTTAGAGGTTCACCTCCAGATCTTCAACCTCCCCAGGAGCTGAAACCACAAACCTGACGAGTTATAGACTCACCTCCAGATCTTCAACCTCCCCAGGAGCTGAAACCACAAACCTGACAAGTTAGAGGTTCACCTCTAGATCTTCAACCTCTCCAGGAGCTGAAACCACAAACCTGACAAGTTAGAGGTTCACCTCCAGATCTTCAACTTCTCCAGGAGCTGAAACCACAAACCTGAAAAGTTAGAGGTTCATCTGCAGATCTTCAACCTCTCCAGGAGCTGAAACCACAAACCTGACAAGCTAGAGGTTCACCTCCAGATCTTCAACCTCTCCAGGAGCTGAAACCACAAACCTGATAGGATAGGGGCAACACTATTAACTTGTTATCTTTTTCCTGGGACATATATCCTTTTTTTATTTCAATAGCAGATGAATTTAGTTAGACATCTGTCTTATTTAGATTACAGGAAGATGTATCTATGATCATGTCAGTCTTAAAGGTATTTTCCCACCACATTGAATCCTTATCACTCCATTGATTCAAATAAATACTTGTAATCATTTGTATAAATGTAGGCTTTCTAAAACATGACTATCTACAGTATTCTGCTGAAATAAGATATTTTAATACCGTGTTTTAACTCTTCTATGGAGTTCTTTTTTACCATTCCGGTCCCAATCCAGAAAACAGAGGGGGTACATCCGTGACAGGCCTAGCCATATAGCTGGTGGACGAAAATAAGATGCTCGTGAGAAACTCAAGGAACAAAACGGACAGTCAATGAACCCAGAGATGGTAGCCTGGAGGGAAGAGACTAAGAGGATGACCAAGGAAGAAGTGGAGAGAGATGGTGTGGAGGAATTCTTAAAGAGGAAGAGATGCCAAACATTCGGGCAGTTGAGAGAGGTGGGATGGGGAAAATATATTCTGAACACACACACCCCCCACCCCAGTACACCCGACCGAGAGTCGAACCTCTATTTCCCCGTCATCGGTAGTCTAGTCTACTGCAAGATTATTGCGTTAGACAATGCGGCAACCGAAGCAGGTAAAATTAATTAACTATTTCTGTACAGATTTGACTAACTAAGAAGTTCTAAGAATAGTAAATAAAACGAGAGCCTCCGCTGGGGATTCTACTAAGAAGGTCCAACTGGTTGGATTATACCATGGCAAGGAATGTCTTATTGAGTGACGTCATATAAGGCAAGGTGGAAGGGAGAAAAGAACCAGGAAGACCACGAATGCAACTGAAGGATAAACTCAAGCCGCTGATAAGGCATGCTGGAGGATTCAATTTGGACAGGTTACGATTGTCAAGAGACAGAAACCTGATAATATGTTTCAATTAGATTATAATTCTATGCAAGCTCCCGAATTAAACCATACATATATCTAATTTCCTATGAGATCATTTCTAATCTGCATAGATTATGAGTTCAATTATGTGCTGAAACATTTAGAACTGAACTAATACGAGCTGAATGAAGACTTACCACTAGCCCTGGTGACGACATCAGCATTGTTGTATTGAGCGTGAGATGAGAGACTTACCACTAGCCCTGGTGACGACCTCAGCATGTGTATTAGAGCGTGAGATGAGAGACTTACCACTAGCCCTGGTGACGACCATCAGCATGTGTGTAGAGACTACCATCACAAGCTGTGTATTAGAGCGTGGATGAGAGACTTACCACTAGCCCTGGTGACGACCATCAGCATGGTTGTATTAGAGCGTGAGATGAGAGACTTACCACTAGCCCTGGTGACGACCATCAGCATGGTTGTATTAGAGTGTGAGATGAGAGACTTACCACTAGCCCTGGTGACGACCATCAGCATGGTTGTATTAGAGTGTGAGATGTGAGACTTACCACTAGCCCTGGTGACGACCATCAGCATGGTTGTATTAGAGCGTGAGATGTGAGACTTACCACTAGCCCTGGTGACGACCATCAGCATGGTTGTATTAGAGTGTGGATGTGAGACTTACCACTAGCCCTGGTGACGACCATCAGCATGGTTGTATTAGAGCGTGAGATGAGAGACTTACCACTAGCCCTGGTGACGACCATCAGCATGGTTGCATTCGAAGTAATGTCTTCGAACAGATGGACGGACAAGCAATGTGTTGTGCACGCTGTGAGGTTTGGATTACAGTAGCTTGGTTCACTTCCATGGTTTGTTAACGTTGGGTGAAGATTTACACTGCCTCGAGACGAATGCATGGTAGTATGGGGATGTAGACACTTCTGCCAGTAACACGCGGTGGTTTCAGTTGATGAGAGTATCTTTACCACAGCCTGGTCGTCCATCAGCACATTCAGGACTGGGGATGTGAGACTTACCACTAGCCCTGGTGACGACCATCAGCATGGTTGCATTAGAGCGTGGGATGTGAGACTTACCACTAGCCCTGGTGACGACCATCAGCATGGTTGCATTCGAACGTACATGTTCTTCAGAAACAGATGACAGGAACAAGCCAATGTTTGTGCACGCTGTGAGGTTTGTTACGAGGTACTTGGTTTCATTTCCAGTTATGTTAACTTGGGTGATATTTTCAGCCTCGAGACGAAGATGGTAGTAGGATAGACACTTCTGTCCAGTAACCGGTGGTTTCCACTTGATGCCGACGGTATCTTTGGACAAGACTGTCGTCTTCATATCAACAACACTTCCAGGACCTGGGGATAATTTGATACAATAAATAGTACGATCAGAATGTTCAGATTTTCTCACATTTCAAAAATCAGTAATAAATAAATCTTGTAAAACAAGCATACAGCTTTTTTTTCTGTGATATACATTTTGAACAAAGTCTTTGGGGCTACCTTCAAAAAATTTCCAATTTAAAAAAAAAATCAATCATATTTGAATTATCCGCAAATCTATTTTCTTCTTTAAAAAACATGTGTGCATTGCTATTCGCCATATAAAACAACACCATATGTTCAATTTAATCAAAAACTCACAGTCAATTTCGCAAAAAATTTGACTTTTCAAAATTAAGTCATTATAAACTATGTTTAGTTTTAGAGCTAGAATAAAAATCCTGAGTTTTCCTAGAGGTGTGACCATATGAAATCTAAATATCAAATTTGATCAAAATCCTTGAAAATTTTTTGTTTTAACCCTTAGTATGGACACAAACACAGACGGAAATGTAAGATACACTTTTTTTTTCAGGGACACATAAAACATCCATCCCAATCTTGAGGCAAAAAAGTTACAAATACAATAGTTTATCTATACGAGAAAGTAAAAAAATATGTATTTTAATTAAAAACCATATAAAATACTATCATTTAAACACGTTCATATGAATAACCTAAGTTTTTAATGGACGTGTTTAAAAAGGGGAATTAGTTCATATTTATTTTTGAGGTAATATATTATATCAATAAGTAAATTATAAAATATTCTTTATTATTCAAAACCGAAATATTGTCTTAAATGATTGACCTCAACTAAAATCAGATATTAACATTTGTAATTGGTAGGCACTGATTTTTTAATATTAATATACTGACACATCTGCAGGAATTCTTAAAATAATGAGAGTAATTCTGGTATTTAACAAAATTTACGGTAGGGTTTTTAGAAATCGCTTTCAATAAAACAACCTTAAATTAATTTTGTTAGCCTTGATTGTTAAAATTAAATTTATTTAAAAATTTATACCATTGGTTTCTTATTGATTCTTTTAAGAATGGCATTAATTAAATACCACCAATAAGATAATATTTAATAAAATATTAGTGAGCTGATTCAGCATATGGTGTGATAAATACTATATTGATACTTCTGCGGCCCAATCATCGTGGATATTCACAGAATATGTATACAGATTTTTAACTGAGTTCACTGTAGTCCATCATTTTAATAAGTTACAGTGAAATCAGTTAAAAGACTGCAGAATGAGTCTCTGATCACTAACATTCTATCTCAGGAGCTACCTATGCTCTTGTAAAGTGTGTCACTAACATGCCATCTCAGGAGCTACCTGTGCTCTGGTAAAGTGTGTCACTAACATGCCATCTCAGTAGCTACCTGTGCTCTGGTAAAGTGTGTCACTAACATGCCATCTCAGTAGCTACCTGTGCTCTGGTAAAGTGTGTCACTAACATGCCATCTCAGGAGCTACCTGTGTTCTTGTAAAGTGTGTCACTAACATGCCATCTCAGTAGCTACCTGTGCTCTGGTAAAGTGTGTCACTAACATGCCATCTCAGGAGCTACCTGTGTTCTGGTAAAGTGTGTCACTAACATGCCATCTCAGGAGCTACCTGTGTTCTGGTAAAGTGTGTCACTAACATGCCATCTCAGTAGCTACCTGTGCTCTGGTAAAGTGTGTCACTAACATGCCATCTCAGGAGCTACCTGTGTTCTGGTAAAGTGTGTCACTAACATGCCATCTCAGTAGCTACCTGTGCTCTGGTAAAGTGTGTCACTAACATGCCATCTCAGGAGCTACCTGTGTTCTGGTAAAGTGTGTCACTAACATGCCATCTCAGGAGCTACCTGTGCTCTGGTAAAGTAGCTCACTACCATGCTATCTCAGGAGCTACCTGTGCTCTGGTAAAGTGTGTCACTAACATGCCATCTCAGGAGCTACCTGTGTTCTGGTAAAGTGTGTCACTAACATGCCATCTCAGGAGCTACCTGTGCTCTGGTAAAGTAGCTCACTACCATGCTATCTCAGGAGCTACCTGTGCTCTGGTAAAGTGTTTGGTTGTCCGACTCTAGCCCTCCCATGGTCGAGGTCCACGTAGTGATGCTGTAGTTAGAACACAGCTCGAGTTGGTTTAATATCATCCAAGTATTGAAACTCTCTTTTTTCTCGCACTTCTCATACGAATCATCGGACTTCTTGATACAGACCGTGAAGTGTGAGAAACACGTTTCATTGGGGAGGTTAGTGATATTCCAACTCACTGCCATGATGTTGGACATCCCTCTCGCTACCTCCACGTCAGGCAGATTGTCAGGTTCTGCGAAACAGGAACACTTGTATACGCGGAAAAACAGAGGCCACAAATAAAAATAAATGGTACGGTGCACCACACAGACTTAACTCGTCAAATTCGTTATACGAAATAATATACACTTTTTTAGAAACATTTCACCAAAGAGCATCCTCTGAGTATATAACCTACTGTAAACTAATACACATATGTGAACCTCTGAGTATATAACCTACTGTAAACTAATACACATATGTGAACCTCTGAGTATGTAACCTACTGTAAACTAATACATATATGTGAACCTCTGAGTATGTAACCTACTGTAAACTAATACATATATGTGAACCTCTGAGTATGTAACCTACTGTAAACTAATACATATATGTGACCCTCTGAGTATATAACCTACTGTAAACTAATACACATATGTGAACCTCTGAGTATATAACCTACTGTAAACTAATACACATATGTGAACCTCTGAGTATGTAACCTACTGTAAACTTACGTTGATCGCTTGGCTCCCAGATGAATTGCTTCACGACGTGTTTGTCGTAAGTTTTTTCTTGTTTTTTATTCAAGGTGACGACAGTGAACTCGTACCAGGCGCAAGAATCTAGATCCTCAATCGTGGTTTCTGAAGGGTGGACATCTACGATGGAACAGTTCCCTCTGTCGTAGTTTTCCGCCGGTAGTTTTTTGAAACAGACAGAGATTTGACCTTTGGTGGAGTCGAACTCCTGAGGGATATCCCAGGAGAGTGTGGCGGAGTCCAGGGATACATTCTCCACCCGTACATTCTCCACGCGACTGATCCCTCCACCTGAAGTAACAAACATTGAGGTTAGATAACAGAGGAGCGTTGTGTTTCAGATCAAACATCAACACTACCTGTATCACATCTGGATCACCAGTGGTGTCCGGTGCACTGAACGGGTTCTCCCATTCTCTTTTCATGCAACTGTGGGGAAATATCCGCTATAGTTCTTACTTGCCATCATTGTCCTGCACGGGTAGTAAGAAGTGACTATAATATGAGGTGACCTTTTCTTAGCTTAGTGGCTTGGGGAATATTGAATGCTGTATTCCGAGCAGAGACCTTAGAAACTTAGGGAGCAAACTAAATCATTCTAAATGATTATGCAAAAGGCTTATTTGATGTTTTATTTTAAATGGCCGTGTGGTTGACCGTCAAAGGCAGAGAACATTGAAATCTAAGTTTTCTCTTCAAATCCTTGTTTGATTTTACAATTTTCAAATTAGGTGATGTGTGTGCAAATATTTAAATATATTTTATTCGCACTAATCATCTCCACTACAGTAATTACCAGTTCATCTGTCCATCAAAAAAAATTGAAACCCAGAATACCTAGGAAGCTGAAATTTTTCAGGCAGGTAGCCCCTAACCCATAAGGGTGCAGAATGTCAGGCAAGTAAGCCCTAGCCCATAAGGGTGCAGAATGTCAGGCAAGTAAGCCCTAGCCCATAAGGGTGCAGAATGTCAGGCAAGTAAGCCCTAGCCCATAAGGGTGCAGAATGTCAGGCAAGTAAGCCCTGGCCCATAAGGGTGCAGAATGTCAGGCAAGTAAGCCCTAGCCTATAAGGGTGTAGGAATACTTAGTGACAGTAAATTTATATGAAGGCTCCGAAAAAACGAAAAATATATAGCAAAATATTGTTTATAATGAAACCTTCAATTGAGGAACAGTTTTACGCTTTCATTGGAGTAAATATTTGATTTACTACAGAGTCGTTAGTTGGAATGTGCCCCCCCCCCTCCCCCCAGGTTTTAAGGTTCACTGAAAAGGATTCCCATTCACAATCATTGTCCAACAAATACCAATGAAACACCTCACATGACCATAAATGAAGTCATTGAGTTTTAAAAGGGTATTATGCTAGTAATAATAACGATATGAATTCCCATTGAGGTAAAGTGGTTATTTGTTAGGAAGAATTTAAAACATATTATCTTCCTGCTGTTATCGCAAAAGACATCATCCACCAAAACATCTTCAGCGTGGTTCAAGCCCAAAAATGATGGAGAAAGATTTTTGAACAAATTGTAATTCGTTTATTAAAATATCGTGGAGGGAGAGTTTGAAAATGAAGTTAGAGCCTTGGCCTTACCGTAATCCAATATATTGTGATGTTGACGTTTTGGACCTCACTGTCACAGGCGTGGGTTCCACAACGAGCTAGTAACTAATGTAGCTATGAAAACAAAAGAAATGACTTGCCTTTGTTTTTTTTAGCAGAAGTTTCTTTGAACGCCACTAAGGCTAGCACGACAAACAGAAACGCATAAAATCTGGAAAAAAAAAATATTTTATAAAAACTGTTCTGTCAATCACTGTGTAAGATTGTTCAGCAGACAAGTGCTAGCTTGACGATCACACTAAGCTATTATCAAAATATTCTAACCATTATTATATACTTCATCTGATAGCTATCCAGGGGTAGTAAACCTTGGACTTCAAGTGTGGACATAGCTATGGCATGATTATGACAGGAAGGGCCTTATCTTACAGCTATAAACGTTACTAAAATAATTGTTCTATATCCATAGGCCAATTCATGTGATAATCAACCAACGCTTTTGGTATATACAGTAATATCAATACCTATATAATAACACAAGTAATATAGAAAATATGTGTTCAACATTTCCCAGAGAAAAATTTGTGTTTATCTAAGAAAAGCTCAGTCGTATCAAAATATTTGTACATCTCTTTGACTAACACAAGAAACCATTGAGGGCTGGCAAGTAGTAATGTTTGATAGTGGGTGGACTAAGCGAGAATAAACAACCAAGTTTATTTATAAAACATTTAACTATTACGTGAAATGTAAACAAATAAACCCTAGGTACTAGATCAATTACTGGGAATTTTTAAAATTTAAATCACTATAGATGAGCTACTAAACGAAAAACCTTTTGAGCGGCTGCCATTTTGAAACGCATAAGCATATCAAAAAACCATATACACTCCGTTTACCCTGAAAGTTAGCAGTCTTACCTTAGTTTACTACACTATGACCCTATAGTATAAGCTATACCATAGCTGAAACAGACAAGGCAATCTCGCTACCTTTCACGGTAAACAAAAGGTGAATACGTTCCTCTGCTTAGGTTCAAAGAATGTCGCGTCCAAATCTCGTTAAAAATTGGACGACGCATTTGACACTTATCGCGGGGCAAACATCCGGTCAGCCAGACAGGCAGACCAACAATCAATAAAACCAGAGCGTGCTATGATCGTAAGTTTGCTCTGAGCAGAGTAAGATGTAACTCACCTCATGATGCAGCCTCTGAGCTGGATCGTCGAGTGTGGAAGTGACCGTCTCTGAAGATCCACAGGAAGATGACTTCATTGACAATTACAGAAGTTCCGTGGGTTGTTGTGCAATCATGCGTCATTCCACTTGACATGGCTCATTTGGCCGTCATCAGAGATGGAGCTCACAACTTCTGTGCTTACCACTCACCTCAACTTAACTTCACAACCGCTGCGTGTGTTGATAGTTGAGAGTTGCTAGATATTATCTCTTTACAATCCATCAACAAAATTAGTTTTAATTTGGGATTGGCACTTATAGACCAAGATTAATCGAATACCTTTAGTTATGAAGAATTTTGAGATTCAAATTTAAAAAACCAAAACAGTCTTGAGATTTAAAAAACAAAAACCTTCAAATATTGAATTGTATTGGTTTTCTATAGTTATTCTGCTGCTTATCAACTGTTTAGCAGGGCAAGGCTCGCAAGTAGACTCAAGGCAGTTAATTTAACAATTGATTAAATTTGGATTCACATTTCACCCCAAACTCCACCTCATAACCACAACAAGTTTCAACTTTTAGTCACTATTTCTATTTTAAAGAGCAAATGAAGAATTGAGATGAACAAATGCGGGTTCATTTCCTCATTCTTCCTATATTAGTGTGTATATATATACACATAGAGCCCAAATGTGTGATGAGATGTAGGGAGAACTCCCACAGAATCGAGGATACAAAAATCCTACCGTAATGATAAATATTCGTGAATTTTAAAAATGACAACTGGGCACGGGAACCAAACCCAGGATTTTATTTTTCAATTTATGAATATAATAATTGGTGTGACATAAAGATCATTTCGATCTCCAAAATGTGCGAAAGTTGACCTCTTGGGCTCCTCTCCTTCCCTGATATTCCGACTCCACTTAGTTGGCAAAAATCAAGATTGGTATTTTAAATTAAAAGTTGTTTCATTCCATCTCTATTTTTAATGTAATCTCTTGTTAATATTGTTCTCACTATGCACACGGATGAGGAGTATACACGGTAAACTATTCATCCCTGAATGGTAATGGTTTGAATCCCTGCTCAATAGCTCTAACTAACAGTGTACTACTATGCAGGTTCCAACGTTCAGTAATAAGAGCGCAGCTACGATAAGAGTTTACCAGCTCAAGAGACCTGTCCCTTGTAGACAAGTTATAGAGGTACCCTGTGAGATAGATAACCTGTGGAGCGCTGATGTTACCTCGAAACAAGCCATAAGAATCCTTGGGATGCCTTATAAATACACAAGTATTCAATTATATTATTTTAAAATATATATATTTATACTGTGGAATTCTTATTGTAGGACATGTAAGTTTGAATAGTTGCAGAGAAACGTCTTGTGGAGTTAACTAACAGTCCTCATGAGTGAATTCATCTGACAGTCCTCATGAGTGTATTCATCTAACAGTCCTCATGAGTGAATTCATCTGACAGTCCTCATGAGTGTACTCATCTGACAGTCCTCATGAGTGTATTCATCTTACAGTCCTCATGAGTGTATTCATCTGACAGTCCTCATGAGTGAATTCATCTGACAGTCCTCATGAGTGAATTCATCTGACAGTCCTCATGAGTGTATTCATCTGACAGTCCTCATGAGTGTATTCATCTGACAGTCCTCATGAGTGTATTCATCTGACAGTCCTCATGAGTGTATTCATCTGACAGTCCTCATGAGTGAATTCATCTGACAGTCCTCATGAGTGTACTCATCTGACAGTCCTCATGAGTGTATTCATCTGACAGTCCTCATGAGTGTATTCATCTGACAGTCCTCATGAGTGTACTCATCTGACAGTCCTCATGAGTGTATTCATCTGACAGTCCTCATGAGTGTATTCATCTGACAGTCCTCATGAGTGTATTCATCTGACAGTCCTCATGAGTGTATTCATCTGACAGTCCTCATGAGTGAATTCATCTGACAGTCCTCATGAGTGTATTCATCTGACAGTCCTCATGAGTGTATTCATCTGACAGTCCTCATGAGTGAATTCATCTGACAGTCCTCATGAGTGTACTCATCTGACAGTCCTCATGAGTGTATTCATCTGACAGTCCTCATGAGTGTATTCATCTGACAGTCCTCATGAGTGTACTCATCTGACAGTCCTCATGAGTGTATTCATCTGACAGTCCTCATGAGTGTATTCATCTGACAGTCCTCATGAGTGTATTCATCTGACAGTCCTCATGAGTGTATTCATCTGACAGTCCTCATGAGTGTATTCATCTGACAGTCCTCATGAGTGTATTCATCTGACAGTCCTCATGAGTGAATTCATCTGACAGTCCTCATGAGTGTATTCATCTGACAGTCCTCATGAGTGTATTCATCTGACAGTCCTCATGAGTGTACTCATCTGACAGTCCTCATGAGTGTATTCATCTGACAGTCCTCATGAGTGTATTCATCTGACAGTCCTCATGAGTGTACTCATTTGACAGTCCTCATGAGTGTATTCATCTGACAGTCCTCATGAGTGTATTCATATGACAGTCCTCATGAGTGTATTCATCTGACAGTCCTCATGAGTGTATTCATCTGACAGTCCTCATGAGTGTATTCATCTGACAGTCCTCATGAGTGTATTCATCTGACAGTCCTCATGAGTGTATTCATCTGACAGTCCTCATGAGTGTATTCATCTGACAGTCCTCATGAGTGTACTCATCTGACAGTCCTCATGAGTGAATTCATCTGACAGTCCTCATGAGTGTATTCATCTGACAGTCCTCATGAGTGAATTCATCTGACAGTCCTCATGAGTGTATTCATCTGACAGTCCTCATGAGTGTATTCATCTGACAGTCCTCATGAGTGTATTCATCTGACAGTCCTCATGAGTGTATTCATCTGACAGTCCTCATGAGTGTACTCATCTGACAGTACTCATGAGTGTATTCATATGACAGTCCTACCAAGTAACCAGCAACTGCTGTTCTGACTCCTATTGAAGTGTAAGTTGATAACACCGTGTTATCAGTGATAGAAGGGAAGCTGGGAGTATCACTGCTTGACATATTTCACCAGAGACTGAATACTGTCAGATTGAAATGTTGAGGAACGAGATCAACTTTGCTCCCGACACCTCAAATAATACTTAACTCTCATTATTAATAAATTAAGTGATTGGTTTATTCACTACCGACATATTTAGGAAGCCACTTGTCTCTTGACGAGATTGGTTTCTTTGTGAAACACCTCCAAACACACAAAAAACAAAACAATAAAACATTGCTATTTGTAACAAAACATGTGAAAGTGTAAGTCAAGTTTGGTTGTGAACGCCGTCCATGTTCTATTGCCTACGGTTGAAACCCACTTCAGTAGCTGAGTGGTCTAATCTCTGAGGCGTCACTCTCGTGTTGGACTGCTTTAATGAAGATGGGGAGATTGGGGTTCGAATCCAGGTTGGGTATATTGAGGGTGGTTTTTTTTTCCTAAACGGTTACCCACTCTGCTTTACACGCAAATGCTGGTAGATTACCTCTAAAATGCTTCCTACCACATTTCTACCTTATTATAATAATTATCATATCTGCATACAATCTGAACAGGTAGTAAGACGTGGTGATTAAAAAATACAGTTTATATATATATATATATATATATATATCAATAAGAAGTCAAAGAAATTGACTGACCAATTTGACAGATGTTTTGAAGCTCTTGACAGCTAGGTCCAAAACAGGGGGCGTTACTCCCCAACCTGTCCCATGTTGGTATTCCGGGCTGAGGGCGTTATAACTTTTATATTATCCTAGAGCTCGAGTTGAGCAAGACAGAAAGAAATTAATCAAAATTATAATTCCGACAGTATTAATTTATTTTACGGACTTCAATATAAAAGGTTTATAGCTACGTTTGCTTTAAACGGGTTCTTGGACTTGGAATCGCCCAATCCAGATGTAGGGTGAAAAAACGAGCCATCTAATGTCGACAACAGAAGGCTTTTTACTGCCACTGCGGGCCATATCTCTTTCTCTCTCTCTTTACCACGTGATCGTATCTGCCTCTCTCTCCGCCTCTCTCTTGACAGGAAGAGCCAAGTCTCATCCACCAACTTCTCCGTGTGACGCACTTAATTGCCACTTGTCTGCCACACTTTTCTTGTGACACTTTTACTGTGGAGCTATTACTCAGGATATTTAACGTTCACATTCTGACCGACTAATTACATCCCCACACGACTTACAGACTAGCTAAACTATATAACAAAAAAACACCAAGTCAATCCAATCACCTGAGACATAACAGTGTCTTCGGCTCTATTCACCTGAGACATGGGGTCTTAGGTTCTACTCACATGAGACATAGTAGTGCCTTAGGCTCTACTCACCTGAGACATAGTAGAGTATCCCCACATGACTTACAAACTAGTTCAATTCTATAACAAACACACCACCAAGCCCCCAAACACTAATTCATCACCATGAAAAAGGAACTCGTATTTTCAGTCATGATAATTTTGTTTTCGTTGATGCCAGTAATCGAACCTGGACTTTCTCACTCAGTGGACATACTTACTACAGACGGACTTATTGCAAACTTACTCTCACTGGAGGGGAGGAGACCAGCTTGATTTCCTGAGGGTGTTTTAAAAAAAAATGTATTGCAATCTTCCTTCCCACAAATGCGGGCACATTTCCTTTAAATGTTCCCTTCCTCATCCCTATAATACTAGCGTAATCATTATCTATTATATGAGTATTTTTTATAATTATTGAGGTCCTACACCTTATTTTATTTGGTGTTGCGACTGTTTACTGAACTAATAGTCCCGGGTTCTTTTCCCGGCAGGGCAGAAAATATTACCATTGGATAAATGAGGGATATTCCCCTTTCCCAGTGATGCATTAACGTTCGGAGATCTAGGTGCTGTGCCTATTCACTTTGTAGGTCGTGTGCATATACAATTAGTTGTCCAAGAACTTGCACATTAGTAGCAACAATATTACTATAGGTATATTACTAATAGTAACACCTGCAGATCACATGACTTGATGTGTAGTACATGTATGTACATGTTGTACATAAAACATGTTTACTACCCTGGATCTATAACAACAAAACTAATAAAAGGCACGGAGATCTTTCTGACCCAGTTCTGCTGAGCAAAGACGTTCATCCATCAAGAGTAAATCTTGATCTGTGATTGGAACGTTCTGATATTTGAATGCTCCCAGTAAAACAGTGGTCAGAACCTATGTATTATTGGTCAAATGGGGACCAAGGGAGAGAGAACAATCTCTGCTTACACTGGCAGCACTCCACGACATTACAATGGTTTTATATTTTCCTTAATATTTATTAATATATTATAATATTAGATATTCGCTCTTTCGATAGGTGTGCTGCTTTGTCCAAATTGAGTCCTGCATCATATATTATCAGCATCTTCCTCTTTCCTCCCTGTTTGAGTTCCTGCGTCAGTTGGTATCCTTGTCTCCTACACCTTGCCTTCTATGACGTCACTCTAGGAGACATCTTCTCGCGACCTCCTCATTAGCCACCCGATCTGTCCACTCCATCCTTTTTATTCTCCTCCAGCAGCACATTTATATAATTTATGAAATATTTGAACTTTTTTATACGCTCTAACGCTGCTACTTGCTATAAGATACCTAAAGGATACAGTTAGAAGGTTATTTTAATGGAATGTGATCAAAACTTGCTTAAATAATTTAGTGGAAGCATAACTTTAGGAACACGTGAGGGTGGACAAGTGGTCTAAGACGATAGACTCGCATTATACTTGTCCACCGTTGATGGGGAGGTCAGGGTTGGAATTCTATTTGCATGTATTGGAGGGGTAGTTTCATACGAGCAAGTTTAACTGTGATATTCCCATCCTTTTTCCCAGCAATTGCGGCTGCATTTATTATCAGTTTCATCTTTACTTTGTGTATTAATATGTTAGTAATTTTTATAGTGAGATTTTAAATTTAAATGAATACAACCTGGTTATTGATTGTACAATTTGTTGAGTATAATTAATAATAACAAATATAGTTCAACCAACACTCCTGGAAATCTTTATTTCTGATTAAAAGACGTTTTTATCCAAGAAGCCCAATCTTCTCGAAGGTGAACATAGAAACACTTTAATAATTAGAACAATGTTGCTAACATTATAAAACAAGCTTCATAAAAGTTATAAAACCATTAAAACAATCGGTGATGCTCAAAACTTGGTTTGCAGTTTCTGTTAATATCAAAATAACTTTCTATGTCCGTCCCGACTTGAAGGGTTTAACTGAAACAAAACAAATAATTTAGTTAATTCAAGTTGACATTCATTTGTTCTAAAGACTTAATGTGGCTTATGATAGAAATAAAAATACTAAAACCAGTTGTATTCAGTTGAACACGCTTTATTTTAGTAGATTCTAGACCTTATGACGTACGATACATTAGTGTTCTACTAGTGACTAGAGAAATTCACAGGTACATTAGTGTTCTACTGAGTGACTAGATAAATTCTCAGGTACATTAGTGTTCTACTGAGTGACTAGAGAAATTCACAGGTACAGTAGTGTTCTACTAGTGACTAGAGAAATTCACAGGTACAGTAGTGTTCTACTAGTGACTAGAGAAATTCACAGGTACATTAGTGTTCTACTGAGTGACTAGAGAAATTCACAGGTACATTAGTGTTCTACTAGTGACAAGAGAAATTCACAGGTACAGTAGTGTTCTACTAGTGACTAGAGAAATTCACAGGTACAGTAGTGTTCTACTGAGTGACTAGATAAATTCTCAGGTACATTAGTGTTCTACTGAGTGACTAGAGAAATTCACAGGTACAGTAGTGTTCTACTAGTGACTAGAGAAATTCACAGGTACAGTAGTGTTCTACTAGTGACAAGAAAATTCACAGGTACATTAGTGTTCTACTGAGTGACTAGAGAAATTCACAGGTACAGTAGTGTTCTACTAGTGACTAGAGAAATTCACAGGTACATAGTGTTCTACTGAGTGACAGAGAATTCACAGGTACAGTAGTGTTCTACTAGTGACTAGAGAATTCACAGGTACATTAGTGTTCTACTAGTGACAGAGAAATTCACAGGTACATAGTGTTCTACTGAGTGACTAGAGAAATTCACAGGTACATTAGTGTTCTACTGAGTGACTAGAGAAATTCACAGGTACAGTAGTGTTCTACTAGTGACTAGAGAAATTCACAGGTACATAGTGTTCTACTAGTGACTAGAGAAATTCACAGGTACATTAGTGTTCTACTAGTGACTAGAGAAATTCACAGGTACAGTAGTGTTCTACTAGTGACTAGAGAAAATTCACAGGTACATTAGTGTTCTAAATTCAGTAATAGTGTCTACTGTGATGAAATTCACAGCATAGTGTCTACAGGAAGAAATCACAGTACATTGTCTACTAGTGACAGAGAATTAAGTACATAGTGTTTAAGTGAAGAGAACAAGGTACATGTTTCTACAGTGATAGAGAAATTCACAGTACATATGTTCTACGAAGAATTCAGTACATATGTTCTACATGACAAGAATTCACAGGAAGTTCTACTAGGACAGAATTCAAGTACATAGTTTAATGTAAGAATTCCAGGTCAAGTGTTCTACAGTGACGAGAATTCACAGGTACTTGTCTACTAGGATAGAGAAATTCACATACATAGGTTCTACAGTGACTAAGAAATCACATCAGTAGTGTTCTACTAGTGACAGAGAAATTCAAACAAGTGTTCTACTATGACTAGAGAAATTCACAGGTACGGTCTAAGTACAAGAAATCACAGTACATGTTCACTAGTGACTAGGAATCACAGGTACAAGTTCTACTATACTAGAAACACAGTACTAGTGTCAAGTGACAGAGAAATTCACAGTACATAGTGTCATGACAGAGAATCACGGTACTATGTTCTACTAGTGACAGAATTCACGTACAAGTGTTCTACTAGTGACAGAGAATTACAGGTCTAGGTTTACTAGAGAAAATTACGTCAGTGTTTACTGTCAGAAATTCACAGGTACTTAGTGTTTACTAGTGACAGAGAATCACAGGTACATATGTTTACTAGTGACAGAGAAATTCACAGGTACATAGTGTTCTACAGTGACAGAGAAATTCACGGTACAAGTGTCTACTGAGTGACTAGGAATTCCAGTACATGTGTTCTACTAGTACTAGAGAATTCAGGATATGTTCTACTGAGTGACAGAGAATTCACAGGTACATAGGTTCTACTAGTGACAAGAATTCACAGGTACATATGTTCTATGTGACAGAGAATTCACAGGTACAGTATGTTTACTAGTGACTAGAGAATTCACAGGTACATATGTTCTACTAGTGACAGAGAATTCACAGGTACAGTAGTGTTCTACTAGTGACTGAGAAATTCACAGTACAGTAGTGTTCTACTAGTGACTAGAGAAATTCACAGGTACAGTAGTTTTTCTACTAGTGACTAGAGAAATTCACAGGTACATTAGTGTTCTACTAGTGACTAGAGAAATTCACAGGTACAGTAGTGTTCTACTAGTGACTAGAGAAAATTCACAGGTACAGTAGTGTTCTACTAGTGACTAGAGAAATTCACAGGTACATTAGTGTTCTACTAGTGACTAGAGAAATTCACAGGTACAGTAGTGTTCTACTGAGTGACTAGAGCAATTCACAGGTACAGTAGTGTTCTACTGAGTGACTAGAACAATTCACAGGTACAGTAGTGTTCTACTGAGTGACGAGAGAAATTCACAGGTACATTAGTGTTCTACTAGTGACTAGAGAAATTCACAGGTACATTAGTGTTCTACTGAGTGACTAGAAGAAATTCACAGGTACATTAGTGTTCTACTGAGTGACTAGAGAAATTCACAGGTACAGTAGTGTTCTACTAGTGACAGAGAAATTCACAGGTACAGTAGTGTTCTACTGAGTGACTAGAGCAATTCACAGGTACAGTAGTGTTCAACTAGTGACTAGAGAAATTCACAGGTACAGTAGTGTTCTACTGAGTGACTAGAGCAATTCACAGGTACAGTAGTGTTCTACTAGTGACTAGAGAAATTCACAGGTACATTAGTGTTCTACTAGTGACTAGAGAAATTCACAGGTACATTAGTGTTCTACTAGTGACTAGAGAAATTCACAGGTACAGTAGTGTTCTACTAGTGACTAGAGAAATTCACAGGTACATTAGTGTTCTACTAGTGACTAGAGAAATTCACAGGTACAGTAGTGTTCTACTGAGTGACTAGAGCAATTCACAGGTACAGTAGTTTTTCTACTAGTGACATAGAGAAATTCACAGGTACAGTTAGTGTTCTACTGAGTGACTAGAGAAATTCACAGGTACATTAGTGTTCTCTACTGATTGACGATGAGAAATTCACAGGTACATAGTGTTCTACTAGTGACAAGAGAAATTCACAGGTACAGTAGTGTTCTACTGAGTGACGAGAGAAATTCACAGGTACAGTAGTGTTCTACTAGTGACTAGAGAAATTCACAGGTACATTAGTGTTCTACTGAGTGACTAGAGAAATTCACAGGTACAGTAGTGTTCTACTAGTGACTAGAGCAATTCACAGGTACAGTAGTGTTCTACTGAGTGACTAGAGCAATTCACAGGTACAGTAGTGTTCTACTGAGTGACGAGAGAAATTCACAGGTACATTAGTGTTCTACTGAGTGACTAGAGAAATTCACAGGTAGATTAGTGTTCTACTGAGTGACTAGAGAAATTCACAGGTACAGTAGTGTTCTACTAGTGACTAGAGAAATTCACAGGTACATTAGTGTTCTACTAGTGACTAGAGAAATTCACAGGTACAGTAGTGTTCTACTGAGTGACTAGAGAAATTCACAGGTACAGTAGTGTTCTACTAGTGACTAGAGAAATTCACAGGTACAGTAGTGTTCTACTAGTGACTAGAGAAATTCACAGGTACATTAGTGTTCTACTAGGTGACTAGAGAAATTCACAGGTACAGTAGTGTTCTACTAGTGACTAGAGAAATTCACAGGTACAGTAGTGTTCTACTAGTGACTAGAGAAATTCACAGGTACATTAGTGTTCTACTAGTGACTAGAGAAATTCACAGGTACAGTAGTGTTCTACTGAGTGACTAGAGAAATTCACAGGTACATTAGTGTTCTACTAGTGACTAGAGAAATTCACAGGTACAGTAGTGTTCTACTAGTGACTAGAGAAATTCACAGGTACAGTAGTGTTCTACTAGTGACGAGAGAAATTCACAGGTACATTAGTGTTCTACTGAGTGACTAGAGAAATTCACAGGTACATTAGTGTTCTACTGAGTGACTAGAGAAATTCACAGGTACAGTAGTGTTCTACTAGTGACTAGAGAAATTCACAGGTACAGTAGTGTTCTACTGAGTGACTAGAGCAATTCACAGGTACAGTAGTGTTCTACTAGTGACTAGAGAATTCACAGGTACAGTAGTGTTCTACTGAGTGACTAGAGCAATTCACGGGTACATTAGTGTTCTACTGAGTGACTAGAGAATTCACAGGTACAGTATGTTCTACTAGTGACTAGAGAAATTCACAGGTACATTAGTGTTCTACTAGTGACAGAGAAATTCACAGGTACAGTAGTGTTCTACTGAGTGACTAGAGAAATTCACAGGTACAGTAGTGTTCTACTAGTGACTAGAGCAATTCACAGGTACAGTAGTGTTCTACTAGTGACAAGAGAAATTCACAGGTACAGTAGTGTTCTACTGAGTGACTAGAGCAATTCACAGGTACAGTAGTGTTCTACTAGTGACTAGAGAAATTCACAGGTACAGTAGTGTTCTACTAGTGACTAGAGAAATTCACAGGTACATAGTGTTCTACTGAGTGACTAGAGAAATTCACAGGTACAGTAGTGTTCTACTGAGTGACTAGAGAAATTCACAGGTACATTAGTGTTCTACTGAGTGACTAGAGAAATTCACAGGTACAGTAGTGTTCTACTAGTGACTAGAGAAATTCACAGGTACATTAGTGTTCTACTAGTGACTAGAGAAATTCACAGGTACAGTAGTGTTCTACTAGTGACTAGAGAAATTCACAGGTACAGTAGTGTTCTACTGAGTGACTAGAGAAATTCACAGGTACATTAGTGTTCTACTGAGTGACTAGAGAAATTCACAGGTACAGTAGTGTTCTACTAGTGACTAGAGAAATTCACAGGTACAGTAGTGTTCTACTAGTGACTAGAGAAATTCACAGGTACAGTAGTGTTCTACTAGTGACTAGAGAAATTCACAGGTACATTAGTGTTCTACTAGTGACTAGAGAAATTCACAGGTACATTAGTGTTCTAACTGAGTGACTAGAGAAATTCACAGGTACAGTAGTGTTCTACTATTGACGAGAGAAATTCACAGGTACATTAGTGTTCTACTAGTCACTAGAGAAATTCACAGGTACAGTAGTGTTCTACTAGTGACTAGAGAAATTCACAGGTACAGTAGTGTTCTACTAGTGACTAGAGAAATTCACAGGTACAGTAGTGTTCTACTAGTGACTAGAGAAATTCACAGGTACAGTAGTGTTCTACTAGTGACTAGAGAAATTCACAGGTACAGTAGTGTTCTACTAGTGACTAGAGAAATTCACAGGTACAGTAGTTTAAACCAACTCTGCTGCCCTGTCAACACTCCACGACACGACACTAGGTAAGGGTTGTATTGTCGAAACATCTCAATTTGAAGAGAGACAGCAGAAATGAGCATCATACTCTCGTGTTATTGAGAAGGTCCACAGCTCAAACTACCCAGGGGCGGATTTACGCATAGGCCTAGTAGACACGTGCCTAACCGCGCCAGATTTTAGGGGTGGCAAATTTTGAATAACGAAAGAAAATTCATATTTTTTTCTGACATTTAAAATAATGTTATGGCTTCATCGTGTGTTATTGGTGTGGTTTATTGTATCTGCTTACCAATTTGACAGAGTATCGCCTTAATTCAATGACAACCGTCTTAATTCAAGGTCACTTATTGGCTAAAATGGTTGTCTGGCATCATCAACCAGTTCGCTCAGCAGAAATTAAGGCGAATGGTAACATCGACTATTTTCTTACTGTGTACATGCTAATATTTTATCTGTAGTTACATGTTCTAAATTCTACTAATGCAAACTTTATATCTTTAAATTATATAATATTTGAATTTGTGTATTGTGATGGTGTAAGAGTATTTATTTAAATTTTCTAAGTCTTTGTTTTGATTCTTACTGCTTTTAAAACCTCACTATAATAAATAATAAAATAACACAAACACTTAGTATCTGTTATTCCACAAATAGCACTTGTGTATATGGTATATATGTGTTGGTGTATGGGGGTAAACGGGGGTAAACAGGGATTTAGAAGGTTAGAAACTAAGGTAGGAAAAGTGGGTGGCACAGTCGTAAATCTGCCTCTGACACGAGCCCTACTATGATCGTAGATCAGTGGTACGACTCACCTTTGGGCATGAGCACGGCGAAGACGAACGGGTCCGAGCGTTCCCTGTTTGATCCCAGGGCAGTGAGGATGAAAGTGTACTTGGTGGTTGGCTGCAAGTCGGTCACTGTGAGGTTGGTGTGGGTGTCAGTGTGGCAAGTGTATAGGACCCTGTCTGGCCAGGAACCCCAACACACCGAGAACTGATCGGCACATGGAGTGTCTTGCCATTTGATGGCCACGGAGTGAGGACCCAGGATAGACAACACTGGTTTCACGATATGGACCCTCTCAGGACCTGTTCAGGACAAGGTACACAGCATGAGCTTCATTCCCAGGACAAGGTACACAACATGAGCTTCCTTCTCAGGACAAGGTACACAACATGAGCGTCCTTCTCAGGACAAGGTACACAACATGAGCTACCTTCTCAGGACAAGGTACACAACATGAGCGTCCTTCTCAGGGTCTGTTCAGGACAAGGTACACAACATGAGCTTCCTTCTCAGGACAAGGTACACAACATGAGCTTCCTTCTCAGGACAAGGAACACAACATGAGCTTCCTTCTCAGGACAAGGTACACAACATGAGCTTCCTTCTCAGGACAAGGAACACAACATGAGCTTCATTCCCAGGACAAGGTACACAACATGAGCTTCCTTCTCAGGACAAGGTACACAACATGAGCTTCCTTCTCAGGACAAGGTACACAACATGAGCGTCCTTCTCAGGGTCTGTTCAGGACAAGGTACACAACATGAGCTACCTTCTCAGGACAAGGTACACAACATGAGCTTCATTCCCAGGACAAGGAACACAACATGAGCTTCATTCCCAGGACAAGGAACACAACATGAGCTTCATTCCCAGGACAAGGAACACAACATGAGCTTCATTCCCAGGACAAGGAACACAACATGAGCTTCATTCCCAGGACAAGGAACACAACATGAGCTTCATTCCCAGGACAAGGAACACAACATGAGCTTCATTCTCAGGACCTGTTCAGGACAAGGAACACAGCATGAGCTTCATTCCCAAGACAAGGAACACAACATGAGATTCATTCCCAGGACAAGGAACACAACATGAGCTTCATTCCCAGGACAAGGAACACAACATGAGCTTCATTCCCAGGACAAGGTACACAACATGAGTTTCCTTCTCAGGACCTGTTCAGGACAAGGAACACAACATGAGCTTCATTCCAAGGACCTGTTCAGGACAAGGAACACAACATGAGCTTCATTCCTAGGACCTGTTCAGGACAAGGAACACAACATGAGCTTCATTCCCAGGACAAGGAACACAACATGAGCTTCCTTCTCAGGACCTGTTCAGGACAAGGTACACAACATGAGCTTCATTCCCAGGACCTGTTCAGGACAAGGAACACAACATGAGCTTCATTCCCAGGACAAGGTACACAACATGAGCTTCCTTCTCAGGACCTGTTCAGGACAAGGTACACAACATGAGCTTCCTTCCCAGGACAAGGTACACAACATGAGCTTCCTTCTCAGGACAAGGTACACAACATGAGCTTCCTTCTCAGGATAAGATACACAACATGAGCTTCCTTCTCAGGACAAGGTAGACAACATGAGCTTCCTTCTCAGGACAAGATACACAACATGAGCTTCCTTCTCAGGACAAGGTACACAACATGAGCTTCCTTCTCAGGACAAGATACACAACATGAGCTTCCTACTCAGGACAAGGAACACAACATGAGCTTCCTTCTCAGGACAAGGTAGACAACATGAGCTTCCTTCTCAGGACCTGTTCAGGACAAGGTACACAACATGAGCTTCCTTCTCAGGACAAGATACACAACATGAGCTTCCTTCTCAGGACAAGGTAGACAACATGAGCTTCCTTCTCAGGACAAGATACACAACATGAGCTTCCTACTCAGGACAAGGAACACAACATGAGCTTCCTTCTCAGGACAAGATACACAACATGAGCTTCCTTCTCAGGACAAGGTACACAACATGAGCTTCCTTCTCAGGATAAGATACACAACATGAGCTTCCTTCTCAGGACAAGGTAGACAACATGAGCTTCCTTCTCAGGACAAGATACACAACATGAGCTTCCTTCTCAGGACAAGGTACACAACATGAGCTTCCTTCTCAGGACAAGATACACAACATGAGCTTCCTACTCAGGACAAGATACACAACATGAGCTTCCTTCTCAGGACCTGTTCAGGACAAGATGGTTTTTATTCTCCCTCCACGCAAATGCAGGTACACTTCCTCTAAATATAACCTCCGTAATCACTAAAACCGTTAGAGTAATTAGTACATAAGCGTATAGAGCGAACGGGTTGTAAGACGTGGTGCTGAGAAAATTATCGGTAAAATTCGACTGTAGCCTGGGAGCAGTTTTTTTTATCACCGCGTCTTACTACCCGTTACTGTTATACAGTTATGTACTAGTGTACTAATTACGATAATGGGTTAGGGATTGGGAAGGTGTAATTTAGAGGAAGTAAACCCACATTTTCGTGAAGGGAGAGTGGAGAACCATTTAGGATAAATCACCCCCAGTTCACCCGAGTGAGATTCGAACCTCAATCTCCCAGTTCTCAGCAGTCTAGCTCAACACGAATCTAGCGCGGTAGCCAATCACGCCACCGAGGCAGGTCTGGAAGTAGTTGTGTAATCAATTGAGTTGACCATCGGATAAATTATTACCTTGCAGTGAATGACGGACTGCTTGGCTAACAGTCTTCTCAGGAAGGTAACAATGTTTTCTATGAGAATTCGACCACCTCTAACAAGTACACTCTGTTTTAACCTGAACCTTGCTTGGCTCCATTGTGGTGGACTATATAAGATGGGGCCAGAGTGAGACCACTCAAGGTAAGACTGTTAACAAGGTAAATAGGTGTAGCTCTGTCAACAAGTGTGTGATGCTGGGGAGAATAGAATACTAGCTGGTTTAAAGCTTTTCAGATCCGTCAATAAAGGTTCAGATTAACATGAACTAGTTCACAACCTCTCCCAATAGACACAGTCAAATTGTCCTCACGTGCCTGTGAACTGACTATACAACATCTCCCAATGTACAGTCAAATGGTCCCCACGTGCCTGTGAACTGACTATACAACATCTCCCAATAGACACAGTCAAATTGTTCTCACGTGCCTGTGAACTGACTATACAACATCTCCCAATGTACAGTCAAATGGTCCCCACGTGCCTGTGAACTGACTATACAACATCTCCCAATAGACACAGTCAAATGGTCCTCACGTGCCTGTGAACTGACTATACAACATCTCCCAATAGACACAGTCAAATGGTCCTCACGTGCCTGTGAACTGGCTGATGATGGTGGCGTTGCCCATCAGTTTCTCTGCACCCAGAGCCCCCACCATGATGGTGTAGTTGGTGCAAGGCTTCAGACCGTAGATGCTGTGTTTGGGGAACCTGTCCAGCTTCTGTAAGGAGCAGTTCTTGAGGTCCGAGGCTTCCTCTTGCCAGCACACAGAGTACCTCAGGAGGCAGTTAAACCTCTCAGTAGGAACCTTCCATTGGAGGTGGATGGAGGAGGAGGAAGTGTGGGTCACCTCCAGATCTTCAACCTCCCAGGAGCTGAAACCACAAACCTGACAAGTTAGAGGTTCACCTCCAGATCTTCAACCTCCCCAGGAGCTGAAACCACAAACCTGACAAGTTAGAGGCTCACCTCCAGATCTTCAACCTCCCCAGGAGCTGAAACCACAAACCTGACAAGTTAGAGGTTCACCTCCAGATCTTCAACCTCCCCAGGAGCTGAAACCACAAACCTGAGAAGTTAGAGGCTCACCTCCAGATCTTCAACCTCCCCAGGAGCTGAAACCACAAACCTGACGAGTTATAGACTCACCTCCAGATCTTCAACCTCCCCAGGAGCTGAAAAAGGGCCAAGTTTGATATACAAGTATCTGAGACGATAAATCCCATTCCCAAATAACCTCGTGATAATATTTTGTTGGCTGATGTATTATTTCAGAGTTAATTCATGTTTATCTGTTCTTTGATCGTTTCCTAGAATCTGTAATACTATCAAGGCTGTGTATTGTTCAATCTCCTGGACATCTTGTTTGTTCAACACACACAGCACATGAGCACTCCTTGTTATAGATTTGATCGTGTGTACTTACATCACGCAGAGGTAACAAACTACTTGGAGACAACTTGTGTGGAGATCATAAACAAACTACTCGTGATAATAGATCTCTGTTAAGTGGTACAGAACATTGCTTATATATTTATACTAGTAACATATTTCTATAAACTTATACTAGTAACATATTTCTATAAACTTATTAAAGAAAGGAAAATTAAAAGTTTTGACATAACCGTACGGACATTATCATATATTTATTTTAGTTTGATTACTATCACATTATTCACATATTTTACATATCTTTGTGAAAACACCCTCAAGAAGTTTTGTCATATAAAAGCCGTTGTTGAGTTTTACCCACTTTTATTTTCTGGTTGACATAAAGGCCAAACAATTCCAATGGTAGGTACAGTATGTGACTCGCTAGATAGAGAAAAAACATCGAGTTAGGTAATTATAACATGCATGGGTGGTCGTGTCGTCTAAAGCATCTTAACCCCTATAATTTACAGTATATATTCGTACATACTGGACGAGTAGCATTAGCGTGTCGTGGATTGTTGCCAGAGTAATCAGACTTAGTTGTAACTGTACCTGAGAATTGTTACCATCACTTATTAGCCTGGTATCATTCCCGTGAGAGGTGTGTAGTGTAGATCCTGTGTATGGTTGGTCAAATGGGTACTGACGCAGGAACAAGTACAGTTTCAACACTCTCTAATAACAATGGCAACACGACACGACACTGGGGGGTAGTAGGATGCGGTGCAACAAATATGCGACTTACCACTTCCCCTCGTGGCGACCTGCAGATAGCTGATATTCGATTGGGTCTGAACGAACGAGACCGACGAAAGTAATATGTTTACAGCGGTGCAGCACGTGAGGTTGGCTATGAGGTACTGCGACTGATCTGCTGACACGTTCACTTCTCGGTATCCCTCTTCGGGACTCATTTTCCTCTCGAATCTGAGACGATAGTAGGCCAGACACTCTCTGCCCCGAGCAGGGGCCGTCCATTTGATGATGACGCTCTCTGGAGTCAGGTCCATTGTTCTGACATCAGAGACGTCTCCAGGGCCTGTAGCAAGTAAACTGGTGAAGAGTTACATCTGGAGCATCTCTTTGAGAGGTGATGCTGGAGGAAAGATCTTGTGGACCATGAAGTAGTTCTAAGAACATTCAATGAATATAGAACCACTCCGCGGGTGATACTACTAAGAAAGGCCAACTGGCTGGGTTACATTAGTGACGTCATAGAAAGCAAGGAAGATCAATAAGACCGAGAATGTAACTGATGGATGACCTCAAACAAGAAAAGAAGATGAACTTTCCGGATCTAAAATAGAAAGCTGTTGACAGAACTTGCTGGAAGTCTCAATTTGGACAAGACAACATACCTGTTGAAAGACAGAACTCAGAAATAATCTCTCGGATAGTAAATTAACTTACATTTCAAAATAGAATTATTAACCATATTTTCAATTTACATTATTTAATGTAGAATGTATAATATTCACTAAAAACCTGAAGTGATCCTGATTTCACAGTTGTCGAGAGAAGAATGAAGACAACTACACTTGAATACGTTTTACTACCCGAGCATTGTATTATAGCTGATACCCCGGTTAATTGGATGTGAATCTCTGACAGAGCTAGTCATCTGTAGTCTAGCTGTATCTAGACCCTGACAGAGCTAGTCATCTGTAGTCTAGCTGTATCTAGTTCCTGACAGAGCTAGTCACCTGTAGTCTAGCTGTATCTAGACCCTGACAGAGCTAGTCACCTGTAGTCTAGATGTAACTAGTCCCTGACAGAGCTAGTCACCTGTAGTCTAGATGTAACTAGTCCCTGACAGAGCTAGTCACCTGTAGTCTAGATGTAACTAGTCCCTGACAGAGCTAGTCACCTGTAGTCTAGATGTAACTAGTCCCTGACAGAGCTAGTCACCTGTAGTCTAGTTGTATCTAGTCCCTGACAGAGCTAGTCACCTGTAGTCTAGTTGTATCTAGACCCTGACAGAGCTAGTCACCTGTAGTCTAGTTGTATCTAGACCCTGACAGAGCTAGTCACCTGTAGTCTAGTTGTATCTAGACCCTGACAGAGCTAGTCACCTGTAGTCTAGCTGTATCTAGTCCCTGACAGAGCTAGTCACCTGTAGTCAGATGAAGAGTCTGGTTGTCAGACTGCAGCCCGTCCAACGTGGAGACCCAGCTGGTGATGCTGTAGTTAGAGCACAGCTCGAGATCATTGAGGACGACGCCGGTCTCGAAACTGGGCGTCTTCTCACACTTATCACCTCCCACATCGTCAGACTTGTGGGCGCAGGTCGTGAAGTGGGAGAAGCAACTGTCCACGCTGGTGTTCCTGCTCTCCCAGTACAGCTCAATGTAGTTGGACTTTCCGTTGTACACCTTGAACTCGGGCACATTCCCTGGGGCTGTGGGGGACCACACATGTCACATATGGGTGTTATCTGGGTCTGTGGGGGATCACACATGTCACATATGGGTGTTATCTGGGGTGTGTGAGTGACCACACATGTCACATATGGGTGTTATCTGAGGCTGTTGGGGGACCACACATGTCATATATGGGTGTTATCTGGGTCTGTGGGGGATCACACATGAACATATGGGTGTTATTTGGTTTGTGGTGGACCACACATGTCACATATTGGTGTTATCTGGGGGTGAGTGACCACACATGTCACATATGGGTGTTATCTGGGCTGTGAGAGATGACACATGGCTGAGATACTATTGTTATAAAAACAGGCTGGGATAAACTTCCTGAGGGAGTATACTCTCTGTCCTTGTTACTACCACGTTCCTCCACAGTCCTGGAGATAAACTGCCTGAGGGAGTAACTCCCTGTCCTGTACTCACGTTCCTCCACAGTCCTGGAGATAAACTGCCTGAGGGAGTAACTCCCTGTCCTGTACTCACGTTCCTCCACAGTCCTGGAGATAAACTGCCTGAGGGAGTAACTCCCTGTCCTGTACTCACGTTCCTCCACAGTCCTGGAGATAAACTGCCTGAGGGAGTAACTCCCTGTCCTGTACTCACGTTCCTCCACAGTCCTGGAGATAAACTGCCTGAGGGAGTAACTCCCTGTCCTGTACTCACGTTCCTCCACAGTCCTGGAGATAAACTGCCTGAGGGAGTAACTCCCTGTCCTGTACTCACGTTCCTCCACAGTCCTGGAGATAAACTGCCTGAGGGAGTAACTCCCTGTCCTGTACTCACGTTCCTCCACAGTCCTGGAGATAAACTGCCTGAGCGAGTAACTCTCGTTCGTCCTTTCCCCGGCCTTGTTCAAGGCTGAGATGATGAACTCGTACCAAGCGCAAGGTTTCAGATCGTCAACCCTCATCTCTGGTAGACCAACATCCACCACAGAGCAGTTACCCTCCACACTCTTTGGAGCCGGCAGCTTCTTCCAGCAGATGGAGACCTTCCCCTTGCTGTGTTCCTCTGGGACCTCCCAAGTCAGTGTCGCGTAGTCCTGCTGGAACTCCTTCACGTTCATGTGGAGGAACCGTTCAACCCCTCCACCTGGAGTGAGACACTGGTGTCAGAATCTCATTGTAGTGACAACAGTTCCCTCCCTGCACGTTGATGTATGTGCAACTAACAACTGTTGTTATTACAATGACCGTGTTCTCGGCCCTAAAAGACAGGATCATATGGTCTAGTTTTCTGGAGGTCAAGTTTCGAACCTTGGAAAGTTGTACTAAGGATATTTTGCCTAAAACGTTTACCCCTCTTCTTAGTTTCTAATCAGGGTACATTTCCTCTAAATGAAACTTGACTCATACATGTCTGATTTAAATTGCTTATAGCCCGAACTGGTAGTAAGACGTGGTGCTAAGAATAATTTATATATGTATATAGATTCAACTTGAAACTATATATATGATCATCAATAAATGGAAATATATCAAAATATAATATTGTGTGGTATGTTGTACGAATGAATATACAAATTACATAAAATCATATTAATGTTATGGTGATCAAACCTTACAACGAGTAAATGTTTCTATAAAAATAAACTGGAGAAATACTTTCCTCCTTTACTGTAGTCACCCTCTCTTCCCTCAATTATAACCAGCCCTAAAAATAAACGATAATTATATATCGCTCTAAGATATGAACCAAACATACCTGACGTGAGCTGAAAATATCAGTTTAGATTAATAGAGTGTTTGAATAAATACACAATGCCCATATATAAAACTATGATAGTAATATTTTTTGGAAGCGTACAAAATTGCAAGGAAATCTCGATATATTTGCTATAGTAAATATTGCCAGATTGTTTATCAATCACAAGAGTTAAGAGCCCATCTTACCCCCGGTTAACTTAGGTAGGTAATACATCTTGAACCAGACGTCGTAATGAGCTTTGGTTTTCCTTAGTTTGGTTAAAAAAAACAGTGGAACTGAGATCAGTGAAATCAATTCCTCATGTTTTAAAATATACAGAAAAAATACTAATATCTTATAAATGTCACTGTTTTCAAGAAACTGCTGCAGACAGCTTCACTGTGATCAGTTTTCTGATTCTAGCATAATTAATCGAGTTCCCGGTTAATCGGGATCTTAATATCCGTACTTGCCTTTTGTTTTTTTGCATGATGCTTCATTGGAAACTAATAAGGAGACCACCCCAATTAGAAATGTACAAAACCTGAAGAAAAAAAGGTACCAATACAATAATTATAATAAATATTAATACTGACACGTAACAGAATTTCAACATCTAACACTAGTGCTATAGTTACATATATGAATGAAACGTGTGTGGTAAGATACAAACCCTTGTCTGGCATCTTGATAAGCCAACAAATATATATTCATATATTCATACATCAGGGCATTAGTTCTTATGTCACTTCTTTTATTTATAATTTACCAAATATGTTTCGTACCAAATATAAAGATTCTAGAATATCTGGAAAGTTAGCTCTTGTATTTCTGACTTTCTACCGGACATAGCTGTTTAATGGTATAGTATCAGATAATTTAATCAGTTTATTTTTATATTTCTACCACCTGTTGAAAGGGTTTCAAATATCTTCAAAAATTGTTTGTCGTTTAAAAAATATGCACATTTTCTTGGGGATAGTTTAGTAATAAGCTAAAATTTATTTTGTTTTAATATTTGAGAGCCGCTATAATGGCTTTTATTGAGATATTAATTTTGTTAATCAAAAATATTTAAATTTAAAAAAATGTTATCCTAAACTTATTGACTGTTCCATAAATAAATAAGGTCCACAACTGAGCTCATTCTGTAGCGTGTCTGCTCTGTTCCGGGTTCGATTCCAGGTATAGCCGAAAAATGGATCATTAATGAAATTGGGATTTCCCCTTTCGCAGCGATGAATGACGAGCTGGGGGCTGGGTGTTGTGTCTGTTCTAGATTTAATTTAGCTTATTAGTCATTTGGCAACATAATCAAGTTATCAGTTATACAGAAATTGTCGTCATCGGTTAAGGAATTAGCTCTATAAAATGTAATATATTTCACAAAAATTCATTAGTGTGATATCTAAGGGTGTCAATCTATTACACATGAGAGATGAACATGATGTTCCTAGCATCTATCTTATATCACACTTAAGGAGAACATGTTCGCTAAGGAACTATCTACCCTGTCCTGTATTACCAGGAGAACATGTTGTTCTCTAGGGACTTTTCCTATTCTTTTTATACCAGGAGAACATGTTCCTAGCATTCTACGAATTCTATATACTACCAGGAGAACATGCTAGTTCCACCAGTAGTTCTATCTTATACCAGGAGAAACAATGTGTTCCCAGTATATATTATATATATCTACCAGGAGAACATGTTCCTAGTATATATCTTATACCAGGAGAACATGTTCCTAGTTTTTCTATCCTTAAACACCACAGAGAACATGTTCCCAGTATACTGTGTATGGTATGAGTATGTAGGTAACTCACCTCATGTTGAGGCCTCTAGTCTAGAACTAAAACTGTATCGAGTGAGAGACTAGCAGACTCTATCTCAAGATGCATGACAACGTATCTTACGTCATGGACCATTACTGGTGGGTGAGGGCACTTAACTCAAATCAGGCTCCAATCTCTTCTATCCCTATCATGCAAATATATCATTCACACGTCAACCATTCAACTACTCGAGCCAGACTGTCAAATTGGGCCTACACAAGCATGGGAATATACCTAGAGACAGTTCCACTTGAACGAGAACAACAAATAAATCAAACAAATGTTTTAAAAAGTATATTATATTAAATGATATCTTAATTATTTTTAGTAACGCGTCATACAACCCGTTCGGACTACACGCTAATGGTTTTGGGAATAAGGAAGGCTATATTTAGAAGAAGTGTACCGAAATTTGCGTGGAGGGAGAGTAGAAAACCATTTTGGAAAACCAACCTCAGTACATCCGACCAAGATTCGAACCTCGATCTCCCCGCTATCGGCAGTCTAATATACTGCGAGAGTAGCACCTTAGACCATGCGGCCACCGAAGCGGGTAATGTGTTTTGTTGAAATTGTTCAATACTTGGGCTGTTCGGGTCGTTGATAAAAATTAGTTTGTCAAAATCTTCCAGAAACTTTTTGAAAATATAAATATATTTCTATCGGTAAACACTGTTAATATTATTGTTGTTATTGTACAGTATTGATAATATCTATCAAAAGTGACACTTTCAATCACATGACTTGACGTATGAATACAATATGGTCTTCATAGGAAGCTCGTTATTTGAAAACTGTAAACTCATGTTGATACGATGGCGGAAATAGAAATATTATAAAAGTATTTACATTCTTAGCCAGGATAACTATTGTAAACAAACTATAGAGTAATTCGTAAGGTGTTATTGAAAGCGTTTGATTATATTAGATATAACTTATAGCTAATACCATCCTCGGTGACGTAGTTGGCTAACGCGCTAGTTTCGTGTTGAGTTGAGACTGCGGAGGACGCGGAGATCGAGGTTCAAATCTCGCTCAGGTAAACTTGAAATGGTTTTCCTAAATGGTTTTCCACTCTCCCTCCACGCAAATGCGGGCTCAATTCATGTATATTCAACCATTCCAATTCCTAAGCTATTAGCGTAATTAGTACTGAAGCGTATAACCCGAACGAGTAGTAGGACGTGGTGCTAAGTATTATTATATCTATAGCTAGTAAATCTAATAACAAACATTTCTAGAACGACAAGTTTAATTGTGTCCAGTCACAGGAATGTTAGTAGCTTGTTCTAGCTGTGTGTCCAGTCACAGGAATGTTAGTAGCTGGTTCTAGCTGTGTGTCCAGTCACAGGAATGTTAGTAGCTTGTTCTAGCTGTGTGTCCAGTCACAGGAATGTTAGTAGCTTGTTCTAGCTGTGTGTCCAGTCACAGGAATGTTAGTAGCTTGTTCTAGCTGTGTGTCCAGTCACAGGAATGTTAGTAGCTTGTTCTAGCTGTGTGTCCAGTCACAGGAATGCTATATTCTAGTTGTTAACAAACTATAGTAGCTAATTCTAAGCTGTGTTCATTGAAAGTAGTTTGTTTATATTGATAGTACATTAATGCTAATACCATCCTCGGTGAAAGTAGTTTGCTAAGCGCTAGTTTCGTGTGTTGAGTTGTACTAGCTGAGGAGCACGGAAGATCGAGTGTTCAAATCCGCTCAGGTAAACTTGAATGGTTTATCACTAAATGTGTATTTCTACTGTCTTCCAGCAAATCGGGCAAATGTATAGTCAACCTTCTAATTCTAGCCATTACGGAATTAGTACTTTAAGCGTTGTCAGCCCGAACGAGTATGTTAGACGTGGTGTCTAAGAATTTAGTACTATTATAACTGTGTGTCCAATACAGACATTCTAGAACGACAGTTTAATTGTGTCCAGTCACAGGAATGTTAGTAGCTGGTTCTAGCTGTGTGTCCAGTCACAGGAATGTTAGTAGCTGGTTCTAGCTGTGTGTCCAGTCACAGGAATGTTAGTAGCTGGTTCTAGCTGTGTGTCCAGTCACAGGAATGTAGTAGCTGGTTCTATCTGTGTGTCCAGTCACAGGAATGTTAGTAGCTTGGTTCTAGCTGTGTGTCCAGTCACAGGAATGTTAGTAACTGGTTCTAGCTGTGTGTCCAGTCACAGGAATGTTAGTAACTTGTTCTAGCTGTGTGTACCAGTCACAGGAATGTTAGTAACTTGTTCTAGCTGTGTGTCCAGTCACAGAATGTTAGTTGTTGCTTTGCATCGCTCTTGATACCCGTCCATAATATACTGGTTTATTCAGGCTAATGGTCCGTGGAGGGAGCAGGTATAATTTAAAGGAAATATACCTGCATCTGTATTGAGAGATAGTGAGAATGAAACACTTCTCATTTCCCCAAACCAGTATTTAGCTCCGACCACGTGTGACCCAGTCTACTGCAAGAGTAGCGCCTTAGACCACGTGGCCACCAATCAGGATGAATGAGTTGGCCTGAGGGAACGCTATCAACTTCGACTCTCAAATTCTCATCTCACTCTCACCCTTTGGCTTTGTTCAAAAAGGTCCAGTAAGTTCTGGATACGTTGTAATACACTAATCATATTACGTTACATAAGAAAAATATTAATTTTGTAAAATATATTGTCTTATAACATTTATATAGTTGACAGATTCCAACCAAACTCAGCACATTGACGGCTTACAAGAGTCATTGTCATGTTTATATTTTAATAGTTTGTTTTGAAACTGTTTCTCGTCAAAATAAACCAAGTCATTGGTGGAAACTATCATTTGTAAATTATGAAGTCCCTTTACATTAATTCATTTAAATATATTTACAATAATAGTTCCTCCTAGATAGGGGTTTAGTTCCCGGGTCCAGGATTCATTTTCTACTAAAAAAATTATGCTTATCACAAAAAAGTAGCAATATTTTTTAGCTATACTTATAATTATATCAATGTATATTGTGAGCTTGACGCCTCGTACCATGTGACCACTGATATGGGTCGTAAAACATGTACCTGTATACTAAAATACCCCCAAAGTTCGCACCCCATTAAACCTGTGGTTTTTAAAATATGTTTTATTGCCGGTGCTGAGTCGTGACGTCAAGTCCCATGAGGTGGCCATTTTCCCGTCATCTTCGTCAAGAAGTTCTCGTAAAGTCCGAGATATAGCTCTCTTAAGATGACTCCATCCCCCCCCAGTGCAGCTCGTAAAACCGGGAGCTTAGAAAGTACCCGAGACGTGAAGTTAATCGCCCTCAAGCACACACCAAGAAGTCGCCAGAATGAAGAATAAAACAAAGGGTTTTTAATGAATATCTAATATCCCCACCAGGATCGCTAGTGACATCCAACTATCAGGTGAACTTGAAGTATTGTATAAATATGATCCATGTCATATCATCCTTAGCGGAGAGTTAGGGAACTAGTTTTTAATCGACAACATATAGGCCTACACAATGTTTTATTCCATAGCGTGTTTTTTTGAATGCATGCATTCAATGTATCAATTTTAAGTTCAAGGAACATCACTCAACTCCGGGGACTCCACATCAATTCGAGGCGAGGCCAAATCTTTTATTGGGCTCCGAGCAAGGAGATTAAAATATAGTCTTTACGAGTATTTTATGACTCCGTCTTCAGTGCAAGCTTGAAAGAGATCGATAAAAAAAGTATCATGGATTTTCTTAAAGATGTTTATGTGAGAGTTTTTCCATCCTAACGACGTATTTTATGAGTCAAAATCAAAAGTACAATCGTTTCAAATATTCTGATAAGAAAAGGACTCAAATGGATCAAAACCATTAAATCGTAGAGGTAGACTTTCTTTTAATGGGGCTAGCTTTGTAATTATTATTTCATAAGTTTGAAGGAGGGTTGACACAAAAGTGGCAAAACATTTGGAATTGTTTGTAATTGAAACCAAATATTAATCATGTTCTCATAAAATTTCATTTATATTATTGCTGTACAAATCTTTAAAAATAATTTTGTTTACTCGCTTACAGTAATATAAAAAATTATCAAACCCAGTTTTATTATAATAAAATATTTTTAATAATTCAATCAATAATACATAATATTAATAAAATATCCAAGTAAGAAAACCCATGTGGCATAATTCAACATACAAATTGTATTTACAAGGACATTTAAATTTGGTGATAATAAAGTACTTTTTAATTTTATGGGTTCTGGTTATTAACTATATATCATTACTAGCACACACCCGCCTCGATGGCGTAGTTGGCTAACGCGCCAGTCGTGTTGAGCTCGACCGCCGAGGACGGGGAGATCGAGGTTCGAATCTCGGTCGGGTGAACTGGGGGTGGTTTTTCCTAAATTGTTTTCCACTCTCCCTCCACGCAAATGCGGGTTCACTTCCTCTAAATTCAACCCTCCCAATTCCTATTCCATTAGAGTAATTAGTACTTAAGCGTATAACCCGAACGGGTAGTAAGACGCGGTGCTAAATATTATTATTATTATTATTATTATTACTAGCACACGCTATTGTCGTAGGTTACAGTCGTTTGATAAACTTTAATCAACTTTATCAATGTACATATGCTCTGTTTACTCTGCGGGGTGTCAGTCTTACCTTGACTAAATACACTATGACCCTATCAATAGCCATCTCTTGAAGAAGGCCACGCGTGGCTGTTGATATGGCAACGCCGCAATACCTCTTCTCGCTATTAATAATAATAATAATAATAATAATAATAATAATAATAATATTTAGCACCGCGTCTTACTACCCGTTCGGGTTATACGCTTAAGTACTAATTACGCTAATGGATTAGGAATTGGGAAGGTTGAATATAGAGGAAGTGAACCCGCATTTGCGTGGAGGGAGAGTGGAAAACAATTTAGGAAAAACCACCCCCAGTTCACCCGACCGAGATTCGAACCTCGATCTCCCCGTCCTCGGCGGTCGAGCTTAACACGACTAGCGCGTTAGCCAACTACGCCACCGAGGCGGATAATTCTCGCTATTGCTCGCTCTGCTAAGTGTTTATAAAACTCCCGTAATTTTACTGATTTTTGTTGTAATTTGAAATATTATTAAAGGGGCTTGATAATGATTCATACAATGCGTTAACTAGAAAAAATGTGTTTAGCAATTAAATTAAACTAAACATTACTTTTGATTGGAACATTAAAGTGTTTATAATGTGAATATAATGACAATTTTATTTGTCACGTAATATTTACAATATTTCAGCCATTGGTTGGTTAAACAGGTGATTCTTCAAAGTATAAATTAATATCACTGATATGTTTTAAATGTTAAACCTTATAAACCTAAACAATAAGTTAACTATAAATCTAAATTTTACAGGACTATAATTATTTACAAACGATATTATAAAAAATCTGCAGGTAATGACTATAGTTTCAACACAAACTAATTTACTATGATGTTGATCATTATACTCCAGGCCTAAGCTATTAACATTATCGTATGTTGTGAAGAAACACAATCAAAATTTTTCTTTTTCTAACATTTAAGAAAATTATGAAAATATTTTTAAAAATATATCTGAGCACCTAACTAAAGAAACGTTTATTCTTTTACAATGATTATTTAAAGAATATTGGCTATAACAGAGATAATATTTAATGCTGTATTTCTCTGATATGTTCCACCGTGACAAACCTCAAGCAGTAAATGAAAAGATGGGTCAGTTTTAATTGCCTCTACGCTTAAGTCACTATCTATAAGTTTTTAATTCTTAGCGGCTATTTACAATTTCTCAAATTTTGAAGTTAGAAGGGTTTGCATAATTACTATCACATGTTTACAAACTGCCAAATTAAAATCTGATGGAATAGATAATGCACCTCTATTAATACTTTGGATATATTTGTCATTACATTTACATTTACTTTTGCTGCTTAGCAATAAATAAGTCATCACATTTGGTTTTGTTGGATAGTTTAAAACTAACATAACCCATACATAATTATTTAAATCCAGAGTCTTCAAACCTAATATTTTCTAAATAATCATCTTCTAGAACTGAAAAGAACTTATTGTTTGTTCTGGCTGTTTCTGTAACAAATATAAAATTTTCTTCAACAAAATAACTTTAAAAAGATACCTCCTCATATATTGCTGAATGCAGCCTCAAAACACTCTTTTGACTCTTATTTTCTTTGCTTCTATTATTAAAGTAATTGTAGTGTTATAGTTTCCTGCGGCTAACTGTCGATACTGACCAGACCTGGACTCGAGATTATCTGTCTGGAATTTTCCTGTCAGTATATAAGGAGCTCCAATGTAATCAATGGCATACTTAATTATTTCTTTTATAACGAATCTGAACGTGGAATAGCGCGAATTCACTCATTTCTGCGTAAAGGGTCTGTAGGGAACAGAAAGATTAGAATATATCTCTCTTTCGCGATTGAAGTTTTATAATGTGTCCTGCAACCAGGCACGACACATGTATTAACCGTGCTTAGAGCTAATGATAAGTAGTCACAAAACACAGCAGTGGTCAGTCAACAAACATCGCAGAACACCTTGCCGACTGAATGATTTGGCGCGCTCTAGCATAGATAGCCATGAGTCAAGTATCTGGCCCCAATATGCGGCGTTGCCACTTCTCGCTGGCCGCGGCCTTCTACTAGAGATGGCTATGCCCTATCTCATAAGCTACTCCATAGCGGAACAAAGCAAGGTAAACCTCTCAATCAAAAGAAGTGTACAAGTCTTAAGGCAGGAATAGGGGACACGAGCTGAGGTCAGTATCTTACGTGTCAGTTTATTGTAACAAAAAATATGTTTGGCTAAAACAAATAAAACATTGCTCTTGAAGAAACGTTTAGTTTAGTTCTCACAATGTCATTCCAACAGCTCCTGAATATCTGTCATGAGCATATTGTCATTCCAACAGCTCCTGAATATCTGTCATGAGCATATTGTCATTCCAACAGCTCCTGAATATCTGTCATGAGCATATTGTCATTCCAACAGGACATCTTTTCTTGATTTTAAAAGTACCTGTTAAAAAAATATCTACCCGTAGTAAATATTATATAACTGTTGATATTACCAAAAGTGGAAAATTAAACTAAACATTTCCACCGGACCAATATTTAATTTATTTTGGCAAATAAAGCTTTAGTTATAAAAACTGAATACGGACATTAGGTCCGTTCCAGATTATTCTTTTTTCCTTGTTTTAGTTTGTAGGCTACCTGGAAGCACAATCCTCCCTCTATAACTTCCACTCCTCAGATCTGGAGTCCTAAGGGCTTGGAATGTTCGCGCAGGCGCACAATGACCCCAATGGATGTTCGCGTGATAAAGTCTTCACAGAAACTCCCATTGTGCGTTCAATGCCAGAAGTGGATGAATTATTCGCTGTCCGCGCGACTAAACCACTTGTGTGCCTGCTCTGAGTCGTGATATACTCTGTTACAAGACAACATAGACCTTGGACCTGGCTCTGACTCATGTATACTCTGTTATAACCAACATGGACACTGGGGCATCGGCTCTGAGTCATGTATACTCTGTTACAAGACAACATAGACCCTGGGACCTTGGCTCTGACTCATGTATACTCTGTTACAAGACAACATGGACACTGGGGCATCGGCTCTGAGTCATGTATACTCTGTTACAACACAACATGGACCCTGGGACCTTGGCTCTGACTCATGTATACTCCGTTATAAAACAACTTGGACCGTGGCACTTGGCTCTGAGTCATGTATACTCTGTTACAAGACAACATGGACCCTGGGACCTTGGCTCTGAGTCATTATACTCCGTTAAAACACAACATGGACCTGGACCTTGGCTCTGACTCATGTATACTCTGTTACAAGACAACATGGACCCTGGGACCTTGGCTCTGAGTCATGTATACTCTGTTACAAGACAACATGGACACTGGGACCTTGGCTCTGACTCATGTATACTCTGTTACAAGACAACATGGACCCTGGGACCTTGGCTTTGACTCATGTATACTCTGTTACAAGACAACATGGACCCTGGACCTTGGCTCTGACTCATGTATACTCTGTTACAGCACAACTTGGACCAAGGCACCTTGTTTCTGACTCATGTATACTCCGTTAACACAACATGGACCCTGGGGCCTCGGCTCCGAGTCATGTACACTCCGTTATAACACAACATGAACCCTGGGGCATCGGCTCCGAGTCATGTACACTCCGTTACAACAAAATAAAATTATCCACATGTCTGGCAAATTACATGCTTTCCTTGTAGATTTGGTAGCTTTTCAAGTTTTCAGCTGTGTCCATTCTTAATAAAATTGAAGTGTATCAATATTGACCCCTCAATTCATAAAGTGTTTATTGTATTACATTATTTATTATATAAAATATAAAGGAAAGGATGTGTTATCCATTCATAGAAGATACTAGTGTATCGTGGCAGTGATGGCGCTAAAATACATTCAAAACCATTTATTGGAAAAAGTTCTATGGAGTGAGTTTTCTCTCGACTTTTAAGGTAATAGCTTACTCGTCAAAAGCTATCAACATTCCAAATATTTTGAGCTTTCATTGTTAGTTTTAAGTGAAATGTATATTTTCCCGCTTTACTTCACGAGAAACTTAAACCGACCATTTTCCTGGCTCTGTTTGTTGCACCACTTTGGTAAAAACTAGAGTTGTTACTACTTTCAACAAAAGATAAATATTGTATTTACTGATATACAATCCCGTGTTTCCATGGAGATGTAAACAAATAATGATTGTAAAGATGAGCCGCAGCAGAAAAGCTTGAAATTCACTGGTAAAATAGAGTTTTCATTGGATGGGTATGATGTTTAGGATACGCACCCACAAATTCTGGTTGGAAATTAAATAAATTAATCTTTAACAACTAATTAGTTTGTAAAGTTTTAAAAGCAGTTTGTTCTGTTTCAAGGGATATGGGGGTTGCGTGGTCATTTAACGTGTTTATTAGCCCACATTTAAAAGTTTACATAAATTCGATACTTAGTAATTAGTTCTCCCAAAAAGATAATGCGTGATATTTTTTATTCTCCGAGACCCCACCTCAAAAATAAATCAAAAATATGTTAAGCCTACCTTTTTTTTGTATAAGTACTAAAAATGCTAGTCTAACAAAGAATAATATGGTCTAAAACAGGAAATTAATTTGAAATACTTCCGTGAAATTATCATCAGTGTGTAAGTAAAATACTTCAAATTTAAATTCTATCCATAAAGTTTTGAAAGCCTAGTTTCTGCATAGCAGCACAATGGTTCCCTCTTAACCTAGTTAGCGTCAAGAGCTTCTCTCATTGGTTCATCGCTGAGCATAACAAGAGAAAGAGAGAGAATATGGCTACCTTGGTGGTGGGACATTCGTGAGCTACCAGGGGTTAAATGGGGCAGTTCTGCAGTATATTGTCATAGTATATTATAGCGAGGATAAGTAAAATAAGTAACGACGCGTGAAGACAAGTGCTAGCGGGCTTTAACTTGCCGCAGTACGCTCAGGGGCGAAACTATCTTCCACCTTATAAAGGCTACTCTTTAAAATACTTTGTGGAAAATAGTTCAGATGTAATTTTTGTTGAAAATTGGATACAGATATTTTTTAAACCTAAAAAATATCACAGCTATAATTAACAAATGGTACGGAGCTCGCACGGACTTTCTCACTCCATTGTTTAAAAATGGCGATATTTACTCAAAAGCGTAATATATGTGAAAATATATAATATACACTAGCAAACCCGAGCACAAATTGCACTATACTTACGTAAAACAATTTTTGACTCTCTGTTTTAAATTTTATAATTTTATCTTTAAATAAATAAAGTCCTCATTTATATATTTGGACCAATAAAAAATATCGATATTCGGTCACCGAAGGATCAACACTTCGTATTAAAATCTAGAGTTTCGTTTAGAGTTTTGACATTTTATTAAGGGTTGCACATCTTATGGTTATCGCATTTCTATTAAGTTCCTCATTTATAAATTTAGACCAATAAAAAATATAAATATTGACTATTGAGTCTAAAATGATAAAGATAGATCATTGTTTTACAAACATTTCCTCTGAGAGGTTGAAGAAAGAGAGCATCAATTTTTGAGAAACTTGCAAATATTTACTTACTCTATGGAATTACTATACTCATAAACTGTTGGTTTTATAAAAATATATTTCGAAATAAAAGTTTTTATTTTTAATAGTACTACAATTTTGCAATGATAAGTTAATAAGTATCTAAAATAGTTGCGGAGATACGGAAATTAACGCTTCTGTAAAGAACTCTAAAAGTAATTTTCATGGGAAAATGAAAATAGCCATTTTATTTATAATTTTAATCAACGCCTAGATACGAATTTTAATCTAAATCGTTAGAGCCGATTTTGAGAAAATTGTTTTTTTCTCTTTTCGCCCTTTATTAAACTACTCTTAATTTTAGGGTTTAATAGACACACAGACAGAGGGCATTGCAAAGACACTTTTTAGAGTTCAGGGGGTCATGAATCGTCGACGTCCATCAACATCTTGGTTAGAATTTTTATCCGGTCGCAATTCTTTACCTTAGTGATAAAAAAGTTTAAAAAAATATATTTGCAAATAGCTTGAAAAATGTTAATTTTATAAAAATATGTTTCAGATAAAGAATTTTTATTATAAATAGATATACATATTTCAATGATAAGTATTTCATATCGCAAATAGTTACGGAGATTATGATAAAAAATAAGAGTTTACACATCAGACGGAAACCTTAAATTCATTTTGATGAAAAATTGAAAATAGTCATTTTATTTTTAATACTTATAAATTAAATTTAATCGAAATCTTAGAGCCGATTTTGATAAAATCTTTTTTTTATCTTTTCGCCCTTCAGTAAACTACCCTTAATTTTAGGGTTAGATATTCAATTCCAAAAACTCCTCGGGCAAACCTATGAAAATTCTATATACCAAGTTTTATACCCGATCGTAAAATAGTTTAGGCTCTATTTTGAGGTATAAAAAGACAGATGGCAATCCAGAAACCACTTTTTCGACTCGGGGGGGGGGGGGGGGTTGTTATGAAACTTCGACATTCAACATAAATATCAAGTTCGATATTTTAACGATCACAATACTTTCTTGCCTGTAAGGTAGCGAGAAAGTAAAAATACAAGCCTAACTCAGCCAAGTTTAAAGGGTAACCTCTTCTGTCTAACTGGACAGATTCAACTAATAGATTATGAATGTGAGCTTATGACTATTTTACCAGCGCTTGTGTGGCGATAGAGTGGTGGCCATTTAAAAAAAACACTCTCAATATATCTATCCTGGATTCGAACACTAACTTTTACGTAACGTTAGAACCAGATTTTATGAGCCTTAAGCTTAAAACTCATCTAAGACGCGTCCAAGCTATTGACTCATTGCAACCACGTTTCTGCAATCAACACACAGTGCCCTTAATGACGTAATCCGGCGCAGGGTAAGATCGGTCGAGGAATAATAAGTATATTTATATTGTTATTACTGTCACATTAATTTATGAATTATGATTACAATAGTATAATACAGTAGCTTGTTCGCTAAGCATTACAATACTATCTGAATTTACAAACTTTAAGATGTTATATATTTACCATTATTACTTTAAAATATTGTGTTCAAAGGGGATTTAACACAAGAAATATATAATTGGTGCATTAAGTGTTTACAGGCACATTAATACAAGGTTAAATGACAGAGCTAGTGCATTGATTGTTTATAAGAACATAAATACAAGGTTAAATGACAGAGCTAGTGAATTGATTGTTTATAAGAACATAAATACAAGGTTAAATGACAGAGCTAGTGCATTGAGTGTTTATAAGAACATCAATACAAGGTTAAACGACAGAGCTAGTGAATTGATTGTTTATAAGAACATAAATACAAGGTTAAATGACAGAGCTAGTGCATTGATTGTTTATAAGAACATAAATACAAGGTTAAATGACAGAGCTAGTGAATTGATTGTTTATAAGAACATAAATACAAGGTTAAATGACAGAGCTAGTGCATTGAGTGTTTACAGGAACATAAATACAAGGTTAAATGACAGAGCTAGTGAATTGATTGTTTATAAGAACATAAATACAAGGTTAAATGACAGAGCTAGTGAATTGATTGTTTATAAGAACATAAATACAAGGTTAAATGACAGAGCTAGTGAATTGATTGTTTATAAGAACATCAATACAAGGTTAAACGACAGAGCTAGTGAAATGATTGTTTATAAGAACATAAATACAAGGTTAAATGACAGAGCTAGTGCATTGATTGTTTATAAGAACATAAATACAAGGTTAAATGAAAGAGCTAGTGAATTGATTGTTTATAAGAACATAAATACAAGGTTCAATGACAGAGCTAGTGCATTGAGTATTTATAAGAACATCAATACAAGGTTAAACGACAGAGCTAGTGCATTGAATGTTTATAAGAACATCAATACAAGGTTAAACGACAGAGCTAGTGCATTGAATGTTTATAAGAACATAAATACAAGGTTAAATGACAGAGCTAGTGAATTGATTGTTTATAAGAACATAAATACAAGGTTAAATGACAGAGCTATTGCATTGAATGTTTATAAGAACATCAATACAAGGTTAAATGACAGAGCTAGTGAATTGATTGTTTATAAGAACATAAATACAAGGTTAAATGACAGAGCTACTGCATTGAGTGTTTACAGGAACATAAATACAAGGTTAAATGACAGAGCTAGTGAATTGATTGTTTATAAGAACATAAATACAAGGTTAAATGACAGAGCTAGTGAATTGATTGTTTATAAGAACATAAATACAATGTTAAATGACAGAGCTAGTGCATTGAATGTTTATAAGAACATAAATACAAGGTTAAATGACAGAGCTAGTGCATGTTCTCTGAAACCTCATCCTGCAGGTGATGAAACAATAGCTCCACCCCTAGCAACAATACGGCCATCACCAACCCTGCACCGAGAACACCAAATATTGGAGCTACATTCTTCATCTCTACATTAATATCATTGGAGTCAGTTTCCAAAAGATTGTCTACTCTGTTGTCTCGAAGAATCCTCTTTATCACACCAGACTCTAGAAGCTTGAGTAACCTACAACAACAGTGATTGTGTTAAGTCCATATCACACTGGGCCCATATCACACTGGACCCATATCACACTGGATCCATATCACACTGGACCCATATCACACTGGACCCATATCACACTCGACCCATATCACACTAGGCCCATATCACACTGGACCCATATCACACTGGACCCATATCACACTGGACCCATATCACACTGGACCCATATCACACTGGACCCATATCACACTAGGCACATATCACACTGGACCCATATCACACTAGGCCCATATCACACTGGACCCATATCACACTGGACCCATATCACACTGGACCCATATCACACTGGACCCATATCACACTGGACCCATATCACACTGGACCCATATCACACTGGACCCATATCACACTGGACCCATATCACACTGGACCCATATCACACTGGACCCATATCACACTGGACCCATATCACACTGGACCCATATCACACTGGACCCATATCACACTGGATCCATATCACACTGGACCCATATCACACTGGACCAATATCACATTGAACCCATATCACACTAGGCCCATATCACACTGGACCCATATCACACTAGGCCCATATCACACTAGGCCCATATCACACTAGGCCCATATCACACTAGGCCCATATCACACTAGGCCCATATCACACTAGGCTCATATCACACTAGGCCCATATCACACTGGACCCATATCACACTGAACCCATATCACACTAGGCCCATATCACACTAGGCTCATATCACACTTGACCCATATCACACTAGGCCCATATCACACTAGGCACATATCACACTGGACCCATATCACACTATGCCCATATCACACCATGCCCATATCACACTGGACCCATATCACACTGGACCCATATCACACTAAGCCCATATTACACTTGACCCATATCACACTAGGCACATATCACACTGGACCCATATCACACTGGACCCATATCACACTAGGCCCATATTACACTTGACCCATATCACACTAGGCCCATATCACACTAGGCACATATCAAACTGGACACATATAACACTAGGCCCATATCACACTCGACCAATATCACACTGGGATGCCAACAGCGCTGTCAGTGGGTTTTGTACCCTGTTGTCTCACACCCGTCTTGTTATTGTTCTGGTTTATTTCTTGGAACATGGACAGTTTCGACAAAGAAAAGTTCATTGTACAGATACAAAACAGACCTTCACTATTGGACTCACCGTGTGAAGACTACTGCAATCGCGAATTAAAGAATAAATGCTGGAAAGAGGTCCTGGAAATATTTGGAGAGGACTTGATGATGACAGTAGAGAAAAAAGAGCTTGGTAAGGTTTTAAACACATTTATTTTTATCCTACAGTACTATTTTTAGCACCGAACATGCCGGGAATCGAGCCCGAGAACCTTGTTTCAGTAAGAGACGCGCTACCGACTGACCTAAGGTGTCGGGCATCAGCTATACTGAAAAAGTATTCAGAACGTTCATGTTAGTACCATGACTTTTATCTCTTAAAAAAACGACTTATTAACATATACAATTATTTTGTCTCCAGCAAAATATTTAGCCAACTGGTTTCTGTTTGAAAGAGCTGATCTGCCCCCTCTAACTGCACTTATATCACTGTGTGTTATATCCTGAAACCCTCTAACTGCACTTATATCACTGTGTGTTAAATCCTGAAACCCTTTAACTGCACTTATATCACTTTGTGTTACATCCTGAAACCCTCTAACTGCACTTATATCACTGTGTGTTACATCCTGAAACCCTCTAACTGCACTTATATCACTGTGTGTTAAATCCTGAAACCCTTTAACTGCACTTATATCACTGTGTGTTACATCCTGAAACCCTCTAACTGCACTTATATCACTGTGTGTTAAATCCTGAAACCCTTTAACTGCACTTATATCACTGTGTGTTACATCCTGAAACCCTCTAACTGCACTTATATCACTGTGTGTTACATCCTGAACCCTCTAACTGCACTTATATCACTGTGTGTTACATCCTGAAACCCTCTAACTGCACTTATATCACTGTGTGTTAAATCCTGAAACCCTTTAACTGCACTTATATCACTGTGTGTTACATCCTGAAACCCTCTAACTGCACTTATATCACTGTGTGTTACATCCTGAAACCCTCTAACTGCACTTATATCACTGTGTGTTACATCCTGAAACCCTCTAACTGCACTTATATCACTGTGTGTTACATCCTGAAACCCTCTAACTGCACTTATATCACTGTGTGTTACATCCTGAAACCCTCTAACTGCACTTATATCACTGTGTGTTACATCCTGAAACCCTCTAACTGCACTTATATCACTGTGTGTTACATCCTGAAACCCTCTAACTGCACTTATATCACTGTGTGTTACATCCTGAAACCCTCTAACTGCACTTATATCACTGTGTGTTACATCCTGAAACCCTCTAACTGCACTTATATCACTGTGTGTTACATCCTGAAACCCTCTAACTGCACTTATATCACTGTGTGTTACATCCTGAAACCCTCTAACTGCACTTATATCACTGTGTGTTACATCCTGAAACCCTCTAACTGCACTTATATCACTGTGTGTTACATCCTGAAACCCTCTAACTGCACTTATATCACTGTGTGTTACATCCTGAAACCCTCTAACTGCACTTATATCACTGTGTGTTACATCCTGAAACCCTCTAACTGCACTTATATCACTGTGTGTTACATCCTGAAACCCTCTAACTGCACTTATATCACTGTGTGTTACATCCTGAAACCCTCTAACTGCACTTATATCACTGTGTGTTACATCCTGAAACCCTCTAACTGCACTTATATCACTGTGTGTTAAATCCTGAAACCCTCTAACTGCACTTATATCACTGTGTGTTACATCCTGAAACCTCTTACAGTTAACGTATCTTCATGTATATCCATCTCTTTCCCACACAAAATTGTGTAAAACACAGCAGGTTTTGACAATGTTGGTTGTCATCTTGGGTGGGAGACCCCGACAGCAACGCTGCACTGGCACCCTAGTGTGATACTGACCCTAGTTCGGGATTATTTAAGGTGGGGATGTAGGAGACCTGAGAAAAGACCATTGTGTTTGCAGTTATTGTAGCAAAACATTTTTTAGCCAAAATAAATAAAATATTTCTCTAGTAGAAACCTAGAGTTTAATTTTCTTCACATGCTGATATCAACAGTTGTTGAATATTTGTCGATCATAGCGGCATTAGATGACCAACTTTTTAAATGACGAGAAAAAGTTGTTATTGAATTTTAGGACACCCTTGACAGAAACTCATCCACCATTGAGGTCACCGTGTGAAGAGAATTAAACTCTAGGTTTCTATTGGAGCATTATTTGATTCATTATTACCAAAAAAAGTTTTGCTATAAAAATTGCAAAAACACTGATCTTTAATCACGTTCCTTGTATCTACATCTTAAACAATCCAGGATTTACATCTTATTTTAATAAAACATTTGTCTGTCAAGGATTAGTTGATTCAATCAGTCACCCTAGCAATATTATCTATGTCCAAGAGTTCACTGTCTTGACCCACTCGTCAGGCTGATGATTGGTGAGCCTGACTAGGTGGGGGATTCACTAAGTTGGTTGAGGAGGAAGATACCAGCTCCTTCCTTGATTTATTACAGCACACATAAGAGAGATAAAGTTTAAAGGAAACAATTAAAACTACTGGAAAAATTGTTTCGACAAGTTTCTATTAATCTTTAGAGTAAAACACTAAAGTATCGACAAGAATAAAATTGAACGTTCCACTGCTCATCTTCTACTCTTATGAAGATACCCTGATTTTGGGAGGAAGGGAGGTTTGGAAGGTATTTTATACTACCAGTATACTACCATATAGTAGTATACTATATATTATACTGTAAGGTCCCTAATTTGACATCACTTTGTAACCTCCCACTTTGTCATCACGTTGTAACACTTCTGACAGAACTGGGTAAGGTTAATAGTTTTGTCTGGGTGCCCGGTAGCCAACCCTACTACGCGCTACCGTGGCACCGTAGGGACTCACATGGTGAGGATGGACCCCGAGTGGTAGGGGTTGGACTGGATGGTTCGTGGGGAGAGAGACTCGCAAGCTAGTCCACTAAGATAGATTTATTAAGCTGTTCCAATACTAAGCTACTACATGGGAACCTATTAAATATCCCGTGACGAGGGAGCCGGCGCGATGACGGTCTCGCAACCCTCCTGCAGACCCGCGATCGACCCTCCGGCGGGGTAAACTCAACAGATCACATTTATATTATCACTACTCAGTCGTACACGCGACCGACACACATGCACACAGCATGGCGTCCAACATTTAACTGTCTTCTGGTTCTCACACAACTCGCTGATCTCGATATTTCACCCGCCAGGAAGGTCCATCGGTCACTCGTCTCACTCGTCAACAGGATGCAAGCTATATGAGCTATTTGCTATTCTCAACAGGATGGTAACCCAACACTCTTGACTTCCAAGGAAATGTACAAGTTCAGGTTAACATCCTGCCAGAACAACCTTAAAATAATTATGCTATTACAATACAGTAGTATCCTGGTGGATTAAGATACCCTTACAACAAAATCGTGCTTGGTAAGTTCAGTCAGTAAAAAGCAAATATGTGTAAGAACATTTTATGTAAAGCTAATCCTGGCAAGATGTCAATCCACGCTTGTACATTTCTTTGAAGTGAAGCTGTTTTGGGTTAACATCCTGATGAGAGTATTGTATTATATCCTGTTGACCTGTGCGACAGATGGACCTTGCTAGCTAACTTGAGGGAAATACCCGGATCAACGAGTTTCAAGTAATAACCGGGCGATCCTCGTTAATTGATTGGTTTTCTTGAGAATAGGGTTGGGGCTTCAGCCAGTTTAAGAGAATCCAGGCTCTAGAATAGATAGAGCCGGATAGTCGGCTAAAAACCATCCAAGGATAACGTGCTATACTGAAGTGCTTGTGTATTAGATTATCTGGGCTTTGTCTGGCCTCAATAAATAGAAGTTACTTTTGAACATTTAATACTTCACTCTTTCTTTGCTCCCTACTGACACGCGGTGACAAGAAACATTTCAGTTTAGTTGATATTCAGTCCACTACTCTTATTTAGTAGTCTGTTGACCAAATTGTACCGGTATACGTAGTGATATGTTGGCGTGTGTCATACTTACTTCTTTGATACAATGTTGGTGAATGGACTCCCCTTCTGAAACAAATAGTGTTGGCTAGATTGGTAGATGACCTCCGGGACCACAGCGAAAGCGCATGGTATACTCGTTGTGTATGAAAACAAGCTAGAGAACACAATAACCATTTTATCGTCCTGGCAAATCATTTTGGACCCCTCAAAGGTTGTTGCAGGCATATCGTCAGGATTATGACTCATCACTTTATCGTACACTTCCTTGTAGATACCTTTCTTTGCATTCTGAAAGAAAACAAAATATTTGTTTGTAACTAGTCAAAAGATAGAACTTGGGACTGTGTTACCTATCCAGAAAGGAGCGGCAGATAAAGATTACTTTTTCAAAGTTAATTATTGTTTAGTTTTAAATGCAGCTATAGCAGTGGAAATAAAAGTGTAGAGCATTGAACAGTTTGAAATGTTGTTTTAAAATGTAGTAAGAGTATTCACTTGTATTTTGAAATAGTATTTGTGTGTACTTGTATAGTAAATATGTTTAGCCTGTCCTCAACTCATATATTTGGCCAGGCCAGTCTTGAAAATTAAGTATAGAAATGTAGAATGTATATCAACATTGAGTGTTAGACGCTGATAAGCCAATCAACGCTAGAAACTCAGTCTCTAAGAGTGGACCCTCAACCACATTGAAGATAATGACAGATACTTTGGGTCTGGGGCTATAGACGTGGTCTACTACCTCGTGGCGGAACAAATCACCCCAGATGCTCACTAGTGGGTGAGTGTGGTAAAGAGTGATCTGCCTGCCTGCCTGTCTGTCTGAGAGTGGAGAGTGACTCGCCCAAAATAGCTACATGATGGGGGCCCTCGGCTGGTGGTGCGGCTCTGCCATCTGGTCAGGTGGATGGTGCGGCCTTGCCGTCTGGTCAGGTGGGTGGTGTGGCTCTGCCGTCTGGTCAGGTGGGTGGTGCCACTTCATCCACCTGACCAGACGGCAGAGCCGCACCACCCACCTGACCATATGGCTGGCCACACCATCTATCTGACCAGATGGCCAGCCGCACCATATTCAGCAGAATACATAATGTGTGGAAAATATAACATATATCATCCCACAAGCAATATTTCAATGTTATATTTATGAAACAGTATAATATTATAAAAGCTATAGCATTCATGATATTTGTTTAGTAATATTAATGTTACATAGTCATAGGACTATTTTTAAAATTATAATATTGTATTTACCTTGTATAATCAATATAAATTATAAAACAATGCCATCGAAAATAAAACCAATATTATTGCACAAACGCAATTTTAGTTTTGTTTATTGATATAACTATGGCACACAGTGTATTTATTTAATTTTTAAATTTATAAAATGTTCCAATAGTTATTAACATTTGTAACGCTTACCTTTAATTAGGGACAATATTTTAGAATTCACTTCCAGTTGAAACTATTGCACCACTTTCTTAATCTTCTTTGAGTTTTTTTCTCTGTTCACTATCGATTCGTTTATTGCACTTGTAGTTTTCCTTGGCTCTACTTTTATTTATGCCTTTCATTCTATTAAACGTACGGGTTCTTACGAAACACCAAACTACAAAACCGTCGATTTCAGGATGTTTACTTTTTATTCTGTCCCTCAATTTTGTGAAGACACTGGAACACTGGTTAACAAAGCCTCCCTGAAAGTGATTACATTATGTTTCCATTTTTATAAAACTGTTGACAAACTCTCCCGTGGGTTTCATTAACGATCCCCTTGATATTGTTTGCAGCCAGTTCATTCCTGAAGGAGAATTGTGTATCTGTTAGGGCTCTTCAAATGCTAGCTTTTTCTGGATACTTCTTCTTCGTCTGCATGCGATCATTTCCAGTAGCTCAGTCCTCTGTTCAACAGTTTCCTGCGTCGAGTCATCTTGAAATTGTTTAAGGAGGCCAGCGACGGTGGATGTGCCCCCAACATCATACTCATTGTCAGCCTGTCCGATTTGGGTGGACGCTTCGGTTTCGTCTTCTTCACTATTATGAGACAAGGTGTGAGGAACCACGTCTTGTGCAGCTTCAGACAGAAGGTCTGCGCTCAATGTCTGAACTTCTTTGTCAAATAGACAGTCTTCATTGTTAATCACTTCACCAGCTCAATATTAGAAATTTAATTCTCTGAGATACAGTGGTGGGCAGAGGATGGTCGTAAAGTCGTCCTAGTCCTCTAATCTGATAAAAGTAGCCCTCAAGTATGTCCTGGTTACATCTAGATGCCAAAACATAAGTATAACCTTCAGATTTCAAATCTTTAAACAGACCACGAAGGCTATTTATAGACATCAGAAACCCCTTTGAAAAGGAAGAATTTTTTTTCTGATATTTTTTTCTTTTTTTTCCTTTTCTTTCTTTCTAATTAATCTCATTGTGAATATTAGTTGGTATAGTTTGTTTAGTGCATCATCCTGTTCATTTATACAGTTGCTATTAGCACTTTTCGAACTGCACGTTCCGCACATTGGGATTCGAGAGTTAGTACGTCAAATCCATTGTATACACTATTTACAGTTTCTCCTACACGATTTAAATTGGGGAAGTTATAGCATATTGCTTTTCCAACAGTCAGTGAAGACCGTTCTGCGGCTTTCCTTACTTTCTGCCTCTCCGTCCCAGCTACAATATTATGCTTCATAGATAGTTTATGCGCATATTGTAAGTCTTCTCTGTCACTTTGCATTTCAATTAATTTTATAAATTCTTCTTTTGTAAAGCATTTTCTACATTCAAGTTTATATCTCTCATCAAGCAGGTGATTCCGTAGTAGCTTCTGAACATGTGGGACATCACAAAAAACCATATATTTTGATCTTCACGTTGAAGGATTTTTCATTGAAAGTTTATCCCACGAGATAATCAAATCGGTCATCAGTTTTCTGTTTGAATGTCGCATGTCACAGACGAATGCTCTCATTCTGAATCCAGTGATTTTCAACCACTTGAATGGTTTCGACTAGCAGTTCCTTTGTGACAGCTGTATCAAAGTTATAGTACATAGGTTGCATCCACTTTCCAACTAAACATCTTATTACCATAACTTGGACATTGTTATGAGGCCCTCTAATTAATTATTCACTTTGATCAAAGCAAATATCACTGTTAACCTTCATCTCATCGAAGCTAAGGATGACATCTTCCTCAAATTTTGTGAACAGGCTTGCTTGTGTTTTTAAATGTCGGTTACTCAGGCCAATAAATCCTGGATGGACGGAAATTTGTCTAGACACAGCTTGATGGTAACTTCACTGGGAAGGGGATAATTTAACACATCCTCACAAAACCCAGAGCTTTGTATGATATGCACCGTAAAGGGACAGCCTTAGCAATATCATCAGACGACCAATTAGAACATCTTCCTTTTTAGAAGGCTTGTTGCTGACTTGCAGAAAATTCACCCTCAAATACACGAGAAATGTTGTTTAGTTGTATTAACTCATAATTTGCTGAATTTAGTTGTTCTTGCAGGTTCTTAATTTGTTGTTTTAACTTGTCATTTTCATCTTTCATGGACTCTAATCCTGCAGAAAGTTCAGCAACACTATACCTACATTCCTGTGTTTTTTCATGGCCTATTTATTCATTTATATATTCGTTTCGTACGTAACCTGTATCATTGTTTGATGATGATTGTAGAAGTTGTTGTACTTCTTTGCGAGCATGTCACTCTTCTGCTCATGTTTTTGCTGTCATTACGAGTAGGCCTAGTCGGATTTACAACAGTGCTAAATATTGGTAAATTTAAATGAGGAGCTGAATAAGATTTAACACACGTTTTATAGGAAGATTCAATAACTCACTCTCTAAATCCGTTATATAGTCTAATTCATCCAAATGTATTCAGCACACACAGCGATATCAACGACAAATTAATCGGCCCACTTGCAAGCGTTAATCCACTTTAACCTAGTTTCATTGTCTTTTTAGAACAGGGGAAAATGAATTCCTTGAAATGTGTCCTCATCTTGATTATAACAACTGCATGCCAACACCATTGTACACTCACATTTATGAACACACTGTATACACATTCGGGGACTGACGTGTAGTTCTCATGAAGTTAGCTTGGGGTCCTAGTGACGTCAGGAGTGGCTTGCCACCGCGCATACGGCTTGTGACCTCCACCGTCTAGTTTAGTAACCGTGCATCCACCCAACCAGTCTCGAGTCCCTATGCCGATGCTAGATAACCCCTAGTCAATAGACATGGCGCGGCGTCACAGTCTATTTGAGGTAAACCCTTAATGGTTGAGACCTCCACCCTAACCTTTATAAGATACATTCAGTGAGCCCAAAAACGCCTTAATTTCTGAACAAACTAGGAACTCTACGATACGTTTGATTACGGCTTGTATTGAGTGACAAGGTGGTCATATAGAGGTGCTTCCTGTAAAGGTTAAAGGAAGAGGCTTAACATTGATATAATACAACAATGGCTATAGCTTGGAAACACAATTCATATTGGATAGTGCTTATTATATATACCATTTTGCTTCATTTTGTGTTGTGTTGTGTGTGTTACAAATACATCCCTGTAGTGGGTCCCAAATGTTAATATACACATTCCATAGTTTAAATTTGAGTGAAACAGAATAATCCAGGTAGGCCAGATAGAGTGGCAAACCAATGGGAAGAGACCATTGAGAAGATCTAAATACAAATAGAAGGATGAGATAAGATAGGGTGTAATGAGGTGGACTGGATAGAACTAGCTCAAGATAGGTGGCGTACTTTTGTAAGTGTGGCAATTAACTTTCAATTTCATAATGCCAGAGAGTAGGTAAGGCCTACTATGAGTGTAAATATGATAAGTTGTTTAAGAAATGAAACCGAATTGATGAAAATATATTATTTAGTAAAATATATATTATAATTTTGAGCAATATTGGCGGTGAACTATAATTTACACAAGCATTATTCATAATGGGAGAATACTGCTCAAACTGTCAGGATGAATGAGCCACTTACCACGAACATGAAATACTCGTTGCTGTTTCTAGAAATAGTCAACTTGTAACTACCATCCTCTATCAGTCCTTTAAGAGAAGTGAAGGGAAGTTTGTTGTACTTGGCTGTCATAACAGATATGATCTTGGCCGAGTATAATGTTAGAAGGAGGATACCACTGAGACAAGATACCAGATACACTAGTCGACAAGTCACAAGTCTTCTAGGCACTCCGTCCTGACCTGTGAAACAAACTTACAGAGATTATGTAGATAGTGATATTATGTTCACTGCTTAGACACGGTTGGCCTTAAATTAAACAATCTTATGTTTAGTTTTAAAACATTCAGGAACATTATTATCGGGGTTAATTCATGGTGTATTACGAATCAAGCAAGGATACCTGACCAATGAGTGTTCTCCTGAGTGATGAGAGCTATTCACAGGTACAGTTTAGACAAGTTCTGTTCCACAACACGCCATTGATACGATGACATTATCCTTGGTGTGGCTAGTCAAATGGATAATCGAGCTTCAGGGAGTAAATTCTGGTCGAGTCTGACTTGCCTTGGCACAAATCCACCCCTGTTGAATATAACAAAATAGCACCTTACCTTGGTTACAGAGTAGAGCCGACCATGTCAGAAACACCGAGTCGTACAGAGAAACTGTTTCGTTTGATTCATTCCTCGATATGATGAGAATTTTCGAAGAGAAGGCCATAGTTGCACTCAGAAGAAGTAGGAACCCAGCTAGGACCACCAAGATGACAGAAAACTGTGTGTGAGACAGCAATTTCTTCCATCCCGTCTCAAAGCTGTTTGGTTTCCTAATATGCATTTTACCACTGAAAAGAATAAGTTTAAATTCGAGAATATTGAACTCCTTATAACAAGTTGTGTGTCTATGGGTACACCTTGAGTGCCAGAGCATTGAAAGTAAACTGAGGAGGAACTAGACCGGCATTGCACCAGGTTATTTAGTGGGAGTGCCAGGGTTTAAATCAATGCTGAATACTCCAGGCATTCTTACATTATTGATCTTCATTGTGGCTTCTTAGTCTTCTTTCAAGGCTAAACGCTTTCTTAATCTCACCATACTTTAGATTAAGCCTCTAGCAGATTTATAGAACGAACAAAAACTTATTTAAATCAGTTGTATGGAAATAAAATATAAAATAACTTTTCATGAAAGACTCCACAAAATTTTAGACATAAGATTCAAATCTCAATTCATTAATAAATATTTTGTGAGCTTACCTCTAGAATAGCTTTGCTTGCCTGATCCTTTACCTTTTATACATTTTAGAGTATCAGTAATATGTACGTGAATAGACTTGTACGAACGTACTTGAAAAAACAAAAATGGCTTGAAAAATCAGCAACTGTCAGTCTTTCTTCTGAGATGGAAAAGGAGTTTACTGCGAGGTCGACTTCCTTCCTCTCCACCAACCCCATAACTCCCGTCCAGGACTTGTCCGGCAACTGTCTGCCCCAGCCAAATTCTTCCTTCATAACAACCCAGTCTATCCTGGAGACAGTATACGTGTCATTCAGTCATAGGATCTTGTTACAAGTGAAGTTCAGTGTTGATTGTTTGCAATACAGCCGAGTTCAACTTACTTGAAGTTCAGTAAGGTTCCCAAACATGTCCAGATTGCAACACCATATCCACCTTCAACGGAATGATTTTTACCTATCCATGCAATTGAGGGGTTCTGAAAAATAAATAAGTAAAAACTTTGTTCACCAAAAAATAGGCTACATAAATCAAATACAAATATACCACACCAGTGCTCACATGGCAAAGGCGTCAATCTTGAAGTAGAATTGATTACCATTGGTATTGATGTTGAGTTTTGAATCTTGGTTAGGTCTGGTTTTAATCTGTAATTTATCAATGTGATTTTCTCATACTCTCTCAGAGAAAATGTTGGTTTAATTTGTCCAATTACCGTGGCCCATCATTCCATAAATTGCGCTGTTAAATAGTATTTGTTTTAAAACGTTTATATCAAAAGAGTTATCAATTATCTCGTAGCACAATAAGTTAACTGTACTTTTACTTAGTGTGGGAAGTACTCAAATAAGTACAAACTTTATATGAGTTATAGTATATTTATTTAAATCTGATTGTATTACAGCGAACCTAATATTGTCCAACGTTTACACTGCGGGTAGCATACAACAAAATGAAACATCAATGTCTATAATATACCAAGATAAAATGTCATGCTATTACTTTTCATGAGCTTACCCTCTATAAATTGAATCTAACCTTGGACATATAAAACTGATGTAGGTTATATTAAAACAGAATGAAGTATGTTATTGAAACCCACGTTATATTTATTTCCCTTTACATTTCCTGGGATCCTATTTCAATATTTTAGAATGGAAGCGTATCATAAAGCTGAGTTGTCACTTGTCATAATAGTTTGAACACAATTTTAGAAAATTTGGAAAGTTCATCCATTTATTTCACACATTACTTAGTTAAAAGTTAGTACCTTTGAATAGTCTGGTTTACAGCGAATACAAATTAATGTACTCTATATAACGTTTGTTTCAAGAAGCACCTTCAGGACCATCCTAGCAATATAACCTTGAAATACACTTTCTTATTTTAGTACCCAGAAATGCGCTTACATCCAACTAAACCTCCCAAACACCACACCATAGCAAACCAAAGGCTTGACATGGAACCAAAATATTATAACAAGATCAATAACCAAAACAATCCCATGTGTAACTGTTAAAATAATGGTACGGAACTCCGCATAGACTTTCTCGCTCTATTGTTTAAAAATGGAGATATTTATTCAACACTCGTAGTATTATGTGCAACTAAATAATATACACTCGCAAACCCAAGCATAAATTGCACTCTACTTATGTAAAACATTATTTGAGTCCCGATTTTAAATTTTATAATTTTAATTTTAAAGAATTAATGTCCTCATTTGTATGTTTGGACCAATAAAAAAGATCAATACTGGGTCCACGAGGGTAAACACTTCGTATTAAAATTTTCGACATTTTATTAGGTGTTGCACATCCTCAGGTAATCGCGTTGCTATTAAATTCCTCATGTATAAATTTTGACCAATAAAAAATTTAAATATTGACTATTGAGTCTAATATGGAGATAGATCATTGTTGTACAAACATTTCTCCTAAGAAGTTTAAGGAAAAATAACATAAAGTTTTTTGAGAGACTTACTTATATTTAATTACTCTATGGCAATGGAGAATTATTTTGTTAAAACTTAAGTAGTATCTCTTTACAACTAAAGCTCACAAAATTGTATTAATATAATTGCCAATATCTTAGAAACTGTTGGTTTTATAAAAATATATTTCATAAAAAGTTTTTAATTTTTAATAGTACTACAATTTTGCATTGATAATTTATTTGGTATCTCAAATATTTGCGGAGATACGGAAATTTCCGCTTCTGTAAAGTACCCTAAAAGTTATTTTCATGGGAAAATGAAAATAGCCAGTTTATTTATAATTTTAATCAACTCCTAGATATGAATTTTAATCAAAGTCGTTACAGCTGATTTTGAGAAATTTTATTTTCTCTATTTTCGCCCTTTATTAAACTACTCTTAATTTTAGGGTTTAATAGACACACAGACAGACGGCATTGCAAAAACCACTTTTTAGGGTTAGGGGGTCACGAGACGTCAATATCCATCAACATTTCAGGTTAGATTTTTTTTACGGTTGCAATACGTTACCTTTAGTTTTCGAAAAGATAAAAAATATAAATATTTGCGTATAGCTTTAAATTATTGGTTTTATAAAAATATTATTAGAAAAAAATATTTGTATTATAAATATATATACGTATTTGTAATTTCATATCTCAAATAGTTTCGGAGATATGATTAAAAATGAGAATTTACTCATCAGACCGGAGCCCTTAAAATCATTTTGCCGAAATATTGAGGGTAGCCATTTTGTTTGGAATTGTTATAAATGTTTTGAAATGAAATTTAATCAAAAGCGCTTGAGCCGATTTTGAGAAAATCGATTTGTTTCTCTTTTTTCCCTTCAGTAACCTACCCTTAATTTTAGTGTTGGATATCCAATTCCAAAAACCCTCTGGTCAACCCTATGAAAACCCTATATACCAAGTTTAAGCCCCATCAGTAAAATAGTTTATATTATAGTTGGAGGTACAGACAGACAGACGGAAATTCAAAAACCACTTTTTTGGATTCGGGGTTCATGAAACGTCAAGATTCATCAAAATCTCGAGTTCAATTTTTTTTAACGATCACAATACTTTCTCTACCTGTAAGATAGAGAGAAAGTAAAAAGAGGAATCAAACCACCGCTCCTAACAAGGAAAGATGGTGGGGGAAAAGAGCCTGACCAATCAGGAGAAAGGAGGCCTCTCATTGGAGAAGAATAGTGACAATTCAAGCAGTCAGCAATCCTGACGTAGACATAAAAATAAATAATTAACCAAATAAAGGTTATATTTACAACAGGACCAAATATTGTTAAACACATTTCGTGCATTAGCTCGGTTCAGATTATTACGCTCTGGAATAACTAGTTAAAGAGTTGAGCTATATATTATATCAGTTGAGCTATATATTATATCAGTTGATTATTAGCGTCAGTTTGTTAAATACCTAAATTTCCCATTTTATTGCTAACACAGATTAGATAATTCAGCCTCAGACTATCTCCCAGAATATAATCGAGAAATGTGTCGAGGCAGAGAATCGACTCTAAGACCATGGGTTATTAGACTTGGACAGTCTATAACCATGGTCTTAGAGTCCAAGCCATCACCTAGAAGATATCCGAGGAGCCAGTAAGTTGAAGGACCCTGATTTGAATCCCCGCCAGGGTGTATTTGCCGAATAAATGATCCAATATAAACTCACGTTAAAAATGGCCGATCTGAGTGTGAGTCCTTCCAAGGTATCCTCCCCCACACAGAGCCCCTCGGGGAAGCCTCCTCCTGGGGTCCAGCCTTGGAACCGTCGGGACACGACAGGGGCATGTTGGGATGCGAGGTACACCACAGATAGAATGCTGGTACCTCTTTCCCACACGAGTACTGGTCCACCCAGTGTGACGTCACTTCTCAGAGGCAGCCCCTCAGGGGCTTCTAGCAGCCATGTCGCGGCCCTTGGATCAGACGAGAGCGCCGCCTGTTGGGAGGGGAGAGCAATTTGGTTCATTGTGTCATTGTGGAACCTTCCATCGCCAGATCTGGCCATCGGCGACCATTAGAATGGATAAGAGCAGGGGTTCCCAAACTTTTAGATCAAAGCTGCCCTTACACCAGAGATAATACATGTTGCAGCCCTCATAACATTTCTTACACTAATTTGAGAACATTCAATAATGAGGGTTACATTTTACATGTATTAAAGTATAAAACAAACGAAACACCAAATATGTTCTGGCTGTTTCTCTGGCAAATGTTTTTATTCATATTTGATCAAATTGGTGATCCTAATTACTTATGCTATATTATCGTGTGAGAAACAAATAAGAAATATTTCTAAAATGGCCTGAGGAGCCTGAGATGACCTGACGGAGCCTGAGATGACCTGACGGAGCCTGAGATGACCTGACGGAGCCTGAGATGACCTTACGGAGCTTGAGATGACCAGAGGAGCCTGAGATGACCTGACGGAGCTTGAGATGACCTTACGGAGCCTGAGATGACCTGATGGAGCCTGAGATGACCTGATGGAGCCTGAGATGGCCTGACGGATTCTGAGATGACCTGACGGAGCTTGAGATGACCTGACGGAGCCTGAGATGACCTGACGGAGCTTGAGATGACCAGATGGAGCCTGAGATGACCTGATGGAGCCTGAGATGACCTGACGGAGCCTGAGATGACCTGACGGAGCCTGAGATGACCTGACGGAGCCTGAGATGACCTGACGGAGCTAGCCTGAGAGACCTGACGGAGCTTGAGATGACCTGACGGAGACTGATGAGATGGCCAGATGGAGCCTGAGATTGACCTGAGGGAAAGCCTGAGATGCCTGACGGACTAAGCCTGAGATGAGAACCATAATGACGGGAGCATTGAATGATGACCTTACGGAGCCTGAGATGGCCTGACGGAGCCTGAGATGGCCTTGACGGAGACCTGAGATGATCCTGACGGAGCCTGAGATGACCTGACGGAGCCTGAGATGGCCTGACGGAGCCTGAGATGACCTGACGGAGCTTGAGATGACCTTACGGAGCCTGAGATGACCTGACGGAGCCTGAGATGACCTGACGGAGCCTGAGATGGCCTGACGGAGCCTGAGATGACCTGACGGAGCTTGAGATGACCTGACAGAGTCTGAGATGGGCTGACGGCGCTTGAGATGACCTGACGGAGCTTGAGATGACCTGACGGAGCCTGAGATGACCTGACGGAGCTTGAGATGACCTGACGGAGCCTGAGATGGCCTGACGGAGCCTGAGATGGCCTGACGGAGCCTGAGATGACCTGACGGAGCCTGAGATGACCTGACGGATTCTGAGATGACCTGACGGAGCCTGAGATGACCACGGCGAAGCACAGTTTGAGGAACGCTGGATTAAAGAACTCGTTGAGAACTCCTGGACGGTCTTATTGGAGAGGAGAAAGTATCACAGGCCACGTGTTCTGCGCATGTTATCCACAATGGTCTCAAACAAGGAGATGATTTATCCTAACTTTGCAGTTGAATGTGCAGTTAGATCCTTGAAGAGAACATTGGGAGCCGGTCAATGGATGGCGTGAATCAATCAATCGTTGAGTTATGCGGATAGTGTAGATTTTCTGAGGGAAAATGAGGCAATAATTTAAAGGAATGCACAACTTTAGTTTAAAAACAGCAAAGAAAGGAATAGCTATAGATTAACCAAGTTACATGACTGTATTTAGAAACCCTGTGTCCTAAAGAACGTATTCATAGATATTGGTAGCAAACACTTTGAGGAGGTTGACAAACTAAAATACTTGGGTACTGTACTAATAGACAATAATGAATTTCAAGAGGAGGTCAAAAATATAATGTAAGCATTTATGATTGACATTATTCAGTTTGTAAGTTGTTGTCGTGTCGTCTTTTGTCTCGAAATACTAAACTGAAAATATACAAAACTATAGTCGCGCCCGTTGCTTTTTATGAATGCTAAGTGTGTTCTCTTAATTTGTCCCAAGAAAATGACTTCAGAGTTGTTGAGAACGAAATGCTGAGAAAAATAGATTTGGGCCTAAGAGGAATGATTGGAGATAGTTACACTATGAACAACTTCAGAGGAATGATTGGAGATAGTTACACTATGAACAACTTCAGAGGAATGATTGGAGATAGTTACACTATGAACAACTTCAGAGGAATGATTGGAGATAGTTACACTATGAACAACTTCAGAGGAATGATTGGAGATAGTTACACTATGAACAACTTCAGAGGAATGATTGGAGATAGTTACACTATGAACAACTTCAGAGGAATGATTGGAGATAGTTACACTATGAACAACTTCAGAGGAATGATTGGAGATAGTTACACTATGAACAACTTCAGAGGAATGATTGGAGATAGTTACACTATGAACAACTTCAGAGGAATGATTGGAGATAGTTACACTATGAACAACTTCAGAGGAATGATTGGAGATATTTACACTATGAACAACTTCAGGGCCTCACGGCTAATCAAAGTGCGCAGGCTCAGATGAGATGGTCATGAAGCACATATGGGTGATCACAGGCATGACTCAAAGTTTTAGTTGAGAAACCTAAGATACAATAACCCTTGGTAGACAAAACGTCGATGAGAGGATAGTTGTGAAAATGTGTTGAAGGAGTGTTATGTGTCAGGATTATGGTTGAATGGCGAGCTACGTTCTGGTGTCCATGAATTTTCGAATACCTTAAGGCCAGAAAGTTAGTTAGAACAATATTAAGCTCATAAAGGAATATTTTGTGTTTTGGTTTTTTTTCTAAATGTTTGGCTGTAAATATACGTTTTAAAAAATCTTAAATATTATTAAATATGATAATTACATTAAGTGTTTCCTGTGTCTTGACACGATTAAGATAAAGATTATTCATATCTCACCTTTTCAAAACCTGCAGACTCTGATCATTCATATCTCACCTGTATCAAAACCTGCAGACTCTGATCATTCATAATCTCACCTTTTCAAACCTGCAGACTCTGATCATTCATATTCACCTGTTTACAAAACCTGCAGACTCTGATCATTCATACTCACTTTTCAAAACTGCAGACTCTGATCATTCATATCTCACCTTTTCAAACTGGCAGACTCTGATCTATTCATATCTCACCTTTTCAAACCTGCAGACCTGATCATTCATATCTCACCTTTTCAAAACCTGCAGACTCTGATCATTCATATCTCACCTGTTTTCAAAACTGCAGACTCTGATCATTCTATCTCACTTTTCAAAACCTGCAGACTCTGATCATTCATATCTCACCTTTTCAAAACTGCAGACTCTGATCATTCATATCTCACCTTTTCAAAACCTGCAGACTCTGATCATTCATATCTCACCTTTTCAAAACCTGCAGACTCTGATCATTCATATCTCACCTTTTCAAAACCTGCAGACTCTGATCATTCATATCTCACCTTTTCAAAACCTGCAGACTCTGATCATTCATATCTCACCTTTTCAAAACCTGCAGACTCTGATCATTCATATCTCACCTGTTTCAAAACCTGCAGACTCTGATCATTCATATCTCACCTGTTTCAAAACCTGCAGACTCTGATCGCTTGTTGTGATGACATTCAGTGGTCTGGAGCAAAGAGTAGAGCTGTCTGCAGACTTGTTGTGTCTTACGAGCCACAGACCAGAGCCGGAGATTGACAACTGCTTCTGGATCTTCACGACTAAACTGTCTTCCTCACGACCTGCACAGTTGATAGAATATTTCCATCTGGGTGATTGTGTCCCGAGCCTAGATAAGGTAAGTGTATGCTCCCATATTCTTTATTGAGCACTATTTTCAGCCAGATGGGAGCTGGGGACAACGGAGGTAGCCTTGGCTCAACTAGAAATACTTTTGTTCACACTTGATAGTCAGATGTTAGTTTCACACCTTAGAGCATTTTTTTTAATGATTCTTGCCATATAATTAATAGTAGATTACTGAAGGCTGATTTTATTTAAATTCTAAGTGTTTCAAACCCGCCTCGGTGGCGTAGTTATCTAATCTAACGCGTTAGTCGTGTTGAGCTCGACTTCTGAGGACGGGGAGATCAAGTTTCGAATCTCGGTTGGGTGAACTGGGGGTTCCTAAATTGTTTTCCACTCTCCCTTCACGCAAATTCAGGTTCACTTCCTCTAAATTCAACCTTCCCAATTCCTAATCCATTAGCGTAATTAGTACTTAAGCGTATAAACCCGAACGGGTAGTAAGACGCGGTGCTAAATAAATAAATAAAAGTTTCGATAGTGAGCAGTAGCGATTTTCTTAAGTGTATATCTGGGGATTGTTTTACATGACAACTAACGTTGCATCAGTTACCGGCGTGGCCTGCACCACACCACACCACCACCACCACACACAACACACACACACACCACACACACACACACACACACACACACACACACACACACACACACACACACACACAGTAAGGGACTTGACTGGGATGAATGCTTTCAAAACTTCACCCAGATGAAATATTATTTCTAGGCAAATCTAGTGCATGTTTTTTGTAAACACAACCAATAAAACCTGTTTACATATAAAGGTTGAAATAAATAAATAACTGAAGGAATGAATGGAAGAATTGATGGAGGTAATCTAACTAAAGATAGTTTTGTTTATGTATTGATTAAATATAATACGAAACAAGCTATACTTAACTTCACCAAAATATATCAAAATAAAGATAATTAATAAATATTTTGCGTTTGAAAGATTGTTTTTATAAGACGCTATTTTCCCTGAAAAAAATCATATTTAAAATACAGGTATTTTCTATTAAAACAATCCCCTAACTGTAGTTGTAATTTATATTAAAATCACTATAATTTACATTTTTAAAAATTACAAATTAATGTACGTAAAGGCAAAAAGAAAATGTTTGTTAATCAAGATGTTGAGTGGCTTCAAATTCCAAGTTCTAAACAATGAATTAAGAAACTTTATAAATTTTATTTTAATAAATTGACATATGAATATTAAAACATACCTTTGATTTGTGTATTTATAAAAGTGATACAGTCAACTTGATAGCACTTCTCCAAAGAAACCACTACATCAGATATAAACTTGACATCTTTTTCATTTATTCCTATGACTGTTTTTACAGAAAACATACAGAGGAATAAAACGTATCTCACACACATATTAGTTTACAATTAGCTGGAATGTCGAGTTTAATACCTAAATATTTAAAGTGAATATATAGCACACACACCACGACAGAACATTATTAAGTATGAAATTTCTTTTTAATTTTCTATTTGGATGTGTATTATGGAAACTTGTTGGTATTTTAAAACAACTTTTTTTAAATTACTAAATGGGTAAAAGAGGTAAAAAGAAACTTGAAGAGCTACCAAATATAACATTTCCCTTGTAAGACGAATCGATTCAATTAAAATATTCAAACAACTATATAAATATTACTTTAATCAAATAAGCTATAGTCATATTGTTAAGGATTCGTACAACACACTAATGCCCCGTAATTAATTAAGTTATACTTGCTTCAGTTATTACTTCCTTTGAAATTAAGTCCATACCCGAGATAGAACATTTCAATCGATAACTTAATTTCATTAAAAGGAACGAACAGAATATAAAATCTTAGAGGTATGGGTGAGGACCTGATATTGTGTGATAGATTAATATATTGATCATAAGGGAGAGGAGTGATCAATAATATTATTGATCATAAGGGAGAGGAGTGATCAATAATATTATTCTAAGCTCCAGCCACAATATTCATCCCTGTGCAGAAATAACCACCCTCGCCATGTTGGGCATGACGTGCGTGGCAAATGTTTTAAATATTTATGACTGTCACTTTTTGCATGGATGTGTTTCAACTCAGTATTATAATTTACTTATTCGACCCTCCTCCTTTACTCCGCCTCATGTTCACACTAATAGGTTCGGGATAAGTAAGGTAGGATGTATATAAAATGTAACCGCATTTGCATAGAGGAATAGTGGAAAACCAACTAGGAAAATCACCCCCAACTATTTGTGTTACTAGGAAATATTTGAAAAGGGAGGTGGGGAGGAAAGTAGGTTTTCATTTTGTAGTGTTACTACCCATCCGTCCCGTGGGTCTACTTGTGAGGATGGCTTAGTGGGTTGGGTAGGCAGCAGCAATAATGTTGGGTTTTGTTTGACTCTTGTTTATTGACATAGGTTAGTTACTATACGAGTGTAACAATGTGATGTAAGACTTAGCACTAAGTAGTACTTGTTCTATCAATGTCCCTACTCAGTAGTTCCATGTCCTGACCTTCTTTGGTGCCAGGTATTGTAATATCTAATGAATACAAGTTTACAATTTTATTTTAATTATTTTCATTTTCTATAGTTAAATACCTGTGCACTCTCATGTTCAGTGTTTATTTATAATTCTCATAAAATTTGAACTAGAGGTCTTATTTTTACCAAAGTTGTAACGACACCTCAGGTTTATATTTACTGTCGGCTTCACCCCCACAACTAAAGAATAATAAAATAAATCATATTTAATTTTGGTTGGTTCACAAACTGTGCAATCGTTATAAAAAGTTTGTGATATTCATTGTATTTTATTTATATATATTATTCAGGCGGTAGTATATACTTGCTCCAACTTCAAAAAATATATAATATTATTCAAATATGATTTAAAAAAAGAAACTTCCTCATACATATTTGTAGCAAAAAAGAACATTCAAAGAAACCCAAAATCCCGGCTTCTCTTCCGGCCTGCAACCGGATCGTAAAACAGTGGCCTATCTTTGCTCTTGCCAGATTAACTCAAAAGAGAGAGAAGAATATATGTTTTTATCACCGCGTCTTACTACCCGTTCGGGTTATATGCTTATCTACTAATTACGCTAATGGGTTAGGGCTTAGGGAGGTTATATTTATCCATTTTGGGAAAACAGTAGACCCTACTGAGATTCAAAGCTCAATATCCTCGTTATTGGCAGTTTAGTCTACTGCGAGAGTAGCGCGTTAGACCACGTGGCCACCGATGCAGGTAAAGGAGGAATATTCCTAAACGCAAATAAAGTATGTTGTAACACTGCTGTGTAAACGGTCTAGTTGGTATATTTAACTTGAGATTTTTAAAAATAACTAAAAATTGTAGACGCGAGAATTCACTGCATTGATGAACTTAAAGCCACATTAATAATAATATTAATAGCTTAAGCCTTGTAGTAAAGACTAGGGAGTCTGTTTAAATTAAATCCCTGTATAACTAGAGGAGATGATTTGAAAATCGCAATGAAAGTAAAATATGGAAAATCATCCCAAACTCACTCATCACGAATTTGAACCCTTACCTCCTAGGTAGAAGAAGTCAATTTCAATGTGACTTTATAAAGTGCACGTTAAATAAAATGTAGCAATAGTATGTTTTTATTCACAACAAAATGTAATATATTAACACTATCTTCTAAAACTATGAAGACAGCCTCGCTAGCCTATTAGCCTCTAGAGTGAGTTCCTAGCATTATTTAAAAACAAATCAACGTTGATTTCAGCTGAGAGTTAGCTAGCAGGATACAATTTACACGTATTTGAACAAAGCCACCGAATTACATGAAATACAAGTTTCTCTTTAGATTGTATTTGACAGTGAAAAGTGAATTCGAATCAGCTTGAGAGGGAGGCAACCTAGCCAGCAGTTCTACTCGGTGGGTTGCCTAGATCAAAGGCTGCTAGGCTTCTTTGGATGAAAAACACAGCTGTATTTAACCACCTATTAATGGTATTGAAATTTCATTTATTGAAATTAATTAAATTTAAAAGTCCTTTTTATTGATTTCCATAGTCCACCCCTATAATAAACGTTTATAATAACATTGTTTTATAAGCTAACTACATAATTAACATAATCATTTCGAAATATTGAACATGTGATGTCTAAATTTCACTTTGTATATGGACAGCTACTGTTTATTCAATAATTAGATGAGAAAATATGTTGGTAGAAAGAATTATCGTATTTTATTAACATTATCTTAATTTAATATACAGTTTTATACACTTCTAAAAAATAATTTTCCTTCATATCAATAAAATATTGACTTCAAAGGTTATTTTTGTAATATTATATATATATAATTATATATTTAGTATATTTAAAAGATCTATAAATACAATATATATATATCAACAAACATAGGTGTAAAATGAATGTATTTATCTGGACCTAAGGAACTGGAAAGTGAATGTCAGAACGTAAGCCCTCCATTCAACTCTATCCTGAGACAACTCCATACAATCCCTAATCTGAAACGTAATCTTTCATTTTCATATCCTCCCTTGACTTCTCGGCCTAACAAGGCGTCTTGTTCCTTCAGGTTTCCCAACTAAATATTGCGTACATACGTCTGTCATCACCCATAAGCACCTACGACCACTCTCCTCATCCTGAGCGCCTTGGTTAGCATTAAAGTGATAGAGATGCATACAGGCCATGAAGTGGTTCCTTACATAATACATCTGTACAATCATGGATTAAAGAGCCAAGCCATTATATTTGTTAGTTACGGTTAAAGCCGCATCTAAATATCATTTTTTTAAATCGAAATACAACACCTAGATACAGGAATCGAACCCGGGACATTTAGCATATTACTCCGTTGAGCTATCCAGGAGTCTTCCCATGCCCAGTCATTCTTCACTTATATTAAAGGCATTGTCTGTAATGGACGTGATATTTATTCCACCATGATGTGTGCATTCATACAGTTGTAATTGTACTATTGACAGCATAAAGCCCTCCCGAGTCAAAGATGGCTGCGTTTTCTGGTGACACATATGTAGCTGACGAGTTACACACGTCTATCACAGACTCTGCCTCAAAACACGAGTGAAGAATGACTGGGCATGGGACAACTCATGGATAGCTCAGTGGTTAGAGCATTGACGTAATAAGCCAAATGTCCTGGGTTCGGTTGCTGGGTCCAAGTGTAATTTTTCAATTTAAATAACATCTGTATAATGTTCGGTATCAATTGCCAGGAGTCCAAAAGACACGATGACCAACATACGAGCGATTGATTGTTTTTAAACAGAGTTAGGAATGGTTGGTAAACCATCTTATCTGTGAGTAAGTTATAAAATTACAAGCTTTCAAACAAAGCAACAACAAAATCCTCTTCCTTCAGATTAAACTTGGTAGGTTTCTTATTTTGATTTAATTAAATATTAAAACTCAACAAAAAACCTTTCCCAGTTCGGAGGTAATAATGATACAATTTCTAATAATCCACCCAAAAAAAAAGAAAGTGTTGGAGTGTAGATGAGATTTGAGCGGAGATTTAAATGAACGTGCGTTTTCAAAGGTTTCTCGACTGCGACTGGGAGAAATGGGAGCGAGGGAGGGAACGAAATGAAACTCTGGGGGAGGCAACAAGAAGGAGGTGTCGTCGGGGGAGGTACAGTCCGTACAGATACAAACTAGAGACGTTGGCAGTGGTGTGTCTGGGACAAGCTAGTTGTGGACCATATAAGTTACACCACAGTGGGACCAGTCGAGGTAAGCCTGTTATCTTTCAGAGTAGCGTTATCAATATGGCCGAGGAAAACTGTATTTTCTACAGGGCTCTCTCTGTGCAAATGAGACTGTACATCTGTAATGTTGTTCAGCCATTGCTATGTCTATATACATAGCATAACACAGACATCCTGTTTCCTGGAAACGAACTTGTTGGCAGTGTCGGGATGTAGAGAGGGTTGCCGCTCGAGTCAGGAACTGAAGAGAGTTGTCATTGATGAAGAGGCGGCGTGATTTATAATACAAGCCATAACAAAACATATTTTACAGTACAAAGTTTTATTTATTGATTCTAGATAATAAGTACATAAATTAGAAGAAAGTAAATAAATAGAATCACAAATATTTTCGTACGTAAGAACCACTCAAAAAAATTAGGATAAAGTTCACATTAAAATAAAGAAAGGCAATCAATATTTTAGTTTAGTTTTCCTTGTGTCTCTCTCTGTCTTCCTCATCGTCCTGTTCGCTGAGTCATCCGACACTTGTCGACCCTGACCTGACCTCTCTAGACCCGGGATACAAACCTCACAACAAGGACCTCTCGCAGTCCTCGTCTAACAATGTGGTGAGAGGTGGTCTAGTGCGCGGTTAGCGTGACTGTACAACTTTTCTGTCGGTATTCTGTCAACTGCGAGCATCTTGAGTCACTCTACGTCCAACAGCAGGGGTTGATGGTAGGGGAGGGACGATGGTAGGGGAGGGATGATGGTAGGGGAGGGACGATGGTAGGGGAGGGATGATGGTAGGAGAGGGACGATGGTAGGGGAGGGACGATGGTAGGGGAGGGACGATGGTAGGGGAGGGATGATGGCAGGGGAGGGACGATGATAGGGGAGGGATGATGGTAGGGGAGGGATGATGGTAGGGGAGGGACGATGGTAGGGGAGGGATGATGGTAGGGGAGGGACGATGGTAGGGGAGGGATGATGGTAGGGGAGGGACGATGGTAGGGGAGGGACGATGGTAGGGGAGGGACGATGGTAGGGGAGGGATGATGGTAGGAGAGGGACGATGGTAGGGGAGGGACGATGGTAGGGGAGGGATGATGGTAGGGGAGGGATGATGGTAGGGGAGGGACGATGGTAGGGGAGGGACGATGATAGGGGAGGGATGATGGTAGAAGAGGAGATGAAGGTAGGAGAGGGGATGAAAGTAGGGGATAAGATGAAAGTAGGGTAGGGATGAAGGTAGGGGGAGGGATAAAGTATGGGGGAACACACAGTCTGGTTCGATCAAGAGAACAATTTGAAAGATGTTGTTCTCTTTAACCCGGGGGAGACCTCGTCCCTCCAAGCTACTCAGGGGATATTAGGGACTTAACCTGAGTTGTCTAGGGATGAGAGGGACTATCGGAGGAATTGCAACTGCATTAGATTATAGAGAGGAAGGAAATAAAGCACGTAAGTTCGGCCTGTATTTGCACTTTGAACTCCTTTTCATCGGCAATGTAGTCTTTTTAACTTTCATATAGAGAAAGTACTGTAATCGTGAACCTCGGGATTATGAAGGATCTTGACGATTTATGTACTCCCAAACTAAAAAAGATGAGTCTTACAATTATGTCTGTATGTCTGTCTGTCTGTCTACTTTATATTGCTACCTCCCCTTCTATATCTATCAATATCTATAGGGTGAGGAAGGCTAATATCAGGTAAAAGATTCACCTGATTGTACAAAATAAATTTTATTATTGAAATAACAACTTTACAATACTTGAGAAAACAAACATCGTGCGTGAAGCGCACCTCCATTAGTCATCAGACCTTTAAGTACAAATACAATCAATCTCAAATTCTCCTAAGTATGATTATATAAACAACACTAAGCGTGTAGAACACAACATAATACGAGGTCTGGGATCTCTGATGCCAAACTTGTCTTATGGGCTTTAGCTCCTTGATACATTTACTTAGTATTTATAATAATGATTTTAATATTAGGCATAAGCCACAACTGCTTTATCTTACGTGACGTCACTCAGCAATGGAGTACAAAACAATAATTCCAAACGTTCATAAATAACTTGACGTCACGTATAAACATCATTTCCCTAATGCAAGAGCGAGCTAAGTCTCGCTTTACTATCCTGTTTTAAACAATAAATTTGATTATAACATCTGCCATCGTAAAGTACAAAAGGAAGTTTACTAAGCGGGTCTTGAACCCGGAGCGCGCTGACACTCAGTGCGCTTTAAATAATAAGCAAGTATATACAATTATGACAAATAATAAGGTCTGGGTTTGAATCCCAGCTAAAATGGATGACGAAGGGCGACATCTTTCTATATGCCGCGGGAAGCGCATGGCAAAGCAATTCAAATAAATAATTAATTACAAAATTGAAGTCCAGACGGTAATTTAGAATACAGTTCCCCCCATAACGCCGAAACAGAATTTATAATTTTGAATATTTAATAATCCCCGAGACCTAGTCGCCGTTCTCACCTCTTATCCATGAGGTCGTAGTGTAGTAAGTGATTTTACTTTATTGGCGTAGCTGTATATATACAAATGAAAATTCTCAGAGGGGGGGAAGGACCGAAGGAGAAGGAGGGTCGGAAAACAAAACAAACTAAGGAACTGGATGTTCGAGAACGTTGCCGAAGCGCCCAGGGCTATGCGTGGCCGGAAACGGAACTCTTCTTTCTGGCTGGCTGGACACGTGTTCGACTCTCGCAGTCAGTTGTCTGGGAACTCGTGGCTCAGTTGGACGGGCATTATTCTCGAGAGTGGAGGCCGGGTTTAGTGGTGTAGGTCGTGCGTAGGTCTTCCGAGAGCGGGCCGCTTGGTTGGTGAGTGTTTGTCCCATTCGATATTATTTGGTATTATTGACATTACATGTAAGTCGTTACATCATTATACATGCGGACACTTTGCATTTAGTTACACCTATAGGGTACGGATGAGAAAGGTACCATTTGAAGGAGGTGTGCCCGTATTTTCGTGAAGGAAGAGTGAGAAACTATCTAGTATAAAGCACCCTCAGCATACCCTGCCGGGATTCGAATTCCGATCTCCCAGTCATAGTCAAACCATACTAGACGAGCCAGACGTTTAGTTCACTTTCCAATCGATGTGGACAGTGCCCCAGTATATCCCGATATGTACGTACAATACTCTGGTGAATGAGGTCTAGTACATCTCGAATGTGACTGTACGATGTTCCCAAAGAGCAATATACATAGAAGAGGAGTACATCGTGGACACAAGAGGAGAGATTAGGAGATTGGAGAGAGAGAGAGAAGAGAGGTAAATGGAAATTTCGCAGGAATGAAGTCGGAAGAAGAGGAATAGAGAATACTGTGCTCACCGAACACAGGCGTTCCACCACCTGCCGTGCTCACCAAACACGGGCGTTCCACCACCTGCCGTGCTCACCAAACACGGGCGTTCCACCACCTGCCGTGCTCACCGAACACAGACGTTCTACCAACTGCCGTGCTCACCGAACACAGGCGTTCCACCACCTGCCGTGCTCACCAAACACGGGCGTTCCACCACCTGCCGTGCTCACCGAACACAGACGTTCCACCACCTGCCGTGCTCACCGAAAACAGGCGTTCCACCACCTGCCGTGCTCACCGAACACAGGCGTTCCACCACCTGCCGTGCTCACCGAACACAGGCGTTCCACCACCTGCCGTGCTCACCGAACACAGACGTTCCACCACCTGCCGTGCTCACCGAACACAGGCGTTTCTACCACCTGCCGTGCTCACCGAACACAGGCGTTCTACCACCTGCCACTATTTGTCAGCAGAAATAACTGAAATATGACCCTCTGTTTCTGAACGTCAAGATGGATTTGTCTGTGTAATATTCCAAGACGTTAGAACATTTGTCTGGTTAATTGAGGGCCTTGGGTTCCATTCCCGAGATGGATTGAAAAATTATCAGCCTAGATAATGTTCGTTCTTCTATAGAAGTGGTCAACTGCTGTGTGCTATAGAATGTGCTGTGGATTGTGTGGTTTTCTTAGGTAAGACAGACCTCAAGTGCCGCACGCCTTGACAGGTTTTAAGGAGTGGTCCCGTGACATGTTGAAGAACAACGAATACATCTCTCTTTGATTTTCACATGTTCCACGTCTTACTACCCGTCCATACTCCACGTCCTACTACCCGTCCATACTCCACGTCCTACTACCCGTCCATAATCCACATCTTACTACCCGTCCATACTCCACGTCCTACTACCCGTCCATAATCCACATCTTACTACCTGTCCATACTCCACGTCCTACTACCCGTCCATACTCCACGTCCTACTACCCGTCCATACTCCACGTCCTACTACCCGTCCATACTCCACGTCTTACTACCCGTCCGGATTCCACATCCTACTACCCGACAACGGTATTTGATTTGTTTATCATTGGAGTAGGCTTGAGGATGGTATAATTTATAAGAAGAAGCGTAACCGCATTTGCGTGGATGGAAAGTGAAATACCATATCAGATTTTAATTAAAAAAACTAATTTACACACGGTCCTGATTCGAATCCAGATTTCCAATCAGCAGCTAAACAAATTAGACAAGACACACGCCTCAGCCCGCATGCTCACTGATACGTGTCTGCTTATGTCAGTAAAACTCCCTAGGCAGGGACTAAACTACAACTCGCTTCAGTGGTCAAACGGTGTAAGGCGTCACTCTTACAATAAACTGGACTGCAAATGGTGGGTGATTGGTGTTCCAATCCCGGTTGAGTGTACTGAGGGTAGTTTTTCATCAATGTTTCCCTCTCTCCCTCCACGCAAATACGATTACACATCCTCTAGTTGCAATCTGCCTCATTCTTAATGTATGTGCGTACAGTCAAAACAGGTGGTGGAAGATTGTGCTAAAATAAAATAAAACATTCTCTATGTACCTCCTGAATAGTTCTGTTTCTCCTGGTCAGGGCTACTGAAGGTTTCAACCATGTACCTCCTGAATAGTTCTGTTCTCCTGGTCAGGGCTACTGAAGGTTTCAACCATGTACCTCCTGATAGTTCTGTTCTCCTGGTCAGGGCTACTGAGGTTTCAACCATGTACCTCTGAAGAGTTCGTTTCTGGTCAGACTATTGGAGGTTTCAACCATGTACCTCCGAATAGTTCTGTTCTCCTGGTCAAGACTATTGGAGGTTTCAACCATGTACCTCCTGAATAGTTCTGTTCTCCTGGTCAGGGCTACTGAAGGTTTCAACCATGTACCTCCTGAATAGTTCTGTTCTCTGGTCAGGGCTACTGAAGGTTTCAACCATGTATCCTCCTGAATAGTTCTGTTCTCGGGTCAGGGTTACTGGAGGTTTCAACCATGTACCTCTGAATAGTTCTGTTCTCCTGGTCATGGGTTACTGAAGGTTTCAACCATGTACCTCCTGAAGAGTTCTATTCTCCTGGTCAGGGCTACTGGAGGTTTCAACCATGTACCTCCTGAAGAGTTCTATTCTCCTGGTCAGGGCTACTGGAGGTTTCAACCATGTACCTCCTGAAGAGTTCTGTTCTCCTGGTCAGGGCTACTGGAGGTTTCAACCATGTACCTCCTGAAGAGTTCTGTTCTCCTGGTCAGGGTTACTGAAGGTTTCAACCATGTACCTCCTGAAGAGTTCTGTTCTCCTGGTCAGGGTTACTGGAGGTTTCAACCATGCTCTTCTTATCCGAGGTTCAAATATCAACAGACATTTGTGTCAACGGACGTGGTTTCTTATTTCCTGCCACATGTGGAATGCCTGATAACGTTTTGTCGATAGTCTGAGAAGAAATAACCAACGGGAAAAGAATACAATTTATTATTGTGTGATAAAGCTTCAGATTGTAATATGAAATAACTGAAACCAGTGTTCAAAGTACCTTAATTACCTTGGTAGAAAATACGTTGATGTTTACTTTCTAAAAATGTGTTGGCTATCCTGTGCACGTTTTTACAAAATTATATTCTATCCTGATCTCATTATTTTAACTTTCCTTTGTAACACTCCTGGTGGATAATATTCTAACATAGTTAAACATTCTTAGCCAAATATGGACAAAATAATTATTAATAATCATGTAAAAGTAAAATTCTATGAGAATACCAAGTTTTGTTTGAATCTAAAGAAATCTATGTTTAACTTTATCACATAGAGAAAGTATTGTAACCATGAAAATGTTATACTTCCAGAATGTTCTACTTTGAGAGATGTATCTTGAAGCTTTATGAGCCCTTGAGTTCAAAAAAGGGGTTGAGAAATCTGAGTTGACATCTTCCCAGTTGTAGCAAGGTCTTGTGATATTCCAGGAGAGGGCGGTGAGGAGTTAGAGGAAGTGGTATGGTTCTTGGTGGTTGTAGCAAGGTCTAGTGATATTCCAGGAGAGGGCGGTGAGGAGTTAGAGGAAGTGGTATGGTTCTTGGTGGTTGTAGCAAGGTCTAGTGATATTCCAGGAGAGGGCGGTGAGGAGTTAGAGGAAGTGGTATGGTTCTTGGTGGTTGTAGCAAGGGTTTGTGATATTCCTGGAGAGGGCGGTGAGGAGTTAGAGGAAGTGGTATGGTTCTTGATGGTTGTAGCAAGGTCTTGTGATATTCCTGGAGAGGGCGGTGAGGAGTTAGAGGAAGTGGTATGGTTCTTGGTGGTTGTAGCAAGGTCTTGTGATATTCCAGGAGAGGGCGGTGAGGAGTTAGAGGAAGTGGTATGGTTCTTGGTGGTTGTAGCAAGGTCTTGTGATATTCCAGGAGAGGGCGGTGAGGAGTTAGAGGAAGTGGTATGGTTCTTGGTGGTTGTAGCAAGGGTTTGTGATATTCTAGGAGAGGGCGGTGAGGAGTTAGAGGAAGTGGTATGGTTCTTGGTGGTTGTAGCGAGGGTTTGTGATATTCCTGGAGAGCGCAGTGAGGAGTTAGAGGAAGTGGTATGGTTCTTGATGGTTGTAGCGAGGGTTTGTGTAATTCCTGGAGAGGGCGGTGAGGAGTTAGAGGAAGTGGTATGGTTCTTGGTGGTTGTAGCGAGGGTTTGTGATATTCCTGTAGAGGGCAGTGAGGAGTTAGAGGAAGTGGTATGGTTCTTGGTGGTTGTAGCAAGGTCTTGTGATATTCCAGGAGAGGGCGGTGAGGAGTTAGAGGAAGTGGTATGGTTCTTGGTGGTTGTAGCAAGGGTTTGTGATATTCCAGGAGAGGGCGGTGAGGAGTTAGAGGAAGTGGTATGGTTCTTGGTGGTTGTAGGTCAGGTTTGAGAAGAGAGGAGTATCTTGGCTCATCTTCTCTCGGACATGTTCGGTGATGAGTATCCAGAGTCTTGCTGGGTGAGGGCGTGCAGCCACTATGGTGGAAGTCTCCAGGGATAATGAATGACTACATGAGAGGATCGGGGAGCCGCTGGAGGGGCGCAACCCGAGTAATGAAGTAGTACAAGGTTTTTGTTAGAGAGACTTCATTTGTTTTTGTTTCATAAGAAATGTATTTTATACAAAACGTCAATGTACAAATACAAAATTACACCCACACGATTTTAAAAATAAACCACGCACCAACCCCAAAAGGTTCTTGAACTCCAACCCCTCCAGAAATTAAGGAAAATAGGTCTCACCACGCTCCACTCGGCCACCTCTTAGGGTCTCACCACGCTCCACTAGGCCACCTCTTAGGGTCCCACCACGCTCCACTCGGCCACCTCTTAGGGTCTCGCCACGCTCCACTAGGCCACCTCTTAGGGTCCCACCACGCTCCACTCGGCCACCTCTTAGGGTCTCGCCACGCTCCACTAGGCCACCTCTTAGGGTCCCACCACGCTCCACTGGCCACCTCTTAGGGTCCCACCACGCTCCACTCGGCCACCTCTTAGGGTCTCACCACGCTCCACTAGGCCACCTCTTAGGGTCCCACCACGCTCCACTCGGCCACCTCTTAGGGTCTCGCCACGCTCCACTAGGCCACCTCTTAGGGTCCCACCACGCTCCACTCGGCCACCTCTTAGGGTCCACCACGCTCCACTCGGCCACCTCTTAGGGTCTCGCCACGCTCCACTCGGCCACCTCTTAGGGTCCCACCACGCTCCACTCGGCCACCTCTTAGGGTCCCACCACGCTCCACTCGGCCACCTCTTAGGGTCTCGCCACGCTCCACTCGGCCACCTCTTAGGGTCCCACCACGCTCCACTCGGTCACCTCTTAGGGTCCCAGCCACGCTCCACTCGGCCACCTCTTAGGGTCCCACCACGCTCCACTCGGCCACCTCTTAGGGTCTCGCCACGCTCCACTCGGCCACCTCTTAGGGTCCCACCACGCTCCACTCGGCCACCTCTTAGGGTCCCACCACGCTCCACTCGGCCACCTCTTAGGGTCTCACCACGCTCCACTAGGCCACCTCTTAGGGTCCCACCACGCTCCACTCGGCCACCTCTTAGGGTCTCGCCACGCTCCACAGGCCACCTCTTAGGGTCCCACCACGCTCCACTCGGCCACCTCTTAGGGTCCCACCACGCTCCACTCGGCCACCTCTTAGGGTCTCGCCACGCTCCACTCGGCCACCTCTTAGGGTCCCACCACGCTCCACTCGGCCACCTCTTAGGGTCCCACCACGCTCCACTCGGCCACCTCTTAGGGTCTCGCCACGCTACTCCACTATCGGCCACCTCTTAGGGTCCCACCACGCTCCACTCGGCCACCTCTTAGGGTCTCGCCACGCTCCACTCGGCCACCTCTTAGGGTCCCACCCACGCTCCACTCGGTCACCTCTTAGGGTCCGCCACGCTCCACTCGGCCACCTCTTAGGGTCCCACCACGCTCACTCGGCACCTCTTAGGTCTCGCCACGCCCACTCGACCTCTTAGGGTCCCACCACGCCCCACTCGGCCACCTCTTAGGGTCCCACCACGCTCCACTCGGCCACCTCTTAGGGTCCCACCACGCTCCACTCGGCCACCTCTTAGGGTCTCGCCACGCTCCACTCGGCCACCTCTTAGGGTCTCCACCACGCTCCACTCGGCCACCTCTTAGGGTCCCACCACGCTCCACTCGGCCACCTCTTAGGGTCCCACCACGCTCCACTCGGCCACCTCTTAGGGTCTCGCCACGCTCCACTCGGCCACCTCTTAGGGTCCCGCCACGCTCCACTCGGCCACCTCTTAGGGTCCCACCACGCTCCACTCGGCCACCTCTTAGGGTCCCACCACGCTCCACTCGGCCACCTCTTAGGGTCTCGCCACGCTCCACTCGGCCACCTCTTAGGGTCCCGCCACGCTCACACTTCGGCCACCTCTTAGGGTACCACCACGCTCCACTCGGCCACCTCTTAGGGTCTCGCCACGCTCCACTCGGCCACCTCTTAGGGTCCCACCACGCTCACTCGCACCTCTTAGGTCCCACGCTCACCGGCCACCTCTTAGTGTCCACCACGCTCCACTCGGCCACCTCTTAGGGTCTCGCCACGCTCCACTCGGCCACCTCTTAGGGTCCCACCACGCTCCACTCGGCCACCTCTTAGGGTCCCGCCACGCTCCACTCGGCCACCTCTTAGGGTCCCACCACGATCCACTCGGCCACCTCTTAGGGTCCCACCACGCTCCACTCGGCCACCTCTTAGGGTCTCGCCACGCTCCACTCGGCCACCTCTTAGGGTCCCACCACGCTCCACTCGGCCACCCTCTTAGGGTCCCAACCACGCTCCACTCGGCCACCTCTTAGGGTCTCGCCACGCTCCACTCGGCCACCTCTTAGGGTCCCACCACGCTCCACTCGGCCACCTCTTAGTGTCCCACCACGCTCCACTCGGCCACCTCTTAGGGTCTCGCCACGCTCCACTCGGCCACCTCTTAGGGTCCCACCACGCTCCACTCGGCCACCTCTTAGTGTCCCACCACGCTCCACTCGGCCACCTCTTAGGGTCTCGCCACGCTCCACTCGGCCACCTCTTAGGGTCCCATTATCCCTCTATATATATATATATATATATATATATATATATGTGTGTGTTTTTCTGATGTGTAGGAATTAGAAACTTAACATTTAGAAAATATAGCAGCATTAGCATGGAGGGAGAATGGGAAACCGTTATGGTGCGGCAGAAGGGAGCGCGAATAATTTAACAGTTCTTATAGCATTACTTTTTTTACCAAAATAAATCAAATATTTCCCCAGTAGCAACATAGAGTTTAGTTTTCTTCACATGCTAATATCAACAGATCTTGAATATATGTCAAGGGTGTCCTGGAAGTTTGTCAAAACTTTTTCTCTTTATTTAAAAAGTTTTGACAAACTTCCAGAACACCCTTGACATATATTCAAGATCTGTTGATATTAGCATGTGAAGAAAACTAAACTCTTTGTTGCTACTGGGGAAATATTTGATTTATTTTTGCCAACAAATTTTAATTTTATAAAACTGTAAAAATACTTGCACTCCCTTCGGCCGCACCTTAAGGACTTTCATTACACCCAAACGTGGTTTGAACCTCGATCTACCAGTCGACCGCAGTCTGGTCTAATGCGAGAGTGACGCCTTGAACCATTAAACCACCGATCAGAGTATTAATTACTATGAGTCCAACACCTTGGTTCAGTCTGTAGCCTGTCTGCCCACTGAGATAAGAGTCCCGGATTCGGTTCCCTTCATGGCAGAAAAAATAATTTCTAGTAAAACGCAGGTCTCCTTTTTTCCCCTTTAACAGTGATGAGTAAACGGCATGGGGTCTGGGTGTTGTGTCTGTTCTAGATTTAATCTATCTGTTTACTAAGACGTGTGTGGATATATTCAGTCGGTTTATAAAGTTCACGTATCAGTATAAAAATCCCCCTTACAACATTATCTGTAGTCTCCTGTAAGAAACCGCAACCGGCCGGCCAGTTGTGAGTATTCTGATTGTTCCTCGTGGCGGAAGGTTATATTACACAAGTCTGTCTGAAGACCGGCTCCAGTGGCGTGCCGAGGACCGTCGCGAGAACGTTCTTGTCCGTGTCTGATATCCTGGAATACCGCACTCACGCCAGAACAACGAGGTAATACTCTGATCGTCAGCTGTGTTATCCTTCTAGAATAGTCGACCAGAAATTCACTAAAGTCAGAGGGTTGATAACGTTCCTGGGTGGAGGTGTCCAGCAGTAGGAGAACAAAAAAGAGGAGGAGGAAAAAACAAATGACAATACAATTTGTGTTTTGAACCTCCTAATTACTTATTAATTCACCAAAAAATCCTTTCTACGCTCCTATAGCAGTTACCTTTAGTTTCCCGGGTATTTAGCTCTTAGGGATCAATCAAAATAAGTGAACTTTTTGACTTTTCAACTTTTGAACTATCTTTACAGGTATATATATATATATATAGGGTCATAGAAAATGGTAAACATCAAACTCGTGTACTGTTTAAGTACTTGTCAATATTTAACCTAAGTGCAACATGTTATTGGAAATATCTCAGCTACCTAGACAGCCGCCTTAATAATTCAGGCTTTGGCTCCTAACTTTTTTTCTCGGTTCGAATCCAGTCTGGATATACAAAGTTTCCAGGTCTGCTATAGAAGATATCAGGAGCAATGACCATAGGAGAACCATCTGTATTTGGTGAGTTGACGTTCCTATTATTAAACTTAGGATCAATAAGTCCATTGATTACCAGAACTTTCTATCTAGAGCAGTCATATTATACTTCCTTCTGTTAATTTTATGTGTTCTCCCCTGACCACTCAGCCCCTGTTATCAAAATCATACCATAGCGTGTAACCCGAACGGGTAGTAAGACACGCTGCTAAAAAAGTTGTTTCAATCAGCGTAGATCCATCATTAGAAAAATGTTATCGATTATAAAATATTTTGTTTTAAAAGGTCTTAATAATGTAACAAGAAAAGTAGTCAACAGTCATAATTCAAAGACAAACATTAAAATGAAATATTGCCGTCTAATATAATATTATTAGAAACTAGATAGACTTAGATTTCGTATCCACTTAGTTTCTGAAAACTTTCTTACAATATCCTTGATATTAAATCCACGCGCTCACGGGCTTAGTTCCAACAACCTTTCTTCTGTTATCGTGCTTGCAAATAGTTCTTTATTCTTTTTGAGAATGGCCGTTTCGATGTTGCCACACTTACCGCCATGGCTAAAAATAACTAAAGTTAATTATAAATATACGTGAAAGAAGAAATAAGGAATCATTTATAATGATTGACAGTTCCTACTCTTTTATTCAAGACATTTTAGCTATTCGCAGTCTCTAATCAACCCTGATTGATTGTTGAGCAATAAAGGAAGACGTTGAATCCAATCATTGTCATTTGTTTCTGTCTGTAGACTCGCAGGGTGCAATCCAGTATCGATATCTATCAGGTATCTGGACTTCCTTCACAGCTTTGTCAATGGTAGCATTGAAAACGTCACTTTCGAAACTATGTTTTTTGCACTCTCTCGTTAAGGAGACTAAATTGTTCCTTGATACCTGCAGCCCTTCCAAAACATTGTTTAGCAACTGAGCGGCTTTAGACAGATCAATATTTTGTGAGTGTGATAAGTTTGAGACAGCACTCACTGCCAAATACTTGATTGTTTTAATGCTTTCGGACTTAAAACTTTCCACTTTTCCTGGGTCGATATAATCAAAACTAGAGTCACATTAGATATTATGGAATACAATGATGTGAACCTCGATTACAAACCTGTCGTTGATAATCTTTTGAGGTTATTTTAGCAGACTTGTAGAAATAGTACTGAGACTCTCATATTTTACCATTATTTGAAGAAAAAAAATATTGCGAGACCTTAAAGTAGATCAAATAATAGTTTGGCTTGAAGTGATTCTGACAGAGCGTCGCTAATTTCTAAATGAATATTGTGTGCAGCCCAATGTAGTGTTCATGTGTGGTTGGTAAGAAGTGTAACCGGTTCCTTGTCGACCTTGAAGTTGAGAAAGACAAGGTCTCCGTGACTCTTATTTCCACCTTGGATCAGAGTTGAACGGAGAAAACAAACCTCTCGAGAGAGAATCCAAGTAACAGAAGATAGTGTTGGGTTTTATTGAGAAACTACAAGACACCTGATCGTCCTGACCTCTGTGAGCAAATACTCAACTGCAACTCTCCACGCAGATACAGTACCAACTACTTTAAATATTATCTCACTGGCGCATTTGGATGTTGGGAATATTAGTCCTTCTAATAGGTCCTTTAATTAGGACACTAAGATCAATCAGGCCAAAACCGTTAATTTATCGCTTAATTAAGTTGTAGTGAGGAGGAATGGGGGTACATTTTCGTCCTTAGCTGAACCCAAGGCCATATAAATGCGCAAAACATCACTGACGCTTTAGATTTAAATATAAAGGGTATATAACCCATGGGTATATTAAGATATTTGTGGGTATTAGATAGTGGCAATTTAATTCAAACATTTTGCAAGAGCTTATGTAATTCTTTAGCACCACTTTTAATGCTTGTGTCTGATTATTTTATTCTCAGTACATCATTTTAGCTTTTTTATTTTATTTTTCTCTTATATTTGACCTTTTGACCCACTTTTTGTCCTAAATAGAGAACATTATTCCAGTTCAGACCAGACGGTATATTTTAAAATAAGTTATGGCTTATTAAACAAATTTGTGCTACTTTTGAAAAACATGTACAAATGAAAGGTTCATTTATAAGTCACCATCAGGTCTAATTAACTTGATAGGTTGAGATGATAATTAATAAGTTTGGCTTGCTTGTCACATTGTTTGCGAGGATGTAACGCCACTCAACTTCCTCCGGTTTGTTTGTTTGTTTGTTATAGAAGCTCTGGTTTCCTCCATTCAACGTCCCTGGAGTTGTTGTTTAGCTCAGTGATAAGAGTTGACGATTGTCGAGCAACGAACACAAGCTCAGGAAGCCAAACTGTATCCAAACCATCAGTTGGAGCATTGATCAGACAAGACCGTCCAAGCCATCAGTTGGAGCATTGATCAGACAGGACCTTCCAAGCCATCAGTTGGAGCATTGATCAGACAGGACCTTCCAAGCCATCAGTTGGAGCATTGATCAGACAGGACCTTCCAAGCCATCAGTTGGAGCATTGATCAGACAGGACCGTCCAAGCCATCAGTTGGAGCATTGATCAGACAGGACCTTCCAAGCCATCAGTTGGAGCAATGATCAGACAGGACCGTCCAAGCCATCAGTTGGAGCATTGATCAGACAGGACCTTCCAAGCCATCAGTTGGAGCATTGATCAGACAAGACCGTCCAAGCCATCGGTTGGAGCAATGATCAGACAGGACCGTCCAAACCATCAGTTGGAGCATTGATCAGAAAAGACCATCCAAGCCATCAGTTGGAGCATTGATCAGACAGGACCGTATCATATGGACTTCATTCACCCAACTCTACATATAATCATCAGAACCACAGACAAATTAGAATATATTTCATTTAATCGGTGGCATTAATTCACTGTCAAACTATTATTTTCAGAGAAGAATGAAAGTGGTGTCAACAAGAACGAACGTGTGAATATTGTCAATGTAAAGATAATTGTGCATCACTTCCAAATAGCCCTCCATCACTACCATCGGGCTAACTACCCCTCCATCACTACCACTGGGCTAACTAGCCCTCCATCACTACCACTGGGCACACTACCCCTCCATTACTACCACTGGGCTAACTACCCCTCCATCACTACCACTGGGCTAACTACCCCTCCATCACTACCGCTGGGCCAACTAGCCCTCCATCACTACCACTGGGCACACTACCCCTCCATAACTACCATTGGCTAACTACCCCTCCATCACTACCACTGGGCTAACTACCCCTCCATCACTACCGCTGGGCCAACTAGCCCTCCATCACTACCACTGGGCACACTACCCCTCCATAACTACCACTGGGCTAACTACCCCTCCATCACTACCGCTGGGCCAACTAGCCCTCCATCACTACCACTGGGCACACTACCCCTCCATCACTACCACTGGGCTAACTACCCCTCCATCACTACCGCTGGGACAACTAGCCCTCCATCACTACCACTGGGCACACTACCCCTCCATCACTACCACTGGACTAACTACCCCTCCATCACTACCGCTGGGCCAACTAGCCCTCCATCACTATCACTGGGCTAACTACCCCTCCATCACTACCGCTGGGCCAACTAGCCCTCCATCACTACCACTGGGCACACTACCCCTCCATAACTACCACTGGGCTAACTACCCCTCCATCACTACCGCTGGGCCAACTAGCCCTCCATCACTACCACTGGGCACACTACCCCTCCATCACTACCACTGGGCACACTACCCCTCCATCACTACCACTGGGCTAACTACCCCTCCATCACTACCGCTGGGCCAACTAGCCCTCCATCACTACCACTGGGCACACTACCCCTCCATCACTACCGCTGGGCCAACTAGCCCTCCATCACTACCACTGGGCTAACTACCCCTCCATCACTACCGCTGGGCCAACTAGCCCTCCATCACTACCACTGGGCACACTACCCCTCCATAACTACCACTGGGCTAACTACCCCTCCATCACTACCGCTGGGCCAACTAGCCCTCCATCACTACCACTGGGCACACTACCCCTCCATCACTACCACTGGGCTAACTACCCCTCCATCACTACCGCTGGGACAACTAGCCCTCCATCACTACCACTGGGCACACTACCCCTCCATAACTACCACTGGGCTAACTACCCCTCCATCACTACCACTGGGCCAACTAGCCCTCCATCACTATCACTGGGCCAACTACCCCTCCATCACTACCACTGGATCAACTACCTCTCCATCACTACCACTGGGCCAACTACCCCTCCATCACTACCACTGGACCAACTAGCCCTCCATCACTACCGCTGGATCAACTACCTCTCCATCACTACCACTGGGCCAACTACCCCTCCATCACTACCACTGGGCTAACTACCCCTCCATCACTACCGCTGGGCCAACTAGCCCTCCATAACTACCACTGGGCTAACTACCCCTCCATCACTACCACTGGACCAACTAGCCCTCCATCACTACCGCTGGATCAACTACCTCTCCATCACTACCACTGGGCTAACTACCCCTCCATAACTACCACTGGGCTAACTACCCCTCCATCACTACCGCTGGGCCAACTAGCCCTCCATCACTAGCACTGGACCAACTAGAGGTAGAAATGTTCCAGCTCCCCTGTGTTATAAGGAAAGCAGAATTGGTTGTGTTGTCGACTGTGCTAGTCTGGGGACAGTGCTTCGATCACTGCCCAGACACTAGTAGCCTGATCACGCCCCCCAAATACAACAGCACCAACATACTGGAGTATGAACGGGATGGATATCAAATAGTAAGTTGGCTTCTTTGTCTGTCTCGGAAAAACTTGTTTTTTTATGTTTTATATGCACAGCATCTTACTACCCGTCCTAACCACACTAATGGGCTATGGCTGAGGTGGGTGTAATTTGGAGGAAAGTACTCACATTTGCGTGAAGGGAGGCTGGACTAATATTTAGGAGAAAACACCCTCAGTAAATCCGGCCGTGATTCAAACTCCGGCCTCCTCGTCATCAGCTTGACGTTCAATCCGAGTTCTTACGGGTGAGGGCTGTCCCCCAAGATACCACCCGTCCAGTATACCTGAATATTTACATAAATGTGATGAAGGTAGAATTTAGTTATAATGCACCCTCATTTGCATGTAAGGAGAATAGGAAGTACGTACCTACAGCCAGAGTAGATCCAAGCGAGATCTGAGGCCCGACAGTCCGGTTGTAGAGGAATGTGTGATCCACAGATCTCGCTCCACTACGACCCTTTCGCCGGGGTGTACGATAACGTGACGTACAACTACATCCGGTTGGACAGTCGCTTCAACTTCTACCACTATGGCCTGGACGAGAGTGAGCTGATACCTGAGGAGGATAACAGCGACATCGTCAGGCTGTGCTGGGTCTGCACCACGTCCACTTGTCGGATGCTGAGCCACTCGAGAAGGAGCATCACAGACCGGATGGAACTTTCAGATCATCAACCCAAGGGCTGGATTCTTCAGGACTTCCCCTCTCGAGATCAACGCCAGTTCAGGTGAGGATGCTGTGGCGTGTTGAGGTCAACAAGACGTGCGGGGAGGAGTGCTGTGGGCGGTGAGAGGTCAACAAGACGTGCTGGGAGGAGACAAGGTGAGAGGTCAACAAGACGTGAGGAGACGTGAGAGGTCACAACTGGAGACAAGTGAGAGGTCACAAGACGTGAGAACAGGTGAGAGGTCAAAAGACGTGAGGAGACAAGTGAGAGGTCAACAAGACGTTTGGGAGGAGACAAGTGAGAGGTCAACAAGACGTGGGGGAACAAGGTGAGAGGTCACAAGACGTGAGGAGACAGGTGATGGTCAACAAGACGTGAGGAGTAGCAAAAGCGTGAGGGAACATGAGATCACGATGTTGGGAGGAGACAAGGTGAGGGTCAACAAGATGGAGGAGACAAGGTGAGAGGTCTACAAGACGTGAGGAGACAAGGTGAGAGGTCAACAAGACGTGAGAGACAAGGTGAGAGGTCAACAAGACGTGAGGAGACAAGGTGAGAGGTCAACAAACGTGTTGGGAGGAGACAAGGTGAGAGGTCAACAAGACGTGAGGAGACAAGGTGAGAGGTCAACAAGACGTGAGGAGACAAGGTGAGAGGTCAACAAGACGTGAGGAGACAAGGTGAGAGGTCTACAAGACGTGAGGAGACAAGGTGAGAGGTCTACAAGACGTGAGGAGACAGGTGAGAGGTCTACAAGACGTGAGGAGACAAGGTGAGAGGTCAACAAGACGTGAGGAGACAAGGTGAGAGGTCAACAAGACGTGAGGAGACAAGGTGAGAGGTCAACAGACGTGTTGGGAGGAGACAAGGTGAGAGGTCAAAAGACGTGAGGAGACAAGGTGAGAGGTCTACAAGACGTGAGGAGACAAGGTGAGAGGTCAACAAGACGTGAGGAGACAAGGTGAGAGGTCAACAAGACGTGTTGGGAGGAGACAGGTGAGAGGTCAACAAGATGTGAGGAGACAAGGTGAGAGGTCTACAAGACGTGAGGAGACAAGTGAGGGTCAACAAGACGTGAGGAGACAAGGTGAGAGGTCACAAGACGTGAGGAGACAAGGTATCACTTTGGGAATGTGTACGTTTGCATGAAGGTAAACTTGAAAACCGTTTAAGAAAAACCAGCACACCCAACTAGGGCTCGAACCTGGATCCTCCTGTCCCCTGCAGTCCAGTTCATTGCGAGCGTGACGTATTATACCTTGTGAACTTTGATGCCGGATTAAGAAAATGTCTGTATTGGTTAAAGAGACTATGAAATAAACTAAATAAACTATTTCAAATTGTAATTATATTTATTAAAACTCAATTGTAACACCTCCTCCCAAACCACAAAATGTTATTGCTGCTGTAATATTTACTTGTTTGAAATCCCTAGAACAATAAAATATTAGTTTACAATTGACAAAAATAGTTTAACTCTTGTTGCAGATTTCCTAGGATAGCAATAATCTTTGTATCTTTCTCCTTGTTTCAGATCATACTAGGATTGTATTCTTGTATCATCTTTTCCTTGTTTCAGATCATACTAGGATTGTATTCTTGTATCATCTTCTCCTTGTTTCAGATCTACAAGGATTGTATTCTTGTATCATCTTCTCCTTGTTTCAGATCATACTAGGATTGTATTCTTGTATCATCTTCTCCTTGTTTCAGATCATACTAGGATTGTATTCTTGTATCATCTTCTCCTTGTTTCAGATCCTACAAGGATTGTATCCACGAAATCCTCATCAAGGAAAGGATGAACAAAGCTATGCGTCACAATAATCCTTTCTCCCAGACATTTTGGGATGACGTTTTCGAATTTTTCCTGGACGAGATGAAAGGGTTTTTCTAAATTCCACATTCATTTCGAGCACGCCAGCGAGAACGTCATAGGGGAATGGTTCTTCTGGATGACCCGCCACATCGAGATGTACGACTTCCGGATGCGGTCCCCCAACTGGGGACACCTCAGCAAGGAGTGGCTTGGGTCAAACCTAACCTCACCAAACTGGACCTGGAAGGAAACGGGATCAACTCCATAGACACAGGTACACTCCATAGACACAGTAAACCCTAGACAGGTACAACTCCATAGACACAGCCTCATACAAGGTACAACTCCATAGACACAGGTACAACTCCATAGACACAGGACAACTCCATGACACAGGTAAGCTCCATAGACACAGGTACTCCCTAACACAGGTCAACCATAGACACAGGTACACATAGACCAGTACCCATAGACACAGGTACAACTCCATAGACACAGGTACAACTCCATAGACACAGGTACAACTCCATAGACACAGTACAGTCATAGACACAGACAACTCCATAGACACAGGTACAGCTCCATAGACACAGGTACTACAGTCACAGTACCTCCATAGACACAGGTACATCTAACACAGGTCAACTCCATAGACACAGGTACAACTCATGACAGGTACTCCATAACACAGGTACACTCCATAGACACAGGTACAACTCCATAGACACAGGTACAAACTCCATAGACACAGGTACAACTCCATAGACACAGGTACAACTCCATAGACACAGGTACAACTCCATAGACAAGACCTCCATAGACACAGGTACAACTCCATAGACACAGGTACAGCTCATGACACAGTACAACTCCATAGACACAGGTACAATCCATGAACAGTACAGTCAACTCCATAGACACAGGTACGGGGTCACATAACCCAGCTACGTAAAGTAATAAATCAAGAGTCTTTATTTATTTAACAAAATTACTCTAATAATAAACATTAATCAATAAAAATATTAATTTGTGGAAGATTTCTAATGGCTGTAATCATTACTTTGGTTATCAAAGTTAGGTTGAGAATTCACAAACTAACTATTTACACAGCACTCTCAATATACAATCCAACTTGTGTTATTATGATTATTACTATTATTATTATTATTAAAATTAATATTGATACATAGGTGCTCTAAATTATTGGTGGACTCTGAATATTTAATCTCTCACATAATTTTGAGCCACATTAATGATTAAACTAGGGCTCAGTACAGATTCAAACCAATTTCTCTGAGAAATGTTTGGCTTACCCTAAAACAGAACACCACTGATAATTCTGAGGCTGAAAATATCGGTATGAGTCTTTGATTATTTTTTAGCGCTTAGTTGTAATTGTGATTAATGTAAAGTGTCTTTGGGTTAAAATTAATTCATGCTTTGTTTGTTTTTTTTTGTTGTTTTTCATAAAAAAGCTAATAATATCCATGATATGTCTCAAACATTATAATTAATTCGTAACGACGTGTTTATGGTTTTTCAGAAATACTTACAGCCGCTCCAAACATTTCATGCTGAACTTACGAGGAAATAAATTCCTAAAACTTCCGAAGGAGATATTCAACTATAGTGAAATAGAGGAGTTAGATATTTCAATGGACTTCTCTGAAAGACGTTGAAGAATTCTTCATAGATAGGAAGTTCGACAGTTTCCCCAAGCTACACACGTTTAAAATGGCACACGCCAAGATAAAAAATCCTAAGCTGTTAGTTCCATTATTGAAAAGAAATAAAGATAGGTTTTATAACCTGAGGACTATAGACCTCAATTTCTGTGGACTGGACAGTCTGGACGAACAACCGGACATTTTCGAGGAACAGGAAGGACTGAAACAACTGTACCTGAGAGGAAATATAATAGTACAGTCACCCAATCTAAAACTGCATCCATCTGCCAAGTTGGATATCCTCGACATGTCTTATAACAACTTCACCTATCCTGGGGATATGATATCCGAGGGTCAGGTAAAATACTTGGACATGTCGACAAACAACGTCACGGATTGGAGCAACAAAGACATTTGGAGACTGGGACACAACAAACTCATCTTCAACCGCACCAAAACGGTGAACCTTTCCATCAACACCATTCCGGTGGTGACCAACGAGATGGGTCTGTCCTTGCGAGAGTTGGAAGCCGTCGACCTGGGGGACAACCCTATAGACTGTTCCAACTGCTCCATGCCGCAGTTCAAGGATTGGCTGCACACCGTCAATAACGCGAGCGAACCGAGACTGAAGATCCTGTTCCTCAATGATCCCATTGATGATTTCTACTGCATGAGACCCACCTCCGCCAGAGAGGCAAACCAGAAGGTGTCTACGATAGAGTTCGACAACACGCCTTGCTTGGAGAAACCTCCGAACCTGGTCCTGCTGATTGGGGTACCTCTGGCGTCCATCGCGTCGCTGATGCTACTCATGTGGGTCATACTGTATGCCTACCGGTACGAGGCGACCTACCTCATGCATCTGCTCAAGATCAGGAAAGGGATGAAGGACGCGAGTGGAAAGAGCGACGGAGATTACAAATACGACGCCTTCGTTTGCTACAAGTAAATACTTGGGGCCGAGACTACGACGCTAATTGTGATTACAACAGTTGTTAGTTGCACGGAGATCAATGTGCTGGGAGGGAACTGTTGTCATTACAATAACAACAGTTGTTAGCTGCACAGAGCAACGTGCAGGCCGGGAAATGTTGTAATTACAATGAGATTCATAATCTCGGCCCATAGTCCTTTATCTATGTAAGGATATCTTCAGGTGGACAGGAGCAGATAAGTCACTTCACACACAGGATTAGCATCTTCAGGTGTAAATTCAAGTAGACGAGAGTATCTCTCTGTCTCTCTCTTTACACACACACACAATATATATATTATAACGATTTTTATATCGACAGTGATTTCTTGAATCAAACTAAAACGATTCCTAACAAATCTATTTTTAACTGTAGTATTTTAAAAATAAAGTATTCACTTGGAGGGCTATCGTTTAAAAGAAAACCAATGTTTCTACAGCTAGGCCACAATCTACATATAATCTGTTAGTCAGCGAATGTATGGATGATATCAGGAGAGGACTCCCTATAAAAAGGTGTTGAGATGTCGAATGTCATTTTTATCTGTACGGGTGAAAAATGTTGTCTCGGGGGGGTTGTTCGGCTGGTTACGTCTCGTGGGTGTTAGCTGATAGCAAAGATACCAGCTCTGATTGCACGATGGAAGGTAAATATGTTATGTGGGAATAAGTTTCAATAGTTGATGTTTAACAAGGATCAGAATTGAACTTCCTGATTACCTTAGACTAACTCTGACGGACAAGGTGGCCAGGATTATGACACCTTCAATTTTATAGATACATTAGAGCGTCGATTATTCGGACTAATCGGGGATCGACCCAGTCCAAATTATAGATTCGTCTAGATTTTAGAAAATACACTTGCTATACCAAAAATTAGTAAAATAAGCATAGACGGGATATTTACGAAAACTCAATATTAAGATAGAAACATATTCACTTTATTTAAACAACGAACTTACACATTATTTTGTTTATATAAATATAACATATTTTGAAGGAAAAATCTAACAACGAAAAAGTCTCAAGTTTTTAATTTATTTTTTGAACAATGGTTGAAGTACGCTTTCCGGTGGTCATGTCTCTGATATTGGTTGTTTAGTTGGTTGGTTGGTTGGTTGGTTGGTTGGGTATGTGGTTATTTTTATAAATAATATTTTTTCTTGGCGGTCCGGATTATTGAAGCTCTACTGTATTATCCATTGAAGGTTAAACAACTGTTAATACAGGTCCATACCTTTGGTAGATTATTAAACAGTGTTGGTAACATTTTAAAGATAATATTTTATTTACTATTTCGCTGATTTTATAAATGCTTAGAGCTAGATTAGTGTTTGAATTGAAGTTAGAATAGTTGGTTACCGTGGCGTGGCGTGAAGTTTCGCCAGGGAAACCAAATCTTGTTAAAGATATGTTTTCACTCAATATCTCCCCATTTGACCACTCCCCCATAGGCTCTGCTCTACACACCTCACGTGGGGATGTTGATACCTGACCAATGAGTGTTCTACTGAGGGATGAGAACAATTCACAGGTACAGTTTAAACAAGCTCTGCTTACCCTGGCAACACTCCACGCCATGCCACTGATTGATCCTAAGACACATCTGCTCCCCTGCACATAATCTCTACCCAGTTAATAACGAACGTCCCCTGTTCCTCTCAGTGGGAGCGATCGAACATTCGTCGTGGGGGAGCTGCTGCCAACTTTGGAGAATGGTCCCGAGAAGTACAAACTGTGTCTTCATGAGAGGGACTTCCCCTTGGGGAGTTTCATAACTCACAACATCATCGAGGCCATGCAGAACAGCCGGTTCACGATCGTGGTGCTCACAGATAGCTTCGTCCAGAGTCAGGTCAGTGACAGCTGGTTCACGATCGTGGTGCTCACAGATAGCTTCGTCCAGAGTCAGGTCAGTGACAGCTGGTTCACGATCGTGGTGCTCACAGATAGCTTCTTCCAGAGTCAGGTCAGTGACAGTTGGTTCACGATCGTGGTGCTCACAGAAAGGCTTCGTCCAGAGTCAGGTCAGTGGACAGTTGGTTCAAGATCGTGGTGCTCACAGATAGCTTCGTCCAGAGTCAGGTCAGTGACAGCCGGTTCACGATCGTGGTGCTCACAGATAGCTTCGTCCAGAGTCAGGTCAGTGACAGCTGGTTCACGATCGTGGTGCTCACAGATAGCTTCGTCCAGAGTCAGGTCAGTGACAGCTGGTTCACGATCGTGGTGCTCACAGATAGCTTCTTCCAGAGTCAGGTCAGTGACAGCCGGTTCAAGATCGTGGTGCTCACAGATAGCTTCGTCCAGAGTCAGGTCAGTGACAGTCGGTTCAAGATCATGGTGCTCACAGATAGCTTCGTCCAGAGTCAGGTCAGTGACAGCTGGTTCAAGATCATGGTGCTCACAGTAACTTCGTCCAGAGTCAGGTCAGTGACAGTCGGTTCAAGATCGTGGTAGTCACAGATAGCTTCGTCCAGAGTCAGGTCAGTGACAGCTGGTTCACGATCGTGGTGCTCACAGATAGCTTCGTCCAGAGTCAGGTCAGTGAGAGCTGGTTCACGATCGTGGTGCTCACAGATAGCTTCGTCCAGAGTCAGGTCAGTGACAGCTGGTTCACGATCGTGGTGCTCACAGATAGCTTCGTCCAGAGTCAGGCCAGTGACAGTCTGTGGTTTGATACTCGCATTTCTCACTTTGGAGCTGGACATTGTACCGGTGTGTGGTGTTGCAGTGGTGCAAGTGGGAGCTGGACATTGTACCGGTGTGTGTGTTGCAGTGGTGCAAGTGGGAGCTGGACATTGTACCGATGTGTGTGTTGCAGTGGTGCAAGTGGGAGCTGGACATTGTACCGGTGTGTTTGTTGCAGTGGTGCAAGTGGGAGCTGGACATTGTACCGGTGTGTGGTGTTGCAGTGGTGCAAGTGGGAGCTGGACATTGTACCGGTGTGTGTGTTGTAGTGGTGCAAGTGGGAGCTGGACATTGTACCGGTGTGTGGTGTTGCAGTGGTGCAAGTGGGAGCTGGACATTGTACCGGTGTGTGTGTTGCAGTGGTGCAAGTGGGAGCTGGACATTGTACCGGTGTGTGTGTTGCAGTGGTGCAAGTGGGAGCTGGACATTGTACCGGTGTGTGTGTTGCAGTGGTGCAAGTGGGAGCTGGACATTGTACCGGGTGTGTGGTGTTGCAGTGGTGCAAGTGGGAGCTGGACATTGTACCGGTGTGTTTGTTGCAGTGGTGCAAGTGGGAGCTGGACATTGTACCGGTGTGTGGTGTTGCAGTGGGAGCTGGACATTGTACCGGTGTGTGTGTTGCAGTGGTGCAAGTGGGAGCTGGACATTGTACCGGTGTGTGGTGTTGCAGTGGTGCAAGTGGGAGCTGGACATTGTACCGGTGTGTGGTGTTGCAGTGGTGCAAGTGGGAGCTGGACATTGTACCGGTGTGTGTGTTGCAGTGGGAGCTGGACATTGTACCGGTGTGTTTGTTGCAGTGGTGCAAGTGGGAGCTGGACATTGTACCGGTGTGTGTGTTGCAGTGGTGCAAGTGGGAGCTGGACATTGTACCGGTGTGTGTGTTGCAGTGGGAGCTGGACATTGTACCGGTGTGTTTGTTGCAGTGGTGCAAGTGGGAGCTGGACATTGTACTGGTGTGTGTGTTGCAGTGGGAGCTGGACATTGTACCGGTGTGTTTGTTGCAGTGGTGCAAGTGAGAGCTGGACATTGTACCGGTGTGTGTGTTGCAGTGGTGCAAGTGGGAGCTGGACATTGTACCGGTGTGTGGTGTTGCAGTGGTGCAAGTGGGAGCTGGACATGGCCAACCACAAGCTGTTCGAAGAGTCCCGAGAGTTCCTGATCCTGGTTGAGCTCGAGCGGTTGAACCGGGTTGAACTTCCCCGACATCTCAAATACCTGATGGACACTCGCACGTACCTGGAGTGGCCCTCCCCTGGGGACGATAAGGGAGCATGTGATGTGTGGGAGCGACTCAAGGAAGCACTGGGGGAGAGTCTGTACGAGGTCAGCCAGAAGGTGGTCAGTCAGGATCAGGAGCCTCAGGAGGTTCTTCAGGAGGACAATTGTATTGAGTTGGAGGAGCACCCGCGAGCCTAGAGCCTTCATCGGGGCTAGCTACACTTGACAGGACTGTACTAGTAAACTGTTCCCTCCCAGGGTTGTTACCAGGGCTAGCTATACTTGACAGGACTGTACTAGTAAACTGTTCCCTCCAAGGGTTGTTACCAGTGCTAGCTACACTTGACAGGACTGTACTAGTAAACTGTTCCCTCCAAGGGTTGTTACCAGTGCTAGTTACACTTGACAGGACTGTACTAGTAAACTGTTCCCTCCAAGGGTTGTTACCAGTGCTAGCTACACTTGACAGGACTGTACTAGTAAACTGTTACCTCCAAGGGTTGTTACCAGGGCTAGTTACACTTGACAGGACTGTACTAGTAAACTGTTCCCTCCAAGGGTTGTTACCAGGGCTAGTTACACTTGACAGGACTGTACTAGTAAACTGTTCCCTCCAAGGGTTGTTACCAGTGCTAGCTACACTTGACAGGACTGTACTAGTAAACTGTTCCCTCCAAGGGTTGTTACCAGTGCTAGCTACACTTGACAGGACTGTACTAGTAAACTGTTCCCTCCAAGGGTCACTAGTGGGTTGTTACCAGTGCTAGCTACACTTGACAGGACTATACTAGTAAACTGTTCCCTCCAAGGGTTGTTACAAGTGCTAGCTACACTTGACAGGACTGTACTAGTAAACTGTTCCCTCCAAGGGTTGTTACCAGTGCTAGCTACACTTGACAGGACTGTACTAGTAAACTGTTCCCTCCAAGGGTTGTTACCAGTGCTAGCTACACTTGACAGGACTGTACTAGTAAACTGTTCCCTCCAAGGGTTGTTACAAGTGCTAGCTACACTTGACAGGACTGTACTAGTAAACTGTTCCCTCCAAGGGTTGTTACCAGTGCTAGCTACACTTGACAGGACTGTACTAGTAAACTGTTCCCTCCAAGGGTTGTTACCAGTGCTAGCTACACTTGACAGGACTGTACTAGTAAACTGTTCCCTCCAAGGGTTGTTACCAGTGCTATACCTCAGTTTTAGCTTCTGTGGTGCTGACTGACAGTTCACAGCTGACGTCTGACAGTCAACAGTTAGGTATATACCTAAATTTTGACTGTCAGAAGTGACAAATGCTAAAGACATGTTTTTTGCAGATCATATGGTTCGGCGTAGGGATACATAATTTGGTCTGGTAGCTTTTCAAAGCCGTCAGAAGTCAGCTGTGAGCTGTCAGTCAGCACCACAGAAGCTAAAACTGAGGTATAGCTACACTTGACAGGACTGTACTAGTAAACTGTTCCCTCCAAGGGTTGTTACCAGGGCTAGCTACACTTGACAGGACTGTACTAGTAAACTGTTCCCTCCAAGGGTTGTTACCAGTGCTAGCTACACTTGACAGGACTGTACTAGTAAACTGTCCATAATGTCCATCTTCTAAGCTTCGATGCTCTTGTACAATTACTTGTGTAATTAGATAAATTAAAATATTACAAACCTAATATTTTACACATTTGTTTTATTAATGGTAAACAATTTAAACCAGGCGTCACATCAAGGTGCGGTTTTCTATAGTCTTCATCATAAAACAATAGAATTGAGATCATTGAACCAATTTCAACATACTTACAAAAAAAATTAAAATCAACAATAAATTGATCCCCATTTCACGGTTGCAAGGTAAAATAATACATAAAACCATATTTGGATACGTTTTCTGTTCTAGAGTGATCCTGCATCTCATTTCCCGGTTAATCGAGCCTGTGGCTTTTAATAGCTAGCTTGTTACTTGGTATATTAACAGAACCAAGAAATATCTACTTTTTTTACTGTCCGGGTTGTACCAAACGTTTTCTCCGATCTTCAAAGTTTTCCACAATTTCCCACTTCTCTTTCGGGGCCGATGAAGAAAACTGTTCTGTGGAAATCCTCTCCTCGGGTCTTAAGTACCTAGAGCACTCCACTGTCGTAATTTGGCTCACGTGCCTCTGTATCGGGGTGGGAGACGCGAGGGGTGCAATATTGGCTGGGACCCCTCCCTACGTAAGATGTAATCCTATAGCCGTCCTCTATTCTCTCCGGTTCAACAAGGGATGTCATCAAACACGTCACATCCACTTTAACGTTCCTTCCGGTTGCGGGACGGCCTCATTTTCCAAGATGAGTACACCTAGCAAAGATAGCTACGATCTAAAGAGAGAGACGACCCACTCCAAGATGAGTACACCTAGCAAAGATAGCTACGATCTAAAGAGAGAGACGACCCACTCCAAGATGAGTACATCTAGCAAAGATAGCTACGATCTAAAGAGAGAGACGACCTACTCCGAGGTGAGTACACCTAGCAAAGATAGCTACGATCTAAAAAGAGAGAGACGACCTACTCCAAGGTGAGTACACCTAGCAAAGATAGCTACGATCTAAAGAGAAAGACGACCTACTCCGAGATGAGTACACCTAGCAAAGATAGCTACGATATAAAGAGAGAGACTACCCACGTCACTCCAAGGCGCCACTCTAGAAATAGACTGGACTTTGAATAGTTCCTACGGCTAAGCTCGTGAAAAGAATATCAATTGATTACGTCTTAGATAAGATGGAGACATAAAATGTTAAAATGTAAGATTTGTGAAACGAAATCATATGCACTGTTGCAGAGATATTCCTCAAAAATAATATACACTTTTACAGAAATATTGAGTAGAGAAGAAGATCTGTGTCCATCAAAGAGCTTAACAATAATTTCGAATATCAGAGTCCCATAAAAAATGTATAATATATTTGCTTATAGCTCATAAAGTGCTGGTTTTATATAAATACTCGCTTTGTTCTCTGGGGGCCAAATTTTATGATTTTAGCTGTTCCATAAGTGTGTCAGAAAATTAAGAAAATGAATAAAATTTATCTAAAATAAAAAAAAAATCCAGCTCTATCTAAGGTATAAATTATGAAGATGCAACAAAAAGTAATAGGACCAAACTTGTGGATCTCGCCAAATCCGCAGCTTCTGGTGCAATCCATTTTTGATAGGTCTTACCGTTTAGCAACAAGAAACCTCCAAATAAAGGTCCGCACCGACTTTAAAGTTGCTCCGCCATTTTAAATTATTTTTCAGGTGTTAACCTTTTTTTTCTACTTTTTGGAATTTTCCCGTCGGTTATAGGCTAGAAGCTATAAGTTTGCCAAATTTCAAGTTTCTAGCTCATCTGGAAGTGGGTGAATATTAATGTCGGTGAGTGAGTGAGTCAGCCATGTGGCTTTATAGTAGTATAATATTCCAAATAAAAGATGAAAGGCCTAAATACAAAGTATTAGCCTGAAAGGTAAAATAAGCCGAGATCAGACAGACGGAATTGCGACAAAAGGATTACACCACGCAACATTTATTTCTTCTTTTATTGGTATTTGTTTTGAAAAACCAAAGTGTGTTTTTGTTCAGCCAATAATAATATTGAGTCTGAATGGTTAACGACCCCCCGCCCCTCACCCCTTCTCTTGCTTAGACTCGCACTCTGAGGGCTGTTCACAAACATTACAAACAATTGTTTGTATTCTAAGACTCGACAAGTTTTGTGCGATCTTCGTCAGGAAATAGAACTAAATGATGCGACGCAATCTTGTACATAACTTCTCACATCCTCTGTTATAGTTCAAGACCCGCATCGGTGGTCAAGCGGTATCGCGCGTCACTCTCACATTATACTGGATTGTCAGTGATGGGGAGATCAGGGTTCAAATCCTGGTCAAGTGTACAGAGGTTGATTTTACCTATATGGTTCCCACTAATCCTCCACGAAAATGGTGATGCATTTAATATAAAATCTTACCTTCATCATCCCTAGTATATTAGCGTAGTTAATGTAGGTGTATAGCCTGAACGGGATGTGAAACGCCAAGGAAATAATTATACATTATACATTATACATTATTAGTTATAAAATTTACTTCATGACGTTATCCTACAAGAGAGCTATTCCAACCGAGCGGCCGCCGTGCTAACATTTGCGGATAGAGGGTGTCACATGATCAGCATAACGAGCCCTCCGGTCGTTAATCTCAGTTTTCTAGAAGGTAAGCGCCCACTGGGTCGGTACCGCACTGACGGAGACTCGGTTTGCTCAGCTGCTCTCGAGCCAGAAGGTGAGCTTCTCGTTTGCGTGCTCAACGAAGTACTGTTTACATTTCTGTTATTGGAGTTGTTTCATGTTTATAATTGTACTTTTGTGAGTGATATTTCACCGTGTTATTTAAATATGGAAAGCGATGACGAATTTGTAGCTATTAGTTGCCTTTTAATTGAAGAGGAGAGAAGAAAATGCAGGAAACTACGATTCTGGGTTCACAACATCAACAGGAAAATACTTAATTTTGGCGAATACCGCGCACTATTTCCTGATCTGGTTGAAGATGACGCCAAAAACTCCGGACCGTACTTGAGTTTAATTCCAGACTTTCTGTCGAATGGCGGAGAGTCCTATCACAAACAGGAAGTAGACGAGAAAACCACGATGACGCAAGATAAAAGTGACTCTGTCAAGGTTTGGCCCAACGCCACAGAGCATGACTGGCGTGTCTGTCCACTCAAAGGAGCTATTATCTGGTTCGAGTCCCGGATGGATGCGTCTGATGTTTATTTTACTCCACTGTAATTTTTACTAGCTTTTAATTTCCATTTCAACTGTGGTAAAGAGAGTGAAATAAAGTGTTGGATAAGAGATTATATGTTATAAAATAATACAGGCGATTTCTTTATAGATACATACTAGATTGATTAATGCGGCTCAATTTTATTTGCAAAGCAACAGGATTGACTATAAATATAAAGATTTATGATGTGTCATCTCTTATCTAACACTTGATGTACTAAGATCTAACATTGATATACTAATATCTAACACTTGTTGTACTAAGATCTAACACTTGGTGTACTAAGATGATATTTAAAGTAGGTTTCCTGTATCGAAGTCAGGCACGCTATCCATGTGTCAAACGCTTCCAATTCGTGTCTGGTAAAACATTCCCAAGCTTGTAAATACCCAAAAATTGAAACTAATGTGTGTGTGTCCCCCTCCCCCCTCCATGCTCCTCCAGGTCTGTATGACTTGTCGATTCTTGAATGACTTTATGGCGACCTTCATCTTCCGATGGTGACCCCTGGTCTAATCTGACACGTCCAGTCTAAATAAGTGACTCATTTTGATGAGTTGTCTGGTAGCTCATTTCACTGTCATTAGAGGCCAACCCTTCTCGAACACCATTGACCTAGTTCCATCCCTAACCTTCATCAACGTTAGTTGGGGAATACCGTGACCCTGGCTTTCTATGAACACATCCATATTTCAGAGACGTTCTTCACCAATGTGCACTCACTCACTCATTCACTCACTCACTCACTCACTCACTCTACTCACTCCGTACTCGCTAGGTCCATCGAGCAGTTGACACGGAATATGTTATATTTAAATAAATACTGGCCATAATTCAAAATTCAACCACCATCTTCAACCTCCATACTTAGCTGTGACGTGGCCAAGAAGAGACCTTATAACATTACCTCGATTGTACTCATGCGAGTTGTCCAACTTGTCTAACTTTTCCAACTTATCCAACTTGTCTAACGGTTAGTGTGACCAAAATCTGGGCTGAAATACCATGGTACACCCAAGGAGAAGCGCAACTAGACAAAATAACAAGTAGTTGTACATTCCAATTTTCATAGAAAGAACCTTATCTGACAGATAGACAATCTTCTAGGTTTACTTTCAAGTATCCATACGCCATGTCATATGATCTGCGGCTGTCACCATCGATACCTTTAAAATCACAATAATAATATAGTAAAATGCTATCAATGACGACCACCAAAAAAATTGTGTTTTCTAAAAAGTTTTTTCTCGTCAAAATGATCCTGTAGTCACCCTGAAAGGTAGCAGTCTTACCTTGACTGGTTATACTATGACCCTATCTTATAAGCTACACCTTAGTGGAACTAAGAAAGGTAGCAGTCTTACCTTGACTGGTTATACTATGACCCTATCTTATAAGCTGTACCATATTGAAACTAAGAAAGGTAAGCGAATAGTACATGTGTGAGATAGTTTCTGACACTTTGTGGGTGTCCTGTCCATGAGCAGAGCGGGAGGGTGTCCTGTCCATGAGCAGAGGGGGAGAGTGTCCTGTCCATGAGCAGAGGGGGAGAGTGTCCTGTCCATGAGCAGAGGGGGAGAGTGTCCTGTCCATGAGCAGAGGGGGAGAGTGTCCTGTCCATGAGCAGAGGGGGAGAGTGTCCTGTCCATGAGCAGAGGGGGAGAGTGTCCTGTCCATGAGCAGAGGGGGAGGTTGTCCTGTCCATGAGCAGAGGGGGAGGGTGTCCTGTCCATGAGCAGAGGGGGAGAGTGTCCTGTCCATGAGCAGAGGGGGAGAGTGTCCTGTCCATGAGCAGAGGGGGAGAGTGTCCTGTCCATGAGCAGAGGGGGAGAGTGTCCTGTCCATGAGCAGAGGGGGAGAGTGTCCTGTCCATGAGCAGAGGGGGAGGTTGTCCTGTCCATGAGCAGAGGGGGAGGGTGTCCTGTCCATGAGCAGAGGGGGAAGGTGTCCTGTCCATGAGCAGAGGGGGAGGGTGTCCTGTCCATGAGCAGAGGGGGAGGGTGTCCTGTCCATGAGCAGAGGGGGAGGGTGTCCTGTCCATGAGCAGAGCAGGATGGTGTCCTGTCCATGAGCAGAGGGGGAGGTTGTCCTGTCCATGAGCAGAGGGGGAGGGTGTCCTGTCCATGAGCAGAGGGGGAAGGTGTCCTGTCCATGAGCAGAGGGGGAGGGTGTCCTGTCCATGAGCAGAGGGGGAGGTTGTCCTGTCCATGAGCAGAGCAGGATGGTGTCCTGTCCATGAGCAGAGGGGGAGGTTGTCCTGTCCATGAGCAGAGGGGGATGGTGTCCTGTCCATGATCAGAGGGGGAAGGTGTCCTGTCCATGAGCAGAGCAGGATGGTGTCCTGTCCATGAGCAGAGGGGGAAGGTGTCCTGTCCATGAGCAGAGCAGGATGGTGTCCTGTCCATGAGCAGAGGGGGAGGTTGTCCTGTCCATGAGCAGAGGGGGAGGGTGTCCTGTCCATGAGCAGAGGGGGAAGGTGTCCTGTCCATGAGCAGAGCAGGATGGTGTCCTGTCCATGAGCAGAGGGGGAAGGTGTCCTGTCCATGAGCAGAGCAGGATGGTGTCCTGTCCATGAGCAGAGGGGGAGGGTGTCCTGTCCATGAGCAGAGGGGGAAGGTGTCCTGTCCATGAGCAGAGCAGGATGGTGTCCTGTCCATGAGCAGAGGGGGAGGTTGTCCTGTCCATGAGCAGAGGGGGAGGGTGTCCTGTCCATGAGCAGAGGGGGAGGGTGTCCTTTCCATGAGCAGAGGGGGATGGTGTCCTTTCCATGAGCAGAGGGGGAGGGTGTCCTGTCCATGAGCAGAGGGGGAGGGTGTCCTGTCCATGAGCAGAGGGGGAGGGTGTCCTGTCCATGAGCAGAGCAGGATGGTGTCCTGTCCATGAGCAGAGGGGGAGGGTGTCCTGTCCATGAGCAGAGGGGGGAGGGTGTCCTGTCCATGAGCAGAGGGGGAGGGTGTCCTGTCCATGAGCAGAGGGGGAGGGTGTCCTGTCCATGAGCAAGAGGGGGATGGTGTCCTGTCCATGAGCAGAGGGGGAGGGTGTCCTGTCCATGAGCAGAGCAGGATGGTGTCCTGTCCATGAGCAGAGGGGGAGGGTGTCCTGTCCATGAGCAGAGGGGGAGGGTGTCCTGTCCATGAGCAGAGCAGGATGGTGTCCTGTCCATGAGCAGAGGGGGAGGGTGTCCTGTCCATGAGCAGAGGGGGAGGGTGTCCTGTCCATGAGCAGAGGGGGAGGGTGTCCTGTCCATGAGCAGAGGGGGGAGGGTGTCCTGTCCATGAGCAGAGGGGGTGGGTGTCCTGTCCATGAGCAGAGGGGGAGGGTGTCCTGTCCATGAGCAGAGGGGGAAGGTGTCCTGTCCATGAGCAGAGGGGGAAGGTGTCCTGTCCATGAGCAGAGGGGGAGGGTGTCCTGTCCATGATCAGAGGGGGAAGGTGTCCTGTCCATGAGCAGGGGGGAAGGTGTCCTGTCCATGAGCAGAGGGGGAGGGTGTCCTGTCCATGAGCAGAGGGGGAAGGTGTCCTGTCCATGAGCAAGGGGGAGGGTGTCCTGTCCATGAGCAGAGGGGGATGGTGTCCTGTCCATGAGCAGAGGGGGAAGGTGTCCTGTCCATGAGCAGAGGGGGAGGGTGTCTGTCAAACAAGAGACCAAATGGTCACTATGGCTAGTACGGGAGGGACACAATGCCCCCCGCTTGATAAGGTGTGTGCCCTAATTTGGGATTGACTTAGAACTTTTTTATTAATTTACGGACAATTGTTTACAATCGAGAACCCCAAGGGGTTGGTGTTAGTCTTATATACGGTATTTTGTTTATGTCATTGTATTTGTGTTCAGTAATAAATTATCTGTTAAAAGAAAGAAAAGCTAACAAGTACTATTTCTCTTCTTATCGGGTATGTGACCCCCCCAAGTTTCCCACGTCATATAGATATTGGCTGTATCCGAATAGTCAAGTACACTTGACTTGATGAATGTACACTTATCATGCACTTGAGGTCAAAAACTGAAACAGACTATTCGGACAGCAAACTATCCTTTCCACACCCTTGAGTCCGCAGTGCTGCTTCCTACCAATGAACTTAGAAACTATTTTAAACACCATCTATCAGCCCGTTATCACAGATCACATTACTCTATGAGCTCTATCTCTAGCAGACGAAAAAATAAACAATTGCCAGTCAAACACCGCATCAAGGGCGTGTCAAGGGTGTGTGAGGGGTGCATCGGCACACTTCGTGACTATTCGGATGGATCTACACTTGATCACGTGACTGCCAATGCAACTATCAAGTGAACATCAAGGGTCGACGGGTAGACTATTCGGATACAGCCCTAGTCCGACTCTAGAGTCACAACATCTCACCTGGCCGACGTGATAAGATTACAAGCATGTTTTCCTAACTAAAATGATATTACGTACACAGTTTACAATACACTCGTCCGTTAAATTTACACAAATATATAACGTGTATATAATATTTTGCCTTTAATTTATGGGTCATTATATAGTTTTATAATTTGGGTAGGTATGAGTGGTATTATATAACCACCAATAAACTGTAGGTGGGTACAGTATGCCCGTGTACCCCCTCGTTTCCTACGCCACTGCTGAACACCAGATAGTGCTTCGTGCTAGTTCAGTATTTGGAAAGGAGGATTCAGCGTTCTAAGTGCTCTGTGCGGATATTTTTACAACTATTTCGGCTCCTTCCTAGCAGCCTCGGTAGCTCGGCCGTTAAGTTTCGTCCCATGCTTAGTCCAATTCTAGCGCTTAAATTAAATAAGTCTACGTTCCTATACAACTTAGTCACATGCTATATTTTATATTCCTATGTAACGTAAGTCTATTATTTAAACTATTCAAAAATAGCCTATTCTTATGTTGTCTGAGTAATATTCTGGAGAAATCCCCCACTTTCAATCATTTTTAGAATACAAAAAAATTGTAACTTTGAAAGGACGCCTACTAGTTATAACCTCAACCTGCACGTCACAAGAAAACTTAGAGAAGATGAGCCAGATATCCAGCCCGCACGCCCACCTATATAGCTCCTGAAACCCTGATCAAGTTTTAAAGATCGTGTATTGCTTCAAGAAAATATCCTACCATCGGCTGAGAGGTGGATGGGAGGATATTTCCTCACGAGCCAGCCCAGGTGGGGTAACTCCCCCTGCCCGCCCCTTACACTGGGCCCTGGGGAGGTAAAATACTTGAAAAAGGTACCGGTAGTGTAATATCCAGTCAACAACTCGCTTGGCCGTACTTATCCCTGATTGGTAGCGTTGAAGTATTACTTTACTATGAAATAACAGTTTTAGACAAACTTTTGGATTCTGTTCAAAGGACTATGTAGAACCCTATCATTGTATTTTTATTTCCACACTAAAATATAAACTGTGTAAATTGTGCGTTGCCTGTCAGTAAATGTAAACTTTGTGTTTTAAGGTTTAGATGAAAATTAATTTTAAATTTTACTATGTATACAATTTAATGCAAACTGCCTTCGATATAGCCATTTTATAATTATTATAATTATTATAATTATTTATTTTCACCACCACGTTCGGGCTATACGCTTATGGACTACTTACGCTTATGGTTTTAGGGATTATGAAGGTTATATTTAGATGAAGTGTACCCGCATTTGTGTGAAGGAAGAGTGAAAACCACCCTCAGTACACCCAACCGAGATTCGAACCTCTCTCTCTGTCATCGGCAGTCTGGTTCACGCGGCCACCGAAACGGGTTTTATTTATTGTCGACTTAAATCTTTTGGCCACTGAAAAGCATTCTTGTAATTAAAAGTGATTTACACAACTTGGTTTCGAAATGGTATTATTTATATTTTTAAATTGCAATAAAATATTTCTCGTCCTTGGTCCAATTTCCCACAATTCTCTCTTAAAGAATGTCACGAGATTAACACTAGTTTTATAATAACTTACTTTCTTTATTTCATTTGATCAACGACAATTAATTGCAAATTTAAAATAAACTTAGATGTTGGCACCGTAGCCTGTGTCGACCATGATCCATCGTTAAGGGGGAGTTTCCCGTCTATTGCAATTAACAACATGACTCTTTTCATTTCTTAAAGTGTTTGAAACTGGCATTAATGTGTCTGATTCATGTTTCAGAAATGTCACCGATTTATACCCTTTTGTACCGTTTATTTGCGGGACAGAATTATTTTTTGTTTGGGCTTTAGTTACATCGCCTCCGAACCACGCTAGTGTTGTATGACGTGGCTTGGAGGGTCAGTGGTTCGCACCCAGTCGCTTTACCTAGGAGAGTGGTGTTGAATAGAGGTACTAGAGCACCTGTTCTCTTGTAGGAGAGTCTCTTGTAGGAGAGTCTCTTGTAGGAGAGTCTGTCTCTCCTGTCCCCTTGTAATGCTCGGCTTAGAGAGGACCTACTGCAGCTGACCCCAGGACAAGGTTTAGCTCGACCTTTGTGCAAACTGTGTCAGGGCTCAAGACAACAAACTGCAGTGTATGTATATATATATATATATAACGAGACAAACAAATAGATCTGGCAGCCAGGTTTAAGGTACACCTTCATTTTCCTGCTAACGGATATTTGGAGCTAATTTCAGACCAATACAAAAATATTATTAACAGTCAACACTGATACCATTTTACTATTATTGTTGTTATCTTATAATATCTATCAGAAGTGACAGATGCAGATTACATGAATCCACGTATGAACACGTAAAATTAGCTCTAGTAGTATTTTCTAGCTGTCAAATATTTGTTTGTGGGCAAATTGTGGTATAGCTAGAGATGAGAATTTTCCGGGAAATTTTGAATAGGAAAACTTTCTGCAGTGGCGGCTTGTGGTTGAGAGGCTAAATTGTAGAGGTGACACTTTGAGCCTATTGTACTTCAACATATAGTGTGTTAAGATACTAGTGTATTATATTATAAGAAGGGGGGAGGGGTAGATAGAAAGCACGTGGGATGGGGGAGGGGGGGAGACAAATGTCAAGCCAACCTTGAAATTATTTTAATAAACTTGTTGATGATTAGAAAATGAAGTCTGATTTATGAACATAGCGGGTCGACAAAGGCTCGCATTCGTTTCTTTACTAGTTTTTTTAGCACCGCGTCTTACTACCCGTTCGGGTTGTACTCTTATGTATTAATTACGTCAATGTGTTAGAGATTAGGAAGGGTGAATTTAGATGAATTGCACCCGCATTTGCATGGGTTGAGGGTGGAAAGCCATGTAGGAAAACCTGCCTCCGTACACCCGACCGGGATTGAACTCCGATCTCCCTGTCGTCGGTTGTCTAATCTATTGCGAGAATAGCGCGTTAGACCGTGCGGTCATTGAAGCAGGTGTTTCTTTACTAATACTACCCCTAATTATTATAACTGGTATTATTACTATCCATTTAATCAGTTGAAATTGTTTTACATAAATAATAGTTGAAAATGTTCCGTGTCGCACCTCTAGGTATAGCGTACGACGTTCCGATTGTCTGAAATGACTGCTTCCATCCTCCAGACGTCCTATGGTGATCCTCCCAGCGCTGTTGTTTGTCAAATGTTGGTGGTGTTTTAGTTCACGATGCATGGGAGGGACTTGAACCAAGACCGTTTGGTTGACATCAACATTATTTGGAGGAGTGGAGACGATTCATGAGCTAGCACTTCTATAATTATTATTACACTTTTATTTAGTTATGTTAACCAACATTTGGTACTTACTATCAGTGGTGCACCCATATGGGGGGGGGGGTAATGGGGCACTTTCCCCCCTTTCCAAGACCTCTGACTAGTTTTTAAAATTTGCTAGTAAGGGACCACTCCAAATAGCGTCTAGAGGCATCCAATTTTTTAAAAAAAATCTACAGTAAGGCCACTTTAAATAGCTTCTGGAGGAAACAAATTTTCAAAAAAAGAAATCTAATAAAAATATGCCTCTAAATAGTTGCTAGGTGCATCAATTTTTCCTTTGGGTTAGAGGGAAAAACCCTTTATTTTTCTAACTGCCCCCTCCCCCTACAAAAATAGGGTTTCTCCAGTACTGATTCTTCTCGTCGAACAAAATACTAATAGTATGCTAAGCCCGCCCCTACGTACATTGAAAAGTGCCCCAAAAGCTACAAATTAAAAAAAGTATCAAACCAATATTTTAGCTACATTGTACCTAAACTAAGATCATTTAAATTATTGCAATGGCTGCCCTTAATTACCATAAAAAGAAATTATATAGCATCTTCGCCTCCAGTGGTTATGGAAATATGTCAGCCCCAAACCCCCCCTCTCCTCCGAAATTTGATTCTGGCCACAGCCTTGATTGTTTGCCCACATATCCCCAAAGAAAATGTCTGGATACGCCACTGGTTACAATAATTCCATTGGTTTTGTCAGCTCCATATCAAGAGGGAGTATTTAGGGGGTTCACCCTAATCAGTAAGTACTGTTTTTACTCCTCCATGTCTAGGATCGTGGAGTCTCATAACATTCATCAGATCTACAAACACAAATCATGTTATTTAAAACTTAACAATACTTTAAGATGGTTTCAATGTTAAAAAACAACACCTCCTACTCCTGTTGTTAGCACGAACCTCCTGACGACACTCCCTCCTTACTGTAAGCTGTCCCTCCTACTCCTGTTGTTAGCACGAACCTCCTGACGACAGTCCCTCCTTACTGTAAGCTGTCCCTCCTACTCCTGTTGTTAGCACAAACCTCCTGACGACACTCCCTCATTGCTGTAAACTGTCCCTCCTACTCCTGTTGTTAGCACGAACCTCCTGACGACAGTCCCTCCTTACTGTAAGCTGTCCCTCCTACTCCTGTTGTTAGCACGAACCTCCTGACGACACTCCCTCATTACTGTAAGCTGTCCCTCCTACTCCTGTTGTTAGCACGAACCTCCTGACGACAGTCCCTCCTTACTGTAAGCTGTCCCTCCTACTCCTGTTGTTAGCACGAACCTCCTGACGACACTCCCTCCTTACTGTAAGCTGTCCCTCCTACTCCTGTTGTTAGCACGAACCTCCTGACGACAGTCCCTCCTTACTGTAAGCTGTCCCTCCTACTCCTGTTGTTAGCACGAACCTCCTGACGACACTCCCTCCTTACTGTAAGTGTCCCTCCGTACTACATGTTGTTAGCACGAACCTCTGACGACACTCCCTCCTTACTGGAAGCTGTCCCCACTTCTGTGTTAGCACGAACCTCTGACGACAGTCCCTCTCTTACGTGAAGCTGTCCCTCCTACTCGTTGTTAGCACGAACCTCCTGACGACAACTCCCTCCTTACTGTAAGTCCCTCCTACTCCTTTTGTTAGCACGAACCTCCTGACGACACTCCCTCCTTACTGTAAGCTGTCCCTCCTACTCCTGTTGTTAGCACGAACCTCCTGACGACAGTCCCTCCTTACTGTAAGCTGTCCCTCCTACTTCTGTTGTTAGCACGAACCTCCTGACGACACTCCCTCCTTACTGTAAGCTGTCCCTCCTACTCCTGTTGTTAGCACGAACCTCCTGACGACACTCCCTCCTTACTGTAAGCTGTCCCAGGTTAAGTACATGTTATACAAGTCTATGTCAACTGACTCTGGAGGAAATGGCATAAGACATATTTTATGGGAAGTGTACCCACATTTGCGTGGAGGGAAAGTGGAAAACCATTTGGAGATAGCCCTCTCAGTACGGCCGACCGAGATTCGAACCTAGATCTCCCCGTCATCGGCAGTCTAGTTTACTGTGAGAGTGACACCCTAGACCATGTGGCCACCAAAGCGGTTGTTCCTATGATATAATGTGAAACCAATAAATACGATGTTGTGATGACGTAGAGCTTGAAGGTTGTCAGGGAAAGTGTGAACCGCCTGTGCGACCAGGTAACCGGGAACTGGTTCTTTAAATATCACTTCACAGTTCACATTGGTGAGAGAACCCTTTTATTGCGTGTGTATGCGTTGATATTTATACTTTCCTAAACATTTTTACAAATGTCAAATTTGTTTGTTTTTTAAATAGGACAGTAATAATTTAGACAAGCCCTAAGGCACTTCTCTCGCTATGGACTGGTCTGCCTATGACAAGGAGATTTAGTTTCGAGTCCTGATCGGGTATGCTTAGGGTGGTTTTCTACTATATATCTTCGCAAATGCGGGTACACTTCCTCTAAATTAAACCTTCCTCATCCCTAGCTATTTAGTTATGAACTGGTGAGCTGTGGTGATTAAACGTCGCGTTAACACCTGTTCAGGTGCACCCTGTTCAGGCTGCCCCCGTTCAGTATACTAATTATAGCTAACAAGCTAGGGATTAGTAAGGCTTAATTTAGAGGAAGTACAATCACATTTGCGTGGAGGGAGGGTGGAAAATCGTTTAGGAAAGACCACCCTCGGTGCATCCAACCGGGATCGAGCCCCGATCTCTCCGTTTTCTGCAGTCTAGTCTATTGAGAGAGTAACGCGTTAGACCGTGCGACCACCGAAGTCAGTAAAAAAAAAGGTTGTGATCAAGATATTTTGTAAAATAATTATAATATAATAATTGTATTTGAATGTGAAGTTGTTGAATAACATCTCACAATCGTTTTAACCGTGTGTAACTTGAAATAGAATTTATTTCAGACATTTATAGAGTGTTGAGCCAAAATACAGCCTGTGTCGGAACATTACCGTGAAATATGGTTGCTATGACATTGTACCGTCTTTAACCATCGTTTATGTTTGGCTACATTTTTGGTTTGGGGGTTTCAGGGTTTTAAACCGTGCCCTTAAACTGTTCCACTCTCTGGACTCCTCGCAAATGCTGGTATATTAGAGTAATTAAATGTGGAGATTAATACACGGTGTAAAAAAGTACTGTAAAGGTGGTAAGTCCTGGTGAAACAACATTAAACATCACTAGGCACTTTTATAAAAAATTTCATAAATACCTCCCAATAAAATATTAACTTTAGTTTATGTGACCCAAAGATTAATATCTCTGGATAAAAAAACACATAAAAATGTCTCCCTTGAATTAGATACATAGATTATGCTGGCGGTCACATTTGCAAATTATAAAACTTCCCCTTTGAAGGCTACCCAGTTCGATTCTTGACAAGGAAACATGTGGGTAGTCATTTACGATGGAGTATATATCAGTAGGTGCCAGGTGTGGGTGACCCTGGCCTGTTTAGAGGGCTCACTACCCCCCAAACAAGTATCGATACATCACTCTCCACTTATTAACATTTCTTGCCAATGAGCCGGAGAAAACATTTCACTGTAGAGATGTTAATTTGTACATTTGTATGGGAGTAGTAGGTAGCACATTTTCTAGTTTATTATGTTTTCAGTGAATGTTTTACCAAAAAAAAAGTATATTCCTATCAAAGGGATGTAGCCCACTTTGTGATAAACACTATTTAAATATTAACATAATATTAAAACAATTTAAATTTTTTTTAAATGGTACGAAAAAATCATAAATCATACTTTCTCATATATTAATTTCAAATTTTCAAAAAATAAGTAAACTGCCCTCAATAGAATGTTTATTTAAAACTAAATCCATAATTATGTAAGGTATTCACCAGATGCTCATTTAAAACAAAACCAAAAAACTCCATTTTCTAAAACCTGCAAATTTGTTTTAATTAGTCATCAATAAACTACCCTTAATTTTAAACCTAAAGTAAAAATCTCAACTCGGCCTTGAGGTATGACCATACAACATATCGATATAAAGTGTGAACAAATTCCTCTAAACCGTTTCAATCGTAGCTCAGATACAGACAAACAGACAGACAGACAGACATATTGGTAAACCAACTCTTCTGGTTACACGTATAAAACATCATGACACATTCCATCCCGAGATCAGGATTGCAATACTTTCTTTACACGAGAAGGTGGTGGGTTTGTTCTGTGCTCACCACTTCTTACCATGACTGGCTGTGTATTCACACTGAAGGGGTGGGTTTGTTCTGTGCTCACCACGTATTACCAGGACTGGCTGTGTATTCACACTGAAGGGGTGAGTTTGTTCTGTGCTCACCACTTCTTACCATGACTGGCTGTGTATTCACACTGAAGGGGTGGGTTTGTTCTGTGCTCACCACGTATTACCAGGACTGGCTGTGTATTCACACTGAAGGTAGGTGAGTTTGTTCTGTGCTCACCACTTCTTACCAGGACTGGCTGTGTATTCACACTGAAGGGGTGAGTTTGTTCTGTGCTCACCACGTCTTACCAGGACTGGCTGTGTATTCACACTGAAGGGGTGAGTTTGTTCTGTGCTCACCACGTCTTACCAGGACTGGCTGTGTATTCACACTGAAGGGGTGAGTTTGTTCTGTGCTCACCACTTCTTACCAGGACTGGCTGTGTATTCACACTGAAGGTGGTGAGTTTGTTCTGTGCTCACCACTTCTTACCATGACTGGCTGTGTATTCACACTGAAGGTGGTGAGTTTGTTCTGTGCTCACCACTTCTTACCATGACTGGCTGTGTATTCACACTGAAGGGGTGAGTTTGTTCTGTGCTCACCACGTCTTACCAGGACTGGCTGTGTATTCACACTGAAGGGGTGAGTTTGTTCTGTGCTCACCACGTATTACCAGGACTGGCTGTGTATTCACACTGAAGGGGTGAGTTTGTTCTGTGCTCACCACGTATTACCAGGACTGGCTGTGTATTCACACTGAAGGGGTGAGTTTGTTCTGTGCTCACCACTTCTTACCATGACTGGCTGTGTATTCACACTGAAGGGGTGAGTTTGTTCTGTGCTCACCACTTCTTACCATGACTGGCTGTGTATTCACACTGAAGGGGTGGGGAAGAAGTGGGTGGCATTTAGAGAGAAATGTACCCTAATTTGCTTTGAGGGAACACCGCCTTGGAACATCTGCTCGAGATATGAAGCCCAGAAAGTCAGACAAGACGAGATTTGGGCCGCGGGTTTGTTGGCCTGTAGAGCTGATGTTGCCAGTTGCCAGTTGACAGTTGACACTAAGTGCCTGCAGAATAATCACTTCCCTCTAAGGTGGAATTGAAAGTGTCTATGCAGTTTTTATATCAACACACTTTTTCGGACAAAATAAATCAAAGATTGCTTCTATACAAACATGAGAGTTTGATTTTATCCTCACGGTGATATCAACATTTGTTGATTATCTGTCAAGAGCAACATTAAATCACAATCTTTTTAAATGAAGATAAAAGATTTCAACAAAATTCATGACATCCTTGACCAGTATTTAGGAAGTGTTGATATCACCACGGGAAGAAAATTAAACTCTGTTTCTACCGGAGAGTTATTTGATTTTTTGGCCAAACTGTTTTTTTTTCTGTACGAGTATAAACTGCAAAAATACTGCCCTTAGCTCGCAGTCCCTATCTTGCCTCGATAGGCGAGAAATTGCCGCACATACGTTCAGCTCTAACGCAATATTTGATTCTACCGTGCGTTACTTCAAAAGATGGTTCACGCCAAAATAAAGTGGAAAGATTCTAACAGGGCTCTTTTTCCTTAACAGCCCTAAATCAGCTCATTTTCAACGATATTAGCGAAGCTATGAGACTAGGTTTGATGAAAAAGGGCACTAGATTTAGCCTTCCTTTAACAAATACAGTAGTTTTTTGAGGCTCACAACAGACAATCTTAATATATTTGAAAACTAGCAGCGAGATTTCCTCTTTACCTCGAGATAAGAAGTTTCATAGTTTTCTTTCCCCTCTTCCTTATTGACGTAACAAAGGGTGGTCGTATGTGAAGGGTGGAAGGGAGTATAAGCTCAGACAGAATAGAGAAGTAGTTCCAGAAAACGACATAGACTATTGTGTTTTAAGGTGTGTGGCCTGACAGTGATAATACTTTTTCGCTGACCGAGGCGGCCGCCTTAAGTGTATTTTAAATACCCACAGATATAAAAAGTTAACAACACTTGACTGATTGTTGTGGGTTAGTGATTTAATGGTGGCAGAACAATCTGCGACAGATAAAACCCGCAGAGATTGAACAGATGACTACCGCGAATAATGATGATGATGATTATCGCGAATCGCCTTCATAGGAAAACAAAGATACAATCAAAACAAGATCGATTGTTCGTAAGAACGCACGAATAAAGCGGAGGAGAAGAGAAAGTAAAGAGGAAAACAGTTGACGGTCGATTAGCGCGTGACATAGCCTGAGCATTGGGATAGGCGGACCGTGGCTCAGGTCGCCCGGTAGCGCTCAGCTGTCACCCCCTCCACCCCCCCATCCAACTCCCCTAACAAGCCTCGCGTGTGAAGACTTGGTCGTGAATTATTGTCCACGGCGAGTTTGCCGAGTGAAGTTTACTGCCTGATAACTAACTTCACTGAAGTCGAGCGAAGATGACAGATAGGACCACCGGGTGAGTGCATACCACTTTGTCTGTATGTGAGAAGTTAGAAGTCCTGTGAGGGGAAAGGGGGGTTTATTAACGAATGTTTATTTCGTATTTTGAATTACACCCCCTCTCGAAATTGTTTCTGATACTCCACACTAAAATGTCTTCCGGTGAAAGATAAAATACGACATACACATAATATTCTACACAAACTACACGGAAATTTAAAAAGATATATATTTTCTATTTGTTTTTCTTTTTGCACCGCATCTTTCTAAAGTAAGATTTTGTCGAAAAGAAACTTGAGGGAATACAATTATATTTTATTACGGACAACACTGATAGCATTTTACTATTACTATTGTTATTTTATATGTATAGATAACATATATCAAAAGTGACAGCTGCTAATCACGTGACTTGTTTGAATAGGCCTACGGTAAAATAGAACTAGTTAATTTTCTGCCCGTCAGATAAGGTTCTTTCCATGAAAATTGGATTGTACGTGTGTGGTCGTTACGCAAGATGGCGTTCAAGATTAATACAAAATTTCCTCAATATTGTGAAAGGGAAAGTTGTCAAAAAAACTAAGTTCGCCGTAGAAGTAAAAAAAAAAAAGTTGTAAGTACATTTTAAAATGCGAATATTTCATAAAGGTAAATCTTTTTTTTTATTATTATGTCGCCGGTAATTACATTTTATGCGTGGCGGGTATATCTTAGGTATCTTGTTAAATAAGAAGCTAGCTGACAAAAGTATCGTAAAACAATATTAACATATATCTTACAAACTAGCTTGATTCTATAACAAACACAACAGCCAGTCCCCTGTGAAAGAAGACTCAGTCGGGAATCGAATCTGGAATCCTTGTCTTAAGAGGTAGGCGCGTTATCGACTGAGTTAAGGAGTGGGCAAAAGTAAAATGGGTGACTGAAGAAGTGTATATAGTAATAATATTATAATATGTTGTATTTTGAGAGCAAGCTCACAGCTTGATATTCAGTTTGGTACCAATTTACCCACTAAAGGTCCCCTTAAAATATATGATTGGAAAACTACAGAAATAGTAGTTTTTATCATTAATATCCCCTCCCTCCCCCTCCACATTTAATTTCTGGGTGCGCCACTATTCACGCTATGTTCTATTTCGAGACCAATTTTAGAACATAACGCCAGTAGATTGAATATAATTGCAAGGGAAACATCGCGCAAAAGAGGAACAATTTGTCACCCACTTCGATGGTCACACGGTTTAAGGTGTCACGCTCACGATAAACTGTACGGCCGATGATCGAGAGGTCAAGTTTACCGAGGATGGATCTTTCCCAAAAAAAAAAATTTTCCACTTTCCCTCCATGCGAATTCAAGTACATTTCCTCTCAAATGTAACTTTCGTGGTGCATACACTTACATACACATATACAAAGAATAATTTATAACCACTTCAGTGGCCGCATGGTCTAAGGTGCTACTCTCGCAGAAGACTAGACTGCCGATGACGGGGATATTGAGGTTCGAATCTCGGTAGAGTGTACTCAGGGTGGTTTTACCAAAATTGCTTTCCACTCTCCCTCCACGCAAATGCGAGTACACTTCCTGTTAATATAACCTTCATATCCCTAAAACTATTAGCGTAATTAGTACATAAGCGTATAACCGAGCGGTTATAAGACGCGTGCTGTATCTTAAAGGAAGTGATAGAAGTGATATGTACCAACTCTCATATGTTGCTCACGTGTGATAACTCATGTATACAGCACAACTCTCATATGTTGCTCACGTGTGATAACTCATGTGTACAGCACAACTCTCATATGTTGCTCACGTGTGCTAACTCATGTTACAGCACAACTCTCATATGTTGCTCACGTGTGCTAACTCATGTATACAGCACAACTCTCATATGTTGCTCACGTGTGATAACTCATGTGTACAGCACAACTCTCATATGTTGCTCACGTGTGATAACTCATGTGTACAGCACAACTCTCATATGTTGCTCACGTGTGATAACTCATGTGTACAGCACAACTCTCATATGTTGCTGAGTGTTTAACGCGTCCCTGCACTCACTTGTTTGATAAACAGCAGCTGTACAGGGATAAACACGTGATCACAATATGACGTCATTCCTGTTATTGTCATTATTAGTTTGAAACATGTATCCACACTATCTGCCAATCATCTTAACCTTGAACAACAAAACTTAGCTGTAAATTCCCAGCCCTGGCCCGAGGAGAATGACCGTCACTTTCACGGATAAAAAATTATACGGACATTTATTGGAATCAAACCAAGTTCCTTCAAGAATATGTAGTTTATTTTGTTCATAAATACATATTTTATTAAAACCGGTATCCTTTGTTATGTTTGAAACACAATAGAATCATTGACAATTTGTTAGATTCATCTTCTGCGCATGCGTCTATACACAGGGCCGCCCTTAGGGGTGTGTGAACGGATCAGGCCCACAGGGGGCCCCGCGATTTGGAGGGTTCCGCGCTTTTTATATGAGAGAGGGGAAAAAACAAGTAGTGGTGGTAAATATTTGCTCGCTCGTATAGTTGGCTCCCTGTATAGTCGATCCATCAACTATAGTCAGAGTGTAAAAACAAATAAAAACATTATAATGTTGTTTGGTTCATTGAACGAGTGAAGCGAGCTATCTGTTTTAACTCCACTGATTCACATCTGTCTGTCTGTCTGTGGTAGATATGTGTCATTATAGCTTATGAACGCATTAAATGATTTAATTCAAACTCGGCACAGTTGTTCTTTGTGTCTTTATACAGATCTAGTTCGTTGGGGAAGAAAATCTAACCCAGGGTTGGGGAGAAATCAACCCTTATATGTATAAAAACACAGCTTCTGGCATTAATTATTACCTTATTTACCTTTTAGGGTATTTCCTGGCTGAAAGTTGGTACATAGGCGCAAGCTAGTGTAATAACATTCAACAGACGTTCAGTTTTGAGCTATTTGGGGTGAGGGGGGGGGGAGGCAGATAACCCTAGTTCTCAGGGCCCCACTTCTGCTAAGTGCACGCAGGTCTATACATAAACATCGCTGAGCACTATGATCCACGCTGCAACACGTTTCCATAATAATCACTTGTTTTGTCAACAGTCGCTGTGATAGTCTACTTGTTTTGTCAACAGTCGCTGTGATAGTCTACTTGTTTTGTCAACAGCCACTGTGATAGTCTACTTGTTTTGTCAACAGTCTCTGTGATAGTCTACTTGTTTTGTCAACAGTCTCTGTGATAGTCTACTTGTTTTGTCAACAGTCGCTGTGATAGTCTACTTGTTTTGTCAACAGTCACTGTGATAATCTACTTGTTTTGTCAACAGTCGCTGTGATAGTCTACTTGTTTTGTCAACAGTCCTGTGATAGTCTACTTGTTTTGTCAACAGTCGCTGTGATAGTCTACTTGTTTTGTCAACAGTCGCTGTGATAGTCTACTTGTTTTGTCAACAGTCGCTGTGATAATCTACTTGTTTGTCAACAGTCGCTGTGATAGTCTACTTGTTTTGTCAACAGTCTCTGTGATAGTCTACTTGTTTTGTCAACAGCCACTGTGATAGTCTACTTGTCAACAGTCGCTGTGATAATCTACTTGTTTTGTCAACAGTCGCTGTGATAATCTACTTGTTTTGTCAACAGTCGCTGTGATAATCTACTTGTTTTGTCAACAGTCGCTGTGATAGTCTACTTGTTTTGTCAACAGTCGCTGTGATAGTCTACTTGTTTTGTCAACAGTCGCTGTGATAATCTACTTGTTTTGTCAACAGTCGCTGTGATAGTCTACTTGTTTTGTCAACAGTCGCTGTGATAGTCTACTTGTTTTGTCAACAGTCTCTGTGATAGTCTACTTGTCAACAGTCGCTGTGATAGTCTACTTGTTTTGTCAACAGCCACTGTGATAGTCTACTTGTTTTGTCAACAGTCACTGTGATAGTCTACTTGTTTTGTCAACAGTCGCTGTGATAATCTACTTGTTTTGTCAACAGTCGCTGTGATAGTCTACTTGTTTTGTCAACAGTCTCTGTGATAGTCTACTTGTTTTGATAGTCTACTTGTTTTGTCAACAGTCGCTGTGATAGTCTACTTGTTTTGTCAACAGTCGCTGTGATAGTCTATTTGTTTTGTCAACAGTCGCTGTGATAGTCTACTTGTTTTGTCAACAGTCTCTGTGATAGTCTACTTGTTTTGTCAACAGTCTCTGTGATAGTCTACTTGTTTTGTCAACAGTCACTGTGATAGTCTACTTGTTTTGTCAACAGTCGCTGTGATAGACTACTTGTTTTGTCAACAGTCGCTGTGATAGTCTACTTGTTTTGTCAACAGTCGCTGTGATAGTCTACTTGTTTTGTCAACAGTCGCTGTGATAGTCTACTTGTTTTGTCAACAGTCGCTGTGATAGTCTACTTGTTTTGTCAACTCAGCAGGTAGTGTGCGTAGCAGTGACATTTGACCATGAGCAGGTTTTTGCGACAGTGATGGCGGATAGAGAAAGTTGTGACTGCACGCCTGGTCACTATCTCATACTTCACTTTGAGACAGTTTGTAACACTTTCCAATCACCTGGATACATATACACACAACTTACAAACGAGCTTAACCTAGGACTCAGACCTAATTACCTAACTTTGTCGGAAGGAATAACTTATATATTTAACAGGACGAACAAACATTATCATCATTTGGGATTGAAACGAGGTCATCTAGAGTCTAGATCTAGAATATTCTGTTTGTGTTATCTGTACAGACTCCCTAGCCACTAAGCCACGAAGACTAGCGAAACTCACATTGGTGGTAACGCGGAATAAACGTCAGGCTCGTCTAATTTTGTTTTGTCGTGACCGAGAAGGTCGTGGTTCAAATCCCAGACGGGTACACCGGGGGCGTTATACTTCCAAGATGGTTTCCCACTCTCCTTCCACGTAAACGCAGTTACATTTCCTCCACCTCGTGAGTGGATATCCAAGACGGGTGGTAGGATTTGGTATAGAGAGAAGCACAGTTATAAGTAATAGCAACGTAAGACTTTAGGACCCTAGCCTTGGACCAGAGTATAGACAAGGACCCCAACCTTGGACCAGAGTATAGACAAGGATCTCAGCCTTGGACCAGAGTATAGACAAGGAGCTCAGCCTTGGACCAGAGTATAGACAAGGACCCCAACCTTGGACCAGAGTATAGACAAGGACCCCAACCTTGGACCAGAGTATAGATAAGGACCCCAACCTTGGACGAGAGTATAGACACTGATCTCAACCTTGGACCAGAGTATAGACAAGGATCTCAACCTTGGACCAGAGTATAGACAAGGACCCCAACCTTGGACCAGAGTATAGACAAGGACCCCAACCTTGGACCAGAGTATAGACAAGGACCCCAACCTTGGACCAGAGTATAGACAAGGACCCCAACCTTGGACCAGAGTATAGACACTGATCTCAACCTTGGACCAGAGTATAGACAAGGACCCCAACCTTGGACCAGAGTATAGATAAGAATCTCAGCCTTGGACCAGAGTATAGACAAGGAGCTCAACCTTGGACCAGAGTATAGACAAGGATCTCAGCCTTGGACCAGAATATAGACAAGGATCTCAACCTTGGACCAGAGTATAGACAAGGATCTCAGCCTTGGACCAGAGTATAGACAAGGACCCCAACCTTGGACCAGAATATAGACAAGGATCTCAACCTTGGACCAGAGTATAGACAAGGACCCCAACCTTGGACCAGAGTATAGACAAGGATCTCAGCCTTGGACCAGAGTATAGACAAGGAGCTCAACCTTGGACCAGAGTATAGACAAGGATCTCAGCCTTGGACCAGAGTATAGACAAGGACCCCAACCTTGGACCAGAGTATAGACAAGGATCTCAGCCTTGGACCAGAGTATAGACAAGGAGCTCAACCTTGGACCAGAGTATAGACAAGGATCTCAGCCTTGGACCAGAGTATAGACAAGGAGCTCAACCTTGGACCAGAGTATAGACAAGGACCCCAACCTTGGACCAGAGTATAGACAAGGACCCCAACCTTAGACCAGAGTATAGACAAGGACCCTAGCCTTGGACCAGAGTATAGACAAGGACCCCAACCTTGGACCAGAGTATAGACAAGGATCTCAGCCTTGGACCAGAGTATAGACAAGTTCACATGTGATAATCTCCGTTATGAGAGATAATAGTTGGAGCTGTTGAGAGATAACTAGACCTTGAGATAAACAAGAGATAGCCAGACATAGGTTGGGCGTAATGACGTCACGGGTATCAACTAGCGACCAGAGGAGAATGAGGCAAGGGGAGACATGAGGAGAATGAGGCAAGGAGAGACACGATGAGAATGAGGCAAGGAGAGACACGAGGAGAATGAGGCAAGGAGAGACACGAGGAGAATGAGGCAAGGAGAGACACGAGGAGAATGAGGCAAGGAGAGACACGAGGAGAATGAGGCAAGGAGATACACGAGGAGAATGAGACAAGGAGAGACACGAGGAGAATGAGGCAAGGGGAGACATGAGGAGAATGAGGCAAGGAGAGACACGAGGAGAATGAGGCAAGGAGAGACACGATGAGAATGAGGCAAGGAGAGACACGAGGAGAATGAGTAATGGAGAGGCACGAGGAGATTGAGGCAAGGAGAGGCACGAGGAGAATGAGGCAAGGGAGGCACGAGGAGAATGAGGCAAGGAGAGACACGAGGAGAATGAAGCAAGGAGAGACACGAGGAGAATGAGGCAAGGGGAGACACGAGGAGAATGAGGCAAGGAGATACACGAGGAGAATGAGGCAAGGGGAGACATGAGGAGAATGAGGCAAGGGGAGACATGAGGAGAATGAGGCAAGGAGAGACACGAGGAGAATTAGGCAAGGGGAGACACGAGTATAATGAGGCAAGGAGACACAGACATTTATTATTTTGGGAGTGGGGGGTAAAGGGGGGATCTTCTAACCCTTATCCCCTTCGGTGGTCGCATGGTCTCTGTTGTCACGCTCGCAATGGACTGAGCTGCTGATGACGGGGAGATCGGGGTTTGAATTCCGGTCGATATTACTAAGGGTGGTTTTCCTCTAAATGGTTTTACACTTTCCCTCCAAGCGAATTCGGGTACACTTCTGAACCTTCCTCATCCTTATTACATTATAGTAATTTGTAGATATGTGTGCCCCACAAGTTGTCCTTGGCGTCCCCCCGGACTCACGTGTCAAGAGACATCACCACCACACACTCACACACTACACTACACACACTCACACACTCACACTCACCACTCAACACACTCACACTCACACACACACACACACTCAACACTCACACATGCTTATCCTGAGTGACCTTGAAACGGTACCGTCCAAGTTCCATTTCTATTGAAATGTAGTTCAAAGTCACGTTGATGAGTTCCAAACCAGGGTCGATCATTCCTATCTTGTGATGACCTTGAGCGAGCGTCACGACCACTTGAAAGAGGAAGTAAGGGGAAGTCCCATGTTCGAATCGAGGCTTGTTTATATCTCGACCAGAAATCAAACAAAACAGTTCAGTTTGATGAAAATATCGAGAATTGAGTTTTCTGAGAAAATTAAGTATTTGTTCTCGGTAATATCTTCTGTTTTGTTGTCACAGCAACTTACTGACGCTGTTGTCACAGGTACTGAGTTCGGTCGGGGATGGGGAAGGTGGAATTTAGAGGAAGTGTGGCCGCGTTTGTGCAGATGGAGAGAAAACCAACCAGGGACAGCCATCCTCGATACACCAAACAGAATTCAAACTCCTCGCTATCGGCAGTCCAGTCTCTTGCGAGAGTGACGCCTTAGACCGTTCGACCACAGAGACGGCTAAAATCAATCTTGTATTGAATTATGAATGCACCCGATGACGTCATTTAAAATGGAGGCTTACGAAGCTATGTAAAGAACCCGCCATGCAACGTTATGTGTGCGCCGGCGTCGCTTGACTTAGCACCGGGAGACCGGGGTTCGAGTCCAGACCAGGAGGGTTGTCTTCTTATAATTCTCCCTTCCCATCCTTCTCCCCTAGATATCCATACAGCGAACCCGGCACGTGGTCTAAGGGTCGGGCTCATCTGGTCGTGTTTGCTGGTGACGGAGAGGTCGGGGTTTTGAGGCCCGGCAGGGTATAACGTGTTGCTTAGACGAGAGACCGGTTCTGAGTCCGACCAGAAGGGTTATTTCTTATAATTCTCCCTTCCCATCCTTCTCCTATGTACATAGAACGAGTGGTCAAGGTGGGTACATTGTCGTGTAATTCGGTGACGGAGAGGTCGGGGTTGAGGCCCAGGAAGGAAACAGGAGGTGTCATAAATGATCTCACACGACTTCTAGCAAATTCGGACATATGAAACAATTGAGAAGAGTGGGCAGGTAAGGAACGAAGGAACGTGAAGGACAAGAGGAAGCAAGTGAAGGAACAGGAGAGGAAGCAAGTGAAGGAACAGGAGAGGAAGCAGTGAAGGAACAGGAGAGGAAGCAAGTGAAGGAACAGGAGAGGAAACAGTGAAAGGAAACAGTGAGAGGAAGCAAGTGAAGGAACAGGAGAGGAAGCAAGTGAAGGAACAGGAGAGGAAGCAAGTGAAGGAACAGGAGAGGAAGCAAGTGAAGGAACAGGAGAGGAAGCAAGTGAAGGAACAGGAGAGGAAGCAAGTGAAGGAACAGGAGAGGAAGCAAGTGAAGGAAGGAACAAACAGGAGAGGAAGCAAGTGAAGGAACAGGAGAGGAAGCAAGCGAAGGAACAGGAGAGGAAGCAAGCGAAGGAACAGGAGAGGAAGCAAGTGAAGGAACAGGAGGAACATGAGAACAGGAGAGAAGCAAGTGAAGGAACAGGAGAGGAAGCAAGTGAAGGACAAGGAGAGGAAGCAAGGGGAAGGAACAGGAGAGGAAGCAAGTGAAGGAACAGGAGAGGAAGCAAGTGAAGGAACAGGAGAGGAAGCAAGTGAAGGAACAGGAGAGGAAGCAAGTGAAGGAACAGGAGAGGAAGCAAGTGAAGGAACAGGAGAGGAAGCAAGTGAAGGAACAGGAGAGGAAGCAAGCGAAGGAACAGGAGAGGAAGCAAGGAAGGAACAGGAGAGGAAGCAAGGAAGGAACAGGAGAGGAAGCAAGCGAAGGAACAGGAGAGGAAGCAAGTGAAGGAACAGGAGAGGAAGCAAGTGAAGGAACAGGAGAGGAAGCAAGTGAAGGAACAGGAGAGGAAGCAAGTGAAGGAACAGGAGAGGAAGCAAGTGAAGGAACAGGAGAGGAAGCAATGAGGAACAGGAAGGAAGCAAGTGAAGGAACAGGAGAGGAAGCAAGTGAAGGAACAGGAGAGGAAGCAAGCGAAGGAACAGGAGAGGAAGCAAGCGAAGGAACAGGAAGAGGAAGAAGCGAAGGAACAGGAGAGGAAGCAAGTGAAGGAACAGGAGAGGAAGCAAGTGAAGGAACAGGAGAGGAAGCAAGCGAAGGAACAGGAGAGGAAGCAAGTGAAGGAACAGGAGAGGAAGCAAGCGAAGGAACAGGAGAGGAAGCAAGTGAAGGAACAGGAGAGGAAGCAAGCGAAGGAACAGGAGAGGAAGCAAGTGAAGGAACAGGAGAGGGTGAAATGCCACATACGGGACATAGAAACAAGCATGTCACACTAAACAACAGGCCGAGTTCATTAATCGTATTTAATCCGACACTTTAATTGGAGTATTTTCACAACTCTCACAGAGACCTCCCCGCTATTTAGTAACAATCAACATTTCCCCTCACTCCCTGTCTAACAAAAGGTTTCCAACACTTTCTGTGGTCGGCCACAACATTCTTTACAACATCAAGTTGACCTATTTAACGCAACTTGTTCAATCGACCATTATATCAGTACATGACTTACCAACGAGCTTAAAACCTAGGACGCACTTTTAAGTCATATTTGCATCTAGACTGAAGGAATTGAATTTAAAATAGGATTCTGATAGAATAAACGGTATCTCACCGTTACAAAAGTAACAAACTATTTTCACGAATTCATACGTCAAGTCATGTGACAAGTGACGTAACTAGGGTGAGGCAGGTGGGTTCCAAGTTCATTAGCCAAACTAACAACAATATAAGTGTAGCAACCTGAGAAATATTTACCGAGGACTTAACTGTCATGCTTGTTTTGTGATGTAAATATTGTTTACGTAGACCAACCACTGTAAACAACAACAACATTCAATATCGAAACAATAACAATAACTATAAACAACATACACAATGTGTTTAGTTATTCAGTAGAGAGTAAACTCGTTACCGCACGTGTTAAATCAACAAGGTATGTAGCTCAAAAAGACGCTATTACCATAGATTGGTCTAGGACTGGACTGTTGAGGGGGAATATACCCCCTCCTGGTGGTTAAATGGAGGAGTCTTACGTCTAACTTCGTAGACTCGTCGAATGTGTGGTTAACTGACCTAGATGATCACAACCAATGTGTGGTTAGCTGACCTAGATGATCACGACCAATGTGTGGTTAGCTGACCTAGATGATCACGACCAATGTGTGGTTAGCTGACCTAGATGATCACGACCAATGTGTGGTTAGCTGACCTAGATGATCACAACCAATGTGTGGTTAGCTGACCTAGATGATCACGACCAATGTGTGGTTAGCTGACCTAGATGATCACGACCAATGTGTGGTTAGCTGACCTAGATGATCACAACCAATGTGTGGTTAGCTGACCTAGATGATCACGACCAATGTGTGGTTAACTGACCTAGATGATCACGACCAATGTGTGGTTAGCTGACCTAGATGATCACGACCAATGTGTGGTTAACTGACCTAGATGATCACGACCAATGTGTGGTTAACTGACCTAGATGATCACAACCAATGTGTGGTTAGCTGACCTAGATGATCACGACCAATGTGTGGTTAGCTGACCTAGATGATCACAACCAATGTGTGGTTAGCTGACCTAGATGATCACAACCAATGTGTGGTTAGCTGACCTAGATGATCACGACCAATGTGTGGTTAGCTGACCTAGATGATCACAACCAATGTGTGGTTAGCTGACCTAGATGATCACGACCAATGTGTGGTTAGCTGACCTAGATGATCACGACCAATGTGTGGTTAGCTGACCTAGATGATCACGACCAATGTGTGGTTAACTGAACTAGATTATCACGACCAATTTGTGGTTAACTGACCTAGATGATCACAACTAATGTGTGGTTAGCTGACCTAGATGATCACAACCAATGTGTGGTTAACTGAACTAGATTATCACGACCAATTTGTGGTTAACTGACCTAGATGATCACAACCAATGTGTGGTTAACTGACCTAGATGATCACAACCAATGTGTGGTTAACTGAACTAGATTATCACAACCAATGTGTGGTTAACTGAACTAGATTATCACAACCAATGTGTGGTTAACTGAACTAGATTATCACGACCAATTTGTGGTTAACTGAACTAGATTATCACACCAATGTGTGGTTAACTGAACTAGATTATCACGAACCAATTTGTGGTTAACTGAACTAGATTATCACAACCAATGTGTGGTTAACTGAACTAGATTATCACAACCAATGTGTGGTTAACTGAACTAGATGATCACAACCAATGTGTGGTTAACTGACCTAAAGCGTGCAGAGGTGTGAGCGGACCTCCTGGGTTTCAACCCAGGTCCTACTTATTCTAGTACAGGTCGCTGACACGATGGTCCTACTTCGGACCTCTTTCTGATTTCAGACGAGACTATCATCACATTAGTGTCAATAGTTCCTAAACCTCCCCCCGCAACTATCATCACATTAGTGTCAATAGTTCCTAAACCTCCCCCCGCAACTATCATCACATTCGTGTCAATAGTTCCTAAACCTCCCCCCGCAACTATCATCACATTAGTGCCAATAGTTCCTAAACCTCCCCCCGAGACTATCATCACATTAGTGTCAATAGTTCCTAAACCTCCCCCCGCAACTATCATCACATTAGTGTCAATAGTTCCTAAACCTCCCCCCGCGACTATCATCACATTAGTGTCAATAGTTCCTAAACCTCCCCCCGCGACTATCATCACATTAGTGTCAATAGTTCCTAAACCTCCCCCGCGACTATCATCACATTAGTGTCAATAGTTCCTAAACCTCCCCCCGCGACTATCATCACATTAGTGTCAATAGTTCCTAAACCTCCCCCCGCAACTATCATCACATTAGTGTCAATAGTTCCTAAACCTCCCCCCGCGACTATCATCACATTAGTGTCAATAGTTCCTAAACCTCCCCCCGCGACTATCATCACATTAGTGTCAATAGTTCCTAAACCTCCCCCCGCAACTATCATCACATTAGTGTCAATAGTTCCTAAACCTCCCCCCGCAACTATCATCACATTAGTGTCAATAGTTCCTAAACCTCCCCCCGAGACTATCATCACATTAGTGTCAATAGTTCCTAAACCTCCCCCGCAACTATCATCACATTAGTGTCAATAGTTCCTAAACCTCCCCCCGCGACTATCATCACATTAGTGTCAATAGTTCCTAAACCTCCCCCCGCGACTATCATCACATTAGTGTCAATAGTTCCTAAACCTCCCCCCGCGACTATCATCACATTAGTGTCAATAGTTCCTAAACCTCCCCCCGCGACTATCATCACATTAGTGTCAATAGTTCCTAAACCTCCCCCGCGACTATCATCACATTAGTGTCAATAGTTCCTAAACTCCCCCCGCGACTATCATCACATTAGTGTCAATAGTTCCTAAACCTCCCCCGCAACTATCATCACATTAGTGTCAATAGTTCCTAAACCTCCCCCCGCAACTATCATCACATTAGTGCCAATAGTTCCTAAACCTCCCCCCGCAACTATCATCACATTAGTGTCAATAGTTCCTAAACCTCCCCCCGCGACTATCATCACATTAGTGTCAATAGTTCCTAAACCTCCCCCCGCGACTATCATCACATTAGTGTCAATAGTTCCTAAACCTCCCCCCGCGACTATCATCACATTAGTGTCAATAGTTCCTAAACCTCCCCCCGCAACTATCATCACATTAGTGCCAATAGTTCCTAAACCTCCCCCGCGACTATCATCACATTAGTGCCAATAGTTCCTAAACCTCCCCCCGCGACTATCATCACATTAGTGTCAATAGTTCCTAAACCTCCCCCCACGACTATCATCACATTAGTGCCAATAGTTCCTAAACCTCCCCCCGCAACTATCATCACATTAGTGTCAATAGTTCCTAAACCTCCCCCCGCAACTATCATCACATTAGTGCCAATAGTTCCTAAACCTCCCCCGCGACTATCATCACATTAGTGTCAATAGTTCCTAAACCTCCCCCGCGACTATCATCACATTAGTGTCAATAGTTCCTAAACCTCCCCCGCAACTATCTCCTGACAAGAAGCGCCTGTGAGCCCCCCAGCGACATCAGTTTCATTTTGTAACAATAGGAGTGTAGCCTACCTATTTAGTTTGTATCATTGTGTAAGCGGTATTATAACAAATAGCCAGTTTGAGCACCAATATAAGAATTCAGACAGATTTCAAAGAACAGTTTTCAAGAGCACATTACCCCCCATCAGCCCAACACACATCACATAACACCAATAATCAGGGCCTTCACGAGGGGGACTAATGGTACGGTACTGGGCCCGGGACATCCAGGGGCCCGGGCCCAACATACAGATTAGCAACTAAGAAATATTGCATGCCCAGTTCTACCGCTGTGGTTTCCCACGAAGGAACTTACTGGAATTGGTCACAGTTATATCAGTGGTCCGGTCCAGTCTTGTCTTTCGTTTACAACTCTTTGGAAGTTTCACGGTTTCGAGTTTCATACTGAAACTAAACTAGGCTCACAAATAGAGTCGGGCAGTAAATCAAATTTAAGTGTTTCATTATGTGTGTAACATTTCAGTGGTCAGTTACGTAATAATTTTCGTAGGTACATTGATATTTATTTGTAAAAGGGACAACAAAGTTTGTAAAAAATGTACAAACATAAGTTGAGTAGTGGAAGAGGAACAAGGGGGGAAGAGATCATTTACCCCTGGAAATAATTTGTCTTCCCTCTCCTTGACTGGAATAAACTTGCCCCCTTTAGATTTATTTCACTCCCCTCTGATATTCTTGAATATGAAGCTGAAAGATGGCGTTGTATCAAACTACAAATAGCTTCTTGAGTCATCCAATTCAAAAATGTGCTGAGGGAAGAGTATTTCAAAGAGCATCTAATTCTAGATGGTGACCACTCTGTAGAGCGTCTAGAGATAAACAATCTCAAAGATTTGCCCAAATAGCTCATAGAAGAGTCTAATTTACAAAAAAAATGTCCAGATGAGGGCCACTATAAATACTTCCTGGACATTTTATCTAGGTCCCTCTTTGGCTTGGGGGTTGCTAACTGTCCCCTAGACAATGAAGGCTCCACCGCCACGGAAGTTGAGTGTTACAAAGATAGGGAGGCCCGTTCTATATCTCTGGTACCGGGTTTGTGCACTCGGCAGGACTGTCAATAGTCTAGTAAAATATAATCAATGTTGACCACAAAAAATAGGTATGTATTTTCTAAAAGGCCTCTCGTACCAAAATCCTAGTCAAGAATTGCGGTTAATAGTTTTAGTACACATAAAAACTGTTTTTATTATCAAAATTGATCAAATTTAACTAAATTATATTTAATAGTTTAACGACATTGATGATATTTTGTCAAAAGTGATTATTACAAATGATATTATATAATATCTCCATAGGAACAACGCAAACACAGATCGCCATTGGTCGAGTATGATGCAGGGGGAGTGGCTACACATGCACAGTCTAGTAGTTTCAGTGAATGTAGGGGGAGTGGCTACACATGCACAGTCTAGTAGTTTCAGTGAATGCAGGGGGAGTGGCTACACATGCACAGTCTAGTAGTTTCAGTGAATGTAGGGGGAGTGGCTACACATGCACAGTCTAGTAGTTTCAGTGAATGTAGGGGGAGTGGCTACACATGCACAGTCTAGTAGTGCTACGCGCATAAACGGACCTCAGCTAACACACCTTCGTGGCCAGCCTGCACCTCATCGTAATGGCGTCGCAAATAAAATGAGGTCAACACGGGATGAATGTTTATTTTTGCAATCTATTTTTGTTGTTGTGATCGTATAGTGGCTGCGTTGTTGATTAAAACTATTACAATAATAAAACATTAGGTATTTAAGTTTTTTATTTATTACTCAGTTGACTTCTATTGTTCCTTTATGATACCCGTTACGCGTCGTGGTTAGCGTGAGAGTGGCCGTAAACAGATTTAAAATATCAACGGCTTTGCCCGCGATGTACTATAACTACTGATTATTGTTATTATAATAATTATATCCGCTGTTACTAACCGAGCGGCTAACGCAAGGTATCGTTAAATGATTACAAAATATGATACCCCAGAGTTGATCCGGGATCGTCCTTAGCCTAAGCCCGGTGAGACAAGACTAAAAAATCTCCCACTTGACTCAACTGATAATTTTTCAAACATATCACAAAAACACTCCCATTGGTTCCCAAGACTCAAACATGGACCAACCCAACTGTTCCCCGGATCGTTAGCGCGGTCCAAGACAAGGGAAGGAACCCACCCCCCTTTCTAGCTTTTAGGACGCTATTGTTGTTGGCGGCGACTCTCACACGGCTTCTTAATACGGGCTAGCAGGTTATTAACCTTGCCATCCCCCTTTACTGCCTACAAAGTTGCAACCCATCTTATTTTCTACTGTGTTCAGTAAGGAACCACAGCAGTAGTTTCAGTGAATGTAGGGTGAGTGGCTACACATGCACAGTCTAGTAGTTTCAGTGAGTGTAGGGGGAGTGGCTACACATGCACAGTCTAGTAGTTTCAGTGAATGTAGGGTGAGTGGCTACACATGCACAGTCTAGTAGTTTCAGTGAATGTAGGGGGAGTGGCTACACATGCACAGTCTAGTAGTTACAGTGAGTGTAGGGGGAGTGGCTACACATGCTCAGTCTAGTAGTTTCAGTGAGTGTAGGAGGATTGGCTACACATACACAGTCTAGTTGTTTCAGTGAATGTAGGGGGAGTGGCTACACATGCACAGTCTAGTAGTTTCAGTGAATGTAGGAGGAGTGGCTACACATGCACAGTCTAGTAGTTACAGTGAATGTAGGAGGAGTGGCTACACATGCACAGTCTAGTAGTTTCAGTGAGTGCAGAGGAGGTGGTTTGACACCTCCAACTGCCCAAAGTGGGGGTGATTGGGAAAGTGATGAGCTCACAATGGAGTGAAGAGATAGAAAAACCGCAGCGATAACCCAATTTGGAAAAACCACCCTCCCAGTTACCAACAATCTAGTCTAGGGTGAGTCTATAGTTACTGAGGGACCTGCAATTCAGGGTGTGCTCTGTTTTTTCCAGGCAGGGTGAGGTCTCCCCTATGCTGGGTCGTCAGACGAACGTAAGGATCGTCCCAACCTTGAAACAGAGCTACGATGGACCAGCGCAGGAGGGACCACGTCATTCCAACTCTAAGGCTGTTTTTGCCCAGGTAGGGTCATAAGATGAGGTCATAGTGTAATCAGTCGAGGTTTCTAATCAAAGTATTGAGCCACCCCGTCTATTCCAAACTAATCCACACTCCCCAGAACGTTGTCAGCAATCACAGCCTCTTTAGGAGTATCACATGATCATCAGGTGAAAGATTGCGTTGATCTGACCTTCAGAACAGTCCAGTTGTATTTACTAGGCTCGTCAAAAGGTACGAAGGTCAACTGTACAACTCGTAATGAAGTTGTTCCGACTGTTGTTGCCAGTGTATGGTGGCGGGTGGAGTGTGTATGCTGGGGGCGGCTGCTGGGTTCCCTATTGGCTTCTCTGCGGTCCTGTTACCCCAACTGCAACACGCCAACAGCTCCCTGTCAACAGATGATGACATGGCCTCTTGGATAGGTGAGTAGCCTGCTTCTTGCTCGACAAACAACACTTCCTGTACCTTCCTGGATATACAACACTTCCTGTGCCTTCCTGGATATACAGCACTTCCTGTACCTTCCTGGATATACAACACTTCCTGTACCTTCCTGGATATACAACACTTCCTGTACCTTCCTGGATATACAACACTTCCTGTACCTTCCTGGATATACAACACTTCCTGTGCCTTCCTGGATATACAACACTTCCTGTACCTTCCTGGATATACAACACTTCCTGTACCTTCCTGGATATACAACACTTCCTGTACCTTCCTGGATATACAACACTTCCTGTACCTTCCTGGATATACAACACTTCCTGTACCTTCCTGGATATACAACACTTCCTGTGCCTTCCTGGATATACAAGAGCAAGGATACCAAGCCATGCAAGGCCAGGGGGAAGAGGGGGATCAGCTGAGCAGTAATAGCTCCTGAGGTCACTGCTCCGTCTGATTGCCGCCATCTTGTCTGAGAATGACCCACTTCAACACTCATTGCTCCCTAGCTCTCTTCACACTACACAACTGGGAGGAAGAGGTCAACAAGTTCAGGGGGGGGGGGGTCATATCAGATGAGAACTCTCCATGAATTATAACTTTGAGTTCGATGTTCTCTCAATTCGGCCGCTTAGTGACAGGATACCTTATCTGGCCCTCCTTCCCCCCTCACCTCTATCAAAAGTTCGGTGGGGACACATTATGGAGCACATTTTCTTCTAAGGTTTGTTATCTATTATTCTCAGAGCCGTAGCTTTAATTGTGTTTTTTAATCGGAGGCCCAGAGAGAGGGGGGGGGGCAGTTGTAGACCCTTACTACTAGCTTATTAGACACTAGTAGCCTTAGGAAGGTTAGGTAATGTTTTAAGGTGATCACTTGATAAAACCCGGAGTGTTCACGAGCCTAAACTTGGTAGTTTTCCTAAACGCAACATTGGTAGATGTCAAACTAAATAACACTTGCGAATTACTACAGTTGCCTAAAACCTCAATGCAAGGCCCAATTGTAGCCTCAAATATTCTTCAGACAGTTGCCTAAAACCTCAATGCAAGGCCCAATTGTAGCCTCAAATATTACAACTCCAGACAGTTGTCTAAAACCTCAATGCAAGGCCCAATTGTAGCCTCAAATATTACAACTTCAGACAGTTGCCTAAAACCTCAATGCAAGGCCCAATTGTAGCCTCAAATATTACAACTTCAGACAGTTGCCTAAAACCTCAATGCAAGGCCCAATTGTAGCCTCAAATATTACAACTTCAGACAGTTGCCTAAAACCTCAACGCAAGGCCCAATTGTAGCCTCAAATATTACAACTTCAGACACTTGCCTAAAACCTCAATGCAAGGCCCAATTGTAGCCTCAAATATTACAACTTCAGACACTTGCCTAAAACCTCAATGCAAGGCCCAATTGTAGCCTAAAATATTACAACTTCAGACAGTTGCCTAGAACCTCAACGCAAGGCCCAATTGTAGCCTCAAATATTACAACTCCAGACAGTTGCCTAAAACCTCAATGCAAGGCCCAATTGTAGCCTCAAATATTACAACTTCAGACAGTTGCCTAGAACCTCAGCGCAAGGCCCAATTGTAGCCTCAAATATTACAACTTCAGACAGTTGCCTAAAACCTCAACGCAAAGCCCAATTGTATCCTCAAATATTACAACTTCAGACAGTTGTCTAAAACCTCAATGCAAGGCCCAATTGTAGCCTCAAATATTACAACTTCAGACAGTTGCCTAAAACCTCAATGCAAGGCCCAATTGTAGCCTAAAATATTACAACTTCAGACAGTTGCCTAGAACCTCAACGCAAGGCCCAATTGTAGCCTCAAATAGTACAACTCCAGACAGTTGCCTAAAACCTCAATGCAAGGCCCAATTGTAGCCTCAAATATTACAACTTCAGACAGTTGCCTATAACCTCAACGCAAGGCCCAATTGTAGCCTCAAATATTACAACTTCAGACAGTTGCCTAAAACCTCAACGCAAAGCCCAATTGTATCCTCAAATATTACAACTTCAGACAGTTGTCTAAAACCTCAATGCAAGGCCCAATTGTAGCCTCAAATATTACAACTTCAGACAGTTGCCTAGAACCTCAACGCAAGGCCCAATTGTAGCCTCAAATATTACAACTCCAGACAGTTGCCTATAACCTCAATGCAAGGCCCAATTGTAGCCTCGAATATTACAACTTTCCCAGGGGCTAATCCCCTAACCCCCTTTTAACTGCGGTTGGGGCACATTTAGTGCGGCACCCCTGGATGAAAATGTTAGTAATTTTATTGATGAGAAATACAAAGATACAATATTATTGTTGAGACATAATTTTATATAAAACCTTTTTTTCGCCCAAAATAAATCAAATATTGCTTCAGTAGACACCTACAATATTATTTTCTCCAGACGGTGATATCAACAGTATAACTCAGTGTTGCCACCACAGCTCCCCTAAACCTTAACTTCCCCACAGCTACTGTAAATAGACTACTAGCATAACGTGAGTGTCGGATCCAGTGCAATGCATGCATCACATTGGATAATGGTGTACATCTGAACTATTCGAGAAGGAACATTTGGGACAGTTGTTGGGTATGTGTTCATACGTCAAGTCACATGATCTGCAACGGTCACGTTAGATGGATGGAATCAATACATAACACCAGTAATGTAATAAAATGTTATCAATGTTGATCGTAGCAAGACGTGATTGTGTTCTTCGTAACAGAATCTCTCATTCATACTCTCTCAGACACAATCTCACAGCAATGTCTGGTCACACAATCTCACAACAATGTCTAGTCACACAATCTCACAACAATGTCTAGTCACACAATCTCACAACAATGTCTAGTCACACAATCTCACATCAATGTCTAATCACACAATCTCACAGCAATGTCTAGTCACACAATCTCACATCAATGTCTAATCACACAAGCTCACAGCAATGTCTAGTCACACAATCTCACAGCAATGTCTAGTCACACAATCTCACATCAATGTAGCCACACAAGCTCATAGCAATGTAGTCACACAATCTCATAGCAATTTATTCACACAAGCTCACAGAAATGTACAGTCATACAAGCTCACAGCAATGCCTAGTCATACAATCTCACAACAATGTAGTCACACAATCTCCCAGCAATGTAGTCACACAATCTCACACCAAGAGGTCACAAATAAACTGCAAAGTTACATTTAAACTAGCAATCCCGCAAGGCGTTTCCCACGACCCACTGTGATATTTTGTTAAAAATGGCCTAATTAAAAAGCTAATTAAAAAATTTTAAAATTCCTGTTTCGAGGTGCATTCGGACCCCCTCCCATTCACCTATGTTAAAAATGTCAGATCTCTGCGTGCTGTATATTTGGCTGGGCATCGCACACCAACAAACAAACACACAAACACTTCATTTTATTACAATAGATAGAGTCCAGCCAGATCAGTCCCACTGCTCGAGTACTACAGTAACAGTAGTTCAATTACCAATTGATGCCAGAGGTCACCAAGTTATGGGACAGTGAGGAACACAGTTTACAATATCTCCCTCCTCCTCTGCTTTAGCAGGACGGATTAAACACCTAGCTGGTAAGGGTATGGTCTAGAAAACCACCATCCTGGGTTCGAATACCACCCGGGCGGAATGAGGTATGTTTTTAACTCTCGATTGTTCCCTAAATTCCCTCCATGCAAATTCAGATACATCCACTTTAAGCCTTGCCTCCTCCATCATGTGTGTGTGTGTGTAGCTCCCCGGGTCTCAGGCTGTGTGTGAGTGTGTGGCTCCCCCGGGTCTCAGGCTGTGTGTGTGTATGTGTAGCTCCCCGGGTCTCAGGCTGTGTGTGAGTGTGTAGCTCCCCCGGGTCTCAGGCTGTGTGTGAGTGTGTAGCTCCCCCGGGTCTCAGGCTGTGTGTGAGTGTGTAGCTCCCCCGGGTCTCAGGCTGTGTGTGTGTGTGTAGCTCCCTCGGGCCTCAGGCTGTGTGTGTGTGTGTGTGTGTAGCTCCCCCGGGTCTCAGGCTGTGTGTGAGTGTGTAGCTCCCCCGGGCCTCAGGCTGTGTGTGTGTGTGTGTGTGTGTGTGTGTGTGTGTAGCTCCCCCGGGTCTCAGGCTGTGTGTGAGTGTGTAGCTCCCCCGGGTCTCAGGCTGTGTGTGTGTGTGTGTGTAGCTCCCCCGGGTCTCAGGCTGTGTGTGAGTGTGTAGCTCCCCCGGGCCTCAGGCTGTGTGTGTGTGTGTGGCTCCCCCGGGCCTCAGGCTGTGTGTGTGAGTGTGTAGCTCCCCCGGGTCTCAGGCTGTGTGTGAGTGTGTAGCTCCCCCGGGCCTCAGGCTGTGTGTGTGTGTGTGGCTCCCCCGGGTCTCAGGCTGTGTGTGAGTGTGTAGCTCCCCGGGCCTCAGGCTGTGTGTGTGTGTGTGTGGCTCCCCCGGGCCTCAGGCTGTGTGGGAGTGTGTGGCTCCCCCGAGTCTCAGGCTGTGTGTGAGTGTGTGGCTCCCCCGGTCCTCAGGCTGTGTGGGAGTGTGTGGCTCCCCCGGGCCTCAGGCTGTTGTGTGTGTGTGTGTGTGGCTCCCCCGGGCCTCAGGCTGTGTGGGAGTGTGTGGCTCCCCCGGGTCTCAGGCTCTGTGGGAGTGTGTGGCTCCCCCGGGCCTCAGGCTGTGTGTGAGTGTGTGGCTCCCCCGGGCCTCAGGCTGTGTGGGAGTGTGTGGCTCCCCGGGTCTCAGGCTGTGTGGGAGTGTGTGGCTCTCCCGAGCCTCAGGCTGTGTGGGAGAGTGTGGCTCCCCCGGGTCTCAGGCTGTGTGGGAGTGTGTGGCTCCCCCGGGTCTCAGGCTGTGTGTGTGTGGCTCCCCGGGCCTCAGGCTGTGTGTGAGTGTGTGGCTCCCCCGGGTCTCAGGCTGTGCGGGAGGGTATAAATCAGGTATCCTGGGTTTGACTCTCAGTGAGAGTTGGAACTACGAGTGAGCCTATGTATCTATATGAACGAGGTAACTAGAGTAGGTCCCAGTCTCGAGTGACCCTGTGTCTCTATATTAGCGAGGTAACTAGAGTAGGTCCCAGTCTCGAGTGACCCTGTGTCTCTATATTAGCGAGGTAACTAGAGTAGGTCCCAGTCTCGAGTGACCCTGTGTCTCTATATTAGTGAGGTAACTAGAGTAGGTCCCAGTCTCGAGTGACCCTGTGTCTCTATATTAGCGAGGTAACTAGAGTAGGTCCCAGTCTCGAGTGACCCTGTGTCTCTATATTAGCGAGGTAACTAGAGTAAGTCCCAGTCTCGAGTGACCCTGTGTCTCTATATTAGCGAGTTAACTAGAGTAGGTCCCAGTCTCGAGTGACCCTGTGTCTCTATATTAGTGAGGTAACTAGAGTAGGTCCCAGTCTCGAGTGACCCTGTGTCTCTATATTAGCGAGGTAACTAGAGTAGGTCCCAGTCTCGAGTGACCCTGTGTCTCTATATTAGTGAGGTAACTAGAGTAAGTCCCAGTCTCGAGTGACCCTGTGTCTCTATATGAGCGAGGTAACTAGAGTAGGTCCCAGTCTCGAGTGACCCTGTGTCTCTATATGTTGCAGCCAGTATCCACTCCGCCGCTACCCCAGTGGGGTCATTCTTCAGCGGAATGTTGTCGGACCGTTGGGGCCGCAAACTGGCCCTGATGGTCAGCACCCTGCCTTACATAGTGGGTTGGCTGACCCTGGCCCTGGCTGACAGTCACGCCCTGGTACTGGCAGGCCGGGTCATCTGCGGGGTAGCCGTGGGACTCATCGCCGTACCTGCACAGGTGACAGTCGCTCTTTATATTAACAGTACGATGTTTTTGATCCAGGTAGTACTATGAGGTTACAGTTGCTCTTTATATTAACAGTACAATGTTTTTGGTCCAGGTAGTACTATGAGGTTACAGTTGCTCTTTATATTAACAGTACAATGTTTTTGGTCCAGGTAGTACTATGAGAGGTTACAGTTGCTCTTTATATTAACAGTACAATGTTTTTGGTCCAGATAGTACTATGAGAGGTGACAGTTGCTCTGTATATTAACAGTACAATGTTTTTGGTCCAGGTAGTACTATGAGGTTACAGTTGCTCTTTATATTAACAGTACAATGTTTTTGGTCCAGGTAGTACTATGAGGTTACAGTTGCTCTTTATATTAACAGTACAATGTTTTTGGTCCAGATAGTACTATGAGAGGTTACAGTTGCTCTTTATATTAACAGTACAATGTTTTTGGTCCAGGTAGTACTATGAGAGGTGACAGTTGCTCTGTATATTAACAGTACAATGTTTTTCGTCCAGGTAGTACTATGAGGTTACAGTTGCTCTGTATATTAACAGTACAATGTTTTTGTTCCAAGTAGTACTATGAGAGGTGACAGTTGCTCTGTATATTAACAGTACAATGTTTTTGGTCTATATAGTACTATGAGAGGTGACAGTTGCTCTGTATATTAACAGTACAATGTTTTTGGTCTATATAGTACTATGAGAGGTGACAGTTGCTCTGTATATTAACGGTATAATGTTTGTGGTCCAGGTAGTACTATGAGATGTGACAGTTGCTCTGTATATTAACAGTACAATGTTTTTGGTCCAGATAGTACTATGAGAGGTGACAGTTGCTCTGTATATTAACAGTACAATGTTTTTGGTCCAGGTAGTACTATGAGGTTACAGTTGCTCTTTTTATTAACAGTACAATGTTTTTGGTCCAGATAGTACTATGAGAGGTTACAGTTGCTCTTTATATTAACAGTACAATGTTTTTCGTCCAGGTAGTACTATGAGGTTACAGTTGCTCTTTATATTAACAGTACAATGTTTTTGGTCCAGATAGTACTATGAGAGGTGACAGTTGCTCTGTATATTAACAGTACAATGTTTTTGGTCCAGGTAGCACTATGAGAGGTGACAGTTGCTCTGTATATTAACAGTACAATGTTTTTGTTCCAAGTAGTACTATGAGAGGTGACAGTTGCTCTGTATATTAACAGTACAATGTTTTTGGTCTATATAGTACTATGAGAGGTGACAGTTGCTCTGTATATTAACAGTACAATGTTTTTGGTCCAGATAGTACTATGAGAGGTGACAGTTGCTCTGTATATTAACAGTACAATGTTTTTGGTCCTGGTAGTACTATGTGAGATGACAGTTGCTCTTTATATTAACAGTACAATGTTTTTGTTCCAGGTAATACTGGGAGAGGTGGCAGAGCCCAAGATCAGAGGACTTCTGTCCGGAGCACCCCACATGAGCTACTCGCTAGGTATCCTCATGGTGTACATCCTCGGAGCGTCCCTGGAGTGGCATCTGGCGGCAGGACTGGGAGTTATTCTGCCGCTAGTGGCGCTGGCGGTATTCAGCTTCCTGCCCGAGAGTCCAGTGTGGCTCGCGAGACACGACCGGGTCGAGGAAGCCAACAAGGCTCTGGTGTGGTTGAGAGGGGGAGACACTATACAGGTATGTAGGAGACACTTCACAACCTGCGCTACACTTGTTACAACCCCTGGTGTTACAACGCTTGGGGTGTCAAATGAAACCTCCCACAATGTTCTCTCCCCGTACTTCCTATTTGCGTTCTGACATAAGTGCTGATCAAATTATTCTCTCTCTAGGAACAAGATTGCAAATCTATTTTATAAGAAGAAATGTAGTTCATTGTATATATTATTATTATTTGATCTTTTGTTTTACTCTCTATAACAACTCGTTAATAAAAGCGAAGTGCACATCCTACATAATATGCATTTGATCGGTTGTCAGGTTTAAGTGCGTGCTATACGGCTGATCACTTGTCAGGTCTATAAGAGCCTTTTTATGCAAGCGTTTTGTGCCATGCGACACACGGTGGCAAAAGCCGTCGCGTTTTCTAAGTCACTGGGAACAAATGAGTCCTTTTATGCTCTGCCGTCCAAAAAACTTGCTGTCGAGTTTTGTAAAACATGCCGTCGTGTCTGACAAAACGCCAGCGGCAAAAGCCGCCCGAAATAATCTAAGTACATGGCATCTTATGGGTCAATTTATTCAAACGTGCCGCTTGTCTGCTCTCCGTTGTCTGGACATCAGAGCTGCCAACCCCTGGCTAGTAAATAATATTGGTCAAGTTGCCTGGAGGTTTACAAATAGGATTATTGTGTCATTTGAATAATTGATATTTTTTATCATTTTTATAAAAAAAAATATTTGTATACTGAACGTTTTAAAGATGAGATCAAGAAAAATAAAGTAATTTGAAATCAACTATCGTGTAACCACCCCTTTATGTACTCTTATACCCATAAATAACAGTCAGGTTGGTCACAAGAGTTTTATTTTTTATTCAACAAAATGACAAAACTCGAAGAGAGAGAGAGAGAGAGAAACATGTCTAGCGTTAGACGCAGAATCCATACACAATGGCCAAAACAAAATAATAACACAATAAAAGATCCGGGGCACGACCCCAAGCTCAAAAAGGTCCGATCAAAGAATCCAAACAAATTTACAGTTAAATTGACCTTCGTACAAATCTGATAGGGATAATAATAACCAAAGATAGCAATAGTGACCCACAGACTCTGGTAATATCATAAGGATATTAGCCCGTCGCCATCGACGACTCTCAAATTTACTCGAGTAATATACAATGTGCTCCAGATAGAAGTTTATCTTAACAGCCATTACTGGGCGCAATAGAAATGTACAATAAAGATATATTATTGAAAGATTTATTACAGTTGGGAAACCTAATATATGAACAAAGCAGACTAAGCACGCGGGCTCGCGGCCCCTGGTTTAACCAACAAAGTAGAAACCTCCAATAAATTATATTCTCAATAATAACAAGTAACATAATCATTAAACATAAGTTTACTAAAATATCAAAATGATTTAATCCAATAGAATACTGCACTTTAAAAATGGCGGTGCTTTAAAAATGTAAACCCATTCGTGAAGCGGATAAAAAGTTACTCTATCTGATAAATGTTTTGGGTCCAACCGTGCAACGGTATTACATTGTACCATGGTCTCTAATCAAAATCCTGCAGACCCGAAAAAAATAAACAAAGATTGAAAATTAACTAACATCGCCAAACAGTAATTTTGAATCCATTAATGCCAAACAGAATTTAGAAATAAACAAAACTAAACCTATTAAAGACCAAAGTGTCTCACCTTGAGATTGTAGCGAAATGTGTACTGGCACTACAGAGTCCTGCCATTATATACATACGATAGGAGTCACGTGCTCTCAAAGCGCGGGAAGCAAGGATGGGAAAAGGGGTAAGGGGGTACCACTGTTCTGGAACTTGCTCGCTCAGTCTCGGCTTAGTTCAAAACGCGCGTTTCACAATAGATCTGTTACTTTCACAACACTCTCGTTGGTGCGTACCAGATCTGCGCATTTCGACTGTCTCTTGTTTTTTTCTTGGGCGAGGAACAATCAGAGGCAGGCAGTAAACCAAGATCCCTCAGTTCAGTCAGAAACGAGTCGTGCCGTGATGTGTTTGTCGTGTGGAGCCTTTTCGGGACGAGCCAAATGGGGGCAGAATCGGTGAGCCAAACAATCCTTTTCTTTACATGTTGTAACAAGGTTACAATCGGAGAAGTACAAAACCAGAAATATAAAGAAAAGTCAATGGATAGAAAGAAGTGTGTTATGTGTTTTACCATTCAAAAATAGTTTTTTAAAATTTGTCTCTGTCGTCTCTTAGTTTTTTTTAGAGGTTACGAAATGCCCAATCTTCAAATCTTGCAAAGTTGACGGTATGAACATCCAATTTTCTTTCCCTTTTTTCAATGTAAGGTGACAATTCACCAAATAGATGACGCGCAGATACATCTTACACTCCCCAACACAAAGACATTGACAGCACTTATACGATTTATCCACCCCTACTACTATTTTTATCGACGGGCGGCAAATTCCGCGTGCATAAAATGAACCTACAAAACGCGACGGCTCTTGCCGCTGTGTGTCGCGCGGCACAAAACGTGTGCATAAAAGCAGCCTAAGCGCGTATAAAAGGAAACCCCCTGGGCCTCTCTAAGAACATCCAAAACCTCCCCTCCTCACTGACGTCATACACTCCTTTTAATATCATGCGATATTCTTAACCAATAACAAGAGTTGGCACTCAGTTTTCTGCCTTCTGGTTGGCTGGACAGTGGCGTCCCAAAATGCATCAGAAAATCATGAGAAACTTGTTAGAACAAAACTAATCTGCTACATCAGCGATACCGAAGTATTGAAAAGAGACAGCGATACATGCAGTGAATTTTCCCTCTATCTGTCCAATTAACCCAGTAAACAAATTTAGTAAAATGTATTTACTTTTAAAATCCCTGAAGGGCTTAGATATGTTAAAATAAAAGATAATTAAAACAATATTATTAATAAAGATGAAACCCGAATTCAAAATATGAAATAGAAATCTTCCAAAACTGCACTCTCATCCTTGGATAAAGTATGTAGATAAATTTGCAAACAGTCTTTTACATGGAAACAGATTAACGAAAAAAGGGCAAACCTTATCCTTGAATTTCAAACAAAATAGGGGCTCACACTTGAGGACATTACACAGTTCTGTATGAGACACTTCAGGTCTGTGGGAGGCACTTCAGGCCTATAGGAGACACTTCAGGACAAGAGACAATATACAGGGCAGTAGCCAGTAGGAGACACAAGAAATATTTTATTTATTTTAGCTAAGAAATATGTTGTTTAGAACTGTAAAATTCCGATCTCCCTCCACAACTTACCCGGGGTTTTCTATTTGTTTGTTATCAGGCCAAACGAGAGCTCCGGGAGTTGATAACAAGACTCCGAGCTGAGGACGAGACCATGCAACTGGAGAGCGTCTGTGGCAGTCAGAAGAACATAGGTGACAGTCAGAAGAACATCGGTGGCAGTCAGAAGAACATAGGTGGCAGTCAGAAGAACATAGGTGGCAGTCAGAAGAACATCGGTCTGGGAGGGAGCCAGAAGATCCTGTCTAGCATCAAGAACACCCTCAGCGCGAGTCGCCCCTGCAATGCGTACTGCCAACAAGAGTACCTCAAGCCTCTGATGATCGTTGCGACCTTCATGCTGCTGCAGATTGTCTGCGGGACGTACCTCGTCATCTTCTACGCTGTCTCGCTCATAACCCAGGCCGACGAGGAGAGGGGGGTGACGGGCAACGAGGCCATCAATCCGTTCTTGATCGCAGTCCTCACGGCCGTTGTCCGGTTCGTGTTTGTGTGCATCGCCTCGACGTTGCTGTTCTGGGTGGGGCGTCGCCCCCTCGCCATTGTATCAGGCGTCGCGACGTCTATAGCGGCCCTCGCCCTGGGGACGTTCCTTTACCACAACGGAGCCTCCGAGGAGCCCTCACCTCACGCCTCGTGGATCATCGCGGGACTGCTGCTCTGCTACGTCGCCGCTAACACCCTCGGGTTCTTCGTCCTCCCCGGGGTCGCCGTGGGGGAACTGCTGCCTGTCAAGATACGGGGGCTGCAGGGGGGTATGTCTTCGCAGTCTTCAATCTGGCTCTATTTGGGATGACCAAAGTGTTCCCCTCGTTTGCGGATTCCCTTGGAGGGCACGGCGTGTTCTGGTTCTTCGGTTTGTCGACGCTCCTGTGTACGGTGTTTGTGTACCTGTTTGTCCCGGAGTCCAAGGGTCGGACCTTGCAGGAGATAGAAGATTACTTCAAGGAGAAGAACATAATGTGGATATCGAGGAATAGAGAGAAGAGCAGTGTGGAGAGCAACAGGATCTAACCAGTGGTCCAATATTCCTAGTCATTGACAGAGTCACATTCCCTGTCCCTTTCTTTACTCTCCTTCAAACAAGATGCGACGGAGGAGTGTATAAACGAGACTTCACCGTGACTTGCTAACCGTTCGGGTTATACGCTAATGTGTTAAGGATCAAGAAGGTTGGATTTAGAGAAAGTGTACTCACATTTGGGTGAAAAATGATTCAAGGAAAACCATCCTAAGTTCACCCAATTCGGATGCAAACCCCAGATCCTTGTCATCGTCAGTACAGTCTAAGACGAGAGTGATGCCTTAGACCATGCTGCCACCGAAGTGGTTGTTTGGTCAAGTTTTATGCGATGTGCAGTTTCCTCAATTACTTATTTTTCCCTCCAAACTTAATGTCTTGGGTCCTGCTTCGGTGGACGAATAGTCCAAGGCGTCCGGACTGACGTTGACGATTTATAATGGTTTGCACTCTCTCTGCCCGAAAAGGAGGGTGAACTAACTCTAAACCCAACCTTTCTTGTCCTTAACACATCACCACATATTCCGGACAGGCAGTAAGACGTGGAGGAAAAGGAAGAACATGACTTGATTGATTACCTGTGTAAGTATTTCAAAGTGAGCCAATAACAGAAGAGAATGAATGTGTGTAACATGTGATAACAATATAGTGCTAGGTGCTATATGACAGCAGTATTAACGTGTTTTAGTACAAGTGGAAACTAGTTCCATGTCAACATGACAACGTACCAGTCTTTTTGTTGCTCCAAGATAAACAGTGCTATAAACATATTCTAAATAAGTTTTATTTATTACAATGATGTGAAATATAGTTTTATATAAAAATTACTAACATTATTAAGACCTTTAAAAAAAAAGTGTAAATTTTAATAATGCACCAACAGTACCTAACAATGTTGTAAATTTATATATTTGATGAGATTGTATTTTAAGAGTTAGTATTTTATAAGAAACAATTCTTTTGTATTTTAAATATTAATTAGTGCCTAGTTGTCAAGAAAATTAATGTCGTCAAGAAGAACCCAGTTGCCTCAGATGCCAAAGTGTGATAAATTGTGATTTATTTTTTTTACAATAAATTTTTAGTTTCAAAATAACAATGTGTAATATTCACCAAGTGACATTTGATTTCCCAGTTCTTTAATGTTAGCCAGTTGACGTGTGTAAGTTGAACATGTGTCAACTAGTGGTGTGGCCATCAGTTATATACTACTGAAATGTTCTCAAACTCATGTGAGTCGAAGGGCCAAATTCACACCATATTTAAACAAATGTTTGATTTGTTTATTTTGTACCGCACCTTACTACCTGACCTACACATATGTTATGTTTATCAACGCATCTAATTACCTGTTCAGGTTATATAACTAATCTAAGAGGGTAGGGATGAGGAAGGAAGCATTTAAGAGGTAATCTACCTGTAATTGCGTGGAAGGAGAGTGGGGAAACATTTAGGAACCAGAAACACCCGTAGCACATCCAGCCAAGATTCAAACCCCGACCTCATCACCAGCAACGACATGGGTCTGTACCAGCTATATGATGCTAGATATTTAAAATTTTAGTATGACTGTAATTTTGAATAATTATAAAATCTACTTAGAAATTCTTATTTCAAACAGCGCTATATGTTTCTATCACCTTATTTTTACAATTAGTATTCACTTAACTGAGAATGTTCTGCTGCATATACTGCTGAGTACACATGAAAGGCTCTCGGAACCAAACAACCCCGGCGAATGGAATGGTGAACCTAACGTCATCGTGAGCAAAGTGTCGCAACATTCCAGTGAGACATCCAAGAGTGTTGCAACATTCCAGTGAAACATCCAAGAGTGTTGCAACATTCCAGTGAAACATCCAAGAGTGTTGCAACATTCCAGTGAAACATTCAAGAGTGTTGCAACATTCCAGTGAAACATTCAAGAGTGTTGCGAGAACTTGTTTTAACAAGTCTGGATGGATTACCCAACATTTCGACAAACATTTTATTACAGTCAAGTGCTAGCAGTCATTAACGAAAGTTGGTTTGTTCAATTAAGTTTATATTTTTTCACCGGAAATGGAATGGGACCCATGAGCTCAAATATATTATACACAAAAAAAATAGGTTTAATTATATTTTATAGCTACTATAATGCTTGCCTCTGTGGTCTGGTGGTCAGCGTCCAGAGGTCCCTGGTTCAATTCCAGATTGTCTGTGAAGCAGTGGGTCAACTCAACCTCGTAGGCACAAGTGAGGAGATACTTGCATACAGAAGTAGCAGCTCTGGTCTAGAGAACCGAGATTATCAGCTGGAGGGTTTGTTGCGCTGACCAAATGTTGGCACTATCTTCACCAGGGTGTAGTTTGCTTGCAAGCTGACGCCATGGAAAGTTTTTATAATGCTTACCAGTAGTCAAGACCAATATTACCAGACAGAACAGAATGAAAGAACTAAAGTTCAGCGAGACTAGAGGTCGCAATCCTATTTCAATTTGCATACAAACTGACCTAGCCAACATTTCACTTACCGAGACCAGACCAGCCCCTGATACAAAATGCAAGTATATTCCAGTGTATAAAATAGTCCCAAGTATGTTTCCAGTGTTGGTAGTTGTTACGTAGCTCCCTAAACACACAAACGGTGAAGGGTCGCTAAACTCTTCATTTTAATCAGCCAGTAATAAAACTGGGAACTTATTTTAGGTGCGGTGCGGATAGTAAAACCAACATGCCGGTGAGATGTCACAAGTCATGAGCTATCATATAAATGTTCATCTATAGCAAACGTACGCTAGATTGGTTGAGCTGTGTACAAGATAGGAACAGAACCTTCAAATACTTACCAACATTCAAAATATGGAGGGGAAAATAATTATTGGTTGTAATTTGTTTTAGAAATCTAGTACTGCTTATTGGGGGCTAAGCTCCCTGAGAGCTATTGGTTAAATTTAACAACCATACCCCAGACCATTAACTTAACACTCAAGATGTTACTGGTTCTGCACTGATCAATAATATTGAGAATTAACTTTTATGGTATTTTTTTAGCCTATTTTTATTTGGGAGTTGCCCACCATATTCAAGGGTTGTAAGGATATAAGGTTGTTCTTTTAGTTAGTGGTAAACCAGTCTCCATAGAGCAGAGTTTGTGAAATGTAAGGTAGGGCCACACTCCTACACCGAGTTAAGTTCCAAGGCCCGCAGAAGCATGGAACATAGCCTTTTTTATCTTTCAAATGCATATAAAATCTTAATATGTCTACACCATCACATACAAAGTGCGCAGTAGATCTCTGCCTGAGAAATGAGAGGAAAGTAGTAGAATGATAGTTAACACCGACATAAAATGGTGGCCAAAGCCATTCACTGCGTGTCTCATGCTGGAAAACTCCACAAGACCGAGACAAGCGCCGACCAGTCACATGTATATAACTGGGAACCGCTGTATTAGCGCAACGCCGTAAAGTGTGGCCCTATTGTATTCCAAAATGGGCACACCTAGCAAACAAACCCCTTGACAATTTTACTGTGGTGGATTAGCCTTAAAGTAAACTTCTTTTATTAAGAAATTAAAGATTTTACCAAAATATCCCAACCTTCCTTCGCGTTCTATTCTGGCATCGGCCAAGTTAAGCCATTGTTTGCTCGCTTTGTCTGTCGTTAGTGTTCAGATCAAACCCTCGTCAATAAGATGGAGGGAAAAAGGATAATTCAAACACAAGTTTCAGTACAAGTTATTATTTGAAATCACAATTAACAAAAAATAATGTGTACATTATATAATATAAACAATTTTAGAATTTAAAACAATAAAAGGCAACAGTGACTATCGGCATGCGATAGAAAAGATGTTGCCCCTTTGGAGAGGCCCCAGTTTTAATCAAACCGTCCTGCGAAATGTGCCCACCACTTCCCTTGCTTAGTTATACTATGGAGCTGCTTAGAGCATGAGGCCATAGTGTAATGAGTAAAGGTAAGTCTACTACCTTCTAGAGTGTGAACATATCTCATAAAATCATTTTATATAAGCAGATTTTCTCTTTCCCTCAACATAAAAACTGTCATACAAATGATTTTAAACTGATGAAAGATTTGTGCATACAGATCGTTACGAAACAAAACATTTCTTTCAATATCCATCAAACTCGTGGCTTAGTTTATCAATATATTTCACCGGTGTTAAAGAAAGATTAAATTTCCTAATTTAATTGGTTACTAACAAATACTACACATTATTTTATCGTCTTACACCATTATACGATGAGATGACATGTAATTAACATAACTAAGGGACAAACTAAGTCAATACGTCATAATCAAATATTACACACACCATATTTCCATCCACAGCAAATAAAATAAATACTGAATACCAAAGGGTGCCATTTAACTAACCTAGACGTAAACTCACGGATAATTAGCTTTGAGACGTATATTTGGAATTCAGGTCTACCGGATATTTTGTTTTTGACTCTCGACTTTACACCGGGTTGCGGAAATTCTTGCCGGCGTATCTAGCTTTTGCTCCAAGCTCCTCTTCGATGCGAAGAATCTGGTTGTATTTTGCCAGTCTTTCAGATCTGCACGGAGCGCCAGTCTTGATCTAGAAAACAACAATTATTGATATATCAAAAATGTACAGTTCAAACTGTAAATGAATACATCGCCAGGCTGATTATGGAAATGGCAACTTATTTATTTTTATTACATGTCTAGCTCTAGACTATGTTTGGCGCCTGTCTCACCTGGCCCGTGCCGAGTCCCACCACCAAGTCTGCGATGAACGTGTCCTCGGTCTCGCCAGAACGGTGAGACACCATGGTACCCCAACCGTTGGACTTGGCCAGCAGGTGAGCCTTGATGGACTCGCTGACCGTGCCAATCTGGTTGACCTTGAGCAGCAGACAGTTGCACGCCTTCTTCTCCACGGCCGTCTGGATCCGCTTGGGGTTGGTCACCGTCAGGTCATCACCCACGATCTGCTCAACAGACGAGTGACAGCATGACGAGCAAGTGGCGAGCTAACAGACTCTATGTACATTACTTGAAATCCAAGTTAAAGAGTTCACTAGAAGCAGATTAAACCGCAATGGTCTTGACCCTTCACAACCTGCCTCGATGGCTGAATGGTCTAAGGTGTCACTCTAGCAACATAATGAACTGCTGACAACAGCATGATCAGGGTCAGGTGTATTGTCGTTTCCACGCCCTGTTCACCTGTATCTTGGTGCTGGCGGTGATACTGCTCCAAGCCGCCCAGTCGTCTTGGTCGAACGGGTCCTCTATGGAGACCATGGGGAACTCCTTGATGAACTCCAGGTACAACTCCTGCAGCTGCTGGGGACTCAGGAACGCACTCTTGTCCGAGTTGGGGTTCTTGAAGTCCAGGTCGTACTTCCCGTCTCTAAAACATGGAACATACTTTCTTCTAGGACTCAAACTCAGGGACCAATCAAATACTTTTTATTCTTAAATATTAATCTTAGTTTTAACTAACATTCCTGAATCTTGAATTTAAAAACTTTATAATTAATTATAGTTGTGTGTTCCTCATTTACGATTGTGTCCACATTTGCTTATGAAAACACTTTTGGACTGGTGTAGGGTTATTTTGGGGCCGAACCACCTAAGAGCAGTAAAAGAGCGTGGTTATGTGGCTGATGCGCTCATGGCAGCCACTGTAGTGGAAATGTTAGCCCTGCTAAGATGGCGACGTGCGCCGATAGTGAATGGTTCTTGTTTCCTCTGTTGAGAAAGAAGAGCAGGGAAAAATGAACAATGCACGTTCAGTCTTTGTATTTGAAAGACCATCAAAAGGACTCTACCACTCACTATACGAAGATTTGAGACGAAATTGAAATGTTTTTTCAGTACTTGAGAATGTCCAAAAACTTGTGTGCTCAACTCTTTAAGTGCAGAGTGACACTACTACTCTATTGGCTCGCTGCATGATAACCAAAGCTCCTTATTCTCGACACACTGATATAAAATACGATGTCTGGTGGATGTGGCTACGTCTAAACGCACCAATGGAATACAATGGACGGTCAGTAGTGGCTCAGTCGCGTCATGAAGCCACCGGTAGCGCGGACTAGCTTCTGTCCTTGCCATTGATGTGTACCAGTACCAACTTGATCCTATGTTTAGTAAAAGTGGTGAGTGTCCATGGCGTGCGTCAAACACTAAAATTGGTTCTGTGTAAACATGATCTTAAAGCTTTAAAACAAATTTCAGTCACAAATTTGAAGAAAAAAAAATTTGATCTCAAATTTGATTTCCTTTAATCTAAAACATTCTTAAGCGTTTGAAGATTCCAAGGAGCCATTCTTTATACTACCCTAAGGTTTGGTCTAGGGGTGTGCAAAGTGACATTTTTATATATTGCCCTAAAGTTTGGTGTAGGGGTGTGCAAAGTGACATTTTATATATTGTCCTAAAGTTTGGTGTAGGGGTGTGCAAAGTGACATTTTTATATATTGCCCTAAAGTTTGGTGTAGGGGTGTCCAAAGTGACATTTTATATATTGTCCTAAAGTTTGGTGTAGGGGTGTGCAAAGTGACATTTTTATATATTGCCCTAAAGTTTGGTGTAGGGGTGTCCAAAGTGACATTTTATATTGCCCTAAAGTTTGGTGTAGGGGTGTGCAAATCTTTCAAAACTTCGACGTTGCTTCGAAAAAAACTCCAGCTACACCAATAAAAATATCGACAGCCAAAACACTAACACGAACTTTTGAAAAAATCAGTTTTTATGTTTGTTTTGTCTGTGGTTCACAAACCGAGAGCTTCTAAAAGGCGGTGTTCACTTCATAAATTAAGATGATAAGCCAAATTAAACAAGGGTGGTTGAGCCAATGCGCTGTTTGCCAAATAAAAATGTTTCATTTTTGGCTCTCTAAGTTATAAAAACTAAATTTAATTTGGTGGCCAGTTATAACAAGATACAGGTGTGAGCATACTTTAAAATGTCTTATTTAAAGTACTACAATATCTCTTGTGGCCACAACCACAAAACTTACAACAGTTTTATTAATATATTTTGTTATTTCAATGAGTTAAGAAAATGTCAATTATAAAGTAATCCTTGGGAAGTATTATTAGACTCGATTGATAATATTGTATTACTGAGCCAATAATATGTTGACATTAGTCACGTTCAGTCAATATTTTCAATAACAACCTTCACCTAGATGTCAGTCACCCCTCTCCAGGGGCAAATGGACCTGATTCTCGAGACTAAATATAGAAAGCACAACAGTGGTGCCCCCTACCTGTAAAACTCAGAAGCTGCGACGTCCATGCCGATCTCTATTTTGCCCGTGTATCCGGCCTTTTCAATAGCATCCACAATGAGATTTAGAGCATCCTTGTTGTTGAGGATGTTGGGGGCAAACCCTCCCTCGTCACCCACGGATGTCGCGTCCAGACCAAACTTGGCCTTGATCACCTTCATGAGGTGGTGGTAAACCTCGCTGCCCATCTTCATGGCCTCCGTGAATGACTTGGCACCTGACAGACCACAACTTAATATAGACAAGCTTCTTTTTATTATTTGAGGTATTTAACGAGCACTTTATAAACCTAGCACAGCCAAAACCCAGCTGTCGACTCATCGCTGTAAAGGGGAAACGCACATTTTACCCATTATAAATGTTTCTACCTTGCTGGTAATTGAAAACAAGACCCTTAGCTCAAGAGACACACACTAGGACAGAAGCAAGGTGTTGGACGACAGTTAAATATATTAGTTCTAAGCTTTAACTATTTTCAAAATATCAAAGTGGTGGTGTGTTTAACAAATTAAACCAAAAAAAAAAGTTTATCTTTGGCATATAAATTTTTATGTGCTTTGAAAAATATTTTATCAAAACACTTTGTAGGGTAAGCCACACAACTCAGATTAAAGAGAGAAAATATTAAAAATACCTGTCAATGAGATTGTTTACGCTTTGTCACTTCAAAAAAAAGAAGTTTTTTTTAGGGTTTGGCAATCTTGAGAATGTAATTGGTAAGATTCACTTGAAAATAATATATACATCTTTAAAAAGGGAAATAACTTATGATTGCTATTGCTATGTAAGATCAGACAAACTTCTGCAGTGCTAAGATTTTCTGCTAACAAAAACCGTGACACTACAAACCTCACAACTGACAGGATTACTTATGACAACATTAATTTTAAAATCAGTCTCACATAATACCAGACAAGAATGTGCATCCGCGACCCTGCCCCCATTTCCCATCTAGCGGTAATATCCCAACAAACCTGCAGCGGAGCCTCATTAACAATCTTAGACTCAGTTGGCGACACTGGTGGTTTTGGGGCAAAGTTCTTGCCTCAGGAACTGATGTTTATGGGTTCAAACCCATCCGGGGTTGACCCAATTTTCTTAAGCAATAAAAATCCGTAACATAATTTCCTTCGGAGGGGAAGTAAAGTCGTTGGTCATATGTCTATTGTGGCAATTAAAAGAACCCTGTAAAGTATGTGAAAATACCTTTTCCAGCAAAATTGGTAGGCCTTTTTGCTCTCGCTCATAGAAATTCTCAAATGCTGATATAATTAGTAGTTTCAGAAAATGTATGTTAAATACCTCAAACATTGCAATAGTCCAAAAGATAAAGGAAATGGTTAGTAAAACCTCGGCTGTTGGTGACTATCTCACCTGAGGGGAAGATCATGAACTCCTGCATGGCCAGCTTGTTGCCAGCATGGGAACCTCCATTGATGACATTGAATGCTGGCACTGGCAAGATTATATTCGGGTTCTTGGCCAGATCAGCTATGTGCCTGCAACACAGGAGTACATTAACAAGTGACCTGTGTTGCGAGGTGCTCAATATAGGAACACCGTAGTGACCGAGGTGACCAGGATCCGAACCATATCAGCGGTCCAGTCTAACACGAGCGTGATGCTACAGACCATCGACCACTGAAGAGTTATATTTTTACAAATTACTGCACTAATTTTGGGACGAGCTACAGGTGAGTCTCAGGTGGAAGAAACCCCCACTTACTTGTAAAGGGGTACACCTTTCTTGGCAGCCCCCGCTTTGCAGACAGCGAGGGAAACCCCAAGGATCGCGTTGGCTCCGAATTTAGACTTGTTCTCGGTGCCGTCCAACTTGAGAAGGAAGTCATCAATTTCTTCCTGCTGGGTCGCCTCAAATGTCTAAGAGATGGGAGAAATATGTGTTTGTAGTTTGTGTTTCGGTAATCTGTCCGCTCACAATAGTTTGTAGACTGTATGCCATGTGAAACAACAAAACAAGCACAAGTCAAACTCCACCATCTTATTTCCTATAGACCCCAACTCCAACTGTTCAAGGATTGGTGGAAAAAGGAATAAAAGGCCTCTCATTGGACAAGAAGACGAGAGTTGTAATTAAAAACAAAGAATATATAAGACTCAAACCAAATATTTTATATTTACAATCAATGTACTCGTCTGGGATTCAAACCCAAAATGAGTGCAGGAGACACCAAATCTTATGAAGTGAATGTTCATTTGAGTAAAATAATGTTTGCTATTACAGTCCAGTTTTCATAGGAAGGAATATATGTCACCTAGACACGTTACTAGAACTACTTTCATGTATCCATGGGCCTACACCAAGTCAGGTGATTTGCAACCGTCGATTGTCAATATTATAATGATGATGATGATGATGATAATAATGATAATAATAATAAAGTAAAATGTCATCTTTTTTACTTAAAAAAATAAGTGTTTGTATTTTCTAAAAGTTCCTTTTTACCAAAATCCTACTGTAGTTAAATTGGGTCCATATAAATTTAAATCTTTTTTTTCCACAGCAATTTTATAACAAAATGAGGTGCTTTGAAATATTTTTTGCCTATTGGATCAAACAGAAATTGTAAGTATCTTTTGTTATAGATTTAAAATCTTGGTGTGCCCACATTTTAGGTGGCGGTTATTTTGTCATCGGTAACCAATTTTACAAATAAATCATCCTGTACATGAGAGCCAAAATAACAGCTAGGTGTGCGAGCTGGAAATAAAGAGGGGGAACCCAATAAGGGTTAGTTCATATCTTACCTGCTTGAGGAGTTCAGGGAGTATGTAGACACAGCCTAGCTCCCATCTTACCTGTGTGAGGAGTTCAGGGAGTATGTAGACACAGCCTAGCTCCCATCTTACCTGCTTGAGGAGTTCAGGGAGTATGTAGACACAGCCTAGCTCCCATCTTACCTGTGTGAGGAGTTCAGGGAGTATGTAGAACAGCCTAGCTCCCATCTTACCTGTGTGAGGAGTTCAGGGAGTATGTAGGACACGGCCTAGCTCCCATCTTACCTGTGTGAGGAGTTCAGGAGTATGTAGACACGGCCTAGCTCCCATCTTACCTGTGTGAGGAGTTCAGGGAGTATGTAGACACGCCTAGCTCCCATCTTACCTGCTCTTGAGGAGTTCAGGGAGTATGTAGACACGGCCTAGCTCCCATCTTACCTGCTTGAGTTCAGGGAGTATGTAGACACAGCCTAGCTCCCATCTTACCTGTGTGAGGAGTTCAGGGAGTATGTAGACACGGCCTAGCTCCCATCTTACCTGTGTGAGGAGTTCAGGGAGTATGTAGACACAGCCTAGCTCCCATCTTACCTGTGTGAGGAGTTCAGGGAGTATGTAGACACGGCCTAGCTCCCATCTTACCTGCTTGAGGAGTTCAGGGAGTATGTAGACACAGCCTAGCTCCCATCTTACCTGTGTGAGGAGTTCAGGGAGTATGTAGACACAGCCTAGCTCCCATCTTACCTGCTTGAGGAGTTCAGGGAGTATGTAGACACAGCCTAGCTCCCATCTTACCTGCTTGAGGAGTTCAGGAGTGATGATGTTGTTGATGTTGTCGATGGCCGTCTGAACTCCCTTGCCATGGTAGTGCTCCTTCTTGTTGTCACGGAGTTCTAGTGCCTCGTAGATACCAGTACTGGCCCCAGAAGGGACAGCCGCTCGGAACAAGCCCAAGTCAGTCACCAAGTCAACCTGAGGGGAAGAAAACTTGCTTCACAAAACTTTCAAGAACCTTTAACAGCCATCGTAACACATTAAAACTTAAAATCGAGTTGTCTGTGCAATATGTTTTACTAAATGTGTGTATGTGTTTAGTTCATGATGTATGATATGTAACAGAGAATAATAAAACACAAGATAATTTACCTGCTAGTTTCAATTAAAAATATAACAGAGTTTTCTTCCAAAAAAGAAACAGTTCAAAAGTTTATTTATTTCTAAAAAATCTAACAATTACGTTCAAAATAGGGCCTACATTTAGCATGTTATAGTAATAATGATTAAAACTTTTTTGTGTTTTAGGTATTTAACGTGCACTTTCTGAACTGACATTATACTAGCACACGAATTGAACATGGGAGCCTTAGCTCAGTAGACAAACACGATAGGTACCGAATGAACTAAGATGTCAGAATAAACCAACCAAAAATAATAAATTAATTGAACTTCATAACTAACCTCGACAGTTGGGTTTCCTCTAGAGTCGAATATTTGACGTGCGAATATCTTTTGAAGAGGCATCTTTTCAGCAAATCTGGAAACAGCTTTAGTAGAAAATTTCCTGAAATAAATAAAATTTATTTTAAAATCACATTCTAAAACGATATAACCATGCAAATGCTAAACCAACATTACAACTTTAGATTTAAATTCGCATCAAGGCTATTAAAAGAAACAAATTAAATTTATATAAATTACAATAGCAATCCCCCCCATCCCGTCCTAACTAAGCCTATTCTAACTTCATCTAATTTAATAATATATAAAATAACTAGTAAATAAATATAAGCGAGCCTCATAAAATATTGTATCATATAACTAAAATCAATAATGTTAATAAAAGTAATAGGTAATATTATTTTTAAATGTACAGGACACCGGCCCGGCAGGTCAAATATTTAATATTGTATAAATGATTTGCTCAACACCACTAACCAATGAATAAATAATATAAAACTTAACCGTAATATGATAATTGTAATTTACATTGAATAACATTTTTATAAGCCTAAACCAATATATTAATTACCTTAAAACAAGGAGTGACAGGGACTTCAGTTTTGTCGTCGGGAATGACCTTCAAGAAAGGGCATTCTTCTTTATAGTTCTGATTGGTTCGATAAAATAAAACAAAACACTAACGTAACGAAAATTTTAAGCATATTAATTTCTCTACTTTATCATCACGAAAGATTTTCAAATTCATTCCTCAGATATTTTATTTAAATTACACAGATTCACAAAATAAATTGTATTATTTTTTATTTTCAACCTTTATTTTAAGAAAACAAAAATATAATAATATGTTGTACCGATTTGTGCTTCACTCTACCGTAAGATAATGAACTTTATCATTCGGTTACAGTGGCTCAATCGGCTGGTAATAAAAAGTATTAAATTCAAATGCAAATATTAATTGGATATTAATTGGTATTATACAATACTTTGATTAATCTTTTTAGTATTATGTTTAAAGATTATATACGAGTTATCATATTGGATTTAAATACTGTGTACAAACACTTTGACCTGTAGTATTTCAAAGACGTGAGTTAGGTAAACTTTAAGCTAATTTGAATATATAAAACGGCATACGAATCAGTTTGAAAAATGTTCAATCCGATGTAAAGAGAAGAGAATGGTCGCAACAATTGGAAGAATTTGATTGTCTTTGATTACGTCACCCAGTACACAGCCGTTACATTTTAATTTGAAGACAGCCAAACAAACTTTTTTTTAATAAATAGAGTAATGACTTTAATTGAACATTTATATGTATTTTAAAGGTCACCAACCTACGGGCCGGATCCTCGTTACCGACTTATTGTATTTGGCCCACAAGAGAGTTGGCAAACAAACAATTGTGTTTATAAAAATAGAACCATAGCTAATTACATACTATACTATTAATATAAATATGAATTTTTTTGTTCGATATTTATTCATATAGGCCCACCGATTATTATTTTTAATCTCATACGGCTCACAATATCAAAAAGCTTGCCAACCCTGGCACATACGGTGAATTGTAGGGGTGTATAAAGGAGGGTGCAACATCTCCACCGGAATTCTATAGACCCCTCCTAGGGGTGGATATTTTTACGTATAAAAATTTACTGTCTAAAGGTTCTAATAAAATATATTTTAAATAAAACTGTAAAGGACGATGACTTTTCAAACTATCTATATAGTAAAATTGGTGTGTGTGGGGTTCGAACTATATTTGGTGTGCGCCACTAAAGAAATAGTATATTTTTACCCTTTCCTCGTCTATCTCTGAGTGCGATGACCTTCAAAACTCGAGACCACTCACTCCGGACCACTTTCTGGAAGATGCTAAGTTAGTTAATGTTTTAATAATGACACTAACTACAACAATGGTACGATCGAGATCCCTACAAGATCTGTAGAAAATACTCAGAATACAACAATGAACCATCTAAATAAAATGACTCACAGAATGAATTGTGACTACTGGGTGAAACTTCAATAAAAACACACAATCATTTCAACTTTCTGTGTGTTATTATTATGTCAATGTTTCCACATCCTAATCCTATCCACGGACGTTTGGATAAATACATGGATAGAATCACAACCGAGAAAAATAAATATATATGTCTTTGATCTATATTTAATGTATCTAATACAGGAGAGTTAAATTCAAAGTTACAATTTATTATTTTTTATGCTATTTGGGTCAAAAGATAAATATTGTTGACCAGTGTAAAATATTGTACAATGTATATTAGCTGAGCTAAGCTCTTTATGTAAAATATGTATTGCCAGGAGAATATTAAAATATAAAATCAATTTAGTAGATGTTCCTTCTAAAAGTTGTAATAGTTCCTGATGTTGGATTATGAAGATATATTTATATAAATATATTAAAATGTCAGATCTCACCAGGAAAAAGAATAATGTCCATAAAGTTTCCCTCTAAGATATGATTTGAAGATTAGTTTCTTCTTTCCAGTCTAAATATTGAATTCCCTCAATAAAAACACACGGCTTGATTACTAGTCTTCTAGCTCCTTTAGATATCTTTTAAATTCACTCAACCATCAAAGGAAAATAATTCTTAATATTTTTGGCGAGGACGAACACATATTTCGTCCTTAAAGTTTTCAAACATTGTTCCAAGTATCTTCTTCTAGAACAAAATCTTATCAAACGTTACTTTCTCTAAGTCCAAGGAGAATATTAAAATACCATAAGGATAAATATAACAAGAAATTTAATTTAATATAAAAGTTGAAAAGATTTAGAAATTAATACGAAAAATATTAAAGAGAGAGTTAAAATCTTAACTTCCATCTGTCAAAATTTAAACTCGCACTGGTTTAGAAGTAAATAAATGTTATTTTCCCAAGAGCCTCCGCCCAGTCCAGTGACTGTTTGCAGCCCACACCCTCAGTTGAGAACGACCCCGTCCATCTGTTGAGGCCATGTTCCTGGAGAAAGTTGTACAAGATAAAACGTGTATTTGATGAAATTGTTTCTCTTGACCTTAGCTCGCTCCGCTATTAAATGATTGTACCTTGACGGCGTCAACACCGCGGACAGAGATAACTCCTCTTTCTCTCCTCAAACACTGACCAGAAATGTCGTGCAAGTTTATAACATGAAGTACAACCATAACCAAGGGGGGACACCACCAGGTATGTTATAAATATGGCGACCCTGTCCTAAACATACATTCATTAGTACCATCGAAACTGTTTCAGTGTAAGCTGAGGGGGAGTTATTTACATTTTTATTTTTAGTAAATTTAATCCCGAAGCTATTTCAGCTTCATTCTCGATGGTTACATCGCAATTAGTTCTGCTTGAAACATCAGCTTCTTCTTTCTACTGACGTGAGTAAAAATGCTTCCAAATTGTTGGACAACGACAGGGAGTATATTTCTGGTATATTTAGGGTTGTAAAATGATTCTCAACTCTTTACTTGTGTACTACATTACAAAGCCAAACAGTCGGTATTCATTAAACAAGTGCTTTTACGTTTGGTTTAAATTGTTTATAAGCAACACCAAGAAACAAGAGATAGGATGGTTTGGCATTTCATATCTTCAACAATGCTGTATTCTGGGCAACTTCAGGCTTACTCACTGGAACTTCTGATTAAAATGTAATAAAAACAATAATTTAGTATTTACTTGATATCTTTATAGTTAAAAGTATTTGCGGTGGTTGAAATCAAGCCGGGACATCTTCTAGTCCACCCTGTATACAAGGACATCTTCTAGTCCACCCTGTATACAAGGACATCTTCTAGTCCACCCTGTATACAAGGACATCTTCTAGTCCACCCTGTATACAAGGACATCTTCTAGTCCACCCTGTATACAAGGACATATTCTAGTCCACCCTGTATACGAGGACATATCTTGGTCCACCCCTGACAATAATAGCACAGATGAAGGGTCGAATTAATGGGATAGGTTTATAAATCTATTTGAAGTCATATTTAAAAGATTTATCTTTCTTCTTTTTTTATTTATTTACGGTATTTAAAGTGCACTTTCTAAGCCAACTGATTATATCAGCACACGAGATTTTTTTCTATTGGCGAGAGCGAAATGGCATACCAATTTGTAGCATCGGATGGTCAATAAAATACACAACTGCTATATCGATGGTTGAACCTTACCCCATTTGTCCGTGATTGGAGGCGACGTGGAAGAGCGACCTAACTTCTGCTATGCACACCTTCCTTCACCCGAGAGAAAAAGTATACTGACGGAGCGAATTGAACGGCGATTTTGCGAACCCCACATGTGGGCTGGGCATGCGCAGTTATAGTTATTCTCTTCTAGGTTGTGCCAGAAAAAACCACCGGTCTCCCGAGGCACGTAGAAATGCGCATAACATTGTTCCTTGATATTCCAGAATCTTTCCCCTCTTGCTTACCCTTCATGCCCCTCCTCTTTGTTGTTTCTGTATATATATTTGTGTCTGTCCCAATGTTCGACACAATTGGGACAGAGCTGGTTTAGGACTAGTACAAGCTTCGGCTTTCTGCTTTTGAAAATGTAAGAACCCAAATTCTATCTCGGCTAATTTAACATCTTTTTTTATATATTTTTTTATTATTTCAAAATTCCTTTTTGGCTTAATATTTTTGTTATCTAAAAAAAAAAAAATTAAATTTAAATAGAAGTCTGGCAATTAACTTGTAATGGCGTCTTGTCACCGGTTGAGGTGTAATGATTTATTTGTATTAATTACGGTGGAACTCTAAATTAATTTTTGCTTCATATTGTGGTATTGGACTTATAAACCTATGTTGTCTTTTTACAACGCGCCAGGGCGAATTGGGCGTAGTCACGATTTATAACTAATACAAATTGTTATGTTAGGGGAACTATTGACGTTTACTGTCATGTTTATATTAAATAGTCTTGTTGATATAATACTTAGTTTTCTTGGGGTTATTTTGCAACCTATTAATGTTTTCTTCTTGAGAAATATTTACCTTTTAGACTTGAGAGTCAATGTTGTCGCAATACAACACGCCAGCGCTGATTGAACCAAATCAGGATTGATAGGGTAAATAATTATTAGACCGATTGTATTGTCCATATTTACTATTATTCTATTATATATATATATATAACCGTACATTCTTTGTTTACTGGTAAAGAAAATATTACTCTAATTGTAACTTTATTGTTGGCAGAATATCATTTCTGCCCAGACCCGTTATAGCGGGCTAATTTTCAATGTTAAAGTCCAAAGCACTTGTACATAATGTACATATAATTGTTATAACAACAATAATTAGTACTTATTTGAATTGTTAAACTTCGGATTGTCCTATCCAAAATAAATATTGGTTCAACATGACTAATTCTTTTATTTTTAACTACTATATACCATCACATGTCCTAGGTTTTTTTGGTTGTTTAATGTAATGTATCTAATATTTTTCAGTGGTTAGGAAGGGTGACGCATTTTAAGGCTCTCTAGTGATAGACGACTCCCATATATTTTGATACTCTCAGTAACAGGTGGGAGTGGCGGGATTAGACGCGTAATGTTTCTCTATGGAACATTTCTAGTCTTGAACTCATGTGCACTCACTCTTGTTATTGTTATTTAACCTTTTGTATTTTCCTTGTATTATTTTGTGGCCTCCTCGCCTGAGGACGCTACAAATTTTGCCGGTAAAGGTATTTACACATATCTTACAGGGTTCTTTCACACGACACAATCAACATAGGACCGACGCCTCCTCCCCTCCGAAGGAAGTTGTGCTAGGGAATGTTATTCCTCAAGAAAAATCTGTCGGCGCTGGCTGGGTTTGAACCCACGAACATCCGGTCCTGAGACGAGCGTTTTATCCCAAAACCACCGAGGTTGACTCTTTATCATTATCGATATTAAAAGTTACCCTAAAATTCCCAAATTGGATAGAAAAAATCCCAAAACTAGTATAATTGATAAAAATATTATTTTAACAAATCAATATGATTAATTATTCATGTATTCTACAATGATAAATCAAATAACTGCATTCTATTACAAGAGAACAATATTTTAACACAACTAGTTTTTGCTAGATCAGATTTTAAAAAGTTGATTGTAAGTTATGGATTAAAGAGAAAAAGGACACAAATTAAAAACAAACCAATATGTTTATAATATTTATTTAAATAGGAGTTTTATTCTCAACTAGTTTGGACCAATTAATTATGAAACAGCAAACTTAAGGAATAAACAACACTAAATAAAAATACTGAACATAAATACGTTAGTACTGTACAAACATTTAAACAATAAATACTTAAAAATCTAAACAGGTTTTACAGTCAATGTTAATAAAAAAACATGGTATAAATAAATATTTGAAATAACACAGGACAAATACATAAATTAATATCTCCATTCAAATCTATTTTGTTCCACTTCTGAGTCTTGAAAATATTGACACTTACATTTTTTATATAAAATATTGGAAAACCTTTTTTGAAGACAATATTTTTCAAGTTAAATTAAGAGTTGATTTTCAAAAATAATTAGACTGTTTAATTTTTTCCAAACAAGCTAATTTTGAAAAAGGAATTCAGTAACATTCCACAAAATCCTTTTATAATGTGGTTTCTCCTACAAAAATAAAGTATAAAAGGTGCAAAGGAACAAAATTTATTATTTATAAAGATAATATGTTTACAAATGCTGTAGGTAGTTGCATTATTATTTATTTTTAATTTGGAATGCCCTTTGTGAATTTCATTGAGCTCAAGTTAGAATTAAGATACACGTCACAATTTTTAATAAATGTTTCCACCAAATTGAAAATTATTTAATTCAATTTTAGTTTCAAGTGTATCTTTTTTTATAACTATTGTTAAATATTTTAAGTACAAAATGTAAATACTGAGGAAAACATGCGCATATATTTATTTCTAAACAAAATAATGTGTTTATTTTCAACCATGTGGTAAAGCTAATGTGTGTCAACACTAGCTAGAAAGAAGAAAAGTTAAAACTACAGGTTGTTTCATTCATAATATTACAACTTTTATGATTTAACATTTTAGAATTAAATAAGAGACAAAGTGTCTAATAAAAAATATATGTTCTAAAAATTAATTTACAAGTTAATGACATACTTCTCTGCAATATATGAACATTAATGTTTCATCAGAAATTAATAAATACGTACGCACATTTTTTTTCATGTTACCTCATTTTTTTGCCTGCCTACACACTTGATGGAAAGCTACAAAGTAAAAAAAATACATATCTTTTAAATAAATTATTTACAATCTTAATTCTACTTTTAAACATAACGCCATTAATTGGAAAAATAACAACTTGTCTAAAGACAAATAAAATCCAAACAACTAATCCTACCTTTTCTACATTGTCTATCAGCGAGGGAAATTATAAGTTACTTTATTTATATTGTTTTTCAGACTATGGCTCTAGCGTCAGTCATGTACGTAAGTAACTTTAAAAGTAAAAAAAAAAATTGTGACTATCGTTTAGTTTGATGAGTTATATTGTTTAAAGAATAAACGGCTCGAAACTTTTCTTAAATTGAATCCGTGGTGATACAATGGGAACCGATAATCATGTCTTCTAGTAGTTTTAATTCCAAGGATTTTAGTAAAACCATCCAACGTTCATACCCCGACAAGTTTAAATGATTCAATTTGATAAAATAAATAAACATTCATGCCTTGAATAAATAATATTTATCAAAAAGTCTTGTATATTTTCCCCCAATCAAATAGTGAATTTCCACTTTGTTTAGAACTATCAAAATGAAGCTACTTTTTTTAACACCCCTCACCCCCCCCCCCCCCCTAAAAATCAAACACATTTTGATTGGAAGCAGCACGTAATGAAGTTCCCCAGAGGTTGCCGTAGCGGGGACATGAACCAGTGGCGATCTCTCCTGAAAGTGTTGGTCCAACTGGGGTCTGTAGTTCGTAACCCAGCTAGAGGTGGCGTGTTCTTGTCCACGGATAGAGGAGCTCATCGTTTCAAGAGGAGTCGTTGGTTGATGGCTCTGTGCGGCAGCGGTATACGTACGCGCTGACAGAGAGGTCATCGTCTGTCCTTAGACAGCTCATGCCTTTAGGACACTCGCACCTGCAGGCAAACAAACATTAGTACACCTGCACGACAAACACACTGAGAGCTGACATTGTTTTTAAAGTGTACTAATGTTTCCTAAATAGTACACATAATCTCTGCACCTAGTCACTAGCATTTGTCTGGTAAGAGGTTGTTAAACAGCTATAGAGATAAAATGCACTCTGCTGGATGAGAACACTGAACTCCCCAATCAGCGTGAGAGTCCAGAGCTCCTACCAACTACAAAGTGTTGATTCTCTCTCCATTTGTTCCCATTTTACCAGCCAAAGTCAAACATACCTCTATAATTATAGTAAGGCTGTATCTTCTTTTTTATTCCCTTCTTCTTATTTTATATACTACTTCTCTTCTACGATGACGACATGTTTCAGTGATTTTACATCATCTTCAAGTCTGAGGAAAACCAACGTTATTTCAAATTATTGTATGAAAATATGTTATAAAATTGTGAATTTAAAAAATTAAACATTAGAAATGGAAATAGTTAACAGAAACTATAATGTGATATATGAAATATTAAAAATTAAATTAAATATTAAATATCTATTTAATATTTCATATATCACATTATAGTTTCTGTTAACTATTTCCATTTCTAATGTTTAATTTTTTAAATTCACAATTTTATAACATATTTTCATACAATAATTTGAAATAACGTTGGTTTTCCTCAGACTTGAAGATGATGTAAAATCACTGAAACATGTCGTCATCGTAGAAGAGTAGTGTTATATAAAATAGGGAGAAGGGAATAAAAAAGAAGATACAGCCTTACTATCAATTATTATTACTACTTCCTTACCAAATAAACATGAACATTATTAGAACTCCCTCTAAAGGTAAGGTACGTTCGTTAAAAGCAGCCAATGATTAGTCTGCGGAAAGAGGAGGGAAGAGTACATCTTGTCTCCATGGCCCCTAGTCGTTCGATAACCCGACAAACCGGTGCGTATTGCGTGTTGACTACCTGAGAGACAGCTCAGGCGTTTGTATACGACAACTTGAACCATGGAGCGAAGAAAGTGGGGGAGCCTAATAAGGGAGGAGAAGTGGGATATTTTGAATCCCCCAAGATATAAACTTAAATAATTTGAAGTAGAACTAAAATACCGATAAATAAAGAAATATGTAATATAAAGGCTAAATTATAAGACCGGGATTACAACTGGATATTCAAAAGTTAAACAGTTACAAACATAAGAATCTCACTAAAATCACTAATTGTTAAAAGATAAGAAACTATGTCTTCAATACATTATAAGCAAGGCCACTTACTTCATTTAAATCACCGCCATTAATTAGCTTGAAAAGAACTACAACAAACCTCTAGAGGCATTTTATATTCAAAATATTTCTTGTACTCCGGTGGTTAGGATATTATGGTCACTCTGACTACAATTTCAATTTAATTCCTCCCCCAAAGTAAATATACCAGCATTTGTTTTGAATATGAGATAATCCATTCCAGGAGGTGGTCGGTTGTGGAACCCAATATTCCCCTGCCCCTGTGACTGGCTACTGATACCACCCTCATAGCAAGGTCAAGATAGACTCACGTGTTCTTCATGAAGTAGTCAGCTCTCCTGGTGAATGGCACGTAGACCAGCCAGCCGCAGGGGGTGCTGTTGAAACACGTGTTACCGAGGGACATTTCAGCTGTTTCTGCCACCGCTCTCTGAAAACACACGTGAATTATAGTTACATCACTGGAGATACAAGCAAGGTTACATCACTGGAGATACAAGCAAGGTTACATAACTGGAGATACAAGCATGGTTACATCACTGGAGATACAAACATGGTTACATCACTGGAGATACAAGCATGGTTACATCACTGGAGATACAAGCATGGTTACATCACTGGAGATACAAACATGGTTACATCGCTGGAGATACAAGCATGGTTACATCACTGGAGATACAAGCATGGTTACATCACTGGAGATACAAGCATGGTTACATCACTGGAGATACAAGCATGGTTACATCACTGGAGATACAAGCATGGTTACATCACTGGCGATACAAGCATGGTTACATCACTGGAGATACAAGCATGGTTACATCACTGGAGATACAAGCATGGTTACATCACTGGAGATACAAGCATGGTTACATCACTGGAGATACAAACATGGTTACATCGCTGGAGATACAAGCATGGTTACATCACTGGAGATACAAGCATGGTTACATCACTGGATATACAAGCATGGTTACATCACTGGAGATACAAGCATGGTTACATCACTGGAGATACAAGCATGGTTACATCACTGGAGATACAAGCATGGTTACATCACTGGAGATACAAGCATGGTTACATCACTGGAGATACAAGCATGGTTACATCACTGGTGATGCAAGCATGAAACAATTGAATAGAGGAGACAGCTACAATGAAACGAGAAGTTCAGGTTATATTTGTACAATTATTAAAGTGAAAGTAAAAGCGTCTGATTTGGTGGTTGAAACTAAATTTAAAACACCCGGTGGACTGGCAAAGAACCAACGAGTGTTTGGTTATGAAGCTGTTGATGAAAATCCTCCAAATGTGGGAAACAATTTCAAAAACAACGTTTTCCAGCTAATTATTGGTAACGTGATATGTCCCCCACAAAGGAATTCACTTAGCTGTCATTTCAACAGAACATGGGTATTTCTCTACAGTATCAAACAATTGACAGAAAAAGAGCAACTGCTAGAAATCTGCAGTTTATTCTGTACAAATATACGACCTTGAAGTATGAACAGGACATTGATGGTGTCAGTTGTAAGAGGAACTAGGACATATTGGAAGCGAATAAACAAAACACAAACGTGTGGCCTGTTTCCACACATATGGGTAGCCCCTCGCATCCTACTGACCACCAACCACTCTAGCTAGGGCTGAGAGAAGTGTTATTAGGTTAAAACTTAGTAAACCTTTATACTTCAGTTAACGTAGCTTTGTCATTTACAACCAAGACAATGTCGAAATATTTCGTGCTTCAACAATGTTGTCAAATGCTGGGGTGTGAAATATTACAATACAGAAAAAAAAGTAGCAAAACTCGCACAATGGTCAGGAAAAACAACGAGTAAAAAACTAATCATTTGCAAAACTTGTTAAAATTCTTAAACCTTGGCCTAAATCATAGAAAATTGTTTTCCTTTTCTCAAACACGGTTAGGGACTGAATTTATATGTAAAAAAAAATTAAATTGCAAGAAGTTCCAGAATATTTACAGAAACTCAATTATATTTTCAGTGTTAATTAGGGCCACTGCGGAGTATAAGGAGTAATGAACAGTAAGCGATAATCAAGAAAACGATAGACATGGAAATCTGTAACTCATGTCTTGTAATTATCTTCGTTCAAGGTCATAAGATGTTGTTTTGGGGGGGTGGCGCCAAAATCAAAGCTCGCCCGGGTACAAAACCATGCTTGCGGCGCTCCTGAAGAGGGAGAGAGATTCGTAGAAAGAAGTTTACTTCAGCAATAGAAGAAACAAAAAGAGGGGCCAAGGATGAAGATCGTACAGTTGGCAAAGCTGGACGGACGGACGGACGGACGGAGTGAGAGAAATATTGTCCAAGAGCTCCCCGTCAGCCAAAGTAAGTGGATCCCCTCCAACTCTCTGACCCCCCCCCCCTCCTAACAGTATCCCCCTCCACCCTTTCGCTAGTAGTAAGATTGACCTTGAGCCTCAATGATAAGTTGGGGTCAACTAGTGAGGTCGGCATAGTTTAAATGACTTCCCAAGACTTGGCCTCATTGATAACCCAACGTTTCTTGATATTTCCAGGCCACACACATCGCATTGATCGAACCAATTGAAGAGACGACGTCTAATACGCAGTTACTATCCCGTCCGGTCATAAAAAACAAGTTTCATTCATGCTTGTAAATAATTATGAATGGAAGTAAACAGCAGACAAAGAAATTGTGAAAAACTGTTTTCTTTTCTTTAAGAAATCAGCGAACGAGATAATTAATAACGCTATTTAAATGATAGTTTACAAACGTAAAACAAATAACAATTTTGTCCAATACACTTTATTTTTTATGAATAAAGATGTTTTCCACATATTTTAATGGAGGACGATATCAATGAATTTTGCAATGTTATGTTAATGACCTTTTACTAATGAAGTCATTGCATCAGAGAACATGTTTTAATTAGGTTGGACAGAAAATGAGATAGTATAAAACACATTCGAACAGAATGATATAAAATAAATTATCAATTTTATTTGAACTTTAAAAAAAGATGTGGCTCTTAAAAAGATTATATAATTTTGAAAAAACTTACAATGATATTAGAAATGTGTTTATGCTCCTCTGTTAATATTCAATCGTTAATTGAAGTATCTTCAGGGGATTTTGCTATAAACAACCTTGTAAATGTTCCGGATGCTATAGGCGGGGCACCATTGGTTCATTAGGTAATTATTTGGTAACATGTTTTAGCTAATTGTTAGGGTTCTTGCTGAACAATAAAAAAATCATCTAAGCAACGTTTAAATCAACTTCTTTATCTAAAAGGCATCTATCCATCACATCAATATTTTTGTTAATACAATATCAGTTTTTAAACTCATAAAATTAAAATATTATGACACAAATTATTTAATTCTAGCCACGAATCAGGATATAAATATTCAAAACCTACTTCCAGGATTACGCCATTCCGTTTAATATTATTTTCGAAAGAAATGTTGTCACAAAACCATTTCTTTGTAATTAATGGCTATATTTGTGCTAACTTACGCTACTTTTTTTTTTTACAAATGGTTCAAAATAATTACCAATTAAAATTATTGGCTCACATAATTAATTATGTCTATTAAAAGTGTTTCCTTCTAAACCAACTGTCCTCAACGTGTTATCTACTGCCATAACAGTCATTGTATTGCGAATTCAAATTGTTAATTACAATATTCTTTGCTCGAGGAAGATGGGTGGAACATTGTTTGTCAACCAGCGGTCAGCGGGCCTCCTTGGGCTCGCTGCTGCCAGTTCAAAAATAGTTTTTTAGTCGTTGGTACACTTATATTTCAAAAACCCGCATGAACATTACCATTTATTCTTTTTTCTGAGAGTTAAATCCACCACTCGCGGATCAAACGAGTGTATGTTGGTGTAGTAGTCAGGCCAGGCGTAGACACCTCAATGTGTGTGTTTGTCACATTTATTTATTTGCTTATTTGTTTGTTGGTTTGCTCGTTTATGAAGTAAAATAAGTCAAGAACATGAAATCGATTCATTGATAAGATTTTAAACTATAGTAATATATCATTTACAAAGGACAAAATTGTAAAAAAAACAGAGCCACGGAAGTTGGTATAAACTAACAAATATTAATTGTTAGTAATATAAATTCTAGAATCTATCTGACCCAAATAAGACCTGCTTATTTCTGAGTTTCCCTGGTTCATTGGTGAGAACCGGTTATGAACCACTGGTTTAAGACCTACATGGGCACTTAGTGGTTCGGTATCGGGGAGCTAAGCCGCAAGTACAGTGCTCTAACCTCATTTCCGTAGTTCATTTTCAATTTTAAACTAAATATTAAAATATTATTACTCAGAAATCGCAGAATAAACCAAATTATCTATATTATCTAACCTCAAAAGTATGCTAATAATAAAATTGGACAAGTCAATTTTTTAAAAGTCACACAAACATATGTAATCCCTCCGATACCTCACGGTTCTCCATTCCTCCTCCAAGCAAATGCCAGTACATTTCCTCATCTGTATCTCCTTAATGCCTATCTCATTAACAAAGCAAATGTTGTTACGAGTAGGTTTACCACACGTCCTTGTCCTGGCTGGCTCAGTCCTTGTGTCCTGGTTTGTTAAGTTACTCAACTCTTCAAGAGTTTTAACCATCAAAATATTTTAATACGGAATCTAAGCCTAGCTACGAAGCATATTTCCTGTCTGCCAGACACTTCCGGTTTTGTCGAGAGGTTGTTCGTCATCATGACTCATGAGCAATGTTTAGTCTGAGGAAAGGGGTGGAATGGCTCAATCAAAAGTTAGTATTTTTCCAAATAAATACAGAACTAATGTTTTCTAATTGTTTTGAAAAAAATAATAATAATGACAAGACATTACTTTTAAAAAAAAAAGTTCACGCCAGCAACAAGTGTGTATGCTCAAACTCAAAATAATTTGCTTTATGTTTCAGGTTTCAATTATTTTTCTTTTGTTCAATAAATAATGTTATTTTATTTTGCCGAAAGATGGTAGGTCTAGTTATAAGAACAGAAGAGTGGAGTGGCTGGTTATTGTGTCTAGTTGCCCAGACTTGTCGTAATACCATCCGACAGAGTCGTAAAAACTCCCCCTCCCTTCAGACCTGAAGTATGTCAGCAGCCATTAAAGTTTATTACTCGCTGCAAGTTTACAACTGTTATTGTTGTTATTATTTGTCGGGGTGTAGGACGAGTTGAGCCGATGTGGTCAGGAGCTGTCAGTCTGCTGAATAATACGAGGAGAGCACTCAATAAACTGATGCCAAGTTTACAAAACATCGTCCATGGAAAAAGATTGTTGGAGGTTTAGGTACAGACCATGGGGAGCAATCAATATATAGCAAACATCACAAACTTTAGGGCAGTGTTCCTCAAGCTGTGGCACGTGTAGCCACGGTGGTACGCCAAGGATTCACTTATGATAGATATTAATATAGTAAAATGTTATCAGTTTTGACCAAAGTAATCAGTGGCGCACCCAAAGGGAGGTAAAAGGAGTATTTTACCCACCACTCCTTCCCCCAAGACTGTAAATAATCATAGTAATATTTATAATCATGTTTGAAGTGTAACTAAAATATTTATCATTGAATATGTGCGGAATGTGGAGGCTACATTTTAAGAGCACGCTTACGACTTCATAGCTACCAACTTACACACAAAATAACCAATTGTAGAAAAAGAATAGAAATAATATCTTCGATACTACTTACATTATTTCAAAACCACCTCAGTAGTTATTATAAAATACTTAAAATATCTTCTATAGGCATTTTAATATATTTGTAAAATGTCTTAGCCTCCAGAGGTTAGGGGGCTGTGTCCCCCCCAACAACACCTTCCCCCCCCCCCCCCCCCCCGCCTTCGAAATGTAATTCTAAGTACAGTCTCGACTGAATGCCTTCCCCAAAGTAAAGTTCTGGGTGCGCCACTGATAGTAAAATATGTTTGTATTTTGTAAAGGTTCCTTCCTACCTACTTTACAGGACTTGTGTCGCTTATGTTCCAACATCCACCAGATGTGTTGGTGTAGTCTGTGGTTGCCTACTTTCACGGCGCACGCGCACTTTTCAACGAGAGTTCACTAGTTGTAACCAGAACTCTCTAGAACTCTCTTCACGGCCATGGGAAAGGGGGCGGGGGTAGCACAAACTCCAATTCCATCACCTTTTTTACTTGAATCTCTATTTTGGAACATGGTTGGTCTGTATCGTGGAGAGTCTACTCGCTGTGAAGACAGTTTTTGGAACATGGTTGGTCTGTATCGTGGAGAGTCTACTCGCTGTGAAGACAGTTTTTGGAACATGGTTGGTTTGTATCGTGGAGAGTCTACTCGCTGTGAAGACAGTTTTTGGTGGACTTTTTATCTCTGGTAAAAAACCTTTCTTTGGATATCTGTTAAGATTATACCGAGTTTGGTAAAAATCCTTACGATACCTTATGTACAAATCAACATTTTGTTTGTTGATTTAAATTAAGTTTTTTAACTTAATCCTCTTTGTATATCTTACAACCGCACCAAATTTGATAGAAATCGGCTGAACGCTGTAAGCGTAGGTAGTTGAACAAACTGTGTTTATCTGGTGAACCTGACAACTTGTCGAGACTCATGACGTACCTTGTAAACACCAGTGGAACACCCTTGACCGGGGGGGGGGGGGCGGCAAGAGGGTCATTACTACCTCTCTCCCTCCCTTATTTCAAACAATTATGATTTCTGTCAAATTAGATGTACCCCATACACAATTTTAAACTGTTATCAGCTCATTTATAAATAATAAATTTCGTTAAAATATTCCTGATCAAGGAAATAAAACTTATTTTTACAATTTTACTAAATTTTCTTTGTAATTTATTTATGAAAGATGTTTGAATGGATTTAGAACATTAGAATGATTTATTAAAATTTCAAATATCAACTGTGGATGTCAAAAAGTAATTTCCAAGAGATAAGTTATTAAAATTGGTGCTCTTAGTCTCCATAAAAAAAACTCCTAATGACTTCTAGGGGTGTTTTGATTGTATTCCCCTTTTATTAAATCTCTGAATACGCCACTGTTCAAAACAATACAAACCACCGAGTGTAGCTACTTTGAGGGTATTTAAAACTAAAAACATCAACTCGAGCTGAATCCTAGATAATCAAACGAAAACATCTAGTATCCTACTCTGAGTTTCTCAGGGGCGGATACACTAAGGGTTGTATTCCCATGAAATGTAATTTTACATCCTCTCTCCATGCCAATGTTTGGGAATATCTTCTAGAACCTAAGTAATTAGATGAAGTCATTGATAACCAGTGTGTTAAAATGAAAACATGATTACAAAGCCTCATTAATTCTCGTATTATTGTGTTCAAGATTATTTTCTATATTTATTGAAGTTAATGTCACAGACTTTTTTTTAACCTAAAAATGTGTATCTACATTATGTATTATATATTACATCCATTACTGTTTCCAGCCTGTTGCAGTTTTTTATTCAAGCCATATATTTTCCACTACCGGCTTGATAGGCCTGTCATAGCTTCATATGTCTTATAATCTATCTTAAGACTAGGAAAGGCACAACATCCAGTTCTCGCCCGTTAATTTATCAATGGGAAAGGGTAAACCCATATTTTCATCAATGATAAATTTTCGGCTATGCCGGGAATCGCACCCGGGACTCTTAGCTCAGTAGGCAGACACGCTATCTACTGAGCTAAGGTGTCGGACAGATATATATATATATATATATATATATATATATATATATAATCACTGCGTCTTACTACCCGTGTTCAGGAGATAAGCTTATGTACTAATTACGGTAATGGTTTTATGGATTATGAAGGTTACATGTATAAGAAGTGTACCAGAATTTGCGTGATAGTAGTAGAGTGGAAAATCATTTTGGAAAAACCCCCCTCAGTACACCCGACCGAGATTCGAACCTCAATCTCCCCATCATCAGCAGTCTAGTCTACTGCAAGAGTAGCGCCTTAGACCATGCGGTCACTGAAGAGCATTAAAGCATCTTTCATGTTATCCACTCTCACGTGATGATGCAATACAGCGCGAGTGAGATCCAGGGGCGGCTGGAGAGGTTTCTACCGACGCTTGAGAGGGGTTTCTACCGACGCTTGAGAGGGGTTTCTACCGACGCTTGAGAGGGGTTTTTACCGACGCTTGAGAGGGGTTTTTACCGACGCTTGAGAGGGGTTTCTACCGACGCTTGAGAGGGGTTTCTACCGACGCTTGAGAGGGGTTTCTACCGACGCTTGAGAGGGGTTTCTACCGACGCTTGAGAGGGGTTTCTACCGACGCTTGAGAGGGGTTTCTACCGACGCTTGAGAGGGGTTTCTACCGACGCTTGAGAGGGGTTTCTACCGACGCTTGAGAGGGGTTTCTACCGACGCTTGAGAGGGGTTTCTACCGACGCTTGAGAGGGGTTTCTACCGACGCTTGAGAGGGGTTTCTACAGACGCTTGAGAGGGGTTTCTACCACCGCTTGAGAGAGGTTTCTACCGACGAGGACCCCCCTCACCCCTCACTGGCAAACTAGGTCCGCATTCCACCTGATTCCTGGTCTAAACCCAGGACTCCCAGCTCTCTCTAGTCACATTGAACATCAAAACAAACCACTCGCAAGACTAGTTTCAAACAAGGACTGTCTGCAATGAAAGGTCGAGCGATGTCATTTCAAACTAAATTACTCCATCATTAAAGTCGGATTACAGTTTACAAATGTGGAGTAGACAGAATCAAATTTCAAATTAAGTATGTAAAAAAAAAAAGAACGGTAGAGGACGATGATTTTAAAAACTATCTATATGAAATAAAATATATAGTAAAATTGGTGTGTGTGGGGTTCGAACTATATTTGGTGTGCGCCACTAAAGAAATAGTATATTTTTACCCTTTCCTCGTCTATCTCTGAGTGCGATGACCTTCAAAACTCGAGACCACTCACTCCGGACCACTTTCTGGAAGATGCTAAGTTAGTTAATGTTCTAATAATGACACTAACTACAACAATGGTATGATCGAGATCCCTACAAGATCTGTAGAAAATACTCAGAATACAACAATGAACCATCTAAATAAAATGACTCACAGAATGAATTGTGACTACTGGGTGAAACTTCAATAAAAACACACAATCATTTCAACTTTCTGTGGGTTATTATTATGTCAATGTTTCCACATCCTAATCCTATCCACGGACGTTTGGATAAATACATGGATAGAATCACAACCGAGAAAATAAATATATATGTCTTTGATCTATATTTAATGTATCTAATACAGGAGAGTTAAATTCAAAGTTACAATTTATTATTTTTTATGCTATTTGGGTCAAAAGATAAATATTGTTTGACCAGTGTAAAATATTGTACAATGTATATTAGCTGAGCTAAGCTCTTTATGTAAAATATGTATTGCCAGGAGAATATTAAAATATAAAATCAATTTAGTAGATGTTCCTTCTAGAAGATGTAATAGTTCCTGATGTTGGATTATGAAGATATATTTATATAAATATATTAAAATGTCAGATCTCACCAGGAAAAAGAATAATGTCCATAAAGTTTCCCTCTAAGATATGATTTGAAGATTAGTTTCTTCTTTCCAGTCTAAATATTGAATTCCCTCAATAAAAACACACAGGTTGATTACTAGCCTTCTAGCTCCTTTAGATATCTTTTAAATTCACTCAACCATCAAAGGAAAATAATTCTTAATATTTTTGGCGAGGACGAACACATATTTCGTCCTTAAAGTTTTCAAACATTGTTCCAAGTATCTTCTTCTAGAACAAAATCTTATCAAACGTTACTTTCTCTAAGTCCAAGGAGAATATTAAAATACCATAAGGATAAATATAACAACAAATTTAATTTAATATAAAAGTTGAAAAGATTTAGAAATTAATATGAAAAATATTAAAGAGAGAGTTAAAATCTTAACTTCCATCTGTCAAAATTTAAACTCGCACTGGTTTAGAAGTAAATAAATCTTATTTTCCCAAGAGCCTCCACGCCGGCTTCCTTTGTGTGTGTGTGTGTGTGTGTGTGTGTGTGTGTGTGTGTGTGTGTGTGTGTGTGTGTGTGTGTGTGTGTGTGTGTGTGTGTGTGTGTGTGTGTGTTGTGTGTGTGTGTGTGTGTGTGTGTGTGTGTGTAATCACTCTGCTAGAATGGATTTCTCACTTCTTTTAATTTCATTTCGGACGCTACGTGTCATCAGCTGATTAGGGTGACAAATAACACCATAATTTAATATGTGAAAGGTTATTGAATTACTACTCCTATTTGCAGCATTAAAAAAATATATTCTTATTTATATCATGTAACCCTCTCCAGATACCTATTTTAAACAAAATCGTTGAAGCCACTTTTATTAATTTCCATTCTTCAGTAAACTACCCTCAAATCAATTATTCCTCGAAAAAAAACACATTTTAAACAAAGTCGCTAGTAACATGCTAAAGAAATTTCAAGTTGTCAAAAATATCTAGTTTATAAATTACTCTTAATTTAAGTGATGGAAATAAAATTAAAATAACGCCTAGAGTCATGACCCATGACCCTTTAAGGAGCAGCTACACGGTACCGCACCGCATTTTTCCGGTGGAATGCTATCCATGTTTTTAAATGCAAGTAAGTGGCTACATAAGTCCGCACCGCACCGCACCGGTGCTGATGAATCGTCGAGAGAGTATTGCTCCGCACTTTTGCGGTTCGGTGCGGTGCGGTTCGGTGTGGATCGTGTAGCCACCCACCACCGCAAATAAATGTTTGGGAGCTTCCTAACTTTGTTTTCATGCTAACCCCTAAGCACTGTAGGGATGAGTGAAACTGTGATTTTACGATATCGGTGATCACAGTGACCTTGATTTTAAAAGAGCAGTGATTATTCACAGTGATTGGCAGTCACTGTGTCAGGACTTGGAAAACTAGACATTTCTTTCACAGCCGTGTCACGTGTGACGCTGTAGTCATTGTTTACAACATTACGTACAAGGTAAACAATATTATATACAACAACTTATTGAATAACAAACATTCTTCTTAATTATTGGCTAACTTAAAAACTTTATTCTTCGTAATTAATAGCTAACTTAATTTTATGAAAATAGGTGAAAACCTATGCAAATAAAAATACAAACTTATTTTGTAATAGAACTCAGTCCATAAAGAATAAAAAAAGTTTAGAAAATGCGGGTCAGTGTAGCCAAACCCTCAATATCTACATAATTATCAAGTTTGAAGGAAATCCACGGACAGACAGAATTGTAAGACTCAATCTTTGGGTTCGGGAGCACATAAAACTTTGAGGTTAGAATTATTTCGCGATCACAATACTTTCTCTAGATGAGAAAGAAATAATAACACTAAAAATAAAATAACATTATTATTTACTTTTAGCCCCCATCTTACTACCCGTTCGGGTTATACTCGTACGTGCTAACTAAGCTATTGCGTTAGGGATAAGGAGGAATTGTACTTACATTTGCGTGAGTGGAGACTGTAAAACTATCTAGTAGAAATGGCCCTCAGTAGACCTGACCAGAATTGAAACCCTGATCTCCCAGTCTTAGGCACTCCCTGGATCGTTTGAGTACACTGGTATGAACAACTACACTAATAATATCAGAGGTGAGGAGGGTGTTACCTTGGAAATGACAGCAGCGGCATCAGCCGACGACAGCAGGCCACACAGACAGATACTGGCCAGCAGAACACTTCTCAGTTGACGTTCCATCTCGGTCAGACCAACACCAGCACTTCACAGTTGACGATGATGTGGTTTCGAACCAAACCAGAGCGAGTCTCACGACAGTGACTTGACACTTGACACAAGTGTTTATGTTACCAGTCACCAGCTCCTGTCCAAATATATACGTTTCTGTCCGCCGAGAGTTGAAAAAAATATGTTTCGTGTAAGGGGAAGAAAGTTCTGGGAGAAAGAAAAGAGAAGGGGGGGGTTGGTAAAGGAGAGAGATAGAGGAGGAGAGAGAAGAATGACCAGTAAAAGGGAGGGGGATTGGAGACGAGATGTCAGATTCCTGGAATCGTTCACTGGAGGAAAGTGAGTCCCTCGGAAGCTGTGGCCCCCCTCCCCCCAATCTCTGTTCATCTCTGTTCATCTCTAGACAAACACTTTCCGCGACTGTCTTGCACACCATTAGCATCGCAAGGGTGCATTGGAGAGAGAGTGGACTATGTCACTTTGATACAAGGGAGCTGTGTGGTGACTGATACAGACCATGTGGGAGCTGAATGGTGACTGGTACAAACAGTGTGGGAGCTGAATGGTGACTGGTACAAACTGTGTGGGAGCTGTATGGTGACTGGTACAAACCGTGTGGGAGCTGAATGGTGACTGGTACAAACAATGTGGTGACTGTATGGTGACTGGTACAAACCGTGTGGGAGCTGAATGGTGACTGGTACAGACCGTGTGGGAGTTGTATGGTGACTGGTACAAACCGTGTGGGAGCTGAATGGTGACTGGTACAAACCGTGTGGGAGTTGTATGGTGACTGGTACAAACCGTGTGGGAGTTGTATGGTGACTGGTACAAACCGTGTGGGAGCTGAATGGTGACTGGTACAGACCGTGTGGGAGTTGTATGGTGACTGATACAAACCGTGTGGGAGCTGAATGGTGACTGGTACAGACCGTGTGGGAGCTGTATGGTGACTGGTACAAAGCGTGTGGGAGCTGTATGGTGACTGGTACAAACAGTGTGGGAGTTGTATGGTGACTGGTACAAACCGTGTGGGAGCTGTATGGTGACTGGTACAAACCGTGTGGGAGCTGAATGGTGACTGGTAAAACAGTGTGGGAGTTGTATGGTGACTGGTACAAACAGTGTGGGAGCTGTATGGTGACTGGTACAAACCGTGTGGGAGCTGTATGGTGACTGGTACAAACCGTGTGGGAGCTGTATGGTGACTGATACAAACAGTGTGGGAGTTGTATGGTGACTGGTACAAACAGTGTGGGAGTTGTATGGTGACTGGTACAAACCGTGTGGGAGTTGAATGGTGACTGGTACAAACCGTGTGGGAGCTGAATGGTGACTGGTACAAACAGTGTGGGAGCTGTATGGTGACTGGTACAAACCGTGTGGGAGTTGTATGGTGACTGGTACAAACCGTGTGGGAGCTGAATCGTGACTGGTACAAACAATGTGGTGACTGTATGGTGACTGGTACAAACCGTGTGGGAGCTGAATGGTGACTGGTACAGACCGTGTGGGAGTTGTATGGTGACTGGTACAAACCGTGTGGGAGCTGAATGGTGACTGGTACAAACCGTGTGGGAGTTGTATGGTGACTGGTACAAACCGTGTGGGAGCTGAATGGTGACTGGTACAGACCGTGTGGAGTTGTATGGTGACTGGTACAAACCGTGTGGGAGCTGTATGGTGACTGGTACAAACAGTGTGGGAGTTGTATGGTGACTGGTACAAACAGTGTGGGAGCTGTATGGTGACTGGTACAAACCATGTGGGAGCTGAATGGTGACTGGTACAAACCGTGTGGGAGCTGAATGGTGACTGGTACAAACCGTGTGGGAGCTGAATGGTGACTGGTACAGACCGTGTGGGAGCTGTATGGTGACTGATACAAACAGTGTGGGAGTTGTATGGTGACTGGTACAAACAGTGTGGGAGTTGTATGGTGACTGGTACAAACCGTGTGGGAGTTGAATGGTGACTGGTACAAACCGTGTGGGAGCTGAATGGTGACTGGTACAAACAGTGTGGGAGCTGTATGGTGACTGGTACAAACCGTGTGGGAGCTGTATGGTGACTGGTACAAACAATGTGGTGACTGGTACAAACCATGTGGGAGCTGAATGGTGACTGGTACAAACCGTGTGGGAGCTAAATGGTGACTGGTACAAACCGTGTGGGAGCTGTATGGTGACTGGTACAGACCGTGTGGGAGCTGAATGGTGACTGGTACAGACCGTGTGGGAGTTGAATGGTGACTGGTACAGACCGTGTGGGAGCTGAATGGTGACTGGTACAAACCGTGTGGGAGCTGTATGGTGACTGGTACAAACCGTGTGGGAGTTGAATGGTGACTGGTACAGACCGTGTGGGAGTTGAATGGTGACTGGTACAGACCGTGTGGGAGCTGTATGGTGACTGGTACAAACAGTGTGGTGACTGGTACAAACCGTGTGGGAGTTGAATGGTGACTGGTACAAACCGTGTGGGAGTTGAATGGTGACTGGTACAGACCGTGTGGGAGCTGTATGGTGACTGGTACAGACCGTGTGGGAGCTGAATGGTGACTGGTACAAACCGTGTGGGAGTTGAATGGTGACTGGTACAGACCGTGTGGGAGCTGAATGGTGACTGGTACAAACCGTGTGGGAGCTGTATGGTGACTGGTACAAACCGTGTGGGAGTTGAATGGTGACTGGTACAGACCGTGTGGGAGCTGAATGGTGACTGGTACAAACCGTGTGGGAGCTGTATGGTGACTGGTACAAACCATGTGGGAGTTGAATGGTGACTGGTACAGACCGTGTGGGAGCTAAATGGTGACTGGTACAAACCATGTGGGAGTTGAATGGTGACTGGTACAAACCGTGTGGGAGCTGTATGGTGACTGGTACAAACCATGTGGGAGCTGTATGGTGACTGGTACAAACCATGTGGGAGCTGTATGGTGACTGGTACAAACAGTGTGGTGACTGGTACAAACCGTGTGGGAGCTGAATGGTGACTGGTACAGACCGTGTGGGAGTTGAATGGTGACTGGTACAAACCGCGTGGGAGTTGAATGGTGGTACAAACCATGTGGGAGCTGAATGGTGACTGGTACAGACCGTGTGGGAGCTGTATGGTGACTGGTACAGACCGTGTGTGGGAGCTGAATGGTGACTGGTACAAACCATGTGGGAGCTGTATGGTGACTGGTACAAACCGTGTGGGAGCTAAATGGTGACTGGTACAAACCATGTGGGAGTTGAATGGTGACTGGTACAAACCGTGTGGGAGCTGTATGGTGACTGGTACAGACCGTGTGGGAGTTGAATGGTGACTGGTACAGACCGTGTGGGAGTTGAATGGTGACTGGTACAAACCATGTGGGAGCTGAATGGTGACTGGTACAAACCATGTGGGAGCTGAATGGTGACTGGTACAGACCGTGTGGGAGTTGAATGGTGACTGGTACAAACCATGTGGGAGCTAAATGGTGACTGGTACAGACCGTGTGGGAGTTGAATGGTGACTGGTACAGACCGTGTGGGAGTTGAATGGTGACTGGTACAAACCGTGTGGGAGTTGAATGGTGACTGGTACAGACCGTGTGGGAGCTGAATGGTGACTGGTACAGACCGTGTGGGAGCTGAATGGTGACTGGTACAAACCATGTGGGAGCTGAATGGTGACTGGTACAGACCGTGTGGGAGCTGAATGGTGACTGGTACAGACCGTGTGGGAGCTGAATGGTGACTGGTACAAACCTGTGGGAGCTGAATGGTGACTGGTACAGACCGTGTGGGAGTTGAATGGTGACTGGTACAGACCGTGTGGGAGTTGAATGGTGACTGGTACAGACCGTGTGGGAGCTGAATGGTGACTGGTACAAACCATGTGGAGCTGATGGTGACTGGTACAAACCGTGTGGGAGCTGAATGGTGACTGGTACAAACCGTGTGGGAGTGAATGGTGACTGGTACAGACCGTGTGGGAGTTGAATGGTGACTGGTACAAACCGTGTGGGAGTTGAATGGTGACTGGTACAGACCGTGTGGGAGCTGTATGGTGACTGGTACAGACCGTGTGGGAGTTGAGGGTGACTGGTACAGACCGTGGGGAGCTGAATGGTGACTGGTACAGACCGTGTGGGAGCTGAATGGTGACTGGTACAACCGTGTGGGAGCTGAATGGTGACTGGTACAGACCGTGTGGGAGTTGAATGGTGACTGGTACAAACCGTGTGGGAGCTGAATGGTGACTGGTACAGACCGTGTGGGAGTTTGAATGGTGACTGGTACAGACCGTGTGGGAGCTGCCGTGGAGCTAATGGTGACTGTACAAACCATGTGGGAGCTGTATGGTGACTGGTACAAACCGTGTGGGAGTTGAATGTGACTGGTACAACCGTGTGGGAGCTGAATGGTGACTGGTACAGACCGTGTGGGAGTGTATGGTGACTGGTACAGACCGTGTGGGAGTGAATGGTGACTGGTACAAACCTGTGGGAGTGTATGGTGACTGGGACAAACCTGTGGGAGTTGTGGTGACTGGTACAACCGTGTGGGAGTGAATGGTGACTGGTACAGACGTGTGGGAGCTGTATGGTGACTGGTACAGACCGTGTGGGAGTTGAATGGTGACTGGTACAAACCGTGTGGGAGTGAATGGTGACTGGTACAAACCTGTGGGAGTGTAATGGTGACTGGTACAAACCGTGTGGGAGCTGTAATGGTGACTGGTACAGACCGTGTGGGAGTTGTATGGTGACTGGTACAAACCGTGGGGAGTTGAATGGTGACTGGTACAAACCGTGTGGGAGTTGAATGGTGACTGGTACAAACCATGTGGGAGTTGAATGGTGACTGGTACAAACCGTGTGGGAGCTGTAATGGTGACTGGTACAGACCGTGTGGGAGTTGTATGGTGACTGGTACAAACCGTTGGGAGTGAATGGTGACTGGTACAAACCGTGTGGGAGTTGTATGGTGACTGGTACAAACCGTGTGGAGCTGTATGGTGACTGGTACAAACCGTGTGGGAGCTGAATGGTGACTGGTACAAACCGTGTGGGAGTGTATGGTGACTGGTACAAACCGTGTGGGAGCTGAATGGTGACTGGTACAGACCGTGTGGGAGTTGAATGGTGACTGGTACAGACCGTGTGGGAGCTGTATGGTGACTGGTACAAACCGTGTGGGAGCTGAATGGTGACTGGTACAAACCATGTGGGAGCTGTTGGTGACTGGTACAAACCGTGTGGGAGTGAATGGTGACTGGTACAAACCGTGTGGGAGCTGAATGGTGACTGGTACAGACCGTGTGGGAGCTGTATGGTGACTGGTACAAACCGTGTGGGAGTTGAATGGTGACTGGTACAAACCGTGTGGGAGCTGATGGTGACTGGGACAACCGTGTGAGTGATGGTGATGGTACAACCGTGGGACTGATGGTGACTGGTACAACGTAGCTGTATGGTGACTGGTACAAACCGTGTGGGATGAATGGTGACTGGTACAACCGTGTGGGAGCTGTATGGTGACTGGTACAAACGTGGAGCTGAATGTGACTGGTACAAACCGTGTGGGAGTGAATGGTGACTGGTACAAACCGTGTGGGAGCTGATGTGACTGGTACAACCGTGGGAGCTGAATGGTGACTGGTACAAACCGTGTGGGAGTGTATGGTGACTGGTACAAACCGTGTGGGACTGGTACAAACGTGTGGGAGCTATGGTGACTGTACAAACCGTGTGGGAGTTGTATGGTGACTGGTACAAACCGTGTGGGAGCTGTAATGGTGACTGGTACAAACCGTGTGGGAGTGTATGGTGACTGGTACAAACCGTGTGGGTGACTGTAATGGTGACTGGTACAAACCGTGTGGGACTGTATGGTGACTGGTACAAATGTGTGGACTGATGTGACTGGTACAAACGTGTGGAGTGATGGTGACTGGTACAAACCGTGTGGAGCTGATGGTGACTGGTACAAACCGTGTGGAGTGAATGGTGACTGTACAAACGTGTGGGAGCTGAATGGTGACTGGTACAAACCGTGTGGGAGCTGTAATGGTGACTGGTACAAACCGTGTGGGAGCTGTAGGTGACTGGTACAACGTGTGGGGTGTAAGGTGACTGTACAAACGTGTGGGAGCTGTATGGTGACTGGTACAAACCGTGTGGGAGCTGAATGGTGACTGGTACAAACCGTGGGAGCTGAATGGTGACTGGTACAAACGTGTGGGAGCTGATGGTGACTGGTACAACATGTAGGTGACAGTAAAAGGTTATGGTAAAAGGGTAGTAGATTATAGTGACGTGATGGTGGATAATACGTGTGCGAGGTGTGGATAGGTAAAACAGTTTCAAGTGACTTGGAACGTCTGGTTGGTATCGTGTAGGCGGTTTAGTTGAAAGTTAGGGTATGATACAAGATACGATCCAATCAATCATCCCCCAACTAAATATTTAAAACTCTCCCTAGAGTCAGCAGATAAAAGCACTGAACCTTGAGAGATAGTCAAAGAGAAGCAGGATGTGACGTAGAATGGGGTTAAACGATCAAATACAGTCAAGTTGTTTTTGTACTTACAAGGAGAACAAGGAGTACAGACCGTCGGTAATGTTGCCACGAGAATGTTGACAGGCCAGGTTCAAAATCCGGTCTATGTTTAATATCCCCAATAGAACAATATTAGTCTAGACTCTTTCAGGAACCAAATTATCTCCAGTGTGTTTGCATTGTTGTGTCGCCTTGCGGCAAACATTAGGAGAGCTCTCACTTAGGGTTGAAGGGTCAAAGTTGGACTGTGGAATATTATACAAGTGAGATGATCACTTTGCGCTTTACCAACTGTTCGAACTGAAAACTGTCCTACTATACTCTCAACAGTCGTACGATACAATATTGGGATATCACCCTAAAAAGATACCCTGATACTCCGATGTAACAATATAATACATTATTTTATTTTACTGGTAGTTGTGTGGACAGTGGACTTTGTTCCCTCCATTCAAAAAATACCAAGTGCATCATGTTAAGAATTATATCATGTGATTATTGTTACTAGTCCTAACATTTCTCCTTGGATTGACATTCACAGTTGAAATATCTCCTATAGTAATTTCTATTTGGATTGACATTCACAGTTGAAATATCTCCCATGATAATTTCTCCTTGGATTGACATTCACAGTTGAAATATCTCCTATAGTAATTTCTCCTTGGATTGACATTTACAGTTGAAATATCTCCTATAGTAATTTCTCTTGGATTGACATTTACAGTTGAAATATCTCCTATAGTAATTTCTCCTTGGATTTAAAGTTGACATTTTCTACTTGGATATAAAGTTGATATTTCTCTTTGTGATCAAGTTAGAAAACAAATTGTTCTATATTCAATAGTACAGTGAACTCATAGATAATAACAGTTGTTCACGTGGTTTAATACGTCAGTCTCACAATATCTGTTTTAAAAAAATCGGTACACCCTAGGTACTCGACCGATTACTTGGAATATACATTAAAATCACTTGAAATGATCTATTAAACAAAAAATCTTTTGAGAGTCTATCATATTGAAACAGATAACCAGAATGAGCCCCCATGTTCATAGGTTGTTCAACCTAGGTTCAGAAATGTCCACGACAAGTTTTGTTAAAATGTATCCACGATTTAGACAGTTGTCATGGGACTGACAAACAGACGATACGTCAAACGATTATGTTAAAACAGGATCTCGTTACGCTTAATTCCTAATAAATTGATTAATTAATGTTCTCGAGATTTAATGTTTTATAAGAAGAGACTTTGATCTGGCTGCTGGTGTAGTTGAATTTATGTTTTGTGGACCTGCGCGCTAGAATTTACAATTGAGTATCAAGCTTGGATCTTCTTAGTACATATAATCCTGTAAACAAAGTAGTAGGTATCCTGCCACATAAGATACAACTACAAGTAGGTATCCTGCCACATAAGATACAACTACAAGCGGCTATCCTGGAGGATGAAATACAATCCATCCACTATCGCTCCAGGCTGAACGGAATCCCCAGTGTTTGCGTTCTGTCATTCATGGGGATGCTGTGTGGTGCTTGTCGCAAACAAATGTTGGTTATTTTGGTTCAAAATTAGGGTGACGTCTACTTGTTCTACTTGTTAAAACACACACACAGAGTTAAGGGTGACGTCTACTTAGAGTCAATTTATGCACAAATAATGGTTCGGTAAACCGCACAAATTTTCTCGCTACTTTATTATCTCAAACTAGAGACGTAATGGAAAAAAGAGCCTCGTATTCCACCAAAGATAGTAAATGAAACAATATATACTGTTACAGAAACATATTGATAAAAAGTAGCACCTCTGCTCACCAAAGATCATAACAATCAACTTTCCAGACCTCCAGTTTAAAATATATTCACTCATATCTTGGAAAAATATATTTCAAATAAAGGTTTTTATTTATAATAGCCCCAAAAGTTTAGATATCCACTCATGTAAAGTACCCTCTAAGTCATCTTCCCGAAAAATGAGAGACGCCATTTTGTTTGTTATAATAAACATTGCCTATCTACTAATTTTAATAAAAATGGTTAAAGTTTATCTCGAGGAAATCGATGTTATCTCTTTTTAACCTTAATTATAAATTTAGGGTTGGATATCTCATTGAAAATATCCCTTTGGGGAAACTTGTGGGAACCTTGGACCCAGTTTTAACCAGGTCTGTAGGTTTAAGTTCTATGTCGATAGACAGACGGACAGACAGACAGACAGACGGACAGACAGACAGACAGACGGCATCAAGAAAACCACTCTTTAGGGTTCAGGGGTTCATGAAACATCGACATACATCAACATTTCAAATTAAATATTATTTTATTTGTTTTGGCGTTCACAATACTTTCTCTATCCGAGGGCTCGTAAGAAATAAAATCAAAAACAGGTCTTGCCAAAAAAAATGGACGTGTTTGTATTCTGTTTCGAATCGTGAAAGAGAAGAGAGAAATATTAGTTTTTTAATTAGGTGTTTAATTATGTATTAGAATATAGAGGAAATGTTGAGGAAGGCACGTGAGGAAAGAGGAGGAAATAATTTCCAGTTTTAACTCCAGACTCCAGTGGACCGGACAAGCCGAGACTGATGCACCCTACGGTTTTGAATAGGTAGAATTTATTCGGTCATAATAAATAATTTTTAAATAAATATATATAAATCTCCTAAAAGATATTATTCCACTCATCAATAAACAAATTAATTCTTTTAATCCTAAATTATAGGCCTACTCTTTATTTGACAATACGTTAATTAATTCGTGCAATTAACACACAGATAACTAATAACTTAGGATATCGTGAAATTAAATTCTTAGACTATGGTTAAATAGCTAGAAATTGTCCAGATCTAGGCGATTATACAATTCTTTGATTATATTAGTTAATTTTTTAAAAGAAAAATGTAAATATAGTTTTCCAATTGCTTAGGTAATTAATGTAATCTCTAATAAACACTAATTATTTTCGGTAATAGTTCCTTTTAATAATTGAAAACATATTATAATCACTTTATTAGCTGTTGTATCTTTATTTTTATTTTATAGCTGGTTTCAAAGAATGACCAGCGTCATCACCCCCTTAAGAAATGGTTTCTAACTGTTTTCGAAATGTTCTCTGTATACTGCCATTCTCCGGAGATAAGATAGTAAATAATAAACAGACTCAAGGGAATACACAGCCGGAGATACTTTGCTCGTCATACAAATTAACGAACATTCTTGATTTTACAATTCTTGAGGACATCCAGAGAGATGCTCAAAAATCAAGGAATTTTCCAACACTCGTTAATAGTATGATTATATTATCTAAGAAATGTATCGACGTTTCTCTATAGGAATACGTACAGTATTTACATACATGTGTAATGTTGGTGTTTGTTTTTGTCAATATGAATTAAAGTTTTAGTAAATTTGGTCAAAACCGGTTGAGAAATGTAGCTTTGCACAAGTCTATTGACGTTTTGTATTTGTCACTTGAGAAATTAAATTGTACAGCGCACAGCACAGACTTTCTTCCGCTCTTATCTTAAAATATACATTCACTAAAAACTCGTAAGATCGGTCAAACGAAATAATATCTCTATACATTGTTGTAGAAACATAGTCCAAAGATCGTAACGAAATAATATACCATGATAAGCTATTTTGTATCTCAAATAGTTGCAGAGAAATTATGAAAATTGGAAAATTTCCCTTATGTAAAGTTAATAGGTAATACTTTACAAAATGAAGGTATTCGTTCCAATATTTTCCATGCTGGGTGTTCGATTGCCTCCATCTCCCCCCTGGAAACTATGTTTCAAAAGGTTCTTACCATGCCGCTCCCCCTATAAGTACAGGAGGTGACAACTAAGGAGTGAGATGTTTGCGAGATCTCCCTTGTGACTGTAAACAATGTGACGGTGACCTTGACCTTGTGTATTACGTTAGAGATGTTTGTATCCTGAGAGGTCCACAGTGTCAACAGATGGTTGACCGTTCGATTGGACAACTGCGCAGCTATTTCAAGGAGGACCGGATGTTGACTAATATTCATAATGGCGCCAACTTGGATCATCTTTGCGTTGATTCGGAGGAAAACTCAACATTCGGGAATATTTTACGGAGAGATGTGATATTCCATAATAATGTGCATGTGGCTTTATACAGTACGATAGGAGGGTCACTGGTTCCTGGGACCACGCTTACAGGAATATTTGAACCACAACCATCTATGGACGCTTTGAGACGCACCGGTGGGCACGCGAACTAAACGTCAAGATCTTACAGTCTGGTCTCTCAGTGACAAGGAGGTCAAGGTTCGAATCTCATTTGGGAGTACTGGTGGAGTAATTTTTTTGTACTCCTTATTTCCTCCAAGAAAATGTGGGTGCATCTCCTCTGAATTCTACTTCTCTCACCCTTATTCCAAGAGTATAATTATTAGTGGAAAACACAACCAGACGATGAATATAAAAACGTCTACTCTGTTCGGAACAAACTTTTAGAAAATACAAATGTCTAATTATGTTACATTGTGGTCAAGCCAAAGGGGTCAAGGAGCCCCTACCGGCAGATTTAGGGAAGTGGAGGTGCATTGAAGTTCTTTGAATTGCTCTTCTCCGTCAGTTTTTGGAAAACAATATTTATCTAGAAACTATTTAGAGTTTGATACAAAGCCATATTTCAACTTCAACTTCGAGAATATCAGAGAGGGGGATTTATTCTAGGGTGGGGTAAATTATTTCCAGGTGAGGCAGTGCCCCCCTACCCCTACCTACTGGTATGAGGTGTGCTGCCCTAGGTTAAGTTACAAGTCACAACCCTTGGCTCAGAAAGCCGACTGAAATGGAAAAGACCGCAAGCTCAGGTGTGTTCAGTTTTTTTGACAAAAAATATTTTTGGTGAAAATAAATCAAATATTGCTCTTGTATGAACACAGAAACACATTTTGATATCAACAGTTGTTGATTATCTCTCTAATTTAAACAGGACTTGTTCTCTTCATTTAAAAAATTTCTGTTCAAAGTCCACAAGGCCCACGACACATGTTCAAGACGTGTTGAGTTTCACTCCACATAAATGACTAATGTTGCATGGATAAAACTCTGAGCTACATATTTTGCAGACTGTTATATAATAGCTAGTTATTGGAGGACTGTACCCTTTGTATTGGACTGTACACCAAGCTGCTCCAAGCTGGGTTCAATGACCGTCCTTGCTTCTATTATCTATCATTACAAGTTGGTTGTATCATCAATGGTTTCCTCACCATCCACTGTTACATCCTTTTACCTACGCTTTCATTTTGTTCGTGATCCGGTAAAGCTCAGCCCATATCATCCTGTTCTTCTAACCTAAGTTACTCAGAGCCACATCATCCTGTTCTTCTAACCTCAGTTTCTCAGAGCCATATCATCCTGTTCTTCTAACCTCAGTTGCTCAGAGCCATATCATCCTGTTCTTCTAACCTCAGTTGCTCAGAGCCATATCATCCTGTTCTTCTAACCTAAGTTGCTCAGAGCCATATCATCCTGTTCTTCTGACCTTAGTTACTCAGAGCCATATCATCCTGTTCTTCTATCCTAAGTTGCTCAGAGCCATATCATCCTGTTCTTCTAACCTCAGTTGCTCAGAGCCATATCATCCTGTTCTTCTAACCTAAGTTGCTCAGAGCCATATCATCCTGTTCTTATAACCTAAGTTGCTCAGAGCCATATCATCCTGTTCTTCTAACCTTAGTTACTCAGAGCCATATCATCCTGTTCTTCTAACCTAAGTTGCTAAGAGCCATATCATCCTGTTCTTCTAACCTAAGTTGCTCAGAGCCATATCATCCTGTTCTTCTAACCTCAGTTGCTCAGAGCCATATCATCCTGTTCTTCTAACCTCAGTTGCTCAGAGCCATATCATCCTGTTCTTCTAACCTCAGTTGCTCAGAGCCATATCATCCTGTTCTTCTAACCTTAGTTACTCAGAGCCATATCATCCTGTTCTTCTAACCTAAGTTGCTCAGAGCCATATCATCTGTTCTTCTAACCTCAGTTGCTCAGAGCCATATCATCCTGTTCTTTTAACATCATTTGCTCAGAGCCATATCATCCTGTTCTTCTAACCTCAGTTACCTCAGAGCCATATCATCCTGTTCTTCTAAGCTCAGTTGCTCAGAGCCATATCATCCTGTTCTTCTAACCTCAGTTGCTCAGAGCCATATCATCCTGTTCTTCTAACCTAAGTTGCTCAGAGCCATATCATCCTGTTCTTCTAACCTCAGTTGCTCAGAGCCATATCATCCTGTTCTTCTAACCTAAGTTGCTCAGAGCCATATCATCCTGTTCTTCTAACCTTAGTTACTCAGAGCCATATCATCCTGTTCTTCTAACCTAAGTTGCTCAGAGCCATATCATCCTGTTCTTCTAACCTAAGTTGCTCAGAGCCATATCATCCTGTTCTTATAACCTAAGTTGCTCAGAGCCATATCATCCTGTTCTTCTAACCTTAGTTACTCAGAGCCATATCATCCTGTTCTTCTAACCTAAGTTGCTAAGAGCCATATCATCCTGTTCTTCTAACCTAAGTTGCTCAGAGCCATATCATCCTGTTTTTTCTAAACCTCAGTTTGCTCATGAAGCCATATCATCCTGTTCTTCTAACCTCAGTTGCTCAGAGCCATATCATCCTGTTCTTCTAACCTCAGTTGCTCAGAGCCATATCATCCTGTTCTTCTAACCTCAGTTACTCAGAGCCATATCATCCTGTTCTTCTAACCTAGTTGCTCAGAGCCATATCATCCTGTTCTTCTAACCTCAGTTGCTCAGAGCCATATCATCCTGTTCTTTTAACTCATTGCTCAGAGCCATATCATCCTGTTTTCTAACCAAGTTGCTCAGAGCCATATCATCCTGTTCTTCTAAGCTCAGTTGCTCAGAGCCATATCATCCTGTTCTTCTAACCTCAGTTGCTCAGAGCCATATCATCCTGTTCTTCTAACCTCAGTTGCTCAGAGCCATATCATCCCGTTCTTCTAACCTAGTTGCTCAGAGCCATATCATCCTGTTCTTCTAACCTAAGTTGCTCAGAGCCATATCATCCTGTTCTTCTAACCTTAGTTACTCAGAGCCATATCATCCTGTTCTTCTAACCTAGTTGCTCAGAGCCATATCAGTTCCTACCTCAGTTTCAAGAAAATTGTTGTTATATTCAGAGCATATAAACCCCTTGACGGAAATCCCCTGAACGTAATCCAGGCACGAGTTTGAATGTGTTTGCATTACCCAAGAGAAGTGTTTTGTGTCATCAAGTTGACCTTCACGTTAAATTGGTGCCGTTTTCTCGGCCAAGTGGTCAGGAAGGCCAACTTCATCTAGATTTTTTTAAAAAGGAAACTTATTCTGATGGATCCTGTTGTCCTATTAGACCAGTTGGTCTCAAACTCAAGTTAGCCGAACACAAACTCGGCGAGTGTTGCGGGCCAGTCTATATAAACAAGTTCGCTTCAACCCATACTTCGTTTTGCAGCGCAGCTTACTACCCGTCCGGATCTTGTACATTTTATTAGCGCCGCGTGTTACTACCTGCTCAGGTTGTACGCTTATGTACTAATTACACTAATGGGTTAGGGATTAGGAAGGCCTAATTTAAAGGAAATGCACCCGCATTTGTGTGGAGGGAGAGTGGAAAACCATTTAGGGAAACCACCCTCAGTGCACCCGACCGGGATTGAACCCCGATCTCCCCGTCTTCGGCAGTCTAGTCCAACACGAGAGTAGCGCGTTAGACCACGAGGCCACCGAAGCGGGTCTGTACATTTTAATCCCGCCAGTGTGTAAGGGATGAGGAAGATATAATTTAGAGGAAATGTAATCGCATTTAAGAGGAGGAAATGTGAGGAACCAAATAGGAAAGACCATCCTTTGTACATCTTGCTGGATCGAACACTGACCTCCTTACACCGGCAAACTAGACCAGAAGAGTAGACTTTTAATCCACGTAGCCACCGATGTACGTCTATAGTAAATACTCGATGCTCTGTATCCAAACCATAATTATTAATGTATATGTTAATATTTTTATCGACCCGGATGGAATCGAACCACGGGCTATCAAAGCTAGACTGAGACACTATCACCTGACAGGGCAAGGACTTGTTACTGATAATTTGGTTAAACTCCCGTCAGGGTAAAACAGTAAGACACTAAACACCTAGTTTAAAAACACCTATACACCTCTATGAATATTTAAAATACACTAGGTTTTAGTTGACATCGCCGACGTCATTGAAATTATAAAAATATGTGTATTAATTTGGACTGAGTTTCTGTACTAGCCCCTGATTATGTCCACGCACCAACTACAAATACAAACTACGGATCATTCTCAAGCAGGACAAATCCCAATGAAAAATAATTCGGCCGTGTCAGGAATCGAACTAGAGAACCTGAAGTCAGAAGGTAGACCAGCCGAGTTTGTCAGTCTGCTCATAAAACCTTAAAAGAGTATATTCCATTAATGAGGGAACGAATATACCATCAACTGATTTAACAAATAAAGCTCCAGTCGCACTTTAAAGCATTAATATGTTTTTTTAATATAACTCTGAGTTAATTTCTTCTCAAAGTTCCGAACGATAACTAATTATTATTTTCATTCAAGATAAATGATTGCCAGTTCCAACAAATCAAAGATGTTCTTTCTCTTGTTATTTAGATTGACGTCATCCAAAGCTGTTAACTAATTAACCAGGCTTAAAAGAGGAAATTTAAAAATAAAGAAAGTTTTGTTTTATCTTCTTTGAGGGGCCACTGGGATAGAGCTCGAAAGGCTCATGAACCAGATTTAGGTTTCGAGAGGAAAATATACTCGTACGAATACCGTGAAAGTGCGTAAAGGTCAAAATAAGTCGTGTTTTTACTGTTGGCGAGTGGGAAACCACTTAGTAAAAAACACCCTCAATTCACCCAGTCGGGAATCGAACGAGGGTCACTGTCAATCCTGTCCGTGGAAAGAGCTACGTTCTAAACCGTGTGACCACCCAGGCAGTGAGTGTTAGAGTGTTGTGGTGAGTGTTGTGGTGGTGTGTGTGTAGAGTGTGTGTGTGTGTGTGTGTGTGAATGATCACTCCACACACACAAAGAGCAGATATTGCTCCTGGTTTCTGTGCTGATGTGTTTGGTTCCAATCCAGGAGAGTGCAATCCTAGCCTATACAAACGTATTGTCCTAATAGTTCTAGCCACTGCATGATGTACAAGCTGTAACATGTTGTAACATGTCCTGACCATGACAGAAGGAGGTTGTTCTGTATAAAACTACCCCTCCCTCCAACCCCTATAAGAGACGTGCTGAAGGTTGTGATTCACCCCTCCTGCCCCTTGTCTAAAGAAGGAAACAGGTGCTGACCCATCATCCTTTGGAATTTCGAGAGGTTGGGGAACTTTTACATCCTTTTCATGTCCTGGCAGCTGCGGATATACATAATATTTTTTTTTTACTGCAGATTTATTTCCAAAGAAATGGTACGGACTGGTTTTTACGTGTCACGCACGGATTCTGGGGAACAATAACTTTTGGAGCGATAGAGCCGCGTTTCGAGGAAGATATCAAAAGTTCCGACATTTCAAGGAAGTATGCAAAGCATTTATTTTAATGAAGTGCTTTGTTTTTTTGTTCAGTAAGATTGCATCTAGTCTTGATATTTCTTGGTAGAAGTCGTACTGAAGGACCATCTGTCTTTTATTTGACACGTGCGATATTCAAATCATCTCATAAAGTGTATAAAAACACAACTCATTTTTATGAGTGAAACTTTGCATGGAGCAAAAAAATTCAATTTTGAGTGTTTTATAAAGTATTTGGTTCAGTTTTTATAGAATTGATTGAAAGTATATTACTTATTTTACTGTTTATATAAATATTTAATCTTTTTCATAAGAACAATTTTTTTTTTTTACTTTACAGCTGCGACACTAAATAAAATCATATTTGCTCGGACATTTTTGAGAAATAGATTCTCTGTTATTTAGTTTAATATCCTGGTGGAGTGAATTCAATATGAACTGGAGGGAAGGGGGGACAATCCATTCTAGTTTCATTTGATGATGACGTGGAGGTCGGGGTTCGAAGCCTGGCCGAGTCTACTAAGGTTAGGTTTTCCATAAGTGATTTCCCACTCATCCTCCACGAAAATGTGGTCACTTTTACTTTAAATTCTACCTTCCTCGGGTCAGTTCCATTAGCAAAATTTGAATGTAATCTGGATGGTTTGAATTATTTTTAAAAAAAAATTTGTCACGTTGACAAATTGCCAGAGCTACCGACATAGGCCTACTATAACTAAGAATGTGTTTTCTACTCTCTTTCCACGCACATGCTGATTCTTTCCTCCTTGGGTTGAGTTTAAACCGTCATTTGTTTGTGGATCTTTGACTTTGGGCCAGTTTCATAGTCAGACTTAGTACGCCTCAAGTGCGGCGCTATACTAAATACAAGACGTCACCTACCTGAAATTGAATGGAATGGGCGGGCCAGTTTAATATGCGAAACTAGCCCATTACATTTTGGTCTAGGTAGGTGTTGTCTTGTATTTAGTATCGACTCGCACTTTAGGCGTACTAGGTTTGACTATGAAACTGGCCCTTAGAGGCTGAGAACATTGGCCCCTGCCATGGTACAGAGCTCGGAGACGTTCATATCGCCCTTCTGAATAGGTCTAGTCTGACTTACCAAGGGACAATGATCAAGTAGGTCCAAGTCGCTAATAGCCCGAGTGTGCCCGCTTAAAGTGTCAAATGGACTAGGAGATCCAACACCAGCAGACCCTGGTTCGATCATAATCTAGTATATATTTGTGTGAGTGTTTCTGGGTAGAGTATTTTGCCATGTGTGTTGTTGTTTTAGGTTAGTTTGTAAGTCGTGTTCCGATATATCCTGTGTTTAGAGAGTGCGTGGCACGGAATTTTTAGCCCCCTCGAAATTATCGTAATCAATGATCCACATCTGACAGCAGATAGCCCGTGACGTCATAGATCTCATGTGTACGTGACCCGCGTCAGGTGATCCTGAGAGCGAGCTCTGATTGGTCAGCCTCTGAGGCGGGCCTCCGTCTCCCCCTTACCTCCCCTCGTCTATATGCCCCCTCCGTCCCTTTGCCATCTTTCCGAGAGGTCTTCTAACCACTCAGCTGTCAGGGAATCTTCATGTTTTACACCACGTTCACACGGGCCGATGTTTCTGTACTCAATTCAGAGATGAATTCAGTACAAGTCAACTGCCACCGTGTGGACAACCAGCCTTGATGATAACTATTAGCAAGCTGTCTTGATTACCTTGTCTTTCAAACAAAAGTTTGTTTTATTATGAAATATCTTTGTCATGAAAATGTTCATTTGTTTTACAAATAATGAATGAAACATTTTTAAGTATGTCTGGGCTGATTCCTTTTTATATCTTCAAATATGGAACAACTTATTGTTGTGTTTATATTAATATTCAGGTGAAACATGGTTTTGTGAGCATGTCATATAAGTAGTGATTATAGTGATTCGGGAAGGTCAAATAATGTGCCCTCCCCCTATTTGGAAATTCAGTCACGTCCATGTGTCAAAAACCATTTTCTGAAAATAGTTTTATTTTTGTTGGTAGCCCAAGCTATTCCAAATATAATAACTATGAAAACAATGAGCGTCTCTTCTCTGGTTTTAACTTGATAGTTTCTATCGTTGTTTCAGTACAAGTTTCTCTACTGAAACATCGCTGGTATTTGTATGGAGGCATCAGTAAGGACAGGACAATGAGTCACGAGCTCCTGGTAATAATATGGAGAGTATGGGGGCAAGGAGGTGTTTAGGGGGGGAGGGGGGGCAGGCTGATGTAACACCACGAGGTCCTTAGTCCAGACACAGTTTCAAGGAGGTGTTTGGGGGGGGCTGATGTAACACCACGAGGTCCTTAGTCCAGACACAGTTTCAAGGAGGTGTTTGGGGGGGCTGATGTAACACCACGAGGTCCTTAGTCCAGACACAGTTTCAAGGAGGTGTTTGGGGGGGCTGATGTAACACCACGAGGTCCTTAGTCCAGACACAGTTTCAAGGAGGGGTTTGGGGGGGGGGGCGGGCTGATGTAACACCACGAGGTCCTTAGTCCAGACACAGTACACAGTTTCAAGGAGGTTGTTTGGGGGGGCTGATGTAACACCACGAGGTCCTTAGTCCAGACACAGTACACAGTTTCAAGGAGGTGTTTTGGGGGGGGCTGATGTAACACACGAGGTCCTTAGTCCAGACACAGTTTCAAGGAGGTGTTTGGGGGGGCAGGCTGATGTAACACCACGAGGTCCTTAGTCCAGACACAGTTTCAAGGAGGTGTTTGGGGGGGGCTGATGTAACATCACGAGGTCCTTAGTCCAGACACAGTTTCAAGGAGGGTGTTTGGGGGGGCAGGCTGATGTAACACCACGAGGTCCTTAGTCCAGACACAGTACACAGTTTCAAGGAGGTGTTTGGGGGGGGCTGATGTAACACCACGAGGTCCTTAGTCCAGACACAGTAACAGTTTCAAGGAGGTGTTTGGGGGCAGGCTGATGTAACACCACGAGGTCCTTAGTCCAGACACAGTACACAGTTTTCAAGGAGGTGTTTGGGGGGGGCTGATGTAACACCACGAGGTCCTTAGTCCAGACACAGTACACAGTTTCAAGGAGGTGTTTGGGGGGGGCTGATGTAACACTACGAGGTCCTTAGTCCAGACACAGTACACAGTTTCAAGGAGGTGTTTGGGGCAGGCTGATGTAACACCACGAGGTCCTTAGTCCAGACACAGTACACAGTTTCAAGGAGGTGTTTGGGGGGGGCTGATGTAACACCACGAGGTCCTTAGTCCAGACACAGTTTCAAGGAGGTGTTTGGGGGGGCTGATGTAACACCACGAGGTCCTTAGTCCAGACACAGTTTCAAGGAGGTGTTTGGGGGGGGGGGCAGGCTGATGTAACACCACGAGGTCCTTAGTCCAGACACAGTTTCAAGGAGGTGTTTAGGGGGGGGCAGGCTGATGTAACACCACGAGGTCCTTAGTCCAGACACAGTTTCAAGGAGGTGTTTGGGGGGGGCTGATGTAACACCACGAGGTCCTTAGTCCAGACACAGTTTCAAGGAGGTGTTTGGGGGGGGGGCAGGCTGATGTAACACCACGAGGTCCTTAGTCCAGACACAGTTTCAAGGAGGTGTTTGGGGGGGCAGGCTGATGTAACACCACGAGGTCCTTAGTCCAGACACAGTTTCAAGGAGGTGTTTAGGGGGGGGCAGGCTGATGTAACACCACGAGGTCCTTAGTCCAGACACAGTTTCAAGGAGGTGTTTGGGGGGGGGCAGGCTGATGTAACACCACGAGGTCCTTAGTCCAGACACAGTTTCAAGGAGGTGTTTAGGGGGGGGCAGGCTGATGTAACACCACGAGGTCCTTAGTCCAGACACAGTTTTGGAGAATACCACCCACCTCTCAAAGGACACAAAAGAAATCTCCTTCTAGAACATTTTGTTGTGTTGTCAATGGTGGACTTTTATTTTTTTTATGAATGAAACCTGTTGGTGGAAAAGAAGTGGGATACTAAAGGAAGGGGGTAAAGGGAGTTAGGGGGGGAGGGGAAAATATGCGCGCTCCGTGTGTGTATGTTATTTGGTGCAACAGAGGCACATGGGATGTTAGATTTGTTTTATTGGCCTTGAAATACCACAAAGCTTCATTTTGAAAAACAGCGTCCACATCAATATACAAAAATACAAACGTTGATGGTTTTGTAACGTTAGTTTTGTACCGCCTTTTGGTACACGTGCGCGTCCAACTCATTCTAATTGGGGATTAGGAAGATAGAATTGATAGGAAGTGCAACCTCATTCGTATGTAGGTATATTGGTAAATCATTTAAAACTGACCCCTTTTCCCTCATGGTCGGGATTTGAAGCCCAACCTCTCCATTACCAGCAATAGAGATTAGGTGAGCCTGACACTTAGTCCGCGTGTCCACCAAGTCAAGTGCTGGGGTTTGAGGTAAGGATCCCACGAACCATCTAGGCCTACTTCTGTTTTGAAAATGTCTCCCCCTACTCCCTTTTTGAAAACTATCACAATCATACAAATATTACAGAGTAGAGGCAAAAATTGGGGTACAACTTGATATTAAAAAGGTAATAACGTTTATTAAAAGTGACCCTAAAATACCCAATTTGAAAAAAATTATAAACAATAGCTTTAAGACATTATACTGTATCACTACTAAAATAATAAACAATAGCTTTGAGACATTATACTGTATCACCTACTAAAAAAAGAAACAATATATTTGAGACATTATACTGTATCACCTACTAAAATAATAAACAATAGCTTTGAGACATTATACTGTATCACCTACTAAAATAATAAACAATAGCTTTGAGACATAATACTGTATCACCTACTAAAAAAAGAAACAATAGCTTTGAGACATTATACTGTATCACCTACTAAAAAAAGAAACAATATCTTTGAGACATTATACTGTATCACCTACTAAAAAAAAAACAATAGCTTTGAGACATTATACTGTATCACCTACTAAAAAAAGAAACAATATATTTGAGACATTATACTGTATCACCTACTAAAATAATAAACAATAGCTTTGAGACATTATACTGTATCACCTACTAAAATAATAAACAATAGCTTTGAGACATTATACTGTATCACCTACTAAAATAATAAACAATAGCTTTGAGACATTATACTGTATCACCTACTAAAATAATAAACAATAGCTTTGAGACATTATACTGTAGCACCTACTAAAGAGAGAGTGAATTTTGAGCCATTGCTCATGGACACATATGGAAGGGTTCTAGATGGAAGAACATTTGTTGAGAGGAGATAAAAAATTACTAAAACAATGATCATACGTCAAGTCGTGGGTTCTACAACTGTCACTTTCGATATAGATTGTTAATATCTATAAAATAACAATAGGGTATGGCTTATGTTGACCACACAATAATGTTTGTATTTTCTAGAAGTCTATTTCTACCAAAATCTAAACGTAGTTTCCAGTTCCTAACAGGGAGAAGGGGGGAAATGGTCGAGGGGGGGTTGGTGTGTCATAAAGTCCCCTTGTGGTCATTCTGGCTCGTAGGGACCGTGTGGTTGGTGTGTCATAAAGTCCCCTTGTGATCATTCTGGCTCGTAGGGACCGTGTGGTTGGTTGTGTCATAAAGTCCCCTTGTGATCGTTCTGGCTCGTAGGACGTGTGGTTGTGGTCATAAGTCCTTGTGATCTTGGCTCGTAGGACGTGTGTGTGTCATAAAGTCCCCTTGTGATCATTCTGGCTCGTAGGGACCGTGTGGTTGGTGTGTCATAAAGTCCCCTTGTGTCATTCTGGCTCGTAGGGACCGTGTGGTTGGTGTGTCATAAAGTCCCTTGTGTCATTCTGGCTCGTAGGGACCTGTGGTTGGTGTGTCTAAAGTCCTCTTCTGTGTGATTCATAAAGTCCCCTTGTGGTCATTCTGGCTCGTAGGGACCTGTGGTTGGTGTGTCATAAAGTCCCCTTGTGATCATTCTGGCTCGTAGGGACCGTGTGGTTGGGTGTCATAAAGTCCCCTTGTGATCTTCTGGCTCGTAGGACCGTGTGGTTGGTGTGTCATAAAGTCCCCTTGTGATCATTCTGGCTCGTAGGGACCATGTGGTTGGTGTGTCATAAAGTCCCCTTGTGATCATTCTGGCTCGTAGGGACCAAGAGCGTGTGGACTTGACGAGTTGTTCCTCTGACCTCGGGAGATGAATGGAAGTGTTTGTGGTCTGTACAAGCTCGGCGCGTGGGACCTACTGACAGACGTGTTACGCTCGAGATAACACGTGTTTACTAGGAGTATGAGGCAACATCGCCAGCTGCTCTCAAGACGCCGCCATTTGGAATCTTTCCTTCACTCAGTCAAACCCCTGAGTCACTTCTGACCCTCTCTCTCACACACACCACCAGACTGCCGAACTCAGGGTCACCGCTGACTTGGTAGAGCGGGGTTCGATCCCTGACGAGTTCATCGAGTGTTTATTTCCCCACAACATGTTTTCCCCAGCCAAGCCCCGCCGGTCGCCCTTCATTTATTTTAAAATGGTTTCGTTCTCATGTCGAGCTTGTATTGGCTGTTAGGTCTAATTTAACTATCTGGACCCCGCTTTGGTGGCCGCACTGTTCAAGGCGCTAATCTCGCAGTAGACTTGGCATACGATGATGGGGAGATCGAGGTTCGAATCTCGGTCAGGTGTACTGAGGGTGTTTTCCCCAAAACTGTTTTACACTCTCCCTCCACGTAGACGCGTGTACATTTCATCTCAATTTAACCTTCCTCATCCCTCAAACCATTAGAGTAATTAGTACAAAGGCGTATAACCCTAATGGTTAGTAAGACGCGGTAATAATCTATAAACACAACGCCCATACCCCGCTAGTTGATGTATCACTTTATAAAAAGAGACTGATTCATTACAATTCCAGCTCTCCTTGAGAGTCGAACCTAGAACCATTCAGCTTTGCGACACTTATGAAGAAAATGCACCCTCAATTGATGAATAGTTAATTATGTTGCATGGAAAATGTAATGTTACTAAATTGGTTTGGCTTTATAGGTTATTTTAGCATAGCCTGTTATACTCTTTATTTTACATGACATCAATGAATCGTTACATTTAAACACAACCTCCTACTGCTCACAAACACAACTTCCTACTGCTCACAAACACAACCTCCTACTGCTCACAAACACAACCTCCTACTGCTCACAAACACAACTTCCTACTGCTCACAAACACAACCTCCTACTGCTCACAAACACAACTTCCTACTGCTCACAAACACAACCTCCTACTGCTCACAAACACAACTTCCTACTGCTCACAAACACAACCTCCTACTGCTCCCAAACACAACCTCCTACTGCTCACAAACACAACCTCCTACTGCTCACAAACACAACCTCCTACTGCTCACAAACACAACTTCCTACTGCTCACAAACACAACCTCCTACTGCTCACAAACACAACCTCCTACTGCTCACAAACACAACTTCCTACTGCTCACAAACACAACTTCCTACTGCTCACAAACACAACCTCCTACTGCTCACAAACACAACCTCCTACTGCTCACAAACACAACCTCCTACTGCTCACAAACACAACCTCCTACTGCTCACAAACACAATAATGACCAACATGTGTTTTACCATGTCATAGATTACAGATATCACAGCACTGCCCAGGGTATTAAAGTTAAGGTCCAATCACTGAACATTCCAGAAAATAACGAGAGATTTCACCCCAAAGGTGTGACGGCGGTGTTGAGACGTCTTATTGGATGGTTGTGTGGCGCATGAAAACATGAATAAACCTTCAGTTCGGTACGGTGGTCACGCCTACCAAGGCGTAAGTCATGTCCTGTCAGACTGGCTCATGGTGGCTAGGTCAGGGTTCGAATATAGGCAAGGCGTTTAGAAGAATAGTTTCCTCCACAAAACCATGAGTACAGTTTGTCTTCCGCCATTAGTGTAAATATCCCAGACGGGGAACATCAAGTTCTCCATTTGCAAACAAATTCAAATTGTTCAGTAAACGAATAATTTTTGAAACTAAATGAACAGCAAGGCCGTAGCCAGGGGGAGGTTTTGGGGGTTCAAACCCCCCCTGAAATTTTATGAACAAAATATATAGGGCTTTATTTATGGTTCAAACAATATCAAAATTAAGATACAAGTACAATTTAGGGGGCTTTGTTGCCATAAAAAACACTTCAGATAGCTTCTAGAGGTGTTTATCATCTAGAATTTTTTTCTAGCTTCCGGCAATTGGGGGATATGCCCACCAACCCCCCTCCCCCCCGAAATTATTGGCTAGCTACGACCTTGATGAACAGCTCCATTGATGACAGTTATTTGAACAATTGATTGCATAAATGTTTATTTCTGTTCTGTTACATCTCGACCTTGAGTAGTTCATATTTGCACTCCCTGGCGCCGAGACGGAAGATTACAAATGGCTGGCGTCCTTTCCCCCGAAATAATATTATCAAATCAGGAAGTATAGATATGGGAATGTTTTCCAAGTATTATGAGATGTTGAACATAAACTAATATTTATTGTTCAATAACAATGTTCGGCCTTACACCACATTACAGAAAATATGTCGATAAAAAAAGATTGATTTTTATTTAAATTTTCATATTTTCCATAACATAATTTTTTTCAAGTAAAAAAATCATAAAAATTAACTTAGAAATTCAGAGATATTTTATCTCTTATTGACTGACTCATTGATTTAATTACCACTATTTAAGTCTTGTAGTTTTAAGCTTTTTCATCAACTTACGTAACGATAAACTTAAATCCTCTAATTAAAAACAACCTAAGCCATCAAAATTATGTTATTTCTAGACTATATTAATTTGATAATCTTAGCCCATTAAAAAGCATAAAACATATATATATATATATATGGACACTTGAATAACCAGAGTTGACTATACAACGTTCCACCCTTAGATTGCAGTCCAGGTCTTATAGTTGTCAGTTCTTACCGCTAGAGAATGGCAATAAGACTCTTTTCACATCCAAAACTTGTCAATATAAAGATGTGTAATGTGATTATATTTATATAAAGTACATACATTTTATGATAATACTTTGAAATTATATTGATGTCACTTTTATTAAAATAATTGAGACTAATAAATATTATTTTAAGCTCACTTTAGAACGCCACTGTACGAGTAGATAATTGCTTGACAAATTAACACTGAAAACTATGAATAAATAATAACTCAATAAAATAACTAATAATAAAACTAATAATACATATACACCAGCTTTGGTGGTCAAATGGTCCAGGGATTCTTTTTTGCAATAGACTGGACTGTCGATGACAGGGAGTTCGGGGTTTGAATACCAGTCGGGTGTACTTAGGGTATTTTCCTAAATGTTTTCCCTCTCTCCTTCCACGCAAATTCGGGTACACTTCTTATAAATTCAATTTTCCCCTTCCTAACACAGTATAATTACTACATAGGCGTAGGCTTATAACCTGAACAGATAGTGAGAACCTAGAAATATACTCCTGAAGTATCCCAACCCAAACCTAGATACCAAAGAACAATCTCCTATAACCTAGATCCCAGAGAACAATCTCTTAGAACCTAGATTCCAGAGAACAATCTCCTATAACCTAGATTCCAGAGAACAATCTCCTATAACCTAGATCCCAGAGAACAATCTCCTATAACCTAGATCTCAGAGAACAGTCACCTAGAACCTAGATCTCAGAGAACAGTCACCTAGAACCTAGATGTTATCAGCACTTTAGGTCAAGAGAAGGACGAATGCTGAGTGATAACATTCATGTCTCATTTCACAATCCAATGTCAATTGTTTCGTCTGATAATAATTCCAATGTTATCGGTACCTGCATTGGTGGGCACGCGGGCCAAACGTCAGGATCTGTCTAGTCTGATCAACTGGTTACTGGGAGGTTGGGGTTCGAATCAGGGTTGGGTATTTTTCCTGAATGATTACTCACTGGGTAGGTTTCTTATGAAATTCCATCTTACTCCACTAGCGAATATCCCGAACAGGTACTAAGACTAGGTGGGAAAAAAGTTGTTGTACTCATTAAAGTTGAACTAATACATCATTTTTTAAAATGTAGGTAAAAGATGTTGACCAACAACATTTGGCATTTGCTCAAAGAAAAACACTCATATGTTGAAATAAATTTATAATCTTGAATATATACTATTATTCAAATATAAAATATTGTTTTTAAATCTTTAGATATCAAACCCTATCGGTCAAACTGTTCTAAAATCTCTTTTTAAATCAGCTAAAAAGTGCTAATTACTTACATTTAATTTTGAAATAAAAAAAATATTACATTTTTTTTATCTTTTACAGAAGTTGGACCATGAAAGACGCATCAAGACAACATTCCCCTGATTTGAAGGAGCAGAAATTATCATTTATATTAAGTGACAAAGTTTTATTTTCGTATTATAGTTGCAATTAATATTGTTATAATGAAAATATTTGTAGTTGATTTATAAAAAACGTACATTTTATTTGATAGTTATTCACTCAGAACCTTGCCAGATAACAGCAGGTTTTATTCTGAATATGCAGTGCAGACTGCTCTTATTTTATTGAAGTTATAAGACCACTGTAGTAAGTGTGGAATATATTGGATCAATTAATTAAAATATATGTTCAGATACATCACCTAACAGCATTTAAATACAGTGTATTATGAACTGACGGGCTGCTGTTATGTAGCGGGCGCCGCCCGTCGTGCTAGCTCCGCGCCTCCTAGTGGGAACATGATTGGCGTTCGGGCTCGGTGTAAGCGTTGTTTTCAACATATAAACAATCAACAAATATGATTTCATACGGCACTATACGTTCTACAACTTTGGTTCCAGGTAAAAGTTTCATAAGAACAAAAATAACGCCGCAAAATAAAACATTGTTTAATATTAGCTATAACAAGTCTCTTTTTTACTGTATACACTATTATTTAGGCTACTCGTAGACCTAAACCATAATATATATATATTTTATATTATAGAGGAATTCAATAGAAATTCTATGACATAAATTAGGTTTCTATATGACTAATGGTTCTCGAGATATTTAATTTTAAGTGAAACCTTACAATCGCGAGAGTTTATCCAAGATGGCGGATTTTCCCGGGATGGCAACACTTGGGAATTTTCAGAGAATGCAGAGAGATATATACTGAATACATTCCAATAAGTTTCATTTTGTTATTAATTTTGTGCGGGTCAAATTCTAACATTCCTGTACTAGCTGTAGTCGTCTGGAACCAACAGAGGAGAGCCTTCTGTTCATATTATGGAACATATCAACAACTGTAGTCTACTGGAACCAACAGAGGAGAGCCTCCTGTTCATATTATGGAACATATCAACAACTGTAGTCTACTGGAATCAACAAGAGAGCCTTCTGTTCATATTATGGAACATATCAACAACTGTAGTCTACTGGAACCAACAGAGAGCCTTCTGTTCATATTATGGAACATAACAACTATAGTCGTCTGGAACCAACAGAGGCGAGCCTTCTGTTCATATTATGGAACATATCAACAACTGTAGTCATCTGGAATCAACAGAAAGCCTTCTGTTCATATTATGGAACATATCAACAACTGTAGTCTACTGGAACCAACAGAGAGCCTCCTGTTCATATTATGGAACATAACAACTATAGTCTACTGGAACCAACAGAGGAGAGCCTCCTGTTCATATTATGGAACATATCAACAACTGTAGTCTACTGGAACCAACAGAGAGCCTTCTGTTCATATTATGGAACATATCAACAACTATAGTCTACTGGAATCAACAGAGAACCTTCTGTTCATATTATGGAACATAACAACTATAGTCATCTGGAACCAACAGAGAGCCTTCTGTTCATATTATGGAACATATCAACAACTATAGTCTACTGGAACCAACAGAGAGCCTTCTGTTCATATTATGGAACATATCAACAACACTTCTCAAATAGAGAACTAACTACTTCGATTATTACTTCTATTAGTACTGCTATTAATGTATATAATATAATGACGATAACTTGAACTGCTCTGGGTCTTTACACACTTGGTTCAAACAAGGGCTATACAATAAGTGCTAAGTTCAAAGCTACACTTAGAGCAGTTTCAAGTGATACGATAGATGTACGTATTGGAGGAGTTGTTATCTGACGTGTTACACTATAACCTTTGTACATGACATACTCGGACTAGACAATACACATGTGTTAACACGGCTGGCGGTCTGCGTACAAAGGATGACTGGATCTTAGGAGTAGAGTGATTTAAGAAGCTTGGGAGGAATGAAAAAAATAACAGGTGAAGTGTCCCCCCAATCTCAATCAGCCAGGATTCAAATCTTCAGCTCCCTGCATTTCACTACCTAAGTACTAGTCTGACGCCCTAGACCATATGGTTAGTATTATGCTAAGAAAAATACTAACAAAGTGTGGCAGAGTATTAAATGATGTATGCAGGCACAGCGGAAACTTTAATGAACTCGAAACAAAGCGAGGAAGAGAGGATGAAAGAACGAATGAAAGTGGACCCAAACAGTTTTCTTCTCTTTCCAATCCTACCCTTGTGAAAGGCCCTAGAGCCCTTATGAGATCAAACATGGCCACTCCCAAAATAGCTGGCAAGTGTCAGAAAAGTTTTCAACCTGGAATTATAAGTGATTTTTTTCAAGGCTATATCAACAAGGACGCCCACGTGGGTTTTCTAAATGGGGGGGGAATTGGAGCCCTCCCTGACGGTGGTGTGCCCCCTCCCCCTCGAGAGAAAATTTCAGAAATTTAACCCAGTGAGAGGGAATCTTTGAGCGCCTGAATATAATTCTGAGCTAATTATATGAGTTTCAAGAGTCAATTTTACACACACACAAAAAATCTGAAAAATTAACAAAAAAAGTAAATATTGCAAATTGATAAGGGGGCTGTGGCCCACCTTATTACCTGTTTATGTGTGTCTGTGCAGACCGAGGAGACTGGAGGGTTGTTTGGGAGTTTCAACCCCCTCAGAAAATATGATTGACAATCTGTATCTTTCCTCAACGCTAGGACTAGTAGTTCATTGGAGTATTATTAAATGTATAGCAATTGTTTGAATGACTTGTTGCCCCCAACTGTTGGGTTACACTACTCCCCCCCTCTGGATAGAACCATCCCCCTCTCCCCCAACCCAAAGAGTTTTATTCATGTTATCTGTTGAGTTTTGGAACGCAGAGGCAGCTCAAGACTAGAACAACTCACTGTGAAACAAAGTCAATCTTACAATACCAACATAACAATCTCTAACTCTAGCTAGGTAGAGGATTAGGAGCTCCCTAGAGTCAAGTACAGAGAGCTAACAAATTTGTTTGTGGATAGTGATGATAAAAACGATAGTGATAACAAACATAATTTAGCCTAACTACGTCCCATCCTGGAACCCCCTTGCACAGTGGCACACTCAAGGTGGAGAGTCCCCTCCAAGACCACAACTACGTCCCATCCTGGAACCCCCCTTGCACAGTGGCACACTCAAGGTGGGAGTCCCCTCCAAGACCACAACTACGTCCCATCCTGGAACCCCCCTTGCACAGTGACACACTCAAGGTGGAGAGTCCCCTCCAAGACCACAACTACGTCCCATCCTGGAACCCCCCTTGCACAGTGGCACACTCAAGGTGGGGAGTCCCCTCCAAAACCGCAATAACTTTAGATCCCATCTGAACAAAACTACAAGTAGAACTTATACAGAAAAAGGTTGAATGTACGAGTTCGAAGAGCTTCTACGACTTGATGTTCAAAAGGAAAACCGTACATAACAATCGCTTGGATGTCCCCTTCAAGGTGAATTCTGGGTGCACACTACGTTCCCTAGCTAATGGAGAACAGCCTGCACGAGATCTAGGGAACCGGTTCCATTCATGCCATCGGATAATAACTATCATTGTTTACAGGTCGTGTGTTCATATTGAGTTTGTTGTAGTGTGTGCTATGTAATCTGTGTGGTTAGGAATGTGTGTAAATACACCCCAATAGTGAGACAATCCAAAATGACTATTTGTGTAACGGACTTTCAGTAACATGGTGGGGTATGTTGTGCCCACAATGACGTCACAGGGACGTGGGGTACGGTTACACCTGGAACTTGGACCCGACGATCCGTACAACAGTCTGGAGGCTGAGTAAGTACCTTGATACAAGACAAACATAGGACTCATTAGTTGCTGTTGTCAGGGTTTGAGTCCTGGGACCTTGATACAAGACAAACATAGGACTCATTAGTTGCTGTTGTCAGGGTTTGAGTCCTGGTACCTTGATACAAGACAAACATAGGACTCATTAGTTGCTGTCGTCGGGGTTTGAGTCCTGGCCTGGCAAGGGAGGGGGGTTAACATACCTGTTGGTTTGTCTAAAATAGTTCACTTGCCCAAATTTTAGCAAAATTTAAAAGGCACCAACAAAAATGATTGCCCGAGCGTAGTGAGGTCCTGTTTTAACTTGACAATTTGGCATTTCATCTGTTTCTCTGTCCATTGTTTGCTCTGCAATGACTGTAAGATATGTGGACCAGGTTTTAATGAAATTTGGCAGGGACATTTTTTAACCTAGACCGAAAGACGTGTGTAGGTCTACATGGTTTTCAATCTGATTATCCGTTACAATATGGTGGCCGCTCAAAATAATAGTAGTTTAATTTGAATTTGGCACTAATCAATCGATCAAGAACCTATGGCGTATTTTTTGGCAGATATCGTGAGACTGTCATCTTAAACCACGTGAACAATGTTATTCTCTATGAGTCTAATGTACTATTGAATATAGTATTCATTTGTTTTCTGTCTAAATTGATCACCAAGGAAAAAATATCAACTTGAAATCCAAGGAGAGACTATAGGAGATATTTCAACTTGAAATCCAAGGAGAAATTATAGGAGATATTTCAACTTGAAATCCAAGGAGAAATGTTAAGATTGTAGTAACCATAAGGACATGACAAGTTTATTTATGTCTATTTACGTTTCTATCTATTCTAAGCAATGGTCTATAACTATATTATGTTCTATGGACGCTACGATCAAACTAACTCATTAAAGATACAAATCTAAGGTTTTATTTGATGTTTCAGTATTTATATTTTTAATCGTTTATAGCCATACCATATTCTCAAAATTGATGACAATTTAAAATGTAAATATATTAAATTACCAACCCTCCTATTGTATTTAGGTTATAGAAAGCGCTAATTCTATATCTAACTTTCCCAGCCTGGTGCAATGGCCCCAATCCACCCCTATCCGAGGGTAATCTTACATTCTGGAGTTATCAATGTAGTATTCCCGTAAAATGCTGGTGCATTTCTGTAAAATCCTTATCGTGTTTTGAGCGCGTGTAAATAGGTGAATAGCTCGGACGACCACTACAATTGCATGGCATTAAAGCAGTATATTTGTCTTACTACCCGTCCCACTACTAGCATACTAGCATAGTTACACAAACGAGATATGAGTGTAGTGTAGAAACGTTTCTTATCACTTCTCCTCCTACGAGAACACTTCAAAGGGGAAATAACCTTTTAAAAATCACGTATTAAGAAACTGCACTACAATAGCCACTTTATCTATATCTATATCTGTATCTCTGCAAATCTTAGAGTGGAATGATTGACAAGTACCAATCAATTAGTCGGTACCTTAATCATGTGTCGAGTTCAAGATGAACATTTTTTTATTACAAATTCCAAGGCTATTTTTTTTTTCGTTCTCACGTCAAAGTGTCCGGATTTGTATTTAAACGAGACGAGGGAACTTAGAAATCACTCAGAAGTTTGTAAACATGCTGAAGTTTGTCATTCTCCTAGGGCTCCTGGCTTCCTGCCTCGGTAAGTGCAAATATTTGACCCCACTCAACAAAGACAAACTAATCAAATGCAGAACATTTTCTATAAATTTCGGAACTAAAGTCTTGTTTCTGGGTGAAAACATTTTTATTCGTCACGATACAATAAACTTACTCAAATATTCAACAAATATGGTTTAGTAAATACTTACCCGCCTTGGTGGCGTAGTTGGCTAACGCGCCAGTCGTGTTGAGCCAGACCACCATGGACGGGGAGATCGAGGTTCGAATCTCGGTCGGGTGAACTGGGGGTGGTTTTTCCTAAATGGTTTTCCACTCTCCCTCCACGCAAATGCGGGTTCACTTCCTCTAAATTCAACCTTCCCAATTCCTAATACATTAGTGTAATTAGTACTTAAGCGTATAACCCGAACGGGTAGTAAGACGCGGTGCTAAGTAAAAAAAAAAGTAAATACTTTTTATTATTTCAATACGGTTATATATTTTAATAATAAATTGTAATTATGGTCCATACGAGTTTTTTTAACCACCGTGACTTACTACCTGTTCAGGTTATATGATAATTACTCTAATGGGGTAGGGATGAGGAAGGAAGCATTTTAGAGGTAATATACCCGCATTTACGTGGATTATTATTATTATTATTACTATTATTATTATTATTATTATTATTATTATTATTATTAGCACCGCGTCTTACTACCCGTTCGGGTTATACGCACTTACGCTAATGTGTAATGGTAGGGTGATTGTGAGATGAAATGGAGGACCTACAGTTTAACGTGGAATCCGAACCACGGTGGAGGCCTGGCATTCCTCACATTCACAAGTTGTATTTACGTGGAGGGAGAGGGGGAAACCATTTAGAAAAAACCACCCTCAGTAGATTCAACTTGAATTTGAACCCAGATCTCTCCGTCATCAGTAAGCTGGTCTAACACGAGAGTTACTCCTTAGACCGTTCTGCCACTGAAGCAGATAGCTAGTTTGTTAACTTCTGGTATCGTAGTTTTGTTGGAGTAAGTGTCAATCATAATTATCTCTCTGTGTTCACACCCCGTAGGAGTCACTAAATAGAGTGGAGATCTAACTTGACCTAGGGGAGTGAGGCCCTGTTTTAGATCAACCATTTGGCATTTCGTCAGTCCGGTGTCAGGTGTTTGTTCCGACGTTTCTGCCAAATATGAGCTCGAAATTTCCAGGGACTTTCTTTGAACTTAGGCCGAGGTACTTATGTTCATGGTTTTATGATCTGGCTACCTATCTGTAGATTCTAAGAAATCAACCGAGCAACCTTAGACTTTTATTTTTGCATCTGTTGCGAGACTGACGTCTTGAACCGAATGAACATAGGTTATTATCTAGGAATATATGTGTGGTGTTGAATATAGTACGGAGTAATGAGGGCTATTTGCCACAAAACTACTAGTTCATTGATGTTTTAAAATATATATTTAGCGTGGGTTGATTTATTTTTCATATTTTAGTTGTGGTAGTTCCCAAAACGTGGTTATAAATACTCAGTTTGACTGTAGAACGCGGTGTACAACTTAACCTAAACGTTGTCACAAAATACAGTACAAGTTCACATATCTTGTTTCTCAGACGCGGTCAAGGATTCAATTGTCTGTATGTTTATATTATGATCTATTTAAATTACTATACTGACTCAGATTGTACTATCTTGTACTGAAATAAGCATAGGCCCTACTTACTAAGACTATACTATATTATACTTGAGTAAATATACTTAATAGAAGTATACTATATTGATGCTTTGAGTAGAAATAAATGTATGATCGCCAACATTAACAAAATATCACTGTAAGGTCTATTTTTTATATATCTATCGAAAATGGGTATAGTCAAAAGTGACAGATAAATAGCACACACTACGACCATGTCTATATAAAAACATTTCTAGCAACTTTTATAATTGTCAGATAAATATATTGTTTCCAATAACTGTCAGATAAAAGTGTCAATTAATATGTTCTAACTATAGCAATATTGTCTCCCACAACTGTCAGATAAGAGTGTCAAGTAATACTGGTCTAACTATAGCTATATTGTTTCCCAGGCAGCGAATCCACCGTGGAAAAGAGCTGATGGAAGATTGTAGGAGGTCACTCCACAACCATCCAAGAATGGCCTTTCATGGTAAGCAAACAATCTTTATATAGAGGGTGAGGAAATCAAACAATCTTTATATACAGGATGAGGAAGTCAAACAATCTTTATATACAGGTGAGGAAGTCAAACAATCTTTATATACAGGGGGAGAAATCAAACAATCTTTATATACAGGGTGAGGAAGTCAAACAATCTTATATACAGGGGAGAAATCAAACAATCTTTATATACAGGTGAGGAAGTCAAACAATCTTTATATACAGGATGAGGAAGTCAAACAATCTTTATATACAGGGGATGAAATCAAACAATCTTTATATACAGGTGAGGAAGTCAAACAATCTTTATATACAGGGGAGGAATCAAACAATCTTATATACAGGGTGAGGAAGTCAAACAATCTTTATATACAGGATGAGGAAATCAAACAATCTTTATATACAGGTGAGGAAGTCAAACAATCTTTATATACAGGATTAGGAAATCAAACAATCTTTATATACAGGTGAGGAAGTCAAACAATCTTTTATACAGGGTGAGGAAGTCAAACAATCTTTATATACAGGTGAGGAAGTCAACAATATTTATATACAGGATGAGGAAATCAAACAATCTTTATATACAGGATGAGGAAATCAAACAATCTTTATCTATTACATTTGGACCTAAGTACATCCTTTAGCCTAACAGTCAAGGCACAAGAACAGTCGATCAGAAACTCATAAACGGCAGAAGCCAAGTGGAGCTATAATGTTACTGTCCAGCAGTAGGAGAACAAACAGGGGAGGGTGAAATTACAAATGACAATACACTGTGTATTGTGACCTTCCTATTAAATTACATTTTTCGATTCACTAAGATCAATTCCACGCTCAAATACCAGCTACCTTTTATTTACCGGTCATTTATCTCTTAATAATCAACCAAAATATGTGAATTTTTGGAATTTTCAGAGCTGAAAATATAATCTTTTAAACCAGGCTTACTAGATTATATTTGTATAGGGTCAAAGACAATAGTTTTTAACTCATTCTATTAAACATAACACTCTGAGATTCTTGATAGGTTTATCAAGCCTGTTCGATGAAACGCGCCCGCTTCCATACACTGGAAAAGTGAATTCAGCCCGTTACGATACTAAATACACACTATAGTACTTCTTTCACTAAGCACCACGAAGGACAAACAATGTGAATGGATTAAACTGTCTAGTTATTAGCTGGTGTCTTAAGCAAGTCTGCTTGTTGGCTAATCCAGCCCTTGGCTTAGTAAAACAGCCAAACAGCTACCACGTTAAGTACGAGTCTATGAAAGGAGTTCTTGCATCTGTTAACAGCTGAATCTTCAAGTGTCCTTACCCCGTTGAGCACGAGTCTATAAAATTAGTTCTTGCATCTGTTTACAGCTTTCTCTCCAAGTGTCCTACCTGGGAGGTCTGTTCACCTTCCACCAATGCGGTGCCTCCATCATCGGCAGTAATTGGGCCATTACAGCCGCCCACTGCACGGAAGGGTGAGTCTTCGTCAGAAATATGTGTCACATCCTTAATCAATTAATATTCCCCAAGGACTCCACCGATGTAAAGTTGTTATAAGGTGCGAATTAAACTCAATGACACTTTGATCATTTCACCATCGTGTATATTTATAATACATAGGCTCAACCCCTTGTTACAATGGGGGGGGGGGGGGTGAATGTCATAGGATTCAGGTGATTGGATAGTTTGGATGTTTATTAGGGGAAATTATTTGCAGCAAGGGGGACGCTACTGACAAGGAGGACCATAGTACTTTCCGAGACAGGGAACTTTTCTAATAGAGGAGGGAATGGCCCCCTAGCACCTATTCCTCAGCTAATACCTGTTCCCCGGCTAGCACCTGTTCCCCGACAATAGCAGAGCCATGAAAGGACCGTGGACCAAAGCTACTCAACTTGGTGTGATTATTCACAATTTGGAGGAATTGAATTGTTTTGTTCCTTCCTTGTTTCCAGAATGTCAGCTTCCAGCCTGATAGTTCGCGCCGGTAGCACCAACAGGTACAGTGGTGGCTCCACACATCAGGTGTCGCAAATCATCGAGCACTCTGGTTATGGCGTGGGATCAACCTTCAGCAACGACGTCGCTGTCTTCAGGGTGAGCCATAGCGAATCTTCTCCCTATGTTTAGTTTTTAACGAGCCACAGATAAATGGCTGCCTCTACTCAGATAAACAACATTCTCATCAGGGTGCCATTTGAATTGAGACTTGTGAGCTTCTTAGGCTTTGTTTCTTATATTGGCTCAGTGTCAGTGGAGAGAGGAAAGGACATAAGGATAGCAGCGTCGTCGCAATTCAGCCGCCAGGCTGTTTCAGAAAGGAATTGTTCTAATCGTTGATGATTGTTTCACCGGGTTGATTGTGATTGGGGAGTGGAGTGAAATGTCAAATACACAGCAGCAGACGTGGAGGGATTGTATGACTGTAGCCATAAACAACTGGAAATAAGTCTAATTGCAAAGTCGAAAAGTGATGCACAGAACTAATCGGAAGTGATTTCTTTGAACAATGTTCATGTGTTCTCTTCTATCAACTTGTTATTGGCTTCTCTAAACTGTGGGCTCAACTTCTTAAACTGTGAATTAGTCTTCAATCCACTGCAATGCTCCAAGTTCAATGCCAATCCTTGTAAACATATTAAAGCTTGGGCCAAAATTAAAACATCCACGGCAATAGTATTTGTGGCTGTTCCCCACCACTTTAATATTCCCAGTACAGTCTGTCTGGGACTTCAAGTAGCTACAGCTAACAAATTCTAGCCCCGATCTCTCCGTCATCAGAAGTCCAGTCTATTGCGAAGCTACGCCTTAGAACATTCTTTTACGAAATTGTGTAACAGGACAGCTATGAACGTTATTTAACAAATTAAGGTAAGAATTAAACACATTTTCTAAGTATTTTTGTACTCCTTTTGAATTCTTTGGTGACATCATAATCTTGAATCCCAGAGAGTCATCAGCATCTCTTCCTCAACAATAACAATTCCACACCTAAACTCTCAAAGGATTGTTGGTATGACATGTTTAATAAAATAATCAGGCAATGTAACAACAAACAACACTCTCTTTTGAAAGGGTCGCGCCATTTGTGGAAACAACCATTGAAAACAGTGTATCGGAAAGCAGCGCTGCTAAAAGTAACACAACTATACTTGCTCATGTAAATAGGCTCTTAAGAGTTAAGCATCTTAAAAACCAAAATAGTAAAAAAAAAGCACACACTATCTCTGCTTCTCTTGGAATTAAGGTCTTACCCAGATATATTGGTCATAATGTTGATTTGTTTTCAGGTCAGCACTCCTTTTGTCTTCAGCAACAACGTCCAGCCTGTGAATCTTGCCAGCAACAACCTTAACCTCGCAGGCGGCACCTACACCAAGGTCGCCGGATGGGGTGCTCTTTCCGTAAGTCCTTCACCTAGAACTGACTGTGAGGCAATAAACTTCTAGAGCTAACTGTGAGGGATACTATATCAAATTCTCAAGGGGATTACGACTTTTTAAATCAATTTGAGGTTGAGACATTAAGTATTCCCTTTCAATAAACTGGGACGGCTGTGGTCAACCCCTACAAGGGAGACTATCTAGCGGCTGTGAGCTGAGCCAGAGGCTCCTTAGCTAGTCGTCAAACCCTAATTCTGAATAAACTGGGAAACTCCTGAAGCCGATATTCCCATAACCGACCACAAGTCTACCCTCTGTTAGTAAGTTTGGGACAAGAGACACAGGTTTAACTTTGTTGGAAATTACCTCATGACACTAAAGAGGTTGGTGGATAAATAATTGGGTCAGTGCCTCTCTTATCTTAGCCTTAGCACTGGGTATTGGCTGCCCTTTCAGCCTATTCGTGGTTTACCAGGGAGCTAGTCTAGTGGCAAATGATGAAGTGGGCCGCATTTAAATAAATACATTAATAGTCACGAGGAAGATGGTTGGGGAAACCATACCAATAGGCTAAACTAGGGGTTCAAACACTTTGAACCAAACTTCCTGGTTAGAGACATGCGTTCCGTTCTTATCCTGTTCTCTTAAACTGCAGAGCTTAAATCGTTCGAAACCCAAAACTGACACTAGATCGCACGGATAAAATTTGCTTAGATACGTTATAAGACACCATCCACAGTTTTGAGGACGACCTGAATCCCGTCTGCCGATATTCCCACGCACTAAATCTATCAGATTCTTGTCTAACTTGTTACAGTCCGGTGGTAGCTCTCCTGACAACCTCATGGAGGTGTCCCTCCCCATCGTGACGAACGCTCAGTGCGCGCAGATCTACGGTAGCAGCAGCATCACCAACTCTATGTTGTGCGCTGGATACCTCGCGGAGGAAAGGACTCTTGCCAGGTAAGTCACAGGGGAACCTCGTGTATAGTCCAGTTGAAGTATTCTAGAGCCTGAGTTAGATATAATGGAGGATAATTGTAGCTACACAACCACTAGCTACATACCTAACCTTCTGATTATGTTTCTTCAGGGTGACTCAGGCGGTCCTCTCGTTGCTGGAGGTGTCACAGGTAGGTATCGTATCATGGGGTGGTGAATGCGCCGCCGTAGGCATCGCCGGCGTCTACGTCAGGGTGAGCGCCATCAGGGACTGGGTCTTTACCAACACCGGCATCTAAGCGTCTGGCGTCTGAAAAACCCAGCAGACACTTTTAAAACATCCATCGAGTGTCATCGCCGTTATTAAGCTCTATGAGCCACTGCAAACTGTTTCTGTCCGAAAAAAGCAAATAGAATATGATTGTTAACTGCAAACTATGTGTCATTCATTTCTAAGTCTTAAGTTGTGTCACCCCTAACTTTCTAGCAACAGACTCTCTAAGGAATGAGGGGATGAGAGAGAGTATCCATACTCGGTGAAAAGATGTTTTCAGAACCTCGTCCTATGCTCTTACTCGCATTGGCATCTTGTCAAGTAAATCTGCAGCGTTATAGCAAGGTTGACCTTAGGTTCACGCATAATGCATTACTAATCATGACTAATGCACAGCTTACAGTGCACAATTAATAGCGAAAATACAAGCATTGTCAATGAAACGCAATGCCTTAAGACAGACTAATATCGATGGTTATTTATTTCTAGAGGTAGGTATAAATTCTTTGCTCTAGTAAACTCTCTTAAATTTATTTATCTGATGATTCTCTCGAAAAACAACGATCATTATATGTGCATTTAAGTCATGGCTACACTACTATCTAGGCTATTAATTTATGTCAGTGACATAAGTGCTAGCCAGAATTTAAACCAAAATAGGCAGTTTATGACTTCGAAGAACATCAATAAGAATGCTAGGAAAAGATTAATCAAAAGCCTGGTATAGAGTGTGGAACCCTTTGGGTGTAAAACACGGACTGCTGCGCAATCTGGGAAAAGAATATATGACTGTTTGAAACATTGTGCTGGAGAAGATTACAGAAAACATCAGGGACTTATGAAGTTAGTAATAATGAGGTGTTTACAAGGTTCAATAAAATAAGAATGATTTGGAAATTGATCAAACCACGCCGCAATGGCTATGATGTCTTGGTCTGCCAAGGTATAAACCAGAACCACAGCGTCCAGGTTGAAATGGTTGCGCTCGTTGAGAGAGCTTGAGCCCTCCAACACGGAAATCGCTACTTGCAGTCCCAAGCGGCAATATTGCTATCAATCAGGCATTTTGAAAAACAGTTCTTCCCAAAAACAAACCGGCTGAATGAGCTGACTTAGACTGCAAATTACAAGTAAAACGTGGAATAAAATTGTCCTTCTTTTTTTGGTTCTTGTGAGCAATTGCAAATTGTTTAGTTTTAAATATTATTCAAATACCACCGACTAGTTACTTGTCTGAAAAGGTTTGTTCATTGAAAGGAGGTGTAAGGGGTGGGTTGAGGGGCGGGATGTCTGGTACATGAGCTTGTAACCCGTCACGACCAATAATATGATAGTGTGTTGTTTCACTTGTAAGTGCTGTTATCACTGAGGATTGCAACTAGCACTCCCAGTGTCCAAGGACTCAACCTGGCTCAAAGAGAGTAGTGAAACTCTCGTAAGGCTGAGTGTCTGGTGTATACCTTGTCTGTGAGCTAGGTTGAGTGTCTGTTGTATACCTTGTCTGTGAGCTAGACTGAGTGTCTGGTGTACACCTTGTCTGTGAGCTAGGCTGAGTGTCTGGTGTACACCTTGTCTGTGAGCTAGACTGAGTTCTGGTGTACACCTTGTCTGTAAGCTAGACTGAGTGTCTGATGTATACCTTGTCTGTGAGCTAGACTGAGTGTCTGGTGTACACCTTGTCTGTGAGCTAGATTGAGTGTCTGATGTATACCTTGTCTGTGAGCTAGACTGAGTGTCTGGTGTACACCTTGTCTGTGAGCTAGACTGAGTGTCTGGTGTACACCTTGTCTGTGGCCCAGGGATATTGTATCTTAGGTTTCTCAACTACAATATCGTGCACATCCTATCCCATCCCACCTCAACCTGCACACCTTGATCATCCCTGAAGTCCTGAGGTGTAACTATCTTCTCCATTCATTCCTCTTAGGGCCAAATATAGTTTTACCAGCACTTTGTTCTCAACAACTCTCAAGTCACTATCTTGATATAAACACACTTAGCTAAGAACAACGGGGGGGTAGTAATATAGTTTTATGTATTTTCAGTTTAATATTTGGAGACAGAAGACAAGATGATAACACTTTACAAATTGATAATAACAAGCATCGCCTGCTAGAATTCTATTTATGACACACAAGGCACACTCACCAAACACAAGGCACACTCCCCAAACACAAGGGGCTTCTATTTTGTATCTCCAGCAATTAGCTATCATTACTGCCACGTCCATTTTGAATTTGTGATGTTTGACAACTTCATAGCGTAGACGTTTGTTGAGTGTCCAAGTTAAACGTATCTTAATATAATCAAATATCTGGCTGTATCTAAAGTAGGAGTAGGAGTTTCAAATCTAAGATATAGGGCTATTTATACAGAATAATATACTAAAACAGTTTGAGCAGGAAAATGGAGATTATGGATGATAAATAATAATATATATGACAGCTTGTCAAGGCTCAAAGCCAGGATAAAACCTAAGACGACGAATTTGATCATGTTTAAAGTGTGGTTGACTAGTCTCGAATGTTATTTCTAAGCTCACGAACAAGATTATTTACGTGAAAAGAGCTCATAAACTTTGAACTTGAACACTTACATTTTGGTTATTTTGGTCGGCTAAGTGATTAAATTATAATTTTAATTTAGGATAATCACTTTAGACGTGGAGTGCAATTGAAGTTATAAATGTTTGATTGATGATCATGATGGAACAAGAGTTACGGATACCCAGACACTATTACATTTATTTAAAAATAAGATTAATTCCCCAGATCAAAGAACTACTATTTATTATATTTTTGAAACGTATACCTATGATGGTATTTTATTGTATTACACGAGTACCTTCCTTCCAACATTAAGTCTTAAAAAACTCGATATATTATTATCTGTGCACTTTAAAGTGAAGAATTTTGAAGAGAAAATTAATCTTAAAAAAATGCAATATGAAACAAATTATCAAAAAATTATTACTATATCCTTATTGAATATATTACTGTCTGTAAATCCAGTAAATGACCACCCACTGTTTCTTTATTAACCTCTCTTACAATAAAATGCCCTCAGATACCCAACAGCCTTGTATTGTATCTATTTCAATGTACTACCACCATCCACCATTGAATAAAATTGTTATATTCAATTTGTAAGATCTCCACTCATAGCTCTGCTCAAGAAGATCAGATAATTTGATGGTTAACTTATACATTACATTTATATTAACATTGGAAACTTAAACTGTAACAAATTGTAAAAAGAGAATATAATAATATTATAAATAGAGCGAAGAAATTCCTTTCGACAATGTTTGCCAGAGCTACCACCAGAACAGATTCTCATCGATTTTACTATAATGACACGTTGAGAATGTGTCCCAAAGCTTCACATTCATAAATAGAACGCCACCATTTTAGAAATATAAAATCTCTTTTGACAATAATTTATCTAGTCTCAACAAACCCTACAGTAATTTTCTTGATTGTTTTTAAATTAATGATCCTATTAGAGTTTACAAATTTTCAATATCGAAGCCGCGCTCTACATTAATTAACGTTAGTCAGTGAAAGCTTGAACGGCGTTAAGAAAGGATCATGTGACGAGAAAGAATGTGTAGCTTTGCAGAAAACTTGTGAACTTGCGTTGAGCTTTAGTACAGTCCAATTCTTATAGGAAGTGTATCAACATTTTATGGAGGGAGAGTGGAAAACCGTGTAGTAAAACCCCCCTCAGTACACCCGACCGTAATTCGAACCCTGATCTCCACGTCATGGTCAGTCCAGTCTATTGCTTGGGTGACACCTTAGCCCGTGCGGTCACTGAAGTGAGTCCACTATAATACCTGTATGTATTCTTACTTCAGGTCATGTGACCTGTAGATGTTTGTTCTAAGATATAATATCAAAACCTGGTCAAGGTTGATTGGGTAAAACCTGTTTGTATTTTCTAAAAGTTCCTTCCAATAACCATTGGGCTGAACACGTGATTTGGACAAGCAATGGAACGACCTGTTTGTATTTTCTAAAAGTTCCTTCCAATAACCATTGGACTGAACACGTGATTTGAACAAGCAATGGAACGACCTGTTTGTATTTTCAAAAGATAACACGGGTACTGGTATCGAACCCAGGGTGTTTGTTTGTGAGCGTCAATACTCCGTCCTATCCGGGCTCTTCCTTTAGGCTCTATTCATTCAGGCGATGAGAGTTTATAGCATCAATCAATCAATCAAATATTTGACACTCTAGACATTTATTTTAACAAGTGGTATTTGCGTGGAGACATTGTTCTCCACAATCAGTTTGATAAGAAGAACTCTTGAGGAAGTCAAGATATAGTTTAGGACATATTTCAGAAGGTAAGCCTCCGTCTTGTGTTTGTCACTAGAGGACATCGTAGTCGACATGTGGAACATTCTTCTCCCGTTGGGGCTCACCGCCTCAGTGTTTGGTAAGGAAACTTGTAGAGTTGGAACATAGTGGACCAACTTCTGTCGGACGGACCTATGAAACAATGAGGGAATGTCTGTCTGTGTTTCAGGCGGCACCCTTAGAAACAATTCTCTGGATGGTCGCATAGTTGGGGGCACCCTAGCCCCGATTGAGCAGTTCCCCTTCCAGGTAACAATAATTTGACTTACGATTAGTGTGTATTGCATGTGATATCTACGACCCTAGTGTAGGGTTGAGGGATGGAGCGAGAAGTATCGATAATGAGTTGGTACCCAGGGATTCGGGCTGCCTTAATCCGCATCCTTCGGTTGGTCTCCAACCTTAGGGCAAGTTTCATATGAGAACTTGGCCCATTGCATTCTGGCCCAGGTAGACGTCCTCTTGTATTTAGTGTAGCGTTGCCCTTGAGGCGTACTAAGTCTGACTAAGAAACTGGCTCTTAATCTTATTATACCCAGTGCATCTCTGACTAGATCTTCTTAAGGTGGTTGTAAGGGAACACGAGCTGAGGTCAGTATCTTACATGTCAGTTTATTGTAACAAAAAATATGTTTGGCCAAAACAAATAAAACATTTATAATGATATTGCCCCGCGATTGAGCACCAATTATTATGATATCAGTCTTATGGTTGGGCGCCAATTATAATGATATTACCGCGGTTGGGACGCCATTATATGACTGATTTTTACTGTTGATGATGATGCGGATGTGTACCCGTGTATGCCCTACACTGAGCAGTAAGTATAACAATACCGGGTTTTATGACGATGACGCCTTACCACGCACTTGTACACTGTTATGTGATCTGATTATATGTAAATATTATTCTTATGAAATGAGTAAAACTTTTAATGTGGCACACGATTTATTTAGATGATTACACTCTCAGTACTGTAGATTTGGTATAAAAGTAATACAGTTTTTGTTAATTTACGGGCTGACTCGGAGAGTCAGATCCATGCAGTTCAAAATTATGTATTTTTTATGTGATAATACTAGGTTTCTATGTGGAGATTACTTTATTCTGTGTGGATTCATACGCACAAGCTGCTTATATATGACCTACCCCTTGCTTCTTGGCCCCCTTGTCTCCAGTGTTAAAACTAACTAATAGGAAAACTCCTGGCAACCTGATGTTGTGAAGGCTAACTTTCTATTGGGTAAAGGGAGCCAGCACGTTACATGATTTTTCAGATACAAAATAGTTGGTCTTTTAGAGAAAAAAAGTTTTAAAGCGCCAAATATTGAAATTACTTCTGAAAACGCGTGATTCTCCATGAATGAAGTATTAAAAGGAAACTTTACATACAGTTCTTTAAAGAAAAATACACTTCATCCATGACTTTTTGAATAAATGATAGGGATCCAAAACAGTATCATTACACATAACTCTAGAAGAAACGTTTAGTTTAGTTCTCACAGAGTCATTCCAACAGCTCCTGAATATTTGTCATAAGTATATTGTCATTCCAACAGCTCCTGAATATGTCATGAGCATATTGTCATTCCAACAGCTCCTGAATATGTCATAAGTATATTGTCATTTGAACAGTTCCTGAATATCTGTCATGAGTATATTGTCATTCCAACAGTTCCTGAATATATGTCCTGAGCATATTGTCATTCCAACAGTTCCTGAATATCTGTCCTGAGCATATTGTCATTCCAACAGCTCCTGAATATTTGTCCTGAGCATATTGTCATTCCAACAGTTCCTGAATTTTCTGTCCTGAGCATATTGTCATTCCAACAGTTCCTGAATATCTGTCCTGAGCATAGTGTCATTTGAACAGGACATCTTCTCTTCATTTTAAAAGCTTACTTCACGTCTAGCCATGAAACGTATAACAGGATCTGTTCCTTCTGTTTGTTTCTTCAGCTGTCCCTTCATGAGTCCTATTTTAACGGTCTTATCGATGTCTACTTGTGCGGCGCGTCTCTTATCAGTCCCACATGGGTGCTGACTGCTGCCCACTGCACTATCAGGTGAGTACATGTGGGTTACTTGTTGAGGGAAGGGTTCTCTAAAATATGGACCAGTGTTTCCCAAACTATCTCGGTCGCGACTATAAACATGATATTTTACTGGTCTGGTGAACCTAACATTTATACCTTGATTTCCTTACGAATGCACATTTGGAGAACATTTTATAAAATAATAACTCAACATTGATATCATTTTATTATAATATTAATATTATACATTAATATTATAGTTATTTAAAGATATTGATAATATCTGTCCAAAAGGACAACTTCGGATCACGTGAACTGAAGTATTAATACGTAAAAGTAGATATAGTAACTATCAGATAGTATTATGTAATTTGTAAGGTAATTGGAGTATTGTTTTGATTGCATTTTATTTTCATAAATAATTTTATTAAATTAATTTAAATACATTTTTAAACAGAGAAAATGTAAAGCATAGCTTGACAGTCAGTTTCTCAATCTGAAACATTCCCTCAGATGTGTCAACGTCGGTACTGAACGATAAGTACGTGGTCCATCTTGGTCCCATTAGACCTGGGAAAGAGCTTAGAAATGCTCTCGCACTCATGAAAGAGTCATTTGAGTTCTACACTTTTATTTCTGGTCTCTTTATGCTTTAAAAAGATTGTGTCAGGGAAAGGAATGAGACAGCATGTAATACATTGTGTCAGAGAAAGGAATGAGACAGCTTGCAATACATTGTGTCAGAGAAAGGAATGAGACAGCATGTAATACATTGTGTCAGAGAAAGGAATGAGACAGCTTGCAATACATTGTGTCAGAGAAAGGAATGAGACAGAATAACTGCTTCATAATCTGCTGACAACCTATCACGGATAATCAGGCAGCGGAAATTGCCGCTACCCCAAACTGTATTCTTGGTATTGAAAGGCTCCAAGTTGGGGGATTTAGTACAATGAATGGATGTGTCCAGTCCCCGGTTTATAACTGGGTGGACTGGGCTAATGTCCAGGGCGCCAGACTTTCGGGGGCGCACGAGAGGAACATATTTTTTAAGAGGAAAAATATTTATTTTATTTACACAAGAATTAAAACGTGACAAAATTACTCTATTTTTTTGTTGCGTTTATTCTGCTTGTAAAAATGTGAAATGCGTAAATCACAGTCAATGTCCTGCAAGCCACGCATTCTAGTGTAGTAATTTGCAAACTAACCCTTAGTTACTTTAATTCTCGTCTGCCTGCCTTGTTGTTTCATCCTCAATGTTGACGTTTTATTCCCACGCTCGCTGTCAAGAGTTTCATACATAACCTCTTTTCAGCAATTCTATGTGTGTTTTAGACGACTCGTTTCCAAGTTTTAGTCTTTAAATATGAGTAGGAAGTTTAAGTGGTGCCGAGTTCAAAAAGCGTGCTGCTAAAAACACAATGGTGAAGTTAAACTATTAAGAAAAGTGTAAAAATTAGAATTTTTTTTACATTAATTTTAAGCTCATCGGCTACTACTAAGTGTTCACAATGTCCTGTAGCGCTCTCCATACGAGCGGGGCTGGTATTAGCAGTTTATTCTATTGTGTGTTTGTGTTTATGTATGTATGTATGTATATAGTGATGTTAAAAAATAAATAAGACTTATAAAACAAACAAAAATGTGTTTTTATTTCCCATGGCCCTAAATATAGCATCTAGGAATAAATAATCGAAATAACCGAAAGGTTTGCTAATCAGTGTGCATTTTTCAACTATAAAACGTAGCTACCAATAGTTAGACAAGCTTATAAAAATTACAAGGGGTGGAGGGGGGGGGAGGCGTCTGAGATATGTATGCCCAGAGCGCCAACCACATCAGCCCGGGCCTGGATGTGTCACGTGTATATGAATACTTTCTTCACACCTTTTTTGCTATCATCAGATTGCAGAAATCCTTTGTAATACTCGAGTTTCAATGTATTCATGAAATATTCATTATTCTTGTTAGGAGTGAGCCCTAGGTTTATACCCGACCCATGTCCTGCAGGGATCATCCTGTGTTGTTCAGACCCATGTCCTTTAGGATCATCCAGTGCTGTTTCAGATGCAGATCTCCATGCTGTCCGTTAAGTCATCGGAGTTCCTGAGGTCATCCAGTGCTGTGTTCAGACCCATGTCCTGCAGGATCATCCAGTGCGTGTTAGACCCATGTCCTGCAGGATCATCCAGTGCTGTGTTCAGACCCATGTCCTGAGGATCATCCAGTGCTGTGTTCAGACCCATGTCCTCAGGATATCCAGTGCTGTGTTCAGACCCATGTCCGCAGGATCATCCAGTGCTGTGTTCAGACCATGTCCTGCAGGATCATCCAGTGCTGTGTTCAGACCCATGTCCTGCAGGATCATCCAGTGCTGTGTTCAGACCCATGTCCTGCAGGATCATCCAGTGCTGTGTTCAGACCATGTCCTGCAGGGTCAGTCCATGTTGGGCTCAATGTGACAAGAGTCGTGGGGTAAGACACGGTGTTTCCTGTTGCAACATGTCGTGACATGTTTGTGTCTGTTCCCAGCTTCTCCGCCTCCTCCTTGCTGGTCAGAGCAGGGACCGCCAACAGATACGTCGGTGGCGTGACGCGCCGGGTCTCACTGATAAAAGAGCACCCCGAGTACAATATCGGCGCTCGGTGGAACAACGACGTAGCTCTCATCCGGGTTAGTGACTTCCTAACAGGTGCACTCCATTATCCGTGAGAGGTAGCAGTCTTACCTTGACTGATTACACTATGGCCCTACCTTATAAACTGCACCATAGTGGAACCAAGCAAGGTAGCAGTCTTACCTTGACTGATTACACTATGGCCCTACTTATAAACTGCACCATAGTGGAACCAAGCAAGGTAGCAGTCTTACCTTGGCTGATTACACTATGACTCTATCTTATAAGCTACACCATAGTGGAACCAAGCAAGGTAGCAGTCTTACCTTGACTGATTACACTATGACCCTACTTATAAACTACACCATAGTGGAATCAAGCAAGGTAGCAGTCTTACCTTGACTGATTACACTATGACCCTATCTTATAAGCTACACCATAGTGGAACCAAGCAACGTAGTAGTCTTACCTTGACTGATTACACTATGACCCTATCTTATAAGCTACACATAGTGGAACCAAGCAACGTAGTAGTCTTACCTTGACTGATTACACCATTACCCTATCTTATAAACTACACCATATGGAACCAAGCAAGGTAGCAGTTCTTACCTTGACTGATTAACACTATGACCCTACTTATAAACTACACCATAGTTGAACCAAGCAAGGTAGCAGTCTTACCTTGACTGATTACACTATGACTCTATCTTATAAGCTACACCATAGTGGAACCAAGCAACGTAGTAGTCTTACCTTGACTGATTACACTATGACCCTATCTTATAAGCTACACCATAGTGGAACCAAGCAAGGTAGCAGTCTTACCTTGACTGATTACACTATGACCCTATCTTATAAACTACACCATAGTGGAACCAAGCAAGGTAGCAGTCTTACCTTGACTGATTACACTATGACTCTATCTTATAAGCTACACCATAGTGGAACCAAGCAAGGTAGCAGTCTTAACTTGGCTGATTACACTATGACTCTATCTTATAAGCTACACCATAATGTAATACATTGAGGTAAGACTTCTATATTTCAGTGTAAGCAGCGTGTACCTGATGTTTATAGTTACTGATAGCTTCAATTTGACACAAACATCCGGTATTGAATGTATAAAGTAATTGAATTTTTTTCTGTGGAACCGAATGTCCATGTACCCCCAGTGGCTTGTAGTTGTCTAAGATATTACATTTAGTTTGTAAGTCATGTACTTAAACAACATTACTTTTAAAACGTGCACTGTAAATACCTGAAGTAGGACTCATTTATTGAAGTTTTGTTCGTCTGTTTCAGGTTTCTGAAGCATTTTCGCTCGTCCCCAACATCCAGCCCATAGCCTTGGCTGCGTCTGATCTCATCTTACCTGAGGGAGCTTACACCAGGGTGGCCGGTTGGGGAGCTACCTGGGTAACTGTCAACTATAACATACACCAGGGTGGCAGGTTGGGGAGCTACATGGGTAACTGTCAACTGTAACATACACCAGGGTGGCAGGTTGGGGAGCTACCTGGGTAACTGTCAACTGTCATCTGTGTGGGGTTGTACACCACCTTGTAGGATCATCACTGGGGGCAACTTAGGGGTCGATACGGTGGATGGGGTCCAACGTCTTCCTCCCCTAAGCTAGGCTCGAGGAAGGAAGCTCTGTCAAGCTGTTCTATGATGGACCTACCTGAAGCTAGGCTCGAGGAATTAAGCTCCGTCAAGCTGTTCTATGATGGACCTACCTGAAGCTAGGCTCGAGGAAGTAAGCTTGTCAAGCTGTTCTATGATGGACCTACCTGAAGCTAGGCTCGAGGAAGAAGCTCTGTCAAGCTGTTCTATGTTGGACCTACCTGGAAACACGACCACGGTGAGCTGGGAAACCCCTGGACTGTCCGTTGCTGTTGAGCACCAGATGTTACAACGATTGTCGCGTAGGGTGTTTTCCCCTTTGTAACTCAGTGGCTTCAACAAGAGGGTGATGGTGGTCTGTCGTGTAGGAATAGTATTTATTGAGTATACATGAATTAAACCACCCAGTCCAAAGAAACCGAATGAGGAGGATGAATTTTAATACCAGCACTCACTTGTAGGTGGTAGGTAAAGTCAACTTCTTGAATAATAGTCCGTAATTCAGAAGGCTGGAATCGATCTCCACAATCCACAAACTAGAGTTATATAATTTTTAATGAATCTTCTTTAAAATTGACGAGTCTGGTGCTGAAATGATTATCTGTATTGCCCCTTGTCTGGGCAGAAAACATGTAAATGATACCTTCACAGTAATTCACAGGCTTGTTTACCAGGTGTGTTGGCTTGTATCAATCCTCAATTCTGTGGGAGACTAGGGCTTTGGTTTTTTGAGTTCATCTCATGACATTTATTTGTTTAATTTACTGACAAATTGTGTTATTGACTCGAATGGATTTCATTGCCATATTACTCAGTTTGAATGGATTGTCTACAAAGATTTCAAGATTTCATGTTCGATCACAGGTTTATCTGTGCACCATTTCAAAAAGTTAATTTAACCTCTTACACATTATCCATGGAGTTGAGCATAGACGACCCTTGGACTTGAGACGTGTCAGCCAATGAGAATGTTAGAAGAGGTTCTAGCCAATTTTAGTCACACAGCAGATGGAAATTATCCTCTCTTCATGTTGGAAATGTCCTGTGGTAGCCATACTTGATTGTTATTAACGAAATATATCTTTGTTTTAGCGCTAATGGTTTTGATGATAAGTATGATTAAAAATAAGGGGGAAATGTGTCATTTTTGGATTTTGTTACTGAGAAGGGGTCTACCATAATAATCATGACAGTATTAGGTTAATTTTATGTTTCAAAGATCCAGTTTAATGAATTTTGTTTTTTTCGAGTGAGCCCTTAAAATAAGTATTTGTAGAGTCTTGTGAACTAAAGAAAAGAAATAATAAACAATCTATTTGGGACAGACTTTAATCATAATGTTAAATTGTGAATGATTGTGTTGAACTGATTGAACTATGCACTGTAAGCTATACATTAGTCCTGAATCCAAACCCAGCCTTTCAGTCCTGGTGTGTTTTCTAGAATTCGATAAGTCACCTTCATATGTACCCCCCTCCCTCATCTGTTGCAGTCAGGTGGGGGCAGTGTAGACAACCTTCTCCAAGTGGATCTTCCCCTTTTGACCAACGCTCAATGCGCACATATATTTGACAACGACAGAGTGACAGACGGGATGGTGTGCGCTGGATACATCGCCGGGGGGAAAGATACCTGTCAGGTGATTATTGAACAGGGCAAGGAAGGTTTGGAAATATACCAGTCAATACGTAAATAGGCCTACATATATTGCTGTCGGTGTTAATTTTTACTGATGTAAGTGATGTGTGCTGTCTATTCTGGGGACGAAATGGGGGAAAGTGTAACTACCCACTTGAGGTATGGTGCATGTAAGATAACCTGAAACACTACGACCTGTGATCGAACTAGGTCATAGTCAGGGACGTCAGCTGATTTTCTCTCACACAATTAGTTACTTCTTGTTCAGACTCCGATGTGATGATACCTCTCCCTTGTGCAGCAGAAGAGAGGAGAGTCCACCCACATGGTTTGTCTTGTTCCAGGGCGATTCTGGGGGGTGCCCTCGTTCTAGAAGACGCGCAGGTGGGTATCGTCTCATGGGGAAGCGTCTGTGCCGAATCCCGCGTCTACGCAGAGTCAGCAGATCAGGACTGGGTCACATCCATATCTGGGGGTAATGGCGTTGGTGCTGTGCTACGCCGAGTCCACAGCATTCAAAGATCAAAATCCATCTGGGTTGTAATAGACAGGGTCTACCAGATCAGACTTGTCCCTATATCATAAGCAATAATAAGTCAATCTTAACTTGTCTACAGTTCCAATCACAATCACACTTTGTACGTATTCACTGATAATAATGTGACACAATTTAAAATTAAAAATGCACTGAACCCAATTAACTGTTTTCGTAAAGATTGAAAGTGGTGTAAGGGTATTTTTAATTTACGGCCCTTCAAGGACTATTTATTACAGGAAAGTTTATTTCTATACGTAAAGTGGGAAAGACTATCTATGGAGCATTGTCACAAAAAATATCTCTAAGGAATAATATTTTGACATAAATATTTGTAGCCTTACTGATCAATTTGTTGGCGTAAGCTGTTTTCTTATGGAATAAAAAAATAAAATACTATTTAAAAAAGTTTGTATCATTCTCAGCAATACTTTATATTGTAATATAAATGTAAAAGATTCAAAATCATATTTTGTTCCCAACCTTTTAAAGGGAGGTAAATGAAATTACCAACCATTTTGGTAAGGCCTTTTATTGCAGACACAGAGTTAAGTTAGTTCTCGACAGATCTTGACGAGTCAGTAGATATTTACTATTCTAAATGTGTTCATCCCAGTGATATTTCAATATATGGGAAAAAAATACATGTATGAGACCATATCCACCATACGCGATAAGAAGCATAGCATATATTTAATGTTAACTTTTTCATAATTTATGAGCCATAGTGAAGAACATACTCAGCATCACTTTTTATCACTTTCTCAAACCAGGGTACAATACATATTGGTTTTTTTTAGGATTTACGATCCTGGCATAGAAACTAGCAGTTTAGAACAGGACCTTCTGATAAGATTTACCCGACCCAAGGTGTAGTTGTAGTGAAGGACACCTTGGCTGATTTCTTTCTAACAAGGGAAATCGCTCAAGGGGCGTGGGCCCTCCTCTGGGCCACGGTGAGGGTGGCGAGAAGACCTCGTGACTGCTATTGGAGCAACACTCTCGCTCTATTCATCATCCAGATCGGACGTGTGATAGGTTCACACAGCCAAAGGCTATGGAGGTGCAACAGTCACCCCAACTCAATGTTCATCAGCAAACGTCATTCTTAAAATGTTAACCACTATAAAAGTGTTGAATAGATAAACCCGAAATATTAAAATGTAATCTTGAATTTAAATCAAAACCATTAAAATTTTTGGTAGAACTATCTGTCATCCAAACGCAATTTATTTAAAACCAGCGCTGATTTGTTAACCAGAATCAGGGGTGATCAGGTCGTATAATAAACGGTCAGGATACGAACCAAGAACGTAAGGGACAGATACGACGCGTGTCGTTAAAGTCTGAGGCTGGGTCTTCTCAACACGTCACGCCATCTAACATTTGCGTCAATTACATCGAATGACGAGAAATCCAGAGGCCCCAGAAGTGTCTGAGAGCACTCCATCTACCACCTTCTTCTTACCGTCGTAATCCTTTGTCTGTTGAACACCCCTTCATGAGCTGCTAGGTCAGATAAGGTACCGCGTATTGCCGTGTCTGTCTCTCCAGGGGGAAGGAGTGGCTACGAAACCAGCCTCTCCACACGCAGTGTACCTCTGTTTCTGGTTTTAATGGACAGATTATTAGCAATGAGACACCGCTTGTTGGAGTAGATCACCCAGAAGGGACTAATGGGGAGTTTCTCTCCAACAGAACAGCCGGGAATGTTATCTGTCAGCTGGGAGCTTGAGACTGGTGTAAGATGAGAGTAGCCTGAGTATTTAGTGGCACGGATCCACTAGCTCGCTTTGGAAACAACTGTCTGGCAGTTCTAGACTCGCCTGAGAACCACGTGGCCCTTGTCAATGGGGGGACGTGGATACCAAGATGGGGGCGAGAAGGGCACTCTCTTTTAGACTCTCAGGCTGGACAAGGTTCACTTCTCAAGGCATACTGGAGGGCATTCTCTTTTAGACTCTCAGGCTGGACAAGGTTCACTTCTCAAGGCATACTGGAGGGCACTCTCTCTTGGCCTCTCAGGCTGGACAAGGTTCACTTCTCAAGGCATACTGGAGGGCATTCTCTTTTAGACTCTCAGGCTGGACAAGGTTCACTTCTCAAGGCATACTGGAGGGCATTCTCTTTTAGACTCTCAGGCTGGACAAGGTTCACTTCTCAAGGCATACTGGAGGGCATTCTCTTTTAGACTCTCAGGCTTGACAAGGTTCACTTCTCAAGGCATACTGGAGGGCATTCTCTTTTAGACTCTCAGGCTGGACAAGGTTCACTTCTCAAGGCATACCGGAGGGCAATGTCTCTTGGACTCTCAGGCTGGGCAAGGATCACTTCTCAAGGTATAGTGGAGGGCATTCTCTTTTAGACTCTCAGGCTGGACAAGGTTCACTTCTCAAGGCATACTGGAGGGCATTCTCTTTTAGACTCTCAGGCTGGACAAGGTTCACTTCTCAAGGCATACCGGAGGGTACTGTCTCTTGGACTCTCAGGCTGGGCAAGGTTCACTTCTCAAGGTATACTGGAGGGCATTCTCTTTTAGACTCTCAGGCTGGGCAAGGTTCACTTCTCAAGGCATACTGGAGGGCATTCTCTCTTGGACTCTCAGGCTGGGCAAGGTTCATTTCTCATGGTATACTGGAGGGCATTCTCTTTTAGACTCTCAGGCTGGACAAGGTTCACTTCTCAAGACATACTGGAGGGCATTCTCTTTTAGACTCTCAGGCTGGGCAAGGTTCACTTCTCAAGGCATACTGGAGGGCATTCTCTCTTGGACTCTCAGGCTGGGCAAGGTTCATTTCTCATGGTATACTGGAGGGCATTCTCTTTTAGACTCTCAGGCTGGACAAGGTTCACTTCTCAAGACATACTGGAGGGCATTCTCTTTTAGACTCTCAGGCTGGACAAGGTTCACTTCTCAAGGCATACTGGAGGGCATTCTCTTTTAGACTCTCAGGCTGGACAAGGTTCACTTCTCAAGACATACTGGAGGGCATTCTCTTTTAGACTCTCAGGCTGGACAAGGTTCACTTCTCAAGGCATACTGGAGGGCACTCTCTCTTGGCCTCTCAGGCTGGACAAGGTTCACTTCTCAAGGCATACTGGAGGGCACTCTCTTTTAGACTCTCAGGCTGGACAAGGTTTACTTCTCAAGGCATACTGGAGGGCACTCTCTTTTAGACTCTCAGGCTGGACAAGGTTCACTTCTCAAGGCATACTGGAGGGCACTCTCTCTTAAACTCTCAGGCTGGACAAGGTTCGCTTCTCAAGGCATACTGAAGGGCACTCTCTCTTGGACTCTCAGGCTGGACAAGGTTCGCTTCTCAAGGCATACTGGAGGGCACTCTCTCTTGGTCTTACAGGCTGGACAAGGTTCGCTTCTCAAGGCATACTGAAGGGCACTCTCTCTTGGTCTCTCAGGCTGGACAAGGTTCACTTCTCAAGGTATACTGGAGGGCACTCTCTCTTGGACTCTCAGGTTGGACAAGGTTCGCTTCTCAAGGCATACTGGAGGGCACTCTCTCTTGGTCTTACAGGCTGGGCAAGGTTCACTTCTCAAGGCATACTGAAGGGCACTCTCTCTTGGTCTCTCAGGCTGGACAAGGTTCACTTCTCAAGGTATACTGGAGGGCACTTTCTCTTGGACTCTCAGGTTAGACAAGGTTCACTTCTCAAGGCATACTGAAGGGCACTCTCTCTTAAACTCTCAGGCTGGACAAGGTTCGCTTCTCAAGGCATACTGAAGGGCACTCTCTCTTGACTCTCAGGCTGGACAAGGTTCACTTCTCAAGGCATACTGAAGGGCACTCTCTCTTGGACTCTCAGGCTGGACAAGGTTCACTTCTCAAGGCATACTGAAGGGCACTCTCTCTTGGACTCTCAGGCTGGACAAGGTTCGCTTCTCAAGGCATACTGGAGGGCACTCTCTCTTGTCTCTCAGGCTGGACAAGGTTTACATCCTGGGACGGGGGTGTCATGGCTTACACTTGGTTGTTTTTATATTTAAACTTTGAGTAACTATCTGAATTTCAATTATAAAGATAAATTTGAAATAATTTCTATACCACTATCTTTGAAATAGGGATTCCCAGTATATTTTCCTTAGAACAAGTAAACAGAGCATAATCTTGCCAGTCCTCAAACGCTCTCAACATGGCTATCTTTTTTACGTTTGATGATTAAAAAAACCCATTAATTTAAATTATTAAACTCCATTGTGATATCATATTTCAATATAAATAACGTAAAAACTAAAGATAAATTCACTCAACCTTGAACATTATTTTGATGTTTCTACGTCACTGATGTACGGTACATTATACCACTCAAAGGAGCGGCCTCTTCAAACAGTAATGCAATATTCCAGATTTCTGATAAAGATTCAAAAGTTTCTCCATCTATGAATGATGATAGGTAACTCTCACAGTATTGTGAAAACACACTGATTAGTTGATTGGATAACATATTTTATATGTGGCTGCATGGTCTAAGGCGTCACCTCACACTAGAATAGAATGCTGATGACATGGGAGATTGGGGTTCGAATCCCGCTTGAGTGTACTGCGGGTGGTTATTACTAAATGGTGTTCCATTCTCCCTCCGCACAAATGCAGCTACACTTACTCTAAATCCAACCTTGCTCGTCATAGCAAATTAGTGTAATCGTACATAGGCCATCATCCCTAACTGGTAGTAAGAAGCAGTGCTAAAAAAATATATATTATTAACATGAACACTTCAAATACCAAAAACATTTTTTCTTTATTCCAATAAAATTACCAAAATGCTTTATTACTAACAAGAACACGCCAAGAACTAGGGCATACCAACATTAAGATGTGTATTATTTTATTACTAACAAGAGACACGCCAAGAACTAGGCATACCAACATTAAGATGTGTATTATTTTATTATAACAGAAATTAATCCCAACATAAATTGTTTATTTATACATACTTTCGCACGACGCCATATGGTTCTACGCATTCTATTATTTAAATTACTAGGTTGTGTTATTTAACAGGTGTGACATGTCAGGGGATGAATCGATACCAACATTAAGACAATAATTATAAAATTTAAATGTGTTTTAAGGCAAGATGGTAGGTAAAAAAGGTTTTTGTTAAAGGATTGGTGTTTTATGAGCCACGCACATATTGATGGTTTTTTGAGGATGGACAATCACGTGAGTTCTAAGGTCACGACGTTTTACTCAAGGTTACACAAATCACGCAACGTTATTCTGTGACTTTGGTGAATGCAAAAGTAGCATGGGAATAAAGACGGGGCTAAGTTCCAAAATTATAGACTAGCTATTGAAATAAAACTGTTTAATATACCTCTATCAACGCACTACATACAACTTAATGCATTATATTAACAGTATACCATATTCAAGTTCAATTTAAGGATTACCATTACTTTTTTTAAATATTTAAAAAGAACAAAATAGAAAGACGTTAAGTTGCATCATTATGGCACTGTGCCAAACCTTAGAAATCATATTATTTTTTTCTAACATAAAAAATGTGCGTCTTGAGTATATTTTCTCAGTAGTTTAACACAGCACACATCAGTTATTCTGAAACGGAACGAATTGACAACAAAAAGTTTTCTTTACAGCAGGTAGATAGTAAAACATAGAAAAATTATTTTGACCTCGGTGGTTATTTTTTGTTTTTCTATGGCAAAAAGCATTTCTAATGCTTGATATTTTCTCCTTCTTCAATAAAAGATAAGCTTTCAATCTTTCACTTCGTAGGACGTTTACTTCACTTCTACTTTTCAGGTAAATCCGTCAACACGTCACAACTTTTCCATGCGGTTCATCAGTAATCGTATAATGTGCGACTAATTAGATAATTATATAATAAATGTATATCCTCTATGCACCATTGTTGGTTTTATTTGCAGAAATTATAACGTCCTTTAGGTCAAGGGAAAAAACTTTTTAAAAAACACGTTTTTTGTTTTTCTGCCGGGCATGGACGTCCTTGTTGTTGTGACACCTCACTAAAAACTTGTGTTTGTAAAGTTAAATAATCCAACTGAAGAAAGAAACAGATTGTTCTTGCTGTGTCCTGTATAGTTTTCACTCCACACTGAAACAATCTAGTTGTGTCTTGTTCATAGATTCTCATAGATTACTATAGAACAAATTAATACAAGTTTAGATGTAAACCACAAAGTACAAGATGTTTATAAAAGAACTCTGGAGTTTTGAAAATTCATATTAAATCCATCAAGTGCGGTAGCATCATTGGCAGAGGAAGGAATAGTTTTTTAGCAGAAAGATGGCGTCCCGCCGTACTACAGTCGTCGTGTCCGTGGAGCGGGATGTTAGGGTGATAATATACGTGACCTCAACCATCTATCGCAGCTATTCCACCCGGGCGAGATCGACCTTTCATGATGATATGTATTCTTTTAAGTGATATTTTACTTTGAAAGCTTGGAGTTGTGTTATAAACACCCTGTATTTACTGAAGGAAAGGGGAGTAGTTTTTCAACTTCTTCCATTCTGTATGTAACGTACTTCATTTTGCCGTTACATCCTCTCATTAATACCACTCCTAGACATACCACTTCTAGACATACCACTCCTAGACATACCACTCCTAGACATATCATTCCTAGACATACCACTCCTAGACATACCACTCCTAGAAATACCACTCCTAGACATACCACTCCTAGAAATACCATTCCTAGAAATACCACTCCTAGACATACCACTCCTAGACATACCACTCCTAGAAATACCACTCCTAGACATACCACTCCTAGAAATACCATTCCTAGAAATACCACTCCTAGACATACCACTCCTAGACATACCACTCCTAGACATACCACTCCTAGAAATACCACTCCTAGACATACCACTCCTAGACATACCACTCCTAGACATACCACTCCTAGACATACCACTCCTAGACATACCACTTCTAGATATTTCACTTTATTTCTTAGCATCAACAACTATGATGAAGCAAAACAAGTAGCTACAGTCCAATTTTCATAGCAAGGGCCTTTTAGAGAGAAAAAACTTTGTTGCGCTCAACTTGATATCATTTCTTTATGTTACTAGTGTTATTCTATAAATATTGATAACATCTATCTAAATTAGTTTTAGTAACTTCAATAACCGCTAACAAAGTTCGATACTCTCTAAATGGGCGTGTGTACGAGTAGTTCACGTGTCATGTGACTGGCAGGTGCATCTATCAGGTGTAGGCCTGCACGTGACTTCTAGGGGTGTTATTAATATCTATTTCAGGTGAATAGCTGTCACATTTCAAGAGATTTGACCTGGAGTGGGGACCAAAAATAGCCTATCTTGGGAATTACTTTAATATTCGATAAGAGTTTAGTTATAAACCCGCGCACTTGGGTGATAGCTCAACACTTGTCACCATGATGAAGTTGTTGATACTGTTGATATTATTAGTTGTCATCTGTCTCAGCTTGGGTAAGTCTAAACTTGTCGTCTGGGTATTTTATATGTTTACTAGGTTCTACTCTGGAAGGACAGGAACCTTCACTGTCCTTGCTTAGACTGACAGGAACCTTCACTGTCCTTGTTTAGACTGACAGGAACCTTCACTGTCCTTGTTTAGACTGACAGGAACCTTCACTGTCCTTGCTTAGACTGACAGGAACCTTCACTGTCCTTGTTTAGACTGACAGGAACCTTCACTGTCCTTGTTTAGACTGACAGGAACCTTCACTGTCCTTGTTTAGACTGACAGGAACCTTCACTGTCCTTGTTTAGACTGACAGGAACCTTCACTGTCCTTGTTTAGACTGACAGGAACCTTCACTGTCCTTGTTTAGACTGACAGGAACCTTCACTGTCCTTGTTTGACTGACAGGAACCTTCACTGTCCTTGTTTAGACTGACAGGAACCTTCACTGTCCTTGTTTGACTGACAGGAACCTTCACTGTCCTTGTTTAGACTGACAGGAACCTTCACTGTCCTTGTTTAGACTGACAGGAACCTTCACTGTCCTTGTTTAGACTGACAGGAACCTTCACTGTCCTTGTTTAGACTGACAAGAACCTTCACTGTCCTTGTTTGACTGACAGGAACCTTCACTGTCCTTGTTTAGACTGACAGGAACCTTCACTGTCCTTGTTTAGACTGACAGGAACCTTCACTGTCCTTGTTTAGACTGACAGGAACCTTCACTGTCCTTTATTGACTGACAGGAACCTTCACTGTCCTTGTTTAGACTGACAGGAACCTTCACTGTCCTTGTTTAGACTGACAGGAACCTTCACTGTCCTTGTTTAGACTGACAGGAACCTTCACTGTCCTTGTTTGACTGACAGGAACCTTCACTGTCCTTGTTTAGACTGACAAGAACCTTCACTGTCCTTGTTTGACTGACAGGAACCTTCACTGTTCTTGTTTGACTGACAGGAACCTTCACTGTCCTTGTTTAGACTGACAGGAACCTTCACTGTCCTTGCTTAGACTGACAGGAACCTTCACTGTCCTTGTTTAGACTGACAGGAACCTTGAAAGAATATCCTGGAAGGACGTGTAACAAGTAATCTTGTCCAAGGAGCGTCCTCTATCAAGTTTCCCCTACTACCTCGTGGTTCATCTCCAATAAAGACAGTCGTGTAATTCTTTGAAACCTCCGACAGTGATGTGTCACTGCGCGAGTATGACATTGGAAAATTTATCACCATTCTCAAAAAGAAATGAAACACTTTTATTTGCGCGGAAGACTCTGAAATATTTATACCAACGCTAATAATCTTCGAAAGATGAGTACAAGGAATTACAATACCTTCCCTCCGGAGGTACGATCAAGTGACCCCCCCAGGGGACATCCGTAGCCCCAGACAATAGTCACAGCTTGAAACACAACGGAAGGCACGTTCATATCACACCCTTCACACCCTTCACACCCCTTCACACCCTCACACAAGGAATGTAACACGATGCAAGCCAAACCCGTCTCGACCCAACCAATACCCGTCGTTCATATAAAGTGCCGGCTTCAAGCCCAACTTGAGAGAGTTTGTTCTATTTTCAGGCTCCCAAGCTAGGACCAGAGCACCGAGAGTGGGTCTGGGGAGCAGGATCATCGGCGGGAACACCGCGGCCATTGAGAGCTTCCCCTACCAGGTGAGGCAGGGGGGTGTTAGGATAGAACACACATCATACCTTGGTGTTCTTACGAATGAACATTTGAAACATATTTTGTTCCATCAAAAGTGACAGATGCAGATCATGTGACTGGGCGTATGAAAGTAGAGCGAGTAGTATTTTCTACCTTTCAGAAATGTCCTTGGTGAGCAAACTGTGGTATAACTAACACAGTAGACAAATACAAGTGCTGTTGAGTTGAACCTGTGATCAACAGATTAATAGCACATGACTTACAAGCTGACATTCACAACCGACACCAACCAGCTATCATTGCTGTCTAAAGTGAAGTTCCAACTTCTCAAGGTTTCGTCAATGTAGAGTGTCGATCTCAGGACCCTTAGCTCAGGGAGCGAAGGTGTTAGGAATGTGTAAAGGTCTAGGAGAGCATTTGGTAGATGTTACTCTAGATCACCCAAATTGCCAAATAAATAAATCAAACAACAACCAAACAATGTCTTGCCATCAGTCGTCCAATTTTTCCAACCAATCAGACAACGACTTGTGATCGTGTTTCAGCTGTCACTGCAGCTCCGACCAATCAACTTTCACATCTGTGGTGCCTCCATCATCGGCCACAACTGGGCCATTAGTGCCGTGCAGTGCACCAGAGGGTGAGTATCCAGCATAGGACTGTCAGTCACTAGGCACACTTCATCTACCCTGAACATGTGAGGCACCCTTCATCTACCCTGAACATGTGAGGCACACTCCATCTACCCTGAACATGTGAGGCACACTCCATCTACCCTGAACATGTGAGGCACCCTTCATCTACCCTGAACATGTGAGGCAGCCTTCATCTACCCTGAACATGTGAGGCACACTTCATCTACCCTGAACATGTGAGGCACACTCCATCTACCCTGAACATGTGAGGCACACTCCATCTACCCTGAACATGTGAGGCACCCTTCATCTACCCTGAACATGTGAGGCAGCCTTCATTTACCCTGAATATGTGAGGCACCCTTCATCTACCCTGAACATGTGAGGCACCCTTCATCTACCCTGAACACAGGAGGCACCCTTCATCTACCCTGAACATGTGAGGTACACTCTATCTACCCTGAACATGTGAGGCACCCTTCATCTACCCTGAACATGTGAGGCACACTCCATCTACCCTGAACATGTGAGGCACACTCCATCTACCCTGAACATGTGAGGCACACTCTATCTACCCTGAACATGTGAGGCACCCTTCATCTACCCTGAACATGTGAGGCACCCTTCATCTACCCTGAACATGTGAGGCACCCTTCATCTACCCTGAACATATGAGGCACCCTTCATCTACCCTGAACACAGGAGGCACCCTTCATCTACCCTGAACATGTGAGGCACACTACCTTGAAAGATGGCAGTCTTACCTTGACAGAAAGCCTACACCATGTTTAGAGGATAGCAGAGAGAAATGATATCAAATTGACTCAGTGGCTCGGTAACTACAATAACGACAATTCAATACAATACCGGTGGAAAATATTCAAGAGATGATACGACACAATCGCACGTACATTCTCATGTGGTCCATTATAGTTTGTGACATTTTTAAAACCAGTCTTCAGTAAACTACCATTCATGAGCTTGTCATTTACACCACCAGCGAGGTAACACTGTCACTGGGCTATCAGAACACTCCTGGTTCGAAACCAGACTAGATGAGCTTGATATTTACACCACCAGCGAGGTAACACTGTCCCTGGGCTATCAGAACACTCCTGGTTCGAAACCAGACTAGATAATCTTGTCACTGGGCTATCAGAACACTCCTGGTTCGAAACCAGACTAGATAATCTTGTCACTGGGCTATCAGAACACTCCTGGTTCGAAACCAGACTAGATGATCTTGTCACTGGGCTATCAGAACACTCCTGGTTCGAAACCAAGTGTGAATAAATAGTTCAATTAAGTGAAATGTGATTGTCTGGAAATGGTAATCGACCCTCACAGGATGCTGACTGTGTCAACGAGCCAGCTTGGTTCATGTTTCTGGTGAACAACCAGGTATGTCTTGGAAGTGTATATGAGTGTCTGTCTCTCCACAGGTACATGCCCAGTCTCCTGGGGCTGAGGGCCGGAAGTTCTCTCCAACAGAGTGGAGGTATCGTGCACTCGGTAGCTCAGCTGATAGAGCATCCACTGTATGACGACTTCACTAACGAGAATGACATCGCTCTCCTTAGGGTGAGTAGAAGACTCTCAGGTCCGTTGAGGGTACAACGAGATGTTGATGTGCTGTTATTAGAAAGGACTTGTTGCGTCCTAGTGTCTAACTACTGTCTCAAAGGACAGCTCTACACGAGGAAAGTCAAGTGAGCCACTAGCTTGTTGGATTGAGAAAGTGGCGGAGATTCAAGTGTGTTCACATACAGGCGAGTTTTTCGGGCAAATCTCAGCGTTAAGCAGGCTAGTAGTGGTTCACGTGCGACTAGTAGCTTCACGCACGTATCCTACTGACTTTACACGTGTAAAACTGCCATTAATAGACTCCAAATAGTCTAATTACATCCACGAAACCTTAGTGTGTGCCTTAAAATAGTTGTATGCTCGTATAAGCAGCCAGGCTGCTTCATTACAGAACATTATTGAGGTAGAAGGTGCCTGACCTTGTGATTCTCTTGCGCAGGTGAACGAACCGTTCGTGTTTGGTGTCGGCGTACAACCGGTGCCCTTGGCGGCTGCGGGCTCAGAGGTGTCGGCGGGGACATACGCCGTGGCTGCTGGATGGGGAGAGACTGTGGTGAGCTACTTCCTCCCTGACATCTAGCGGCGACTCATGGTACTGTCGATAAGCCCGCATCGTCCTTAAGGAAGAGTGGGTGTTTGTGGCAACATATATAAACAGGGAGGATGGAAAACCACTTATTGAAATAAAACTATCCATAGGGGAACTCAGGTCAGAATCAGGCACACTTCGTTTGTCAAGCAAGGTAGCAGTCTTACCTTGGCTGATTACACTATGACCCTATCTTATAAGCTACACCATAGTGGTACCAAGCAAGGTAGCAGTCTTACCTTGGCTGATTACACTATGGCCCTGTCTTATAAGTTACACCATAGTGGAACCAAGCAAGGTAGTTTCTAGACGTTAATGCCTCTGGCAGTACCTGTTGATGTTGCTGATAAGTCAGTGAACGAGTGAGTCTGTAAGACGTGTTACGTAATGTCACCCTGTCCGCTTGTTGCAGAACGACGGTGGGTTCGTGAGTCAACTCCGCCAAGTGTCCTTGCCCGTGGTCTCGAGTGCGTTGTGCAACCAGGCGTACTGGGCGCCATCACCTCCAACATGATCTGCGCGGGTTACCTGGAAGGAGGGGTAGCATCCTGTCAGGTGAGGACTACATTCACTTCGTATCCTTAAGAGGTCCTTGTTTACACTAGAGTCGTACACAGAAAAGGTTTCCATTGCAACATCTACTAGTTACACTAAAGGTTATGTACTACCAGTGGTCGCCATAGTAGACTAACACACAACTTTAGTGTGATCAGTAGTTCATGGGTTCCATCATCTTGAGAAGTGAGCATCTTTATTACATACTTGAACAGTTTCCGCAAACTCGGTATCCATAATTTATACTTTAGCTTGTTTGTAAAAAAAACTATAAACTATCTTTGAGAATTGCACATTATAGAGAAGTAATAGATAAGTCTTTGAATGAAGCAGAGAAATAAATGGAAGCAACGAAGAAAGGCACAACAAGAACTGTTTGTTAAACCAGGGAACAAACAAATATCTGTTCTGTATGGAGAAAACGAGTTCAGGTACCGCGGGTTCTTAACAGGGGGCGTGGGGATCAAATAATGGGGGTATGGAAACCAAATAGTGGGGGTATTGAAACCAAATAATGGGGTATGGAAACCAAATAATGGAGGTATGGTAACCAAATAATGGGGGTATGGAAACCAAATAATGTGGGTATGAAAACCAAATAATGGAGGTATGGTAACCAAATAATGGGGTATGGTAACCAAATAATGGGGGTATGAAAACCAAATAATGGGGGTATGAAAACCAAATAATGGGGGTATGAAAACCAAATAATGGGGGTATGATAACCAAATAATGGAGGTATGGTAACCAAATAATGGGGTATGGAAACCAAATAATGGAGGTATGGTAACCAAATAATGGGGGTATGGTAACCAAATAATGGTGGTTTGGGACTCAATCTCTGAATATCAAAAATATCTCAAGTGGTAGCTGGCGTGTGTATTTGTGATTCGCAGTTTTTCAATAAATATGATAAAATCCTTATGATTTTATTCCAACTCTTCTGTTCCTAAATATCCACTATATAAAGTAAAGTTAAGCTATCGACATCGTTTAAAGTCGTACGGTACCCAACAGAACGGTGATGATGATGATGATGATTTCGACAGTCTGGTGAAGAAGGCGTGGGATGTGTGCGTCCATCTTTGGGAGTCTGTATACGTAAAAAGGTTGAGCATTCACTAACGGACCGGGACAGAAACTCTTCATTTCCTTGATGAGGCACTAATCTTGTTCGAACTGACCACTGTCCAGGGTGACGTCGGAGGTGCCTTGGTCGTTGGTGGTGTCCAGGTGGGTGTGCTGTCTTGGGGCGAGAGGTGTGCCCTGGAGGGGTATCCAGGGGTGTCCACCAAGATCAGCCATTACCGAGGTTGGATCCAGATGAACACAGGGGTGTAGCAACACTGGAGTGTAATTATGTAACTAATTATCATCGTTTAAATCTCTACATGGAGTAATTGTTTAATAAAATAATCCAGCAATTGTTTTGACCTACAATAAACCTAAATGGCCTGAAAAATGTTTTACTTGTTGGTTTGATTTATTTTTCCTCATCTTAATAGTTATTTATGTGTGTATTCAATATTAATAAACGTTTACTTTTGTAACGAAACTTAAAAAAAGAAACTAGTTTATTAACAATGGATACATGATATTATGACATTCCCGAGAATCAAAGACCTTTCAATTATTTACGAAACATTATAGTAAATTAGGTGTTCGTACATTTAACATTGAATTTATGTAAATCAAAGAACAGAAAATAAATTAAATTTCGAGAGCTTTCTTTAGTATTTTGTACGGTCTTACTTTAAAAAAATAATAAGAAGATTGACCACGTTAAATACCTATGTCCCATTTTATGAAGAGAATAATCTGTATTCAGTGAACCTCGTGTTACTTACTACCCGCTCGCAGTTATTTGAAAACATGTTTATTTCTCACAGAGGAGAGTGTAAGAACAAATTAAATGGACCAAGGCGTCGGTCTCGCTTAATCTGGTCTAGTTTAGATCACCGCCCGTGTGTGAAGTGACGTTACCACCCTCTCCCCATGCAAATGAGGGTACCTTACTAAGCCCTGCACCTCCGGTGTGAACATACCAACATCTGGTCAATAGTGAAGCAGGAACGCTAGAATATCATCAAAATGATTCTACATTTGTCAAATTCGGTCTCATCTGTCAAAATGACAGCTCGCACTAACCCACGTGTGGACATGAGAACATAATATTTAGTTGAACCATCTGAACACGTTCCCTACTACAACGTTCCGGGTGAACATTGGAGTAAAATATTGACCGTGATGTCTCCAGCCGCTTCAGTTCTGTCTGTCCGTCTGTCTGTTTGTCTATCAGATGACAGATAAAACCAGTCTAGACGGAAATTAACATATTTTGCAAGATTCCAGACGCGCACGTATAAAGCTCCAGCCCCTCCCCGCCACCCTCCGAGGTTCAATGAACCACCTACCCACGCCAGTGGACGTGCGGACCAAGGCAGCAGTCTCGCCTCGGACTAGATTGTCGAGGTTCTAATCTCGGCTTGGTGCGCTGTAGGGTTGTTCTCGACACTACCACGCTAATAGTACTATGTCACCAGTGTCGCTCCTAAGACGCATGTTTGTTCCTTCCAGAAGTCTCCTGTAGAGTTCCGTGACAGGGTCAGATCATTCTGGCCGCGCGATGTACACACATGTCCACACAGACTCACGCCTTGTGGCCAGGATATGTTATAGTGCGGTGATGCAACTCCAGGTGCGCTGCGGTCGGGTCAGCTTGCGCGCGCAGACCACACACGCTCTAACGCCACTACTCGCTAATAGGTCAGAGATGGCCACGAACAATATTTTGGTCACCCTCCCGGTTAAAATGTCCTCTACCTGGCGTATAAATATATCAACTTATTGGAAAACAAAACAGTCCCAAGACGACTTACAAACTAGCTTAAAATAGAACAGCAGTATTAATCATGCTCAGCCAGTCCTATAACCCTGAATTAAAACCAAGGTACTCTGTGACCACGGTCAGCCGCGCTAACCACTCAGCCATGAACAGGTCCTTGTTTTCACATTACGTCTTACAGGTTGGAGAGGAGGAAGGCAGAAATTAGATTAAATGTTCCCGCATTTGGCGCTGAGGTAGAGTGGTAAGCTACTTTGTAAAAAAACACCTCAGTAACATCACACGCCAAATCAGACCAGGCGGGCTCGACGCCTAGTCCGCATGTCCACTGATGCGACTGAAGTGAAAAAATTGATTTGAAAAAATGGTTCGGCATTAGTTAAATTAAATTCGAATATTTATTTTTCAGGTTTGCGGATCCGCGCATTTATTTCTTCCCCACACAACCAATAACGTGTGAAACTATTTCCTCTCTTCGATTCCCTGTTACGTCACCCTCCCTCCCTCTTTGAACAATCAAGTGGAGTGGGAGGGGGAGGGGAGATGATTCATCCTCATGTGAGTCGGTCAATCCTCCCTCCCTCAAACCAGACGTTCACAACAAAGACAACCGTAACTCCCCGCAGGTTGGAAGTAGTTCCTCTCGAAGACACTAACCAGATGATGTCAACACCAGGTTCTTCACGTGCACTTTCTAAACAAGAGAGTTGATCATGGTTCCTCCTAAATCAGGGAAAATGGAAATGTTGTATAAAATGTTGTTGACCATTCTCAAGGGAACAATCTAACAGGCGGTCGTCCCAGTACCAACAACAGCGACATGTACCAGTGGTACTGCTGTGTACTCGCGCTCAAACGGTTTGGTTGGTTGTCATGAGCACAACTCTTGCAGACGAGGATATATTAATTCACGGTGATCACTCACGTGAATCTGATATACCGAGCCAGTTGGTGAACATTCTCATTGTATTGACCAAATCAACGATATAAAGGACATATTATAATTCCTATTTAAAGACTATCAGCAAGTACCTGAATACCATCGTTTCTTCTGTGTAAGGTTGAAATACCAATTAAAATATGAATCTATAAAATATAAAAATAAAGGAGGTTTAATTAATAATTTATTTCTGGACATATAGAAATATTTTGAGCAAAGTAACTGGTGGAAATTTGGTTGTTAATATTTAGAGAAATGTATTTTACTTACATTATGTAGATTAATTTTGGTTTAAAACTTAATTACTGCTCAATAAATAAAGTCTGTCCGTCTGTTGTCTCTGAGGCTACAAACTTGGGGTATGTTAATATTATGTGTCTCATAAGCTCGAGGAGGAATTGTGATTTCGATTTGCGCTCTAAAATTAAGGGTGTTTTACTGACGACTGATTTTTGAAAATTCTCAATTTATCAAAAATTATTTCAAAGATTTAGTTCATAGCGTATATCCGGGGAGTGTTTTATATTATTATCAAAAGGGTTTTTTTCTAGGAAAACTAATTTAAGGGCAGATTAAAGAAGTGATTTTTGAAAATGTTGTTCCAAACTCTATCGTCTCTATGATCCTTTATGTTTTTTTAATTATTTAAAAGTTCAAAACACAAGTCTTTAACGGGTTAATTTTAGGAGATAGGGATGAGTAAGGTAGATTTGAGAGGAAATGTTACCACATTAACACAAATATCGCAGTAGAAAACCACCTCCCATTGTAACAGGCCGAGCCTCGTGCCTTAGACTTTGCGACACCAGTGTGGTGGAGTTAAGGCTGTCCCATTTAGTTTCCCTGGTATTTTATCACCTGAATGTCCCCAGGGGGACAACCTAGTGTTACCTTCCACAGCACTGCAAAAACGATACAAGTAACAGCTGAGTTTATCTCATGAATACACCGGTAGAAGTTTCCTATACTCTTCCCAAGCGAATGCTAGGTTGGCTATGTTCGAGATAGTTACAGTACGAGTTATGTAGGGTTACTAAAATAGTTGTCATGTGTTCATACATCAAGTCATGTAATCTAGGTGGTTACTTTTGATGCATAAAACATAACAATAAAATGTTATCAGTGTTGATCTAAAACAAATATAAACCAAAATACGTAATGAAGGACCTCGCCTTGGCCGAGAGCGTTGGAGCAGGAGTGGACCAACCATCCCTGAGACAGTGGTTCGACTCCCTTAAAGTAACACTTTAGCCCTCTTATACAGCGAGTAGTCCCAGGCTCTGAGAGCCCGAGTCAAACATTATGTAAAAATATTAAAATGTAGGACACAAACACACTTTCTCATGTTGTTGTTGCAATTAGGACCAAACGCTTCAATTCGTTCAGAATAAAATCATTACGGCCCTTTTCTAAAATCAGTGATCAGTAATTTTAGTTTTCGAATCTAAACCACAATTATTACTCCTGGACGTGTGACCATATGACACTTAAATATGAAGTTTGAAAGAAATCTAACGAGAGGTTTCAGCTGTACCACCTGGTTCAGACCTGAGACTTGACAGTTGCGTCCTTCTTCCCTGCGGCTGTTAGTGGTTACTGGCTAGCGTGTCTGAATGTCTGTCTTTGTCTCAGCTGATGTGCCCTGGGCGCTGTGAGTCATCGAGCAACAACAGGTGGCAGGTGCGTACAGTCCGGTCACAGAAACAATGCACCCCTTACAGGTAGAAACATGGTTTGGCAGTTTTATACAAGTGGATAAAACGACTGTCATCTACTCAAACGTAAGAATATGTTCACATCAGAACGTTGTGAGATTGTTGAGGATTGTTTTAGTGGTTTGCAAGAAATACAGCAGTGCGAGGCTATTTCCCCTCAAGTTAGTAACAAGCTTGTGTTAAAAATAACCGCCACTGTTTCAAAGATCGGCGCTGTGGGTGGTTTGGTGTAAAGTCAGCACTGTGACATGGCACCGCCTTTTAAGCCAAGGTCCCACATTCAACTACCGCCTCGGTCATATCTCAAAATATCTTATTGTTTTCGCCGAGATCAAATAGCTCGACGTTTAACGCCCATGAGCTGTTGATATTTCCATTGCCGCGAGTCTGAGACGATATTTCACTTGTTTATCGATGTTTGTGTTTGTCGAGAGGAATGTCTGTCAAAGTGGTGAGTCAGGCGAAGGGTGTATTTTCAGAGGCCCTGTTTCAGGGGTAAACTAGGCAATGACGTCACAGGAAAGAGACTGTCACTAACCAGAGACCGAACCAGGAACCTTTCAACCGCCAGGTGGGCACCCTGTACGCCGCGTCTTACTACCCAGCCGCGCTACCTGCGTATGAATTTACATTGAATTGCATTGCATTTGCATTGAATAGAGAATATGAAACCAGGAAGTGTACTCGCTCATCTGAAATTTGAATCGGGAAATTCCCTGGACAGTTTTCCGGAAAATGTCCTATGTATGGCTGAGACGTGTCCGAAACCCCCCCCCCTCCCCCGGGTCATAGTCGCGCGTGCGTGTGGAGCAACATCGCACGAGAGTTGTAAAATCCCGCCGTTGTATTGATGAAAGGAATGAAGATGTTGACATGTGGCCTCCGGTCATGGTCCGGATGGTACGTGACGTCAGAGCTGCTGAAGCTCTACATGCGCACGAGACTCACAAAAGGGTCAAATGAAGGGTCGCAGGGCCTAACTCCCACGGTAACTCTCTCTGAATAGCAGCAGTACAGTAGGCGCGTGGTAGTTGAGAGGATGTGACGTCATAGCTGCTGACATAGGGTTGATTGAGTAGTAGCAGGGTTTACAACTCCCGAGGTAGCTCTGAACAGCAGTAAAACAGCGCTCAGGGACGTCACAGAATGGACTAAACAATAATTGCTACCAAGTCAAGCAACGTCTACTGGGCTCTGACAGACTAAACAAACCAATTCAAGATTCATCTTCTCAAAATCTCTCTTCCTTTGATACCAATACCGCAGCTAGAGTGTCCTTACTGTAGCCACTTGCCTGCTTCAAGGAACAATACCGCAGCTAAGTGTCCTTACTGTAGCCACTTGCCTGCCTGCTTCAAGGAACAATACCGCAGCTAGAGTGTCCTTACTGTAGCTACTTGCCTGCTTCAAGGAACAATACCACAGCTAAGTGTCCTTACTGTAGCACTTGCCTGCCTGCTTTAAGGAACAATACCGCAGCTAGAGTGTCCTTACTGTAGTCACTTGCCTGCCTGCTTCAAGGAACAATACCGCAGCTAGAGTGTCCTTACTGTAGCTACTTGCTTGCTTAAAGGAACAATACCGCAGCTAGAGTGTCCTTACTGTAGCTACTTGACTGCCTGCTTCAAGGAACAATACCGCAGCTAGAGTGTCCTTAATGTAGCTACTTGCCTGTTTCAAGGAACAATATCACAGCTAGAATGTCCTTACTGTAGCTACTTGCCTGCTTCAAGGAACAATACCACAGCTAGAATGTCCTTACTGTAGCTACTTGCTTGCCTGCTTCAAGGCAATCGTAGGTGAACTTACTGAGATGGCAAATTTAAATTCTAAAGGAATATTTGAATCAGATTTGTGGCTCCTCAAATAATAATGAATACAAACCAATCATTATAAAACTCCAGTTTTAGCCCGGACGGGTAGTAAGACGCGTAGATAATAATAGTAATAAGAGAGGCTATGTCAACGCCATGCCTCCAAGACCATAAGAGCTAAAACTAGAATTCACTTAAAGAAGAATCCATACGTTTGTACCAAGGCGTTATTTAGATTTAAGGTTACAAGGCACGATTACGACCAAAATTTGATCTTTAGTATTGAATCAACTTTTAAAGTTGGCGATATCCTATTTGGTGGAAGCTGTTTAATAGAAACACCATTTTAACATTAATATCACATTCACAGTAATATTTTAACAACGGACCCAGTCTCATCATTACTATTAATTCGTGATTTACAAAAAAAAAGTTTTATTACGAACGAATTAAATAAATGTTTTAAACAAAACATTTGCCACAAGACCATCTTTATATCCGTTGTCTCAGAGCTGACACTGAAAACAACTCGAGCAACGTTGACCAGTTTTTATAGTCAGATAACTATAATCCCAATTACTGTATATAACTATAATCCTAATTACTGTATATAAGTACCTCGGTAAACATTTATTTGAATTATGATCGAAAGTGTTTGTGCCTTGGCTATAGTTGGTCCTACAGTTGCTGTTGTAAACGCTACCAGCTCTAATTTTATGACAGGTCATGTAGATTTTGACAGGTGGTATTATGTTTGACAGTTTTAACAATCTCCCAGCAACCAGCAAGTATCCCTACAAGGACATGATAAGACTTTTAACCAAAAGGACTACCCAGAGGTAGACAGACAAACGTCGGTTTTGGTAACCCTGTATAATACAATTCTTCTTTTTTTTTATCATGTTGGGATGAGCTTCAGATTTTTGTTGTTGATAACACAGGAAACGATTTATCTTTTTGTTGCAAAGTAAGATGTTAGTCATTTCATCATTCTACTCCAGTTTCAGTAATCTGGTGAAAATTGATGACGTTTAAAGATTATGATAACGATGAGCTTGTAGCTTTGTGTCCTATTTTTCTGAAATGTTAAAAAACAAAACTCGTTCAAGCATGGCGTGATGCCATTTCAATTTCCGTTTTGCTTGCCAGTCAAATTGAATGAACTCTTGGCTCATAATCGAGTTATGCAATATTTAACACACACAAATCTCACAACCATTGGACAAGAAGTTAAGTTATAAAGAGCTATCCTTGTGAGATAATTTTTATTTAGTGTAGTAAATATAACATATTTCTAAAACGAGAAACTTATACTAAAAGTATTAGCTTAATTAGTTCTTGTTTTGTCTGTATTCATACGCCATCATAATATTTCAACAAAAAATCAGGATGTTTTATTAAACATAATATTTTAAACAAACAGTTGTCTATTTAGCATAAGTAGGTCTCAGTTGATATCAAATTGATCAGTCGCTTTCAAATTTTCTAAAACATTGAAATTTGGTGTTTTTATTAGTATTGTTCATTAGTACAATCGTCACTACAAAAAAGATGATAAGTATAATTTTAACGAAGAGAGTAAATTATTAAACTCAAGTGAATAAAATCACACTTGGAAAAATATCAGGCGAGAGTTGAACCTTGACCTCCTTGACCGTGTCAATGCGAGAGGGAATTGGGTGCCTTTAGGATTCATTCCAAACAAATCATAAAATTTAACAAAACAACTTGATTATATATTTTTTACATATTTGGTTGAAAAATTATTTAAGAAATTCCGTTGTACAAAAGAGACGAATGTAAAAATGTTTTTTCTAGCAAAGAGCTTATTATTCTAATATTCCAAACGAGGATTTGAAGCTCTTACAAAACAAGTCAAGGCCTACATAATTGACGTGACTGAAGTGGGCCTTGGAAACCGGTTTAGTGGAAGATTTATGTTTCTGAAGCGTACATTTGAAAGAAGTTGAATATTTTCACACGGGATTTAATGGACGGTTCTTTATTCACGCGTTTTCCTGGAAGTAAAAAACTGAAGAAACTAAAAGTGTCTGTCAATAAATTATTCACAATAATTTAACTTTATTGCGGATACGGGGTTCGATTCCCCTGTTCAGGTGTCGTTCTTAAACTAGATTTACTTTAATACTCAATAAGTTCAACAAAAATATTTAAAACTAAGGCATAGGAATACAAAGATAAATTATTGTTTTTAAAATAACATTGAATTTAGTTTGTTTTTATTCTAAATATACTTGAAACAAGACATTGTGGGGCTAATTACTGTGACCAGACACCCCCACACCACCCTCGGGAACTGACCGTGACGTCAGAGTCTACCTTCCCTCATAGGAGGTCACTCCTCGGAAGACCCTGTTTCGATCCTCTCCGCGGTTACCAGATGTTTTATAGCTCAGGGGGTTAAGTTCTGTTATTCCCCCCTCCCCCTCACATTCACCGGCGCTAGAGCGGGCCGGTCACTATCGTGTTGTCCTAGGTTAAGAGAGATTAAACACTTCCATTTTAGGAATGAGTAGGGCTGAAACTATTAAATGTACCCGCATTTACGTGCTTGGTAGTGGGAAACCCCCGGGGACTTGAACCCGATCTCCCCGTCATGGTTAGTCCAGTCCAAGGCCGTAGCCAGCCAATAATTTCAGGGGGGTGTGGGGGTTGGTGGACCCATCCCCCAATTGACGGAGCATAGAAAACATTCTAGAAGCTCTCTGAAGTGCTTTATGTGGTAACACAACCCCTGATTTGTACTCGTACATTCATTCATTGGTCCAGTCAATCGCGAGCGTGACGACTTAGACCGTTTAACCAGCCAGGCAGGTTATAATTATGCCGGTAAACAATTGTGCACTCCCCTGATAAACAAATAAACAAGACTACATCAATGGAAACACTAGAAGAGCTCTTCGGAGGACTCGAACAACGTTTTAGATGATTGAATCCCGGAGGGGATAGTTAGTGACGCATTCAGCCACCGAGCGCTATAGTCGGACGATACGTGAGTGAGAATAGAACTGTAGATCATCTGATAACGTCCTCGGGAGAAATTAAACTGAGAGAGAACTTTCTGAGTTCGTGTTAGTTCCATTTGAATAATTGGAAAAATAAAATAAAGGTGGTGTTGTACACCCGACAGGAAGTTTGAGGGAGATATTGCTACCCCTGCACCTACTATTGTTCTCAAGGCTATTGTAACAGCTTGCTCCGGAATGAAACTGTTTACCTAATAGTTTCGTCGCCATTCCAGGCCGGTGCGTCATTCCATCTTCCAGGACCAGTTCTGAGACAGGGGAGTAGGGGGGGAATTTAACCAGCCCCTACCCCCCCCTTTCCCCTCTCGTTAGGGAACTGATTGAATTACACAATACTCTGCTCGTTCATTGACTCATGTAGCTTCATAGAGCAGTTATTAGTAAACACCGTCCATTGTGAGGTTATCACAGCAGTCTTTAGTAAACACCGTCCATTGTGAGGTTATCACAGCAGTCATTAGTAAACACCGTCCATTGTGAGGTTATCATAGCAGTCATTAGTAAACACCGTCCATTGTGAGGTTATCATAGCAGTCATTAGTAAACACCGTCCATTGTGAGGTTATCATATCAGTCATTAGTAAACACCGTCCATTGTGAGGTTATCATAGCAGTTATTAGTAAACACCGTCCATTGTGAGGTTATCATAGCAGTCATTAGTAAACACCGTCCATTGTAAGGTTATCACAGCAGTCATTAGTAAACACCGTCCATTGTGAGGTTATCACAGCAGTCATTAGTAAACACCGTCCATTGTGAGGTTATCACAGCAGTCATTAGTAAACACCATCCATTGTGAGGTTATCATAGCAGTCATTAGTAAACACCGTCCATTGTGAGGTTATCACAGCAGTCATTAGTAAACACCGTCCATTGTGAGGTTATCACAGCAGTCATTAGTAAACACCATCCATTGTGAGGTTATCATAGCAGTCATTAGTAAACACCGTCCATTGTGAGGTTATCATAGCAGTCATTAGTAAACACCATCCATTGTGAGGTTATCATAGCAGTCATTAGTAAACACCGTCCATTGTAAGGTTATCACAGCAGTCATTAGTAAACACCGTCCATTGTGAGGTTATCACAGCAGTCATTAGTAAACACCGTCCATTGTGAGGTTATCACAGCAGTCATTAGTAAACACCATCCATTGTGAGGTTATCATAGCAGTCATTAGTAAACACCGTCCATTGTGAGGTTATCATAGCAGTCATTAGTAAACACCGTCCATTGTGAGGTTATCACAGCAGTCATTAGTAAACACCGTCCATTGTGCGGTTATCACAGCAGTCATTAGTAAACACCATCCATTGTGAGGTTATCACAGCAGTCATTAGTAAACACCGTCCATTGTGAGATTATCACAGCAGTCATTAGTAAACACCGTCCATTGTAAGGTTAACGTATTAAGACACAACTAGGTTATAGTAAGACGCAGCCAGGACCTCTAGACCTGCAGTGAGGCTCCTTGACCACTCAACCAAGGGCACGACCCTCTCCTATCGTGATGACTTGCTCCTCTCTGGAGAACTGAATGAATGAAGGCGCGGAGATCACGGCCACTCGTGGGTTGGACTGGTGATTTCCCGTTGACAGGTTCAGTGGAAGACACGACTAACAACACCAATAGACTGTAGGAGTGTAGGTACTGTACATTCAGATGGCAGCCACCCTCTCCGACTACCTCCGTAGATTGTCCCTGGAAATGTTATGTTACCACGTCTTTGCTCTTACCTCTGAAACATGGCGGGGTGACTCTATACACCAGCATGAGATGGTGGCTATGTACCATCACGATAACATTGCTAGGGTTGTACTAGTAACAAACATTGCTAGGGTGGTACTAGTAACAAACACAGACATTGCTAGGGTGGTACTAGTAACAAACAGACACTGCTAGGGTGGTACTAGTAACAAACACAGACATTGCTAGGGTGGTACTAGTAACAAACAGACATTGCTAGGGTGGTACTAGTAACAAACAGACATTGCTAGGGTGGTACTAGTAACAAACACAGACATTGCTAGGGTGGTACTAGTAACAAACACAGACATTGCTAGGGGTGGTACTAGTAACAAACAGACACTGCTAGGGTGGTACTAGTAACAAACAGACACTGCTAGGGTGGTACTAGTAACAGACATTGCTAGGGTGGTACTAGTAACAAACAGATATTGCTAGGGTGGTACTAGTAACAAACACAGACATTGCTAGGGTGGTACTAGTAACAAACAGACACTGCTAGGGTGGTACTAGTAACAAACAGACACTGCTAGGGTGGTACTAGTAACAAACAGACACTGCTAGGGTGGTACTAGTAACAAACAGACACTGCTAGGGTGGTACTAGTAACAGACATTGCTAGGGTGGTACTAGTAACAAACAGATATTGCTAGGGTGGTACTAGTAACAAACACAGACATTGCTAGGGTGGTACTAGTAACAAACAGACACTGCTAGGGTGGTACTAGTAACAAACACAGACATTGCTAGGGTGGTACTAGTAACAAACAGACACTGCTAGGGTGGTACTAGTAACAAACAGACACTGCTAGGGTGGTACTAGTAACAGACATTGCTAGGGTGGTACTAGTAACAAACAGATATTGCTAGGGTGGTACTAGTAACAAACAGACATTGCTAGGGTGGTACTAGTAACAAACAGACATTGCTAGGGTTGTACTAGTAACAAACAGACATTGCTAGGGTGGTACTAGTAACAAACACAGACATTGCTAGGGTGGTACTAGTAACAAACAGACATTGCTAGGGTGGTACTAGTAACAGACATTGCTAGGGTGGTACTAGTAACAAACAGACATTGCTAGGGTTGAACTAGTAACAAACACAGACATTGCTAGGGTGGTACTAGTAACAAACAGACATTGCTAATGTGGTACTAGTAACAAACAGACATTGCTAGGGTTGTACTAGTAACAAACAGACATTGCTAGGGTGGTACTAGTAACAAACAGACATTGCTAGGGTGGTACTAGTAACAAACACAGACATTGCTAGGGTGGTACTAGTAACAGACATTGCTAGGGTGGTACTAGTAACAAACAGACATTGCTAGGGTGGTACTAGTAACAAACACAGACATTGCTAGGGTTGGTACTAGTAACAAACAGACATTGCTAGGGTGGTACTAGTAACAAACAGACATTGCTAGGGTGGTACTAGTAACAAACACAGACATTGCTAGGGTGGTACTAGTAACAAACAGACATTGCTAGGGTGGTACTAGTAACAAACAGACATTGCTAGGGTTGTACTAGTAACAAACAAGACATTGCTAGGGTGGTACTAGTAACAGACATTGCTAGGATGGTACTAGTAACAAAACAGACATTGCTAGGGTTGGTACTAGTAACAGACAGACATTGCTAGGGTTGTACTAGTAACAGACAGACACTGCTAGGGTGGTACTAGTAACAAACAGACATTGCTAGGGTGGTACTAGTAACAGACATGCTAGGGTGGTACTAGTAACAAACAGACATTGCTAGGGTGGTACTAGTAACAAACACAGACATTGCTAGGGTGGTACTAGTAACAGACATTGCTAGGGTGGTACTAGTAACAAACAGAATTGCTAGGGTGGTACTAGTAACAAACAGACACTGCTAGGGTGGTACTAGTAACAGACATTGCTAGGGTGGTACTAGTAACAAACAGACATTGCTAGGGTGGTACTAGTAACAAACACAGACATTGCTAGGGTGGTACTAGTAACAAACACAGATATTGCTAGGGTGGTACTAGTAACAAACAGACACTGCTAGGGTGTAGGGTACTAGTAACAAACAGACATGCTAGGGTGGTACTAGTAACAAACAGACATGCTAGGGTGGTACTAGTAACAAACACAGACATTGCTAGGGTGGTACTAGTAACAACAGACATTGCTAGGGTGGTACTAGTAACAAACAGACATTGCTAGGGTGGTACTAGTAACAAACAGACACTGCTAGGGTGGTACTAGTAACAAACAGACACTGCTAGGGTGGTACTAGTAACAGACATTGCTAGGGTGGTACTAGTAACAAACAGATATTGCTAGGGTGGTACTAGTAACAAACACAGACATTGCTAGGGTGGTACTAGTAACAAACAGACACTGCTAGGGTGGTACTAGTAACAAACAGACACTGCTAGGGTGGTACTAGTAACAAACACAGACATTGCTAGGGTGGTACTAGTAACAAACAGCATTGCTAGGGTGGTACTAGTAACAAACAGACACTGCTAGGGTGGTACTAGTAACAAACAGACATTGCTAGGGTGGTACTAGTAACAAACAGACACTGCTAGTGGTGGTACTAGTAACAAACAGACATGCTAGGGTGGTACTAGTAACAAACAGACATTGCTAGGGTGGTACTAGTAACAAACAGACATGCTAGGGTGGTACTAGTAACAAACAGACATTGCTAGGGTGGTACTAGTAACAACAGACATTGCTAGGGTGGTACTAGTAACAAACAGACATTGCTAGGGTGGTACTAGTAACAAACAGACATTGCTAGGGTTAGGTCTAGTAACAAACAGACACTGCTAGGGTGGGGTACTAGTAACAAACAGACACTGCAAGGGTGTTACTAAGACTATAAAGCACAGGAACAAGGGCTCCATCATAAGGACCAGGATTGTTACTTGACGTACAAAAGGTCCGCATTGGACAGAATTAATGTCCAGAACAAAATGTTCCAGAACAATCACATCTTTTAAAATGGCAACAGTTTCTAGAGGAGTTTAACGTCAGTACATCTTGGATCTTCCTTGATTGCCCTTGTGTTACTACCCGTCCATGTTCTAACTGGGGGAGCAGGGGGTATCTGCATGACGGGAGAGCGGGGGAAAAACCCTCAGTACATTCGACTGGGATTCGAACCCCGAGAAACCATACTAAAGGAGAGCGCGTGGACTTGTGTCACGGTCAAGAGCTACGAGGCAGATTATGTCGCAGTTCGGAGTGGTTGTCCCAAGCGCTGTTGACCCTGGGAGACGTCACAGATTCCAGCACGTACGCAGGTTTTCTCAGAACCAACAGACACAATGACGTCACGCGATCTAGGTTAATGCCACATGCCCCTGTTTACTTAGTGTATCTACGAGGTACAGATACAGTATTGTGATGAATGATACTATTCCAGCGTCCGTGTTGCAATATCCCTTCCCTATACGTGGATCAACGCTTTATTCGTCTTCCCATCAGGGTTACACCCATATGTACTAACTACTCTATCAGTTAGGAAGGTTGAATGTAGAGGAAGTGTACCCACATTTGTGTGGAGGGAGAGTGGGAAATAACCCTTAGAACACCCGACAGAGATTCGTACCCCTATCTCCCCGTCTAATTGTGAAAGTGACACCTTAGACCATTCAACCACCGAGTTAATGAAAGAAGGGGTTTGGTGAAGACAATCTTCAGAGCTATTTGTGAGGTGCATCTAATAGAGTATTTACTGTACAATACTACAGTAGGATCCATCATGAGTGGCCAGTCCTTTTCCTTGCCTGGCACATGAGCAAGGGAGAATATCCAGCATTCAACTGTTCCTACAGTCAGCACCTGTAGAGCTACAGATGTGGACTGTAGGCCAGCTGGGACCTAGTACTGAAGCTGTAGAGTTGATACAATGGTGGAGTGAAGCTGTAGAGTTGATACAAGGGTGGACTGGAGCTGTAGAGTTGATAAGATACAAGGGGTGGACTGGAGCTGTAGAGTTGATACAAGGGTAGACTGGAGCTGTAGAGTTGATACAAGGGTAGACTGGAGCTGTAGAGTTGATACAAGGGTGTACTGGAGCTGTAGAGTTGATACAAGGGTGACTGAGCTGTAGAGTGATACAGGGAGACTGAGCTGTAGAGTTGATACAAGGGTAGACTGGAGCTGTAGAGTTGATACAAGGGTAGACTGGAGCTGTAGAGTTGATACAAGGGTGGAACTGGAGCTGTATAGTTGATACAAGGTGGATGGAGCTGTAGAGTTGATACAATGGTGGATGGAGCTGTAGAGTTAATACAAGGGTGGACTGAAGCTGTAATGTTGATACAAGGGTGGACTGGAGCTGTAGAGTTGATACAAGGGTGGACTGGAGCTGTAGAGTGATACAATGGTGGTAGTGGAGCTGTAGAGTTGATACAATGGTGTATGGAGCTGTAGAGTTGATACAATGGTGTAGTGAAGCTGTAGAGTTGATACAAGGGTGGACTGGAGCTGTAGAGTTGATACAATGGTGTAGTGGAGCTGTAGAGTTGATACAATGGGTGATGGAGCTGTAGAGTTGATACAATGGTAGACTGGAGCTGTAGAGTTGATACAAGGGTGGGCTGGAGCTGTATAGTTGATACAAGAGTGGACTGGAGCTGTAGAGTTGATACAAGGGTGGACTGGAGCTGTATAGTTGATAGAAGGGTTAGACTGGAGCTGTAGAGTTGATAAAAGGGTGGACTGGAGCTGTAGAGTTGATAAAAGGGTGGACTGGAGCTGTAGAGTTGATACAAGGGTGGACTGAAGCTGTAGAGTTTATAAAAGGGTGAACTGGAGCTGTATAGTTGATAGAAGGGTTAGACTGGAGCTGTAGAGTTGATACAAGAGTAGACTGGAGCTGTAGAGTTGATACAAGGGTGGACTGGAGCTGTATAGTTGATACAAGGGTGGAGTGGAGCTGTAGAGATGATACAAGGGTAGACTGGAGCTATAGAGTTGGTTCAACTCCAGACCAGTAGGATCAGTCGCAGGAATATCGCACCACACAAATTTAGTCCCTGGGGCTTACGTTGAATGTACATGTTAACACTTAAGGTGGGGATGTAGGGGACATGAAAAAAGGGCAGTGATTTTGCAGTTTCTAAAGAAAAACTTCTTTTTACCAAAATAAATCAAATATCGCTCCATTAGAAACAAAGAGTTTAATTTTTTCCACACGGTGATATCGACACTTCCTAAACATGTCAGAGGTGTCCTGAAAGTTGATGACAGCTTTTAAAAAGTTTGTCATCTAATGCCACAATGCTCGTGACACGTATTCAACAACTGTTGATATCAGCCCATCTTGATCTAATGGCATGAGGATAGCTTACAATAAATGTATCAGCATTCGCCTGGAGACATGTTGCAACAGTCCACGTTCCTCCGCTAGATATATCGGTGTTTAAGCTCAGTCCACTTTCCTCCGCTAGGTATATCGGTGTTAAAGCTCAGTCCACATTCCTCCGCTAGGTATATCAGTGTTAAAGCTCAGTCCACGTTCCTCCGCTAGATATATCAGTGTTAAAGCTCAGTCCACATTCCTCCGCTAGATATATCGGTGTTAAAGCTCAGTCCACTTTCCTCCGCTAGATATATCAGTGTTAAAGCTCAGTCTACTTTCCTCCGCTAGACATATCGGTATTAAAGCTCAGTCCACGTTCCTCCGCTAGATATATCAGTGTTAAGGCTCAGGCCACATCCCTCCGCTAGATATATCAGTGTTAAAGCTCAGTCTACTTTCCTCCGCTAGGTACATCAGTGTTAAAGCTCAGTCCACGTTCCTCCGCTAGGTACATCAGTGTTAAAGCTCAGTCCACGTTCCTCCGCTAGATATATCGGTGTTAAAGCTCAGTCCACATTCCTCCGCTAGGTACATCAGTGTTAAAGCCCAGTCCACGTTCCTCCGCTAGATATATCGGTGTTAAAACTCAGTCCACGTTCCTCCGCTAGATATATCGGTGTTAAAGCTCAGTCCACATTCCTCCGCTAGATATATCGGTGTTAAAGCTCAGTCCACGTTCCTCCGCTAGATATATCGGTGTTAAAGCTCAGTCCACATTCCTCCGCTAGATATATCGGTGTTAAAACTCAGTCCACGTTCCTCCGCTAGATATATCAGTGTTAAGGCTCAGGCCACATCCCTCCGCTAGATATATCAGTGTTAAAGCTCAGTCTACTTTCCTCCGCTAGGTACATCAGTGTTAAAGCTCAGTCCACTTTTCTCCGCTAGGTACATCAGTGTTAAAGCTCAGTCCACGTTCCTCCGCTAGGTATCAGTCAGTGGTTAAAGCTCAGTCCACGTTCCTCCGCTAGATATATCGGTGTTAAAGCTCAGTCCACATTCCTCCGCTAGGTACATCAGTGTTAAAGCCCAGTCCACGTTCCTCCGCTAGATATATCGGTGTTAAACTCAGTCCACGTTCCTCCGCTAGATATATCGGTGTTAAAGCTCAGTCCACATTCCTCCGCTAGATATATCGGTGTTAAAGCTCAGTCCACGTTCCTCCGCTAGATATATCGGTGTTAAACTCAGTCCACGTTCCTCCGCTAGGTACATCAGTGTTAAAGCTCAGTCCACGTTCCTCCGCTAGATATATCGGTGTTAAAGCTCAGTCCACATTCCTCCGCTAGGTACATCAGTGTTAAAGCCCAGTCCACGTTCCTCCGCTAGATATATCGGTGTTAAAACTCAGTCCACGTTCCTCCGCTAGATATATCGGTGTTAAAGCTCAGTCCACATTCCTCCGCTAGATATATCGGTGTTAAAGCTCAGTCCACGTTCCTCCGCTAGATATATCGGTGTTAAAGCTCAGTCCACATTCCTCCGCTAGATATATCGGTGTTAAAACTCAGTCCACGTTCCTCCGCTAGATATATCAGTGTTAAGGCTCAGGCCACATCCCTCCGCTAGATATATCAGTGTTAAAGCTCAGTCTACTTTCCTCCGCTAGGTACATCAGTGTTAAAGCTCAGTCCACTTTTCTCCGCTAGGTACATCAGTGTTAAAGCTCAGTCCACGTTCCTCCGCTAGGTACATCAGTGTTTAAAGCTCAGTCCACGTTCCTCCGCTAGGTACATCAGTGTTAAAGCTCAGTCCACTTTCCTCTGCTAGGTATATCGGTGTTAAAGCTCAGTCCACGTTCCTCCGCTAGATATATCGGTGTTAAAGCTCAGTCCACATTCCTCCGCTAGATATATCGGTGTTAAAGCTCAGTCCACATTCCTCCGCTAGGTATATCGGTGTTAAAGCTCAGTCCACATTCCTCCGCTAGATATATCGGTGTTAAAACTCAGTCCACGTTCCTCCGCTAGATATATCGGTGTTAAAGCTCAGTCCACGTTCCTCCGCTAGATATATCGGTGTTAAAGCTCAGTCCACTTTCCTCCGCTAGGTACATCAGTGTTAAAGCTCAGTCCACGTTCCTCCGCTAGGTACATCAGTGTTAAAGCTCAGTCCACTTTCCTCTGCTAGGTATATCGGTGTTAAAGCCCAGTCCACGTTCCTCCGCTAGATATATCGGTGTTAAAGCTCAGTCCACATTCCTCCGCTAGATATATCGGTGTTAAAGCTCAGTCCACTTTCTTCTGCTAGGTATATCGGTGTTAAAGCTCAGTCCACTTTCCTCCGCTAGGTATATTGGTGTTAAAGATCTGTTCACGTTCCTCCGCTAGGTACATTAGTGTTAAAGCTCAGTCCACTTTCCTCCGCTAGGTATATCAGTGTTAAAGCTCAGTCTACTTTCCTCCGCTAGGTATTTCAGTGTTAAAGCTCAGTCCACTTTTCTCCGCTAGGTACATTAGTGTTAAAGCTCAGTCCACTTTCCTCCGCTAGGTATTTCAGTGTTAAAGCTCAGTCCACTTTTCTCCGCTAGGTACATCAGTGTTAAAGCTCAGTCCACTTTTCTCCGCTAGGTACATCAGTGTTAAAGCTCAGTCCACGTTCCTCCGCTAGATATATCGGTGTTAAAGTTCAGTCCACGTTCCTCCGCTAGGTATATCAGTGTTAAAGCTCAGTCCACGTTCCTCCACTAGATATATCGGTGTTAAAGTTCAGTCCACGTTCCTCCGCTAGGTATTTCAGTGTTAAAGCTCAGTCCACGTTCCTCCGCTAGATATATCGGTGTTAAAGCTCAGTCTACTTTCCTCCGCTAGGTATTTCAGTGTTAAAGCTCAGTCCACTTTTCTCCGCTAGGTACATCAGTGTTAAAGCTCAGTCCACGTTCCTCCGCTAGATATATCGGTGTTAAAGTTCAGTCCACGTTCCTCCGCTAGATATATCGGTGTTAAAGTTCAGTCCACGTTCCTCCGCTAGGTATATCAGTGTTAAAGCTCACTCCACATTCCTCCGCTAGATATATCGGTGTTAAAACTCAGTCCACATTCCTCCGCTAGATATATCGGTGTTAAAGCTCAGTCCACGTTCCTCCGCTAGGTATATCAGTGTTAAAGCTCACTCCACATTCCTCCGCTAGATATATCGGTGTTAAAGCTCAGTCTACTTTCCTCCGCTAGGTATTTCAGTGTTAAAGCTCAGTCCACTTTTCTCCGCTAGGTACATCAGTGTTAAAGCTCAGTCCACTTTTCTCCGCTAGGTACATCAGTGTTAAAGCTCAGTCCACGTTCCTCCGCTAGGTATATCAGTGTTAAAGCTCAGTCCACGTTCCTCCGCTAGGTATATCAGTGTTAAAGCTCAGTCCACGTTCCTCCGCTAGGTATATCAGTGTTAAAGCTCAGTCCACGTTCCTCCTCTAGGTATATTGGTTTTAAAACTGGTTGCAGACCATCTATTGTGTATCCCTGGTTTGTTGGCAACCCTGCTTTGTGTACATCTGGCTGTGACAAATGAAATCAATACCAATTATTTGACCACGTTGATGGTCGCATGCTCTAAGACAGGTGGTCAAACTGTCTTGGTCTTACATCATGTATTTTTGTAATCGAAGGTTTCAAGTTGAAAGTTAATTTAACTTAAAATGGTATTAATATTGCTATAATGTGTTATCCGAGGAGTTGAGCAACGAGTTTGTCAAGCGTTGGACTAGGACGTCAGACACGCAGTACGCTGGTTTGCTGTTCCGGGCCAGATCAAAGTGTGAACTGTGACACGTGAGCTATATCGACAGAGCGGCCACTGTATGTTGGCAATATTAGTGCCAACATTCTCTGTATAGAGGGTATCATGTGGTCAGCACTACAAACACTCCGGGTGTATCAGTTTTCTGGACCGGAGCCACGACTTATTTATCCAAGTAGCTCCTCATTTGTCCGCACGAGGTTGAGTTGAGCCTGTTCCAGACCTCCTGCTTCAAAGATAAATTCTGGAAGAGCCGGGAATCAAACCCGAGCCCTCTGGATCTGTGACCACAATTTATCAATAGTAGTGTAAATATATTAAACAGTTGACAACATTTATTGAAACTTGTCGACCATTAAAACGCCCGTTCTACATCGCAAGGAAATGTTGCAGGTTCTCCCCTGGGATATCAGAGTCATTATTTGCCCCAATTATCGACATGAAATACAAAGTGAAAGTGAAAATTCAACGGTGGGAATCAAAAAGGCAGGGTTCCAATAATTAAAAAACACAGGTTAAAAAAGCTACTTTAATTTACAGCATATTTTTCTTCAATATAACCAAATTAAAAACATAAATAATATTTGATAAAATAGTGTTTAAAGACTATCTATCTACCTGAGGCAAGTTAAAACAGTCTCCTTTGCCCGAAACTAGCCTTAATTTGGCAAAGAAACAAAATAAAATAGTAAAAATATTTCTCTCTTATAAAACAAGTGGAATGTTTCAATTCCATTTGAGGATTGATTTTAGTCTCAATCTTCAATAAATTCTTCTAAATGTAATATAAACTGCTTGCTATGGAAAAAAGTAAAAAAAAAAAAATATATATATGACTTAACTACTAGGCTTACAGCAGTAAAGAAATTTAATTTGTATCCTAATAAATTATCAATTAATACAAATACAATCATTATTTTTTGAATGAAAAAAGCAGTCATTGAGAACAAAACATAATTAGATTAAAAAAAGTTTCATGGAAATTGATAAGGATAATTAATTAAAGATAAACTAAGGAGTATAAAAGCAATCTGGAGCAATGCAGGCGGTATTCGATGCACAATGGGGACATCCTGTTTCAATTATTGTGTGGCTTTTTCTGTCATAGAATGTCATTAGCTCTCTCAAATAGTTTAATCACACAACTGCGACAAGAACATGCGAGTTTGAGAGATGTACCCACATTTGCATGAAGAGTGGGGAAACAGTTTAGAATAAAATACCAGGCCGAGATTCGAACCCTAATCTCCTCATCAGTCCTAATTTTCACCTTAACGGGTGTAACCCTTTTTTATAACATCGTTCAGCCCTCAGATCTGTGTAAAAATATATAAAAATTACACCTGAACAGGGATTTGAAGCCTGGCTGTCGAGCTGTACAAGCCGACCAACCTACCGGTTACCTGAAATGATAGGCTTGTTTGAATGTAATATCCCTTCCTTGGGTTAGTTATTACTGTACTGTGTAGCGCTCTTGTACTAATTAGTTCGAGTCACCAAGAGGACACCACAAATCCATGTACCCTCGGCCAGAATGTCCTCTGTTGGTTCTTGAAAGCGCCAGAATGGACCAAACCCTGTCAGTTAAAACAACTGTTTGGTTCAAAGAAAGAACATAAACCGAGAAAAGAGCGGTTTGGAGCCGAATATATCATGCCAACAACACACACTTAAAATAAACAAAAAATTTAAAAAATATATTGATACAATTTGCATTTTAAGTAAAAACTTGTAATACCAACACAAACATTAGTGATAACATATCATGTGATATAGTTTGAAATTTACCACACATTCGAAAATGAGTTAAAATTAATAAAGCGACATATTAAAAATAATACTCAATGGCTTTTTATAGTAATAAAACAACCCAATGAACTAAAAAAACACATAATTAGCTTATGATCAAATGTAAATACACTTTAGGACAAAAGTTTTTAAATTACATTCTTATTTGAGTTCATCCACACTAAAATAGCTACAGTAGAACCCAAACTATCTGGATTAATTAGGACCTAGATTAGTCAGTAGTCAAAAGTTCGGATAATCTCCCACTGTTTTACGACTGGTGATGGATGGAAAGCGTCCTATCTGTGAGATGTTACAGACCGTCCTATCGGCGAGATGTTACAGACCGTCCTATCGGCGAGATGTTACAGAGCGTCCTATCTGTGAGATGTTACAGACCGTCCTATCGGCGAGATGTTACAGAGCGTCCTATCTGTGAGATGTTACAGACCGTCCTATCGGCGAGATGTTACAGACCGTCCTATCTGTGAGATGTTACAGAGCGTCCTATCGGCGAGATGTTACAGACCGTCCTATCTGTGAGATGTTACAGACCGTCCTATCGGCGAGATGTTACAGAAGCACCCTCCCCTCCCTGACAGTCTGTGGAATGACGCCCCTACCCTCCCTGACAGTCTTGTGGAATGACGCACCCTCCCTTCCCTCTTGGGTCCACTTTATTTACTGTTGTGGTTCATTTCTTACACAAACCAATAAGAATCAGGCTGCTCACTACAAACTCCGAATTTGACGAAAACCGCTGCTGCGATATTAATCCAGATAATTGGGGATATAGTGTGCATTTTTATCTGTTTACAGAAGATGTGAACAGTAATGTTAGCTCTAAATATTATTTTGATCTTGAAATTAGATGTTATGCCAACAGGTGTGTAAAATATTGATTACATGTTTTACAGAGATAATTGTTCTAATTGAATAGTTTCGATGCTACACTAGAAACCTTCTTGAGTGGCTTGCAAATATCTTCTTAGCAAAATACTGCATGAAGATCTATCTGCAAGATTGTATCCACAATATCTATGTTAAATACTAGCTAGTGTTGATTCTAGCAGTGGAATGCGCGTTAGTGTGCCGTTACACAATGAGGAGTGTGGCTAACGCACAGTGCTGCCAACCATTGAGAGCGTCCGACAACTTCTATACCTTAGTCTCAAAACAAAGCTCGTTGGACCCAAAGACATGTTGTCCAACAATTCAAAAGTAAAACATAAAATGACTACTTCAATTATAAGGCATACACTATTGTAAGTTTGTTCAGTCTTTAGCATCACTCTAGTGCCTAAATATACAGTTAAAAAAATACCAGGCACATAACACACCTAAAACCTTGTGATTCTAAACTAGAGCCCTGCGCGGATAAACAAAGAATACGAGGATTGTGGCTGCAGTCACAAATAACACAATTTTTATAATATTATCCTTACATCCGAATAGTTGAGATAAAACCAAACAATAATTATTGTGTTGTAAATTAACTGGTGAGATAAGATTGCGGATATTGCTCGAAGCCTTGCTGACACTACTCTGGTCGTCCACACAGGGTCCTAGCTAGTCACGTCCAAACTATTCATATTCTTGCCAATTAAGAAGATTCGGACCGGATTTGAACATGACATTAAAAATAGCATCCCTGGTCATCAAAATACCACAAACCTGTTAGTTTTCCTTTGAGGCACGTATGATGGACCACACATCACACACTCGAGCAAAGACTAAGAGAGATTGATCCTAGACACTAAACTCTCACTCGGACTTGTTAACCAAATGTAATGGCCACCAAGTGACTATAGCGAGGCTGTAAGATGGTGGAGCTATTTATTCCCTTGTTAATAAACCAATCAAGAGAACTAAAACAAAGATGTCTAACCCTTCCGACAACCGGCGACAGAGACTGCGTCATACCCAAATAAACGGAGAAACGAATCCAAGCTAACTTTTATTTTAATTGCTTTAATTGGATTAATTTGATCAAGTAAATTAAAATATATTTTTTATAAAAGTTATCTGACCCCTTAGCTCAGTGGTTAGCATGTCTGTCCATTGAGCTAAAGGTCCAGAGTTCAATTCCCGGCAATGCCAAATAATTTATCATTGGTGAAATGTAGGTTTCCCCTTTAATGATGACGACTAATTAACGACTGGGTTTAGGAAGAGTGAAATACCTGAGTACCCCTGACCGGGATTTGAACCTAACCTCCCTGTCATCGGCAGTCCAGTCTAATATGAGACTGACGCCTTAGATCAAGCGAGCGAGTAGCTTATTGGTTTTCCACAGAAGATAACATTTAAAAAACAAATTATAGTTTTATAGAAAAGTTTAAATCACTTCATGAGGGATTCAATGTTAAAATAAGTGCTATATTCTTTGGGGAGGACTTTACCCCAAGACAGCGAGGGCTCGGGTACCCGAGACATGAGGCACAGCGCCCATTGTAATATGAGCGATAAACAGGAATATTGGGACCCTACAGATGAAGTGAGTGAATCATTGCTTCAGCTAGTTGACGTGTGTTGTACACCCCTCATCAAACAAAGAAATTCCTGACAACATGCACACCAAAAAACTAACAAATGGACACACTAAAGGCACAAAACACAAGAAAATAATTTCAAATACAATATGATTTTATCTTTTCTAAGTTTGGTCGGAAATGCCCTTCCTCGACCAATGGGATGCCAAGCGAACAAAACTGTAAACAATATAAAGATTATAAGGGATTTTTTCCCTCATGTTTTGTCCTTTAGTTGCGTAAATATGGAGCAGTATTGTATCTACACGGAAGAATTACGCTTGTCACAACTCCCGACAGACGACAGGATGGAAGCTACAAAATACACATTTACAACTTCATAATAAATCAACTCTCATGATATTAGACCCATCAACAAACATGATACATTTGAATGGAAGCCAAACATTTGGAAAATTTGCTCTCAAAAAGTTTTGATCCATCTTCTAAATTAAGCACAAATATATTACAAAATCTTTAAACCCAATCGGTTAAAAAAGAAAGTTGTACTAACTTAGGAGATTAAAAATAAATTACATACTATATAATGTATAAAAGAATAAAGCACAATTTAAATTCATATCCATTTCCACAAAGGCTGGCAAGTGTATTGTCATGCTTGATTTGCGCTCTATACCTAATTTGGACAGTGCTGCGATGATATTAACAAACTATCATTGATCACACATACCAACACATGAATGGTCCACAAATACACTCAATCACAAACTGTTTGTTTTTCCTCAAGCGGGATGATAATTGAAATATATCTACTATTTATTTGTTTTGAGTGTAATTTAACTGGGTCCATGTTTTAATAATGTTTATTATAAACCATCTTTGTACATTTCAACCTAAAGAAGCCGAGATTACAAAACTGAAGCAAGTGCTCACTTTGCCGTTAAGATTTCATAAGACAGTTTATATTTTAAGGACATTAGTTAGCGACATATCACAGTAAATGAAATGGCAATATAAAATGTCACTTATAAACACACGAGGGACAGAACAAATACCAACATTGAAATAATGTTCAAACAGGTTTTTTTCAAATAGAAAAATCAAAGAAGAATAATGGCGCCAGAAACATGCATTTACTAAACAATTAAAGGAGGAAATACGAACAAGGCCTACAAACCCACTAGAAACATGTAAGTTTTTATTTAAAATACAATACATCAGAATTATCTGCTAAAGGTTATCCGATAAATTACTGTCACGTGTTGTGGTTTGGATGCAAACTTTTGAGCCTACATTGCTCTGTTAAGTTTGTAGGCCTTTGCTTTCTTTCCTTCTTTTAATATTTGAGGAATACTATCATAATAGAAATAGACAAACATTTTATATATTTAGGCCTATATCTTTTGATTGATGTAACATACTCTCTACCATAACTCAGGGCTTCCCAAACGCTGGTATGTGTACCCCCCGAGGTAACAGACATACCTCTGAGTTTCAGTAACTAGAAATATTTTTCAATGAACGAGTCTGATGAACTACTGTTTACACCGCTCAAGATACCTCCGCCCCTGTTTTATGAAGGGCTGGAATGATAAGTTGGTTAGGCCATGGCCCCAAAACGGTTTGTGAATGGAAAGAGTTTGGAAAGCACTGATGTAAATAGTAGTGGAAAGTCAAATTTTTCAATTCAAAGCAAACCCTAATCCAATATATAAAATATGCTCGAAGCCAAATCAAAGTTTTAATACTTTTTGTTAATTATTTTAGGCTTGAAAAAATATTATGTTGTGTTTATTTATAACTTTATGCACCAAAATAATTTATAAAATGTCCTGTTGCACAATTGTTTGTAATATTTTATTCTTATCTGATATGATTTTTTTTTTTCAAAGGAAGTTTCGAACACGCCTTGTAAATAGTCAGAAAAATTAAAAAGATTTAATTCCAAGACGAGTTTATTAATAAAATCTGTGGTTTACTTCTAATTCAAGTTGTTGATTCCCCCCCACCAGATTTACTTGCATGATTTAAGAGGTCATCTAGTTTTATATAAATACCTCCTACTAGTTTGTTTTGTATAAACATCCAGGCCTCGAGGTGAGAATACAAACCAACTAAGACTATGAACGAGCAAGACTGAGGCCGGTATCACAGTCACCTCCTGAAGGGAGTTCTTAATATAGTGTTTGTCTATTTGTGTGAGCAGTTTTGAGCAAGCACCAAACAATCAAACTGATGAAATTATCAGTTAAAAACATTATAATTATGTATTTTATTTTTGAATAAACAAAATACTTTTCCCATGACTTTAAAAACCCAAGTTATGCATCGCCTTTACACGATTATGAAAAACAACCCCACGTTTTGTGTTTTATATATATGAGGTATGGATAAAGTATAATTTATACTAAAATAAACTTTTGGCTCACCAATCTATAAAGTTATCAACTAATATAATTTAACTTGATATGTGTCAAGCCAACAATTATAGAACATTGATAAGTCATGATCGAAATAAGACACAGCCTAATAAGTGTATTATATACATATATACATACACATACAGACTAACACAAAAGGTTGTGTACGCACACAACACCCAACATCAATAACATTCTTCGAAACCTATTTTAGTTACTTACAAAAATGTTATACTGGCTCAATGTGGATTAAAGCCGTCGATTATCTCTATTAAAAATATTATATTTAAAAAACATGTTAACAACATTAAAAGTGATCGATGTAGCTTTAAAACATTTAATTGACATCTAAACCTTAACTTCATTTAAAACAACGTTGCCCTGCGCAAAGTTTTGTCAGAGCAAAACACATGTTTTGTTCAAGAAACTCACCCACGTAAAATCTTTTGATTATGATGTTCAAGAAAAATATCCGGATTCAGGGGAAATATTATTGCACCTGCTTGATGAATGCATTCACAAAACCAGATCAAAATAACAGAAAACATTTTGCAGGAACTGAACACAATTCAAAAGCGGTAAATTTCAGTTTTAAAAGTTTACCTCTTTCACAATCAAGGAGAGGGAAAAAGCTTGATGATTAGTTGCGTTTTTTTGAATATATTGTGTTTTTGACTAAAGTTTCAATCAAAGACCTCAAAATAAATGTAAATGTTTCAAATGAACTTAATGTAAACTTCATACGTTGTTCAAGAATATAAACCATCAAAATGTCATTTAGTTGAAAAGTGTGAACTCTTCACACATGGACAACCCGAGCAATGGGCGCGCCAAGGGGCCAGTCAGTGAATCTGGAGGATTGTGAGCCCCACAGTGGTTTGACTGCGGAGCGTCACAACACCACAAAATGAGCCGCAGTCAAGTCCCTGTACAAACACTCCAACTACCTGTGAAGCTCGTCAATAGATATGTTGCATTCAAGAGTTATATAATTCCGGCTATCATAATTTTACAAGATAACAAACAAGAAAATATCTACTTTTTAGAAGTTACGAGTAGTTTGAAAGTTACATTTAGAAGCAAGTGTTGAACAGTTTATCAACTGGTGTTAGTCGCTGTCTTGTGGTGAGGTTCGACTACTCACACAACGATCACTCGCCTGTTCTCTCTTCCGAGTGTTCACACTTCTTGGCACTCTTCTTGCCAGTCCGAGGAAACAGACGTCGGGCAGAAGCGCGCATGAAGGAGGGGAGCGCAGTGCGGGGCTTTGAAGCGACGTGACGAGGGCGAAGGGCAGAGTCCCCTGGCCATCGCCACATCCTGACCTCACTCGGGCTCTGGTCGCGCTCGTAGCAGGCGCTCGGGGTGAGAGTATGCCAGCTGAGAGAAGTCCCGGACCACGTCGTTGAACGTGTCGTCTCCCAACGAGCCCAGCTCTGATGCTTTCATCTCCTCGTTGAGCATAGCTAGTCTCAACCTTGGACACAGAGCAACAACTGCCTGACTCATGTTTTATATATGGGAGCCTGGAACAGATCCATGCAAGAACTATGTTCAAACAAGGGCACCCAGAATCGTGTTTACATGAAACACGTGAAATATTCGATCTGAGGGAACAAAAATATGTTTCAAGTTCAAAGTATATTCATTCTTAAATCTTAATGATATTATATTTGGAAAAAGATACAGGATATAATACAATTACCTCACAAAGCAAAAAGAGGTTTTCCTTAAAGAGATAGATGTAAATCTTAATGATAAAGCTATTTGTACGAAATTTCAAGTTTTCGAAAGAATTCCTGTATTTTTTAAACAAAATTTGTGTTTATTACGCAATACTTTACATACTAACATTCACACCAAACATCCATTTTGATTTTAAAGCTTCTTACTTTTTATTTCTATTCTCCTGATGATATGACTTGATATTTACTACGAAAAAAAAAAAAAAATAATAATAAGTGAAAGAAATTATGAAATTTCTTTTTATTGTATAAATATGTTATGTGAATTTTTTTAATTGAAAAATTTTCCATTTTTTCAAATGCTATAAAACTATTTATGTTAAAATTAATTTTTGTTTTTAAAATCAAGATTACTTGCAGTTCAAGTGGGGCTAAACAAATAAAATTAAAATAGGAGTTTGTGCTTTATACCAATAAAACATCTAAATTCTATTTTTGTTATTATTATTATTTGTGCTTTCAGCAGGTGTGTTTTGTCCCCCCCGTAAGATCATTTCCCACCCAATATGTCCTCTAGTCAGTACTTACATTGTAACAATGTCTGGATTAGCTTCTTTGATAGCTATACTGAGTGGCTCTGTGCCTTCGTTGTCTTTTATATGTTGGTCGGCCCTGTGTTTCAACAGCAGACAAACCTGCGCAGTATGACCTGGAACATTACATCACTCTGAGCTTGTGGAATATCTTCACCTTCCTCTGTTCTTACACTCTCGCAGATAAAACTACACATTTTTATACAGAGAATCAAACAGCACTTTTGCCAATATTGCACACAAAAAAATATCTTTATTAGTTTGTAAAGGTGAATGAAATAAAATATATCTTCAATTCTTAGTTGATTTTCAACTTTATTTCCAAAGTGATCCACGCCCCCCGACCCCCGCGTGGGGAACAAATGTTGTAAAGGAAAGATGGGTAGGAATGAACACAAGTCACACTCTACACTGCTGCCATTGGACAAATAGGTAACGACTGTCTGTTGAAGACATATCGTTACCTAGATTACATTATATCACAACTCAGCTGAGGGAGGGTAAAATGTACAGGGCAACTTCCTAACCGTGGAAACCAAAAAAACATAATAGAGAAAAGGAAATTGGTAAAAGGAGAGGATTCAAAATTGTTAATTGTCACTTTGCAAAATATGGTTTATATGTAATTTAAAAAAATAACAAAATAACCTCACTTACCTGTGTTTGGTCACAGAAATATCCAACAACCAATGAAAATAAATTAGGAATTAAATAATTAATGAAGTCACATTGCGCTTCTACCAACATAATAGATGAATGTTTGTGTAAAAGTGAGATCTTACCCAGCTCTGTTGCCAGGTGTAGCGGTGTCTTACCACTGTCGTCCTGGCTGTTGATTTTAGCCCCATTCAACAGCAGGTATTCACAAGCCATGACTGAGCCCTGATGAAATAACAAAGTTTGAGATCGGCAGGTCTTGAACCTGGTTGCCAGGTTAACACAACATGGAGGGGAACACAGGTTAACACAACATGGAGGGGAACACAGGTTAACACAACATGGAGGGGAACACAGGTTAACACAATATGCAGAGGAACACAGGTTAACACAACATGGAGGGGAACACAGGTTAACACAACATGGAGGGGAACACAGGTTAACACAACATGGAGGGGAACACAGGTTAACACAACATGGAGGGGAACACAGGTTAACACAACATGGAGGGGAACACAGGTTAACACAACATGGAGAGGAACACAGGTTAACACAACATGGAGAGGAACACAGGTTAACACAACATGGAGGGGAACACAGGTTAACACAACATGGAGGGGAACACAGGTTAACACAACATGGAGGGGAACACAGGTTAACACAACATGGAGGGGAACACAGGTTAACACAACATGGAGGGGAACACAGGTTAACACAACATGGAGAGGAACACAGGTTAACACGACATGGAGGGGAACACAGGTTAACACGACATGGAGGGGAACACAGGTTAACACGACATGGAGGGGAACACAGGTTAACACAACATGGAGGGGAACACAGGTTAACACAACATGGAGGGGAACACAGGTTAACACAACATGGAGGGGAACACAGGTTAACACAACATGGAGGGGAACACAGGTTAACACAGCATGGAGGGGAACACAGGTTAACACAACATGGAGGGGAACACAGGTTAACACAACATGGAGAGGAACACAGGTTAACACAACATGGAGGGGAACACAGGTTAACACAACATGGAGGGGAACACAGGTTAACACAACATGGAGGGAACACAGGTTAACACAACATGGAGAGGAACACAGGTTAACACGACATGGAGGGGAACACAGGTTAACACGACATGGAGGGGAACACAGGTTAACACGACATGGAGGGGAACACAGGTTAACACAACATGGAGGGGAACACAGGTTAACACAACATGGAGGGGAACACAGGTTAACATAACATGGAGGGGAACACAGGTTAACACAGCATGGAGGGGAACACAGGTTAACACAGCATGGAGGGGAAACCAGGTTAACACAACATGGAGGGGAACACAGGTTAACACAACATGGAGGGGAACACAGGTTAACACAACATGGAGGGGAACACAGGTTAACACAACATGGAGGGGAACACAGGTTAACACAACATGGAGGGGAACACAGGTTAACACAACATGGAGGGGAGTACAGGTTAACACAACATGGAGGGGAACACAGGTTAACACAACATGGAGGGGAGTACAGGTTAACACAACATGGAGGGGAACACAGGTTAACACAACATGGAGGGGAACACAGGTTAACACAACATGGAGGGGAACACAGGTTAACACAATATGGAGGGGAACACAGGTTAACACAACATGGAGGGGAACACAGGTTAACACAATATGGAGGGGAACACAGGTTAACACAACATGGAGGGGAACACAGGTTAACACAACATGGAGGGGAACACAGGTTAACACAACATGGAGGGGAACACAGGTTAACACAACATGGAGGGGAACACAGGTTAACACAATATGGAGGGGAACACAGGTTAACACAATATGGAGGGGAACACAGGTTAACACAATATGGAGGGGAGTACAGGTTAACACAATATGGAGGGGAGTACAGGTTAACACAATATGGAGGGGAACACAGGTTAAGGTACAAGGTTTTGCAGTTTTTATTAAATAAATATTTTTGGTCAAAACTCAAAATAAATAAAATTTTGCTTCAGTAGAAACAAAGATTTTAGTTTTCTACTGTTGGTAATGTCAACAGTTGTTGAATATCTGTCGCGAGTATTGTAGAATCTGAACAGGAATTTTTCTTAAAATGTGTGTGTTCAAATGCTAATAAGTTCATGACAGATAATCAAGAACTTTTATATTACTCTGTGTAGGACTAGACATGTGACTGACAGAGATGAACCAATGACCTACACTGTTGATGGCTTGGTGGATGGGACTGCGAGATTTGTCCTCCTCGTTGATCCAGAGTTTGTCCGCCCCTGTGGCCAATGCTTCACACATCACAGGCAAGTTGTGTGCGGCCGCAGCTTTGTACAAGAGCAGGCTTGGGTGGAACTTTGAGATGTCTTCTTCCCCTGCAAGGAACCAGTGTTGATGAGCGCACTCTACCAGTGAGTGTTGGTTAGTGTGTGATGAGCGCACTCTACCAGTGAGTGTTGGTTAGTGTGTGATGAGCGCACTCTACCAGTGAGTGTTGGTTAGTGTGTGATGAGCGCACTCTACCAGTGAGTGTTGGTTAGTGTGTGATGAGCGCACTCTACCAGTGAATGTTGGTTAGTGTGTGATGAGCGCACTCTACCAGTGAATGTTGGTTAGTGTGTGATGAGCGCACTCTACCAGTGAGTGTTGGTTAGTGTGTGATGAGCGCTCTCTACCAGTGAATGTTGGTTAGTGTGTGATGAGCGCACTCTACCATTGAGTGTTGGTTAGTGTGTGATGAGCGCACTCTACCAGTGAGTGTTGGTTAGTGTGTGATGAGCGCACTCTACCAGTGAGTGTTGGTTAGTGTGTGATGAGCGCACTCTACCAGTGAGTGTTGGTTAGTGTGTGATGAGCGCACTCTACCAGTGAGTGTTGGTTAGTGTGTGATGAGCGCACTCTACCAGTGAATGTTGGTTAGTGTGTGATGAGCGCACTCTACCAGTGAATGTTGGTTAGTGTGTGATGAGTGCACTCTACCAATGAGTGTTGGTTAATGTGTGATGAGCACACTCTACCATTGAGTGTTGGTTAGTGTGTGATGAGCGCACTCTACCATTGAGTGTTGGTTAGTGTGTGATGAGCACACTCTACCAGTGAGTGTTGGTTAGTGTGTGATGAGCGCACTCTACCAGTGAGTGTTGGTTAGTGTGTGATGAGCGCACTCTACCAGTGAGTGTTGGTTAGTGTGTGATGAGCGCACTCTACCAGTGAGTGTTGGTTAGTGTGTGATGAGCGCACTCTACCAGTGAGTGTTGGTTAGTGTGTGATGAGCGCACTCTACCATTGAGTGTTGGTTAGTGTGTGATGAGCGCACTCTACCAGTGAGTGTTGGTCAGTGTGTGATGAGTGCACTCTACCAATGAGTGTTGGTTAGTGTGTGATGAGCGCACTCTACCAGTGAGTGTTGGTTAGTGTGTGATGAGCGCACTCTACCATTGAGTGTTGGTTAGTGTGTGATGAGCGCACTCTACCAGTGAGTGTTGGTTAGTGTGTGATGAGTGCACTCTACCAGTGAGTGTTGGTTAGTGTGTGATGAGCTCACTCTACCAGTGAGTGTTGGTCAGTGTGTGATGAGCGCACTTGATTACCAGCAGGTTTAAAGTATACAAAGGATGTGTGACTTAGGGCCAGTTTCATAGTCAGATTTAGTACGCCTAAAGTGCGAGTCGATACTAAATACAGGACGACACCTACCTAGACCAAAATGGAATGGGCCAGTTTCGCATATGAAACACAAGAATCAGGAGATCCCTGGTGTTGTGAACCCTGTAATATTAGAGATTGACTTTGTGACAAGGGCTAGAACTATGCGAGGATATTCCTAGGACCTTTAATTGGTGTATCACACACTTCGGTGGTCCAATGGTGTAAGACTGGACAGACAACAGAGATCAGGGTTCAAATCCATATCAGATCAAATGAGAGTTGTTTCCACTATCCCTCCACGCAAATGTGGGTATATTTAATCTTGATTCGTGTTAATGGGTGTATAACCCGAACGGATATCAATACGCGATGCACGACAGACTGGTACGCTACACGGGAGTCTACAAGTTGTTTGGGATGCTCTTGAAGCTAACAATGTTTACTGACCAGTGAATTCTTCCTCTTCGCCTCCAGTAGAGTCCTGATCGCTGCTCAGATCAATAGAGCCCTCTATCGGCTGCGTCTCCAGACTCTTCCCGAACACCAACACCTCTGGGTCGACCACTCTGTCCTTGTCGCCATCGCACCCCACTGGGGAACCACAGCTCGGGGCCGTGAAGTTCAATTCTTCTTCAGTCTTTGGAGGTGAAACTTTGTCTATGTTGTTAGCGTCGCAGGTAGAACTGAAGTTCTCCTTGATCGGCTCTGGTTTCGACTCCTCGACAACGGACAGTTTGTCTCGTTGTTTCCTCCTTTCCCCTCGGCTGTCCTTACTGCGGGGTCGTCGTCTCAGTTTCCTGACGCTCCATTTTCTCACAGACAGTTGGCTTGGACGCGACAGCCTTTGGTCAGGGGATGCATGGTTGGAGTCGGACAGCACAGACAATAGTTTCACAAACTTGCGCTCGACGTATTTGGCCTTGATCCACGCTTCTCGGATGTTCCTGAAACATGACCGAGACTATTCAACATTTCATACAGTAGCCATGTGCTAGTGGACTGCACATGTGCTACTGGACTGCACATGTGCTATGGACGCACATGTGCTACTGGACCGCACATGCCTGGATACTGCGTCTAGCAATCGAGCGCAGCAGTCTTTCGTGCTCACAGTAAATAAACAGCCAACATGGCGCGGGCGGTGAGATCTGGTAAAAACTCTTGACAAAATGTTATTTTTACTTGTTTTTAGAGAACAACAAATAAATAAAGTAATATGAATAGTTAAAATAAATCAAATAAATAAGTTTCACTTTAGATGATCAATAATGAGTTATAAAAGTGTTGAAATTGAATTAATCAATATGTAATTTTATGTATTCAAAGATCCTCAAATAGTTAGAAATTTCAGAGTTCAATATTTGAAGTTTGAATATGAATAGTTAAGAAATTGCTATTTGAATTTTTGAATATTCACACACCCCTAAAGTCGATACAACGTTCAGTTGTCAGAGGTTGTAAGGGCACGAAAATAGACACACTAACGTTCCATAGAGTGTGTTATTGAGTGAGAAGGGTTGCTTACCCGTGACACCTTGGTGTAGCTCGGGCAAAATCTGGGGGAATATTCGCTTCGTAAACTTTGTTGACGATGGAGTTCCCGAGTTCGGCCATCACCTTGAGTATCTCTGGCTCCCATGCGTCCAAGGTGAGAGAACGCACCTTGCTGTAATGAACGCCCAGGCTGCGGTGCACACCCGAACACTCTGGGACAGAGAAGGAATTACAGCTGAAATAAGAATTGCAACTTTCACTTCAAGTATGCTGAGTTTATCCTGAAAGGTAGCAGTCTTACCTTGACTGATTACACTATGGGCCTATATTATAAGCTACACCGTAGTGGAACAAAGCAAGGTAAGCTTGCTAATGAACCAACTAGACAAGACAATGTTTCCGATGAACTTACCGATGCACAGAGTAATTCCCAAATTTATACTGGCCCAGCGCGGGTTTGGATTTTCACAGTCGCAACAAACTTCATTGCCAGGAATATTTAGGAGCTGTTCCCACATCCTGTAATAAAGAAAAATATGTAGCAAGTAGCGTCACGACAGTTTCCCAAGAGTAGTTCCTAGATCATGTGGCATACTCTACTCAATTAGAAACAATGACTGCTCCATGAAGAAACTCAAACGTTACCAATCAACCGTTCAGACTACATCTATTTATTTTTTAAATGGACACATTTGAAAGTTAGAAAAAAATAGTAATCTACTTTCATTTAATCATATGTTAAGTCATGTTGTCTTAAACTGTCACTTTTGATAGATATTATCAATACTTGTTAAATAACAATAATAATAATAATATAGTAGAATGTTATCAATTCATACTAATATTTGTATAATCTAAAACAGCCATTCATAGGCCACAGTCCTCACAGTGAATAGGAGTGTGTTTAGGGTGACGGCTGTACCTAGTCTTGCGCTGTTTCTCGGGCGAGGGTCTGTCTTGAGGCTCGCTGATGGAACTGCTCGCCGAGTGAGAGCTGCTCGACTCTCGTCCTGCGGTGAGAGAGCTGGCCCCACTCGGAGCTAGGTTTATACAACCCTCCTCGCTGATGCTGAGCTGGATGGCCGCGCCAATGCCCTGTTGCATGGCGCAGATCCAGGACTGGTACATCTCTTCGGAGTCCGCCTGCAGCATGTGACTCCTGCACAACACAGGGCCAGGGTTCAACACCTGGGACCTACTGACTAGAGAACTAGCAGGGATTTGTCCAACACCTGGGACCTACTGACTAGAGAGAACTAGCAGGGACTTGGCCCAACACCTGGGACCTACTTACTAGAGAACTAGCAGGGACTTGGCCCAACACCTGGGACCTACTGACTAGAGAACTAGCAGGGACTTGATCCAACACCTGGGACCTACTGACTAGAGAACTAGCAGGGACTTGGTCCAATACCTGGAACCTATTGACTAGAGAACTAGCAGGGACTTGGTCCAACACCTGGGACCTACTGACTAGAGAACTAGCAGGAACTTGGCCCAACACCTGGGACCTACTGACTAGAGAACTAGCAGGAACTTGGTCCAACACCTGGGACCTACTGACTAGAGAACTAGCAGGGACTTGGCCCAACACCTGGGACCTACTGACTAGAGAACTAGCAGGGACTTGGTCCAATACCTGGAACCTATTGACTAGAGAACTAGCAGGGACTTGGCCCAACACCTGGGACCTACTGACTAGAGAACTAGCAGGGACTTGGCCCAACACCTGGGACCTACTGACTAGAGAACTAGCAGGAACTTGATCCAACACCTGGGACCTACTGACTAGAGAACTAGCAGGGACTTGGCCCAACACCTGGGACCTACTGACTAGATAACTAGCAGGGACTTGGCCCAACACCTGGGACCTACTGACTAGAGAACTAGCAGGAACTTGGTCCAACACCTGGGACCTACTGACTAGAGAACTAGCAGGGACTTGGCCCAACACCTGGGACCTACTGACTAGAGAACTAGCAGGGACTTGGTCCAATACCTGGAACCTATTGACTAGAGAACTAGCAGGGACTTGGCCCAACACCTGGGACCTACTGACTAGAGAACTAGCAGGGACTTGGCCCAACACCTGGGACCTACTGACTAGAGAACTAGCAGGAACTTTATCCAACACCTGGGACCTACTGACTAGAGAACTAGCAGGGACTTGGCCCAACACCTGGGACCTACTGACTAGATAACTAGCAGGGACTTGGCCCAACACCTGGGACCTACTTACTAGAGAACTAGCAGGGACTTGGCCCAACACCTGGGACCTACTGACTAGAGAACTAGCAGGGACTTGATCCAACACCTGGGACCTACTGACTAGAGAACTAGCAGGGACTTGGTCCAATACCTGGAACCTATTGACTAGAGAACTAGCAGGGACTTGGTCCAACACCTGGGACCTACTGACTAGAGAACTAGCAGGAACTTGGCCCAACACCTGGGACCTACTGACTAGAGAACTAGCAGGAACTTGGTCCAACACCTGGGACCTACTGACTAGAGAACTAGCAGGGACTTGGCCCAACACCTGGGACCTACTGACTAGAGAACTAGCAGGGACTTGGTCCAATACCTGGAACCTATTGACTAGAGAACTAGCAGGGACTTGGCCCAACACCTGGGACCTACTGACTAGAGAACTAGCAGGGACTTGGCCCAACACCTGGGACCTACTGACTAGAGAACTAGCAGGAACTTGATCCAACACCTGGGACCTACTGACTAGAGAACTAGCAGGGACTTGGCCCAACACCTGGGACCTACTGACTAGATAACTAGCAGGGACTTGGCCCAACACCTGGGACCTACTTACTAGAGAACTAGCAGGGACTTGGCCCAACACCTGGGACCTACTGACTAGAGAACTAGCAGGGACTTGGCCCAACACCTGGGACCTACTGACTAGAGAACTAGCAGGGACTTGGTCCAATACCTGGAACCTATTGACTAGAGAACTAGCAGGGACTTGGCCCAACACCTGGAACCTACTGACTAGAGAACTAGCAGGGACTTGGCCCAACACCTGGGACCTACTGACTAGAGAACTAGCAGGGACTTGGCCCAACACCTGGGACCTACTGACTAGAAAACTAGCAGGGACTTGGCCCAACACCTGGGACCTACTGACTAGAGAACTAGCAGGAACTTGGCCCAACACCTGGGACCTACTGACTAGAAAACTAGCATATTGGTTATATTTTGTAGGGCTTCAAGCATTTAGCTGACCAGTATATGAACCCAAGCCTTTTGGAGACCAGTAATTACGGAACAAAGTAAGCAGTCTCTACGATGACAGTGCCCAAATATAGAAGGTCTAAGCCAAGTGCCCTCGATTTAAATTCGACATGATCCTAAATATTCTTACAACCAAATCAAGGTTTTAATAATTTTTGTTAATAGTTTAATGCTTAAAAAAAAAGTATATTACTGTCATAGCTTGCAGCCTTAGTCAACCTAGAACATGCAAGGATGATGTCAACTGTCCTGAATCAGCAGTCACGTGTTCATACCAGGACATGTTTTCCAAAACAAAGTTTAGTCTGCCAAGTAGCATGGCACAGAGTTTTGTCAAAACTTGTAGCTCAGGGGAAACATCCCTCTTTTCTAGGGATATAACAGCGAGTTTTATATCATGAGAGGAGAGGAGGGGACAGAAGAACATCAGTTGCATGTGGGGCCAGTCCATAGTACATTGCACATACTCGGCTACTTGTGAGGAGAATATCACAGCTTGGGTCTCTGTTCTGTAAGGAGGACATCAGCTACTTGTGAGGAGAATATCACAGCTTGGGTCTCTGTTCTGTAAGGAGGACATCAGCTACTTGTGAGGAGAATATCACAGCTTGGGTCCTTGTTCTGTAAGGAGGACATCAGCTACTTGTGAGGAGAATATCACAGCTTGGGTCTCTGTTCTGTAAGGAGGACATCAGCTACTTGTGAGGAGAATATCACAGTTTGGGTCCCTGTTCTGTAAGGAGGACATCAGCTACTTGTGAGGAGAATATCACAGCTTGGGTCTCTGTTCTGTAAGGACATCAGCTACTTGTGAGGAGAATATCACAGCTTGGGTCTCTGTTCTGTAAGGAGGACATCAGCTACTTGTGAGGAGAATATCACAGCTTGGGTCTCTGTTCTGTAAGGAGGACATCAGCTACTTGTGAGGAGAATATCACAGCTTGGGTCCTTGTTCTGTAAGGAGGACATCAGCTACTTGTGAGGAGAATATCACAGCTTGGGTCTCTGTTCTGTAAGGAGGACATCAGCTACTTGTGAGGAGAATATCACAGCTTGGGTCTCTGTTCTGTAAGGAGGACATCAGCTACTTGTGAGGAGAATATCCCATCTTGGGTCCCTGTTCTGTAAGGAGGACATCAGCTACTTGTGAGGAGAATATCACAGCTTGGGTCCCTGTTCTGTAAGGAGGACATCAGCTACTTGTGAGGAGAATATCACAGCTTGGGTCCTTGTTCTGTAAGGAGGACATCAGCTACTTGTGAGGAGAATATCACAGCTTGGGTCCCTGTTCTGTAAGGAGGACATCAGCTACTTGTGAGGAGAATATCACAGCTTGGGTCCCTGTTCTGTAAGGAGGACATCAGCTACTTGTGAGGAGAATATCACAGCTTGGGTCTCTGTTCTGTAAGGACATCAGCTACTTGTGAGGAGAATATCACAGCTTGGGTCTCTGTTCTGTAAGGACATCAGCTACTTGTGAGGAGAATATCACAGCTTGGGTCCCTGTTCTGTAAGGAGGACATCAGCTACTTGTGAGGAGAATATCACAGCTTGGGTCTCTGTTCTGTAAGGAGGACATCAGCTTCTTGTGAGGAGAATATCACAGCTTGGGTCTCTGTTCTGTAAGGAGGAGGACATCAGCTACTTGTGAGGAGAATATCACAGCTTGGGTCCCTGTTCTGTAAGGAGGACATCAGCTACTTGTGAGGAGAATATCACAGCTTGGGCCCTGTTCTGTAAGGAGGACATCAGCTACTTGTGAGGAGAATATCACAGCTTGGGTCTCTGTTCTGTAAGGAGGACATCAGCTTCTTGTGAGGAGAATATCACAGCTTGGGTCTCTGTTCTGTAAGGAGGACATCAGCTACTTGTGGGGAGAATATCACAGCTTGGGTCTCTGTTCTGTAAGGACATCAGCTACTTGTGAGGAGAATATCACAGCTTGGGTCCCTGTTCTGTAAGGAGGACATCAGCTACTTGTGAGGAGAATATCACAGCTTGGGTCTCTGTTCTGTAAGGAGGACATCAGCTACTTGTGAGGAGAATATCACAGCTTGGGTCTCTGTTCTGTAAGGAGGACATCAGCTACTTGTGAGGAGAATATCACAGCTTGGGTCTCTGTTCTGTAAGGAGGACATCAGCTACTTGTGAGGAGAATATCACAGCTTGGGTCTCTGTTCTGTAAGGAGGACATCAGCTTCTTGTGAGGAGAATATCACAGCTTGGGTCTCTGTTCTGTGAGGAGGACATCAGCTACTTGTGAGGAGAATATCACAGCTTGGGTCTCTGTTCTGTATGGAAGAGGACCCCCAACCCATCTTGGAAGTCCAGGTGGTCGGGTGTTCTACTCAAGTTAAAGCTATAACAATGAAGATAGGTCAGGGCACGAAACTGCTGAGTAGGGAAATTGAGAGACTGAGAACATTTCTCTAAACTCTTTCAACTAGTTCTAAAACCTAGGTCACATTTATGTACTCGTATAGTAATTAATCTATTTCAATAAACTTCACAGTTGTTTACTGCTGCCTACCCATCCCACTAAGCCATCCTGACACACAAGCCCACAGGTTTGGAGCTAACAACGTTTTGCTAATTTAAATAAATTTAAACACTAAAAAAATCAGGTATAAAATATTTTACTGTTTGTCCATAAGACTTTATTATAGTCAAATAAATCAAGTCACTATCACGGTGTATTTTCATATGAATATTAATTTGTAACATACTTAACAGCACAGTTAGTGAACATAAGAGTATTTTATCTGTCAATATGTTTATCGGCAAAGCTTCATAATTGTCAAGGCAGGAATTTAGTTTCCAAAGTGAGGTTGAAACGGATATTTTTCCAAAGCCAGAAGTTAACGTAGCTAAAATATGGACTGGTGTAAATACTTCATTTCTATCTAATAACATGAATTATTGGTTTGGGAATGTATATAATAAGACAATGTCTCTACACTGTCTTATTAGCCATTCCTATCCCTAGAGCTTTCTACTAAATACAGATTACCATCATTTAGTTAATAAAAGATATTCTTGTTAATTTACACCCGTTTCCTAAGCCGTTTTCTAAGAAAGAATTTGACCGGACTGTCTCTTCTTGTTTAGTTGACACAATATCACACGAATAAAGATACAAATTGTGTGATTAAAAACAGCTCAAGTATGAGACAATGAGGATTCAATAGGAAAACTAGGAAGTTTTCCGGAACAAATACAAGTTGAGAAATGTCTCGACCAATTAAGTCAATCACGTTGTTTGTCCTTACTTGGCTGGCGACAGAACCTCGAAACAAAACCTCCTGTCACCGTCCACCACTGGCTTCACGCTGCACAGCCGCAGATCTTCCTCCATCACCGTCACATTCTCCTCGCCTGACAAAACAACACACTGTTCAGTCACAAGGCAGATCAACAATCAACGTACTCTACGGGGTGTTTCACACTCCTGATGAATGCTAATATTCTGTGGCCTAGGTCCAGGGATTGGGCGGTAATGGTCACATTGTTTGTTCCTATCCATATCTAAATTGATAAAGAACCCTTTAATCACCCATCAAAACGGTTTTGATTCAAACAGTAATGTTTGACCAACATTGAAGTTGAGGTTTTAATGTTCCAGTTTATGTTAACATTGCTGCTTTCTTTTCAATGTGCAAGTATGCTGTAGTCGAGTATTGAAGCTGTGTTTGCTGTGCAGTCATCTACTAAACAGAACTAGAAGTTAACTCAATAGTGATAGTAACAATATAAATATTTTAAAGTAATTTACTACTGTGCAGTCCAGTATTCATGTGTGAGTCACCAGACTATCCTTTCAAACATAGCCAGTAAACAACCCCCCTTTGTCACCAAGTGGTCATGTATGATTCACCAGACTGTCCTTTCAAACATAGCCAGTAAACAACTCCCCTTTGTCACCAAGTGGTCACTATGAGTCACCAGACTATCCTTTCAAACATAGCCAGTAAACAGCCCCCCTCCTCTCTGTCACCAAGTGGTTATGTGTGAGTCACCAGACTGTCCTTTCAAACATAGCCAGTAAACAACCCCCTTCCCTCTGTCACCAGTGATAGACTAGAACAAAGGACAAGGTTGTCTGTTATGATTCAGATGTCTGCCCTGCCCTAGTGTTTTACAATTTCCCCCCAAAGTTGGGGGCCCTGCTCTGTAGTTGTCTCGACCAAAGAGGTAACCCTGACCTGTCCTCTTTCTGTACACCAATTGGTTGTCCTGCAATGAGAACCAACGTCTGTTCCACGTCTTGAACGCATTGGACGTTCTCTTGAAGAGGTACCCCTCCATCCGTGGGCCCCCCTCCGGGCCGGGAGGGGGCACCATGTCCTTGGACGTCACGTACGTGTGCCGGTTCTCCATCTCCTTCTCGAGCCGGTTGCACTGCTTGCGCATTGCCCCCACCTGGGACCACAACACCAACAGTCCATTATCATGTTCCTTATCATGTTCCTTATCAGACGAGTATCTTCACAATAACTCAACAGTAGAACTACAGTCTCCCTCTACACAGGAACTACTCTAGGAAGTTGCTCAACAGGAACTACCTGGACCTTATAGTTAGACAAAAGAAAATAGATAGATAGATAGGTGTCAGTTTGAAAAGTTAACTTTTTCAATTTGAAGCTAAGTAAAATCTAATATTATGAAATATTCTCGAAGCCAAATCGAAGTTCAAATTTTGAAAACAGTGTTTAATACAAAGTTGGGTCAAATCCAAACCTCAAATTTATCTTCAAATCTTGAATCTTGGAATAATTATGAACATAAAAGGAAATATAAAATACAAATAGTAAGTAAGTGTTAACATTCTGCCATTTTCCATCTTTGTTGTTTGTATGAAACATGGCAAGTTGACTAAGTATTAGAGAAGGAACGCTCCAATCCTTTGACCGACTCGTAAATATCTATCTCAGTTACGTATTTAGACTTGTGTAGTTGGGAGAAAACAAAATCACTAAAAACGAACGAATCATATAATTTAGTAAAAAAAAATGTTCTCTTCGTTTTTTAAGACCTAATTGACAGGACAAACAAAATATCATTGTCTGGGTACATTTTTAAAGAATCGACCCATCTTAAATAATCATAATATTGTTTAAATTAGTGTTATACATATAGTTAAAATATCACATAAATCAAACAAAATTACTCCATTAAAAAAACCCACAGAGAATCGTTTCCTAAGAAAAGATTGTTATGGTATCAAAGAAGAGTTAAACTATTTTTGTCACTTTATAAACAATATTGTATTGTATTGTATTGTATTGTATTGTATTGAAGCGATGTTGAGGATTTTTCTCTACTAGTTTAGAATGAAAGCAGATAAATGCTTGGTGTGACCTCGAGTTCAAACACAAAACTCTCAAGTTAAATCTCACCTCTTCTCCTAGTTTTTTGAAAAATGGATCCAAGTCCTGGCACAGATCCGACCCTTGGTGGAAGAAGGTGCTATATGCGTGCATGTACGACAGAAGCTGAAACAAAAGCATAGCAGTAAACATAACTATTTTGACTAGTACAGGTTACATATGACAGTTATTAGGGATTACATTCTAGAATCATTGAGAACATTTGAAAAATATTAGATTATACATTTTTTAAATATCTATAGAAATATTTTAAAATTTAACTTGTAATTTGTTTTAGTGTTAATACTGCTAGCTAGTTGATGGTTCTGTCTCAATATAATTATAAGACAAACTTAACAACCAAACCACATGATGTTAATTTCACATAACTAGTGGATTTGTTTCGAGTCTTAGTAGTAACTATTTCTTGAGAGAGGTAACTTTGTTTGAACTGGGACATTGGAGATGGGTCCTTCGGTAGAGCTAGGTGAAGTTAGGTGAAGTTAGGTGAAACTAGGTGAAGCTAGGTGAAGCTAGGTATATATAGGTGAAGCCAGGTGATGCTAGGTGAAGCTAGGTGAAGTTAGGTGAAACTAGGTGAAGCTAGGTGAAGTTAGGTGAAGTTAGGTGAAGCTAAGTGAAGCTAGGTGAAGCCAGGTAAAGTTAGGTGAAGCTAGGTGAAGCCAGGTAAAGCTAGGTGAAGCTAGGTGAAGCCAGGTAAAGTTAGGTGACGCTAGGTTAAGTTAGGTGAAGCTAGGTGAAGTTAGGTTAAGTTAGGTGAAGTTAGGTGAAGCTAGGTGAAGCTAGGTGAAGTTAGGTGAAGCCAGGTGAAGCTAGGTGAAGCCAGGTGAAGCTAGGTGAAGCTAGGTAAAGTTAGGTGAAGCTAGGTGAAGTTAGGTGAAGCTAGATGATGCTAGGTGAAGTTAGGTGAAGTTAGGTGAAGTTAGGTGAAGTTAGGTGAAGTTAGGTGAAGCTAGGTGAAGCCAGGTAAAGTTAGGTGACGCTAGGTATATATAGGTGAAGCTAGGTGGTCGAGAACTTGCGGAGTTGGAAACCAACTACACTATATCTTTCAGGGGTACAGGACCAGAGACGCTCCATCTGGGTCTACATGTTGCTCCTGCCAGTGGCAGCAGAACCTTATTTGTATGGGGGGGAGTGGGGGTGATAAAAAAAGGCTTGAGGGGGCTTCAAAGTAGAGGCCAAAGGGGGGTGTAAGGACCTTCACTTGGCAAGTGTTTGTCCCTAGAAGATATCTAAAGTGGTTCTTACTTTTATTTTATTTTTAAATTAGACTTCTTTAGAAGCTGTTTTAATTGTCCTGCCCCAGCTATTTTTCATAAAATGAATTGAATTATAAATGGAATTAATATATATATATATAAAAATTGACTGCCTCTAATGATTATTAGTAATGGACACTTCCCCTAGTTCGTGCATCTTCACAGGGTAGCAGTAGTTCAGGGTGGTTAACGCACTTCATACCAAATATAATTAACACATTTTGTAATTAATTTATTGTGTATTTTCTTAATGACTGTAAAATAAGGATGGGACCCTTATATCCTTAAGGATATTTAAGATTTAGATCTGTGTATCCAACCCAACTCAACTGTAAAATGTTAAGATCTCTACTGATTGTGTTCTTCAAACAAGACACAATTTCCACTGGTTGTGTTCTTCAAACAAGACACAATCTCCACTGGTTGTGTTCTCAAACGAGACACAATCTCCACTGGTTGTGTTCTCAAACGAGACACAATCTCTAACTCACCGTGCTGAGCACCTCATGTCTCTTCTTGGCTTGCAGCAGACTGACCACGTGGACGTAGTCGAGCGCCGTGTGACGGAAACACGAACGTGTGGCGCTCAGCAGGTTCTGAGTCTCCTCCGCCTCCTGGGGCCGACTGCGGGGCACCTGAGAGTTCCGGGACAGGGCCACATCCAAGTCCACAGATATTTTCTCAAAGTAGTGGCGAGATTCCTTCACCCCTTTGATATCTCTGGCGAGTAAAGTGACACGAGCAGCTGGGTACTCATCAATTTAGTTTTAAGAAAGAGAGCATTATCTGCCAATTATTAGGGGTGTACGACGCTACGACTTGGTTTAAAAATAAATGGCAACTTTGACTTTGCTTCGAAAAGAACTATGACTGTGACAGTTACAAAGCTTCGGCAATAAAAATATTAACAGCTTAAATACTAAGTGTATGGGCAATAAATCCCGTCAAATAAATTACAAATTAGTATTCATGTTTTAAAAAAAACTGATGTATTTGACTTGTAAGTTGTGATAATTTCTTAATTTAACAGAATAAAATGAAATATTACAAATAATTGTACAATAAAACAATTCCAAGTAATTTTAGTACATAAAACTATACATAAATAGCCCCAATATTATATCTTTTCGATCAAAAAACAACAATAAATATTCACACTTCAATTTGGTTTTGAGAATATTTCATATATTCATATTAAAGATGGCTTTAAATTTTAAAAATGTACTTGGTACACCCCTGCAAATTGACAGAATTTCATTGACATTTTTAAGCCCTCATGTGGTGGTTTCACTAGGGCTTTATTAATATTATAAACAAGTAATTATATTTTACACTCTATCAGATATTTGTTAGCTGCTATACAGTTGCAGGAGTAAGAACATATTGGTATGTTAGGAACCTGTTACTAAACAGCTCAGTTGAATTATGGTCTCCGTTACGACATTTTGTACAGCACAGACTAAAAACAGAGTGAGGAATGTTGTACCCCTTAATGAAGGCAGTGAGATTCTTGAGGATTGTGCGGGATGCTTGATCCAGTAGTATTGTGTGGAACTTGTTCATCTCCTGCAAGGCATGGATCAACTTGTTGAGGCACACCATAACATCAGTGTCATCTCGAAAATATGTGCTCAGGTCCCAAAGACTGTTGGCGAACTGGCTGTGGTACAGACACAATCAGACACAGACTGTTAGCGAACTGGCTGTGGTACAGACACAATCAGACACAATCAGACACAGACTGTTAGCAAACTGGCTGTGGTACAGACACAATCAGACACAATCAGACACAGACTGTTAGCAAACTGGCTGTGGTACAGACACAATCAGACACAGACTGTTAGCAAACTGGCTGTGGTACAGACACAATCAGACACAGACTGTTAGCGAACTGGCTGTGGTACAGACACAATCAGACACAATCAGACACAGACTGTTGGCGAACTGGCTGTGGTACAGACACAATCAGACACAGACTGTTAGCGAACTGGCTGTGGTACAGACACAATCAGACACAGACTGTTGGCGAACTGGCTGTGGTACAGACACAATCAGACACAGACTGTTAGCAAACTGGCTGTGGTATAGACACAATCAGACACAGACTGTTAGCGAACTGGCTGTGGTACAGACACAATCAGACACAGACTGTTGGTGAACTGGCTGTGGTACAGACACAATCAGACACAGACTGTTGGCAAACTGGCTGTGGTACAGACACAATCAGACACAATCAGACACAGACTGTTAGCAAACTGGCTGTGGTACAGACACAATCAGACACAGACTGTTGGTGAAACTGGCTGTGGTACAGACACAATCAGACACAGACTGTTAGCGAACTGGCTGTGGTACAGACACAATCAGACACAGACTGTTAGCGAACTGGCTGTGGTACAGACACAATCAGACACAGACTGTTGGTGAACTGGCTGTGGTACAGACACAATCAGACACAGACTGTTAGCGAACTGGCTGTGGTACAGACACAATCAGACACAGACTGTTGGTGAACTGGCTGTGGTACAGACACAATCAGACACAGACTGTTAGCAAACTGGCTGTGGTACAGACACAATCAGACACAATCAGACACACTGTTAGCAACTGGCTGTGGTACAGACACAATCAGACACAGACTGTTAGCAAACTGGCTGTGGTACAGACACAATCAGACACAATCAGACACAGACTGTTAGCAAACTGGCTGTGGTACAGACACAATCAGACACAGACTGTTGGTGAACTGGCTGTGGTACAGACACAATCAGACACAGACTGTTAGTGAACTGGCTGTGGTACAGACACAATCAGACACAGACTGTTAGCAAACTGGCTGTGGTACAGACACAATCAGACACAATCAGACACAGACTGTTAGCAAACTGGCTGTGGTACAGACACAATCAGACACAGACTGTTGGCGAACTGGCTGTGGTACAGACACAATCAGACACAGACTGTTAGCGAACTGGCTGTGGTACAGACACAATCAGACACAATCAGACACAGACTGTTAGCAAACTGGCTGTGGTACAGACACAATCAGACACAGACTGTTGGCGAACTGGCTGTGGTACAGACACAATCAGACACAATCAGACACAGACTGTTAGCGAACTGGCTGTGGTACAGACACAATCAGACACAGACTGTTGGTGAACTGGCTGTGGTACAGACACAATCAGACACAGACTGTTAGCAAACTGGCTGTGGTACAGACACAATCAGACACAGACTGTTAGCAAACTGGCTGTGGTACAGACACAATCAGACACAGACTGTTGGCGAACTGGCTGTGGTACAGACACAATCAGACACAGACTGTTAGCAAACTGGCTGTGGTACAGACACAATCAGACACAATCAGACACAGACTGTTAGCAAACTGGCTGTGGTACAGACACAATCAGACACAGACTGTTGGCGAACTGGCTGTGGTACAGACACAATCAGAGACAGACTGTTGGCGAACTGGCTGTGGTACAGACACAATCAAACACAGACTGTTAGCAAACTGGCTGTGGTACAGACACAATCAGACACAATCAGACACAGACTGTTGGTGAACTGGATGTGGTACAGACACAATCAGACACAATCAGACACAGACTGTTAGCGAACTGGCTGTGGTACAGACACAATCAGACACAGACTGTTAGCAAACTGGCTGTGGTACAGACACAATCAGACACAGACTGTTGGCGAACTGGCTGTGGTACAGACACAATCAGACACAATCAGACACAGACTGTTACCAAATTGAAGAGTGTTTGTCATAACTATGTCTCGTGTATATGATCATATGCCACACAAAGTTGTCAATATTGAGGCAATCATCAGACACTGATAATATACTAGTTAAATGTTATTATATTCACTTCTATTTTAGCATTTGAAACAAAAATTAATGGCAATTAGAGCCGGCTAATTACTCCAGAGTTTCTGATCGAATTAAAACACATTCACTCGCCAATAAATCACTTGGAGAGTTTTTCCTCTCAATTTACAACACTTACTGATGTTAAACCCGACTAAGGAGATATTTAGTTCTGCCAACTCAAGCTAGAGAAATATTCCCCATGACTGAGGGAAGCAATGACCAACCTGTGTTGAGCGACGTAACTTTTCCCGGTGTCCACCATCAGTCCGCACATCTTCAGCACCTGCAAGAAAACGACAGGGGGACACTGATAAAAACACAAGGCAGGAAACGACAGAACGTGATAGCAGGTAACTTACCGTGTGTCACACATGGACTGTCGTCACAAGCTGTTTGTACAGTCACTGACCAACACATGCACGTTGTGTCAATATTTGATGTTGTTACAGAATGTATAGTAAAATACACAAAATATGAGAAATTGAAATGGTTTGTACAAATATGTCTGCTACAATGTTATGGGTAGTGACAAAGTTTTATCTCCTTCAATTGTAAGAGTCACAATGTTTAGATAAATATACAATCAATGCCAAACCTTAGACTACATGTTGGAAACTCCCAGTTATTTGACCCACCACCGTACAGAAAGATTAACTCCATTAACAGTGACATAACTTGGTCTTATCTCGCACAACAAGGGGCTATGTTGGGTTAAACTACTCAAAACTATGGTCCTGCGTCCAAAATAATCAGGACTATATGGGCAATTATTTAATAATTTGGAAATAAAAAAGTTGGTATAAAAATATATATACACCTATATATATTTGTGGGGTTATTATGTTTAATTGTAATAATGAGATAAACACTTAAACAGGCTATACAATATTTGTTAGTTTTGAAAGTGTGCAAAGAGCATGCACCATTAAAACACAAATTGTTTGAATTAACTCAATTTGTGGTAATTTTGTTAATAAAGGGGCGAGCGTACAGCCCAGAGAGATAATAAGATACGTTGGGGGAAAAGTGTCCGGTTAACCGAGGATAACAAGTCTTAGCAGTGCGGTTATTACTTTACCTACATCCACTACTGTTTCCGCCTGTGGCCTGGGTTCGTATGTTCTCCACTATTGGCCAGCTAGGTCTGTCGCAGCTACATATGACTTATGACTAGGACACCCACAACATCCAGTCCCCGGCTGTTAATTTATCAGTGTGAAAAGGGTAAATCCACATTTCACCAATGATACATTTTTTGGCCATGCCGGGAATCGAATTCAAGACCCTTAGCTCAGTAAACAAATACGCTATTGAGTGAGCTAACGTGTAGAACTAGGAAAAATATTGTAGTCCTAAGTTTTAAACAGGTCTTGATATTTTGTTTGTAAATAGCACAAAATGACAATAGCAACGTTTTATCAATCTTTTAGAATGTACTAATGTAGCATTCAAAACAAGGATTGTTAAAATGGTGATGCAGAGAACAAATTAGGGCAGTTTTTTTTAAAATAGCAAAACTTTTTTTTAAAATAAACCAAATACTTCTCCAGTCGAAACATAAGGGTGTCCTGGAAATTAAAGACAACTTCTTCTCTTCATTTAAAAAGTGTATCATCTAAATCTAATTCCGCTTTGCTTCTGACAGATATTCAACAAATGTTGATAACTCCATGTGGATAACATTAAACTTTATGTTTTTACCAAAGAAACATTTGATTTATTTGAGGCAACAAAAAAGTGTTGCTATAAAAAGTGCAAAAATGCTGTTCTTTTCTTGCGTTCCCTACATCCAAACCTTACTTAATATTTGTAGGTTAACCCTAAATGTAGTTGAGATTCTTTCAGCAGACAATGTTTGTTGTGTTGAGTAGTATATTAGTGTTGAGGATGAACCCTGACCCTGGCGACCAGGTGCTACACAAGTGTTCACACCTTAAACCCCTCATTCACCGGAACCTCCTGAACCTTGAATTGCTCCACAGCATCAAATCAACCAGACATGAACCCTGACCCTGGCGACCAGGTGCTACACAAGTGTTCACACCTTAAACCCCTCATTCACCGGAACCTCCTGAACCTTGAATTGCTCCACAGCACCAAACCAACCAGACATGAACCCTGACCCTGGCGACCAGGTGCTACACAAGTGTTCACACCTTAAACCCCTCATTCACCGGAACCTCCTGAACCTTGAATTGCTCCACAGCACCAAACCAACCAGACATGAATTGTCAACACTAACATCTTTATAACACGCTTTGGTGGAAGCATGGTCTAACGTGCTACTCTCTGAGTAGACTAGACTACCGATGACGGGAAGATCAAGGTTCAAATCTCGGTCGGGTGTACTGGGGGTAGTTTTTTCAACATAGTTTTCCACTCTCCCTCCATGCAAATGTGGGTAGCCTATACTTCCTCTGGATATAAAACCTTCCTGATCCCTAAAACCATCGACGTAATTAGTGTATAACCCGAAAAGTGGCAAGACGCAGTGCTAAAAACACCAAAACCAAATCTTACAGTAATAAGATGGTTTTTACCTTATCCAACTTCTGTTCCAGTTGATCTATGTCCGCTTCTTGTTCTTCCAGAGCAGCCCTGGAAGTAAGCAAACTTTCGTTAACAAAGGCGTAAGCGTCTTATAAAATGGCTGTGAAAACAGTCTCATAGTGTGACAACAAAATGTTGAAAGAATATCTCAATTAAATGGTGTAAACTATTCATTATATAATGCAGTGACCTGGCGGTCTAGGGGTAAGGTATTGGACCTCTGTGTTGGAGGCCCGGGGTTCAATCCTCGGTCCCGGCACAGATTTATCTGATTGCCAAACCCTTCCTTCACCTCTGGCAAGATGTGTATTAATCACAACTTGTGAATGTGAGGAATGCCAGGCCTCCACCGTGGTTCGGATCCCACGTTAAACTGTAGGTCCTCCATTTTATCTCACAATCACCCCACCATTACACATTAGCATAAGTGGGTATAACCCGAACGAGTAATAAGACGTGGTGATATTATTATTATTATTATTATTATTATTATTATTATTATTATTATTATTATTATTTATTATTATTATTATTATTATTATTATTATTATTATTATTATTATTATTATAATTATATACCATTGAAATCTGAAAATTAAAAAAAAAAGACAAGGAGAGAGATTATCTCTTAAGGGCGGTATTTATTGACATAAAGATAGTTTAATGTTGATGTTCTGTTTCTTGTTATGCGAGAGCCGACTACTTGGGGTTCGTTGCCTCTCATGCCACACGGTAGTGACAAACCTCCACAGCTCCCAGGACCTGAGCGTTCCTTCCCCTCAATATAATCACCCGGTCAAGATATTGAACTTGTTTAGTGTGCCACTTGGGGCTAGCTTTATAATGAACTTGTTTAGTGTGCCACTTGGGGCTAGCTTTATGGTGAACTTGTTTAGTGTCCCACTCGGGGCTAGCTTTATGGTGAACTTGTTTAGTGTCCCACTCGGGGCTAGCTTTATGGTGAACTTGTTTAGTGTGCCACTCGGGACTATCTTTATGGTGAACTTGTTTAGTGTCACCCGGGGCTAGCTTTATGGTGAACTTGTTTAGTTTGCCACTCGGGGCTAGCTTTATGGTGAACTTGTTTAGTGTGCCACTTGGGCTAGCTTTACGGTGAACTTGTTTAGTGTGCCACTCGGGGGCTAGCTTTATGGTGAACTTGTTTAGTGTGCCGCTTGGGGCTATCTTTATGGTGAACTTGTTTAGTGTGCCACTCGGGCGAGCTTTGTGGTGAACTTGTTTAGTGTGCTGCTTGGGGCTAGCTTTATGGTGAACTTGTTTAGTGTGCCACTTGGGGCTAGCTTTACGGTGAACTTGTTTAGTGTGCCACTCGGGGCTAGCTTTATGGTGAACTTGTTTAGTGTGCCGCTTGGGGCTAGCTTTATGGTGAACTTGTTTAGTGTGCCCCTTGAAGACTAGCTGAATGGTGAACTAGTCCAATATGCCACCACCTATTTATGTTTATTTATGAGTATTTAAAAACCAAAACTTGTTGAATAGGTATTTTGAATTACTCAAATCAAATTCTAAATATTTTAATAATAATTCCTAAAACTATCAAAAAGTAAAATTCAATAAAATGTCAAAGAGAATGTCTTAAGACAATATTAATTTTGATAACTTAAGCTAAAAACATTGAAAGTAGCATTTTAATTGAAAAATATACATTTCCTTAAATACATACCATCTATATGTACATATTTAAATACATACCATCTATATGTACATATTTAAATACATACCATCTATATGTACATATTGAAATCAAAACACACATGTAACCCTTTCCATATTAGTTTGAAAAATTTTGTATTTTGCTAGTTTAGGTGTTGATGTTCGGTTCATTACTTGTCGTCTTGAACAGAACACAAGATGTAGTGGGGTACTTAAGTACGAGCCAAGACGATCTCTAGTTCCGGTGACTTTAAATAACCTCGTTGTCTAAATATTATCAACTTCAAAAAATTATAGGTAGGCCTAACACGTTGAGAAAGGTTTTATGTTTGTTTTTTTCATGTTGGCATCTCACACGAATCACACATGTGCCGTAGTTTTGCCAGCCCTGGCCTAGGCTATGGGTGGACCATTTAAAACAAATACACAAATTATTGCAAACACAAATTAATATTAATTGTAATGTTTAAGGGCAAATATTTGAGGATATTTGCTATTTGTACGCATATATTTAATGTTTTATGTTGACAAGTTTGACAGTCTTACTCGGCGTAGATGAAGTCCCTTGGATGCACCTGGGATAGCCCCTCTCTCAACATACAGCAAACATCAAGATACTTCACATAACCTCACGCACATTTCCAACCCATTGAGTTTCCTTTGTCCTGTGATATAACTTTGGAAGTTGTTTGGACTCGCAAAGTGACTGTAAAGGGACCAAAAGTGTCCCAAGGTGGACATCAGTGTCATATTCTGGGTGTAATTCTGGACAGAGGTAGAACCATAACCTATGGCGGGATTACGATGGTTGGCATCAGTCAAACCTCACACCAGATACGTGAGGATCTCAGTCAGAGATGGACATAGTTAGTGACAAGGAGTTGTGTTCACTTGTTTTACAACTGGTAACAATGAGGAGTGAAATACATCACAACTTGCAGCGTAACTTATATTCAAATAAGTATTAATATATTATATACTATTGTCGTGATTCTTTGAGTCTGTAATTAATTTTAATTATATAATATTTAATAAATTAAGATAGTTTAAATAGGTTAGGCGAAATATATGTTGCCTAAATTAGACAAGGCAAAACGAGTGTTATGTGCCATAACTTAGTTGTTACAATCTAGAAATATCTGTTTAAAAAATACTGTGTGCCTACCTATTTTCTGACTTTTGCCTTTTAAATGTCCACTTTCTAAATAGCCCCATATTTTCATTTCTTGGAGGCCTGCAATTTGGTGTGTTTTGATTTAACTTTGGATACCATATATTACTCATGTTTTAACGTTCTATTGTGATCAAGGTATCCCACGATAATGGTAAATATAAGACGAGTGAATCTAATCCTTTCGCAAACATTGGTATCTATTATCTTGACAAGAGAAAGATAAGATAATGGTTACACCCCAGAGAATTCATTAATGTAGTGTTCAGTGGTTTAGTTACAAACGAAATGTCAGTCTTACCGGAACTTAGGTGAATCTCTCAAGCATTCTTCAAACTCAATTATCGGTTCCATGACGTTTACAGAATTACATGAAATTAAAACGGTTGTCAAAATAAATGTCTTCTTTTACATTTTATGAGATGAATCATTAATCATAAACCTTTTATTTTTTCCAAGAACTCTAAATGTCACCAATAGATGGCCCTAAGGCATCACCAATATTACAAGGTTAATATATTAAAGAAGTTTGGTTATGGCACCTTTAATGGAATATTTTTCTCAAATCAAAAATTTCATTTTCGTTTCTAGTATTGTTAAAATATTATTTATTCTCATTCATCTGTGATTGACGGGTTAAGTATTAGAATACTTCAGCCACTACTCTCAATTAACTTCAATTTTTATGATTTCTTTCTACATGCCATTGTAATTTCTTTTAATTAGATTAAGACATAATAATAGACAAATATGCCCCCACCCCCCAACTCAATATCCTTCCCAATATATTCATATAAACGTTTCTGATTCCCTAAATCTACCCCTCTTCAGTCCCTTATATTCTCATTAACTTAAATTTTGCATTACATTATTCCATTTCCTTTATAATTAGCTAACTAATACCCCATATCATACACACTATTTCAAAATACCTAGCTACAACCCATGAATCCTTTTAATTTACTATAAACTAATTTCATTGAAGGTTCAAGCAAGATTATTATATCTTTAGTGCTCAGATTTGGTAAGACATTACGATACATTGTTTTTTTCTGAGCACTCAAACTTCTTTGGAATATACAGTATTACCTCCATCACCCCTCGTGCTCTTTTAGAAATTGGGAATATATGGCACTAATCTTTTAAAGTCTCATAGCACTATGTATGTCCCTCATCTCATACTTACATTCAATTCCCTTCTTGATCTTTCCCGCACTTCCTATTTAGATTTATTTCTAATTTGTTGTACTTAGGAATCAGTTAATGATAATTGAACATCAAGTCTTGTAAAGCAGAGTTTTATTATATATTCATTTACTCTGTTTAAATCAAATCATACAATCGTCTGAATTTCTTACATCAGTTAAAAGTATTGCTGAACTTTTTTTTTTACTTTTTGAGTAGGAAGTACCGGCCGGAGTAGACCTGCTATTGAGAAATATTTAAGTTTTGCTTTGGATCGATTGTTGTGGAAGAAATTCTACCTCATATTGTAAATAAGAACCAAGTCATTAAAATTCCATAACACGGAGGCGGGATAAGGTTGGGGGGGGGGGGGGTTACGGTGGAAGAGCCCGACAAGGATAAGATATTCCTGTGGTAACTGAAAACTCAAAGTTGAAATCAAGCACAGGAGAAAATGTGCTTTTTACATTACTTAGCGGTGTATCGTCTGCTGGACTAATACCACTCCACGTTGCTCTAGGATATCGATATTGAGTCAGAGAGATGTAACTAATCCAGAAGTTCCGGATAGAAGACTACAATAATCTATGGGAATACATTTTTTTCTGTGGAATGTGTATTTATTTCGTTAATAATAATTAGGATCTTCTGAGCTAATAAATTTAAGATAAACTAATAGTATAGGACAAAAAAATAATCAAAAGGAGGTAGGAAATATTTATATAAAATTCTTCAAATCTTTTTTTCTATTAAATGTAATGATTCTGAGTAAAATATTATAATAATGCAATACGCCTTGGCCAAACGAGTTTTGTTTTTGCTATAAAATATGCTATCAAAATTTATTTAATAAATTAGATGATAATATCGCACCATCTTTAGGTTAATAAAGCAAAAATATGTTTTTTATAAATTTTAAGATTCTCACAATTACATCGAAACATTAAAAATCATATTGCTGTTTTCTCACAACCCAACAAACTCAACGAATCATCAGCCTTTCAGTCAAGGTCTACTTTTAAGATATACTGATCTTTTAGCTACTCTTTAGTTCCAGTGATGACATCGAAACCAACAAACGCTAGTATCGTCCATTGATCTCTATAGTATAACTGGATGGACATACACTTGCACATTCCAAGGACAAAAGCGTGACGCTCAAGCGTATCGTCTGCTACGCTGAGGGGGGGGGAAAGATTTAACGGTTTCTTTAAATGTTCTTATGCGAAAACATGTCTCTTATGAATAAAAGTGTTATTGTTTGAAAATAGTGAAGTATTATACCATACTTTCCTGAAGAAACATTTACATTAAAGGATATACAATCCAGTTTTACAGGTAATACTGTACAAATACGAATAAAACCTTAGATATTTCAATTTTTATGTAGTTATCATCAATGTTGTTTACAGTCTGCCACGACAACACTTATATTTAAAGTTGGTTATTAGCGTGTATATTGGTTTCAGAAACCATATTTTATTGAAAGTTCGATAAATATAATGAACAAGGTATCCTAAAAATTGATTACATTTGTTTGAATGACAAACTTTGAATAGTTGCCATGCATTCAAACTATCACTTAGGTTATAGGCTTGTGGAAAGTATTATTGTAATAATACCTGTTTTTTTAAGTTGGCTCATATCTTTCAGAAACCATATTATGTTGACATTTCGATAACTATAATGAAACAAGCTAGCTAAAAACTGTATTACATTTGTTTGAATGACACACTTTGTGTAGAAGTCTTACGTTCAAATGAAAATTTAGGTTATTGGCTTGTAGGAAGTACAGTATCTTATAAACCCGGATTTTAGTAATAATTCCAATCTGTAAGGCTTTATTTCGTACCAGAATACTATCATATATATAATATTTTGGTAGGATGAACGGCAATTTAGAACAGAAGTAGAAATTTCCTTTTGGAAGGTCTTTTATCCTAACTAGACACAAATATAGGGTAGGATTCTGGTACGAGATAAAGCCTTAAAAGTAAGCTTCCTTCAAAAATCATCGTACATATTAGGCTACATCAACTTATTTAAAGAAAAAACTAACCTGTTTTGAACTTTTATATGCTCTTCAAAGCTTTAACTAACATATTTATTTAATTTAACCACTCTCACATTGATGTATCTCATATAATCAATCAAATTAATGAACGATGTCAAAATGCCACATTGCCTTGTATGGGTGAAAGAGAGAAAGAGATACCCGAAAGTTTCCTTCTCTCTTACCCAATGGTATGCAGACGACAGCTCGAAAATTTCAGCCACAGATGTCCATCCAGTTAGAGTATAGAGATCAATGGTATCGTCGCATATTCGCACGCACGTAATTAAAATATTCTATATAAGTTATAACCCTTAAGTTTTCATTGTATGGTTCTAGGTAATACGGGGAGCAGATAAAATAATAGCTCAAGAAAAGGGACCTTATTATTTAAATACATATAAAGTACAATAAGTGTTTTATTTTGTTTGTAAAAGCATTTAAATTGACTTGGTAATGTTGAATATACACTATAATTATTTAAATCAGCGCGTTACACTATTATACACATTGTATCATATTTAATTTGTAAAACTATTAATACAGATAGATATAAGTATTTGGGATAGCTCTCAAGTTCCTGTTTGAATACTATTGGGGGAATTTTTAATAATTTGTATATTAAAACCAGTAAATTAAATATAAATTATATAAGGACATTTAAAAAGAAGAGGAATTTTGACATCGTTCAATAATTTGATTTAATATATGAGATACATCAATGTGTGATTAATTAAATGAAATTAATGTGTTGGTAAAAGGTTTGAAGAGCATAGCAAAATTAGAAACTCGTGAATTTTTTCTTTAAATAAGTTGATATAGGCCAATATATAATATGATTTTTGAACGACGCTCGTTTGGGAGACTATCTCGTACCAGAATACTACCGTACTGTAGTATTTAGGTAGGATGAAAGATCCTTCAGAAGCGAATTTCTATCTCCGCTCTAAATTACCATTTATCCAAACAAAATACTAATATATAATAGTATTCTGGTACGAAACAAACGCTCCCAGATAAACAAGTTCTTATCAGAGTCAGGATTATGGTAGATGCAGTACTTCCTACAAGCCTATACCCTAAATGGTCGTCTGAACGGAAGACTACTACACAAAGTATGTCAATTTGTTTAGTTGTTTAGCAATGAAAAAATTTGACCTGTAATCACATTTAGGAATGTAGGGATATAATTTAGTCTTGATGGCCTAGGGTACAAATGAACTTTAACCCCCCAGAAATAAAGTTGTCTCCCCTTCATTAATCAGAGTACCTTAGTGGGAGTTCCGTCCTCAACACACAGCTTAGTCGGAAACTGTTTTGATGTAAACTAAAGGATCATTGGGCATTGCTATGCTGGCAACTTTTTTTGCCATCTCAATTCTAAGGTAGTATTGGGAGACCCCAAATACTAGCACCTAACTCGAGCGATCAAAAGGATGTATTACGCACAGTGAATAAGCCCTTTACATGAGTTTTTTCTAACATGCTCAGATTACAATGAGCTAGTTGCAACTATCCTTAACTTAGAAAGTAAATTTATTTTCATCCAGTTAATTTCATTAGGATGTAAAATCAAGTACTAGTATTGGAAATGTAATTATATTTTTAATAGTCACATTATCTACAATATCCGAGAAAGTTCACTAACACCATTTTTATTGCTATAACGTCACATTCAATATATGATAAATACAATTTACTTACTTACTCTGTAGTTTTAGGAACTCGAAAGTTCATAGTCACACTTACCACAGTACGCCATCAATCTCTATCTTGAGATAGTTCTATCCAGTCCACTTCATTACACCCTATCCCTATCTTGAGCTAGTTATATCCAGTCCATTCTAATGATCCTTCCACCTGTGTCTATGTCTTCCCATTGGGTTTACCAGTCAGTACCCTGAACACGGTTCTAGATTCTCACATTCACACTGCATGTTCTACCTTATTTAATCTACGAGATGTGATTATCCTAGCAATGTCTTGTTATGAGTAGAGAATATTTAACACATCAATATGCAACCTTCTCCACTCTCCAATATCCTCGTCTACCAGATCGTGGACCAAATATCTTCCCAAGCACCTTGTTTCTGTCATGTAAGATAAGAGACCACGCTTCACACCCATAAAGAACAACAGGTAAAATTATTGTTGTGTATACTCTGAGTTTTACATTCCTTGAACGCAGGTGAGATGTCAACAACTTACTGAGTAATAACATGTCTTTACCAACTGTAGTCTTTTAATAATTTCCAATCTAATATTTATATTGCCAGTTTAAATTGTTCCTACATATTTAAACTCATCAACCCTATCAAATGATATGTTGTTCACAGTAATCTCAAAATTATCTTCCTCAATCTGTGTTATTTGTGTGATCATATACTTAGTTACTTACTTATAAAACTATTTCCTCACCGGCCTCTGATAAAACGTCTGCATTTTTTGGGCAGTTTCCTTACCCTTGCTCAACAAAGTTACATCATCCACCTCTCCTAATAGCTGCGTTGTACAGTTTAATGTCGGCTCTTCCCTGCTCTCTTGTATTACTCTAATAGCAGACTAAGGCTATCTTGGGGCAGTTTCCTTACCCTTGCTCAACAAAGTTACATCATCCACCTCTCCTAATAGCTGCGTTGTACAGTTTAATGTCAGCTCTTCCCTGCTCTCTTGTATTACTCTAATAGCAGACTAAGGCTATCTTGGGCAGTTTCCTCACCCTTGCTCAACAAAGTTACATCATCCACCTCTCCTAATAGCTGCGTTGTACAGTTTAATGTCTGCTCTTTCCTGCTCTCTTGTATTACTCTAATAGCAGACTAAGGCTATCTTGGGGCAGTTTCCTTACCTTGCTCAACAAAGTTACATCATCCACCTCTCCTAATAGCTGCGTTGTACAGTTTAATGTCGGCTCTTCCCTGCTCTCTTGTATTACTCTAATAGCAGACTAAGGCTATCTTGGGGCAGTTTCCTTACCCTTGCTCAACAAAGTTACATCATCCACCTCTCCTAATAGCTGTACTGTACAGTTTAATGTCAGCTCTTTCCTGCTCTCTTGTATTACCCTAATAGCAGACTAAGGCTATCTTGGGGCAGTTTCCTTACCCTTGCTCAACAAAGTTACATCATCCACCTCTCCTAATAGCTGTACTGTACAGTTTAATGTCTGCTCTTTCCTGCTCTCTTGTGTTACCCTAATAGCAGACTAAGGCTGAATTAAACAGTAATGGGGAGCGTTCATAGGTGGGTAACTATTGTTTAGGAAACCAAATTTGACACTGGATTTCTAGAGTTCTAAAGGGTGAATTAAATGGATAATTTTTAACAGCTTTACAAATAAAATAATAACTCACGGTGCAGGTTTAAATTGTAAAATTATTGTAATCCAATAAGTGATTATCTTCTTACAACATTTCATATTTTTTCAAATAGTGAACAATAATTTAAATAGGCGCGTGAAAGTTATTTTACAAACCAAGTTTCAATCTCATTTTGAATATAGTTTTTTGGTCTACTTTCATAAAAGTCTTATGTCACAATTCACTCTTAGAGGGTGGAGATGTGAATGCTATTTAAGTAAAAGTTCACCGGTATTAGCCTGGAGAGATATGGGAAAACCACCCCAAATTCACCCAGTCAGGATTATAACAAAAAACTCGAGCCCATGGATAAAACAAGCTGGTGTTGGTTTAATGTTATTAAAATGGAATCCATTTGTATGTACATTTTAACATTACAAATATAAAGCTTTATCTTAAGATAAATTATGTTCAATAATGCTTACAACACTTCATATATTGGACTTCAGATCAAAGGGTTTTAAAAAGGGACGGAGGCTAGGGGTATTATCGTATTTCTTTGAGTCTAAGAAAATAAATAAAAACAAAAAGCTGAAATACCCTATGTCTAAGAAATATTTTTACTAGAGAATTAAATTTACTGAAAAACAGTTGGCTACCTTATTTATCAGTAGGTTTTATATTCATCTCTTTCTTCAGAATCAGTATCAGAATCTACTACACATTCACAGTCTGATTCTTCTGAACCATCTTTATCATCTCATTATATATCGTCTTCTGAACCATCAAGAACGTTGGTCGAAAAATAACTGCGATTCTAAGACTCATCCTATTTTTAGAGACGTTTAAATGGGATAAAACGTGCATCTTAGAATCGAAGAAATACGGTAAGTTGAGGGGGACATCAATGTCTACTGATTTTATGGCCATATTGCCAATTATTTGCTAAGCCTCCCGAAATTGTCCTAATATAATTTGACCCGCAAAAAACAGGTCGATCATAAATTTTAATATAAACATCACCAACATGTTGTTTGAAGGTTATGAGATCAGTCTTCGCTTGACTCGAAACATGTTCACCCTAAAAGCAAGAAAAACCAAACTGATATTTTTTCTGTACCACTCGATGTTGTAATTCAGATGAATCTTCCAATTCTTATCGAGAAATGCTTTGTAAAACACAGACATTTCGTCAGCACTCACAGTTGTGGTTTTACTGGGAGACAAATCGGCTGGCAAGCGTGCATCCATGAACGCTTTGCGTTCCTAAACAGTATTTCAAAGATAGCATTAGTGTTTTAGAAACTAAACACATTTTAAGGTTTACAATATTAGTGCAATGTATGAATTTGCATGAAAGATTGATCCCCCTCTCCAAAAATTGATCTAAGGGGGTCTGGATCTAAGGAGGTCTGGATCTAAGGGGGTCTGGATCTAAGGAGGTCTGTATCTAAGGGATATGGATCTAAGGAGGTCTAAATCTAAGGGGGTCTGGATCTAAGTGGGTCTGGATCTAAGGAGGTCTGGATCTAAGGAGGTCTAGATCTAAGGAGGTCTGGATCTAAGGGGGTCTGGATCTAAGGATCTAAGGAGGTCTGGATCTAAGGGGGTCTGGATCTAAGGGTGTCTGGATCTAAGGAGGTCTAGATCTAAGGAGGTCTGGATCTAAGGGGGTCTGGATCTAGGGAGGTCTGGATCTAAGGGGGTCTGGATCTAAGGATCTAAGGGGGTCTGGATCTAAGGGGGTCTGGATCTAAGGAGGTCTGGATCTAAGGGGGTCTGGATCTAAGGAGGTCTGGATCTAAGGGGGTCTGGATCTAAGGAGGTCTGGATCTAAGGGTGTCTGTATCATGTACAGATGCTGTAGCTTTTATGTTTATAATACACAGTCCAATTTTCATAAGAAGGGCCTTCCTTACATAAAGATTAAAACAGTTTGTTTTGCACCATGTCTTACTACCCATTCACGTTATACGCTTGTGTAGGTCTACTAAATATGCTATTGGTTTTAAGGATGAGAAAGGTTATATCAAGAGTAAGTGCGCCAGCATTTAGGCAGAGAGAGATTGGAAAACCATTTTGGAAAAACCACCCTCAACACATCCGACCCGGATTCGAACCCCGACCTCCCTATCGTTGGCAGTCTAGTTTATTGTGACACCTTAGACCATGTGACCACCGAAGCGGGTATTTATGTTTAACTTGATAATGATCGCACACAGGACATCCATGTCTATATTAGGATGTGTACTATTACGCTCCTCTGGGCAGCATGAGGCCAAATGTGGCCCGGAGGTCACTGGTTGTTCATCCTTCAAACCACAATATGGCTACTAACCACTCACCAAGGGTAGCCAGACTATTTCTTAGCCTCTTACTTTAAAAAAGCTCGTGTTGTGTTTGCTCCAGAATAACTCGTTCCATTTTGCCGCCTCTTCTCTGGCCAGACGATACTCCTTCTCTAGCGGAGATTCGTTCGGAGCAACATGAAGGAGGATCGGCCTCAAGTTGGACACGGGATTTGGCGGACCAATCATGTCATGGTTCTCTGTGATTGGTGGGGGGACGTTTGATAGCTGGAATTATTGAAACATTAACAAGAATAACCAGCAGTCGGATCAATCACACAGTGAGACACCCACAGGGGGGCAGAGCCCCTCCCCAAGACACCTAATAAGTTGTATTATTATTAGCACCGTGTCTTACTACCCATTCGGGTTATACGCACTTACAATAATGTGTAATGGTAGGGTGATTGTGAGATGAAATGAAGGACCTACAGTTTAACGTGGAATCCAAACCACGGTGGAGGCCTGGCATTCCACACATTCACAAGTTGTGATTAATTGATAAGTTTAGTAAATACTTAAATCATCATCCAAACTGAGCTTAACCTAGTAAATAAATAACAAATTTGACCAACTATGGTTTTTAGAATATTTTTATTAGAAGGAATTGAAGGATCAAGACAGTCTAATGGGGCTATATAGGGCCATGCTTCACAATAGGCGTCTTCGTGAATACAATGTTCCTCTGTGAATTAGGAGTTTTTTCTAATAATGTTTTTAACGACTAAGTTTTTTTTAACAATATTTGTTATTTGTTATGTTAGGCACTAAATTTCTTATTCATAAATTTGCTTATGTTGTTGTGTGTATTTAGGCCTATGCTTGAAAACATTAAATTTTTAACATAATTACACAGTTTTTAAAAAAATTCCCGCCCTCAGTGCGCATCATTAGGCCTACTCCCGAAATATATTTCCGATTACAACCATGATTGTGTACCCCCGCCCCCTATATGAGTTTGGTATTTAAATTACACTGCGTACTGCACCATCAGCTTGCCCAGTTGTTTGTATAATTACACCAACAGAGAGAACATAAATCCCATGAAATAACCAGTTTTGAGGATGTAGTAAACTTTTCTGGTATTTAAGCGGGACAATTAAACATTCCAATGTCTTAGAAAGTATAAATAGACCAAACAATATTTTGATGTACTGATACTCTAAAAGATAATATAATATAATAATAATTTCAAATAGGCTCCGATTACTAAATATAACTTCCAATGATACAAACCCCTCTTAAACTTATAGATCGAAAAGATTTGAGCTTTAATAACATACAACCTCTACATAACATGTTTATACTAAACGACCTTATGAAACGTCTTTGGATTTTATTGCTCTATTTTTAGGTTTTTTACTGTGACAAACAACGCTCACTCTTTAGTGCACAATCACAACAATCCAAAGATAATAGTGAAAGGTAACAGTTTAACCAACAGTACAACTATAAGATATACAAGTCTGACTACGCTTTAGTTTCAGAGATCAGAAGCCAACAAGCGCTACTATCACCGCAAATATTAGCACATGCGCAATTCAAATATTATACATAAGTTTAAACCCCTAAGTTTTCATTTTATGGTTCTAGGCAATGTGTATACCAGATAAAATAATTAATAGCTTACAAAAAAAACTTATTATTAAAATGCATGTCAAGTACAATAAATCGTTTTCACGTGATTCTAATAGCGTCTAGATTTACTTGGTAATTCTTAGTACGGAGTGTTACCAAAATGTCGCTCTGGCTTCAGACCTAAAGAATGTCACCACAATCTCATTATTCGTAACAACGGACTTGTATTCAATGTATATATATTTTGTGTATAGTTTAACATGTGATTGAAATTGAAATTCTATGCTACGTACGTCCCAAACGTATCCACATCTGAGAGGGCTCAGGATTCAGGAAATAACGTATTCCTAGGGATGGGTTGTGAAATCACAACCTGCTCCTTTGTCACTGCTCCTCTGACGTCCCATTCACAACCTGTTCCTGACAGACGAAAGGAGCTGTTCCTTTTTGTCACTGCTCCACGGATCAAATACACGCTGTAACAGGTCCGGAGTAAACTTGTTCCTCGTCTCTCTGTCACAGGCAACGCTGGAACTGGTCCAAAGTAACCTTGCTCCTCGTCTCTGTCACAGACATCGCTGTAACAAGTCCGTAGCAACCTTGTTCCTTTATGCTCCGGAGATATTTTGGAGCAGTCGTACAGTAAAAAGGAAGTGGATGCTTTGTGTTCTTGTCACAACGCTGAGATCAGGTCCAGCGCAACCTTACTTATCTAACATAGGCGTAGTTTAGAGTTGGTTTGGGGAGTCACAAATGAGTTTTGAAGGGGAAGAAAGCTTTCATAGTACAAAACATTATTTCCACAATACAAGTACAGTATGTGATGTATTCTCACAATAAACTGATACGTTGATGATTAACATTGAAGGGACCCGCTTGGTGGTAAAATTATTTACTGACTGATTTTATCTAGCCCACAAAATATTTAGCAAACAAACAATTTGTTCAAAAAATGGACTTAATAGCTAATTACCAATTGTTAAATGTAAAATTGAACTTTTTTTTGCTTTACTTTTTTCAAATTAGCCAAAAAAAAATAATTTAAACCCATAAAGCCCGTGATAGCAAAAGGGTTGCCAGCCTCTGGTTTCTGGCTTCACTTGCACTAGAATGAACTGCCGATGACAAGGAGATTGAGGTTCGATTCCGGTTGGGTGCACTGAGGGTGATTTTTCCTAAACGTTTTCAACTCTCATTCCAAACAAATGTTGGTGCACTTCCTCTAGAATCAATCATCTTCATCCCTAACACATTGACGTAATTGGCATAAATGCGTATAACCAGAACGAGCAGTAGACGCGGTGCTAAAAAAAATAGGCTGTGAGTAGGTAAAAATATAGTAACTGTGACAAAAAGGAGCAGGTAAAAGGAACAGGTCCAGTGGTGGAGCAGTAACAGATTGCTCCTGCTCCACTAAAGGAGCAGTTTTTCCCATCCCTACGTATTCCACAGTTGACCTTCAAATGTCACGTGACGTCACAAGCTACATTTTCTAATGAGTAGGAACCTATTTTAAAGATAGCTATCGGGCCGGCCGGCAGGGCAGACAACTTGTCAAACTTATCCCTACAAGCTTAGATACAATATCTCTAGCTAATAGAGAAATGTATTTAAGTTTAAATTAAGCTAATCATTTTTATATACGTTTAAAGCAAGGCTGTTAACATCTTGATCTTAGGAAACTATAATTATCACAGTTTCCTTAGATCAAGCCGCTAACAGCCTTGCTTTAAAGTATGTAAAAATAGTTCCCTAGAGCTGGTGCACCTGACTGTCAGTAGGGTTTAAATGTTTCTAAGAATTACAAGAATGTGCCGATAAAAATAAACTATGTTGTACAAAATTTTAATGTTTATACAAAGGTAACGGTGGAGGGAAGAGGGAATCAAAAAGTTATGGTTGAAAAATTGAAATGTAGCTTTATGGGCGTACAGTCTACTTCAGAAGAAAATAGCTCTTTTTTTTAAAAAAAAGTCACATTGTACATGTATGCAAACGTCAAGTCGTGTGATCTGCCACTCCCACTCTTGATAAATATTATCAATACACATAAAATAGTAGGCCTACTAATATTATAGTAATATACTACTAATGTTGACCGCCAAACATTAATACTTTAATATTTTCTAAAAGGTGTACTTGAGTTGGTAGCACTGGCATATTTCTATTCGCGGTAGGGGAATCCGGTGGAGGGACTCCCAGGTCTATGTGTTGTGCACTGGTTTAGATAACGTTCCGGGCGGGTATATAACACCTCGGGCTCAAGTGATACATCACGAGATGAAAGGATGGAACACCTGAAGAACATAATCTGCGCCGTGTACGGTTTCTTCGTGTCGTTGTTCCACCGCGAATGGGACAAGGTGTGTTCGTGGGGAAGACGAATTGTCGGTCCAGTAGTGAGGGATGACCTGGGTCGTGGGGTTGTCCCTAGGAGCGTCAACTATCACCTGACCCGACAGTGCAACTACGAATGTGGGTTCTGTTTCCATACAGCCAAGACGTCCTTCGTCCTGCCAAGGAAGGAGGCGGAGCGTGGTCTGAGACTTCTCAAGAACGCAGGTATCCCAGAGTCTCCTCTCTATTATCATTGGTCGATAGGTCTAAAGTGTGTTTGTGTCTCAGCCAACAACCTAAACCTGCCGGGCTAAAACTTGCTATCTACGGCTCCCCAAAGGGGTATTGAAGGGGTATAGATATCCAACCCTAAAATTAATGGTAGTTTACTGAAAGGCAAAAAGGGAAAAAGTCGATTTTCTCAAAACCTGATCTAACGAATTTGACTAAATTTTGTATCCAGGCAGTAGCGTACGCAGGATTGCGAAGAAGTGGGAGACTTGGGGGGGAGTTCCCCCGAACCTCCGGAGGTAATTTTATTTGTTGCCGGTGACCTGGAGGTCTAGGGGTAAGGTGTTGGACCTCTGTGCTGAAGGTCCAGGGTTTAATCCTCGATCTCGGCACAGGTCTATCTGATTGCCAAACCCTTCCTTCACCTCTGAAAAGACGTGTATTAATCACAACTCGTGAATATGAGGAATGCCAGGCCTCCACCGTGGTTCGGATCCCACGTTAAACTGTAGGTTCTCCATTTCATCTCACAATAATAATAATAATAATAAATAGTTGCTCTTATACACATCTAGAAGCTTTTTTGGTAGGTTTTTAATCGGTAGGCCTATTTGTTAACTTGATCATTTAGGGCATCTATATTTTTACTAATAAAAAGTGATAATCTAACAAAATAAATAGGCCTAAATTAAAGTTGGCTTAACTGTCACAAAAATCACCGATTATTTATAATATCCGCTGAGCAACTCCTCGATGGAACCACGTGTGAATCTGGGAGATTTGTAACTTGCCTCAATCTTTCTCCACACCCTAGACTGCAAGAACACCAATTAGGACTACTAGGGAGGATCAACACAAGGATGTGTGGTACTTCCTAGACTGCAAGAACACCAATTAGGACTACTAGGGAGGATCAACACAAGGATGTGTGGTACTTCCTAGACTGCAAGAACACCAATTAGGACTACTAGGGAGGATCAACACAAGGATGTGTACCACTTGATGTTCTTTTTGCTTACATTGTTTAACTGGTCATAACCCTCTCCCCTCCCCATTTTATTATCTCTTCGGATCTGCGTGGATCTCGGGGCATCCCCAAATTACGTTAGGGGGGTGGGGCTCGAGCCCGATCAAACCCCTCCGCGGGTACACTATCCAGGCACTGTTAAACATTACACACAAAATGGAAACTCTTATTTTCCCAAAATGACGTCGGTAGCTCACACGCGCGGAAATGTCTAATTTTAGTAATTTCTCCGCAACCATTTGAAACTTATCGCAGGCCTGCTACCATTTGAAACTTATCGCAGGCCTGCTACCATTTGAAACTTATCGCAGGCCTGCTACCATTTGAAACTTATCGCAGGCCTGCTACCATTTGAAACTTATCGCAGGCCTGCTACCATTTGAAACTTATCGCAGGCCTGCTACCATTTGAAACTTATCGCAGGCCTGCTACCATTTGAAACTTATCGCAGGCCTGCTACCATTTGAAACTTATCGCAGGCCTGCTACCATTTGAAACTTATCGTAGGTCTGCTACCATTTGAAACTTTTCGCAGGCCTGCCACTATTTGTTAGCACCGCTTATTACGATCCGTTTAGATAATACGGCTCTGTACTAATTACGATAATGATGTTAGGGACTAGGAAGGTTATATTTACAGGAAGTGTACCCGCATTTACAAGGAGGGAGGGTGGATAACCACCCTTAGTACTCCCAACCGAGATTCGAACCTTTATCTCACCGCCATCGGGAGCCCAGAGTGACGCCTTAGACCATCCGGCCACCGAAGTGGGTGAGTGTGGTAATATTTAAAATAAAAATAAAATTTGAAATATATTTTTTTTATAAAACCAAATTAGTTTCCGAGATATAAACAAATGCTTATATTTTTAATGGAATTATTGATTGCTATACTCTTTGGTGGACAGAGATACTCCTCTTTTCTAAATGTTACCCTATTTATTTCATTTATGCGTGTTGGTGGAGTGTTTCTGCAACAATGTATACTATTTCGTGTAACAAATCCTAGAGTTTTTAGAAAAGTCACTATTTTAAGATAAAATAAAGAGAAAGTGTGTGCGGTGTATCGTACCAATTACTTTTGATGATAGCGTTCAAAGCCGTCACTTAGTGAATAGAGAAAAACGCACAATTCATAAAGTTGATCTATCTTTAATTTCTCACGCATTATGCACGGACTTGAGTATAGACGACCCTTGGATTTGAGTCATATCAGCCAATGAGAAGAGAGGTTCAAGCCAATTAAACAGACGGATCTTCTTTCTATTCCCGTTTGAAATCGCTTTGGGACAGCAAAGGGCCTTCTTGTTTGTCTGTGTCAGTAACTACGATTATTTATGATTGAAAATAAAAGTGGAATACTATATTCTTACTATGTAGAATATTCATGACACCCACTTCGGTGGCCGCATGGTCCAAGGCGTCAATCTCGCAATAGACTAGACTGCCGATGACTGGAAGAACGGGGTTCGAAACCCGGTTGGGTGTATTAACGGTGGCTTTTCCCAAATGGTTTTCCACTCTTCATGCAAATGTGGCTACACTTCATCTAAATTCAACTTTCCAAATCTCTAGCACGTTAAAGTAATAAATTAGTACATAGGCGTATAACCCGAACGGGTGGTATGACAAGGTGCTTAAAAAATGATAATATGGATGACCACACACTGCATGCGCCGCTGACCTACGACACCTTTAAAATATATTTTTTAAATGCGAAGACAACAGAAATTATCTTTTAAATGTCAATTTAGATTAGAACAAATCTGCAAATGGTACCAGCTGCTAAATTTTGAAGTGGCTGCTGGTTTTATTACACATTGCAGTTTTCCAGGTACCAATATTTCTTAACTTGACAAGACACGGTTCCATGTTACTGTAATTAATAAGTTTGTTTCATGAATGTGGACCAAGTTTAAGTTTTATTTTTAAAAGAGAAAAAGTTTAATTGGTTTTATACTCTTAAAATTTAGTTAGTATTAAAATGGCTCTACTACCACGGCAATGGGCGCTGGTGAAAGGGGTGGGGGCAAGTAACACACTTTCTACCCCCTCTCTAACAGTTAATGTTTGGAAATTGGATGCCCTAGAAGCTATTGAAAGTGGTCTTTTTCCACATTTTTGAATATTGAATGCTTTTATAAAAATCATATTTTTCTAGAAGCTATTTGGAGTGGTCCTTCTCTGGAAAATTTTTGAAAAGTGAATGACCCTATAAGTAATTTGAAGTTTGATACAAGGCTATCCTTAGGCTTCATATTAAAAATTTTTGGAAATTTTTTTTTGGGGGTGGGATGGTCGACCCTCCGAAAAAAACCTTCCTTTACCCATAACCATGGTAGAAGATCATCATTAAATAATCTCTCCTTTTCATCCTGGACAAACCAAACAACCAGAAAGAAGATACGTGAATTAAAAGAACGTAAGGAATATGCGTACAAGGTTGTCCCAGACGGGAACGTAAGGAACATGCGTACAAGGTTGCCCCAGAAGGTTCTAAATATTTTGTTTGAATAGTAAAAAAAGTTGAATGTTTTTTTATGCTCATTTGTTTCTAAACTAAGGGGGCCGCCTCGGTAAGCGAGAAATTGACATGCAAACATTAACCTTCAAAACAATTAATTCGACGTTGCGTTATTTCACGCCCAAATAAAGTCGAAAGATTACAAAAGGGTTCTTTTTCATTAACAACTATAGTTTGAGTCTTATTAATAGAAATAATTTTCTGAACATATAACATTAACTCATCTTAAACATATTTGGGGGAGCTATGAGACTGGTCTGGATTATAAAGCCTCTGTAGGGCATCCACAGCAGGAGAGGTGATATCTGACAGCTGGGGAAAGTTACCACACCTCCACAGCAGGAGAGGTGATATCTGACAGCAGGTGAAAGTTACCACACCTCCACAGCAGGAGAGGTGATATCTGACAGCTGGGGAAAGTTACCATACATCCACAGCAGGGGAGGTGATATCTGACAGCTGGGGTAAGTTACCATACATCCACAGCAGGGGAGGTTATATCTGACAGCAGGTGAAAGTTACCATACATCCACAGCAGGGAAGGTGATATCTGACAGCTGGGGAAAGTTACCATACATCCACAGCAGGGAAGGTGATATCTGACAGCTGGGGAAGGTTACCACTCATCCACAGCAGGGGAGGTGACAGCTGGAAAAAGTTACCATACATCCACAGCAGGGGAGGTGATATCTGGTGAAAGTTACCATACATCCACAGCAGGGGAGGTGGTATCTGGTGAAAGTTACCATACATCCACAACAGGGGAGGTGATATCTGGTGAAAGCTACCATACATCCACAGCAGGGGAGGTGATATCTGGTGAAAGTTACCATACATCCACAACAGGGGAGGTGATATCTGGTGAAAGCTACCATACATCCACAGCAGGGGAGGTGATATCTGGTGAAAGCTACCATACATCCACAGCAGGGGAGGTGATATCTGGTGAAAGCTACCATACATCCACAGCAGGGGAGTGATATCTGGTGAAAGTTACCATACATCCACAGCAGGGGAGGTGATATCTGGTGAAAGTTACCATACATCCACAGCAGGGGAGGTGATATCTGGGGAAAGTTACCACACCTCCACAGCAGGAGAGGTGATATCTGACAGCTGGTGAAAGTTACCATACATCCACAGCAGGAGAGGTGATATCTGACAGCTGAGGAAAGTTACCACACATCCACAGCAGGGGAGGTGATATCTGACAGCTGGGGAAAGTTACCACACATCCACAGCAGGAGAGGTGATATCTGACAGCTGGTGAAAGTTACCATACATCCACAGCAGGGGAGGTGATATCTGACAGCTGGGGTAAGTTACCACACCTCCACCGACCCTTTAGGTTGGCCGAACTGTTCACTCCCAGTTTCTAACACTACTGCAGCTGTGTATTGTTTATATTGGTCGTATGACTAATTGGAGGTCCTTATTGGTTGAATAAATGCTGGTTTAGGAGTTTAGTCGAGTTTGGGGTGAAAAGAATCACGAGATTTTAACACCAAAACAAATCAATCAAATGTGCAATCAGGACACGCGTATCGATGTGTTACGTGCCGTATGACACCATTTTCTTTCACTCCAGATGTAGAACCGAGATATCACTCATGCCCAATGTGGACGTGTTAGTCGTGTTTCTTTATTTTCTTCAATAAATAATATGCTAATCATTTAAAAAATAGGCATGCATCTTATATCATGCAGCAATAAATTAAGATAAAGTGAACCCAGCTGTTTTAATAGCTCTAAATTAGTTCTTGTTGCTCAGCACATAGTAACGAGAACTAATTAGCAAATGTGTTTCTTGAATAGTTCCATTACTAAGCACAGTACATTTGAATCACAACCGACATTATTTAGTTTTATTTCCCTAATAATACGATATTGTGTGCATGGCCGGTCGTTAAATTGTACGCTGACCATTCCGGAGTGTTACACAAAGTTTCTAAGAACCCTTATCTGATTAAGACAATACATCTTGAACATTTTATTAGCGAATCAATAAGTTATAAACCCACTGATAAACACACAATTGTGTCATCAACATTTTTCTACGAATTTCTTCTTGTACTTCTATGCATAAAAATCCTGGTTTAAACAACTTTTGAACTTATCTGTACGATTGAAATTAATAAATGAGATAAACAAAGATAAAGTTAACTGCTCTCTAGTCAAAACAAACTCTTTTCAAAAGACAAAAAGACACCTAAAACCGCCACTGGTTTTAACATTCTTTGGTAGATTCAGGGAATGTTATTGTTTTATTTAACGGCCGGGCCGCAACTATTTATTATGCCTGCTAAAACAAGAAAGCAGCTACATGCAATCAGGTATTTATGAAAAGCTTGGGCGGGGGTTGAATGAAACCATCAGTAACTGAGTCGTAGTAGGGTTCGGCCAGACTGACGAGCGCGTGATCAGCAGATAGCTCTCGACGGGGAGGCAAAGGTTCGAGTCTTGGCTCAGTGAACTGAGGGTGGTTTTTGACAAGTGATTTATTTTTGTGGTTTTCTCATCCTCTTTCCACGCTAATCGTGGTGTAAAGGCCTACTTTGATTTTAATATTGAAGTATTTTAACATACCAGTTATATATATATAGGTATGATTTACAATCTTACAAATTAAACTAGTCCGTTAGTAGCAAGTGTGCTAAACCTATCGATAGTAATAGAAATATCAATATGATAAGTTTTCCTAGCACTCAATGAACCAACATACAATAATATTGTCTAGCGCCTGTAAACTAGACTGTACCGGGTCCTTTGGCTTAGAATGCCAATGCTCTCCCACTTGTTAAAGGTAGATAATTAAGGTGCCCGTCTTTGACTAATAGGTGTCTAGGGGATTTTGATTCGATTCTAGACACTGCTTTTTTATTTAATGTGTGGTCTTACTACCCTTCCGGGCTGTCCACACTTACGCTAAAGACGGTAAAGACGAGGAGGGAAGAATCAAAGAAATGTACCCGTATTTGTATGTGAGGGGAGAGGGAACACTTTCAGGGTGGAAAAAACCTTTTGTGCACCTGGGTCAGGCATTAAAACTCTGACATCCCAATCAACTCTGATGAGACTGATGCCTTAGTCTGTGTGCCCACCGGTGTGGGTCACTTGTATAACGGTCAGATAAGGTTCTCCCTGTGAAAATTGGACGGGCAGTGTTTCCGCTGCCAAAAAAAATTGGTTAAGACTTCTTAGAACAAAGGTGTTGAGCTGTCTTAGAACAAAGGTGTTAAGCTGTCTTAGAACAAAGGTGTTAAGCTGTCTTAGAACAAAGGTGTTAAGCTGTCTTAGAACAAAGGTGTTAAGCTGTCTTAGAACAAAGGTGTTAAGCTGTAGCTGTAACTGTTGTTGGTATTTACAATCCTTGTAACTTGCACTGTAAGCGAGGAGATGGACTTGTATGGATGTCGTTGGTATTTACAATCCTTGTAACTTACACTGTAAGCGAAGAGATGTGGAAGTTATCCCGTGTCAAGCCGCGCCGGTAGTAACATTTAAATTAGTGGGGAATAGTCCAGTAAACATTCCTAGGTTTGACCACTAGAGCCATCGTAAGCCAATGAATGTGTCTGGTGACCGCTCTCTTGTAATACAATATTATTCCATACGAAGAGGCAGCTTATTGTGGGTGTTCTGTCAGCACCCGGTGTTGGAGGAAACTTGTTTGTTTCAGTGGGGGAGGGAGGCTACATAAAAAACCTCTTGACGGGTTTAACAACACAAATTAAAGATGGGTCCAGGTAAATGTTTGAAAAGGGGATGCCCCTGAAATATTTTGGGGTTTAATGCGAAGCAATCTTTCAGCTTATTTTCGGTGGGGTAGCTCCCCCTCCTCCAAACAGGTCATGTGATTTTTTTTGGAATTGGTCATGAGTATATTTCGTCATTCAATATTTGAAAAGACTGATAGTTTTTGGGCAACCACAGCAGGAGAGGTGATATCTGGTAACAGTTACCATACATCCACAGCAGGAGAGGTGATATCTGGTAACAGTTACCATACATCCACAGCAGGAGAGGTGATATCTGGTAACAGTTACCATACATCCACAGCAGGAGAGGTGATATCTGGTAACAGTTACCATACATCCACAGCAGGAGAGGTGATATCTGATAGCTGGGGAAAGTTAACATACATCCACAGCAGGAGAGGTGATATCTGACATCTGGGGAAAGTTACCATACATCCACAGCAAGAGAGGTGACAGCTGGTAACAATTACCATACATCCACAGAAGAAGAGGTGGTAGGTTAGGCACTAATGTCATCATCAAGTTTAGTCCAACAAGTCTTGCCACGCTTCTTAAAAACTTGTATCTTCAAAATAAAGTGATTTTAAAAATTGTGGACACTTCTGATTGTATGTGTTCCAGGGATGGAGAAGGTGAATTTCTCTGGGGGGGAGCCCTTTCTCCCTGAGAGGGGTCGGTATCTAGGGAACCTGGTGAGGTTCTGCAAAGAGGACCTGGGACTACCGAGTGTGTCCATCGTCAGCAACGGCAGTCTCGTCAGTGAGGCCTGGTTCAGAGACTATGGTGAGTGAGGGCTGGTTCACCAACTATGGTGAGTGAGGGCTGGTTCACAAACTATGGTGAGTGAGGGCTGGTTCACAAACTATATTTGTCTTTGTTGCGTCCCAACTAACTACTTGGTTCCTGTCTTTGTTGCGTCCCAGGGAAGCATCTCGATATCCTGGCAGTCTCATGCGATTCATTCCACGAGGAGACAAACAAGAGGATTGGCCGCGGACAAGGGAACAGGAACCACGTGGATAAACTGAGGAGAATCCGCAACTGGTGCGGCGAATACCACGTGGCCTTCAAGATCAACACCGTGGTCAACACGTTCAACGTAGATGAGGACATGACGCAACAGATCCAACAACTCAACCCAATCAGATGGAAGGTACGGCCAGTTGATACGTCACTTGGGTACAGACCGATTGTTGTAGGAAGGGGATTTCACAAATCAAACATATTTTGTTTCAGTCGATATTGAGAGTATTGTGTTGTTATATTATTGGTATTGATAATTTATCAACATTGACTGTTGCAGATGACATGACTTGACATATGAACACATGAAATTAGATCTGGTAACTTTTATAGCTGTCTGATAAGATCCTTCCTGTGAAAATTGGACAGTAGAAAACAATTTAGTTAAATGAAGCTGTTCACACAACAAGTTTCCGCACCTTTGCCCTTGCTCTGCAGCGTTTTTACTCTCACAGGCACTTTGGGGCTGTTCTTAACACCAGAGTACTGTTGTCATTGTATAGTTCTGTCCTTAACACCAGAGTACTGTCATTTTATATAGTGCTGTCCTTAACACCAGAGTACTGTTGTCATTGTATAGTTCTGTCCTTAACACCAGAGTACTGTCATTTTATATAGTGCTGTCCTTAACACCAGAGTACTGTTGTCATTGTATAGTTCTGTCCTTAACACCAGAGTACTGTCATTTTATATAGTGCTGTCCTTAACACCAGAGTACTGTCATTTTATATAGTGCTGTCCTTAACACCAGAGTACTGTCATTTTATATAGTGCTGTCCTTAACACCAGAGTACTGTCATTTTATATAGTGCTGTCCTTAACACCAGAGTACTGTTGTCATTGTATAATGCTGTCCTTAACCCCAGAGTACTGTTGTCATTGTATAGTGCTGTCCTTAACCCCAGAGTACTGTTGTCATTGTATAGTGCTGTCCTTAACACCAGAGTACTGTTGTCATTGTATAGTGCTGTCCTTAACACCAGAGTACTGTTGTCATTGTATAGTGCTGTCCTTAACCCCCAGAGTACTGTTGTCATTGTATAGTGCTGTCCTTAACACCAGAGTACTGTTGTCATTGTATAGTGCTGTCCTTAACACCAGAGTACTGTTGTCATTGTATAGTGCTGTCCTTAACCCCAGAGTACTGTTGTCATTGTATAGTGCTGTCCTTAACACCAGAGTACTGTTGTCATTGTATAGTGCTGTCCTTAACCCCCAGAGTACTGTTGTCATTGTATAGTGCTGTCCTTAACCCCAGAGTACTGTTGTAATTTTATATAGTGCTGTCCTTAACACCAGAGTACTGTCATTTTATATAGTGCTGTCCTTAACCCCAGAGTACTGTTGTCATTTTATATAGTGCTGTCCTTAACACCAGAGTACTGTCATTTTATATAGTGCTGTCCTTAACTCCAGAGTACTGTTGTCATTGTATAGTGCTGTCTTGCTATCGATGCATAAACTGATTTAAACCTTTCATAAGCTTCTTACGTGATCTGAGTTTAAATTTTTAGTCTTTTTTTGTTTGATTTGACTTATTTGGGTTCATTTTTTTGGTAATTTAACTACATCAATATCAACCTAAATCGAACACAAAATCAAATACATCAATTACCCGCATGCTCTAAGGCACTACTCCCCTGGTGCACTAGACTGCCGATGGTGGGGAGATCCAAGTTTGAATCTCGGTCCGATGTACTAAGGGTGTTTTTTTTTTATAAAATGGGTTTCCACTCTTCCTCCACACAAATGCAGGTATACTTCCTCTAAATATAACCTTTCTAACCCCTAAAACCATTAGTGTAATTAATACTTAAGTGAATAACCCTAACAGATAGTAAGACGTAGTGCTAAAAAACATCAAACTAAAAAACATATTTAATCAAGGTCTTAAAATCCTGTGTAAATACAACTAAACGTTGGTATATTTAAATGTTTTGGAATGGTTGGAACTATCTAGTTATTAGTTGAAACAAAGAAATGAAAATATTTGTATTCAACCAATTTTTAACAGTCTGGGCAGTTACTTATGATGTTCCCTGTAAACTTATATTAATAATGTTGGTATGTAAGTCTGGCTTCTACTGTAACGTAAGCTCCAAGAGGCAAACCTTTGTTACAACAGCTAATTGTTGGGGCGTAGCTCGAAGGAGTGGATGCTCGCTTGCCGGGGATGGGCTGTTCAGACACTACGCTCATATTTTACGTAAGATAGCATTCTAGGGTTACATTATGTTAAGTGTTAATTTCTTACATTTTCTTACATGGACTGGGGGGAAGGGGGTCACAATCCATATTACGTTAGGTTTTATATCAATGTTTATGGTGAGACAACATCTAATATTTTTTTTGTCTGAAAATAAATATATTAATCATAAAATTTCACTTATATTTCATTCACTTACTGCAGTTAAAGTATTCTAAATTTCATATCACTCAGTGTATTACAAATCCTTACGTCTAAAAATATAATTAAGTGATTAAAATAATTACACATTAAAATAATAATTGTATTTTTGTGCTTTTAATTTTAATTATTGTCAAACATCATTTAAAATAATATAATTAGCCAAATTGTAAGAAATCACGTAAGATTGAGGCAATAGAGGAGTGATGGAAAATCTGACGTTAGATTAGTGAGTATTTATAAAAGGCTAAGTTAAAAATGATCTATTTCAAGGATTTGTCATATTTTGAAATATCAGAATACAACAAACTATGAACCGTTTGTTTTATGTTTGGTAAATGATAAATCCCCATCTGTAAATATAGACCAGGATTTGAACCAAACACCTCTCAAAGGCCTCAGCTATGATCAAGAGTGTTAGGCTTCAGACTCGTTACTCAGCTCATCGTGAGAATGGTTCCAGGTGCCGATAACCCGTACAACACCTTGTAGCTGGTAGGCCTGTGTCCAGACAATGTTAGAACGTACAATACAAACCAAATACTGCTTGTTATAGAGTTCAAAGTTGAGCACTTTTCTTCAAGGTTTTCCAGTGTTTACTTCTCGAGGGGGAAAATGCAGGTCCTGCCGCCTTAAGGAATGCTCAGAAGTTCTATATTTCTGAGGAACAATTCCAAGGGTTCTTGGTTCGTCATAAAGATGTTCCGTCCCTCGTCGCAGAGGATAACACCAAGGTAAACCAGTTCACATCTCATTGCTGGTTACAAGGAGACAAAAGTTTAATGTTACATCTCATTGTTAGCTATAAAACATCAATATAGTCTCATTTTGTTTGCCGGAGGTATTAAAGCTCATTCCCTGTCTACACCAATGCGGGTACACTTACTCCACATTCTAGCTTACTCATCCCTACCACATTGATGTAGTAATGTGGATAGTCCTAACGGGTATTAACAGGAAATCTAGTTAAAATGTGTTTTTTACCACTCAATCCAGGCAAAATAATGATTAAAACCATTCACCACAGCCAAAGGTTTCCTACGACCGTCAACCAATGTAATGACTCTATGCACTGTTTCATCCATCTTTGCAGATGCTGAACAGTTATCTGATACTCGACGAATATGTAAGTATTCTTAGCATTATTTACAATTTAAGTCTAAAAAAACTAAAGAATTTTTTTTTTACTAAACTGTACTTACCGTCTTTACATAATCATGCCATTCTTAAAGTTTAAAATCTTATTTTATTCGTTTAAATCAAACCTAAATGTTTGTTTCAAGGTAATTTTTACTTTAATATCACATTTGTTAGTTTCAAACAATTTTAAAGCTTACATGAAAGTATAACGTGTGATTTGTAATATCTTGTGTAGGTAGTACTAAATTATTTATCATATTAAAGTAATATACTTTGATCCATTTTTACTCTCCATCTTTTACCAAAGTAGTGTTTAACCTTAAGGGGAATTGTGCACGTTATAAATTGGTCATGGGCTGAATTGAGTTCCAAATGAGTAAATATGGTAAAATGACCTCCTCCACAAAACCGTTTCTCTGCTAAGACACTGAAATATTTCTGCTTTGGTTCTCAAGAACTCACTTGGGACTAAGTCTCTCCAGGATTAACACTTAATGTTATTTGTTCGCTCAAAAACTGCCGCTGGATAAATATAAAGAAGGCACTTAGGTCATTTTAACACACAAGATAAGCAAAAAGTTATTATCATCTGTGAGGCATAAAATGCCGGTCGGAAAGTGGGGTGGAGATAAAGAGAGATGAATCGATCATACAAGACTAGCAGTTAACTTTTATCTTGACCTTACAGGTCATAGCAACAATATTTAGAGTGTTCCTATACATTCGTGGCAAATTTAATTTTCTATATTTCCTAATAGGTTTTTTCCTACTTTTGGAGTTCCATTGTGAAATTTAAAATGCTCAGACCTTTTAGTTTATTTGGAGTGGTCCCTAGACCCATTCGCTAAATTTTAATTCTCTACCGCAAAGACGTAATTTTTGTATTAGTTCAAGAAATATTGACACCCTCTCCCTGCAGTCATTTCTCCAATTTGTTCTATTATTTTTATTTTGGTATCTCAAGTTGTCCTTCTACTTGACTTCAAAATTTAAATTTTCTACCTAAAAACTTAAAGTTTTAATAATTTTATAACTATTTGGAGTGGTCCCATTAGCTGCCTGCTAAATTTCGGTTTTCTACCATACTTCTAATTATTTCCATCAGTTTTGGTAATTTTCTCCAAGATTTATTTGGTTATATAGAGTTGTCTCTTTCCCTCTTTAATAGAGTTTTTTCAAAATATATCTCACCTCCCTCCCTTCCACCATTTCCTAGAGCCTCGTTTGAAATGTCCTATTTTTATATTTTTCTGGTTATGAGGTAATCCCTCTCTCGACCTTCCCTCAAAATGTCAGCTTTCCAGCTTTTCTATAAGTGCCTTATATTTCTCTAAACACACACAACATATATAAATAATACAATAGCTTGTTTAAATTATACATTAAGCTCAGTTAACAAACTATGAACCAACTCATGACACACCGATTGAAAGCAATGACGTATGTAATATAGCGCCTAGAAGCTAGGTGGATACGTCGACCAAACGTCAATCTCGTCTATTGTCGTTTACCTGTGACGAGTGACCGGGGTGCGAATCCCAGCCGAGTGTACCGAGTGTTTTTAATTAAAAGACTAATCTTGATATATTCCCTCTAATTACCTCTTGTTCATTTCTAGACCCCTAGTGTAATTAAATGTGGATATCCCGGCCATGTTCATCGCAAATATATTATTAATATTATTATTATTAGCACCGCGTCTTACTACCTGTTCGGGTTATACGCACTTACGCTAATGTGCAATGGTAGGGTGATTGTGAGATGAAATGGAGGACCTACAGTTTAACGTGGAATCCAAACCACGGTGGAGGCCTGGCATTCCTAACATCCACAAGTTGTGATTAATACACGTCTTGTCAGAGGTGAAGGAAGGGTTTGGCAATCAGATAAATCTGTGCCGGGACCAAGGATTGAACCCTGGACCCTCAGCACAGAAGTCTGACACCTTACCCCTAGACCACCAGGTCACCTGCAAATATATTATAATATTATAATATAAAGAGCCAATGAACAACCGACTCATTTTTACACTAAACAAGCGTACAAAAAAAAAATGCACATTCTGATTTTACCATATAATTATATTATGTACATTAAAGCAGATTAGAGGAACTGACTCAACTTTGTGCAAGTGTAGATACACTTCCTCCATATTATACCCTTCTCATTTGTGTGAATATGTGATCAGTACGTACATATATATTTTTTTTTGACCGTGAGAGGAATACTATCTGGTTAGGTTGCTGTGGGTGCAGAGCGCTGCCCGGGGTACACCCAAGGAGGTTGTCCACACGTCGTACCGTAATGATAATAGTGATTATGAAGGTGTGGACCCAGGAGTGATCTTAAACCTAACTAACCAAACCTTATTGACTGTTGGGATAGCTACTACCCTTTCGGGAAAAATACCCATGGTATGTACCAGCTGGGAATCGAACCCCTAGGTTCGTATCCAGGTGCCAGCTCTCAGACGGATATTAGAAAGCTAAACACGTATTTTTGCACCGCGTCATATACTACCTGGCCAGTCTTTTCGCACTTTAATGGTGTTGGGAGGATAATTTTAGATTAAATGTATCTTCATTTATAGGGAGGGAGAATAAGAAGTAATTTAGGAAAAAACACCCTCAATAGGTACGGCTAGGACTCGAATCCTCGCCAGAAAGCAAATTAGATGAACTTTGAGAGAATAAGACTAGGCGAGCTTCCTTAAGTTTCTATGACCTGTGACCTTAGTGAAACATGTCCTCCTATTTGGTGGAGGTGTCCGAGTGCTGGAGATGAAGGTGAGGGGTCATCGTTTGGGTTTTAAAATGAGGTAAAAAGTTTGTTAACATAACTGCTATAATCGCCCAGATACACGCAAAAATGTATTATGTGAAGTGATGTTTAAAAACTATAAACATTGTGAGATAGGAGTCACTCTATTTTAAAAACACGACCTAAAGTCAAAAATCAAATATCTAATGGTTCATAGCTAATCCACCATTGGTTTGAAATATATTATAAACCTTAGCACAGTCAGATACAAAAAGTAAATAAATAAAATGAAATGGCTACTTAAAAATGTAGTTTTTATGTGTGGTAGTAAATATTTAATAGTTTAGAAAGTATTCAGATGGTCGTATTTAAATATTTACACGTTCATCTATAGCAAGTTACTAAGTGAAACATACAAAACCAAACAATTACAGTTAATAGTTTTGTAAAATTTGATACATCTAATTCCACTAGCTAAAACAGCTTTCAAAGGAAATAAAAACACAATTAAAATCAGTTTTGTTGAGAAATATTTTTTTCTCAAAAATTATTCTAATGCACTATGTCTCTTAACTGGCTTGTCTTGCTGTTAATTAATTACGACGCCTGATTCATTCATTCCAGATGAGATTCCTAGATTGCCGCGAAGGGTCAAAGAAACCTTCCCCCTCCATCTTGGACGTGGGCGTGGCCAACGCTCTAGACAGCTCTGGATTCGACGAAGCGATGTTTCGTAAGCGAGGAGGAATTTACAAGTGGAGCAAAGCTAGCATGGAGCTGGACTGGTGAAACTCAGAGTACAAACTTTACCTGAAGATTGCGTATTGTGTGGTTTTACTAAGATTGTTTGAGCTCAGAGATATCTGTGTCTCTCTTAGACACACAACTCTCACTTGTGTAAGACATGGAGGTTGCTTAGGATGGATAATTATTAGCAGGTCTGTAACTACTTAAATATCTAGCCAGGTATCGCCTCCAAGTTCAACATACTATACTTGTCTGGATGTTGGTTGTGTAATGTGCATACATTCTTTTCATTATAAAAAATACTATTTTTGTGATTTAAAATATGTAATGTTTTTATTATCAATGTATAAATGTTGTTTTCATTTTATAATATATTTTTTTAAAGTTTTTCTATAGTTCAAGCTCATCTTGGCTCGATACTGTTGAGTTTACAGAGAAGTTTGGTTCGTTTTTAAGGAAAAGACTAAAGCAAAGCCTTGATAATAAAATCAAATTCAAAAAACAAAATGTATGTTACCTTAACTTAATTTCATTTATTTGTTTCTATCTAGATTTCCCAAATGTTTTCTTCTTAATAAAATAATAAACGTTGTTTTAACATTTGAGACATTTTAGAATCAAGTTTTTATTTATCTGTACAAACCTCAGGAAATTACAGGAAGATGGAGGAATTGTGGGGGGTTTGAGGCTGAGGTTGTAGATCGGGTGTATTGAGGACGTGGGCAGAATGAAGTAATGAGTGGAGAGGGGAGGAGGGGGAGTTGGTCATTGAGTAGCCTGCCCGTGGGTTTCTCCGTCTTCTTCCCTTTGAATGTGTCACGGAGAGTGTCTTTGTTGAATGAATTGTGAGGTTTGAACTGAAATTGCAAATCGTGTACTATCAGTACACAATAGTACAAAGTGTTAAAGAAGAAAAGAGATAATTTCAAAAACAAATCGGGGAGTGAAAGACATACATGTAAAACAAAGAGGGAGTAGACTTGGAACCACTGGCCACAGTTCGAGGACTGGCTGGGATGATAAATCTTTAATCAGGGGGAAGACATGCATGAGTACAACAGTGAAATACACATGTGACAGACAAACAAGCACCCCTCATCTCCACACCAGAGTGAGGAGGGTGCAGAATCGGACCAATGCGGGGGTCCACAGTGGGAGACCACGGACCACAATCCGCCCGGCTATCTCGCTGTCCAGGGGTAGGTGTAGGGTTGATGCCCCTGAGAGACGAGTCTCTCCAAAAGAACGGTCCTATCCTCCAGGATGAAGACAGAGAACGTCACCCTGTTGGAGGACCGTTTGATTCAGAAATCACCTCCGAGCCCACAGCTAGGTGCCTTGGTGGTCGTGAAGGGGTTCACCCAGAAGTCCCTCTCACATACTATCACTGGGACTCTTTGGGTCTCACTTCTCTCAGGGTTAGGTCTGTCCCTACTACCCGGTCGGGGGATCCTTGGGAATCACACCCGAGCCCTGGGATCTACCGGCAACTGAGCCACAGGAACCTCTGGGGCTGGCACCGGCAATAGCCTGTGCCCCCTCGGGGTCCCACCCATCCCGGCCACCTTCCCACTAAGGGAGTAGACCGGGCCTCACGCCAACGGCACTGAAGAGGCTGGTTTACTCCTACTGGAACCGGCTGAATATCCTCGGAGGTTGTCAATCCCGCCCGAGGAGAGCGAAGTCCTTGTTGCCAGCTTCTTGGGTGGACTCCGGCACTCCACATCCCAGCCCTTCCGCTTGCCAGTGGTCCTCCTTCTGGTGGAGGAGGTGGACTCCCCGGCGCTGTCTGTGGAGGCCTCCATGGCCTCAGCACTTCCCACGAGGCTCCACAAGGAGGCTGGACGGCGTTTCCTACCTCTAACAATGGCCCATTCTCCCTCGGCTGGTCGCTCCTCCTCCGCCAACAAGGAGACCACTTCCACAGGGTGGGCTGACCGGGTGGTTCGGGAAGGAAGGGTGACATCTCGGGGAGGTTTGGCACCCACCACTGGGGGGCGCAGGGGCTCGTGAGGTGGGGCTGGTGCGATCCCCCGAGCGCCAGCTTTGGCCCTCTCCCTGATGGCTGCCAGCCGATCCTCAATGGGGACGTACAGGCTGCTATAGGAGGCCTGGGTACTGTTCGGTACCGTGGATACGCAGCTAGTGGATGTAGAGGTGGTGAACACCACCGACGTCGTGGCCAGATATATCCTGGCCCTCACGGGTACTGGGCACCACGCCCACTGGAAGGTGGTGCATGGTTGGGCGATTGGGGACTTGTAGATCCACACCTTGGTGGAGTGGTGGTGACACTTGTTGACAACACCAAGTTAGACGACACACACATAGACGTTGTTCAGTTAAGACAAACCGATTGACACCAAAAACGTAAAAATAGGCTCACAAAGAACAGAGATAGTGATGTCGCAACATTTAACAAACACAAGAGTATTAAAACAAACGTTTACACGGCGGCCAACAAAGCCCCACCCCATCAAACTTACTGGGTCAACTGAGACCTTAACAATATACATGGAACAAAAATGTATGAAGGAAAGAGAAGGGAACTTGAACCAAATGTCGCTATTCTAGGTAATAGGGAACTATTAAGAGAGATTTCTGAGCGGATTATGAATATAACGGGTAATAAACGTGTATTACACTTAATAGGTAATGAACATTTCATTCCATAAGTGAAGATATAATATCATGTAAGAATTCTTACAGAAATTAGTGCATTATTTGCTGGAATTTCTTTTCCCTGTCCATTCACACAGGACTTTCCAATGTCCTTTAGACAATTACTCTTATCTTTCCACTCTGCCACATTTTCCGCTTATTTACTCTCCTAATCACGAGCAGTAGAGTTCAAACGATTCATTTTGCACGACAGAAACTGCTTGAACGCTCAACGGACTGATAAGAAGAACTAGGAACACTTAATAACCTGCCATGGTAACATACCTCGTTCTTCCGCTGTTTATGGCTACTTTTGTCTGTTAACGTGATCTACTCGGTAACTATTAGAACTACCACGGATTATCACGAAGCAAAGGAAGCACTGTTCCAAGCAAAATATTCATTTTGAGAAAAATGCACCACTCCATGTTCTTCCAGCCATCAATTCAATTGTAAATAGAAGACTAAACTCATCATCATCAACTTTTTCCAGCCTGTGGTCGGGTCACTTTGGTAAAATGCTTCCGTTTTTCTCTATCCTTCCACCATTCTTCTCCTCTCACTTGCACACTTGCTATTATATGCTCCCTCCCCATCTCAAATGTTAAAGTAAACATGTCAATTAATATTATATAATAATTTATTATTTTTACATTACAATATACACAGTTTATACAAAGAAAAACAAACTTGTTACAAATTCCTGAACAGTTCTACCAACATGTTTTTAATCATTTTCCACTCGTCACGCCATTCTAGTAGCTCATATTTAATAAACAAAGTGTATATATATATATTTTATGGAACAAACAGCTAATTTTCCAAATATATTTGTTCGATCACAACAGAAAATGTATATCAATCATTTACTTAAATTTGATATCCACTACATTTAACAAAATTACAACTTCATTTTGATTAATTAAATTTCATCTAAAGTTTGTAACAATATGTACCAAAATAATACAAATATTAACAAAGATTGCCAGAGTATCATGAAAATCTACCTCAAATCTATATAATTCCATTTTTTTAAATGAAAATGAAAAGTAACAAGTAATAAATATTCTGTTTGAACTCAGATTTGATTGAATAAATTGATTAAGTCTAAGGACTGGTTCACAATCGACCCTTATGTCATATGTATAGCTACTAGTTGATTGGTTACATTTGGATGTTGTAATGAGTTGATTGCCAATTACAGTCCTCGTTAGTTTAATCAATGTTAACAATTAATTCTTTATGAGAGTTTGTTTTAACTGCCAAACTTTTTACCACACAACAGATAAAGAGTCAACTCATTTATAACCAAATTAGGAGAAATGTCACCCACCATCTTTTGATTGATTAAGTAGCAAAAGTTGGATATATTTTATGAGACCAGCATAAATAATGTAATCTAAGTGATAAGGAAGAAGAGGTAGATCAGGGCTGTATAGAGACCAATAATTATCACCAATTTACCAACTAGAGAGGATTTTAAAAATTAGAGAAATATTCCTTCTTTTCACTAAGGAAGAAGCTACAGGAAAGATGGACAGAAACAGTTCAAACTTTACACTGCTGGCACTGGAAAATTGATCACTACCCCCCATTCCCTCGACCTAGGTTTCATTCTGTCGGAACTCATCAGGTAAGAGTGTGAAACGCAACTTCCTAAACGAGGAAACTAAAAATATATAAAGGGCGAAAAACAAAGAATAAACAGAGGAAATGGCATTGGCTGCAAATATATAAAATATCTTTAAGGAAAACATCTTTATGAGTTAAAATTGAGTGTTTAATGGTACCTCACCTATTTTCGGTTATAGTTAAAATGGTTAGTTTGTTTCCAAATTGCTAGCTTTCTCTTTTGTCTAAGGTTTAAAACCATTTAACAAATCGCTAAACTAGTCAGTTATGCAAAAGATGGTGGGTATTTTAAGTGCTAAGCATCTTGGCGATTTGAACAAAATTACACTTTTGTGCTTGAGAAATTAATTAATGATTACCAACATCTATTTTGGTCTTCATTTATTTAGTTAAAGGTGGATTTATCTTGGTAACATTATGAGTTTAGGAATTCAAACTGTTTTATATACAAGTATTATTAAGTAAGCTTGACTAGATAAGGTGAAGATATAAGGAACGTGAACCGAGGTAAGTGTTATTGGTCAATTTAATTAAATATTGTTCCAAAAGAAACATAGTTTAATTTTCTTCACACGATGATATCAAGAATTGTTGAATATATGTCAAGGGTTTCCTGAAATTTAATAACAACTTTTTTTCTCTATTTAAAAAGTTGGTCGTCTAATGCCGCTATGCTCGACAAATATTCAACAACTGTTGATATCAGCATGCGAAGAAAATTAAACTCTAGGTTACTACTAGAGAAATATTTTATTTATTTTGGCCAAAAAAAGTTTTGATATAAAAATTGCAAATAACAATGGCCTTCTCTCTTGTCCCTGTACAGCCCCACCTTAAACATGTTTTAAACCACACGTTCAAGTTGACTAGTGGTACAATATACAAGTTACAAGTTACAAGTTACAAGTTTGGGACTAACCTTAGTGAAGCTTAAACCACAATTTACAGGATTGATTAAATAATTTATACAAAATACTTTTTGGGAAAAAAACACTACCTCTTTTTCTGTTTGAGGTATTGTAGATTATGTGCGTTGAAAGAAAGCTTCTCCTTAGAGTTATGTTACTGATTAGTAACTCAAAATTAGGAGAACTAATTGCTTTCAAACAAGTAATAATTATTTTACTAGCTAAACTTTGAACTTGTGAAAGATTGAATAGCAACCAATTAAATAATCATTTTTGAATTGCATGCTTGTTGAGGAATATCTTAATTTTATCTGTGGACGGAAATTTTAGCTCCCCGATTGTAAAGTGGGAACAGTTTTTACTGGAAATATTGTCCGAAAATGAGCATTTCTATCTTAAGTTGCAGCTGTCCGTTTTATTTGTTGGTCTGAACTGAAATTAAAGTTTCCAACCGTCCACATATTTAGTTACATTTGGTGCGTCTGTGAATTTATCAACAAATATTTATAAAATTTAGCGAAATAAAATATGTTCTCTATTATAATGTTTTTTTTAATTATCTTAGATTTAGACGGTAGAAATTAATGATATATATTTATTTATTAAAGAGGAATTTGATTTACCCAATATCATTTGAGAAGGAAAATAAGTCGTGTTAAACTTTAAAAACAATACTAATCAAAAGATTAAAATTAATATAGTATGACTAAAAAATAAACATATATAAAATATTAAGCAACTAATATCATGAAGAAGTTTATTTTCAATTCTCCCCGTTTAATAAACGGCAACGTTACTATCCACTACGAAAACATGTGACTTAACCTGGTCACGAGTATCCTTCGAGTCGTGAGGTTGAGAGAGGAAGTGTAGAGGTTAGTTTCTCAGGTAAGCCTCCTCAAATATCTCCAGCTCTTTGGTGACATAGTTGGCCTTGTTCTTCAGCACTTTGGCCGAGTTGACCGCTTCCTCAAGATGGCGCAGCTCTCGGTCTAGAGTCTTAGTTTCAGCGTGCATGTCGTTTGTTGCCTCGTCCACTAGATGGCAGAGGCGAGCAAATGTGCTTGACAGTTCTCTGGAACATTCGTAGAACATTTTATAATGAGGTGTGATTGCAGTCTGTGCTGGGTCACACTCGCAAGGGACACAGAGATATCGTTACAAGGTGGGTCGAACCGAGCCCCAATATGAACCACTAGGACACTCACTGCTGAACTTGGTGGCTGCAGTTGGCCGACGTCAGGTCCACAATGAGTCGGAGTTTCTTGGTGGCGTGCGCAACGTACTGCTGTTTGAACGACCTTTCTTTGGCTTTGTTGGTCCAGGTCAGGCGCTCGTAGGCGTAGATGCAGCCATACACTGCGCCCGTCACAAAGATGAGGCGCCACCCAACTGTTTTCAGCATCTGGGGAGGAAAGCTTCGATTACAATCGATGCAAACATACTTAGAAGATAGAATAATAGTTTTGTTAGACATAAGAATTTATTATTATTAATGTCTAATGACTAGGAACATGCAAAATTTGCGTTTGCGATAAAACAAGTTTTTACATGATTTCCACTGTTTTCACACAAGTAACACGAATTTAAACTTTTTTTTCTAAATAAACACAATTTATTCGTAATTTGGCAAATACCACATCATGAAATATAATTTTCAACGCATTAACACTGATGATAACACTATACCAGGGCTGCCGTTTATATGAATAGTATCCGTTTTTACTCATTTTATAGGTATAAAATGGATCACAGGAAAAATTAGTGTTTTCAGGATATTAAAGCTTTTTTATCTGAGGTTAGCATTAAAAATAACAATTTGTACTTTTACACATTACAATACCTAAATTTCGATAGATCGATTCCTTGTTTACAGCCTTTTAAAGATTTCCCGCTAGGTGAATTTACAGATTCGACGACTACAAAGCTTCACCACTAAAAATATTTTACGGTTAAAACACAATTTTATGTTCCATTTCTGTCATTTTGTGCTGTTATTTACTTTACAAATTAGTGTTCATGTGAACAAAATATTAAATTTTGTGATAGAAAATCTGCTGACCTCAGTTGGATTTGAACCCACGAACATCAGGTCCTAGGGCGAGAACTTTGCCCCAAGACCAGTGAGGTCGGACATTTTTAGTTACAAAACTAATATATAATAATTTACAAACAAACCCTTTCTCAAACAATAATATTAATACTGATCCTTACAAATCCTGCAACAAGCAATCCTCCCATGGTTCCCTGTGAGCCAATAGAGGCCAGGGCGACAGACGACCACAGGGACCAGTCGTCGGAGGGTTTAGAAGACGAGTAGTTCACAGTGGACAGGTCCACATTCTCGGTCGGAGACAGGAAGTCTCTCGGGATCTAGAAAACGAGATACTTGTTGAGAGAGACAGGAACAGCTTGGAGACATCACAGAGCTCAAGTGAAAGACAGGAACAGCTTGGAGACATCACAGAGCTCAAGTGAAAGACAGGAACAGCTTGGAGACATCACAGAGGTCAAGTGCTCAGAGTTTAATTTTATTAACAGTTTCTCATTCTCTCTCCACGCAAATACGGGTACATTTCCTATAAATCCAACCTTCAACACATTAGCGTAAATTAGTACTTATATGTAAAACCCAAACAGGTAGTGAAACACAGAGCTAAAAAAATTGATGATATAAAACAATTTTCAATATTTCAATGGTTCATTAATGTTTGGATAATATTTCCACAGAAGAAATACTAGTAAAACCAATAAAAATAGCCAGAATTACGTCCAAAAGAAAATGTTTAGTTTCAATATTTGTAGACTAGGAAGATAGATTTCTAGTTTAAGGCGCCACTTCTTACAAAGCATTATTCACTAATATTCCTCCTTCACAAGCTCTAGTTTTGTAAAACTATTGCCAGTAAATATAATAGCTATCAGGTTAGCTTACTCTTGAGGCGTAGTTTCGAAGAGCGAGCTTAGAGCTCTGTTTTCCGGCAAATCTATTAATCAACGAAGTGATCCCCCACGAGAATCTGAACTCCAGATCTTCGTGGAAATCAGCGCAGAGGTTGTCGCAGTTCAGCCGATACAGAATCTCAAAAGGTTCTCGTCTCGGTATAATGTTCAAGGAGACGTGTTTTTTGTCCGGGGTATTAAAGCTGTCATTCGCTCTGAAACAAACAAACAGCAACAAACAAGTGTTTATTGTTTGACACGAAGAGTAACAAGACAGGTGTCGAGGAATCAGTCAAAGACAAATGTCCCAAGATAACTTGTTTCATGAGTAATCCCAGTTGATGGCTGTTGTAGTTCAGCCCACATAGTGGAAGCGCGAGAAAACATATCTTTTAAACCAAACACCGGCTGCGAAAGGCTTAGAAAACTTTAGTTGGATTTGGTAGCAAACTTGAGACAAACGATCATAAACCAAGCACTAGAAAATTTTGAAATTACAGTTTTTTTAAAAATAAACCTTTTATTTATTTCCTTAGGGGTAGGTCTGTGGGTCTGTATGAGATTGACAATCTGACTTTGGTTCATTTACAGGCGGGGAAGGAACATAAAATATAATTATAAACATCTGAGTACGGTATATTGAGCTCACTAAAACCAATGTTATGGAATAACTCTAGTAAGACATCATGGCTGTGTGCGATGGTATTCCTTAGCGTGGGGTCGTAATATTTATATGAACATAACTAGAAACAAGTAGTAAAGCTACTTTCATGTATTCATACATCAAGTCATGTGATCTGCAGCTGTCACTTTCAATAAATATTATCAATACATATAAATGTTATCTAGGGGTGCAAAGTCCACTTTGACAATTAGAATCAAATATATGGGTTATTCTCGAAGTTGAATCTAAGTTTAAATATTTATTTTATTGTTAGTTGGTTTTATAATTCAAAAATATATATTGTGCACTGAAATTACATAGAAAGTGTTTTATTGTACAAAAGTTTGTAATATTCATTCTAAGCTGATAGATCATGTCCCAACTTGCAAATCAAATGATTGGTGGTGATAATTGAATAGAGTATTTTAACTGTCAATATTTTTACTGTCAAAGCTAAGAATTTCATCAAAGCCGAGTCAATGTTTCAAAACTTCATACACCCCCAATGTTATCTGTGTTGACTGAAGCTCGCAATTCTTCGTGCAAGTATGTCCGACCGTGTTTTAAAACCAAACAAGATGACAATGTAAGCACACTAACACACATTTGTAACAGTTGGTAAACCTACCTAACCAAGATTTACCGTCTGTGACTGTGAAAGGTGCTTGCGTGAATCTGAACATGTTCGTACAAATGTGGAGTTTGGAACAAGAAAGGAGCTGGGTTGGGATATTCCGATGGTTGCAGGGATTCACACCCAGACCTGGGGTTAATTTCCGACCAACACAGTCCAATATTTTAGATGTTTTTTCTGTAAATTCAACAACCATATATTTAACAAAACAGTAGAAGCCCTTACTTCAGTATAAACTAATAATAATTACTGCCAAGTGTTTATGATATTAAACTTGTTTTTTAATCTCCTGAAGGTAGAGCCACCCTTTGCAGTCGTGGGAATCTGGGAAAACTTTGTTTACAGGGCCCCCCAGGTATCTGCCTCACTGCCCTTCCCCCACCCCCCCCCCCCCAAATAAAATAAAAAGTTGGTTAAATGTTATTACAGAATGTAGTTTGAATTAAATCGGTTAATGCGTTTAAATGTCATTGTGAGATTTTAAAATAAAGAGCTCGCTTCACTTGTTCATTAAATCAAACCATATTAGACAATATTTGCTTGATTGCCTGTACACGCAAGCTAGCGACTGCCCTGCCTAGAGACAATGAAGACAAACAGGATGTTGTGACTATAAGCTAATCTTGTACCTGTCATTTCCCTCTGACTGTTCTCGATGTTGAGAGCCAGAGCGGTCGAAAGTCTGGCTCGGAGGTTGCTGCCCAGACCGTTCTCCACATGAGAGTGCAGCTCTTTCTTGTAGACGTTCAGAACGAGCTGCTCGGGGTGGAACGGAAGATTGAACTCGTCCACAAGCACGGACAGGCGGCGGATTTCTTCACTCAGGGCCTTGGACACCTGCAGGGAGAACAGAGACAAGTTTATTAACCTAACATTTACCTGCTAAGTTTGTAGGCATTGCCCTTTCAATGTTCATCAAATACAAATGTTTGGTGACATTTGTTTGTTTGTTAATGATGTTTGGGGACATTTGTTTGTTTGTTAATGATGTTTGGGGACATTTGTTTGTTTGTTAATGTTGTATACACATTCCCTCGCCAAACTGGCGAGAAAATTTATTATTATTATTATTATTATTAGCACCGTGTCTTACTACCTGTTCGGGTTATAAGAACTTACGCTAATGTGTAATGGTAGGGTGATTGTGAGATGAAATGGAGGACCTACAATTTAACGTGGAATCCGAACCACGGTGGAGGCCTGGCATTCCTCACATTCACAAGTTGTGATTAATACACGTCTTGTCAGAGGTGAAGGAAGGGTTTGTGCCGTGACCGAGGATTGAACCCTATCTGCAAGCGGTGACCACCCACCCGTTGTTCTACGTCCTCCACCATCTGGTGAATCTTGTCCTTCATTTCCTGTGTCAGGAGTATGAGCTGCTGCTCCGTGAAGTTCAACTTGTCGAATATCTCCTTCTTAGCGACCATCTTCTCCGTCTTGAGGTGCTGAGCCCTCTCGAAAATACCGTCCATCACCTCGCGTATCTCCGACGCGATGAACTTGCCTCTCTGAGAATGTTGCTCAAATTTTGTCTTCACCGCGGACTTTGATATGCACTCCTCAAACTTCCTCTCAAAGTCTTGGAACTCAAAGTAGCGATTCGGGAACCCCTCAGCTAAAGCACCGGCTGGAAGAGGAGTTAAATGAACAGCAGGTTCGACCAGAAGAGAAATGGAGGTGCAAACATCTTGTAAAATGTTTTATTTCACGCTAATCTGATAGTTTGTATCACAACATACAATGGCAATAATTCAATATTTGTAATGGTGAAGTTTCTAAGCTTCGCACCCCTCTAATAGCGATGTTGCTGTGTTGACCCAGTTGACTTACTGTGAGCGGGCTGCCCCTTTTGCTCCTGCAACCGGGCTTGCAGCACCTCCTTGGCTGATACAAAGAAGATCCTCTCATTGGCCTCTTTCTGACTGCACACTTTCAGTTCCTTGGCGAGAAAGTCCACCGCACGCTCCGTGTGCTGGCCGCGCACCTGCAAACCGTAAACACAATACTTTGACACATATTCTTCAGTAAACATCAGTTTGTGGTTAATAGACTGTACAACTCAGTTTGTGGTTAATAGACTGTACAACTCAGTATGTGGTTGTAGCCGAAAAGACACCTTAACACTTGCCTGTGAGTGGCCGACACAACTTTCAACAACAACAAAGTTTGGACACCCCTGAATAGTGGGCTCTTCTTTATAACGGACAGTTTGAATATCCCTGTCAAAATAACCGACTCTTATGGTGAATCAACTTCTCACTAACAAACATGGACACTTGAATAGACTCATATTTATGAATACAAATATAGAACACATCAGTCCATATAGAATGTTAGGAAAGTTTCTATAGTAGCCTACATAGTACTGACTATGGTACCTTCCTCCCCTTCAGGGCCAGGGTCTGTGCTCATGCACACATATAGACCTACTGTTCACATTTCATTTGTTCTGTGTATTACGCAATCTGTACAGTAAGCAACATACAGTAGTTAGACTGCTGTAGTTAATATGTACAGTATACTGTGTCCGAGCACTATGATATATATATAACGGACACCTCTCAGTGATAAAAAGTTAGCCAGCCCCAAAAGGAGATTGTCCTCGGAGTGGTCCAACCACCTCAACTCTTTAAAGAATGGTCGTTTCTTAATTCTTAACATGCAGAAAAAGATAACATTGCAAGTGAAATGGAGTTGAACACAAGTTGATAATAATGGAACATAGTTTTATAAGCAACAAAGTTTAAAATCAACTGAAAAAGCAAAACACAATATAAGTCCTTCAAAGTAATATGTGTGAATTAAAGTGCATTATACAAATATGAGAGAATTGTATTAGATGAAGTGCAAATAAAAGTAAACATTCTTAACACATAGTTACAAACATGTTAGTGTGTGTGTACAATTCTAATGTTCATTTAATGATTTGAATCCTCCATATTATGTATTACAAGCAATCATATGTACTTCCTAGCCATGTTTCAATGTGATCAGATCGTTCGTTGTGAGAAATAAAGTGAGACTGTGTTATAGATTGTCCATTTCACCAATGAGACTCACTGCTTCGCGAGTACCTGTCTTGAATCACACAATAAACACAGAACAAGACTACAGTTGTTTCAAGTTAGGTTGTAATAAAAGTCACCACGATGGACCAAAACACTTGTGTACCAACCTTAGAAGTGTGACATGTCCTGAAGGTACCAGTACTGCCAGCGAAGTGTTGCATGTCCAATCAATTGGTGTGTTACTAGCGATGTGTGATAGAAACTGTCGTGTCACTAGAGATGTGTGATAGAAACTGTCATGTCACTAGAGATGTGTGATAGAAACTGTCATGTCACTAGAGATGTGTGATAGAAACTGTCATGTCACTAGAGATGTGTGATAGAAACTCACATGTCACTAGAGATGTGTGATAGAAACTCACATGTCACTAGAGATGTGTGATAGAAACTATCGTGTCACTAGAGATGTGTGATAGAAACTCACATGTCACTAGAGATGTGTGATAAAAACTGTCGTGTCACTAGAGATGTGTGATAGAAACTGTCGTGTCACTAGAGATGTGTGATAGAAACTATCGTGTCACTAGAGATGTGTGATAGAAACTGTCGTGTCACTAGAGATGTGTGATAGAAACTTTCGTGTCACTAGAGATGTGTTATAGAAACTGTCGTGTCACTAGAGATGTGTGATAGAAACTGTCATCTCACTAGAGATGTGTGATAGAAACTCACATGTCACTAGAGATGTGTGATAGAAACTCACATGTCACTAGAGATGTGTGATAGAAACTGTCATGTTACTAGAGATGTGTGATAGAAACTGTCATGTTACTAGAGATGTGTGATAGAAACTGTCGTGTCACTAGAGATGTGTGATAGAAACTATCGTGTCACTAGAGATGTGTGATAGAAACTCACATGTCACTAGAGATGTGTGATAGAAACTCACATGTCACTAGAGATGTGTGATAGAAACTCACATGTCACTAGAGATGTGTGATAGAAACTCACATGTCACTAGAGATGTGTGATAGAAACTCACATGTCACTAGAGATGTGTGATAGAAACTCACATGTCACTAGAGATGTGTGATAGAAACTATCGTGTCACTAGAGATGTGTGATAGAAACTCACATGTCACTAGAGATGTGTGATATAAACTCACATGTCACTAGAGATGTGTGATAAAAACTCACGTGTCACTAGAGATGTGTGATAGAAACTATCGTGTCACTAGAGATGTGTGATAGAAACTATCATGTCACTAGAGATGTGTGATAGAAACTCACATGTCACTAGAGATGTGTGATAGAAACTCACATGTCACTAGAGATGTGTGATAGAAACTCACATGTCACTAGAGATGTGTGATAGAAACTACTGTCACTAGAGATGTGTGATAGAAACTCACATGTCACTAGAGATGTGTGATAGAAACTCACATGTCACTAGAGATGTGTGATAGAAACCACATGTCACTAGAGATGTGTGATAAAACTCACATGTCACTAGAGATGTGTGATAAAACTCACATGTCACTAGAGATGTGTGATAAAACTCACATTCACTAAGATGTGTGAAGAAACTATCGTGTCACTAGAGATGTGTGATAGAAACTCACATGTCACTAGAGATGTGTGATAGAAACTACATGTCACTAGAGATGTGTGATAGAAACTCACATGTCACTAAGATGTGTGATAGAAACTCACATGTCACTAGAGATGTGTGATAGAAACTCACATGTCACTAGAGATGTGTGATAGAAACTCACAGTCACTAGAGATGTGTGATAGAAACTCACATGTCACTAGAGATGTGTGATAGAAACTCACATGTCACTAGAGATGTGTGATAAAAACTCACATGTCACTAGAGATGTGTGATAAAACTCACTGTCACTAGAGATGTGTGGATAAAACTACATGTCACTAGAGATGTGTGATAGAAACTACATGCACTAGAGATGTGTGATAGAAACTCATGTCACTAGAGATGTGTGATAGAAACTCACATGTCACTAGAGATGTGTGATAGAAACTCATGTCACTAGAGATGTGTGATAGAAACTACATGTCACTAGAGATGTGTGATAAAACTAATGTGTCATGAGAGTGTGATAGAAACTCACATGTCACTAGAGATGTTGATAGAAACTCACATGTCACTAGAGATGTGTGATAAAACTCACATGTCACTAGAGATGTGTGATAGAAACTACGTGTCACTAGAGATGTGTGATAAAACTCACATGTCACTAGAGATGTGTGATAGAAACTACATGTCACTAGAGATGTGTGATAGAAACTCACATGTCACTAGAGATGTGTGATAGAAACTCACATGTCACTAGAGATGTGTGATAGAAACTCACATGTCACTAGAGATGTGTGATAGAAACTACATGTCACTAGAGATGTGTGATAGAAACTCACATGTCACTAGAGATGTGTGATAGAAACTCACATGTCACTAGAGATGTGTGAATAGAAAACTCACATGTCACTAGAGATGTGTGATAGAAACTATCTGTCACTAGAGATGTGTGATAAAACTCACATGTCACTAGAGATGTGTGATAAAAACTCACATGTCACTAGAGATGTGTGATAGAAACTCACGTGTCACTAGAGATGTGTGATAGAAACTATCGTGTCACTAGAGAGTGTGATAGAAACTATCATGTCACTAGAGATGTGTGATAGAAACTCACATGTCACTAGAGATGTGTGATAGAAATACTAAATGTCACTAGAGATGTGTGATAGAAACTCACATGTCACTAGAGATGTGTGATAGAAAACATGTCACTAGAGATGTGTGATAGAAACTGCACATGTCACTAGAGATTGTGTGATAGAAACTCACATGTCACTAGAGATGTGTGATAGAAACTCACATGTCACTAGAGATGTGTGATAAAAACTCACATGTCACTAAGAGAGTGTGTGATAGAAACTCACGTGTCACTAGAGATGTGTGATAGAAACTCACATGTCACTAGAGATGTGTGATAGAAACTCACATGTCACTAGAGATGTGTGATAGAAAACTACAATGCACTAGAGATGTGTGATAGAAACTCACATGTCACAGAGATTGTATAAAAAGTCACTAGAGATGTGTGATAGAAACTCACATGTCACTAGAGATGTGTGATAGAAACTACTGTCACTAGAGATGTGTGATAGAAACTCACATGTCACTAAGAGTTGTGATAGAAACTCACATGTCACTAGAGATGTGTGATAGAAACTCACATGTCACTAGAGATGTGTGATAGAAACTCCATGTCACTAGAGATGTGTGATAGAAACTCACATGTCACTAGAGATGTGTGATAGAAACTCACATGTCACTAGAGATGTGTGATAGAAACTCACGATGTACTAGAGATGTGTGATAGAAACTCACATGTCACTAGAGATGTGTGATAAGAAACTCACATGTCCTAGAGATGTGTGATAGAAACTTCGATGTCACTAGAGATGTGTGATAGAAACTCACATGTCACTAGAGATGTGTGATAGAAACTATCATGTCACTAGAAAATGTGTGATAGAAACTGTCATGTCACATAGAGATGTGTGATAGAAACTCACATGTCACTAGAGATTGTGATAGAAACTCATCAGTTCACTAGAGATGTTGGATAGAAAACTCACATGTCACTAGAGATGTGTGATAGAAACTATCGTGTCACTAGAGATGTGTGATAGAAACTCACATGTCACTAGAGATGTGTGATAGAAACCATCATGTCACTAAGAGATGTGTGATAGAAACTCACATGTCACTAGAGATGTGTGATAGAAAACTTCGGTCACTAGAGATGTGTGATAGAAACTCACATGTCACTAGAGATGTGTGATAGAAACTGTCGTGTCACTAGAGATGTGTGATAGAAACTCACATGTCACTAGAGATGTGTGATAGAAACTCACATGTCACTAGAGATGTGTGATAGAAACTCACATGTCACTAGAGATGTGTGATAGAAACTCACATGCCACTAGAGATGTGTGATATAAACTCACATGTCACTAGAGATGTGTGATAGAAACTCACATGTCACTAGAGATGTGTGATAGAAACTCACATGTCATAGATGTGTGATAGAAACTGTCATGTTACTAGAGATGTGTGATAGAAACTGTCGTGTCACTAGAGATGTGTGATAGAAACTCACATGTCACTAGAGATGTGTGATAGAAACTCACATGTCACTAGAGATGTGTGATAGAAACTATCGTGTCACTAGAGATGTGTGATAGAAACTCACATGTCACTAGAGATGTGTGATAGAAACTCACATGTCACTAGAGATGTGTGATAGAAACTCACATGTCACTAGAGATGTGTGATAGAAACTCACTCGCCCAAGCTTCACCTCCCCAGTTTACAATAATCTAATTGGCCGAATGTCCCGGCCAAGCCTCCCCTTCACTCTGAGAGGTCACAAGTGCAAAATGAAATAGAATCCATCTTCCAGGTAGAAACAAAATAATAAAAATAAAATATTAAGAACTGTGAGTGGAAGTGTAATTTCTACAATGACTCCATAAAAATCAAGATTACTAGATTGAAACGTTAATAGCCTAAAACTAAAGTTAGTGAATTGAAGTTTAGAATATAAATATATATAGCTTACCACTTTGATCATAGCGTGGGCTACTTAAAGTTAGCATAGAGCCCCAAACTTTCTTTTAATTGAACAGGTAAACAATTTAGTGAGGATAAGTAATTACCAAATTAGGCCTAAAATATACAAAGAGAGGATATGATGATATAATCAGTATGTTTCCTCATTATACTGACACTGACCACATTTAATTACTAATAAGCCACAGGAGGGAGAATTGGGTAGTATGAAACTGTTCAAATGTCCTTGGATATTATAAGTGATGGTCACTTGCAGGCCAATTACATGAACTTATGAGTCCAGGGAGTTAAACTGGGGAAAATAAATATATAGATGAAATGCCTAAAACACTTTACAGGGGCTAGATTGTGGTCTGACCAACTTCAATGTGCTTTATTTTACTGATTTACTTTATTTGTGATCTTAAATATTGTTTTCTGTCTTGTGTGGCTATACTAGCTGAACAGACGCTCATGAGACTACGAAGGTGTTTGTCCAACGCCTTTGTAAATCTATAAATTTGTGTCCTATAGCTCTTATTGTAGCTGATTGGCTGCGGGTCGCAGATGAGAGTAAGAATTTCACTAATAAAGTAAAGGGGACCGCATTATATCTGAAGTTGCTGTATATCAGGCTGTGCTGTGTTCAGATCCTTACTTTAATAAATTAATCATCAATAAAACTATTAATGGTCACAATGAAATACAATCCAATTCTTATTATTGCCGGTTTTTTTTTAATACCAGAACATTAATGTCCTTGGATTCGAGAGCTAAGAATTGACGTCTAGATTCTCAACTGTTTCCATCTCGGTAGAATGGAGGTTATCTGGGAGTCCTTATAAATAATGTGACAGTGTGTACAAATAATATAATATTGCATGCTGATGCTAAAAGTGTGATATTGTACAAGCAGACAACTTGAGAATCTACAAGTCAGACATAACCTTACCTCAAGCTGTTCGTTACGGTGCTTTGGGGATAAGATAGAAACAAACAAAATCAAGAGAGCGTTAGCACCAGGCTGGTAAATTTAACAACACAAACACATGAATGGAGTAGCCGTTATTTTTAAATATCGGTAATGATTTGGATCTTAATTTAATTACAGCCGAAGAAACTTGTGTTAAACAAGAAACACAATATCATTTATTGCAGTGAAACAATATTTAAAATAGTTTCCGTCGACAGAATGTAGGCTTAAGTATTTTGTAGGTTAAGTTAGTAAAAGGAAAAACTTACTAAAATGGTTTTATTTTGTGTTGTGTGGTTAAAAAACATTAGTATATCAATTCATACATAGCTTTGAAAGAATTATTCTTTTGAAAAGTTTACATCCCTAGCATTTTGTGATTATATTGATGTCTCAACACTATTTACCAACATTTGTAAATAAGAGAGGTCAGAAAATTGAACTTTGTTTTTACTTCTAAAACTTTCGAGTCCGGTGTTTAAATTAACGTATTGGCCCAAATATAGTGTGATGCTGTTCTCGTGAAAAAACCAGTCAGATTCCTATAGAGGTCTATTTTGCAGCATTCTGCAACTGTACCAACCAGTGTTATCAGTGAACTGGTAATTCAGTAGTTCAGGGTTAGTCTGTGCCGTGTTACTGATATTAACAATCCATCCCGGGAAGATTCACAAGTGAGTGATTGTGTTGAAAGGTTTCCTCACAAGTGAGTGATTGTGTTGAAAGGTTTCCTCACAAGTGAGTGATTGTGTTGAAAGGTTTCCTCACAAGTGAGTGATTGTGTTGAAAGGTTTCCTCACAAGTGAGTGATTGTGTTGAAAGGTTTCCTCACAAGTGAGTGATTGTGTTGAAAGGTTTCCTCACAAGTGAGTGATTGTGTTGAAAGGTTTCCTCACAAGTGAGTGATTGTGTTGAAAGGTTTCCTCACAAGTGAGTGATTGTGTTGAAAGGTTTCCTCACAAGTGAGTGATTGTGTTGAAAGGTTTCTTCACAAGTGAATGATTGTGTTGAAAGGTTTCCTCACAAGTGAGTGATTGTGTTGAAAGGTTTCCTCACAAGTGAGTGATTGTGTTGAAAGGTTTCCTCACAAGTGAGTGATTGTGTTGAAAGGTTTCTTCACAAGTGAATGATTGTGTTGAAAGGTTTCCTCACAAGTGAGTGATTGTGTTGAAAGGTTTCCTCACAAGTGAGTGATTGTGTTGAAAGGTTTCCTCACAAGTGAGTGATTGTGTTGAAAGGTTTCCTCACAAGTGAGTGATTGTGTTGAAAGGTTTCCTCACAAGTGAGTGATTGTGTTGAAAGGTTTCCTCACAAGTGAGTGATTGTGTTGAAAGGTTTCCTCACAAGTGAGTGATTGTGTTGAAAGGTTTCTTCACAAGTGAGTGATTGTGTTGAAAGGTTTCCCCACAAGTGAGTGATTGTCTTGAAAGGTTTCCTCACAAGTGAGTGATTGTCTTGAAAGGTTTCCCCCACAAGTGAGTGAATGTCTTGAAAGGTTTCCTCACAAGTGAGTGATTGTCTTGAAAGGTTTCCCCCACAAGTGAGTGAATGTCTTGAAAGGTTTCCTCACAAGTGAGTGATTGTCTTGTAAGGTTTCCTCACAAGTGAATGATTGTGTTGAAAGGTTTCCTCACAAGTGAGTGATTGTCTTGAAAGGTTTCCTCACAAGTGAATGATTGTGTTGAAAGGTTTCCTCACAAGTGAGTGACTGTCTTGAAAGGTTTCCCCCGCAAGTGAGTGATTGTCTTGAAAGGTTTCCTCACAAGTGAGTGATTGTCTTGAAAGGTTTCCTCACAAGTGAATGATTGTTTTGAAAGGTTTCCCCACAAGTGATTGATTGTCTTGAAAGGTTTCCTCACAAGTGAGTGATTGTCTTGAAAGGTTTCCTCACAAGTGAATGATTGTCTTGAAAAGTTTCCCCCGCAAGTGAGTGAATGTCTTGAAAGGTTTCCTCACAAGTGAGTGATTGTCTTGAAAGGTTTCCCCCGCAAGTGAGTGATTGTCTTGAAAGGTTTCCTCACAAGTGAGTGATTCTGTTGAAAGGTTTCCTCGCAAGTGAGTGATTCTGTTGAAAGGTTTCCCCCGCAAGTGAGTGATTGTGTTGAAAGGTTTCCTCGCAAGTGAGTGATTCTGTTGAAAGGTTTCCTCCGTGTCTAGAGTAGACAAGGAGTTACAGTTTTAACTAACAGCAATACGCAAGACACACCGAGACCAACATTCTGAGACCCTAATAAAACTCTCTAGAGTTTGTTCATCTTTACCTCGAGGTATATTCGAGTCCTTTTATTTTATACCTAAAACACCTTCAAAATGTTAGGTTGGTATTATGTGCGAGGCCGTACTATATTTGAGCCAATATGAAAAAACAAATGTGTTTAGGTTTGAGCCTCATTGAGGGAATAATAACGTCCGATATTTGAGCTGTACTTACAAAAACAATCATCCCCCGAAAAACCAAAAGATGAAAGTTATTTCTTAATGGCGGCTCAAGCACAAAAACATTTGTTTTTAATTCAAGGTAAACTTTACCTATTTTTTATGTCTTACTCCTGTTTGGATTAAATGCATACATTAACTATGCATTTGGAATGAGGGAGGTTTTAGAAGAATTGTAGCTACATTTGTGTGGGGAGAGGGTGGGAAACCTTTAAGGGGAAAATTGCCCTTAAGTACACCCTCCGAGATTTAAACTCTGTTGTCGTCAGTTCAGACTAAAATGAGAATGACCTGTTTGACCATGTGACCCCAGATGTGAAGAAATGACAGGTGCAAGATTCTGAACTAAGCTGACCCAGTAATGATTGACTTAGATCCAGAGTTGTGAGTTCGAGATAAAGTTAGTTAGCGGTGTATAAAGCAAGGGACTTACCTCATCCAGGAATTCAGGCTCAGAGGCTGAGGCGTCCCAACGGTTGTTCAGTATAAATATGTTAGGCTTAGAAAGTCTTGTCGACACTTTGAAGAAAAAGTTTTTCTCCTGAAAGCACAAATCAACCACAGAAAAAAATTACAAAGGTTATATTAAAATGTTCCTGGAATGACAATAAATGAACATAATTAATATTTTGTCAGATCGTTTAGAGATGAAAGTCTTATGTTTGAATCTTCTCCATAGCGTTGCGTATGTAAAGTGGAGGAGAAGTCGTATTTAGATGAACGTTAGTAATACAAATTGTTGTCGTCATCGTCATCGTCATCGTCATCGTCATCTGGTTCCAGCTTGTAGCCGGCACAGTTTAATAAAATACCAACATCTTCCTCTTTCTTTCCAACAATCTTCTTCCTTTACATTCATCCATTCTTTTCCTCTCATTTGCACACCTGCTGTTATCTGTTTCTTGGCCTCCTCTGTGGTCATTTTCCTACATACTACATTTCCAACATTTTCTTCAACATCTTCTCCTTTTCCAGTCTCACCATCTCAGTCTTGCTTCCTCTACTACCTCACAAACTTCATTCCACTGGCCTCCACTTTCCTTGTCTCTCTTACAAACATATAGTGGTGAAAGGGCACTCCCCTGCTTCACTCTGTCCCACCACTCTCCATCTTAACACAACTCCTGTTATCCTCACACATACTCTTCACTCTCTTTCAACTCCAGCCTCCTCCATCACTTCCCAGACTTTGTTGGTACATGTAGCCAAGACATGGGCCGTGGATAAGAGTGACATCAGGAGAGAGGAGGTGATGGTATCGGGTGACATCAGGAGAGAGGAGGTGATGGTATCGGGTGTCGACAGGAGAGAGGAGGTGATGGTATCGGTGTGACAGGAGAGAGGAGGTGATGGTATCGGGTGTCGACAGGAGAGAGGAGGTGATGGTATCGGGTGACGACAGGAGAGAGGAGGTGATGGTATCGGGTGTCGACAGGAGAGAGGAGGTGATGGTATCGGGTGACGACAGGAGAGAGGAGGTGATGGTATCGGGTGACACAGGAGAGAGGAGGTGATGGTATCGGGTGACATCAGGAGAGAGGAGGTGATGGTATCGGGTGCGACAGGAGAGAGGAGGTGATGGTATCGGGTGACACAGGAGAGAGGAGGTGATGGTATCGGGTGACATCAGGAGAGAGGAGGTGATGGTATCGGGTGACATCAGGAGAGAGGAGGTGATGGTATCGGGTGACGACAGGAGAGAGGAGGTGATGGTATCGGGTGATCGCAGGAGAGAGGAGGTGATGGTATCGGGTGACGCAGGAGAGAGGAGGTGATGGTATCGGGTGTCGACAGGAGAGAGGAGGTGATGGTATCGGGTGTCGACAGGAGAGAGGAGGTGATGGTATCGGGTGTCGCCAGGAGAGAGGAGGTGATGGTATCGGGTGACATCAGGAGAGAGAGAAGGAGTGTAGGGCTATGGAAGAGCTGATATAGGGAGAGAGGAGAGATGTGAGGTATTGGGTAGTCCGAAGAAGGACAAGGTGACGGACTGGAGTGTGACGGGGGGTGATGGTATCGGGTGTCGACAGGAGAGAGGAGGTGATGGTATCGGGTGACGACAGGAGAGAGGAGGTGATGGTATCGGGTGTCGACAGGAGAGAGGAGGTGATGGTATCGGGTGTCGACAGGAGAGAGGAGGTGATGGTATCGGGTGACGCCAGGAGAGAGGAGGTGATGGTATCGGGTGACGACAGGAGAGAGACAGAGCAGGAGTGTAGGGCTTGGAAGAGCTAATATAGGGAGAGAGGAGAGATTGTCGAGAAGAGTATTGGAGATAAAGGGTCCAGGAAGAAGGCCACAAGGGACACCATGAAAGAGGTGGAAATCAAGGTAGAGGGAGCTTACCTGCAGCCCACATAGGAAGTGTCACTGAAATCTAAAAGAAACCCTTACCGCGAGCATCAGGGTAGACTCGGCATTGGCCACCAGCACAAAGACGTCTGCGTCCAGACAGTGTCTGTCGATCCACTCATCCAGATTGGGCGACACGTCTATCCCCGGGGAGTCCACAAACACGACATCGTCCCGTAGCAACAGACACTTGTCCTTGGGCCAGAAGATCCTCACGAGTTGGCTCTCCCCCAACTTCTCCTTGCAGAGCGCGTGGGCCAGCTGGCCTACCGACTGGGACAGAGAGAGCAGTGCTGTTACTGTATGTACAGCTGTGGGATGTTGGGATGGAGAAGCTGTCACTAGTAGACACAGGAATGTTTAACAGATAACAGATGATTGTTTCGTTTCAACTCACCTTGACGTTTTGTTTCTCTGATGAGCCCTCTGTGTACAGATATGACTCGCCACTCTCCGAGCCCTCCACCTGCAGGAAACAGTTGGTGGTGTGGCCGATACCGCTCGGCAGGATCTTCTCGCGCAACATCGCGTTGATGACAGTGCTCTTGCCGTTGCTTGTCCTACAAAAAGAGTAATATTAACGGACTCCATTTTGCCGCAAGTTGGTAGGAATGTACTGCACAAACTTGGCATTTTCTATCCAACCAAATAAGGTAGCATAAACAGCAACACTGCTAGGATACGAGTTTTATTTGTGGTGCAATTATTTGTCAAACACGGTCGAGACTATCAAAACACTATCTGTGATTGAGTGATCCAGGTTGCTTGAGAGAACTTTAAGGAACATTCTTTAAGGGAGAAATGGGGATATTTGAGTTTGTTATTACTGTAGTATTGGTACTAGGGTTAGATGTTGACTGATAAAGATGGCTTTAGTAGGTTGAGTTTGTTCCAAAGCCAACAAATCAATACTAATTGGTGCAATGACCGACCTAATGTAGAAACCCCCACCATCCTGTTCCTAAGAAACCACAACTTACATGATAGTAAACCCATACCTGCCAAAAAAGGCCACTTTCATGTGGTCTCGTGTGAGGACGTCCCGTATTCCCTTCACCTTCAACACAAACGCTTCCACCTGGACCGACTCGTCGGAGGTGATGATGTTTTTATCTTGTTGCACACCTGACAACACAACCAACCAGTCTTACCAACAATATGCCAAGGGATGTAATTCTATCAGTCATATAAAATTAAAAGTTAGCTAGCATTTTATGTATCGTTCCAAATGTGGATTTTTAATTTCCTCAGTAAAACAGTTCAATGTTTCTTTTGTGTCACATTTAAGAGGATTATTAGGGGGGGGGGGGGGGGTATGGAGGAAGTGCCCCCTCGACCTCCAGAAAGGATCATTCAATCAAAAGTTAGGTTGAGTCCACTATTTTACAATTTTAAATGTCAAATTCAAATAAAAGTCTTGGAAAATGTATTAACATAAGAGGAAATAGTAACTAAATATTAACATTACTACAACACTTATGTGTTAAATAAATGATCTGGGTTTGGTTGACAAGAGTGTCCTAAAGCTACGTAAGGGGTGAACCACCAATAGGCAAAACAAACCGACACAAATTACTGTTAAATAAACCCAATATTTTATCGAGTCCTCTACTCTAGGGTCTGAGTGAGTGTAACTCGACTACATCCTTCACTCACTCTAGGACCTGAGTGTAACTCGACTACATCCTTCACTCACTCTAGGACCTGAGTGTGTGTAACTCGACTACACTTCATCCTTCACTCACTCTAGGGTCTGAGTGTGTGTAACTCGACTACATCCTTCACTCACTCTAGGGTCTGAGTGTGTGTAACTCGACTACATCCTTCACTCACTCTAGGGTCTGAGTGTGTGTAACTCGACTACATCCTTCACTCACTCTAGGGTCTGAGTGTGTGTAACTCGACTACATCCTTCACTCACTCTAGGGTCTGAGTGCGTGTAACTCGACTACATCCTTCACTCACTCTAGGGTCTGAGTGAGTGTAACTCGACTACATCCTTCACTCACTCTAGGGTCTGAGTGTGTGTAACTCGACTACATCCTTCACTCACTCTAGGGTCTGAGTGTGTGTAACTCGACTACATCCTTCACTCACTCTAGGGTCTGAGTGTGTGTAACTCGACTACATCCTTCACTCACTCTAGGACCTGAGTGAGTGTAACTCGACTACATCCTTCACTCACTCTAGGACCTGAGTGAGTGTAACTCGACTACATCCTTCACTCACTCTAGGATCTGAGTCTTAACTTGACTAATCATCCCTTCACTCACTCTAGGACCTGAGTGAGTGTAACTCGACTACATCCTTCACTCACTCTAGGACCTGAGTGAGTGTAACTCGACTACATCCTTCACTCACTCTAGGATCTGAGTTTAACTTGACTACATCCTTCACTCACTCTAGGACCTGAGTGAGTGTAACTCGACTACATCCTTCACTCACTCTAGGATCTGAGTTTAACTTGACTACATCCTTCACTCACTCTAGGACCTGAGTGAGTGTAACTCGACTACATCCTTCACTCACTCTAGGACCTGAGTGAGTGTAACTCGACTACATCCTTCACTCACTCTAGGACCTGAGTGAGTGTAACTCGACTACGTCCTTCACTCACTCTAGGACCTGAGTGAGTGTAACTCGACTACATCCTTCACTCACTCTAGGATCTGAGTTTAACTTGACTACATCCTTCACTCACTCTAGGACCTGAGTGAGTGTAACTCGACTACATCCTTCACTCACTCTAGGACCTGAGTGAGTGTAACTCGACTACATCCTTCACTCACTCTAGGATCTGAGTTTAACTTGACTACATCCTTCACTCACTCTAGGACCTGAGTGAGTGTAACTCGACTACATCCTTCACTCACTCTAGGATCTGAGTTTAACTTGACTACATCCTTCACTCACTCTAGGACCTGAGTGAGTGTAACTCGACTACATCCTTCACTCACTCTAGGACCTGAGTGAGTGTAACTCGACTACATCCTTCACTCACTCTAGGACCTGAGTGAGTGTAACTCGACTACGTCCTTCACTCACTCTAGGACCTGAGTGAGTGTAACTCGACTACATCCTTCACTCACTCTAGGATCTGAGTTTAACTTGACTACATCCTTCACTCACTCTAGGACCTGAGTGAGTGTAACTCAACTACATCCTTCACTCACTCTAGGGTCTGAGTGAGTGTAACTCGACTACATCCTTCACTCACTCTAGGACCTGAGTGAGTGTAACTCGACTACATCCTTCACTCACTCTAGGGTACGAGTGTGTGTAACTCGACTACATCCTTCACTCACTCTAGGGTCTGAGTGTGTGTAACTCGACTACATCCTTCACTCACTCTAGGACCTGAGTGAGTGTAACTCGACTACATCCTTCACTCACTCTAGGGTACGAGTGTGTGTAACTCGACTACATCCTTCACTCACTCTAGGATCTGAGTGAGTGTAACTCTACTACATCCTTCACTCACTCTAGGACCTGAGTGAGTGTAACTCAACTACATCCTTCACTCACTCTAGGGTCTGAGTGTGTGTAACTCGACTACATCCTTCACTCACTTTAGGACCTGAGTGAGTGTAATTCGACTACATCCTTCACTCACTCTAGGGTCTGAGTGTGTGTAACTCAACTACATCCTTCACTCACTCTAGGGTACAAGTGTGTGTAACTCGACTACATCCTTCACTCACTCTGAATGTACATCACCGCGTCTCGGACATAGTCCTCAATCTCCACAAAGATGTCGTTGATCTTCTTCTTGGCCTTGACGAAGACCTGCAGCGGAGAAGTGAGTTGCGTCGAGCGAGCGTCCACCAGGGACGCTGCGGCCAAGGAGGGCCCCCGCGTATCGGGGCCATCCCCGGCCATCAGGGAATAAGTGCGGTGTAAGTAAGCTGCCATATAAATACTACTGGGTGATCATGCAGGGTTGCAAACTGAAAACAAAAAAATAAAAAAGAAGCAAATTTACAATTAAAACTTAAAAAAAAGGGACATATACTAAATGTGTGTCTTAATGAAAGAATACAGAGTAAAATGGAAAATGAGTGAAAATGTCAAAATAATATTTTACCAAGACATTGGAGATTGTGCAACTTGGGGTGAGGACGCAGGTAATAACATAAACAACCACAAGGGCCCTGCAAAGTGTGTCTGATATTAAACAATATTTATCGAATATTCAAAATATGAGTTCCTAAAATTATCCTAATTTAAATAATAAATCAACCAGAGATATGTGCAATTCCACCCCTTCCCTATTCTATCACAACGTTAAGGTCCGTACAATGATCTTGAAGAAAAATCACTAAAAGACAAGCACTCAAGGTTTTTCTTAATTATCGTTAATTGGATTTTAATGCAAGTATTAAATAATTATTTTTTATAATCCTCTGTACCTAGGCTTAGTGAACACCAACAAGATTATGGTATTAGAGTTTTTCTAAAAATATGAAGGGAAAAATTAACGTTACAGTACTATAATTTTGATACGTTAGGTATTTTTAAGACAGTGAATCTGGACCGCCTTGATAATAGAGTCGTACCGTACGATTTTCGGCCAGCTTTGTGACCTTCAGTACTTTTAATAATCAATTAGAAGATGCTCCGTAGGGAAGAGTAACCTGTCATCCCTATGGAGTTTTCAATTGTTTCACTTGCACGAGCATTCATTTATGTTTCAACCATTTGCACTGGGTGAACGGTGTGATATTCTGGCAAATTCTGGTACATTTATTCCTATTTGTGTGTCCTTGAATTAATGAAGCCTAAGTCTAGGATGATAGGAAGTATAGCACTGGAAGAAGTCGGAATAAGTAAAGAGTTCTTTTGAAGGAAGCATTAATTGGTTCAAACCGTTGAATGTTCTACTTTGGACGCCTGGCACAAGCCATACAAGACTGTCCAAAGCTGGTCTGAAAGTTGTAGGTACCAGGACACTATGTGAACTTTGCATGCTTGCCAACCACCAGTGTAACTGTAATATGTAACATAAGGTACAAGTTTTTATTTGATCAAATGTATAAATTATTTGTCTGGATAATTACATCTTGTTCCTTGTGAAGAGTTTGTAACACAAATTAAGACATGCTACATCTCAATTGAGTGCTAGGGCCTACCGCACAAATGTGGAGTTTGAAATCTAGAAGTTACTTAACAAAAGATGTCCATCTAAATGCGCCTAACATTGTACTTTTGGACTTTATAAAACGAGAGTTGTTGGTCCCTTGGAAATGCACTAACCTCCCTCCCATGTATTGAACCTCCTCTCATTTCGAACCAACAACATTTCTAGCGCGGTTTAATACATGTGTGCCACAAACTGATGTGGGATCGTTATCCACAGGAGCACTCCCGAGTTGAATACATACACTTAGCCCCGCCCTTCCCTCATGGTGTAGGCAAGAAACTGTGCATACAGCTTAAAACAAACAACTCCGTACTTAATCCACCCTCCTAACTTCCTCCACACTTCCCTGTCCTTGCATACTTCCTTCAACATCCATACACTGAGTCTTACATGCTCTTTTATTATTAAAACTATTAATGTTTTTCTTTTCCACACATTCATCTACAACATTTAACCACGTCTTACATGACCTACCCCTTCATTTTGATCCACACACTCTACCTTCATATATTTTCTTCATCACTCAATCCACTCATGCTCTGAACATGCCCAAACCAACGTAAGACACTTCTTTCCCAATGACCTGTTGGATTCCCTTTCAAACCACACTCCTTCAGCCTCCATTCTTTACTGACTCTGTACATGAGAGTTTTTACACAAACATTTCTTAGAGCACAATCTCCTTGCTCTTGTGTTTCTCCTGACAAACCCACACTTCACATCCATACAACAATGTTGGTGTTAACACACTTTTATATACTGCCATCTTTGTCTCTATTGGTACTACTTCATTCTTTGTAATAGTCCACATACATCCAACTACTCTCCGAGATATATTCACGTCTGTCGATTTCTCTGAAACTGCAAAAGAGTTGAATACAATTCATTCAAATGTAAAACAAAAGTCTGGACAAAGTAGTCAAGCCCGGGTTATTTCCGGGTCCAGGTCATAATTTTCCCCTTCAAACGAACTCTCAAAGAGTGTTGGTCCAGGTTTGAGGGCCGAGGATTAGCTCCGTATAGTGCACAGTGGTCTGAGTGGACCAATCAGAGAAATAATAGTTTTAAGGACACAAAGGACAACTAAAGTGAGGTACATCAAGCGGACATTGACGGAATGAGACCTGCTTGTTGCGAGTCATAGCAGGCGCCAATCTTCATACGTATGATAGCGCAGTAGGAAGGGCTGAAATGATAACACATTCAATTCACCTTCAATATTAGTAACAAAATACATAGCGAGACAACCTAACTTAAATAAAATACTTGAGGGATGCCTTGATCACCTTTCGTATCTTAAAGTACCCTAAGCAGGTTGGTCTAGAGGTAACAGAGGTACCACGCACCATAATTTTCAAGTCACATAAATAAAATTATAGATTTGCTCCAAAAATGTGAACAAAATAATATTACACCTATATGAATGTAACATTACACCTATATGAATGTAACATTACACCAAACTTTCAGTGACATTTTGAGGTTAGACAACTTAGTCAGGGAGATGTGTACTCTGTAAAAAGGTGAATCATTTCACTAGCAATTATGTGAAGCCAAAATAAAGTACAGTTTACATGAGTCTCTTAGCTGATGTAGGTCTAAACATGATTTAATAAATTGAAATTAGTAAATTAGTCATGTAACCAACAGAATCAGACGCGGCCTTTCGCGTAAGATTCGAATACAATAAAGAGCCAGCCCTGCATGAATTTAGGTAATGTATTAAGGACAAAAGAGAAGTAATTGATTGGAAACATAATCTAAAGAAAGACCAAGTTGATTGTAGGTTTCTGGAAATTAAGTTATAAACAATATGGGATTGATGTGCAGGAACGGATAGTAGAAAGGAATAGGATTAATTTTATATTTAGCATTAATAGTTTCAGTATTTACATAAAGTCATCAATATTGACAAGAAGATGTGAAAACAAGGAATATTTAATATAACTATTAATAAAATTACCTTGTATTTTCATAGAACGCAGACGAACTTAAATCATTCTTCAGTGCTACCAGAATACAACCGTTAAATTACTAATAACATTATCTTATCGGGATTTTCTTACAGAAAGTACTATAGTTTCTAGCACTGTTCGAGGAGTCGCCTCATGTATCACGTTATCTGTTAATTTCTTTTCATTCTGTTGCCAGCCATGAGCCAAAAGATGTGTTGTTATTATTGCTTTTAGCAGTTGTCCTGACTCCTGATCCTATCGCCGTTCTCTAAAAACTAATTAATGTATAGTTTTTGTATATTTATAATTAACAAAGTGCTTCGAAACATCCCCAACTTCTAATTTGTGTGCCAGAGAAAACGTTGGTATTTGGTAAGAAGATAAGACTCAAAGATTATATTTAAATATTTTAGTATCGATTCGATATTCCACCAAATCCTTAACACTTTAACATGTTCGAAGTTCGAACCTGTCTAAAAAAATTAAGTAGATACGACGCTCAAATTTCTATCACATGTGATCTCAAAGCGGAGCTCTGGGCGAAAGCCTTTTTCATTTCTGACCAACAAATGCTCGAGAAATAGACAAATTATCAACGAAACAAGAGTTCATATAAGCTACAGTAGTCAACAAATAGCCCAAATTAAGTCAATTTCTATCGGCCTATTCGCCGGCTTTTACAATTAATTTGATTTCTGTATTTGTAATAACACATTAGAATAAAATATATATGTAAAATGAATCACACTTTCGAGAAAGGTGTTCAAGGCCATGTCATTGACCTTGTATAGCCTTGACAATTACAAAATACTAATCGGTCCAAGCCATATCTTACCTACTCGCTATTTCTACTCTTGCCACTTTAATTGAAATAATTACAAATCTTTAGGCATTTGAAACGGTTTAAGGCCACATTGCTATAATCAACCAAAATGTCTCAAAACTTTTTTTGGGATATTTATGCTTAGGCTAAAATTCTAACTGATTAGGCCCTACATAGGAGACATTTTTCTTTTAGAAGATCAGTTTAGAAAAATATTTGATACATTCGACAAATTCATCCACAGACTGTAACTGTAACTTAATTCTAAGACTCACAATAAGACTTTTGGCACTTCTTCACTATATATGAATGATAAAATAACCCAACCTAACCTACCTTCCATTTAGCGAAAGAGCACTAACACCTTATTTTATAAACAAGTTTATAACAAAATATGTAGTGTTATCAAACAAATAACCTAATCCTAACCTATAATTGTCTAACATGGTAATTTGTTAGGTAGTTTATAATTCATAACACACAGTTATTTTTTTAACAAATTTTAGTCGACTTGGTGGTCTAGAGGTAAAGTGCTTCCATCAAGATTTGATGTTCGTGGGTTCAAACCCAGCCTGTGTTGACGGATTTTTCTTGAGCGATAAACATCCTTGGCACAAATTCCTTCGGAGGGAAAGTAAAGCCGTCGGTACCATGTTGGTTGTGGCTTGTAAAAGGACCCTGGAAGGTATGTGACCTTTCCCGGCACAATTTGCAGGCCCTTTCTTGCTTGCTCATAGAAATTCTCATGTGCTGATATAATCAGTCGTCACATAATAAATTATAACTATAAAATAAAAGATGTCTGTAAATGCCGAGGAATGTGGCCGAACAATATCCGGTGAAGGGGGTGAGAGGAGTTAGGCCCTATCTTTATATCCGGGCCTATTAATAAAATGAAGAGTTTGCTTGTATGTAATGAGCGTTGTGCGATATCTACTGCACACACACATCTGACAGTTTGAAATTAGTAGCCTCTGCACAAATATGTAGCAGGAATTTTAAAACTCTAAAAATACTTCTCCCGGCCAACACCGAGTACTTCAGTTACTCTACAAACCAGGAGTTGAATGATCTTAATATTGATACACCAGGTGCTTAGTGGTGTTTAATGCGATTGATAACACTTGTATGATAGTGATTTGGGTTTTTTAACTTTAAAAACAAGTTTTTGTGCTCAAAACCCAGTTTTATGATCTGAAGATGACAAACTAAACTCCTAAATCACTCCATTGAATGACAACATAATTTTTTCACTTTAGCAGATGTGTTTCCTTCTGAAAGGCACCTTCTGAAAGGCACATTCGTTGAAACTGTCAAATTGTTTCAAATTGTTTGAATGTGTTCCTGACCGGCATGTGGCAATAAATAACAAGTTTTAATTTCTCTTTCCATAGCTCAATCACTATGGAGGAAGAAGATTGTAAAGCGATAACCCATAGCTTAGTACTTCTTGTCCAACTTACTAATTTGGACAATGTTGTCCCAAAATTGGTCGAGAAAGGAGTGTTTTCCCAGAAAATGGTTCAGAAATATACTGTGAGTGGCAATCACTAGTTTTGTTATGTTATTGTAGATCTAGAATATAATTATTCTTTATCTCTGTTGATTATTTTGGCAGTTTTGTCTCGAAACATCCCAACTCTATTTTATGTTTGTTGTTGGTTTGAAAGCACTTTTTGATCAAATTACATCATAGACAGGTTTACAATATTTGTATGATCCGACAGATTAGATCAAGTAACATATACATCTATCATCTAGTCTCGAGTCTATTGTGATAGGCCCAGCTCGGAGTGACCCCGTGGGGCGTAACAATATATGCTGCTACTTAGAGAACTGTTGGAATGTGTCAAACATACTTTAAAAACATGTGTCATTTTCATTTGTTAGTAATCCAAGCAAATTTTGCATATATATGTAGGTCTAATATTCGGCTGAATATGTTTTTAAGGGTGGATGAGATTCACAAAAACAGGCCTGAGCATTATAAATGGATATTTGGTCGGTGCAACTCCCAAACATACCAAACTATAACGTTTGTTTGAAATGATAATAAGATGATATTTTGGAGCGTAGGGCCCAGTAAGGGGACATTTCTTAGGCCAAGTCTCAAGCTTTTCACCCAGGGGTGCAAACCAAAACAAGATAACAAACAATACTGGCCACCAAACACATGGCTGTTAGCCATCCTTAATGTACCTCAGAGGACGCCCAAATGTACTAATCATACATCCTTTCCTTGGAACCTTTTTCCGTGTTCTGGTGAGATGAGGTGATGGCGAGTATGAGGGAGATAGCGAGTCAAAGGACTCTGTGTGTTGAAGGGGGAACTCGGGGGTTTCACAAGTTTACAGAATATGTCCAAGACAGATTAACTGTCAGCTAAATAATAATAGTTTAAAATAACTACCAGGTTACAGACCTACAAATGGTTGGTCGCAAACATATTTTTTCTACTGAAAGGTTTTAATCACAGATTTACCGGTCATTTAAAACCACCTACAGTTTTGTTGTTGAAGACAGGCCAAGAATTTAAACTGCCTCACATTTTGATTGCTTAAGGCATACATTTGTAAGTAACACTTCTTAGATTGCATTGAACGTGACAGTCACAGCTTACTTTGATTGAACAATTCATTTTATTACATTTTTTCACACATAGGCCTGGATGGTGGTTTTTACATAACAATTTAGTACAATTAGTATTATAAAAACATTAAATTAAATTGTAATCCTTCAAAGCCAATTAAAAAAAAAATTAGACAATTGTTTGAAATTTCATCATTATTACGGCATTAGATAAAAAAAAAGTTATTCACACATTTTTTGTTATTTTTTTTCTAAGAACAGTGTAATTATATGAGTGTTAGCTGACAGAAAATGGCGAGTACCTCCTGGCTTCCTAATCTAAATATAGGCACTTGTTTTCAGACTTCTAACCTTAAGGGCTATTTAGATAGACGAGATTCGGACATCAGCCAATCCCCCATTTGACCTGAACTGCTTGTTACTGTAAACTGTACCGGGAGGTTGGTAGACTCCCGAGTCTAGACTATAAATATAGCCCAAGTTTATTTTATCTACTGTATATTTACAAAATGGCATAGTATACATATTACCAACTGTAACTAATGAAATATAATGCATCTGCAGGTTCAATTATTATATTTATATTTTAAAATTGTTTTTAGCACTGCATATTAATACCTCTTTGGGTTATTATACACATGAATATATACTAACTATGCTAATACTATAGGGATGAGAAAGTTTGGATTAAGAGAAAGTGTACCCACACTTGCATGGAGTGAGAGTGTAAATCCATGTACAATAAACCACCCTCAGTACACTTGACTGGTATTTGAACCCTAATCTCCAGTCTCTTGCGAGAGTGACAGGCCATTCAATCACCGAAGCGAGCTAGTACATATTTCAACCTCCCAATGAATCCAATATTACTGACAAACATGCCTGACTTGATGCCTATATTCCTGACAAACACGCCTGACTTGAATGCCTATATTCCTGACAAACACGCCTGACTTGATGCCTATATTCCTGACAAACACGCCTGACTTGAATGCCTATATTCCTGACAAACACGCCTGACTTGATGCCTATATTCCTGACAAACACGCCTGACTTGAATGCCTATATTCCTGACAAACACGCCTGACTTGAATGCCTATATTCCTGACAAACACGCCTGACTTGAATGCCTATATTACTGACAAACATGCCTGACTTGATGCCTATATTCCTGACAAACATGCCTGACTTGATGCCTATATTCCTGACAAACACGCCTGACTTGAATGCCTATATTCCTGACAAACACGCCTGACTTGATGCCTATATTCCTGACAAACACGCCTGACTTGAATGCCTATATTCCTGACAAACACTCCTGACTTAAATGTCAATTTTAAAGATGATTTGGTTCCCAACAGGATACGGACCGACCGTTGAGTCAGCGCAAGCGTGAGCTGTACCTCGACATTCAGTTGAGAGGCCCTCGTGCATTTGATAAGCTCATAGAGACACTCTCCGAGACCAATCATCTTCTTCTCGCTCAAGTCCTCCGTGCTGAGCCCCGTGTGATGGCTGAACATGGGGAGGAGACCCCACACCATGTCGGGTTAGTGTCACTAGGACAAACACGTCAATTACAAGTTGTCACTAGGACAAACACCTTCATTACATGTTGTCACTAGGACAAACACCCTCACTACATGTTAGCTGGAGGAATCTAGTCGAGATACTTAAGGTGGAACACTAGTTCATGTTTTTCTTTTTCACTTTTTATAACAAAAACTTTTTTGATAAAATAATTAAAACCTAGCTCCGGTTAGTTTAGTTTTCTCCAAACAGTAATATCAACACTTGTTGAATATCTGCCATCGGTGCAGCCATTTTAAATTGCAAACAGGAAATTTTTTAAACTAAGCAATATTTTATTAATTTTGGCCAATTTTTTTTACTATAAACAGTGTAAAAACACGGACCTAAACTTACGTTTCCATCCACCTTCATATAACTAAACAAACTCCAACAAGGGCTTATAAGCGGTGCCAAAGTAAATGACTGGCGACACTTTGGGATGCTCTAAAAGGCTCTTGCTGTGTTGGCCTGACTATAGGAGTTTGTTTATGTAGTGTACTCTAGTGGTGATGAACGTTGACGTCTGTTTGAGATTACATACTCTAGCTCTCGATGTATGTAACCAAGGGCTGTCACATCGTCTGGTTTGTTTGTCAGAGTACATCCTATGTTCCTACCGCAGTACCTGGGGGCAGACCCCTTCTACATCGATAAGCTGCACAACATGGTGTTGGAGGAGAACAACTATTTCAGCATGGGAACAGAACCGTTGACCGTCAAGGTGAAGTTGGGCGCCAAGAGGATGGACTATCCGTGCAAGAAGGACATCCAGGTGGGGTACATCGGGTACTTATGTCAGTGGGAATATCTGCTTCTGTTTGTCTTTATTTGATGTCTCCAGTAAAGATTACAACCCAGTTTTAACATTCTCGGGTACAACAGAGCCAAGGGAAGTGAAGACCTGAAGAATGAAACTATAAAATAGTGAATTATTTCATGAATTGTAAAATACAATCAAATACAATTTGCAGCTAGCTCATGTTACTTCACTGATTAATAACGCTATCATGTTAATAAATGTATGTTTTATAAATCCATGACATGTTTCATGAAACATGGTTTTGTCTTGTAGGTATACCCCATGGGGTCTCGACCGAAAGGTCATTTTTTAATCATCAACAACGTCAAGTTTTGGGATGACAGTCAGACAGAGAGGAAAGGAGGAGAAGTTGACGAACACAACTTGGTGTCGTTGTTTGGCCAGTTGGGCTACGAAGTTCACACGTACAGGAATCTCTCACTCGAGGTAATGTTCAGGCGATGGCCACAACTGTTACATTTGTCATATTTTACTTATTAAATTGTCATAAATGTTCAAAGTTTAGATTTGAGTAACTCTTAACTCAAAAAATGTATAAGAAACATCAATATGTGCCGAGTATTATACAGATCTAATGTTCACTCATTTACTTGCCCCGGTGATTGAATGGTCTAAGGCATAACTCTCACGAGATCAGGGTAGTTTTTCAAATATAATTTTCCACTCTCCCTCCACACAGATGCGAGCACGTGTCCTCTAAATTCCTCATGTCTGACACATTAATGTAATTAGTACATGTATGTACAACCAGAACAAGTAGGGAAATGCGGTGATTTACTAATATACTCCATGGCGCTAGGAACTCTAGAAAGTGAATGCCAATTTAATGGCTCTCAGTTTTGTCCTAACTTTATGTCTGAATAAACCTCTAATAAACAGCACGATAGCTAAAAATATTAAAGTTAGAAATTAAAAAATATTAGAGATGGGATTTTTGAATCTCTTAGGATATTCAAGACAATATCAGATTAAAGATTTTTTTGGGTAATATTTCAAATTGGGAAATAATTGTTTTAGAACTCTAATACTGCGATTGTTAGTTCAACCCCAACATAATTATAGGACAAACTTAACTACCAGACCATTAATTTACCATTTAACTCAATGTACAGGGTGGGGAAGAAAATGTTGGCACATTTAATAACACTATATCTTAACTATTTTAACTATTAAATGCTTCAAATAAAACTTAATATTTCCTGGGTACCGTGTTTCAAGAAATGGGGACAACGCCCGGCTACCACATTCACCAAACTTAAAGCTTCAGACTTCTTCTCGTGAAGCATGTTAAGGGGTCATGTTCACGTGACCTACTTAAGAACAAGTCAAGAACTTATAGAATTGTTGTGGCAGTTAAAGCAATTCAACGAGAGACATTGAGACATTGTCATGTTAAGTTCAGAGGAGCGCATAAAACATTGCATGGAATATAATGGTGGCCATCTTAAGGACATTGTTTCTAAACAATGAATATGTCAAGGTTATGTAGACAATTGTCAAGCTTTTGTTATTTTAAGTTTAATTTGAAGAATTTAGTAGTTAAAATAGTGAAGATATAGTGTTATTAAATGTGCCAACACTTTCTGCCCCACCCTGTATTACTATTTGTATTTTATATTTATGCTTATGTTCATACATTTTTTCAAGATTTGGATTCGAACCTGGGATCTATAGATTAAATGAAGATTCAGATTCGACACAACTCTATTTTTTTATTCTTCAGGATTTTAGGAGCCAGAAGATTTTAAAGGAGTAATCCCTAAGGAGTATTATTGTGTGTGTGACAGGACATGAAGAAGAGGATTATAGAGTTTGCTCAGATGCAAAGCCACGAGAACGTGGACTCATGTGTTGTCTCCATCTTGAGTCACGGGGAGGCCGACGTGGACGTCAGAGCGACCTACATCATCACCGCGGACGGTGAGAAACTGTCGACAGAGTGGATCATCGAGCAGTTCAAGAACCAGAACTGCCCTCTCCTTGTGGACAGACCGAAAATATTCCTCTTCCAGAACTGCAGGTAGTCTTTATAGAGGTGGTCAAGAGGTCCAAGGGGTCGGACTCACATTATACGAGGCTGCTAATGATGGTCAAGAGGTCAGACTCACATTGTACTAGGCTGCTAATGATGGTCAAGAGGTCCAAGGGGTTGGACTCGCATTGTACGAAGCTTGGCTTCAAAACAAATGTCAGCTTTGACTTTGCCAGGAAAAAATAATCTGACTTCAACAATTACGTAGCTTTGTCCTTTCAAAATATTGTGAGTTAAAATATCCACTTTATTGTCATCTAATCCCATTCTGAGCTTTGTATTTCAAGTCGTTGTGGTACCTTCTGTACAAATAATAACCACAATATCATATTTTTTAAAGCATAAAACAAGAAACTTTCAAACTTTGCCCCCCCCCCCTCCCCCCCTCTATTGAATAGTAACTACCAGGGTGTCTACTGAGTCGTGAATTTTCAATATTTTGGTCATGAAGCCAAGAAAATATTTTTGTTTGAATTTCCTGCGCATCGTAATGTGAACACTTCAAAAGTCACTCCACCCCACTACCCATGATGCCATGCGCTAACCGCCTGATTGTTTGTACCGTGATACCAAGGACAAGGTTAATGTTCGACATCCAGTCAAAGTTTAATGTTGCGTGTGAGTGCATTATATAATGTAACTGTTTACTGAAGGAATTTTGTGGTCAAAAAAGGTCACCAAAAATTCACTATTTTTTGTTTCTCCAACTAACTAGACACCCTGACTACACATGAGTTGATCAGACTATTGTCAACATAATAATAATAATAATGACGATGACGATCTATTTAATGCCACTCCACCTTCCTGAACCAAATTAGGACTGATTTGTTAAATAAACCTGTAATTATGTTATTGTATTATCAAGAACTTTTGAAAAACTGTTTGTTTCGGTATTGATTTTTCCCCTTGGTTGTATTTGTTTGTTATCGCCTGAGGCTCCAATTAGGGCGCTTACCCAGAACCTGGAGTTGATTTCAGGGGCACCGAGACTGACTATGGAATGAAGCTGACTGGCGGCGGCAGGACCCAGTTTGATGGAATCCCCAACAAGCGAGTGCGTTCCTCGTACTCGGACATGCTCATCGCTCACTCCACTCTGCCAGGTGAGGCCACATACTCGTCTCGTGTTAGTAGCTTGTTGGAAACATGACAAGTATCGAGCCATCTCACATCCAGACAAGGGTAAACATTGTCATTGTCATCCGTCACTAGACACAGCTTCGCTTTGACTCAATGTGTGGGTTGTGAGGTAAAACTAAATAAAATGCTATTGAGAAATTTACTACTCTGTATTTTCAATGCGATGGTCACTTTTCTTGATTTAGATATGAAATAATGATATTAAAACTTTATATAAATATATATTTTTTCTTAGTGGCAGAAATCATTCTTTACTTACGTTGGCTGAAATTGCGGGAAATGAAATTCCAACAGCATTATTATATTGTTTTTTTCTCAAACTTGAGTGGTACAAAGATATAAAAATGACAGGTACATTTTAAATGTTTGCCTTTGGTCACAATTTAATTGTCACAATATCCAAATCAAACATATGTTTTACTTCTTTACCTGGTCTTTGGTTCAGAGGAATACATGTTCTGGACCGGAAACTTTGATTTGTTATTGGAATATTAAGAACATTATAATATTACAGTTAGTTCCTGCCAATTTCAGGCAAAGAACTATGTCGTCTGCTACTTAGTAAAAATGTGTGTAGTTAGGATATAATTAATTCACATTAAAATTGACATTGAATTGACATAGTTAACTATTATTTGCATATTAGAGGTCAAGTAATAAATTTCACGAAAATATTTAATTTCATATTAGTTTTAATGCGCGAAGTAAAAGTTCTTAAAACTACGTCTCATGAAATATCGGTGTTCTTACTAACAACTAATAGATGTTCCAAGTTTAAAAATGGTATTTCCTTCATCCAAAGTAAAATAAATGTTTATAGTGGTCGAATTATGACCTTAAGTGAATATTTAAATTTAATTATTTAGCTGAATTCTTTCTATTCATACATTTAATTTTTAGGTTTTTTTTAGGGCTGTAGTTTGTTAGTTTCTAAAGTATATTAATTAGTAATTACAAATATTCTATAGTAAAATGCTCCAATATAGATAACTTCATGGGAGTTTATATTTGAATAAATTTGTCAAACATAACCCCAAATATTGCTTTTGAATAATAAAGAAGTATAAAATTAAAATGATAGTTGTCATGTATTGTTATAACATTATAAGTTTTTATTTTGAAGCCTTACTCAGAGCTGGTAAATTTTTACAAACTCTTTGAGTCTTGACTCAGATTCCACAACCCTGTTCTTACGTTCTTTTTTATTTAATAGCAAAAATTACTTTGCTTATCAACTCTTTTGGTTGTGAAATCCCATAATGTAATTTTCAAGCAATGAGGATGTTGTCTCTTGTTTTGTTTGAAGGTTATACGTCCAACAGAGACATATATCGTGGCACGTGGTTCGTGCAAGCCATATGCAAGATATTCATGGAACACGCTCACGACACGGATGTGGAGGATATGCTCAAAATGGTGAATACTCGGGACTTTATATTCAGTATTAGATGTTTTCACTGAGAGCGGTTTACATAAATAGGGAGAATATATAGTTGTGGTTTGTCTCCAAGCGGCTGAGTGGTCGGAGTGATCAACCACGAGTATAAAGGACCTTGGCTTGAATCTGGTTGGTGCTGATAAATATTGTAGCGTTGCTTTTCCTATCACATAGAAAAAGAAACGATAGCTTTTACATAATTAAACAAGTTATACTTGATGAAGGATAGGGAAGGAAAACGCATCACAAAAATATATAAGATTAATAAACAAGTTTAAATAAAAAGATATATTATTATTATTATTATTATTAGCACCACGTCTTACTACCCATTTGGGTTATACCCACTTACGCTAATGTGCAATGGTAGGGTGATTGTGAGATGAAATGGAGGACCTACAGTTTAACGTGGAATCCGAACCACGGTGGAGGCCTGGTATAAAAAGATATAGAATTACATATGAGTGACAGGATTTTAATTCAATTAATTAATTAACGATAACTGTATTCCATTATTGAGGTAGAAAATATTAGGTTGGAAGAATAGGTATAATTACTTTGTACACAAGGAACCGACAGAAGTTTGTTATAACATTTTGTTTGGTTTAATAACTCTAGAAATAGGGATATTCACTCTGACTCGAACGATGAAGCATCTGCCACAACTCGACAACAGTGAAAAGGGGAATTAAGTTTAAGGCAATATACGAAAATACAATCTAGCCAGGCTAATACCTGAGAGGTCTAACTATGAAAAAAAGTGAAATAATTGAAAATAGAAACATACCATAAAATCCTATATTTTTAGAGTTACTAAGAAGACTAGCTTGCTTATATTAACCCTCAAGGAGGGTTACGAAAAACCAAAGAATAATATCCTATAAGAGGAGCTTCCATCTTACAAATAATAGATGGCTAACAATCAGGCATCCACACAGTAATTTAACTGTGTTTGTTGCCTTTTATTTGTTTATCTCCACCTTTCTGTACCTTATAACAAAAGTAACCTCATGTAGTGTTAACGAGGTTTTCCTATTTATTTTGAAGGTTCTGAAATTGTTCCAGGTTGATCAAAAGTTAGCGAATAGCGCCTCTGAAGTCCACTCCATGCAAACTTCTTGTTATGAGAACCGCGGGTTTCGTCGTAAGTTCTATTTCAACCCTGGGATCTATTCAGACACGGAACAAGATCAACTATGAAACAAACATATAGTTTAACAAACAATATTTTTATACTTTTAATTAGATATTTAGACCAATAATATTATATATTTAGGATATTTTATACTTTTATAAAATTTAAAATGTTAGTAAATAATGTGATAAATCATGTTTTTATATCTATAACTCTATTTATACAATTTGATGCTCTTGATTTAAATATCATTTTTATTAATTTTATACGAATTGACTAAATTTAAGTAACAATTAAACGTGTTAAATTCAGTCGGTTGAATCGACATTTTTGACACAATTTTTCTTTGTTTTGGATAATATTTTTTGTTGAATGCCACATTTCCAGTTTTCCCGAAGCTGTTTTTTCGGTAAGGGGTGGTTTTATCAGACATGATATCATGACATCTCTAAAGCAATAAAAACCATTGCCTGAATAATTAATTCATTATTAAGTAACAAAGTTTATGACCGATGAAGTTTAATCAATGTCAGCTCAACTCTCCCATGAATATATCCATGCTCTCTGATCAAATTAGCTGAAACTGACCCCTCAAAAATGAGGATTGAACCAGGGACCTTTGTCTTAGCTCACCACTGAGCTATCCAGGAACTGTCCCTTGCTAAGACAAAGGTCCCTGCTTCTATTCCCCTGTCTGACGGGTCAATTTTCAACTAATTTAACTTGGATTATATTATGAGAATTGAAAAATGACACCTGGACACAGGAATCGAACCCAGAATAAGATATCTAGATGGAGTAATCCTCACTAAAAGCATAAATAATAGCTTTGGCTATTTAATTCTTTTGGATTATATTAATTTTGGAGAGGATTAGTTTATTTTTGCTACTTTTCTTATTTTAAAATTTAATTACTTTCCCCTTTAGCCATGGTACAGTAGGAATTATGTTGAACTGGTATCGATAGACACACTGTTATGTGGGAAATAAAATGATTGAATTTCGCTAAGTAGTTGTAGTTCAACATTTAAAGTCAGTAAATAAGACGTGGCAATGTACAATTACGTCTATTACTTTGTTTTTGTATTGATAATTCTCTAAATGACAACTATTCAGTCAATTTCACAAGATCCAAATTACTTTTATTTGTGATGTCAGTAAAGTTGGTAAAACCACGTCTTGCGGTATTCGGGCGCCTCTAGCTATTGGCTCATACACCCTCTTCGGTGGGCATGCACACTAAATAAGGCATCAGTCTCCTCTGGGCTTGAATCCTGGCTGAGTGTACCCCTAAATGATTTCCCACTCTTCCTCCACACAAATGTGGGTACATTTATTGTTATTTTATTTCCAAATGTTCCTAATGCTCAGAGTTGTTGAAGTAAGTAAGATTGCGTCATGCAAGGCGCAGAATATCACTCTGTGTGGTCAGATGGAGTGCTAAGCCTTGGCCATGGTTCAGAGCGCTGAGGAGTTCAGCGTCAGCACCCGACTGATTATTAATGTAAAGTGAGAACACGGTAGGACGGTGGTTTACTGTTATGTGTTCATACGTCAAGTCATGGGAACTGAAGATATAATTTTTGATAGAGATGGATTGTAGAAATACTGTTTAAATATTGTACAAAAGTTGGCTACAAAAAAGTTTGTATTTTGTAAATCACGCTTTTTACCGCTCTTACTGTGGTCTCACTTAATCTGGTGCTAAGTAGACCAGGTGCGAGTGACCCGCAGTTAGCTGTGACTGAGATATGAACCAACTACAACTAAAAATGTGATTTCTAGTGAGTGATTGTTATTATACTGCATTTATTCGGACACAAGTTATTGTTTACCTTGAATTCAATATAAAATATGTTATTATAAATAGTAATTATATGTTCCAAACTTAGTTTCTGTTTGATCCTTGTAATGAGATTAGCTACGGAACATTTTGATATTTTCGCTAAAGATATAAAGGTGATATATTATTTAAAAAAAGGTTCTAAAGGACTGGCTTTAGGGGTGTGTGAAGCGATGTGGTTTCGACAATGAAGTTTCTCCAAAAAAAATTAAAGCAAAAATACAAATTTATTTCCAATTTTTGTCATTCACTCTTGTTTTTTTTAACATTACAAATTAATGAATGCAATTCATTTTATACAGATCTTAGATATCTTCTAATGATAACTGGTTTTATAAATTTAGATTAAATCTGTTAAACATTTTGTTGGTTATATTTAGTGTCTAAAGTTAGATAAATGTCCCATAGTCTATCCCCCCCCCCCACCTCCATTGCCGTACCCCTAACTTATATGTTCTGATCATAAGCTTTGATAGCGTTTTGTGCGTTCTTTTGTGCTATTCACAATTCAAACTTCAATTCATTTTGTGACACCTCATATTTTCCTATTTTAATGAAATTTGATTTTGGTGCTCAATTTTAGCAAATAATTTGCATTGTTAGCAATAATACTGTGCAATTATTTAAAACATTTCTGTCTAGACCTATAAGAAAGTACAATTTAGCCAAATAAGGTATACTTTATATTAAGTATACAAACAGAGGAGTTATGATTGTAGCCACAAATACCTCTTTTTTATTTTTTTTGAATGATCGTATAACTATTTATCCATGTGAATTATAAAATATAGAAAAGGGGTAAAAGGGTTCTAAGTTATTTCAAAAACTGAAAGAAAAAAACTATTAGGTAAAAAGAGAGTAAAAATCAATAAATATATGGGCCCCTAAATGCCAACAAATGTTGAGAAGTCAACCAGGTTGTGTTATATTTTAGATATATTTTGTTACCACTTGTAAATCATAATGTTTTATGGTTTGGGTATGTTCATTAAACACAAAGTATTCACCTTGTTCTGATACACAAACACAACAGATTACAAGCTTTGTTGTGTTCAATTATCTACCTCAAAACTGAAGTTCCCTCAGAGCTGTTTTATTAAAATTTAAAATAAAATTGCTCGAAAAGATAAACTGCTTGCAGTTGTGCACATTGTAATATCGTGTAACATGGACTGTTACTTCCTGTTTGGGTTGTGTGTTTTGTAATTAGTGAACTTTCCCTTGTTTTTTTATATAAATATTGTAATATTTTTAGTTCAAACGATTGTTGTAATATTAGTCTATTGTGTAATTTTTAAATCAAATGTTTGGGTGTTGTACTTTAGACCTCCAGCCATTGTTTATCTGTAGTTTTTTAGTCCATTAGTGTCAATATTACACTGCTAAGTGTATTTTAAACTAGTTTTTAAATTTAATTTTGGTATCATTTATATCTTCGTCGCAAGTACCACAGAGAGGAATGCATTTAAATACTGTACAAACTTAAATAAGTACATTCTAACTCTATGTTCACAGAGAAATCTGTGCTTGACTCTTGACATAATCAACTATACCTATACAAAAAACTTGAAACACTTCAAGTATTTAATTCACTTTTTGTTTTTCATGATTAAGTACTTTATTTGACTTAAAATATGTGTCTTTGAAATCTGTTAAATATGTTTTGTATTTTTTTAGGCAGGATAAAATATTTGGTTGGATCCAAATTAATTCTCTGATGAATTTTCCAAGTTTTGTGTTCTTTGTAATCAAATAAGTGTGTAGTAGTGTTGGTTTGGCCGAGACTTCAAACGAAACACGATATGACTGGTAGGAACGCAAGAACATTCAACACGGCTGGTAATGTTACTCAACTTGTAACTTGCTGTTAAATGAGGGATCAATTCTGGGAAAGCTGTCATCAGCCAACCCCCCCTCGGATGTCTGTCGACTGGCTCGGATTTAACAGAACTTTTGAGATTTAATTTTAATTTGTATTGGTGTTCCATAGTTGGTTTGTCATTGAACTGATAAATGAGTGTAGTAACCTTGATACAATGCAGTGCCATGTTACATCAGGTAAACGTACTTAATTGAAACCACTTTGTCAGATTGTAATAGCTCTGAAGAGTTATGGGTGCAGGTTCTTACATAAATAAAACTGTTTTTATTGGATTTAAAATACTTGACGTAAGCATTAGTTATTTAATGTACAATACATTAGACCAATAAATGTCTTTTATACTCAATTTAAGCAATAGTAATTTACTGTACATTACAATAGAACAATAAATTTTTTTTACTTATACTTTTTTAGAATTATTTTAAATTTTAGAATGATAAAACTATAATTTTAAACTATGGGTTAAATTAAGGGTTATCTCATTGGTTAAAAGAAAGTTCAGCCACCTGATTTGGTGGCCACAAGGTCTAGGTGCTATTTTCGCAGGAGATAACATTCATTGTCAAAGATAGTGAGATTGAGGTTTAATCCTGAATGGATGTACTTACAGTGGTTCTACACCCAAAAGCGGGTACTTTTCCTAAACCCCAAAACATCAATGTAATTAGTACTTGGGCAGACGCGATGCAAAATAAAAGCTGTTTCGAGAAAGTAAATTCAACCCATTTGACAGACATTTGTTTATAGTTTTAATTTTCAGTACAAGACCCTTTTCTAATCCATTCAACTGGGGTAACAGTATCTTACAGGAGAAATAACAGAAACAAACTCAGAAGACTAGTTATGTTTACTTAGGCGAAACATACATTTTCTTCAAAACACATTTATACACATTTTGAGCTGCTCCGTTTGTGTAACAATTAAACAATCAGGAAATCCCAGTTCATTGGTTGGATAAATGTGACCATAACTCTAACAGCCAGTTAGAAAAAGGTTTGTCAAATGAAACTCTGGTAATACATTTACTCAACATTAAGATGTGTGAAAAGTAAGTTAAGATCGATGTTCAATTTAAAATTGTTAAAATATTTAGAAAATAAAACTTTTATATTATAGGCTTTGATAAATCAAAGAATGAAATTATTAAAGACAATATTTATAAATAAAGTTACCAAATTGAAGTAGCGTAACTTACAAAAACACATGTGTTTTAATTTGTGGTAAAATCTGACGAGTTTAATTGATAAAAGTGACCTGTTTGCACTTGCATTTGATGTGTTTTTGCTAGAAAAAAACTTTATATTATATATTAATGTGCTACTCTGAGCAGTCAATCGACAGTAAATGAAGTTCAATTTTCATAGAAAGGGCCTTTTTTCTTTTAAAGTCATCAATGATAACATGTCACTATATTTTTGTTATTTTATAGGTTTTAATAATATCAAAAGTGAAAGTAGATCTAGGGACTGTTCACTCTGATAAGGACTATTACTCCAAATGTAATAGTCCCCTTTGGGCCAATCAGAAGAAAGGAAGCCAATGACAAACCTATCACAAACCGGCTGTTAGAAGACAAACAAATCAGTCATACATAGAAAGTGGCAAGCTTTGCATTTGATTTGTATTTTTTAATTAATGTAATTACAATATAAAGAGTGGTCCCTTTAAATGAACTTATGTTTTAAGTCTAGAATTAAGATTCACTGGTACAGTCACACCCAATCCTCAGAGACATCATTCATTAACAAAAAACATATATATATATATATATATATAATTCAAATTGCACATTTCACAACCAGATAAACACATTAAATAAACAAAAATATTTTATTTAACAAAAATAAGTTTATAACCAAATACTAGACAAATATTTAGATTGTTGGCTTGCTATGTCAATGATATTCACCAGACTATATTCCACCACGATCAAACTCAGCGGCTGTCATATGACTCTCAAATTCAAATATTAAAACAGAAAAAGAAAATACACTCTCAGTTGAAATTTGATCAATTTAATATCAAGTTTGCAATCTTAAGATGTCAGAAAAACACACACAAGGTAAAGAAAATAAAAAATGACAAGTCTTACAAGTGTTTTGGTCAACGTTCATACAAACACTTGATCTACCCTGACCGGTAGCAGTCTTACCTTGACATATTACACTATGACTTATACTCTCTACCATAGTGTAATAATGCAAGCCAGGGCAAACAAACCAGAACACGGTTTGAAAAGAAGAATTATTCACCTTGACAACAGTTTCAAACCAACCAGGTTTATTTTCAAAGTCTAAGACAAAGTTGTGCGACTACAACCGATGCACCCAAATAAAAGTATTTTTTATAAAGCAATAATAGAATATTTAGGTTTGGAAATTTAACATCAAACTGAACGTGTCGGAAATATATGGAATATTTTATAGGGGTTTTTAAAACTAAATGTGTGTTCCGATAAAGTATCAGAAGATTTAAAATGAGTAATATTAGTTTCCATTTATATTGAGATGTAATTATTCAGAAATAACGTACCTACTTACCATTTGTTTGTTTGCCAAAGTTTACCAAACTATTATTGATGAACTAGAAGAGGCACAACTGGTAAAACATAATTTGGTCTCTTGTAAACAAAATATTTATTTTTTATTTCAAGAGGTTTCTCTAGTTCACATTTTTGTTTCAGAGCCAAGCCAAATCAACGCTTAAATATTTTTATAATTTCATGTTGAAAACATCAATTATATAATAATAAGAAAATATATCCAAAGTTTAATTTTAAACATTAATTATAATTGATTTTCTATTGCAAAAAATGTTCAAATAGATTTTGTCCTAACCTGATCATTAATAATTGTAATATGTAGAGAGTTACAAAAATTAAATATTAGATTGTATGGAAGTGCGAGGTTTACTTTAGAAATTCAAAACAAAGTCGAATCAAATAAAATGAGATATTTCCAAAAGCCAACTCGAAGTTAGAATTTTTATTAGAGCTGGGCCGATCAGCTATTTGGCCGATTAGTCCGATGCCGATCATTTGTTGCCGATTAGGCCGATCACCGATGCCGATTATTTTTGTTTTCAATTTTAATAAGTGTATAAAGTAAAAAAAGTTACTTTTACTAATTTTATAATGTCCAATATAGTTTTGTTTTAATAACATTTAAATAGAAACTTTTAAAATGTAAAGGTTGTTTAATTATTATTTTATATTGTTATTGTTAGGACAAGTGAACCTGTCATTAAACAAAAACAAATCACATTAATGAATAACAAATATACCAGTACATGTTAGATAATTAAAATATGATTTCACATTTATGATTAAATAGGCCTACTGACCCTTTCATTAGACAAAGACAAATCATAATCAGCAAATTTAAATTTAATTTTAATGATAAAAAATAATCAAGGCACACATAATTTTGCACACAAGGAGAATAGGCCTACATTTATTTTGTTTTTAGATGAAATAGGAATTTTTACATCCAATGTCTATTAAAATATGGCTTCAATATTAAACAATTTTTAACAATCGTAAAATTTTTGTGAATTGTGATTTATATATATCATAACATAGGTTTTTGTGATTCTACAAAGCATTCCATCATAATTTAACTACTAAATATTAATATCGTATAGAAATAAGTGGTTTCTTAAAAAAAGTATAATAAAAAGGCATCACCATTTTTAAACAGTAATCCGATCTTTTTATTAATAATTTAAATAATCTTAATGAAAAATAACATTGTTTTAACTACATTTAAATAAAAACTACCTTTAGAAAATCGAATGAACGGTGAACGGGTCAAAATGAACGGATCATTGAGCTGAACCAGATACAATAAATCGTTCATTTAAAAGAACGATTTTGCCCATCTCTACTTCAATATGATAAAATAAATAATAAATAACATAATGTGCAACCAAAGTTATTTTTCGTGTTTTTTTTAAGAAATACTTTAAAACTTATTTTAATTAAAGAAAATGTAAAATTTAAATATTAATATATATTAATTAAATTCATATTGAAATATGAGCGAAACAAATTCCCTGGCAGTGGAAAGTTTTGTACTTGCATTAAGAGAAAAACAGTTTCCATTTAAAACAAAATGTGCGCATGTGCGAGATTATTACGTCCGATGTTTCATTTTTTGGGCATCTTTAACAAATCGAAACAACACAACACCAATCTGCTAATATCTTATTTTATGATTATTAGATTTGTTACTTGTGAGTATCTTTATTTCTAATAACGTGCATAAATTGGAAAAAGACCGATGGTAAATATATTTATTTTGATATATTTTGTTTGTAATGTGGGATGTGCTGTTTATTTCAAACCTAAGTTGCTAAGAACAAGCTAATTATTCAAAGATCACATACGAGAGAGCAGAGATAAAATATTATTTTCTTAGGACATAAAATATACACACACATTTGAATAATCGGCATAAATAATCGGAGATTCAAATACCGATCATCGGAATCGCCGGTTATGCGATAATCGGCCGATGATCGGATTAATAATCGGCATCGGCCCAGCCCTAATTTTTATAAAAAATGTTTAATGTTTGATAAACGTATTTTACTTTACAGAGGAATGCGATATTTCAAACATATTTTGTCTAAAATGACAAATTAAGTTATCACAAGATGTAAGGAAAAAAAAGTGTGTTTTAACTTTAATTTTTTTTGGTGCAGCTTAGTAATTGTCGAATCCAGAATTTTATAAGTTTAAGTAAAAGAATATTCGAAGCCTGGCACACCCATATTAGATTGTCAATAATTTTTATTGCAAAGCTTCCTAGTCTTCAAAGCCAGAACTCATGTTTTGGACCGACATTAAAAATGACAAATATTTGAATCAAAGTTGAAGCTTCACACTTCCTTATTTATTTTAAAACAAACAAATCTAGAGTCAGCGCATGACCGCTGAGACAAACTTAACTTGTGCTTCAATGAGGCTGTTGAGAGTTGATTGCTAGACTCGGCCCACGAGGGGGGGGGGAAGGTCAGAGTTGGCCCCGTCAACATGCTTGTGAGTGGACAACTTACCTCACGCAACAAAATGAACATGGACAAATGCAAAAACTCTGAACTATAGCGTATTCAAGCAATTAAGTTTCAGTTGACATAAACTATTAAAAACCAACATTAATTCCCCAGCACCTATGACGACAAAAGTGTTAGAAAAACATAATTAAGTTTACGACTAGAGTCGAGGAATTAGGTAACATCAATCACAATAATACAGGTACAAATTTATTTCAGTGAAATATTTGCAGTAATTAAATTAACCATTCATTCTCTACATTTAAAATTGAGTTGAAGAAAAAGGTCATACTGCACTAATGCTCAGTGTAGAATGTAGTCCTCTAACGCAAGTTGTTGTCTTTACACATATTGTAGTACAGGGCGCTATATACATACATACACACACTTAACAGAATGTTTCTTGTTCTTGAAGTGTTAAAGGCGGACTTGCGATTGTGATTCTATGTGATTGGCTGGAAGCGCTACAGAAACTATTGACAAATTGATTCATCACCTCAATCTTCTAGAAGTGACACGATTATTACCTTTACATGTTGAACACAACACAACCTGGGACAGCGGCATGATTAAACCACGATATACTTACAAACACACACGTTTTATTGGACAATTTTCACAGTCAGTAATAGCTCCATTGGTCAAATTAATGTTGAAAATAAAAATCCTTCCTCCACTTAAATAAACCAAACATGAGAAGTGGCGAAAGAGGGAACTTTCATCAGATGTAGGTCGGTAGAACAAGACAAAACTTTAAGTACAATCAAATGGTGGGGGGAGGGATTACAGCTTATATTTTCCTCCGGTACACTATTTTGGGGTGTCCAAGTTTAAAAAATAAATTATCGAGATGATAAATTGCTAAACAAGAAGTAACATGATTTCATCTTGTTTGAAATTACTTTATTTTGTTTATGTGGTCTAATTACTTGAACCTTTTTAGTCAAATGAATGCACTTTTTGTTAGAAATATAAACCTAGGAGATAAAAAAAAGTGTTTTAAAAGCAGAAGAGGAAGACTTAACAAATTTAGTTCCCATAAAATATATTCTTGATTTTAGATAGTTAATAAAACAACAATTTTTTTATTCATAACATCAAAAATAGCAAAGTTAAGGGTATACAATCTTAAAAGAAGACAAAAAAATATATATAAATGTTCTTAGTACAATGTTTTCTCTTTAAAGTTGTTTAAGTTTGTGTAACAAAATGTGAACGTTGTACCTGTTGGTTCTAGTTCAGATTAAGGACATATAAGTGGCTGGGCTGCGATCTCGCCCTTAATGTTCCAGTGCCGTAAAACATTCAAATGGTCAAACAGACTCTCTGTTCACAACAACTGGCCTGATTAAAATGACACATTTAAAATGCCTTTTAATAAAAAATACAATGTCCTTTTGAGAGCAAACATTGTAGCTAATGTTTGTGCCGTAAAGATGCAGATTCGTGACAGACACAGCTTGTTGCGTTGCCCCTCCAAGGGACGATCTAGAGGCAGGGCACTTCACTTGCACTTTCATTTTGTTCACACAATTAGTGTTCATCTTCATTTTCATTTATATATAAAAAAACTGGTAACAAATTGCGACACCCAAGAAATGTGGGGAACAATATTGATTTATATAAAAAATCTCACCTTAAATTGGAATGCTTTATTTAAGGCTGCACTCCACAAAAGTTATTAAATTATATTAACTTTCAAATCAAAACAAAGATACAAAATAATCTCTTTATATTGAAAAAAAAACAAAAAACCATTTATTATTCATACCAATAACAACTAAACTATAATTAATATTTTACTGTACAAAAATGTCATGGAAAAAACAAAAATATCATTTATAAAGATATCCAAAATACACACAAATACCAAACTTACAATTGTTTAAAAATTTACAAATTTCTATTTTAAACAAGAAAAAACAGAGAATGCCGAAGAAGCTGTAGTTAGCAACTAAGTTCAAAAATATTCGAGCAAAGACTTTAATCACAGAATTATCAGCCATGTTGAACACGAAACACAAAGTTTATAAGCTGCCAAAATGTTCAAACTTTTCTTTTTTACTTAAACATATTTTAAGACATTCAGATCATAAAATAAATAGTAGAATTTATTCTATTTTGTAATTTAAATTAGAAACAAAAAGATATTTATACTATTTCACAGATTTGACAAAGAACAGGCTCAACACAGTCACAAAATCAAATATCTTGAGTTGTTCTTGTTTGATAAAAAAAAACCCAGTATTTATTTAGTTAAACAGTCTGTGGAGTTAACTGCCAAGAAGATATTCCTTCAATATTGACTGTTATATCACTAATTTATCTTTTTGTTTCAATTTATATTTTAATCCTATCTTAAAATATAATTTCAATTATTGGACATCCTAATTGGACACTAAATACACTCATTATATGCACATATTTTAAATATTTCTTTACCTAAGAATTTAAAGAAAAATTTGCATTTAAGCCTTTAGAACAATTATATAATGCCTAGTTAAGGTTATCAAAATGTTAAACCTAAATCAAATAATTAATTATAAACATATCTTTGAGAGTTGTATTTAAATAGTGTATGTTCGTTAAGAGAAAGTTTAAATGTATCTAAATTGATTGTTTACTGGTTAGATAATTCAGTGATCAAGGATTAAGGCTGATTAGCTATATTTTATTTTTTAATTGATTCTATCCCATGACAAGCAAATATTAACTCCCATCATGCAACTTTAGGTCAGAGTGGATTGTTTCGACTATAGCTAGGTGTGGCAACCTCCATTTGGCATTCGACAGGTCGGATGACAAGGATAGAAACACAATCTGGTCACTGACCCAATCATCAATGTTTTATGATAGAGTTGTGAAATGAATAATCCAATGTGGCCGACCGACGGTGTAAAGTCGAGTCCGAACTGAAGCCAAGTCAAAGTTTGAGTCTTTTGATTGTTTTATGATTAATATATTGTGCATATTTACATAACTTTAGGAACATCATATCATTTAAGAGTGTTTAGTTGCAAACACAGATTTCATCTAAAATTAACCTAATACAATGTGCACTTTGGCTGCCAATATTGATATCGGTTAACTTTGTAACTTTTCTGAGTGAATTCAAAACCAACAAATATTCATAGTGAAGTCACATTTTTCAAAGCTTCGCACAATCCTAAAACCAGTCAAACAATTTAGTCCTAATATATACCTCTAACTTTGATGAATAAATATTTCTCTAATGCAGAGTTTGTTAACAACACATTGCATTGTGGGAACATTTCAAATAAACAAGTTCTACAAATAATTAGATTAAAAACTGGTTTATATGCTTAGTAGCCGCAGTGTGCAGTCTTACCTTTGCTGATTACACTATGACCTTATATTAACATAGTGGAACCAAGTAAGGTACAGTGTGATTTTCATAGGAAGCCCGCTAATTGAAAACTGGAAACCAATGGTGCTACAATGGCTGGGATAGAAGTATTATTAATTGTAGACTATTTACCTTTTTAGTATAATTAACAATATAAAAAGAAAGTAGAGAGTGATCCTAAAGAAGTATTATTAGAAGTTTTTGGTGATAACTAATAAATCAAATAAAACACATTTCTATAATGTCAAATTTGAGTGACTTTCAATAAATGTTGGTGGTAGAAAGTGGGCTTCATATAAAAACCAGGGTTCAAGGTCGCTGCCCTCAGGGTTAATGAAATATATGTCAGTACTACAATAACCGTCTTGATTAGGAATCTGCTGAGACTCAAATGTTGAGTTTGAGGCTTTAATAGGAGCTTTATATGTTCAGCAAATTAGAACTGTCTGAGTCTGGAGATGGTAGACTCTTCTCTCTACTTGTCTGGATGTCGGTTGTGAATATATTGATGCTATTGTAGATCCAAACATGTTTTATTTTGAAGAGTAGTTAATCTTATTTTTAATTTTCATCACCTATTTGATATTTATTTGAATAGTTGAGTCTTAAAAGTATATACCTATTGAACCCAAACTCAGTTCAGTCGAGTTTAACCCGGAATTAAAGAACTCGAGTTTGCAGATCCCTAGTCTTAACCTAATTTAACTAACGAATCTGTTCCAACTAATAGAAAGTACTACACAGAACTAGATAGCGTGAAGAAAGTTATCAAGCTTTCTTTTACAAATGAAGCTTGCTTTATAGCGTGCCGACTCGTTGGAACAAATAACGATACGAGACATTTTGAAGACGTGCAAAGTCTGACCAAACTATTTACCTGATGTAGGAAAAATCTTTGCTAATGGAAGTGGCTTCTGTAGCGTTACCTTCTAGTCCCGCCATTTCCGCTGCGGCTGTCTCCATTGTCACCTTTCTGAAATAGCGCTCCTTCCCTTTACAAGTGTAGCGCTTCTCGTCAAACCCGAAATAAAGGCCTAATACTATATTCAGGGCCGAGCCATCGTACCGGTGGCAGCCCGAGTATCGGTACTGAGGTTTTTTGTTGAAACGGCAGCCACCGGATTGTGCGCCTGGAGAACAGATAAAAACCAAATAAGATAAATTGCAACAATACAAAACTGACCCAGTTAAACATGCTAGAGATAGTTTTTCACTTGATTTCAATAAGTTGATGTAGCGTTTGAGATTTGCAACCACTAAGTTGGCATCACTGAATACAAGTTCCTGCTCAGACTTTTTACCAAGGAAATTAATATGTGGCGTCCAGATATTGTTTTTACTTTTATTCATTCAATTTCCACAAACCTAAGCACGTGCAAAACTTCAAAATTTCAAATCTGAATATATTCCAAATTCAGACCCAATAGAATTTAATTCAATATTCCAATTCAATAATCAAACTTTTGAATAATTTAAAATTTTTAAAGGAGTTATCATAGATCAACTCGACCATAGACACAGTTGATAGAGCTTATGGTTTATTTGACTCAATTAAAAGATATATAATTCTGCGATGAGTATGACCAGTCTAGCGAGAGGCGCACAACACTCACCAATGGGCAGGATACAATCCTGTGTGAGCGCACACTGGACCCAAGGCAGCATGATCTTCGCATGAACGCCCTCGACGTTCACCAGGAGTAGAGTGCTAGCCTCGACCATGGGCAGGAACAAGAAGCTCTCGGCCGTGGTCTGGAAGTAATCAAACATCTTGGGATGCGTGAGGGAGGAGGTTGGGTGGTAGGTCGCCCAGCTCACCACCCCACCCTCCTCGGTGGCCTGCTTGACCAGTAGCTCGAGTTGGCCCGACACGAGGCGGTGATCACACTCCAGGAACAGCACAACTCCTGCCTTGTTGAGAGCATCCTGGGGACAGTAGAGCAGGGTTAGTGATAAGGGACAGGGGGGGACCAGCACGACCCCTGCCTTGTTCAGAGCCTCCTGGGGACATTAGAGCATGGTTAGCGATGAAGGAACAAAATTTGTCAAGTCGGGCACACGACTCTTCTGATCAGCAAATCTAGATCTAAACTCTATTATAATCAAGTCATCAACTAACGCTTTCTATGAATTTACCAAATCAAAGTTCAAGTTAGGAAGGATAACCAGCATTTATCTGAGTGATGCTGGGCTAGAAATTGTTTGGATACAAAAATAATAAATACATAAAACACATTTTAAATAACGATATTTCAGTGCCATGTTTTCAGGTTAATATCTAGTGAACTGCGGCAGTGAAAGTTTGTCCTAATTTCCACCCCAGCATCTCTCGGCTGACTATGAAACAAATATGTCAGATGATTGTGTATTGTTTAGGACAGAGCAGTACCTGAATGACTAGAGGTCTGTATGCATGGAGTCGCTCCTCCTCCACATGAGAAGGAAATAGCTCCAGATCAAAGTTTACAATCACACATCGACTGCTGTTACAGTTGGCTTGAAGCTGTCGGTTAGAGACAAACAAAACATTGTGTTTGTTTGATTTATCTTTGAAATGTAAACAATATAAACATATCTGATGCTAGAAGTTACGTGTGACATTCAACTGTCTTTAGGCCAGCAGTTCGGCATGCCCTCCCAAAAATTTCTGTAGTTTGGAGTACCACCAAGATAGTGCTGAATATTTACTATTTCGGCACATTTTTATCGGTGCCCAGGGGTATATTAACACTGAATGTCTGAGCTTGAATCAATGTCGCCACCCTCCAAAATATATTTTACTTTTGGTTGGACTTGGTCCAAATATATTTATAAAAGTTGATGAGACCCTATCTTTTTCTGACTTTAATTGACTTGCTTTATTTGGCTTCTCACGGCGTACCACCGGAAATAACTGCACGTACCACTGGTGGTACACGTACCACAGTTTGGCAACTGTTGATTTAGACAATTTCCTTTAATAGATCTTATCCTCAAAACTTTAATCCCTTGGTTTGCTAATTATTTATTTCTGCGCACCACAACTTACAACCCAATCGATTTATCAGCATGTTCATTATCAAGCTACGGACGAGGAAGGTTAAAATCAGTGGAAATGTGTTCATGATTGCTTTGAGGAAGAGCAGTTCACCCTTTAGGTAAAACTACCCTCAGTACAGCTGAACAGCGCGGTGAGCTAAGTGGGTGATTTATTATGTTGTGAGTGGAGTCTTAAGTGGGAAATTCAACACGAACTAACTTCAGCCTTTCATTACTAGCTGTGCCAAGAACAGACATTCATTACTAGCTGTGCCAAGAACAGCCATTCATTACTAGCTGTGCCAAGTCCAGTCTTTCATTACTAGCTGTGCCAAGAACAGACATTCATTACTAGCTGTGCCAAGTCCAGTCTTTCATTACTAGCTGTGCCAAGAACAGACATTCATTACTAGCTGTGCCAAGTCCAGTCTTTCATTACTAGCTGTGCCAAGAACAGACATTCATTACTAGCTGTGCCAAGAACAGCCATTCATTACTAGCTGTGCCAAGAACAGCCATTCATTACTAGCTGTGCCAAGAACAGCCATTCATTACTAGCTGTGCCAAGTCCAGTCTTTCATTACTAGCTGTGCCAAGAACAGCCATTCATTACTAGCTGTGCCAAGTCCAGTCTTTCATTACTAGCTGTGCCAAGTCCAGTCTTTCATTACTAGCTGTGCCAAGAACAGACATTCATTACTAGCTGTGCCAAGTCCAGTCTTTCATTACTAGCTGTGCCAAGAACAGACATTCATTACTAGCTGTGCCAAGAACAGCCATTCATTACTAGCTGTGCCAAGTCCAGTCTTTCATTACTAGCTGTGCCAAGAACAGACATTCATTACTAGCTGTGCCAAGAACAGACATTCATTACTAGCTGTGCCAAGAACAGCCATTCATTACTAGCTGTGCCAAGAACAGACATTCATTACTAGCTGTGCCAAGAACAGCCATTCATTACTAGCTGTGCCAAGTCCAGTCTTTCATTACTAGCTGTGCCAAGAACAGACATTCATTACTAGCTGTGCCAAGAACAGCCATTCATTACTAGCTGTGCCAAGAACAGCCATTCATTACTAGCTGTGCCAAGTCAGTCTTTCAAATTCAAAAGGAATATAGCCCGTTTCAATGGCAGAATGGTCTAAGATGGTGTCACGCTCGTGCTACGACTGGCATGTCAGAGTTCGAATCCCGGTCGAGTCTAATGTGGGTGGTTTTTCCTAAATGGCTTCTAGCTCTCCTTCCAAGCATATGCGGGTATATTTCCTCTAAAATGTTTCCTTCCTCATCTCTACCTCTTAGAGTAATTATCATATAACCTCAACAAAATGAATGTATGAAATATTCTCGAAGCTGAATCAAAGTTTGAATATTTTTTAGTATGGTTTTATTCTTGAAAAAAATAGGTATTATTATGTGCTTCTTTGTTTAACTATATATACAAAGATTGTTTTAATCTGTGTGTAGCGTACTGTAACAAAGTTTAAGTAACTCCCGTGTTTATCTTAATTTTTATTTTTTAATTAGTAAAATTAAATTTTGTTGGTGGCCCTGATCTGCTTTTATTGTAAAGAAGGCATTTACCGCTCCTAGCGAACAACTATGAACTAACTCCTTCAGAGACTTGATTAAATTAAATATTATTTTCATATTTTTTGTCATATCTTTTGTAAGCTCTGCACGGTCCATAACACAATTTTAAATATTTTTTTTTGTATCTATTAAAAACTTCAAGAGGAACCCAGACTTACCTGGAAGACCAAATACCATCATATATTTTTCGTTTCGAAAGCAACCATGACTCCAACAAGTTGCAGACGATACCTGGCCGGTCTTCACTGCGCTTGCGCGGACAGAGAAGAAGTGAAGCCAGCGCGCATGCCCGACCATGACGTCGAGATGTGGATTGCTCCCCCGCACCCCCTTCCTTTTCACCTTGCGAAAGCTTATTTCGTACGGGGAGTGAGCATAAGGCTCATATGGTTTGGGTTGATGGACTCCCGCCCTACCTAAAAATTTGATGTTTCAGGTCAAATTCTGACCTTTTGGACACTTTGTACCATCCCAAATTCCAAACAACCAAAAATCATCTTTATTTCTGTCTTCTGTCTTGGTCCCGTTTATTTTACATTTCTCGAGAATTTCCATTTTTATAACTTACCTGGATTTTGAATTTTCAAAAAAATTGTACCTTATGCTACCAGCGGGGCCTCATAAAAGCCCGCGGAATTGATGCCGGGAGGCGGAAAAGGCGCGAGAAGAGGGGACTGGCGCGAAAAATACAGAGAGAGGATGAAGTGTTGAACGTGTGCTCCGGAAAAAGATCAGTGTTTAAGTGGCAAGATTTAATGAACCGGCACTAAATTGTGTTTTAAAATGAAGAACGGGCGACATTCTTCACTGAGGAACCATTCGCGAGCCTCTTCGACGGATATTTCGTGATTTGCGGAGACTTGCGAAACAAGGGTGATTCTCAGCTATAGTATATATATCTTTCTTTTTTCTGATCCTGAGCAAAGTCACTTAAGACACTTCAAATTCGTATATATATATTTTTTTTTCTCTTGCTGCTACACCGTTCAAGTTTTACAGACCTTCACCGCTAGAGTACTCTCCCTGAAGATATCTATCTCAACTGAACAGGTCACGAGTTCGGGACCGTGCAAGGCCAGCGTCATTTTTCTTATTGTTTTATTTCATGTATTGTTATGTTGTAACCTAGGGTAGGATTAATCTGTTAAGTAGGTACCCCAAGTACATTATAAGGAGTGTAATTATGATTTAGGGTAGGCAGGGCCACATTTTTCTATTTTTTTTTTGTCCCTAACAATAAAGATCTAGGTCCTAAACCTAGAGAATATTGTCCCTGGCTAAAACAAAAAATAAATATATATATATATATATATAATTTTTTTGGTAAGTTTTTTTTTCTTTTTGCATACTGTAATCTCCTCTTATCGCTGCATAACATTCATTGAGGTAATACCCGCTCCCCGACTTCCACACTGTGACATGGACATCAGCCTGGACGAGCCGTGGAGGTCCGCAGTGTCTGGCAGGTGGGTGTAGAGAGGAGAAGGAGATTGTTTCAAGGTACAGCCCAGTGTAAATAGTTCCTTGCCCGGTTCAAACCACCCAGAGGACACCCCGAAGATTTTTTTTCTTTTTTTTTTTTTTTTGTGAGAGTCTCGATGTTTTTAACTGTTGCGTTTTTTTTTCTGTTGAAGTTAACTTAAGCTCTAGATAAAGCAATAATTTATGTTTATTCAATTGTAGAGACTATATTTTATTACAGTACATAACAGCTAAAATTGGCAGTAATTGAACATCAAGGAGTATTTTAGCTGATAGTTTTTGTTACTGGCGAAGCTTCATAATTTTCAAAGCCAGTTTTTTTTCCAAAGTGAAGTCGGAGCTGATATATATATATATATATATATATATATATATATATATATATTTATGCCAAGTGAGAGTTTCGCACACCCCTACTTATCACACAACTTGCAGACTAGCTAACACGTGACAGTGAAACAACAGGATTGTGATAGTCCTCCCTAACCACTCAGCTACGGTGTGTCTACTCACCATCTGCAGTCCATACTGGCTCAGACCCAAGTTGTATATCAGTGTGGTGTGGTTGGGGAGGAAATGGGCCGTATTGCGGGCAAAACCAACGCCTTGCTGCTCTTGACCATCTCTAACCTGGACAACAGACCAAACATTCGACTGTAACACAAATACACACACTTGGAAACAAATATTGATCAGTTTGTTTAGTGCCGCTAGGACTAACATGAAACGTCGTCTCTTACCTTACATGACGGAAACAAGGTGCTAAGGATGTGATGAGGCTATTGGGGAGAGGAGGAGATTACATAGTCATGAGTTACATACCCTGTACTCATCACAAAACAGTGTTAGGATAATCAAGTCTCATAGATTACAATGGACAAGACATGCAGCGCCAATAGGAGAATCTAGAACTGTTACAGGGTACTGAGTGGCAAACCCAGTGGGAAGAGATCATTGGGAAGTCCTAGATGCAGATGGGAAGATAACCTCTACTCCTGAGCTTGTCATAATGGCTGATGACTAAGCTCTGCTTACGTAAGTAATTATTATTGGAAGCGAAGTGTTCCTCCACACGTCCCCGGGGAACTGTCTGGGCTGCTCAACGAACCCAAGAAGTGTGAGGTACTTGTCATCTGCCACGAGTCGCTTCTCTTCCGCATTCTCTAGATTTTCCTGTAATGATGAAAAACCGCCTTTAGCACACGAACACAGCAGTAGCCTGTTCTTTCTTGTAGTACAATTACCAAAACATTTGCACGTGGCCTCAATGTTAGGTGAGGGCAACGGTGGCCTGTTATCTCAGGATCCATGAGGCAATTTTAGAATACTCTGTATTTGTTTTTCATAAAATAAAATACCATCAGTAAATATTATTGCCAATATTTTTCAAATCTGAATAAATTACATTTGCCAAGGTAGCAGCTAAAACATGTGGGATTTCTCGCTATGAGGGCTCCAGCTTGTATCGCGAGGGCTCCTTCAGTCTAAAGAGTTTGGGAACCTCTGACTTAGTGGAGGATGGAGGAGAATTGGGAGAGAGCACGAGGCGTGTGACCCCTGTCCTCCTGTTTTCCCAACCTGCACGATTGATCGGCTTATAAAATTAGTTTTCCTTTCAAAGTTATCAAACAAAAGCGGAAAAGTGGAGTTAAAACATGTCCGATCAAGGTTAGTACGAATACTTACTTTGAAAGTTTTGAGATTGTGAAGTTGTTTGTGTGTTTCCGACACAATCGACTCTATCGTCGGCCGTTTGTTCCCGACCAGGATGAGAATGACGCTGGTGGCTATCACACACATCAGAAACAAGACAAAGGTTTTGGTCCTCATTGATTAATATCATATCCGTGATGGAGTAGACAGATATCCTTCACACTCGCCATGGAGCGATGAAGTCGCAATACCTCTCGTAGTATCTGGAAATAACACTACAGTTGTGATTTCACCTCCAACAAGTACACTCGGTATAAGTTACATTTTAAATGTTCAGTGTCAGTGCAAGGACTAGCAGAAATTTTAAATATATGTAATCTAAGAGGACAGTATTAGTTAGGAGAATCAGAGTTGCCAATATTTTCTTTATACAAAATTCCCTGTTTTTTCCCAAAGAGGATCTTATTTCTTCAGACACTTTAGAGCATATACGTCCAGCTCAAGACCCTACACCTGTTTTTGTGCGGCTCGCGCACCCTATGAAGAACCAACATACTGTACAATACAACCTTATTCTTCTTTTTATAAAGTCATAGAAATACAAGTCGGGAATTTGGAAGAATTTGAGGAGCCAGGCCGTGAGAGGTTGGTCTATCAAATATGTACTTTTTTTCCAACAGGGATCAATTTCCAATAAAGAGAGGCCCACTCTTACCCATTTTTTTATGATACTCAGTAAAAATAATTTGATTTTCATAACATTTACTTTTGTAAAGTGACAGTACTTTTCGACCCTATGGGGAGAGTTTTGCCCATGACGCATTGTTTCAAAAGGGCGGGGGGGGGGGATTAGACGTGTTTTCAAATCACCATTATTATCAGTTAGTTTACCTTCTGAACAAAGAGCTACCAGTTTATTGTTCCAAACTCACGAATATTCCAGTGTTTGATTAGTTCTTTGTGACATTCCCTGCGTTTTCCAGGTGAATTGCAGCCCCGAGAATATTTCCTAAGGAAATTATGTAACTACGAGAAAATGGAGGACAAATATATGACGATAAGATCTACCGTTAAAGCACTTTATGGGACTTAAATCCTGGCCCGGGTTAGAGCCAAACATGCTAGTGGACACCTACAGTCCAATTTTGAAAAGAACTTTATCTGACCACTAAAAATGTTCCTAGATCTACTTTCATACACCAAGTCGTGTGGTTGGCAGCTGTCGCTCTTGACGGATATTATCAATACAAAGAGCCTAACAGTAATAATGTTATCAATGTTGGCAGCACAATGACATTTTGTGTTTTTAAGAGGCCCTTCTTTTGACTAACGGAGTGTATGTGTGCAAGTACCGTGGTATTATCAGTTTTGTTACCAGCCATTAGACCTGAACCCTCAGAGAACATATCAATCGAAGGCAAAGCTATCTTGCAGACAGATGATCTTGCCTCGTTTGCGACAGTAACATAGCAAACAATGAAATAATGATGGAAAAATAAACAAGCAACAATTTCGTGGTTGGGAAGGCGACTGACCCTTGGTTTTGTGCCACAAATTTTTCAATATTGAGTCTTTTTATGTTATTTATTTAAAAACCCATTGGAATTGGTGGGCCAGAAGAATACATGTTGCGGTTCACGGTTTGGACATCATTGGTCTAAGGCGCCTGTTGTAGTAAGTTTTATTGGCCATGGAGAGCGTGAGACTCAAATATCACTCGGGTGTACCTATTGAGGGGTGATTTTTACTAAATTGTTTGCCCCTCTCTCTACCTTCACACAAATGGGGATATATTTCTGGTTAATTCTACCTTACTCATCGGCTCCTTATTGATGTAAACGTGGGGGTAGCTCGGCTGTGTTGTGGGTTAAAACCCATCCAATAAGACTCTAAAAGACCATGCGACGGTTCTCTGTAGCTGATACAAGATTGAAACGAAACATTACTGAAAAATATAAGATCACTTGGGATTGAACCAGCTTCCTACTACAGTAGTCAAAGGAGAATTCCTGCAATAGTTACATTATTGGTTACACATATTAATGGCATAGTGGGTAGTCGGCTAACAAACCAACAGGAATCATTAATATTTAATTTATTTTCAATTATATCCTAAATTCGAGAGATTTGCTAGTTTGAGAATCATAACCAAGTAGGGTTATGTATGAACTGTTATAAAATTAACAACAAATTCCAAAATACTTAAATTAACATGTTGATTTCAGTTTTTAGCTTACTTGTTTTTTGTATTGGCACAAGTAAAATAATCACGAGAAGTAGAAAGCTTCATATCTAATAATCACAACGCCCAAACTAGATAAACATTACTCATCAGAGATGTGAATATAGGATAGCCACATGTAACTAGACTGTCTTGTCCGAGAAAAGCAACGCAGCCTAGCGAAATAAATTACAACTAAATCACCATAAAACAAAATAAAGCCTTTGGCAATCTATTTATTTTACTGGCTAGGTCTTCTTGTCTAAAGGCCAGTTCTCACGTGTCATTTTCAATGATTTATTGTAAATTAATATAAAATGAACGTCAAAACACTCATTTCACTAGACTGAATAATTATTCAGAGCTTTCATTAAAAGGGAAAAGGAGTTCTACGTTCCTTAATTTTTAGTGATCATTATTGAAAAATGAATAGAGAGAACATGTACAAGAAATACATATTAAATTAATTTTATTTTAATGTAAGGATTTATTTTATTTATAACACCAAAATATGTCAAAGAAGATAATAGAATAGAATAGAAGACTAAGGCTTGTATCAGATAAGAAGGGAATAGAAATAAATATAAAGAAGATATAATTTTATCATTGAGCTCTATGATACAACTGGATCATCCTGAGGCTGAAATTTTCGAGCTGTCATCTGCACTCCATTGTGCTAGAGAGAAATAAATCTCGGGTGTCTCTTTATATCTTACACACATTCAAGGCAATGTGAGATTTTGACATCGTTCGCTAATTTGCATGAATATATGATGTACATCAATGTGTGTGATAGTTAAATGAAATACATAAGTTAATAAAAGGTATAAACAGCATAACTAAGTTCTAAACTTGTGACTTGATTCTTTAAATAAGTTGATGTAGGCCAATAAACTTATATTAAATCTTCAGAAATTAAACTACATTATCTTAACTAGGCCGGGAAATAAGAAAAGATAAAATATAAACTCTACACAGATATGTTTTGGTGATCAAATGCTGACTCAAATAATGAAAGCTAAATATCTTGGGCTGATCATTGAGAGCACACTTTCTTAGCAACCACATACAGAACACGTCACTAAAAAAATTAGAACTCCAATTGCGGTACTAAATAAACTTTCATATAAATTTACCTCGTACGTACTAAAACCTATATATTTTGCATTTTTTCACTCACATCTGTCCTACTTAAATGTGGTCTGGAGCGAATACTTTCAGAAGTTATTTGATACCACTGATAAGGTTGCAAAATGCAGCAATAATAAATTTATTTTGTATACCCTCAACTAAGAATGATGAAGACAGAATTAAAAGCTTGGGTGTATTAAAATTAATGGAAGAAATCTTTTTTGATACTGTGATAATGGTATTATATACACTTACAAATAATTTAATATTAGTAATTTAAAATTTGGAGGAAGAAAAGGGTGGAGTTACCAAACAAAAAGCCAAATAATACTTTCCAGCTCCGAGTTAACACAACTACATATGGTCTTTTTTCAATAAAGATACAAGGTTTAAAAAGCTTTAATAAAATACCAAAAGAAATTAAGAACAAAAACCTAAACTTAAAAAGGGTTAAAATAAATATTAAGAAATATATTTTGGAAAATAATATAGACTAAATCTTACACAGGGGAATAAACTTTATAATAATGTACGTATGTATGTTAAAAGAACAAATTAATCAATAACACATGACAATGCACCTACTGCACTTACTGTTTGTGAATTGTTTAGATTTGAATTATTTTTTCTATTGCTATCAGTTTACCGAATTAGGATGTGTCTTTGCATACATGTACCTACGCATGTGGACCATACTATATATTTTTAAATATAATATATTATTGCCATCATAACGATATATAGTTAAGGCCTACTTCTAATTTATTTTTTATGACCGGATGAAGACACCTAATAAATTTCTGTAAACTTTTTTCACTATCCTAAATGTTTAAAACTAATTGGTTTCGATCCACGCCAATACTAGGATGTTTATATATGTACGAGCCATTTGGCTATTTTTATAAACCAAATAAAGAATCAATCAATCAATGTTTATTTTGATTTTTGAAGGAAGCACATTTTAAAGGCCTTATCTTGTACCAGAATCCTATCGTATAGTAGTATTTTGTTAAGATAACATTTCTTTTGAAAGGGAATTTCTACTACCGTTCTAGAAGGCCCTTTATCCTACATAAATACTAATATACAGTAGGATTCTGGTACGAAATAAGGCCTTCAAGAACGGGATTCTTACCAAAATAAGGGTATAGTAATATTTTTTAAAGCATATAACCCGAATGATCGTTTGAACGTAACAATATTATACAAAGAATATAATTTAAACAACATAAATGTAATCACGTTGTTAGCTACCTTATTTTATAATAGTTATCGAACTTTCATTACAATATGGTTTATTTATCTTATCATGAAACATAGGCTTTGGAACGTGAAGGGAGGGGGAGATTGGCCCCCTGGCCAAAGACAGGGGAGGTCAGATTATTCTTGTTTTCTAATTTTCTATCTTCCTTTTCTATCAAATTTTCAAATCTTCCTGAAAAGGAAATAATGATTTTTACAATTGAACGCGTCATGCCACTGGCAAAATAGTTTTGCTAGCTAATTTTATAGATTAATACTAAGCAGCCAATATTTCATCAAAGTTACAGTGAAGCCAATATTATATTCTGTTTCGTAAGATATTAATGGTAAACAGGATGTGACCCAAAAAATCTATAATTTTGATTTGAGTGCAGGCCGGTTTCTAGAATTTTCTTCCGTGGGGGGGGAGGGGGGGGAGGAGCTTATTCTTCAAATATTGTCTGAAAACGACGGTAATTTTAAGACTACATGTTGGGGGAGGGGGTGGATGAATTTGAACTGCACAGAGAGAAAAATATATACAAATTTCGTACAGAAATATATTGAAGTAGACCCATTCTGGCATTCAGTAATAAATAATTGATATACTTTTTATGACTTTAATAGAAAATATACCAATTTTACATACATTTTTATAAAAAATAATACATTTTCTATTAAAATTTACACTCTTGGAAATAAAACTGTAGTTTACACAGCGTTTAACCGTCAATTTTCATTCAACGTAATTTTATAATTTTTTATGTTTTTTATAATAATTTTGGTTTATATTTCGGGCGAAGCTTCAGCCCCATGAGGCCCCCCTGTGTCGAAAACGCTCCGACGCCTCAGAGAAACCTACATATGCAAGCCAATAGCCAAGTTTTAATATAAGTACATGACGTTATAGATTTTGTCAAAGTTCCAACTTATAAACAATATCATATGTACTTTCTTGAATCTTTATGTATATTTACATAAACCTTTATAGCCTTAAATTCATTTTATTATAAAATTATAATACATTCGTTTAGTTAGGACATATAGTTATTTATTTTCTAGTAAATTATATTATTAATATTTATCAATGGTAGCAATACTGCTTCGGTGGCCACATAGTATAAAGCCTTATTCTAACAATGGACTAGACTGCCCATGACAGGGAGGTCGGGGTTCGATTACGGTTAGGTTTTTTTTCCTAAATGTTTTTCCATGCTTCCTCCATACATATAAGAGTAGGCCTACACTCCCTCTAACATTTAACCTTGCTCCCCCTAACACATTGGAGTAGTTAGTAAATATGCGTATAGCCTGAGCAGGTAGTAAAATGCATTGCTGAGAATCAAATGGTAGGATTTTTTGTTTATTCTTTATTCGTCTAGAATTCATTTAGTCCATAAGAAAATATCCACGAATCTTTTAGTTTGTATAGAATAGATTCACTATGTTAGTTAAAATTGCCCATTTTAAATTCCAACAGTTCAGAAATTGTAACACACGTCGATCTGGATTATTAAATTGAAATGTAGGCGAAAGTCACAACACATTGTGACACAAAATTAACAATATTATTGTTTCCTACCCAACATTTTCACCAATCCTGATTAAATACATCCTTGTTTGAGCCAAGTGGGATTCATTTAATTAATGTACAGTTTTATTTTAATTACATTTATAATTTACAACAAAATGATAACCAACAATTCAAATAAAATTTGGTTCTATAATTATATTTAAGATTTAATTAAATTTAACAGGATAACAGGGACAACAACAGAGAACTCTCATGTGGATTCCAACTATAATAGTTTACAAAGGATATACACTTTATTAAAGGAAAGTGGCAGATTATACAGTCAAATTAATAAACAAAGTAAACAGAGTACAGTAATGAATGTATCACGAATAACATTCACGTAGTAAAACTAAGTTATGTGGTGAATAATATAAACATTACATATTTCGAGGTTATGAATGAGTCATAATAATACATATTATTGTAATTTTATAATTTTATAGTGAGTAACACAAAAGACAGCCATGCGGTAAATAGAGAGTAAAAGTAAATCAATAAAAGCTGTAGCTAAAATATATGTTTTGATGTGGGTTTTTAAACTTTAAAGTTTATACACGCGTTGTTAATACATAGAATCATAAAGGAACCATAATTATTATAATAGTTTTAATAAATATCCATGGGACAGTTCCCCACCGTGGTTACGAAATAGGCTATAATATTTCCTAAAATAATAATATTATTTTATTAACGACATGTGGAATGGAAGTCACGCAAATGAAAGTATTTATTTTGGAAGGCTTTTTTTTTATGTGACACTTATTACCAGGAATAAATAAAACATTTTATTTGCTAGCAGGATTAAATTTAATTTTCTGTTCCTAAAAAAAAATCCATTATAAAATTATGTCACGTAACAACGTGTCATTGGTCCAGACACGTACTTTGGATTAAATGTTGTTGGAAAGGAAGGGAGGTGAAGGGACGCAGGTGCAGAACACACAACAATGTAGTCTAAAATATTGTTTGAATGTTCTTAACAGGACCGCGTTATTCATGCCATCACAGACCTCGAACACCGCTTACTGCTTACCTTTTATATAACACAGATTATATTAATTCACAGATGATATCAAGACAGTATATTACTGAATATTTGTTTAGCTCTTGTTTATAACTTTAATGTATTGAAAATGTGTATTTGAAATTTTAATTAAATGTTGTATAAGACCTCGTCAAAACCTTACTTTTTAAAATTTGTCTGAAAATATTCACGGATTGAAAACAATGAAATAGAATATCTCACCTCTTGAAACAATAACCTATAAAATGATACACTTAGCAATACACCGAGTTCGTGAGTATAGTTTTAGTTCACTTCATTGTCAAAAATGTGTTAACATTACTGTAAGAAGTATACTCTTCTTAATGCTTCCGAAGCGAAATTCAGGGTCAAATTGGGCACAAAAACCTTACATCAGAGATTCGTAACCTTTTGTCTCTGTATCGTAATTTAATCTTTGTTAGGTTTCTCAGCCTTCTTTGTGTTGGGACGCTCACCCCACTCGATATAATAGTAGCCTACAAGTCCAACCACTAGGAGCGCTAGTAAGATGTACAGCTTGACGTAGGTGCACAAGAACGAGCTGTAAGCGTACGCTACTATGAATCCGAGTGACTCCCACAACCGGAAGTTGCTATAGGCCGCCTCTTCCCTCCCAGGGAACAAGAAACCACACATCGCTGTAACAAAACATTGAGAAAATAAGATCTAGGAACAGTCTGGGATTACAGATTGAAGGAATAAACACAAACTTGTTTTATTTGTTGATCCTGATATTTCCTAGACTCGGAATAACAGGATGAAAATAGAACGCTATTCAGAGAATACACAAGAATTACGACATTACAGCTTCATCAATGAGATTTTAAAAGGTAGCTCAGCACTGTTTTAACTTAATATATTCCATGTTTAAAGTTGAGTAAACTGTTAGATGTGAATTTAAGATTATATATTTTCTAGTTTCTCGTTGACGATAATTGCCCCCTAAAACAGTTCAACAAAGTACAATTTGCTCCATTCAATGTAAACTAACGTGACTGGTCTATTATTGTATTGTATGATAACTCATTTGAAAGTGTATAGACATACACACATCATCGTAAACCCACAATATCAAATGTTAGTTACTTTCAATCAAAGTTGGTAACGTGGCTTGGAATATTCTGCCACTATCCAACTAACAATGGACTACATTTAGCACTCGTAGATACTCTCAGAATAATATAAAGTATTATTTTTATTGGACAGTCCAAAAAGTTATTTATTGGTCTATTGTTGAGTTTATGATTACAATTTACAATCAGTAAATTGTTAAATAACAAATATAATCCAGAGAAAATAACTAGATCTGGTCCTGATATAAGTAGCCTAATCAGACAAGGTAAGACTGCTACCTTGCTTGGTTCCACTATGATGTAGCTTATAAGATAGGGTCATGGTGTAATCAGTCAAGGTAAGACTGCTACCTTGCTTGGTTCCACTATGATGTAGCTTATAAGATAGGGTAATGGTGTAATCTGTCAAGGTAAGACTGCTACCTTGCTTTGTTCCACTATGATGTAGCTTATAAGATAGGGTAATGGTGTAATCTGTCAAGGTAAGACTGCTACCTTGCTTGGTTCCACTATGATGTAGCTTATAAGATAGGGTAATGGTGTAATCAGTCAAGGTAAGACTGCTACCTTGCTTTGTTCCACTATAATGTAGCTTATAAGATAGGGCCATAGTGTAATCAGCCAAGGTAAGACTACTACTCTTGACCAGTCTATGACAAAACAACTGTCGGGCTCTAAGGTACACCCTGACTGGAAGTGAGTATCATGACGCACCATTGATCTGCACCAGCCAGACACCATCAGCGACCCCCCACAGACCGGACATGAGGAAGAAGATGACTCTGTCCTGGAAGGAAGGTTTCCAGCAGAGCAGGGTCACTATGATAGCGACGTGGAGCACCGCGGCGCAAGTCACTATCGGTACTCTTCCAGTGAGTTTCACCAGGGAGCCCGTGGAGATGGCGGTGATGGAGTTGGTGACTCCGTAGCAGATCATGACGTATCCGATGTTGCGGATCCCCCAGGCGCAGGACACGTACGACTGGTAACAACAACAGATGTCCACCTTGTCACATTCACACAGGAACAAACTTACCTACAATCAATGCTGACCGTAAACAAATGTGTTTGTATTTTCTAAAAGAACCCTCCCATCAGAAACTTACTATAAATAATATTACCCCCAAATATCAGATAGACCTGAGCTGGTACGAAACCACAGACTACAGATATGGCATCCTGCTATAAGAAGGTTGTCGAAGAAGTGGTTTCAAAACACGTATTGTCTCATGCCAGCGTTCAGGTGACATTAGTTCATTTTCAAAGACGTTTAACACGAAATGTCGCAACTCTGAGAGGAAATGAGCAACCCTATGCCTTGGAAGAACCATTAGCGCCACTATTATTATTATGATTATTATAATAATATTTATGATACTATTTGTATATCCGGATACATTTCTTCTGGGTATAAGTAGTCCGGATTTATCTTAAACTGTAAAACTTAAAATTCACAAATCTGGACTGGCCGTCGGTTAAGAATAATTCCTAGTCATAATATTTGAACGAAAGTACAAACTGGCGGGGAGTTGTGGTGGCTACAATCTTGCAACCAAGAATAATATACTCCAGCTGTGGTATAAGGCAGCAAGCCATAAGCCTCCCTCCAGCTGAAGCAGTAAGCAACAAGATTCTCTCCAGCTAAAGAAGCAAGCCACAAGCCTACCTCCAGCTGAAGCAGCAAGCCACAAGCCTCCCTCCAGCTGAAGCAGTAAGCAACAAGATTCTCCCCAGCTAAAGCAGCAAGTTAAAAGCCTCCCTACAGCTGAAGCAGTAAGCAACAAGAGTCTCTCCAGCTGAAGCAGTAAGCAACAAGATTCTCTCCAGCTAAAGCAGCAAGCCACAAGATTCTCCCCAGCTAAAGCAGCAAGTTAAAAGCCTCCCTACAGCTGAAGCAGTAAGCAACAAGATTCTCTCCAGCTAAAGCAGCAAGCCACAAGCCTCTCTCCAGCTAAAGCAGTAAGCAACAAGCCTCTCTCCAGCTAAAGCAGCAAGCCACAAGCCTCTCTCCAGCTAAAGCAGTAAGCAACAAGATTCTCCCCAGCTAAAGCAGCAAGCCACAAGCCTCTCTCTAGCTAAAGCAGTAAGCAACAAGATTCTCTCCAGCTAAAGCAGCAAGCCACAAGATTCTCCCCAGCTAAAGCAGCAAGTTAAAAGCCTCCCTACAGCTGAAGCAGTAAGCAACAAGATTCTCCCCAGCTAAAGCAGCAAGCCACAAGCCTCTCTCCAGCTAAAGCAGCAAGCCACAAGCCTCTCTCCAGCTAAAGCAGTAAGCAACAAGATTCTCTCCAGCTAAAGCAGCAAGCCACAAGCCTCTCTCCAGCTAAAGCAGCAAGCCACAAGCCTCTCTCCAGCTAAAGCAGTAAGCAACAAGATTCTCTCCAGCTAAAGCAGCAAGCCACAAGCCTCTCTCCAGCTAAAGCAGCAAGCCACAAGCCTCTCTCCAGCTAAAGCAGTAAGCAACAAGATTCTCTCCAGCTAAAGCAGCAAGCCACAAGCCTCTCTCCAGCTAAAGCAGTAAGCAACAAGATTCTCTCCAGCTAAAGCAGCAAGCCACAAGCCTCTCTTCAGCTAAAGCAGCAAGCCACAAGCCTCTCTCCAGCACTACTCTACAGCACAGGCCACACAAGAGTGTGAGGAAGTGTTGAGGCGAAAGCCGTACCGCGGTGTAGTCCGCCCCGACGAAGGCTTGCTCCACCCCAAGCCAAATAACGATGGGCATCAGCAAGAGCTGCTTGGGTTCCTTGAGCAGCTTCAAGGTGATGGCGAGAAGCTGGAAGCCCGAGAGCCCCGTTCCACTGCCCGTCCGTTTGTCCTCGTTGTACCTGTAATGTTGTAACTTACAGTAACCGCTGCTACTAGTGGCAACAACTGACAACTCACACAATGCATGCGACATTATGGACTCACCCTCTTACATTTCTAAATGGGGCAAATAAGGTCATGCGTTTTCACAAACTAGACTTGGTGTAAGACCTGTTGGGAACTCTGGGCTGCGCATGCGCAATATTTTTCAATACATATTGAGAGACCAATTAAAACGAGGCTACATTGTACGGCTATAGTTGTGAGTGAGCCACCGAGACAAATAAAGCCATTTGCACCACTGAACTGCACTGCACGTCACTATATGTACACAGTACGGGGTGGTTTTAAATACATTTCCTCCTAATGGATATTAATTCCTAATTAATTATATTTAAATGTATCTGTCAATGGCTTGTATATCTTAATTACTAGATAATTACTAATGTTTATAATATTTTGATTTGTGTGAATTCTTGTCCCTTCCTATATCTGCAGAGGAAAATAATACAGGCTTTGGAAATAAAATAGTGGATATATAATTTTGAAAATATTTGAGTGGGGATGTTTCAAGTTGTTAACACTTTCCACTGTGAGCTTGGCAGAGAAATGGTGAGGATGACGAAGCAGAAGGCCCCAGACACCACCGATACTTCACAGCACCCATAGCTACCTTTTCAGCGAGTCGACACCGAACGCTACAATACAGACGGCGAGCACCATGCAGCCGAGGTAGATCCCAGCCACGGTGTAAATCTTCTCGTCAGAAGGCCTCGCGAGGTTGGAGTTGTTGGCAGTACTGGTCGTCCCGGGGCAGAAGTTGGCACCGCAGTGGTCCCCCACGTCTTCCGCTAGGTCAGCCTCGTCCGAAGAGAACACTGGAACACAGACCTCTATGAGCGCCCCTCCTGGTAGATCTCTCATTGCTGCTCACAGGAGGTGTCTTATAGGAGCCAGGAACTCTTCAAGAGTTAAACCAGACAACGTCATGGTTGACAGAACATCTGCCGCCTAGCTCACCATGGTCACATTATCAGATTATACGTCAAAGAATAACCAGAATGTGACAGAAACACGGACACTGCGATCGACGACAAGCGATGATCAGACAATTTGAAGCCTTCAAGTCATGTTTCAGCTCCACGGAGGATCCCACACAAAGTGGAATCTTGAGTTGCCATTGTGTACAGAAGTAGTTCAACAGAATCAACCTCTTCTTTTACAACTCATTACTAACCTACGTTCCTGATACGAAATGTTGAATGCTGCCAAAAACAAGGATTATAAAAAGAAAGAGAGATTTTCAAGTGTTAAATTAATCGTTGGAAACATTGGATCACTTTATAGCTCCTCTCTTACCTATTGTTAAAGGGACATTGTTGGTCTCTAAACCCCTTTTTACCTCACTCAGTTCTTAGTGATAGAGCATCCTTGCCTTCAATTAATCATCGCTGATGGAGTATCTTATCCCCGGTTCAACTATTCTTCAAGGACTAATCCTTATCTCACCGAGTATCTTTGCTCGCATAGCCTACATTTAATTAATCTACCCTCACTGGAGATTCCAGATACCCTCGACAAGGCCTATCTCACCGCTCACCCAATGAAGAGATGAGGTTCCCCCAGATCTGCGAGCACTGGAAGATCATGAAGAAGACACCGAAGAAGCGGATGGTCAGGGTGTCCGTCGGGATGTTGGTGAGCTTGGAATAGATGTCAGCGACGACGCTGAGGTAGGTGCACTTCCCGCACCACAGGGGACCTCCTCCCAACCCGACGAACAGGGCGGCCGGGATCATCGTGTAGAAGGTGGAGTAGAACTGAGCGGCGATGTAGGGCATGTAGGCGATGAAGGACAGGGCAACTGTCCACTTGCAGCCCAACCATCTGTACAGGGGATCATGGGGATTGGTTGTTGTCTCTGTCACAGGGGATCATGGAGCATTGGTTGTTGTCTCTGTCACAGGGGATCATGGAGCATTGGTTGTTGTCTCTGTCACAGGGGATCATGGAGCATTGGTTGTTGTCTCTGTCACAGGGGATCATGGAGCATTGGTTGTTGTCTCTGTCACAGGGGATCATGGAGCATTGGTTGCTAGCTTCTGTCACAGGGGATCATGTTGTAGGAGGTATGGAGGACACTCACAGCTCAGACATCTCTCTTGAGCTACACATCAGCATATTCCTGTGTTCTCTACTATCCATTCAACACTTTCATCGATAGGTTCATCGGCGGCGTTTCACCCTCTTTCGCTTTACACAACTTCAAACACAAAAGTTCCGTTCTGACAAGTCTTTTCCGGTAAATGAAATTACGACCGTACATCAATAAATACAATATTTATCTTTTGTTAAAAATTACTACTTTGGTGGTTTGGTGCAACAAACAGAAAGGGAGCTGAGAGGGGTAGTTTTAAACTTCTCATCGGAGTTTGAAGGGAAAAATATGCGTTTTGCTTCAAAGCCGAAAGCTCAAAATCTGTGGCAAGTTGATAAACTTTGACGAGTAAAGCTTTTACTAAAAAAATGAGCAGCTAAGGCTCCTTCTATAGAGCCTTTCCCAATAAAAATTTTGAATACAGCTTAGCGCGATAATCTGCACATATTTAATAACCTACATATTGTCTTCATTTGACAGTCTAAAGGAGGGGAATTAGTTACTTAGGGGATGGGACCTTGAGTACTCAAACCCTTGATTCTCGAATAAAAATAAAAATAATTATTTGATTTCCCGTGTAAAACCAAATGACTTTTATTGTAACAGATTTTCTTTAAAATTTGTTGTTTTCTAAAAAAATAAAATATTTATAACACACCCCATCCTGTATATATTTTAAAAGATCTGGATTTTAATTTGTTATAGAGCTCTAAAGCTGATTTTTGGGGGTCAAGTCTCTTCATAATAATTATAGAATCAACTTAACCACCAGACTCCAGATCATTAATTTAACACTTTACTTCATGTATGGATTGTAACAAATTTATTTTCTATTGTTTTATTCCTCTTAAATGTTCATAGTTTTTTCCCCCTAAGTTTCGGGTTTCGCAAGTAAAATGAAGATTCAAATTAGTAAACCAGTGAATTCAACTAATTTCTAATTAAATTATATTTATTTTTATAAAACCTTGTAAAAAGGCGAAATATTAGTCTACGATAGAGGACATTGCCTACATTTAGATAAACATTGATATTTCCACCAACCCCACATGGTTGAAGTTATGACTCATCTCATGGTTAGGAATGTAAGAAAACATTGATATTTTTTGTTAACGCTTTCCTTCCAAAACTCATCATCTGACGTAATAAGTTTGACGTTTGAGGAAAATTGTCAGTGATACATTAAATTAATTATTGTTTCGCTCACTCACTACCGACAGTGATCTACGTCATACAATATTTATGGCTTTATTATCAACGATCACCATATTTTGCTATGGTCATTGCTTTTAATAATCAGAGAAAATTTGTCCCTAAATTACACCAATAAATATTGGGATCTTTATTATTTAACTAGAACTTTACTAATTATATCTGAAGACACCTTCACCATATTTTAATTTTATTAAAAATAAATTTGTTTTAGCTTAGAAGATTTGAAAAAAAAAATGAGCCAATTAAACGTCAATTTTATATATATATTATTTATACATAACTTTTAATTTTCACGATTAGTCATACCTTTCTCAAAATAACCAATACCTACATTTACTGGACGAAAAACTTCCGGCGATGGAGTTTGAATTCTACAAAGGACATTTTCTGAACACACTTAAATCTGATAGAAGTCAAAGAAGTTAAAAAACTATGTACACATACTTACTTGGTATTTGAAGTGTAACAAGGGTTGTTTTTTAACACTCGACTTGCTAGCTATAACCATTGACTAGAGCTGACGATGAGGAACATGTTGGAGAGAATGAGGACAATAAGACATGTACCTTATCATCACTACAGGAAGGAACATGTTGGAGAGAATGAGGACAATAAGACATGTACCTTATCATCACTACAGGGAGGAACATGTTGGAGAGAATGAGGACAGTAAGACATGTACCTTATCATCACTACAGGAAGGAACATGTTGGAGAGAATGAGGACAATAAGACATGTACCTTATCATCACTACAGGGAGGAACATGTTGGAGAGAATGAGGACAGTAAGACATGTACCTTATCATCACTACAGGGAGGAACATGTTGGAGAGAATGAGGACAGTAAGACATGTACCTTATCATCACTACAGGTAGGAACATGTTGGAGAGAATGAGGACAGTAAGACATGTATCTTATCATCACTACAGGGAGGAACATGTTGGAGAGAATGAGGACAGTAAGACATGTACCTTATCATCACTACAGGGAGGAACATGTTGGAGAGAATGAGGACAGTAAGACATGTACCTTATCATCACTACAGGGAGGAACATGTTGGAGAGAATGAGGACAGTAAGACATGTACCTTATCATCACTACAGGGAGGAACATGTTGGAGAGAATGAGGACAGTAAGACATGTACCTTATCATCACTACAGGAAGGAACATGTTGGAGAGAATGAGGGCTCCGTAGATGGTGGCCAAAGAAGCGGTCCCCAGGCCTGCAGAAGAGTTGATGGAGCTCTGCAGATTGCTGGCGCCCTGGAAAGCCATGAATTGAACCATAAACGCGAAACTTATCATCGCTATGTTCCTCAAGATACGCCACCTTTCCTCTGGCTCAAACACTTCGCGACTGGCTACGTCGTCCGTAAATCCGTTCATCTCTTTCAGGATGACGTCTTCCATGAGCACGCTCTTGGGTGGTTTGTAACCAGGATCGTCACCTTCAAAGCCACGGTTCGAGGCCATATTTCTACCTGCCCGCCATCAGCCCACCAGTCCAGACGAGATCGGAATATTAGTTCTCACACCGATACCACAGTTTGATAAGAGATAATAAACAGAAAATATTGCTTTTGGCTGCAGCAGTTTATGTTGTAACCTCCTTAGTCAGGTAGATTTACAAGTTACTGAAGTAATAAAAGTTGTAAAAGTAAATTAGTATCAAAATGAATGTCTAGTGACTTGAAATTTAATTCACATCAAGAAGGCAATCAAATAGTGGCACGACGTATTAAATAAGATTTAGCAAGTAAACATTCATAAGAAAGACGAGTTGCATTAACACACAGTACATACGAAAATCATTAAAGGCTTTAAGAAGACAATATAAATGATTAAAGAGCGGTTATATTTTAAGTTAAAAAATATGTTCGTGAGGACTGGCGGTAAGAATCGCAAAACAAAGTTGATAAAAAAAAGTGAATTAGCTCTTATCTGTTCAGCCTCGCAGTCCATTTCTACTTGACGTTCCACGGTTAGTTCAGATGTTTAGTTTGGATCCTATCAAATCATCTTCAGGTTGAACGAGCACATTAAACAAACCAATGTCCTGTCTTGAGCCTATCAAATCATCTTCAGGTTGAACGAGCACATTAAACAATCCAATGTCCTGTCTTGAGCCTATCAAATCATCTTCAGGTTGTACGAGCACATTAAACAAACCAATGTCCTGTCTTGAGCCTATCAAATCATCTTCAGGTTGTACGAGCACATTAAACAAACCAATGTCCTGTCTTGAGCCTATCAAATCATCTTCAGGTTGAACGAGCACATTAAACAAACCAATGTCCTGTCTTGAGCCTATCAAATCATCTTCAGGTTGTACGAGCACATTAAACAAACCAATGTCCTGTCTTGAGCCTATCAAATCATCTTCAGGTTGTACGAGCACATTAAACAAACCAATGTCCTGTCTTGAGCCTATCAAATCATCTTCAGGTTGTACGAGCACATTAAACAAACCAATGTCCTGTCTTGAGCCTATCAAATCATCTTCAGGTTGAACGAGCACATTAAACAAACCAATGTCCTGTCTTGAGCCTATCAAATCATCTTCAGGTTGTACAAGCACATTAAACAAACCAATGTCCCTGTGTGTTTGAAACAAGTCGTTCCTCTGATAGTCACGTGAGCTGGGGAAATAATTCAACCGTCTTGAGATGCTATTACTTACTGCTCGTCTCGTGTCAACGTAACACTTTCCTGACAAAACGTCACTCGCTTTCATAACCAAACCACAAACAATCGAGGAGCATGCGGAAACCTTCTCGAGACTGATGTTCTCCTGTTACCGGGGGGGAAATAACCCATGTGTGAAGAGAGGTAGGTCGGGTTGGTTACTTAAGGGGGATGTGCCAATAAACAAATTTATTACGTCTACTTCCGAAATCATTTGTTTCCTGCAAACTCATAGTTGGATTAATTATTTAGTGATTTATGCCATTTAAAGAATATAAAACTCTATTTAGTTTCTCGTAGTAGAAGGTTGGGGTTTTCTGCCTACTTAGAGCACTGTCACCGGTCCATTTGACCGCTAACATTTTTCTTCCTTACATGCCCTATTTTTACTGTAATATACTTGTACACGTTTTTAGCTTTAACTTTGATTAAATCGAAGCTTTCCCTAACTCAAAAATGAAAGACACCATCAGGAATTTATGAGACCTTTGATAAACACAAAACTGCATACATACAGTATGTAAAATCCCTGAGGAGTCTGTGAGTCCTTCCAGGATTATTTCTCCCTCTTCCCGATATCCTGGAGAACTGGAATTTGGTGTGGACGCTATGGAGCACACCATCTTTATGAAAACTATTCGAAATTTGAAATATCCAAGATGACGGATCCAACATGGGACGCAACACATAGATTGAGTTAAATAGGTACAAGGAAGCTTTTCCTCCTCTGCATGTGGGTTATATAACAATTCACGTTTAAACATGGGATTGACAAATATAAACAACAGGAGACAGACATCGCGCAGACAGGTCCAACCACCGCATTTGGCGCAAGTGTAGTGCACATCATCTCCTGTACTTGGACCGAACACAATCTCTTGCACGGCACGATATATGAGGTACTACTTGGACTGAGCATAATCTCTTGCACGGCAAGGTCTATGGGGTGCTACTTGGACCGAACACAATCTCTTGTACTGAACGATCTATGAGGTGCTACTTGGACCGAACACAATCTCTTGTACTGCACGATCTATGGGGTGCTACTTGGACCGAACACAATCTCTTGTACTGCACGATCTATGGGGTGCTACTTGGACCGAACAGAATCTCTTGTACTGCACGATCTATGGGGTGCTACTTGGACCGAACACAATCTCTTGCACGGCACGATATATGGGGTACTACTTGGACCGAACACAATCTCTTGCACGGCACGATATATGGGGTGCGAGTCACTACATACAAAAAGGTGCTAAGAGTCTGATCTATTCCGGGACCTCTGGTTACAACATTTGATCAACAGTCGTGAAACAAAGATTCTCTGTGTAAAAACAATGACCTACCGTATTTTAAAAGAGGTCACTGGTCAAAATGACCAAGTTCATCTTTCTAACGTTATGAATTCTACTTTCTCTCCAATAACACTAGTCGTGATTTTTACCCCGGTGTTGTTATATCCGGGGAAAAGATCTGGGGGGAATTGTGAGACTTTTATGGGGGTAATGGACCCAAAATAATAATATGGGGCTACACCTGCATGGGAGTTTCGGTGAGTATTTGGGCGATAAGCCCTACCATAGTGGAATGATGTAAGGTAAGCTGGCCTCCTTACAGGCTGGACGGAGGCTGGAAGTGTGTTATTCTGATTCAAAGACAGCTTAAAGCCTAATTAGTTATATTTTCACAAGTATGACTACACATGGCTTAGCTTAGTAACATTTTTACCAAATTAACATGTCAATTAAGTAAAATTGATTGTAGCTTGGACGTAAACAGAGAAAAAATTTAATGAGGTTACAAACTTCATATTTAAATGAATATAAATAAAATTAAAGCTCGGGAATGGTTTAAATTTTTTTTTAAAATCAGGTTTACTTGTAGCAAACAGAGAAGGCCACCATTACTAAACTATGTTCGTGTCTCGCGTTCCACGGGTTGTAAACCACAGATAGGAGAATCTTTATTCCCCCTTCCTTGAAGGCGAGCTCCCCCTTAAGAGTGACGAGTGACAGCAGCTGATACAGGTGGTAATTGACTGTAATGTTCTGATATGGACACAGCTTGGTCGTAGTGAGTTGGACACAAGGCGTTAATCGTAACTGCTGTCAAGGTCTCAACGGAGGGGAGGGGTTCCCAGGTGCGAAGAACCCTCGCTTGCTTGTCGCTACCTACCCCAGCACTGCGTCCTACTACCCGTCCGGGATATACAAATATTTATCATCATCGGATAGGAATTTGAAAGGTAGAATATAGAAGAAGTGTACCCGCATTTGCATTGAGGGATAGGGGTAGCAATTAAAGATAAAGCATTTCATAGCACCCAGTATAACCTTGATCTCTCTGTCTGGTATACTGCGAGAGTAGATCTTAATTACGGTACGTGTTCAGTGAAACTATTTGCAACACCTTTGATCGGATGTACAGGTAATCAAGTATTCAAGAGGACCGCGGTCTTTGGTCCAACCGAACAGACATTTTGGGATAACAAATGTACAATATACCGATTAACGTGTAATATAAAAAGATGGCGGCTCTAGTATGAGATTATTTGTAAACTTTGATGTAATAATCCTGCCAGTAAACTCTTTTGTTGTTAAGCTTGTCTAACCTTGTCTAACTGCGCTCGGGACGTAATCAATTATTCTATACAATATAAAAGGAAACATTAAAATTGGTTTTGTAGATCTTGGGAAATAATTGATGTAAAAAGAAATTTGTTTTTCAGAAATTGAGGCTACCCTTTGAATATTTTTAAATTTGATATTTTTGTGCACATTCTTTGTGCATAGGCTTCATTTACAAAAAAGTCTGATAAATATTGTCTGAAGGAGTCCAATCACGTTTTGAATACATAGATAACTGTTTACTTTTTTTATTACGTACTTGTAAGTTGTGTTTTCAGATAATTCGAGATAATATTGTTGGATATATTTCACACTCGTGAAATAAGATATAATCTTTCCTGTTGACAGATTGATAAAATATATTAATATTATTGTTATTTTAAAGGCACTGTTACCATTTGTCCAATAAGTGCGTAACATTATAGTTTCATGTGGGAATATAATGTTTGCAGATATGGTAACATTTGTGTCTGGATTGGTGAACTTCGATGCTATTTCATATATGGTTTTCAAATTTCTGTCTATGCAAATGCGGGTACAGATCCTCTCAATCCCACCTTACAGATTCCTACTCACATTAGTGGGGTATATTTACGGATGGGAAGTAACCTTGAGTTACTTCCTACCAAGATGCAGGAAGGAACATGTTGGAGAGAATGAGGACAGTAAGACATGTACCTTATCATCACTACAGGAAGGAACATGTTGGAGAGAATGAGGACAGTAAGACATGTACCTTATCATCACTACAGGTAGGAACATGTCGGAGAGAATGAGGACAGTAAGACATGTACCTTATCATCACTACAGGTAGGAACATGTCGGAGAGAATGAGGACAGTAAGACATGTACCTTATCATCACGACAAGGAGGAACATGTTGGAGAGAATGAGGACAGTAAGACATGTACCTTATCATCACTACAGGAAGGAACATGTTGGAGAGAATGAGGACAGTAAGACATGTACCTTATCATCACTACAGGTAGGAACATGTCGGAGAGAATGAGGACAGTAAGACATGTACCTTATCATCACGACAAGGAGGAACATGTTGGAGGAGATGAGGACAGTAAGACATGTACCTTATCATGACAGGGAGGAACATGTTGGGGAGAATGAGGACAGTAAGACATGTACCTTATCATCACTACAGGTAGGAACATGTTGGAGAGAATGAGGACAGTAAGACATGTACCTTATCATCACGACAGGAAGGAACATGTTGGAGAGAATGAGGACAGTAAGACATGTACCTTATCATCACTACAGGAAGGAACATGTTGGAGAGAATGAGGACAGTAAGACATGTACCTTATCATCACGACAAGGAGGAACATGTTGGAGAGAATGAGGACAGTAAGACATGTACCTTATCATCACGACAGGTAGGAACATGTTGGAGAGAATGAGGACAGTAAGACATGTACCTTATCATCACTACAGGTAGGAACATGTTGGAGAGAATGAGGACAGTAAGACATGTACCTTATCATCACTACAGGGAGGAACATGTTGGAGAGAATGAGGACAGTAAGACATGTACCTTATCATCACTACAGGTAGGAACATGTTGGAGAGAATGAGGACAGTAAGACATGTACCTTATCATCACTACAGGGAGGAACATGTTGGAGAGAATGAGGACAGTAAGACATGTACCTTATCATCACTACAGGGAGGAACATGTTGGAGAGAATGAGGGCTCCGTAGATGGTGGCTAAAGAAGCGGTCCCCAGGCCCTCACTGGAGTTGATGGAGCTCTGCAGGTTTGCTGCTCCTTGGAAGGCGGTGAAGTGGACCATGAACGCCAGACTCAAGATCAACACGTTGCGAAGGATCCTCCACTTTTCCCCCGGTTTGAAATCCTCCAGTCCCTCCAACTCCTCGCTCACATCCCTCATCTTTTCTGTTAACGACATCCTGTCACTGTCTGGAGGATGGAAACACCGCCAAGTGCTATCGATCTATTTATCTCAATGTGTGTCTGCCAGCACATCGCCTTCAACAGCGGAACAAACGGATTCTGGACATTCTTCACTTTCTCACCATGTCCTCGAATAGTGATGGTTGGTGAGGCCGTCACTGGCCGGTTGTGTCAAGCACTGGCCACTGGCAATGACTGTCTAGCCACAGCCTCTGGTCGAGAGCTACTAATCAAATAATTGGACGTAATATCAGTTGTGACTGTACCGCTTACTCGGATGTTTTAGTGACGTTTGAAGGACGTTCATATCGTCGCTGTTCTAAGGTAAGGAACCCTCGTGTTTTCCTTATTGCCGGCTGTTATCGTCCGTCGTGTGATTGGCTGTCACATGATGTGTAGTGATTGATACAGTGGGGGAAAACAAGGCGCTTGCTGATTGGTTTATTTGGATCGTTTAGCGCGCACTTTCTAGGGCTTTACCACAACACGATAAACACGATAGGAATTAAGGAGAAATAGGAAGAAAACAATGACTAAGGTTCGTATTTTAATTTTTTTATGCCAAATTTTGTTTTTGCCCCAAAAATAAAATATTTCTCCCGTAGATACATTTAGTTCAACATTTGTTGAACATCTGACATGAGCACAGAGGATATGAACATAGACAATGTGACTGAAGAAAATAGTCCCGATACAACTGCGCTATGCCCATCACAGATATTCAAGAGCGTTCAGATAACCAGGTATATAAGACTAAAATAATTTTTTTTAACGCCGACAAATATTGTTTGTCATAAAAAAACTAGCAAAATATGGGTCTTCCAAGACACAATGATACCGACCACTGTCACAGGAATGACCACCAAGAGTCAGCCACGTGACCTCTAGATGGTCTCCCTAACCACTCGAACACAGAAACCAGAATCTCTTCCCGATATTGGACAAGAGTTGAAGTACGATTATTTCATGTCCGGTTGCCAGATACCGTCTACAGTCCAATTTTCACAGAAAAGTGATTTTTTTGGCGGTCAGCAATGATACCCGCTTCGCTGTTCAAATGATCTAAGGTGTCACTTAGTAATAAACTGGACAGCTGATGACTGGGAGATTGGGGTTCGAATCCCTGTTGGGTATGCTAAGGGTAGTTTTCTTAAATAGTTTCCCACCCTCCCTTCACACAAATTTGTGTACATTTCCTCTAAATTTAGCCGTACTCATCCCTAACACATGAGTGTAAATATTGGTACATATGCTTATATCCCTAATGGGTAGTAAGACACGGTGACAAACATACACTTGTCTGATTGTTGCTGGTTGTCCGTAACTGTACGTAACAACAGAACTTAAGAAAGTTAAAGTTGATACAACTTTTATGGAGTGCTACGGACTACGGACTACGGACTACGGATACGAAATATGTAAACAGGGCTTGTGTCTTCAAGTTTCAATACACAGTTCAACAGTTTCTTTTAGTAATTAGTTTAGAGTAGAGCAGGCTACTAGCCTTGATAGTACACACACCCATGACAGTATTTGCTTCTTACGGTAACGATGTTGTACTGATCGGTGTTGGCACATTTTAGACAGTACACATAGTATAGAGACTGCCTTGCCGGTTTCAATTTTTAATATTTCTTAGTTTCAGAGCTGCCTACACTGGCGTTTACGTAGTTTAAAGCGTCAAGATCGCCCAGGGTGTATAGCCTCTAAGATTTACGAACTGTACGGTACTCTGAAGGTTGAGCTACTATAGTGCTAGTACGGTGTTGTGAATGTAAAACAACTCTAGTGTTAGTACGGTGTTGTGAATGTAAAACTACTCTAGTGTAGTACGGTGCTCTGAAGGTCCAGTTACCCTAACTTACCGTATCATGACCACGGGCAGGAAGAGGTTGGAGAGGATCAATCCAAGGTACACAGCGGCCAAAGAGTCGGTACCCAGTCCGGCTGTTTTGTTGATGGTGCTCTGCAGGTTGCTGACCCCGTGGTACGCAGTGAAGTGGACCATGAAGGCGACTCCTGTCACCACAATGTTCCTCAAGATGCGCTTCTTCTCCACGGGAGGATACAGCTCAGAGTCTGTCACATCCGGTTCTATCTGGAGGGATGGAACATCTGGTTATATCTGGAGGGACGGAATATCTGGTTCTATCTGGAGGGACGGAACATCTGGTTATATCTGGAGGGACGGAACATCTGGTTATATCTGGAGGGACGGAACATCTGGTTATATCTGGAGGGACGGAACATCCGGTTCTATCTGGAGGGACGGAACATCTGGTTATATCTGGAGGGACGGAACATCTGGTTATATCTGGAGGGACGGAATATCTGGTTATATCTGGAGGGACGGAACATCTGACTTTCTCTGGGGATATTACATGACTCTGGGATTACTTTAGCATACAGAGGAAGTATTGTAATCGTGAACACCCAAACCTAGAATCTAGGATGGATCTTGACCTTTATGTTGCCTAGAGCAATAAAGGTGCGTTTTACAATTTTGTAGTCTCCCTTTGTCTCTAGCTGGGAGACAGCGTAAACAGTTCAATATATTTCTTTCAAACTTTATATTTAGATGCAAGAAAGCCCTAGATAACAACAGAAATGATTCAGAAAATGAAAGAGAGAAGGAAATGGAACAACATCAACATAGAAGAACATATGAGACTAAAGAGCGATATAAGGAGAGAAATAGACAAAGCGAGGTAATACTATATTGAGAAAACATGCGATGAGATTATTGAAATGGAAGATATGACCTCATTTACCAGAAAGCAAAGGAACTGCGAGGAAATGAGAACAAAGGTGTGTGAACAAGAAGAATAGAAAACTACAAAGGTCAGATGATAACGGATCGTAAAGAGGTTCTTAAGACTTGAGAAAGATATATAGAAAAACTGTACGACAAAGAAAATTGACCAGGGAACCCAGAGATTGAAGTAGAAAAAGAGGAAGGTAATAAAGGACACAGAATTTTCAATAGTGAAGTGGAGAGAGCCATAAAGAACATTCAAGAAAAAATCTGCTGGAGATTACGACATACCAGCTGAACTTCTGAAGGAACTGGGAAACAACGGATTAATGACTTGACAAAACTTATAAATAGTGGCTAAGAAACCGGAGAAAGGCCTGGAACAGAAAATAGAAAGTGAGATGGAAGAAGACCAATTTGGTTTTAAAAAAAGGAACCAGAGATGCAATTGGAATGCTGAGAATAATTTCAGAGCGAGTAATGGAAGTCAAGGAAGAGGCTAACATTGGAATCATCGACTGGTTAAAGGCGTTCTATTGAGTGAAGTGGAAGAAACTGACGGAAATACTCAACTGGAGGGACAGAAGGCTGATGGCAGACCTGTACCTGGGACAGCGAGTGAAGGTGAGGCTGAATGACGGAGAGACTAACAGCGTGGAGATAGGAAGAGGAGCTATACAGAGATGCTGGTTGTCACCCAGTCTGTCCAACTTGTATGGAGAGTGGCTGGTCAGGGGAACCCTGGAGGGACGTAGCAATTTCAAGGTAGGAGGACACCTCATCAACACAATACAATATTAGGTGATCTAGCATTGTTGGCCAGAAATGATCCAACTGATGGAGACAGGAAGAAGATGTGTCTTTGAGATCAACATTGAAAAGTTAAAAGTGAGGGTGATTTCAAAAAATGAAGAGCCACTGAAAATCAAATTTGGAAACCAGGATTTGGAAAACATAGACCAGTTCAAGTACCTGAGAAATCTGCTGGCGTAGGATACCTAATTCACCAAGGAAATTAGGTCGAGAATCACCATGGCCAAGGAAACTTTCAACAAGAAGAGGCAACTGCTGACCAGTAAGTCGAGTTTGGAACTGAGGAAGAAACTGACTAAATACTACATTTAGAACATCGCGCTGTATGGAGCAGAAACTTAGACTCGTAGGAAAATGGGAAATAAATAATCGGAAAGCTTTGAAATGTGCTGCTTGACAAAGAAGAATTGAGAAAATCGGGTGGACAGACAGGGTGACAAATGAAGAAGTCCTAAGAAGAGTGGATGAGAAGAGAACCATTTTGGATGTGATTCTTTGGTACAAAGCAAACTGGATCGGACACATCCATATGAGGAACTGTCTTCTGCACGACGTCATGGAAGGAAAGGTTGAGGGAAAGAAGATCTTAGGAAGAAGGAGGATTCAAATATTGGATGACTTGAAGGAAAGAAGAACATTCTGGGAGCTGAAGGAGGCAGAGGACAGGGCGTATTGGCGGTCTAAGTTCACTGACAAAAGTAACGGACCTGTCGTAAGAAAGAACACATAATAATAATAATAATAATAATAATAATAATAATAATAATAATAATAATATTGTCATACCTCAAAGCATCATATTATATAATTATGATTTGGATTACGTATAGCCCTTAAATTAAGGTTAGTTTACAACTATAAGACTGATTTTTGAGAGCTCCAAACTTTTATCAAATGTTCCTAAAATTTTTATTCTAAATAGATATACGGAGGGTAATAAATAAGAATGTAATTTAATTAAAAAAGAATAATTTGAAGTTAATTTAGTTGAGGTTTTTTTTACTAAAATTTATAGTGGAAAAAAAGGTTATAGTATTTTTGTTCGAAATGTATATCTAAAGAGTATTTCTTATGGTTATTTACATAATTATATGTACTTTTCTTATGGGCAGTGTAGTTTATGGATGACATGTTTTCAAACTTGTTGCTCCCCACAGTATGCTCCATTAGAGAGTGTGTCGTATTATTTATTTAACTTGCGTAACTTCATTTTGTTTAACTGGGGCTTTTGTGAGGTTGTTAACAGCCTTGCCTATCAAGAGGCTGGATCTTCTTGATGGAGTTGAGTACGGCTCTAGCCAAGATTTGAACATGGGCCATTTACAAGATGAGGGGCTAAAGCACCCGCCTCTGGAGGTCGGAGTCAAATCCCGACAAGACTGCACTGAAAGTGATTTTACATCCTCTACCATAGCGAATATTTGGTCCAGTTTATTTAAATCCCTCCTGCTCCTATTCTTAATAGGCTACTAAACATTCCACTTTGTTTTTAGCACCGCGTCTTACTATCCATTTAGAGTAAATCCGCAAAAATAAAATAACATTAATTTATTTAAATAAATTCATTCAATTCTTTTATGGTGTCTAGAATTATCTAGAGGAAATGGAGATAGTCAAGATTACTAATAACCAATTTGCGCAAGCAACACTTTATGTCAAACTTTATGGATATTTAAAAATTATATTCTATTACTCACCATGTTACATTTACATGAGTCAACATTAGCGTCGTTAAACTGTGTAATGAGGTGGTGCTAACCCTTATTTATTGCTTCAAATCTCCTTTATTTATACTATGGCAGTAAACTAACTTAAGCTCACTTCTAAGTTTAAAAACTCGTTATTAAGTTCCAACTCGGCGACATGTGTGTGTTCATTGCATGACACTAAACGTGTGTGACCACTTGTTTGGACACGCTGCACCAATTATAGTTATCTATATTTAACGGGCAGTTAGCTGTCTACATGGCAATACTCTTTCTATCGTGCAATTACAGCAGCTCATCATATTCAGTTTCTGGTATTAGACTTAGCCTAAATTAAATCTAGGCTGAAGCTAAAAATCTACTAGGCTTTATATATTCTTTATACGATATAGATCATTACTGAGAATCGAATTATGACTTTTAGCTTATTAGAAAGATCCGCTACTAATTGAAATGAGAGGTAGATCCTATTATTATTACTATTATTATTATTATTACTATTTTTATTATTTTTATTAGCACCTATAAGATAAAAGTAGGTCTATATAACATTTTCAAATATTTTGTTGAAATAGATTAATAATCGAATACTATGCTTTAAGAATCTAACTTTTAAAAGGGGTTTGTTTTTTGAGTTATCGCAAGTGACCGACGTGACCCGGGTGGGGTTAGCGGTATTGTAAAATTAATTTGGTTTTTAAATTGAAGTATCTCTTTGATGATTCATTTGAACAGAAAGCTAATCACTAAAATACTAAACACCACTTAACCTAACCATAACGATTGGATACTTTACTAATAGCACTAAGATCTGATCACGTGATTTAAATCTTCTAGCTCGTAATATATGTTAACAAATATCACCCGAGGAGAATCCATTTATGTTGTACTAAACAGGTACATCAAGTTTTAGCTTTCTAAGATTTAGAGGTCTAGCGTCTGGAAACACATTAACAAACACACTCATGAGAGGATGGGAACAAACACACTCATGAGAGGATGGGAACAAACACACTCATGAGAGGATGGGAAAAAACACACTCATGAGAGGATGGGAACAGACAAATCACTCATGAGAGGATGGGAACAAACACACTCATGAGAGGATGGGAACAAACACACTCATGAGAGGATGGGAACAAACACACTCATGAGAGGATGGGAACAGACACACTCATGAGAGGATGGGAACAAACACACTCATGAGAGGATGGGAACAAACACACTCATGAGAGGATGGGAACAAACACACTCATGAGAGGATGGGAACAGACACACTCATGAGAGGATGGGAACAAACACATTCATGAGAGGATGGGAACAAACTGAACACTCATGAGAGGATGGGAACAGACAGAACACTCATGAGAGGATGGGAACAGACACACTCATGAGAGGATGGGAACAAACACACTCATGAGAGGATGGGAACAGACACACTCATGAGAGGATGGGAACAGACAGAACACTCATGAGAGGATGGGAACAGACAGAACACTCATGAGAGGATGGGAACAGACACACTCATGAGAGGATGGGAACAAACACACTCATGAGAGGATGGGAACAGACAGAACACTCATGAGAGGATGGGAACAAACACATTCATGAGAGGATGGGAACAAACACACTCATGAGAGGATGGGAACAGACACACTCATGAGAGGATGGGAACAGACAGAACACTCATGAGAGGATGGGAACAGACAGAACACTCATGAGAGGATGGGAACAAACACACTCATGAGAGGATGGGAACAAACACACTCATGAGGGATGGAAACAAACACACTCATGAGAGGATGGGAACAGACAGAACACTCATGAGAGGATGGGAACAAACACATTCATGAGAGGATGGGAACAAACACACTCATGAGAGGATGGGAACAAACACACTCATGAGAGGATGGGAACAAACACACTCATGAGAGGATGGGAACAGACAGAACACTCATGAGAGGATGGGAACAAACACACTCATGAGAGGATGAGAACAAACACACTCATGAGAGGATGGGAACAAACACACTCATGAGAGGATGGGAACAAACACACTCATGGTGATTTAAAAATGTTGAAAGAGAAATAAACTTTGTTAAGTTGTTATTTGGAGTAAGTCTTGGGTGACTGTTTCAATGTCAGGTTTTGTTGAGATTGAATTATAACTTCGGCTTGAGAAGTTAACTACCTGTTTCAATGTCAGGCTCTCGCATAACCTGAGCTAAAACCTATCCAATTCAGAGAAGGTGTAAAGGTTAATGAGTAAACTTCAAGTTACATTCATAATAAGAAGGCCATTGTGTTTGTCAGCTGACTGTTCAAAACATATTCCAGTTTGTGTTGTTGAGTTTAGTTGAGCTAACACGCTTTTACTGATGATATTTATTTCAAGTTTGTAGAAGGGAGATATTTGCGACATTTTAGAGGATATTATAGCAGGCGTAAACGAACTAAGTTTAAACTACGGAGTAACTATTCTGAAGAATTTTTCGAGCTATAATGGCTTACACTTTTCAAACTGATGGGGAACTACTGGTACAGGTTTGTTAGGGATCATTGAAGTTTGTTTTAAAAGACCAATAAACACGAGATTTGATCAGGATCTAGTTTTAATACAAATATTAATGCAGTGTAAGAGGGTCGGTCAGAAAAAAGGTTTACATGTCCTATTGATTGAGATGTAGCTGAAAGCTCAGATGTGGCCGCTCTACTCACTAGACTAGAGGATTCCAGGACTCAGGGATATGTAATTAGCATGATATGTGTGGCAAGAGATCGGGTATACAACTGGTGACATATACTTCCTTATACAGCGGGATTACTGTAACAGACATGGATGCGTTGCTACGAGGTAGCACGCCTGTTTTAACCGCTGGTGACTTCAAAGCAAAGCACCCTTCATGGGGCTTCAGGAGTATGGATGTTCGTGGTGGGTTGCTTCGTGACTTCATAGATCAACACGGTCACCCGGACACTTCCCCTACACTCCCCGCTGCCACCCAGACGTCCTTGACTTCACTCACACCAGAGGGATCAGACATGATTGGCTCTGTAGTCTCTAGCTGAGCTGGATTCAGATCACAGTTCCGTTCTTGTGAGCCTGGGACGCGCACTGTCCTTCATAGGACCCCTAAGGACGCCGTCAATCCCTAGAGGCTCAATTCTTACCGAGCGACGTGCACGTGGAATCATATGTGCGGTCTCTTACATACCCCTGGATGGACCCGAACCCACACACGTGACAGAAATGTCGCGGGCACTATAGACTCTCTAACCTGCTCTTGGAGGCGATAAACTTCCTCGTGGAGTTATTCAACGTCATCCTGATCTTGAGTCATTTCCCTTAGCTCTGGAAGCACGCAAAGTCCTCTGTTTCCAAAAAACCGGGCGGGGACCTGGCCCAACCTTTATTTTAACGACCGATCAGCTTGCTCGACTGCTCGGGAAAGGCTTTTACTGACAAGACTGATACGAAATATTCCCGAGGGTAGCGTGCTAGTGATGGACGAGCAGTTCGGATTTCGGGCTGGATGGGCAACATCTCACCAGCTGGTCCACTTTGTCGAGCAGGTCAAGAGGAACCTCAACATCAACAGGCTGACTAGTGACTAGTGCTCTCTTCCTTGACCTGACAAAAGCCTTATACCGTGTCTGGCATTGAGGACTCCCTTCCCTTCTACCAAGTTAAGGTTGCATAGTCTTATCTGTCCTATTTCACCTTCTCCACAACCTTTAATAACGTCACGTCCCAAGCCAGACGGGACCAGGCTGGAGTGTCTCAGACTTCCCTCGTGAGTCCACTACTCATCAGTCTGGGACGTGTTCCTAAAGCTTGGCGCAATGCGATAACCTGTATCTTCAAGTACTGTGGGTATTATGGTGTTACCTGTGGTGTCGGTAAACGATACAACTTGTTATGGTGCTTCTTTTCTGGGAACATTAGAGCATGTGACTCCAACAAATCCCCCGTTTACAAGACCGTTAAAACGTTGTTTGGTGCAACCAGCAAGATAAGAGCTGATAGCAATACACTTCAATCCACATGATCTAGATCTTCTAAAGTTGTATCTTAAGTGATTCTATCAGGTTAAACATATTGACACTATTAGGTTCAACAACCCACGTGTTAAGATAGTCAGGATCTGGATATAGCCAAGCCACCATTCATTGACACTATTAGGTTCAACAACCCACGTGTTAAGATAGTCAAGATCTGGATATAGCCAAGCCACCATTCATTGACACTATTAGGTTCAACAACCCACGTGTTAAGATAGTCAAGATCTGGATATAGCCAAGCCACCATTCATTGACACTATTAGGTTCAACAACCCACGTGTTAAGATAGTCAAGATCTGGATATAGCCAAGCCACCATTCATTGACACTATTAGGTTCAACAACCCACGTGTTAAGATAGTCAGGATCTGGATATAGGCAAGCCACCATTCATTGACTTTATCTAAACTTTCATCGCTTCTTTTTATTTATTACTCCTAGTACATGGATTGAGAAGGAGGAGGTTCATTTTATTGAAAGTGTACCCACATTAGCGCTATTCGCAACTTATAGGCTATTGGCTAATATATAGCTACAGATTGTGGAGAGTAAATGTTAAGGCGCTAAACAAATATTCACCTGGAGAAAACATGGAAAACGCTAATAATAGAATCAGCAATGCACCCAGTTAGTAATGAACCTTGGCCTGTTGGATACAGGTCAGGCGTTATAACCACAACATTCATCCTTCCAGGATCATTAGCCCTCTACAGGTACTATAGCAAGAACGTACTATTGTGACACCTATATACATAAATGTATGTTTACAATTATAGTAAACGAAAGATCACAGCTGTCTGACATGATTTGACTCAAGTGACCGCTGAAAAATACTTGGCGTATGAATGCATAGAACAACATAAATTTAAATATTGGATGAAAGCCAACAAATGATGGGGTGACTGTAGTACTAAACGTTTAAGCGTGTGCCTGCTTTGGGGATTTAGGGCACGCGAGACAAGGCCAGTGTTTGCTATTAAATCTGCTGGTCTCTGGGTCAATTCCCGAGTTGAGTACTTACCGTTCACAATTAGTTCGTCTCTATTTTCCCTAAGTGATCCACTGGCCTTCTATCACCTTCTCTGGGTCAATTCCCGAGTTGAGTACTTACCATTCACAATTAGTTCGTCTCTATTTTCCCTAAGTGATCCACTGGCCTTCTATCACCTTCTCTGGCTCAATTCCCGAGTTGAGTACTTACCATTCACAATTAGTTCGTCTCTATTTTCCCTAAGTGATCCACTGGCCTTCTATCACCTTCTCTGGCTCAATTCCCGAGTTGAGTACTTACCATTCACAATTAGTTCGTCTCTATTTTCCCTAAGTGATCCACTGGCCTTCTATCACCTCTCTCTGGCTCAATTCCCGAGTTGAGTACTTACTGTTCACAATTAGTTTCGTCTCTATTTTCCCTAAAAGATCATTTAACGTTTTGTGGTCTGCGTTTTATATACAAATGTTCAGTGTTAAACACTTTAACTTATTCTTGTATTTATTTCTGCTACATGTTAAGTTAGTGTGTAAGTCTTGTACTGGAACTGTAATGTAGTTTCAAAATGAATGCTTGGACTAATAGTAGTAGAAATAATTATTATAAGAATAAATTAATTATATAAATAATAAGCATATAATTAAAACAGTAGCTTATTTCATAGAAAAAACTCGGGCTCGTCAATTAAAAATTAAAATTGACAGAATTTGCCATAAACATTTTTACTGATATTTTCATTTTCGGAAAATTATTCCTTTACTTGTTTATTTAAAAAAAATAGATTTATATGAATAGTAAATTATAATTTAGCTGATACCAATATTTTAATGTTCACAATTTTTTTTTTGTAAATACAGGAGAAATAAAACCCAGACACTATAAATCTATTATATCTACGAGACGTTACCTATATACGATTTATGAGTAACAAATAAACTAATTAAACGGATCTTTAAAAAAGAGTAATTATGGTCATAAAGATTAATTAGTGTCATGTTCTAAGCCTACCATAAAGGTCGCGAAATCCCAAGTCAACAATAGGTCTTGGACATTCGAGTTTATCTTTGTAACATCTCTTTGTAGCCGGTTTGGTATCTTGCTAACAAATAACAGTTGAAACTTATTACTTGTCTCAAATAAACATTAGAAAGTTATTGTAGGATTGAAATTTACGAGCGTAATCATCCACAGCATCACGTAATACACAATTTCACAACTCAAAAGTTAACTATTTAATGTTAATGCCATTTTCAAGAACAATTTTTAAGGGAAATAAAACAGTTTAAGTTAAAATTTAATCTCATTAATCTATGACATAACGAAGAGTTAATTTTTGTTTAAAAATTAAATTAACATATTTTTGGGACTAGGGAATATTAAAAAAACAATAGTAATCAATCTTAAGTATACTTGGAGAGAAATACATTAATAAACAGTACGGGCTATCTACACGTTTGCATGAGTGAAGTAAACTTTTAGAGGAAATGTGCCCGCATTTGTGAGGAGGGAGATGAACGTGTTTTCTTTGTCCAACTCTATATTTTGTGTAAACAATAATATACAACGTTTCAGCGGTTGTTGCTGTCCAGAAGTTATCACAAATAAGCGACGTGTACTCCAGATGTATAACACTTTATATATTTATATATGTATTAAGACCCACTCTGGCAATAAACTGGACTGCCATGATAGTGAGATCATGGGTTGAATTCCAGTCGGGTGTAGTGAGGGTGGTATTCGTTAAATGTTTTTCAACTCTCCTTCCACGCAAAAGTGGGTACACTTAAATTTAAATTTCCTCATCACATTAGTATAATAACATATGCGTATAGCCCGAACGGTTAGCGAGAAGCGACAGGGAAAACAAGTAATAATTCAAATATACACCCTTCTCTGATATATTTATTTAGTGCTTGTGTTGTATTCATGCAGGCACACAAGCAACACACATGTTAACATTCACACACACACGCACACACACACACCTTTGTGGCCTGCTATTGTTTCCATATGATAGATCCTCTCTGAGGAAAAGCAAAGAGCAATGCAGTAGCAGAAGGCTATGTCACGAGTGAACTTCCCACGGTCCTTGGAACGTGTCCTGGTTAGAACACAACTATTTGTTGAAAGTTTCACTCCAAGACACACAGAAAGAACGAACTCTTAAATAGGAGCTGCTAAATATCGTCGTTATGATATCTTCTCGGTAGTTTCGAGTCTGGTAGTTACTTCATTGGTATTTTGAAAATTACACTTATTACTTACTATGGTAAAATGAATATTCCACGGCCCTGATCGGTGGGCCCAGACTGAATGTCTGGTGATGGGAAGGTTGGGGTTCGAGTCCTCACCGGCTGTTCTGAGGATATACCAATCTGATCCTGGACCGGTGATTTGTCCTCAGTTATCCCTAATGAACGTAACAATGTTAGCGTGGTGGTTTTGGGACAGGAAGTGCCTCTTAGTGGCGTTACTGGCGGAACCGGAAGTATTATTATTATTATTATTATTAGCACCGCGTCTTACTACCCGTTCGGGTTATACGCACTTATGCTAATGTGTAATGGTTGGGTGATTGTGAGATGAAATGGAGGACCTACAGTTTAACGTGGAATCCGAACCACGGTAGAGGCCTGGCATTCCTCACATTCACAAGTTGTGATTAATACACATCTTGTCAGAGGTGAAGGAAGGGTTTGGTAATCAGATAAATCTGTGCCGGGACCGAGGATTGAACCCCGGACTCTCAGCACAGAAGTCTGACACCTTACCCCTAGACCACCAGGTCACCCGAACCGGAAGTAAGTAGCTACGTTTTCCACCGGTAAGTATGCAACCCGGAACTATATTTTGCATCAATTTTCTTTCTCATGCATACGTAGTAGAGAGAAAGTCTTTTACAAATAGCTTCGGCTAAGAATTTATCTTAAATATAAATACAAATATATATAATATGTTCATTGGCTTTAAAGGACACTAAAAGGGAACAGTTTACTGGTACAGTCCTGTAAAATATATCTAGCTCTGGTAGCAATCTATAATCGGTCCCTGGAAATTACTTTACTAATATTCCATTTGACTATTGTTAAAAGATTCTCAACTTTTCAAACATATCCTCCGTAACATTACATTTTTTGGCTGAGAAAGAAATAACATTTTGATGACGTTCTCTGATGGGGTTGTCTCCAAGATATTTTACTTTTATGTACAGTCACCAAATAAGGAAATGACCTACATATCCATAGTATAACATTGTGTGCTATCCATATTTTATGTTCACTACTGTTCTTTGTAACGGAAGTAAACAAAATGTCCTTTAAAACCCATCGGTTGTTACTCAAGATCTGGAATAAAATCTTTACATGTTTTATGTATTATTCTTTATAACATTAGGTGGTAAAAAAATTGACCTACTAAGCCAAGAGGTGAATTTATTGATTGGGTGTGACAAATTTCTAGAACAAAAATGACATAACTGAAATTTCGAGCTGTTTTCAAAGTTTTTTTGCCTCTAAGATGTGATCCGTTTTATTTGTGAAAAGGACTGACTAAATATTGTAAAAACTCTTATAATTGAAAAGTTTGAGTTTGGTGGGATTGAATAAAAAACTTTGTTTTAATTTGGGGAGAACTGTTTCAATTGACTGTTTTAATTGGGGTCTGAAAACAATCGAGCCTTGGCCCTAATTATCAAGTGACGTTGTTCTAAGTTTCATAGGAATATAGAATTACACTTGTGGATGTAGGTTGTATAGGAATATAGAATTACACTTGTGACTGTAGGTCGTATAGGAATATAGAATTACACTTGTGACTGTAGGTCGTATAGGAATATAGAATTACACTTGTGACTGTAGGTCGTATAGGAATATAGAATTACACTTGTGACTGTAGGTTGTATAGGAATATAGAATTACACTTGTGACTGTAGGTCGTATAGGAATATAGAATTACACTTGTGGATGTAGGTCGTATAGGAATATAGAATTACACTTGTGACTGTAGGTCGTATAGGAATATAGAATTACACTTGTGACTGTAGGTCGTATAGGAATATAGAATTACACTTGTGACTGTAGGTTGTATAGGAATATAGAATTACACTTGTGACTGTAGGTCGTATAGGAATATAGAATTACACTTGTGACTGTAGGTCGTATAGGAATATAGAATTACACTTGTGACTGTAGGTTGTATAGGAATATAGAATTACACTTGTGACTGTAGGTCGTATAGGAATATAGAATTACACTTGTGACTGTAGGTTGTATAGGAATATAGAATTACACTTGTGACTGTAGGTCGTATAGGAATATAGAATTACACTTGTGGATGTAGGTTGTATAGGAATATAGAATTACACTTGTGGATGTAGGTTTTATAGGAACATAGAATTACACTTGTGGATGTAGGTTGAATAGGAATATAGAATTACACTTGTGACTGTAACTTGTATAGGAACATAGAATTACACTTGTGGATGTAGGTTGAATAGGAATATAGAATTACACTTGTGACTGTAACTTGTATAGGAACATAGAATTACACTTGTGAATGTAGGTTGTATAGGAATATAGAATTACACTTGTGACTGTAACTTGTATAGGAACATAGAATTACACTTGTGGATGTAGGTTGTATAAGAACATAGAATTACACTTGTGGCTGTAGGTTGTATAAGAACATAGAATTACACTTGTGGCTGTATAATAATATATAATCACTCTTGTGGCTGTAGGTTGTATAAGAACATAGAATTACACTTGTGGCTGTATAATAATATATAATCACTCTTGTGGCTGTAAGTTGTATAAGAACATAGAATTTAACTGGCTAACACGAATTCATTGTCTGTGCTATGAAGTTACATCTTCACATTATTAATTTTTTCCTTGCTGGTAAGAAGTTAGTAATATTTCAGTGTACGGTTGGCGCACCTGCACTACGTGTAATGTGTATAGTAATAGTTATAAGTAGGAACTAGTGGGGTGTATACTATATACTTACTACTCTTAGACTATGATGCCATTGTTTCTGAGCTGGACTCAATTGTGGTCATGACGTCACTTGCTCTACTGCACTGCTGCTAGACTGTGCATGTGTAAGCCACTCCCCCGGTCCTATTGTCTGTAGTCTAGGAGTAACAAGTCTATAGTGTAAACATTAGACCCTCTCCCGGGTTGTACTAGATTACGTCTTCATCTTATGACAGAGAGAGGACGCTGGGTCAAAGGTAGACACTAGCACCGTTGATTGGGGCGTGCTACTGACTCAAGATAATTAATTAACACCCCTTCATAAGTTTAGAGGTGGGGTGTTGGCATTCCTGGAGGCTGTTGTCCTTTGTTTATTTTCACAACAAAATTAATCCTGTGACGATAACAACAACTGACTATTTATCTAAGGAAGACTAGATCTAGTTTACCACATTTTCCCCATTTAATCTCAGAAATGTGGCAATTCTTCTAAAACGTGGTTGAAAATGAGCTCATGATATATTTTTAAATACACTTGATGATATTTTCAATGCACGTGAGAAATATTGGGGGATATTGAAGCCCCCCAGCCCTCACTGTCTCTGATTCCATAAACGTTGGTGCACTTTCTCTTTAAACTTCCTCTCTTCTCGTTAAGAAATAGAACCTTGTATCCCACACATCATTCTCAGTTTTCTGATGTCCACCTAAGTGACTCCTTAGTAGAGGCTGTACTTAAAGTAAAAATACTCTTTGTGTGATTACTAATTGAGTGAACAAATTCTTAATTAATATTAATTAAAATATTATTTTGCTACAATATTCTTGGACTTAATTATATATTTCTCCATATTCCCCCCCTACCCCGGGTTTCACTGTGGCGTCCCATTTGACTGCCACTGCCTTAGAGCAAGCTGTTAATTAACCGATTGTAAAATATACTAATTAAAAATTAAAATAATACCCATCTAATTTATAACTACGCCAGTTTTAATTAAATTATGTTATTTAATTATTTAGTATCTGTGGCTGTTTAGTAACTACGACATTATTTAACCCAGATGACGGAACACTTGAATGAAACACTTATTTAATCACATGCTTTGGTGGCCACATGGTCTAAGTCGTCACTGTAAAAGTCGACTAGACTGCCGATAGCGGGGAGATCAAGGTTCGAATCTCGGTTGAGTGTACGGGAGATAAGTTTTTCCAAAGTGTATTTTCGCCCTCCCTCCATGCAAATTCGGGCACACTTTCTTTAAATATAACTTTATTCGTTCCTAAACCGGGAGCGTAACTTCAATCTTTATTATTATTACTATGAGGTTTTATATGTGTTTTCTTAACACAAGTTATACTAGCGCTAACTTTACAAACTAACTTAACCTAATACACTAATTATCTGTATTTCCCATCATGCCTCACGTGCAGGAATGTTTGTATGGCTGATGAAAACCTGTATGAATATGACCCGATTAATAAATAATTTTCAGGTTCCAGCCGGGGATGGAATGAGGGTCTCCTAGACACGCATTCAATGGAGTTAGTAGTGGTCGGTAGTATTAGGAAGGATGTACTGTATCAGGAGGGATGTATCAGGAGAAATGTATCAGGAGGTAAGTATCAGGAGGGATGTATCATGTTGACAGATCATTGGGAGGCAAGTATCAGGAGGGATGTATCATGTTGACAGTTAAGTTTGAGCTGTACAGATGAACTATCTATAATCACGGATATTAAGATACTTTCAATTAACCGGGATATCAAATACAAAATTACTCTACAACCAGAAAACGTTTATTGTCTTAAAAACAACGAAATTGAGAAAGTTTAATGAATTTTTAATTTAAAAATAATTATTTTTCACTTTTATTGAATTTTTTAAACAGTGTTAAAACGGTTTCCCAATGTTTTCTGAAGTAAAATACAGAAAGGCCCACACCCTGATGCGACATCTGGTTATTACTGTATTACCTGTCTAAATTAGGGGTTACCCTGGGGATGAGAGCTGTATTACCTGTTTAAGTTAGGTGTTACCTGGGAGATGAGAGCTGTATTACCTGTCTAAATTAGGTGTTAACTGGGAGATGAGAGCTATATTACTTGTCTAAGTTAGGTGTTACCAAGGAGATGAGAGCTCTATTACCTGTCTAAGTTAGGTGTTACCCTGGAGATGAAAGCTGTATTACCTGTCTAAGTTAGGGGTTACCCTGGAGATGAGAGCTGTATTACCTGTCTAAGTTAGGGGTTACCTTGGAGATGAGAGCTGTATTACCTGTCTAAGTTAGGTGTTACCCTGGAGATGAGAGCTGTATTACCTGTCTAAGTTAGGTGTTACCTGGGAGATGAGAGCTATATTACTTGTCTAAGTTAGGTATTATCAGGAAGATCAAACAGGCTCATATTGGCGCCACCTACTTGAAGGTGAATTCCCACTCAATTATTTCTTACGAGAGTGGCAGATTATGAGATGTTGATAATTACCACCATCCTCAAATATTATGTTAACATATTGAGATTGTGACTGTGTGGGTTAAATGACGTCATTTGTTATTGGAAGGCCAGGTGGATCTTACGTTGACCTCCAAACTGCGACATTTTGGCTCAAACTTCGTTAAAAACCAGCCAATTTTATATTTACATAACTTGTTTTTTAAGGATAACGTTTTGATTGCAATACATACATGTTAATACCTCTCGCCCCTATTGAGGTGGGGACCTTATTTTAAATAACTACCCCTAATTTAAATAAGGCAGGTTTTCTGAACGTTGAGGGATGTGCCTGAGTGGCCCGGTGGCTGGTAACCTTAACCTCTTGTTGCCACCTGTTTCCCCGCCTGCTGCAAAGTTTGTTACAACCAATTACGAACATTCTCAGGACGATCAATCATCTTTGTGACGTCATAGAGTTCTAGAGATTCCGATAGCTCGATACAGTGTATCTGTTTCATTGAATCTTTGTTTGTTTGGGACGAATGAAACGTATGGAGGGCAAAACATTAATAATATTTATAATATAACACCTTTCATTGGATCGGTCATTTCAAAAAGGCAATATTACAAATTTTTAGCAAATTTTCTTTCAACTTCTGGAAAATATTATAGGCGGTATATATTCCAGTGGAGATTCTACTTTCACGAGTATTTTATTTATTATAACTCTGCACTTTCCTTTAAAAGAGGCCACAGGTAATTAGTCTAGACAATATCTAACCATCTTTACACAAGTGTGTATATTATTTAAATTTAATTAAAAAAAGACTCATTTACGGTTAGCAATGAATTCCATATTTAACTATCTCTATACTCGTAATACTCGTATAAGAACATTTTGAAGGCTTGGGTAAAAAATAAAATAAATTACCATACATTTATTTTAAAATGACTTTACATTGTTTTAGTTTATATTTTTATTTAGAAAAGCTTTAAATTTTTATCTGCAGATATCATATTTATTAATTAAAATAGATAAATGCCACCGTTCCAGCAGTGTACGTATGTTGGCGTTCGTGGCCCATTTGACTAGAAAAGGGTAGATTTTATATCTTGATTATTTTTTCTTTTGACATTAATTTCAATTTCCTCTGCTATTTCTTCCATAAATTTTCAAATTATACCTTTCCCCCTGTTTTCTCTTTGGTCCCGTTGGATTTTACTCACTTCATTCACGTTAGAGAGTATTTTTCTTAAGACGAGAATACGCTTGTGTCCGCCCTACCCCTGTTTGTCCTACTGACGCCACTGTATCTGATCAACTAACACGTCACAGCAGGTGTGACGTATGAACGTAGGAATGAAATCAACAGTCTAATCATTTTACTAAACATTATTTATAAACAAGACTAGCAGAAAAAACTACGTGGAGTTATTATTTATAAACATTGTAAGCAGTGGGATAGGGAGGATTTAGATTAAATGTATCCGCAGATGTGTGGAAACATATACTAAAAACACACCCTTAGCAAAACCAACCAGGGTTCGAAGCCCGGCCTCTCCATCACTGACAGACCATACCAGACGAGCTTGACACCGATGCAGTAAATATCACCCATGAAGGACAGAATGTCGTGTTTAATGGACTGAACTGAGGCCTAGCCTGATTTTAATACATCAGGGAGTTCAAGTACTTTTAGGGTGGTTTCATCCCCTAACTATAGCCTGTCAACTCCTACCCTGACAAGACAGAGAGCAGAGTAGTGTGATTTCAACCCCTAGCTACCTGCCAGTCAACCCCTAACTACATGCTAGTCAACCCCTAGCTACCTGCCAGTCAACCCCTAACTACATGCTAGTCAACCCCTAGCTACCTGCCAGTCAACCCCTAACTACCTGCAAGTCAACCCCTAGCTACCTGCCAGTCCACTTATCTCCCTGTTCCACGAGTTACTCCTAGGCTCCTGCCTGATTATAGTGTCCTGTTACTAACAAGTTTGACACAAACTGTTCTAACACATTATACCAGCCAACAGCCTTACCAAACAACGTGTGTTGCATAACAATTGAATAGAACCTTAATTTACCATGGAGGCATGAATTATACCATAAGAACAGGCTAAAAATTGATTAGCAGTTCATTAACTTAACGAAAATATACAATTATTTTATTTGATCAATCCCAATATTTGTTGAAAAATATTTGCCCATTTATTATAATTACAATATAGCGACCTATGGTTAAATCGATGCAAGAGTTCTTAACCCTGGTAGATTAAAGGCCGATGAATCGAGCATCCCTACTGCGTGACCACCGATACGTACATTATGTGTGTTCCCCATTATTTAATACGGTGTTAATCATAAGTCTGGATTTAACAATAACGACCCTAAAAATACGTCACATTTGGAGTCGTTATCCGAGTGAAACCATAATATACGTGGTCGTTAATCAGCGGGTATTAATGAATGAGGGTTTTATAACCAGGGTAACAAGAAACCAGGGACAGGGTGGTCCCTGGCTGGCCAGGAGCCAGGGCCATGTTGAGTCGCTACCCTCCAACTTGAATGTCCATAAAACATTGACGAGCTCTGTACAGAGCCAGACATAAAAACACATCACGCTTTTAATCAAGCCTGGCTTTCTACAAACTTAGAGATCATGTTTGTACCTTGAGAGACTAAGAGTTGTGTAACCTTCCTACAACATGTAACCTACATGTACACATATCAAGGGCCAGATGGCACCGTTCATTATAATGTACACGTAGGAATCACACCCTCTCAACTGTAATAATATAAACACTAACACTCTTACAATATAACTGATTGTAACACACCCTCTCAACTGTAATAGTATAAACTATAACACCCTTACAAGGTAAATGATTGTATCACACCCTCTCAACTGTAATAATATAAACTATAACACTCTTACAATATAACTGATTGTAACACACCCTCTCAACTGTAATAGTATAAACTATAACACTCTTACAATATAACTGATTGTAACACACCTTCTCAACTGTAATAGTATAAACTATAACACTTACAATATAACTGATTGTAACACACCCTCTCAACTGTAATAGTATAAAATATAACACTCTTACAATGTAACTGATTGTAACACACCCTCTCAACTGTAATAGTATAAAATATAACACTCTTACAATGTAACTGATTGTAACACACCTTCTCAACTGTAATATTATAAAATATAACACCCTTACAATGTAACTGATTGTAACACACCTTCTCAACTGTAATAGTATAAACTATAACACTCTTACAATGTAACTGATTGTAACACACCTTCTCAACTGTAATATTATAAAATATAACACTCTTACAATGTAACTGATTGTAACACACCTTCTCAACTGTAATAGTATAAACTATAACACTTACAATATAACTGATTGTAATACACCTTCTCAACTGTAATAGTATAAACTATAAACACTCTTACAATGTAACTGATTGTAACACACCTTCTCAACTGTAATAGTATAAACTATAACACCCTTACAATGTAACTGATTGTAACACACCTTCTCAACTGTAATATTATAAAATATAACACTCTTACAATGTAACTGATTGTAACACACCCTCTCAACTGTAATAGTATAAACTATAACACTCTTACAATGTAACTGATTGTAACACACCTTCTCAACTGTAATATTATAAAATATAACACTCTTACAATGTAACTGATTGTAACACACCTTCTCAACTGTAATAGTATAAACTATAACACTCTTACAATGTAACTGATTGTAACACACCTTCTCAACTGTAATAGTATAAACTATAACACTCTTACAATATAACTGATTGTAATACACCTTCTCAACTGTAATATTATAAAATATAACACCCTTACAATGTAACTGATTGTAACACACCTTCTCAACTGTAATAGTATAAACTATAACACTCTTACAATGTAACTGATTGTAACACACCTTCTCAACTGTAATATTATAAAATATAACACTCTTACAATGTAACTGATTGTAACACACCTTCTCAACTGTAATAGTATAAACTATAACACTCTTACAATGTAACTGATTGTAACACACCTTCTCAACTGTAATAGTATAAACTATAACACTCTTACAATATAACTGATTGTAATACACCTTCTCAACTGTAATAGTATAAACTATAACACTCTTACAATGTAACTGATTGTAACACACCTTCTCAACTGTAATAGTATAAACTATAACACTCTTACAATATAACTGATTGTAATACACCTTCTCAACTGTAATAGTATAAACTATAACACTCTTACAATGTAACTGATTGTAACACACCTTCTCAACTGTAATAGTATAAACTATAACACTCTTACAATGTAACTGATTGTAACACACCTTCTCAACTGTAATAGTATAAAATATAACACTCTTACAATATAACTGATTGTAAGACACCCTCTCAACTGTAATAGTATAAAATATAACACCCTTACAATGTAACTGATTGTAACACACCTTCTCAACTGTAATAGTATAAACTATAACACTCTTACAATGTAACTGATTGTAACACACCCTTTCAACTGTAGGCCTAATAGTATTTCTGTAAAGAGATACAGATTACACTAATAAAGTAGTCAACATAATTTTAAAATATAAAATATTAATATATTTGGGTTAAAATTATTCTTCAAACTTCATGCCATTTATATTAAGTGTTTTGAAGTATTTAACATATACTTTATCAACTGATTATATCAGTAGATGACTTACAAACTAACTTAACTTGAGAACAAACACAACCTCCTGTTAATCTGTCGTTAATATATTGATCAATGTAAGAGGGAAAAGTAGGCTGAGCCCCATCACAGCCAGTGCACACAGAGTAAAAAGATTTAGGTTCAGAAAATCATTTTCGTTTGGATTGTCAATTTCAAATACTAATAATTTAAAATTAATTTTACCACACAATATATCTGCTGAAATTTATCCTTAAACGGAAATGTTATAATATTATAATTAGGAAATAAAAACTATCTTGATTGATTAGCCCGTAGACAAGATTGGTGAGGAAAATGTCCAAATCAATAATTTTTTAATTTACAACAAATACTGTTTCCCACCTGGATCAGTTTTTCCACTACCGGCTGGCTAGGCCTGTCGTAACTTCATATGCCCTATGATATAACTTAAGACTAGGATAGGAACAACATCCAGTCCCCAGCCGTTAATTTATCATTGTGAAAGGGTAAACATACATTTCACCAATGATACATTTTTGACCATGTCGGGAATCGAACCCGGGACCTTAGCTAAGAAGACAGACATACTACCCACTGAGCTAAGGTATCGGATCCTTAATTAATAATTAATTAGTTTGATTTAATCCTTTCCCACATTGAATCACCCATTTTCAATGCACAATGGACAAGGATGTCATTCTAACAATTCGACAATAATTAACAATAGGCAGGTCAAGAGGGTTAAATAGTAAGTGAAAATATCCTCGTGGGTTCCCCTAAACAGTAGGGATGAAACACAAATTAAATATATACAAATATTTATTGTATTTTGGCTGAAAGGATGCATTTGTTTCTATGTAAAAACCCCCGGCTCTTAACTCACAATTAGCGATATTAGTGGGAAAGTCCGCCATTATATTATACTCATAATGATTGGCTCCACATAAACATTAATTTACACCCCAATTTGATCCAAACCATCATCTCAAGCACTAAGCGTCGACAACATTGATCACTCAGCCTCTGTTCATAATAAATTAATAATTAATGTATTAGCAGATCACCGAGATATTATTTTAGTTACATATCTCAGTAGTGGGATGCACAGGGTGGTGGAATTATGGTACAAGATGTATCCAGATCTTACAGTTGGCAACACTGCGAGGAGAAGTGTGGGGGGAAAATGAACATAGATTCAACATGATCGTGAATTTAACTCCTCACGACTAAGAAAAAATAACTCAAAAAACGGCTCCTGGAGGATTTGGGTGAAAAGGTAGGAAGGGTCCTTACAAATGGTTTGTGTAAAAGTGTTCCGGGAAATTTGTTTATATGGCCATACGGCCCGCAAACAGAATTAACTACCGACCATATTATTATTATTGTTATTTTATATGTATTGACAATATTATCAAGAGCGACAACTGCAGAGCACATGACCTGACGTATGAAAGTAGATCTAGGAACTGTCTCTAGCTGTCAGACATGTCCATTCACAAGATAATCGGGATGTACAAAATGTAGCCTTGGGTGCTCTGCAGGGTGACTGAATATTATTTTAAAAATAATGTTTTCCAACCTTTGGTTTTGCTCGGACAAATGAAATGAATGCTAACACCCCCGAGGATTACCGACAATTTTGTTTTCATAGGCGAGCTTTGATAACATCTGATGTATTAATACAGTTAAACAAATGAACACCCAGACAGGACGTCTGTCAAAGTGTGTGCGAAGCAGATCCGTCAATCTCCCGAGTCGTGAGAATTAAACCATATGAGTCGATATATGGGAAATATCCACGTGTTTGGATTTTAAATAATTAATCGCCAAAAACGTCTCGTTTCTAGTTTTGTACCAAGTTGGACAATTCCTCCAACTCTGGTTTTATTCACCTTCAATCTCATGTTTATTTCCAGAGCTAAACCCCAACTGTAAAGGTTTATTTGAGGCCACCCCCCTCTTACCCCCCGCTCGGGTTGTTTGTGATCCAAGCTCTCAGCTCTAAATGAAATGCTCCCTGGGGGTTATACAACACGACTGTCACTGTGTGTGTGTAACTATCGCTGGAGGGATCAGTGTGTTGCGGGCAGGGGCAGACTATGGACTTCATGGCCCAGGTTCCAATCTGGTCGGCTGTATCGTTATTTAGGTACAAGGACACCAAGGATTGAAAGCGGTATGCGACTAATTATGTCATAAGCGTAGTGGACTTTGAACAGGACTTTTTCTCTTCATTTACAAAGTCCTGTTTAAAGTCCACTATAATGATGACAGATATTCAACAACTGATTACATTAACAAGTGTAGGAAGTTAAAGTGAATGTGTCTGCTAAAGTACTATTTTAATTATTTTTGAATGTACAGTTTTTTATCATAAAAAGTGTAAACATAAGGGCATTAACTCGGTTTCCACCCCAAATTGTTTCTCACTCCACCTCCAGGAAAAACAGTTCCTATAAATTCTACCTTACTCAGTCCTGGCCCATTGCATACAGATGCATTGTAGTTCCAGGAGCTAATAGCCTCTAGCTGAAGTCAAATTCTTATTTAGCTATTATAATAGTTATATAGCGCTCTATGACAGTTTCCTATCCAACCTCCAGAAACAATGGAGTTACTAAGCTCTCAATATGTTCCTATCTAGCCCTCCAGAAACAATGGAGTTACTAAGCTCTCAATATGTTCCTATCTAGCCCTCCAGAAACAATGGAGTTACTAAGCTCTCAATATGTTCCTATCTAGCCCTCCAGAAACAATGGAGTTACCAAGCTCTCAATATGTTCTTATCAAGCCCTCCAGAATTACCAAGCTCTCAAAATGTTCCTATCTAGCCCTCCAGAAACAATGGAGTTACTAAGCTCTCAATATGTTCCTATCTAGCCCTCCAGAAACAATGGAGTTACCAAGCTCTCAATATGTTCTTATCAAGCCCTCCAGAATTACCAAGCTCTCAATATGTTCTACCTAGCCTCCAGAAACAATGGAGTTACCAAGCTCTCAATATGTTCCTACCTAGCCTCCAGAAACAATGGAGTTACCAAGCTCTCAATGTTTCCTGACGTGTCGGGATCAGAACCAACCTTCATGACCTCCTACCTGCCATGGAGAGGCTGCTATTACAGCGTACGGGAATGGCTGGCAGTTATTTAATTATTGACTCCCGGAAGGTCATGAACTACTACCATTCAGATCGGAGCCCACTACTCAATCGTTCAATGAGGAATATTTAATCAAGTAGAGGCCGTTATATAGACTTTGGTTGTTATTATATTTACCGGGGCGCACCTAATCTATTTAATGGCCTAACTCTGGCATATGTTAATTGTGTGACTCGGGAAATGACTCATTTTACACAGCTCAAGTACAGGGATCGGTAACATAAAGGTTTTCCTTTGACTTGCACTAGATTTCCTTCTCGGCCACACCTATCTGGGTCTGGACTTGGACCCAAGCCATATATGGTGATATCAGCCCTACTCTTGTCGGGACCTGAGCAAGGAAGGACATGTCGGACAAAGTGTGTGCATTAAAAAGCTCCGAATTAGTTTTAGCGCGACAACCTGCAGCAAACGCTGTTACGATCCACGCGTTTAAAATAAAACGATAGATGTCCTGACGCTTAGACCGCATGACCACCGGTACGGGTTATACGCAATAAAAGGAACCCTCAAACCAGACTAGACGTTACTGACTACTCTTTCTGTGTGACCACCTGTGTGAGGCAAACAAATTTTTTTTTTTTTACTCGCACTATATTATAAGCTATACTCTGAAAAAGAGGGGGGAGGTGGGTGGTGACAGGTCCCAGAATCCCTCTCGATTACGTCACATCTCTGTCAGGATAGGAAGGGGGGAGGTGGGTGGTGACAGGTCCCAGAATCCCTCACGATTACGTCACATCTCTGTCAGGATAGGAAGGGGGGGGGTGGGGACTGAGTAAACATCACAGCAGCTATTTGAACGAAGGGAAGTAATTTGATTGTTTTAACTTAGTGGCTGAGTCACTTGGATGACCAGAAACCACTCTGTCTGTCTGTCTGTCTGTCCTCCCTCTCTCGCATCCATAGTAGAAAACAAACACGAATCAACCCTAACAACGTGAGATGAGATGTAAACACGGTTAAAAGAAACACATATCAACTGTAACAACGTGAGATGAGATGTAAACACGGTTAAAAGAAACACATATCAACTGTAACAACGTGAGATGAGATGTAAACACGGTTAAAAGAAACACATATCAACTGTAACAACGTGAGATGAGATGTAAACACGGTTAAAAGAAACACATATCAACTGTAACAACGTGAGAGGAGATGTAAACATGGTTAAAAGACACACATATCAACTGTAACAACGTGAGAGGAGATGTAAACACGGTTAAAAGAAACACATATCAACTGTAACAACGTGAGATGAGATGTAAACACGGTTAAAAGAAACACATATCAACTGTAACAACGTGAGATGAGATGTAAACACGGTTAAAAGAAACACATAGCTAAAAACAAATGATTGGTTGTGAAAGTGTTGAGTGACAAAAGTAACAACTCAACACATAGGCTTGCAGATCATATAGTTTGGCGTATGAATACATGAGAGAAAAAATAATGACTTTTATTTATCTGGCAAAGTTAAGGCCTTAGCCTTCTATTCCACTTTACCAGAGTTTGAATACTACTCATATTATTACATTTATTGGAATACAAACACGTTTTAATAGTAATAGTAATAATAATAATAAAACCGAAAGTAAAAGTGAGATAAGTATAAAAGTCATTCACTCATTCACTCGCTCACTCAACTCAAGATGGTCAAGCACTCAGTTTAGCTTATCTAACAAGACAAGGGTTTCAAATACCGAGTAGCTCAGTCAGCAAGTAGAGCTGGTCAGGGTTTCACATCCCTCTTCAAGTGTAATTTGATGACATCTCAACACAAATGGTACCTTCTTCGGTGGCCACATGGACTCAGGTGTCGCTCTCGCAATAGACCAGATTGCTGATGGCAGGAACATTGGGAGTTGAAGCTAGGCCACGTGAACTAAAGGTGATTTTCTAAACAAATTGTTTTCCACTTTTCCTCACGAAAATGCAAGTACATTTTCTCTAAATTCAACTGTACTAATTGCTAGCACATTAGCGTAATTAGTACATAGGATATATGCACAGCCCGAACCAGTAGTAAGTCCCGGTGATGTATAAACTCCAAGCAAAATACTGAACTGGTTGTGGTTGTTGGTGCATTTCCTCAAGATTAGACCTATCTTGTAATTCAAGGCCTACGTTAATTTCAACACAACCAAGGAAACTAAATGTTCTCTAAATCCATCATTCTTGAAACGAAATGTGCCAAGTTACTGGGCTTGCCAAAGGAATTTATATGAAACAATTACGTCGTGGTCGGCACAACATCCTTCTTCTTTAATAAGGAGGAGCTCACCCCTCACCCCTCACCACCCCCTCGTGGATCTCAAAACAATCCAAACTGTCAGACAAAGGCGAGACGTGGAAAAAACACTCGGTTCTAGTTTCAGATTGAAAGTCTAATAGTTGTATTTATTAATTTGTGATACCCCGAGAAATAACAAGAACTACTCATTATCTAGATGTACTAATTGGACAACTTGTAACGCTCTATTTCTTGTGCCCCCTGGTTGGAAGCCAAACTGAAGTGTTTTTCTTCCTCCTCCAAACGTCTTCTCGTCAGAAATTAGAAAGTAACGTTACATTTCTCTGGTTCTCTGTCCATGTCTGCTCGTTGTCCGCCATAGGACGTGTAACCGTAGTTTGACACGAGTTGATATATTTTATAATGCTAACACAGCTCTATAAATTAGGGTTGGTTCATTCAAATGGAATTACACTCGATTATACAGAAACTATCACAGTCGGAAATAACATGTTTTTAATACGCGCCAGCTCTAAAGTCTGGAATTTGGATGTTAGCGCGCCGCGGACCTTAGCTACAGCGGGGTTGCAGGCTAAGACGTTGGAAGAGTCCTTTACCTTGTATAAAGTGGGACAAGAAGGCTTCTAGAATCTTCCAATTTCATGAGAGCCCATCATTTATTCGTAAGCTTTTAGAAACGAGAGAGAGAAAAACAACTGCTGGAGAGAGAAGATTTTATAACAAATATGGATACACTAAGTTTAACATTATAAAATTAACTTGAAATATATTTAGGGCGGGAAATTTTGATTTGTAATATTACGAAAGGGAAAATCTATATCATTACACCGTCCGGACATATTTACACGAATGGGGTAGAACTTAGAGGAAATATTTTGGAATCCGCGTGGAGGGAGAGCGGGAAAAGATTTTGGACAAAACATCCTCAGTGCGACCGACTTAGACCACACAGACTAGATCAGGCTGACGCCTTAGCCAACATGTACACTGTCACGTGGATTTTAAAATTAAGAACTAAGATCTACGTTCAAATAAAACAAAGTGTAATTAACTTAAATATTAATGTGAGTTAAATAAACACTTCATTTTTCCTAAGCCTGCTTCGGTGGTCAAATAGTCCAGGGTATGACTCTAGTGTTACATTGGACAACCAATAATGAGGAAATCGGGGTTCAAATCCCAGTTAAATCTCCTGAGTTGTTTTTTATAAATTGTTTTACATGCTCTATTCACGTAAATGAGGGTTCACTTCCTCTAAATTCAACCTTACTCACCCTCAACTCGTTAGTGTAATTAGCTTAAATGCGTACAACACGGACGGGTAGTAAGACGTGGAGATATACATATATTTTATTATGAGGAAAAATTTGTTATTTTAATACAATTTTAAGATAATGTGAACAAAATAAACTTTTCGGTAATCAGATTCATATATATAAAGTATTGTAATCGTGAACACTTTCTACCTCGAGATTGTGATAAACACTTTATATCTATCTATCTATCTATCTATCTATCTATCTATCTATCTATCTATCTATCTATCTATCTATCTATCTATCTATCTATCTATCTATCTATCTATCTATCTATCTATCTATCTATCTATCTATCTATCTATTATCTGTCCATACTATCTATTTCTCTCTGTCATGTCTTCTGCCCTGATCTTCTATCTAATCTACTATGATATTTCTTAAACATATCTATCATATTTACATGTATCTACGATTCTACTACTCAAATTATGTGTATCTTACTAGATACACTTCTATCTATCTATCTATCTATCTATCTATCTATCTATCTATCTATCTATCTATCTATCTATCTATCTATCTATCTATCTATCTATCTATCTATCTATCTATCTATCTATCTATCTATCTATCTATCTATCTATCTATCTATCTATCTATCTATCTATCTATCTATCTATATATCTGTCCCCATATCTATCTAATTGTCCCCCTGCCTGTCCCCATGTCTGTCTGCCCCTGGGACTTCAGTCTAAACGGTAAGATGATATTTCTTAAAACATGATATTCATATGTTACATGGTAATACCCGATTCTAGCACTCAAATTATGTGTAACTTACAGAGAACCTATTTTTGACACTTCAAAACTATTTGTTGGATATAATTCTAATAATTTGGTTCGAAATGTTGGTTCTCTAGACCTGTAATCAGTCTCCCTGACCACTCAGCTAAGAATATTGTTTGTTATACAGTGAGTATCTTATTTCTGTAATATTTTCATTGATCGACAAATTGTGTTTGTTTTATATAAAGGTTTTTTAATCGTATTTTGTGATGGAATTTGTTCCCCGCTAAGAAAGCTCCTGATTGCGAGCTATATTTAAACAAGTTTCAATCAAGTGGAGTTTCCTTAGCTCTATTTGATTCAATCAAGTGAGGTTTTAATATTGAAGTATATCCGGTGTGTGCATGCAAATAAGTTCAATCTCTTACAAGTACTGAACAAATAATACCCCGTCATATTGATGAAATGATAATTTACTTGGGCCCACGGGAGAGGGAAATGATTGATTCTTCAAGGTAGCTCCCAGTAATTTTAATTCAACCCCCTCCACATTTCCGTTCCACACGAACCAGTTTTAACCATTACTAGGGCGGTGCAAGAAGCCAAACAAGCTGTTGTTTAGATTCTAATTTGAAACAAGATTGGTTCAGAGTTCAAAAACTCAACCATAATTTTACCAATAATGTCAATATAATTTAATCAATTTTTAGCTGCTGCCTTTTTTTACCTCACGCATAAATATATTTTGCGATAGGGGATTACGGGGGGTGAGGGGGTACAGGAGTAGGGTAGGATCCTGGAAAGGAGTTTTTAAACATTAAACCCCTTTTTAAGTAATTTACATTTTTTAAAAGCATAGTTGGTTTTTTTGATACTATGAATGGATTGTATGCTAAGCAATGTGTGTTTTAATATTACCCCCCTCCCTTGAAGCTCCCTCACCCCCTCGTTACGGCCTTAACTCAGAGAACTTGATAGATAGCCCCGCTAAAAGCTCCACTTCCACCGGGCAACAGCTCGTATATGGTAATCGTGTGAATGTGATTTATTCAACTGAGACTTGAGAACATGGAGACAGCTATCAGCACCTTCACCGTGGTTTCTAACACTATTTCTATGGCTCTTCACTCTATAGTGTGATACTCCAGACTTGAGAACATGGAGACAGCTATCAGCACCTTCACCGTGGTTTCTAGCACTATTTCTATGGCTCTTCACTCTATAGTGTGATACTCCAGACTTGAGAACATGGAGGAAGCTATCAGCACCTTCACCGTGGTTTCTAGCACTATTTCTATGGCTCTTCACTCTATAGTGTGATCCTCCAGACTTGAGAACATGGAGGAAGCTATCAGCACCTTCACCGTGGTTTCTAACACTATTTCTATGTTCTTCAATCTATAGTGTGATACTCCAGACTTGAGAACATGGAGGAAGCTATCAGCACCTTCACCGTGGTTTCTAACACTATTTCTATGTTCTTCACTCTATAGTGTGATACTCCAGACTTGAGAACCTAGAGGAAGCTATCAGCACCTTCACCGTGGTTTCTAGCACTATTTCTATGGCTCTTCACTCTATAGTGTGATACTCCAGACTTGAGAACATGGAGGAAGCTATCAGCACCTTCACCGTGGTTTCTAACACTATTTCTATGGCTCTTCACTCTATAGTGTGATACTCCATTTTGCGTCTAAAGGAGCATAAAGGAAACGCCCAATACAAAGGAAATCCACCCGCCGCCATTTTAAACAGTTACATAAGACCCAAAGATCTTTATTAACCGTGTTAAAGTCCGGTTAACTGACAACACCGTCCACTGAAGCTGACGGCGCGGTATTGACTAGAGAAGGTAAGTTTCTAGAAAGAACCGCGATAATATTCGCTGAGACAGAAACAATGTTGGCTCAAGTTAGGATACACGAACTGTAGCATTTATTGTAAGGCCACGAGTTCTAATCGGGAAAGGAACAATGACCTGGGTCGAGTCCGGGAAGGATCAAAATATTAAACACAGTAAAAATATTTATTTGAATAAGGTGTGAGCCTTTTTTTGTTTAGGAAGTCAGTTACAACAATTATACAGAAGGAATTCCTAATGAATCATGTCACCGATTGAATATAAAAAATGTATACTTTTTGTTCCTAACAAATATTATCAATGAATATATTTTCATATCAATAACTGATTTAAACATAATTGAGTTTGAGTGGAATATCTGCAAAATGAGTCACTAGGACTGCTACGCTGAGGGCAAGACTTTGACTCCTAACCAAGGGCTATTTAGGAATATGCGTATATTTACACTAAATGGGTGGTAAGACGCGGTGCTAAAATAGGTTGGAATGAGGAGGGTAGGATTTAGAGGAACTGTATTCATATTTGCGTGAAGGGAGAACATTGTTACAATCGGTGTGTTTAAAACAAGTCATCAACATCAACATCAACATCAACATCAACGATTTAATATGAAGAGAAGGGGAGCCTAGGAGGAATTAACCCCGAAATAGTGTGGAGAGAGTATTAGAAAACCACAGTACAAATCACATGTGGGAAACCACTCTGAATACTCAACTGGAATTTGAACCTCGACCTCAGCATCAACGTTTACCAAGATCAATCCGAGACAAACGACCTAAACACCATCACTGTGGGCTTAAATAATACAAGACTTACAAACTAACTTAACCCAGGACCAACCCGCATCGGTGAGTTCGTCTATTTTGGTTCATTGATGATGTGGAGGTCGGAGTTCGAAAACCAGCTGAGTATCTATAAATGGTTTCCCACTCTCCTTCCAATCAAATTAAGATTAACTCACCACAAACTCTATCTTACTAATTAGTGTAATTAAATGTTGCCGACCCGGATGGGTAGTAAGATTCGTTGGGAGAAAGTTGGATGAAGGAGTAATCTTCGGCTTGGCATGTCCTGGGATCAAACAAGTGTCTCTTGGAGCCCCTCCCCGCAATAACCTGGGTCTTCTTGGCTCGTGTGATTACAGGCCGGGTGCGCATGCGCGATAGCTGAGCTGGATCAGACGTGCTTGCTCTTGTTGGTACTGTCCTCCAGGGATTACTCCTCCCTCCTCGCTTAGTCCGTCACGGGAGCAATCTAGGATTTATCAGCGCGAGACATCCTTCTTTCTCTGAGCGGACAAAGGATCCGCAGCCGTGGTCATGCGGTTCAAGTTGTCAGTGTCTGGACATGTCATTTAGTTTCAGCTACCTCACACCTGCATTGTGTGTGTCCCTGACAGTAGCGCTGCATGGTGGGGATGTATTATAACTATTTCTGTCACCTTAAAACATGCTTGAGGAACAATCTGTCTCAGATATAATCAATCACGACCCTTTTCAGTGGCCGAACGGTCTAAGGCGTCACTCTCGTGTCAGACTGGCATGCTGATGATGGGGAGATCAGGGTTCGAGTCCCAGTATGGTCTACTGTGGGAGGTTTTCCTAAATGGTTTACCACTCTCCTTCCACGCGAATGCGGGTAACTTACCTCTAAAATGCTTATTTACTCATCCCTACCCTAGTAGAATAAATTATCATATAACCTGATCAGGTAGTGTGACGCAGTGAATAAACAGTCACGTGATTGTCCCACACACATGAACATGTTTTGGACAATTTCAGAATGTCATGTTGTTCATCAAGTTCACATATTATGTAGTTAATGAAAGAAGTAAAGTTGTTTGAGGAAGACAATGGTCACTTAAATTAAGTGTTAATTAATTTGTCAGAAGGCCTGTACCAAAACATTTTTCAAATACTCAACAAATTATTGATCAACATGTTAAACCTATATAAATCCTGGGGGATTTTAATGTTCAACTAACAGAGTATTTACTGGGCAATGTTATATGGGGCTCCATTACAAGCAGTGATCAGTAAGAGGCGAATTAATAATAATATTAATAATATGTATGTCCCCTGCACCCACAAATTTGAAAATTCAGGTCCATCCATTCGTGAAATTATTTGGGTTTTTCTGAATCCTTAATATTTTTAGAATCTAGTAGAAAGTTCAAACATTCCAATAAGACAACATTTAGTTTTTCCATAGCTAGGAGACATAATTTTACACTAAATGGATATATCTACAATACTATATTTGGATTAATTTTTCTTTGAACAACTACTACGCACTATTGGAAATCACACCCCAGATTAAATTTTGTAACAAAATTATAAAAGCCACTTTAGATAAAACATTAAATAAAAAAGTTTACTACTCTACAACCCTTACATTAATCATTTTTATAAAAACTTACATCCCCACACAAAATGTAAATCACTCCCCATATACCGAGTTTGAACCAAACAGCTTGGGCCATTTTTGAAACATTTTACAATTTTCGAAATTCAGTTATAGGCCAGTAGACAAGTCCATTATTATAGTTCCGGACAAGCTGAAATTAATTTTAATCTGTTTGAGTGGGTGTCAGAAAACACATGATAATTTTGCACCCCCTGACAGACCCGAATTTGGCCACCACCTTGAAAAAAAGGCCAAATAAATTACATATGTTTTAATATTCCTAAATATCTCGATTGATTTCAACTTTAGAGCAAATTATAAAGTCACCGAAATTAAAGATGAGTAAATTATCTACAAAAGGCGTTATATTTTTTTGTCGTACGACCGCCTGTTTCGGAGCTAGACTCTTAGAAATATGCGCTTTTTGGGGGTGGGGGGAGAGTTTGCTACATTTTTAAAGGCAGTTTTAAACTACCTAATGTGTTTATTTTTGCTACTTTATACAATTTTTATTAATGCCTTGTAACCTCCACTATCCTCACCCAGAAATAACAGCCAGGGATGGTAACAAGAGAGTTATTTTATTCAAGTAACAAACATATACAGCTCGATGAGACGAGTGAGACAGCTCAAAGCGTTAGGCTCTCAAAATCAGTATGAAATGAACATGCTTTACTTGTCACACACATGTTTTATGAACCATAGAAGCTAATTAAAGTCAAAAACGACATTATAAAATATGAGAAAAGTAATGAAAGGTAAGTTCCAACGTGACATGTTGGTAGGACTGTCTCGCACTAGTCATAGCTACAGATGATCAACATTTGATACTTGCAAGACACCTACTCTCGCCCATAAATGGTGGCTCAAAACACATGATATAATATATCTTAAATTGATCTTTATAAAAAACGTTGTTTGATATCCTTAGTCCTGTCATAATTGTAATTTACAGGTAAATCAAAGTTCCTAGGCATGAATAACTAATCAGGGGTACAATCTAATAAATAAAAAATAATTATCTAATTGCCCTTATCGGCAGCTCTCAATTAGTTGAAATAATAATGATATGGCTCCATTAAATAATCGCCTTCCCAACTGAACAGTACTATATTTGAAATCATCCGCCGAAACATCAAACTTTAATTTTGATAACGACGCCGCCAAGCGACTTGCTTAAACATTTAATTATTAAGGCGAAGTCTACAGTACAATCTCGCCGAGTTGCAGCCCCATCATGAACTAACAAACAATAAACTTTAAATATTATCATCAATATTAAATAAACTCCCAATAAATAAACGAGATGATATTAATCCTACGAAATATTAAAATAAGTAAAGTAGACGAACGACGCTATCAGCTAATAACAGTCCCAAATGGCAGGTACCCAAAGGGTAAAAAAACATCCGCTGGGTGGATAAGCTGAAATTTCAAGTAAAAACACAGGGACCAAATGTCCCCCAAAGAGACCATAATGCAAAGATAGAACATACGGTTTGAACTATCCATGCAAAGATTTTGAATATTTCCACGGCTTTAAGAGCCCAAATATTCTAAGTATATCAGGTGTGAATTCCATGTTAATAATCAATAAGTTTAAATTTTAAAAGTTCAGAAACGATAATTTTGAATAAGTAAAAAAAAATTAATTCCAAAGGTAATTTAGAATACTCTAACGTTACTCAGCTTATGACAACGTCTCTCACCTTGAAGCCAGTATGTAATATGTGACTACATTACAGAATCCTACCATTATATATCCTATGAATCTACAACGTGTTCTCAAGGCGTGGAAACAATAGGAGGAAGAGAGGGATAAAGGGTAGCATGCGTCTAGAACATACTGGGACATACCACACCTCTCCAGGCGCGTGTGTAAAGAACAGTTCTATGAATTGGCCAAACACAGCCGATAGAGTGCAGCGCACTTGTGTATATCGTTCTTCTGTATTATTTGGGTGCGGCTCGTACTCACGACGGGAATGAACCCCGGGCCTCAATTCAGTCAAGTATGAGACATGCCGCGATGTGTTGTAGATTGGCGGTCTTACTGAGACGAGTCAACTCGGGCCAGGTGGTGAGTGAAATATCCTCTTATTGATTACTTATTGTAACAAGGTTACAGACTTTCAATAAACATTAGGTTTACTGTTTCCACACCACCTAGTGGTAGAGTAGTTGTTGTGGTTTATTTACGTTATATACCCAAGACGTCTATTCCCCCCAAATTGATTTTACGTTTCTTTAGAAGTTGTGTAGCATTTGGCTACAAGAGTAGAAGAGTCATGTCATAAAAGTATACAACTTACCCGGTTTCACCATCCCAGCTTAGATGCACTACAAGTCGGAGATAAACAATAACACGTGCAAGCTTAGCCAAGACGCGATAAAGACTGACCGCCCACCTACAAGTTTTGAACGGCGCCCACTGGCTGCGTAGTGAAAGTGTTCCAAAGATCGTAATTGTGAAGATATGCTGTTCTACCTTATTCTAGAAAGGTACAGTTCCATGGAGAATAAAGTGGAAGCAATTGTGGTCATGCGCATCCCTTCCTTGGTGATCCATAGGTCTTCCCTCTCCTAATATCCCGTTCTCCAATGTTCTCTGGGGTTTTCTTGTGTATATATAAAGGTAACGGGGCAACTTGTCATTCTTGGTCACTCACTCTTGGTAATGGCTTAATTGAGGGAATAAGAAGCTGAGGCTTCGTGTTGATAAAATGTAAGAACAAATTAAATTTTGGCTTAATATTAATTTTATATAAACATGCTTTGTTTTTAACTTTTCAAAATTCTCGTTTCGGCCATATTTAAAATAGGTAAATTATTTGTCATGTAAATCTTATGTCGATGTAAATTTTTGTCAAGGATAAAAAAAATCAAACTACAGGTGAAAATCGATAGTTAGATTTTTGTGTAAAAATCGATACTTAGATTTTGTGGAAATATCGATACTTAGATGTTTGTGGGAATATCGTTATTTAGAGTTTTGTAAATGTTTATACGTTAATGAAGGACGTTATGGACTCATTTGATAAATTGTTAAGAGAGATATAATTTTTGTAATTGTCTTTTTGGAGAGATTATGTAAAATTGTAATGTGGTCAGTGCAGAAAGAAATAGTATTGTTAGTATTAAATTTTGCTCATGTTATGGTTTTGAGCTTGAAGCCGTATTTAAATTTAAAATTGTTCTTTAATTCAAGCATTCATTTCATAATGGATATAGTTGTGTTATAAATCTACGGCTATCAGAATAATTTCATTAGCTTCTCTATTTGTCGTCTCATGCATATTTATATTTTTATACTCAATTAAATATATTTATAAATAAATATAAACAAAATATCTTCAAGTTTTCTTTAAATTGTCATGATACCACCCTTAGGTTATGTTTATGTATTTACCTATTTTTTGCTTTTGAACATATATATATCTATATATTAGAGTTACCTTGAGGAAGGCCGTCTATTTATTATTCCCGCAACTGGTGTGAGTTGCGCGCTCTGAGTTTCGAATGTTCGTCCTCAGATATTCAAAGTCAGAACTCCAACCACTCACTCCTATTGCTATCTTTTCTGCCCCTTTTTTACTTTCTCTCTATCTTACAGGTAGAGAAAGTATGGTGATCGTCAAAAAAATCGAACTCGAGATTTTGATAAATTTTGACGTTTCATGACTTCCTGAATCCGAAAAAGTGGTTTTTGAATTTCCGTCTGTCTGTCTGTCTGTCTGTCTGTCTGTACCTCCAACTAGAGCCTAAACTATTTTACCGATTGAGCTGAAACTTGATATCTAGGGTTTTCATAGGGTTGCCCCGAGGGGTTTTTGGAATTGGATATCTACCCCTTAAATTAAGGGCAGTTTACTGAAGGGAAAAAAGAGAAAAAGTCGATTTTCTCAAAATCGGCTCTAACGATTTTGATTAAATTTCATTTATGAACATTAATAAATATTCCAAACAAAATGGCTACTCTCAATATTTCGGCAAAATGGCTTTAAGGGCTCCGGTCTGATGCGTAAATTAACATTTTTTATAATAGCTCCGAAACTATTTGAGATATGAAATTACTTATCATTACAAATATGTATATATATTTACAATACAAATATTTTATTCGAAACATATTTTTATAAAATAAATAATTTTCAATCTATACTCAATTATATATATATTTTTAGCTTTTTGGACATTAAAGCTTAAGTATTGCGATCGTAAAAAAAAACTAACCTGAACTGTTGATGGATGTCGACGTCTCATGACCCCCCGAACCCTAAAAAATAGTCTTTGCAATGCCGTCTGTCTGTGTGTCTATAAAAACTTAAAATTAAGGGTAGTTTACTGAAGGGCGAAAAGAGAAAAATTTGGTTTTCTCAAAATCTGCTCAAACGAATTTGATTAAAATTCGTATCTAGGCATTGATTAAGATTATAAATAAACTGGCTATTTTCATTTTCCTATGAAAATTATTTTTAGGGTACATTACAGAAGCGTTAATTTACGTATCTCCACAACTATTGGAGAAACTAAACAACTTATCATTGCAAAATTGTAGGACTATTAGAAATAAAAAACTTTTATTTGACATATATTTTTATAAAAGCAGCAGTTTCTGAGATATTTGCAAATATATTAATACAATTTTGTGAGCTTTAGTTGTAAACATATACTACTTAAGTCTTAACGCAATAATTCTCCAATGCCATAGAGTAATTAAATATAAGTATCTAAAAAAGTATGTTATTTTTCCTTAAATCTCTTAGGAGAAATGTTTGCATAGCAATGATCTATCTCCATTTTAGACTCAATAGTCAATATTTACATTTTTTATTGGTCAAAATGTATAAATGAATAATTAAATATCAATGCGATGACTTGAAGATCTGCAACACCTTATAAAATGTTAAAATTTTAACCAGAAATCGAAATTTTAATACGAAGTGTTGACCCTTGTGGAAGACATTAAACTGTTTGAAATGCTCTTAGGTGGACAAAGATGCGCCTCTTTTCTCATTGATTCTATATCATTGTATATTATTTTATGCGTGTTCTTATGTGGAGTGGTGATGATACAATGTACATTATTCCGTTCAGAAATCTTACGAGTTTATAGAAAGAGAGAGAAAGTCTGTGCGGTGTGCCGTACCATTTATTTATTATCTTGTCGTTTGGGCCTCATTCTACGTTTTATTTGGTTAAGGAGGGTTCAGTTGATGGTTCATCAAATTTTTCTTATTTTTCTTTTTGATGTTGATGTTTCTTTACATGCCTCGATATCATCTTGACTTGCTAAAACATCTATCTCATATTCCGGAGTTAATTTATAATCGTCGGAATTCTCCAAAGTGCTGCCCTGGAATGAGCCACATATTGCAGAGTATTGCTAACCAGCTTTGTGACAAAGCTGCATTGCAACCTTTTGAACATCTACAAGAAATAAGTTTCAGTAACTCCTGACGAGCTGGTTCTTGTAGGTGGGAATTGATACTAGCCCATTCTTTGAATTTTTCTTCCCCCAATCTAAACCTGATCTTTCGTTTCCATACCATGGTTGGAATTGGCTGTAAGTACGAAACGAATGCAAGTGAGCTGCATCTTTAGTTTGTGGTAATGATGCTAGTATTTGAAACTTTCCTTAGCAGATTGTGCAAAGCATTGATATCTATATTTATTTAATGACTCAAAGCTTTTGGATTCACATAGAAGAAGAAGAAGAAGGAGGAGGAGAAGAAATTGTTTCCCTGATTTTTGATGGCTTCTGGAGACGCAGTTGGATTCTTGAAAACCTAATGGTCCTCTTGAGATCTTTCTCCTTCTTTATAAGCAACACACTTAATTTTCCTCTGCCTGCATAGTGCAGGAGTAGTATCGCAGCTAATAAATAAGTGTATAAACAAACAAAGGTTGTCCCTAAACGACGCATCTTGATCGGTACTTGGGGTGCATACATCCTGCTCTGAGACTTTCCTTTGCCCGGCTTGACAAAATAAATGTTAGAGTGAGATTCACACAGAGCAGAAAGAATGATCAATAAATCAATGTCTCGCCCATCATAATTACCGATTTGAAGCTTCAATTGCAGTAGCGACAGTTATTAATGTACCAGCATCCTCATCACCTTGCTTGACCGTGAAGCCTTCAGTCGTTAATCGTGTACACATGATAGAGATCACTATTCTTTTTTCCTCTTATTCGACAAGAACTTACCTTGAGATAGAGTTGTGTGGACGGACAAATTTTCAATTGACGATGGCGAACGCTCAACAGTTTTAGTCCTTTTTGCTGTTGTACCTTCTAGGTATTCATAAAAAACTATTATAGCATTCGGTGAGACATTTCTTTTTACATACTCAACGAATGTTCACGGAATAAGCTTCTTGCTGGTGCCCAACAATTTTGTGGAGCAGAAATACTTAGTATCCCATATGAAGAGTAGTTTATAAATATGTTTGTTTTTCAATGGGTGCAAACGCGTCGTAAAGGGCTAATTTTTTGTTTTTCAAATTCTTATCTCATCGAAGAGTGACGGTGGATACGGTGCTAATTAAGGTTTCAAGTACCCTTCTAATTTATTCTGTGATTTCTTGATAAATAAAGTTCTTTGGAAAAGCAAAGTAGGATTGATTGGAAGACCTGGGGCTTAAACAAAGATACTCCGTCCGACTCAACGTGAATAAATAATCTGGAAAACAATAAGAGTTGTAAACATTTGTACAGTACATAAGTGTTGGTCCCAAAAGAAATAACTTTATTTTTATACATATAAATCCAAAACACTTCTAGATCAGCTTTCTGCTCTTTAAAAAAATGTCTTTGAACCTGCTTACCTGCTATATAAATTATATTGACAAGCTATAAAAGCGCTTTCATTGTTTTATAAAATGCCTAATAGTAAAAAATTTAGCAAATGCCCCCAAAAAAATTACATATTTTGGCGCCTATTACTTCAAAACAGACCCTCGTAATAATATATATATATATATATATATATATATAGGACATTTGCTATATAGAATTAACTTACCCTTAATTTTGATAACTACATATGTTGCTCTAAAGTTGATATTAACTGAGATATTTATAAATAATTTAAAATATGTATTTTTATGGCACTTTTTTCGAAAAGGCCGGCCAAATTTGGGCTTGTCAGGGGGTGCAAAATTAGTGGTGTTTTCTGACACCCACTTAAACAGATTAAATTTGGTTCCAGCTTGTCCGAAATTATTCTCGCCAGCAGCCATTTTAGACTTTTTCCTACATGGTTTTACACTCTCACGTTACGCAAATGTGGGTTCACTTGCTTTAATTTAGCCTTCTTCAACCCTAAAACACTATCATAATGAATACAGATGCGTGTAACCCATTACAGTAATGAATGTTTATACAGAGTAACAGCTCGAAGATACGAACCCAGGCTATAGTTCATACACATTCACTCAAGATAACCAATAATCAATAAACCAAGAGAGTCTGTGTCCTGGTGGATCTATCGGAGAATGGATATTTATTTATAATATCCTCCCTCGTCTGTTATTAGGTTTCCTCTTCTCATTTTCCTGAGAGCGTCCTTGAGAGGTTTTAAGGGGAGCCAAGCCCTCCCCCTCCCCTTGATATTTCAATGAAACATCGCCAAGCGTTTCACTTAGTGATCAATTTCATTTTACGAACTCTTTCTTTCCTTTTTGTTTGCTATAGCGTTGGTAATATATACACAGATGGGCTTCTAGAGGAGGCAAGAGATGATTGGGTACTGTTGTAGATTACTCCCTCCCTCCCTCCACTCTCCTGGTCCACAATCATAGAGACAACATTTCATGAGAGTTGCACTGAGGAAAAAAGGTAATATTTTCTAGATAATTTAACAAACAAATTCTCATATGAGAAAATGTATAGTCGCAGTCACGAAAGTTACTGGCTTTCCGGTAGGCTGGAGTCTTTTTGAGACTGTAAGTTTTCTTCTCAATGTTATTTCACACCTTACCTTACTAAACAGTCTAAAATATATTTCCTTGCTACCCCTTCAGGAATAATTCCGCCCTGAACAATCAAGTATCAATCTTTGGTAGGATATACTAGGGGTTGGTACGGTCCTGATTGATTGATGATTGGTCCTCATAGTTTATAAAATTGCCCTATAAATACTACTCGATATAAATACACGGTGTGTTGATATGTATTTGAAAAATGGAACACTTATCATTGATTGATCCCCTTTTAAAGTATAGTGTAGCTAGGTCATTTATTGAAGGAAAAAACAGCATAAGCTCATCCACATAATTTATCTTTTGGGAATTACTTTCTGCAGGAACCAATACTATCTCTTCAAAATAAGATAATTTACTTAAAAAATTCTATATCAAAAGTTTTATTATTTTATATATTGTATCTAAACAAAAATGAACGAGGTCCCCAAAAATTTAATTATTTTTTGATTTTAAACCCAAGTTATGGTGTTTTATCCCAGGGGATTTATAACGAAAAACAGGTGGCATCTAGATTTATCTTCTCCAATATTACCTGTTTAAATACTTTTAATTCCGAAGGTGCGCTAAATCCATACTCAAATATTATCTTAAATAATAGATAATTGTACTGTGAATAGATACTAGATGTAGTAAACATAAGAAATGTGATTTTATTATAGTTATATTGTTATTTATCGATAAAAGGTGAAAAGTGCAGGATCCCAATACATAAGTAAATTGTATTTATTCGATCCATGTAAATGTGCAAGTTTCTGTTATAAAGGAATTGTGGTTCCGATACTAGGTAATGGCCTGATGTACTGGTTACGTCAAATTGACATGTGTATCAAAGTTAAGTTATATTCGATGTGCTAAATCCATATCTAATATGTTATGTCGATAAAAAAAGTAAATTGTTATGTGTATTGATACATAAGGTAAATGTGTATGTGTATGATACATAAGGTAAATGTGCATGTGTATTATACATAAGTAAATGTGATGTGTATCGATACATAAGGTAAATGTGCATGTGTATCATATACATAAGGTAAATGTGTATGTGTATCGATACATAAGGTAAATGTGTATGTGTATCAATATATAAGGTAAATGTGTATGTGTATCGATACATAAGGTAAATGTGCATGTGTATTGATACATAAGGTAAATGTGCATGTGTATCAATACATAAGGTAAATGTGTATGTGTATCGATATATAAGGTAAATGTGTATGTGTATCAATACATAAGGTAAATGTGCATGTGTATTGATACATAAGGTAAATGTGTATGTGTATCGATACATAAGGTAAATGTGCATGTGTATTGATACATAAGATAAATGTGCATGTGTATCAATACATAAGGTAAATGTGCATGTGTATTGATACATAAGGTAAATGTGTATGTGTATCGATACATAAGGTAAATGTGTATGTGTATCGATACATAAGGTAAATGTGCATGTGTATTGATACATAAGGTAAATGTGCATGTGTATTGATACATAAGGTAAATGTGCATGTGTATCAATACATAAGGTAAATGTGCATGTGTATTGATACATAAGGTAAATGTGTATGTGTATCGATACATAAGGTAAATGTGTATGTGTATTGATACATAAGGTAAATGTGCATGTGTATTGATACATAAGGTAAATGTGCATGTGTATTGATACATAAGATAAATGTGCATGTGTATCAATACATAAGGTAAATGTGCATGTGTATTGATACATAAGGTAAATGTGTATGTGTATCGATACATAAGGTAAATGTGTATGTGTATTGATACATAAGGTAAATGTGCATGTGTATTGATATATAAGGTAAATGTGCATGTGTATTGATACATAAGGTAAATGTGCATGTGTATTGATACATAAGGTAAATGTGCATGTGTATTGATACATAAGATAAATGTGCATGTGTATCAATACATAAGGTAAATGTGCATGTGTATTGATACATAAGGTAAATGTGCATGTGTATTGATATATAAGGTAAATGTGCATGTGTATTGATACATAAGGTAAATGTGCATGTGTATTGATACATAAGGTAAATGTGCATGTGTATCAATACATAAGGTAAATGTGTATGTGTATCGATACATAAGGTAAATGTGCATGTGTATTGATACATAAGGTAAATGTGCATGTGTATTGATACATAAGGTAAATGTGCATGTGTATTGATACATAAGGTAAATGTGCATGTGTATTGATACATAAGGTAAATGTGCATGTGTATTGATACATAAGGTAAATGTGCATGTGTATTGATACATAAGGTAAATGTACATGCAGGTTTAAATGCATTTCTAGCCTATTTTTATCTCAAAGGACAAGAGGAAATGCACAAAGCAAACAAAAAGGGGAAAGAGAGCAAATTGGGGGATTTCAGAGAACAAACACATGAGAACAATATTGTTCTCAGAAATGGTCAGCCCAAACTTTATCTCAAATGTCGCCGGTGGAAATCCTACTCGCGGATTTTTATGCTAAATGGTATTGTTGATCATTTCCAAAAGATGTATAGCCTAACATTTTCCTTCCTGCATCCTGGCACAGTTCCCATCACAAAGAGGGTGCATTCAAAAATAATAAAGCAAGAACCATTACTTGTGAGAAAGTAGTTTAATATTCAAGATAATATATTATTCTATCAGGGAACAAAACACATAGTTGTCTTAGAAAACATTGAACTGAAGCAATATTAAAATGAGCGTACAGCCCGAGAGGGTTGGAAGACGAGGTGCTGAAAAAAACATTTAAAATGTCTTGAAAATATACAACACCAAACGAAGAATATGCCACTCAACCATGTCATGTAATTTAGCCCTATTTATCATTGAAATATATTGATTCGTAAATCTTTGCAATTATTTATAGCATTTCTATCGTTAGTGCTTATAACAATTCTATCGTTAATATTTATAACAATTCTATCGTCAGTATTTATAGCCATTCTATCATAACATGGATATTATTATTAATATAAATCTCACGATTCAAGATTTTTAATAAGATTCTCAATAAATACAAAGATTAGTTTATATAATTTCCTAGCTACTCCCGGTATCCTATACAAAGTCTAGCCCCCCCCAGAGGGGGTGGAGTTACAATGAAGGGGAAATTTGGACTTATGATTCGATCTCTCCACAAGCCGGGATGTGAGGTCTCTTCACGTCTTCCAGAATAAAATAAAGAATGTTCTCGGTGTTTCATCAGATATTCCTCGAAGCTTATCGTTGGTTCGAGAACAGGGTGCACCAACTAGTGTTGATTGTTGAAAGTGCACTCGAGTCAAACCTCCAGTCGGTTGGTAGCTCTCGAGGAGGTTGACCGGGGCGGGCGTGGCAAGTCAGGTGGCGTTAGTTGGGCAGGATGGGGCAACATACACCTGGCGTTAGTTGGGCAGGATGGGGCAACATACACCTGGCGTTAGTTGGGCAGGATGGGGCAACTTACACCTGGCGTTAGTTGGGCAGGATGGGGCAACATACACCTGGCGTTAGTTGGGCAGGATGGGGCAACATACACCTGGCGTTAGTTGGGCAGGATGGGGCAACATACACCTGGCGTTAGTTGAGCAGGATGGGGGCAACTTACACCTGGCGTTAGTTGGGCAGGATGGGGCAATTGGCGAGTTTAACATACTTACATGAACGAGCAAATATCGCGGTTATTACTAACATTAATACTTTAAGCTCGACACGACGCTACAAATCTATGATAATATGTTAGTCTGATGATAACAAATCCTGGCCAAGGATTGGTGGGGGTTGGGATCTAATCTCCAATCAGGTGTATTTATGGCTTTGTTTTATGAGTGATATAGTTTCTTCCTTCTCTCCCATACAAATGTGGTTACACTTCCTTTAGATTCTATCTTCCTCACCCCTATTCCATTAGGGTAAACACGTGAACAGGATGGATAATTTCAAGAAGTGGCAGACAAAATAAAACCCCCACCAAAAACCAAATATCTCAAACTAAGCCCCACTAATAGTAAAGTATTTAAGACACCGTCCGGAATGAAACCAGTGTCCTCTAGATTCGCGAGAAAGAATAGCAACTAATCGACACATTTTAATTTCGTCACCTACTTCTAATTATATTGAAATATTTCAAAATCTGTTTCCAAATATAGCTATCAATTAAACCTAAGCTAATTAATAAACTATAACCTCCTGGTTTCAATAAAACTCGCGACAACCTGGATATGGGAGGGTCCATATTTATACACCATCATTTATATTTCATACTAATTATGTATAATTACTTTTATAAACAGTTGAATTCAATCTTGGCGTGAGACACTCCACAAACTTGTATTGCTATGAATGTTGTCAATCGCTACATGACCTACCTCAACGCCTCATGTTATGTTTCCTCCTGTTCCTCGACTGAAGATGGCTGATGAAAGAACTACCCCACGTTATTAAACTAAGGGTAGTTTCACATCCCCATACCTGAGGGAAATTACAGCAGTGGACAGCCAAACAATAAGTCACAACTCTGAGCTCCGTAACCTCAATGTTGGTTATAGTAAAATAACAATTGTATCTGTGGCCCAGGGGGTGGGGATGTGTATTAAACATCAAGCTCGGAGAATTTCCTTCGATTCCAGGGGGTGTAATAATAATGCAATATTTGATTTTGATCCAAATATGTAATATCAATGAGGCTGGGGTTTGTGTTTTTATCGTTGTTTTTGCACCAAGTATTACTTTATTTCCGCGCTATCCACTTGGAGTATGAATTAGGAAGGAGCAATTTAAAGAAAAAGTACCTGCATTCGCCTGGTGGAGTTTTAAACCATTCAGGAAATAACCCTTCTTTGTCCACCCAGCTTGTAATCGAACACCGACCTCCCTGTCAGCGGAAAACTAGATTGGCTGAGCCTGACATTTAGTCCACGCGCCCACCGATGCGGGTATAGTTAGCGCTGCTGTCCAATGTTTAATTTGTTTATAAATCACGTGTTGATGTACACCTGCACTTATTTATAGCGGTGATCATATTGGGACGTTTCTAAAAATAAGTCTATAAAGAAGATAAACATTAGAAACTCTCTTACGTTGCTTACGTCACGTAACATGTTGGGACAGATTGGCGGCTTCTTAGAATAAGGACGTGTAAAAAAAAGATGCTTTTCTACTCTCACAGGCTTTGAAGTGAGGACTCAACCTTATACGCAGGATGGAAGTAAACCAGAACAAGTGTAACATTTGTGGATAACTATCAGTGCAAGACGCTCAGGTGGTCGAATGGTCCAAGGAGTCAGTCTCGCAATAGACTGGACTACTGATGATGGGAAGGACGAGACCCGAGTCCCAATCGAGCGAACTGGGTGGCTTTCCTAAATGTTTTCCCACTCTCCCTCCACGCAAATGCGGGCTCGCCTCCTCTAAATTCAACCTTCCCAATCCCTAGCCCAATAGCGTAATTAGTGCTTAAGGGTATAACCCGAATGGGTAGTAAGACGCGGTGATAAATAAACTAAACTGATACGTTCTAAATTTTAAAGATGGTTTTGGTGATTCCAATGTGTGGAGTGGGGGGAGGGGGGAGGTTTAACCTAAATCAACAACATTTATAATCCGTGCCAGCAACGTAAAGAATCGTTTTTGTAAAGGGGCGAGAATTCTTGGCGCCAAACTTTGTCTCTCAGAAAATATAGTGCCCCACCGAACCAGGGGGCGAAACAAAGGAAGAACACACGCAGGGAGGAAACACAAACCAGGCTGCAGTGTATTCACACAATATAGATTCTAACTTAACATTTCTTTCCTTTTAAAAAAGGAGTTTGGTTTTCTCCGAGAACTATCAAACACATCAAGATTCCCCGACGAGAGCTCTTGATCCTCAGAGCACAGTTGTGTAATGTTTGTAGCTCTGGTATTGTCATCCTTCAATAATATTTAATCCCTTAATATCCACACATGTGTATTTTTTAAAAGCCCGGCACTCGACTGTTTATCTGGGATATTAGGCGAGAGATTACGCTCTAGACCAGGGGTCTTCAAACTTTTCTGCTATTCGGGCAACAATATATTTTACACATTTTCTCGGTCCAAAGTAACTTTCACCTGTTCTTCAAGTAACATTATTTTTGCCCTGAATACCTTGACATATGCAAATAGATCATAAATCAAATTTGTTTCAACATGCAAATTTAGATTCAAGTCATATGGCCAGTCACGTCTGTAAAAAATTCCACTTTCCAAGGCCAGTCAGTGTTTGATAAAAGTGATTGACGTTGATTCTTCTCTGTGAGAAATAAATCAATTTATGTATAATAAATTATATTTATAGTAATTATTCAACTATAATTACTTGTTTTAAAATTAGGTAACATCTTTCGGAACTTTCCTTTCATAACCCTCTGTTGGGAGACTTGGAACTACCTAAAAATCGTCACAGTCAAGCCGTTCTGTTGTCGGTATAAGGAATGGCGCCTACGACTGAAAATGAGGGTTTGCAATTCCGACAGCACTCTGGCTTGGTTCATGGGGGGAAGCACTCTGGCTTGGTGTCATGGGGGGAAGCACTCTGGTTGGTATCATGGGGGAAGCACTCTGGCTTGGTGTCATGGGGGGAAGCACTCTGGCTTGGTGTCATGGGGGGAAGCACTCTGGTTGGTATCATGGGGGGAAGCACTCTGGCTTGGTGTTCATGGGGGAAGCACTCTGGCTTGGTGTTATGGGGGGAAGCACTCTGGCTTGGTGTCATGGGGGGAAGCACTCTGGCTTGGTATCATGGGGGAAAGCACTCTGGCTTGGTATCATGGGGGGGAAGCACTCTGGCTTGGTATCATGGGGGAAGCACTCTGGCTTGGTGTCATGGGGGGGAAGCACTCATGGCTTGGTGTCATGGGGGGAAGCACTCTGGCTTGGTGTCATGGGGGGGAAGCACTCTGGCTTGGTGTCATGGGGGGAAGCACTCTGGCTTGGTGTTATGGGGGAAGCACTCTGGTTGGTGTCTGGGGGGAAGCACTCTGGCTTGGTGTCATGGGGGGAAGCACTCTGGCTTGGTGTCATGGGGGGAAGCACTCTGGCTTGGTGTCATGGGGGAAGCACTCTGGCTTGGTGTCATGGGGGGAAGCACTCTGGCTTGGTGTCATGGGGGGAAGCACTCTGGCTTGGTGTCATGGGGGGAAGCACTCTGGTTGGTATCATGGGGGGAAGCACTCTGGCTTGGTGTCATGGGGGGAAGCACTCTGGCTTGGTGTCATGGGGGGAAGCACTCTGGCTTGATGTCATGGGGGGAAGCACTCTGGCTTGGTGTCATGGGGGGAAGCACTCTGGCTTGGTGTCATGGGGGGAAGCACTCTGGCTTGGTGTCATGGGGGGAAGCACTCTGGTTGGTATCATGGGGGGAAGCACTCTGGCTTGGTGTCATGGGGGGAAGCACTCTAGCTTGGTGTCATGGGGGAATCACGCGTGCGGACAGGAACTGGACATGTCAAATAAACTGTGTGGTTAATAAATAATGAAGAGAAACAATGAATTTGTTTTTTGATAAAATCTTGAAACGGGCCGGATATAATCTTGTGGTGGGCTGGACGTGGCCCACGGGCCGCAGTTTGGAGACCCCTGCTCTAGGCGCTTGACGTGTGTATTCTATCAAGAAAAGTGATAATAAATTAATAATAAGAGTCCTATCAATCAAACTGTAGAATTGGTCTTTGCTTGCTAATGGAACGTCACCACCTTTGACAGCAATCTTACGAGAGCTAAGTCTTGTTGAGGTTCTGGTAGTCTTCAAGCTTCTAGAACCATCCCCCCCTCCCCCCTGAGGAAATGAGTACGAGAAGTTGTCACGGTAATGGCAAGAGTCTGTGAGGATTCCTGACTTCTTACACACACACTCCTTTCAGGGAAACCTAGGCAACATGCGTGACTTCAAACTTCCCCCCCCCGGGATCCACCTTAGAGGAGGGGTTGTTACCGTGCTGCAGTCTGGTGGCCATCAGCCGCAACAAACTGAAGGTGAGGAAACGCAAGACGGAACTTGTGGTTGCTTGTTCTGGGTACACTGGGAGGCCAGGATGAGACATACGTGGCGGGGCGAGTGATATCTAGAGAGGGGTGGAGGGAGGGTTAAGGAGAGTGGTAAGAGGGGGTGTATTGTACACCCAGCCGGGATTCAAACCCCGACCTCCCCATCCCCGCTACTTCATCTTGCCTCTGATGAAAATGAAAGTGCATTTTGTTGTTTGTGATCTCTCGCAGACTTGGCTAAACGTACAACACAATGTCAACATTTCCCTTACAAACAATGTCACATACAAATTTAAATAAACAATTTCTTCCAACAATTTGAACTATTTAGATTGTTAAAAGTGTTTTCAAACATTTATATAATTAAATTGATAAATATTAATAATGTTGGAGCATTTTAATCCCACATATATAGAATATATCGTAGCTGACTTCCCCAACCAACGTTTAAATTGTTTCCACAACCACGATTGTTGCTTGTTTAACAATTAATTGATGCTTTTCCTCGGTCTTAAAACTGGATTTTTGCTTGAAATGTCACAATTTAATTTATAAGCGTGGATGGACACAGTTTACAGGCTACAGTCTACAGGTTACAGGCCTATATTTGCTGAGTTTTAAAGCCCACACGAATATTAACACGCTTGTTTGTCTTAGTTTAATATGTTTTTAAATAATAGGGCAATATACTATGGGTAATTACCTGGAATATTGCTCCATATTGGTAAAATGCTAACAATAATTTCAAGAAAACAAGAAGAATCATGCTTTTTTAATTAACAAATTATTAGTCTCGGTGATATATTCTCATTAGAGAGAGCAGGGCAATATAGTTTAATTTCATTTAATGAAAAGTAATAGTAATGTGGCAAGTCCACTTTATTGGTTCGAAGTAAAGTCGAATAAAAAATATGAAATATTCTCGAAGCCGTGTAATGATACTGTTTTGAACCCCTCTCATTTATTCAAAAGGTCATGAATGAAATGTATTTTTCTTTAAAGAACTTAATGTAAAGTTTCCTTTTAAGACTTCATCCATGGAGAATCACGCGTTTTCAGAAGTAATTTCAATATTTTGCACTCTAAAACTTTTTTTCTTTAAAAGACCAGCTCTGTTGTATTTGAAAAATCATGTAACGTGCTGGCTTCCTTTATCCAATAGAAAGCTAGCCTTCACAACATCAGGTTGCCAGGAGTTCTTCTATTAGTTAGTTTTAACACTGGGGACAAGGGATCTAAGAAGAAAGGGGGTAGGTACTATATAAGTAGCTTGTGCGTATGAATCCACACAGTACTCAGAATACAGAACATTGTAATATCACAGAAAACAAAATTTTGAACTGCAAGTCAGTCGGTAAATTAACAAAAACTGCATCACTTTAATACCAAATCTTCAATACCGAGAGTGTAATCATCTAAATAAATCGTGTGCCACATTAAAAGTTTTGCTCATTTCATAAGAATAAGATTTACATTTAATCAGATCACATAACCGCGTACAAGTGCGTGGTAAGGCTTGTACACGTCATCGTCATAAAACCTGGTATTGTTATACTTACTGCTCAGTGTAGGGCATACACGGGTCCACATCCACATCATCATCAACAGTAAAAATCCAGTATCATTATAATTGGCGCCCAACCGCGGGGTAATATCATTATAATTAGCGCCCAACCATAAGACCGATATCATAATAATTGGTGCTCAATCGCAGGACAAATACCACAATGAAAAACCCATATTTTAATAGCCGGATCAAAGTTCAATTAGTTTATAAAATACTTTTATGTTGTAAAAATTATATAGTACATTTTTAAATTGATGTTTACCGCAACTGATGAACGTCCGGGAATTGGTTTCCACGTCAAGGTTGTCATATTTCACTAACATGAATTACATTGGACCTGTTTATATAACTCGAGGCACTAAATATTATATAAATTATTGATTTCATTGGGATATGTAGGATACACATTTCGTGTGAAGTTGATCAATTAAGTTAATATTACAACATTTTATTAAATTATTACAATTGTTGACATAATAGTTCACATAGAAAACCTTTTCTTAACATAAATGTGTATTTAATTTTTCAATAAACTTTTATTTGCAAAGGTTCGTAACTATCGGAGGTGATTTTTTTTTCTTCAAAGCGAAGTCGAAGTTTTTAAATCTTCCCAAATCCCTAAAAAAAATGACTATTTATATCAATGTGCGATGTCAGTTTTTAGATCATCTCAAATGAACATATAATAAAATAAAATGTGAAAATACAACTAAATTGATGAAGTGTGGTCTTAAGGGACGTATAGTTAATAATTATGTGAGAGACTTTATGCTGGCAACATTGCTAAGTTATCTTAGCGAATTGTTATGTTGGCACACCTGCCAGTCTTTCTGAAACTCATCTGAGGAAAATCGCCAGAATTTATTTCTAGGTCAAATTTCAAAACGATCTGCACCCGCCCCCTCTATTTTTTTTTTCTTGTCTTCAGTATCTTTTACGTCCGACATTCTTTTCTCGTAAACAGTTCGCAATCCGTGTCATCGTAATAACTTTCTTGACCCCCCACCCCACCCCTCACGATACATACAAGTGGTGCGCATGCGTGCACCCCTCTCTCGGACAAAGTTTCACCCTCGACCAGCATCCCAAGCGCGTGGCGTGTCAGTGTGTTCTGTTACTTACGTGGACCCGTCTTCGAACCTCCGAACGAGAATATTTCGCAAGTCTCTGCAAAAAGTTTTCAAACTTTAAAAAAAAGTAATAATCATGTGATTTGTGAATAATGTGCCATTGTTTATTTCTTCTCCAAAGAGAATACAGTATCTATTAACAATTGAGTGTTTTTAAAAACAATTAATAAACTCTAGTTTATTTACCATAACTCGTCAACTTGGATCCTGTCATCTGTTATCTGTCGATGAAAGGTGAGTCAATGAATACATTCGCTATTCGTCCTCACATTCTCATGTATCAGACTTTATATTCGCGTCTTACTGCCCATCCGCGCTATACACATGTACTAATTACTATAATGTGTCAGGGATGAAAAAGGTTGAATTTAGAGGAAGTGTACCCATTTATGCTTGGGGAGAGAGGGGAAATCCATCCTCAGTACACCCAACTGGTATTTGAACCCCGATATCCTCGTCATTGGAGTCACTTGCGAGAGTGATGCCTAAGACTATGTGGTCACCGAGGCAGGTAATCAACAGTTGTTGAACATAAGTTTATTGGCAATATCAACAGTTGTCGAACATCAGGCTATTGTCAATATCAACAGTTGTTGATCATAAATTTATTGGTAATATCAAAAATTGTTGAACATCAGTCTATTGACAATATCAGCAGTTATTGATAATAAGTTTATTGGTGATATCAACTGTTGTTGAACATAAGTTTATTGACAATATCAACAGTTGTCGAACATCAGTCTATTGTCAACATCAACAGTGTTTGATCATAAGTTTATTGGTGATATCGACAATTGTTGAACAGCAATTTATTGGCAATATCAATAGTTGTTGAATATCAGTTTATATTAATATCAACAATTGTTGAATATCAACTTATTTGCAATATCAACAGTTGTTGAATATCAGTTTATTGGCAATATCAACGGTTGTTGAATATAAGTTTATTGGTAATATCAACAGTTGTTGAATACCTGTCGCAAGTATAGTGGACTTCTGTCAAAAACATTTTCTATTAAAAAAAAGTCCTGTTTAAAGTCCACCTTGGTCAGGACAGATATTCAACAGCCAAAACTTCAATAAAGCTCACATAGCTATTTAAATTTCCATGAGGCTTCGATTAATGTTTGGTATAAATTATAAATATGAGAGAAATTCATTGACAAGTATTTTTTTTGAAAATGTTTAGACCTTTACCCAGAAAGTAAAACAAGTTTACAAGTTTATTTTGAAAACAGCTTTTTTGAAGTTCCGATTAAACTTAGTTGTTTGTGGTATTTGTTGAAACTAGTAGGCCTACCTTCCCCGAACAAAAAATTCGTAGACAACTTAAAATACATTTCTTTTGAATTCATCCGGTGTCCCGATTGTCCTGTTTTTTCACGAAAAATACTCCAATTTAAACTTTATCATAAGAAGGTTTTTGTGTTGTCAGATAAGTTCCTTGTAATTTGACCTTCCAGAGGGCTGATTTCTCAGATATATTTACCAGCCAGAATTTGACCTTCCAGGGGGCTGATTGCTCAGATGTATTTACCAGCTAGAGTTTGACCTTCCAGGGGGATGATTGCTCAGATATATTTACCAGCCAGAGTTTGACCTTCCAGGGGGCTGATTGCTCAGATATATTTACCAGCCAGAGTTTGACCTTCCAGGGGGCTGATTGCTCAGATATATTTACCAGCTAGAGTTTGACCTTCCAGGGGGCTGATTGCTCAGATATATTTACCAGCTAGAGTTTGACCTTTCAGGGGGCTGATTGCTCAGATATATTTACCAGCCAGAGTTTGACCTTCCAGGGGGCTGATTGCTCAGATATATTTACCAGCCAGAGTTTGACCTTCCAGGGGGCTGATTGCTCAGATATATTTACCAGCTAGAGTTTGACCTTTCAGGGGGCTGATTGCTCAGATATATTTACCAGCCAGAGTTTGACCTTCCAGGGGGCTGATTGCTCAGATATATTTACCAGCCAGAGTTTGACCTTCCAGGGGGCTGATTGCTCAGATATATTTACCAGCTAGAGTTTGACCTTCCAGGGGGCTGATTGCTCAGATATATTTACCAGCCAGAGTTTGACCTTCCAGGGGGCTGATTGCTCAGATATATTTACCAGCCAGAGTTTGATCGTGGCTTCGCTCGCATTTAAGTGGGGTGATTGCTATTTTTTTTCCAGCGAATCATTTAAAACACCCAAAGCACCATTTCAGACAGGCGAGGAAATGTTTTATATGTCGACGATACCACACATTAATGACAACGTGTATCGTAAGGAACCAAAATAAACTGTTTACATATTTGCAGTCCTTGCAAAAAGTTTAGCTCACCTACGTGGAGGCATTCTTACAAACAACATCAATCTAAGAAACACAAATAACGTAAATCTAAAGAATCATTATTTCGTGAGCGCTCTATCACACCAAACAAGATTGTTACTGTGGATTAGTACCAAACATAGCTGACAACTTTAAATGCTAGAAGAGGATGAAACCGACTTGAGACCAGTGTTCTAGGCGTGTCCGAAGATTCACGAAGAAACACGAACTATTCCTCCTCTGTCCCCTCCCACTTGTCTTATCAAGTTCCATGTTTTGTACCCACGCCAAGCAGCCGCGATACAGGTTTACTGCTTACACCCAGATTTTGTGGACATTGCTTCACTTGCTGGTGAGATAGCGTGATGGTATATAGCTTACCCGGTTCCTGAAAAATATGGAGCACAACAGAATAAGTCACCCGCCTCGGTGGCGTAATTGGCTAACGCGCCAGTCGTGTTGAGTCAGACCACAGAGGACGGGGAGATCGAGGTTCGAATCTCGGTCGGGTGAACTGGGGTGGTTTTCCTAAATGGTTTTTCACTCTCCATCCACGCAAATACGGGTTCACTTCCTCTAAATTCAACCTTCCCAATTCCTAATCCATTATTGTAATTAGTACTTAAGCGTATAACCCGAACGGGTAGTAAGACGCGGTGCTAAAATGAAATTAAAATTAACAGAATAAGTCCTGTCACGATCTGATGAATACTTGTTGAGTTTACTGGTAACAAACAGACAGATGGACAGAAAATCTAGTGCACAGACAGATTTAGAATTTTACTACTATATATATATATATATATATAGAAGTAACTAACTCAGAAATTACTAAATACTGCCTCAACGTGGATGTTTATTAAAATATTGTAGCACATTAAAATGGTTGGATGCATTATACATCGTGAAAACATCTCGTGAACATGTATCTGTTGTGATTAGAGAATAAGTAAAAACAAGAGTAGATTTATCTGTAACATTCCACCATTTCCCTCACGGATATATTTTATGCTACAGCTTCTAGGTTTGCCCAGTTAGATTTTTATGGTTGAGTTTGACTTTGATATTTATAATTTGTGATATTTTCCTGACGTTTTGATACGATATAAAAGTGATTCCATTTTGTGTTTGACTAGAACTTTCCATGCCTCGATGAACACATGAATGAAGGGTTTAGTATCGTATTGTCTGGTTTAACGGCTCCGGCTGGGTGTTTTGGGATAATTTTTACTCACGAGTTTCTCACTCTCTCTCCACGCTAAAGTGAACACATTTGAAATGTCTGTACACACATTGAACAGAAGACGGATGCTGGTTAAACACAGAAACTATACATATCGTAGTTTCTAACGTCTGTGGTAATCTATTTTAAATAGGACACAGGTCTTAGCCAGGAAATGCAAACAAAATGTTGGTACCTGAATATTAAAAATACATGTTAATTTTGTATATTATTGTTTATTGGTTTTATTCTTAGTACCGTTTCTAAGTTACTTAATCATTTAAATAACTTTATTTAATCCGGTCAAGTTAAAATATAACGTATTAAATTACACTTAGATTTGCTCCAAATAAAAATTATTGAATTGTAATGTTTATTAGCTCAGCTACAGCCCATCGGTTGGAGAATAACCCTAGTTTGTTGCAGAAAGAAAAAATAATACTTTTTCAAGCGAGCGTTAAATACTGTGATGTAAAAAAAACAGATACACTTCGTCCTTAGCACGAGAACATGAAAACAGGATACTTCGTCCTTAACACGAGAACATGAAAACAGGATATTTTCGTCCTTAACACGAGAACATGAAAACAGGATACTTCGTCCTTAACACGAGAACATGGAAACAGGACTCTTCGTCCTTAACACGAGAACATGAAAACAGGATACTTCGTCCTTAACACGAGAACATAGAATCAAATACACTTCGTCCTTAACACGAGAACATGGGTACATTATCAGTTTGTTTAAAATATAACTGCCATGTTGGGGTAGTGTCAATTATAAATATCATTTATATAAGTGATTTTAATATAAATAATAATAATGTATAATTTAAAAACATATTTCTATGTTTTTAAATGCAGTACGGTAAAACATAGATATTTTACTAAAACAAAACAAAGGAAATAATTATTTTGTTTTCTTAACAAACGACTATTTGTTAATGCAATCCTATCTTTGGGACAGTATTTACTCTTCTTTATAAATCTTTTATGAAACATAATCCTTGTTATTTTTTTATTTTTCTCGTTAGTTATTGTTTGAAGAAGGATCAAACTGTTACAATAATTAATTATAAATGAACAAATTAAATATGGTTTTATTAGAGGTAGTATAATGTAAAATGTGGCTCTTTGTGCTAATGTAGAAACAAAAATAAATCACTAATTGAATACATTAATTGATGAAATAAGCCCACGGCACACACATTAATAGGTACTTTATTTAAAAAATGACGTGGAATAATTTCGAAACAAAATTGAGTTTGTAAAAAAAAAGAATAGAGGAGCCCAAACTGAATAGCTTATAATTGAGTGAAACAAGATGACGATATTTTTGTTTTGTTTTGATAGAAGAGATAATATTTTAGAAGTATAAGAAAAATTGAAGTAGCTGATATTTGTTTATTAGCTTATAATTGTATTAAAATTACTTGCTATGCAGTAAAAACTATAATGCACCTGATAAAACCTATGTAAATTGCGATTTAATACGTTTAACAAATGAAAGTGGGACAATAATAACTAGCAAAATAAATTTGTAAAATGGATTATTATATACTTTATAAATATATATTAAAATAATTATTGTTTGAACTATGATTAAATATAGAATAGAAAAATTAGTTCTATAAAATTTGATTGAAACATAACAGTGATAAATAGAATGAAATGATTTAAATTTTTTTAGCATTGGTTAGAAAAGATACATAAATATTAAAAAAAAAATTGAAAGGTGTAAACATTTTTCAACTAAATTAAAATACTTAGCAATAAATTTAACAAATAAGTTATGATAGAGCGTATGAAATATATAATATTATTCGAAAATATAAAATTTACTATATATTTTGGAGAGCTTTGAAATATGGTGCTGGAGAAGATTTGAAAAGATCGGGTGGACAGACAGAGTAGGGTGGCAAATGAAGTCCTAAGAATAGTGGGTGAGACGACAACAATTTTGGATTTGATTCTTTGGTGTAAAGCAAACTGTATCATACACATCTTAAGGAGGAACTGTCTCCTGTATGACGTCATAGAAGGCAAGGTTGAGGGAAAGAGGGGCTTAGGAAGAAGGAGGATTCAAATACAAGATGACTGGAAGGAAAGCAGAAAAGTCTGGGACCTGAAGAAAGTGGCAGAGGACAGGGTGCATTGGCGGTCTAATTTCACCGACAAAAGGAATGAACCTGTCGTAAGACAGAACACTTAATAATAATTATAGTTACTCAACACTTCCTTTTGTTAGTAATTGAATTAAACACACTCATTATATATGTGTTATCAGTTGTATTAATAATTTTACTGCTAAATGTGGAGCTAGTATTTGTAATAATGCTTAGCAAATATTTACTTTAATTTTTTTTATACTTCTAAAAAAAGATAATACTTTGGCATTCAATCTGATGGATCGAATGCTAACGTAACAATATAGATGGTGGCTAAAAGTACTCTGCAACCATGCAAAATTTCATCCCATAATTCTGATCTGTTAGGTTGGTAGATCAATTATTGTGTAGTGATGTGATCTTAGCTGGGAATATTTACCAGCTAATTAGCATGTTTTGACAAAAAGTGTTTTAGTTTCTTGTGGTTTTAATTTTGTGTGATAGATTTTGTTTATAAATAAAATAGTGGGTAGCCGTCAGAATATTTCAAATAATTCTACTTTTAGCTGGTTCTAAGAAGAAAATAGGTAGAAAGGACAACTGGAAGGAAACTGTGACCAAATCCCGAAGACAAAGTGGAATATGTCTAAAATGACAGGAAAAACTGTTTTAAGGTCAAACATTTTCTGCTATAAATAAGTTTTGCTCAAAGAAGTGGTTTGAAAGTTTTCCACCTTCCGAGCAAAGAGACTTGTTGAATCACAAGATACTATTTTGGTTGTTTAGCTGTTTGGCTGAAAGAGTTTGGCTGAGGAACCAGAAAGGCATAAACAACCTACAGCTTACAAATAATGTACTGTATATGTGTACAATGTACTGTATGTGTGAGCAATGATGGTTCAACCTTTATATACACCTTCCTAGAATCACAGTATAAAAAGGGACCAAACACTATTGCATATTTCGTGTTTGACTGCGTAGTCAACAAACTCAAAGCTTTTCCAATTACGAAAAAAATCGTTTTCTTATCAGATGGAGCAGCTTATTTTGTTCTTGGTTGCCCATGTTTAACTCTGTATACATTTTACATATATTTCCCATTCGGGGGCCTTCGTTCGAACAGTGTGACCGAAACTTCGGAGCTATAAAGTCTGCCATCAAGAGTATAATAGAGATTGAGGTGTCAAAATGATTCCTGGATAAGATAGTAATGTGCCATATCCTTTTCACCTCACACATGATCCGTCTGTCTTGTATGACTTAGACAAAGCGCTTCTTCCCTTCTTTGAGAAAGAACCAGTAAACAAAAGTGCTCCATTCAGAATACAACAGTATCGAATTCTGATGCACAAACCATGTGGGACTCTGACTTTATCAAAGGCATTCTTTCAACAATTCAGATACCTCAAGAACTCAGTCTCAACCAGGAGTCTCGGGTTTTCTTAAAGCAGGCAACATGAAGATATAAGTGACTTGTCGGTCTACTTGAAAGAACAAAGCAGAGATGTTATCAGTTTCTGGAAGAGTGTCTGCAGACCATTACAACGAAGGTGAGACTGAAGAATTGGAAGAAGCTGGGCTTTGAGGCTAAAGGCTACATTGGCAACTTGCAGAAAGGATAGTACACGACTTTATGTACAGTTTTGAATTACATTTCTTTGATTATTATTGTTTTATTCTTTACTGACGAAATGTATGGTGTCCATTGATCATATTTTCCTCCGGCGAAACACATGTTTTTATGAATAGTAGTTATTTTTTAAACATAACAAAAGTACATGCAATAAAAGGAAATTTTCATGAGCTTTTTTGTTGTTGTAGATCATTCAAACATACATCCAAAGTGTGGTTCAGTAGGAGAGGCTCATGACACATTTCTAATTTGTAGCATTTTCAGAAATAAAAAAATCTCTCAACAATTTTTTATCTAGATCTTGTTAAATAAAAGTCAATTTGTCTAAATATGTCTACTTAGCTATGACATCAGTCAGTATTTACAGTGGTAGGTTTGAAAACTTTAACACCTTGTACCTGAAAGCACAGTTTTGGCGTATGGGCCCTTATTCTAGCTAACACCTCAATTATCAAAACTTCAGAAGAAGAATTTATTGGTTACTAGAAGAATCACCCGAAGTTTCCTGGGGTAACCATGCAATGGATTTAGTGGCTACCCCTGAAAATACGTTTCTTTGCTTCACACAGGCAGACAAACTTCATTTTATTAATTGATTGTAAAATTAATATAACACTAGATATTATTTCCCTTCTTTTTCTTTGCGTCGGGAAACACATTTGTGGATTTGTTCCACTCTCTCCCGTAGTTGATGGAGACTTTTGATGGAATCTCAAGTTCCCCCCTCGCTCCCCCCTTCCTCTACGTGTGAAAGAATGAACTTAACATTAGATTAGTTCCGAAAGTTGGAGTGTGGTAATCTGGCCTTCACTCTTTTCTTATCAACTACTCCACGTAATTTCATTCAACAAAGTCAGAAAGGTAGCAATATATATTATATATATATATATTATGAGCTAACCCTCACGCGCCTTCTTTTATTTTTTATTATTAAGTTGTTAAGTGAAAAACTTTGTTCCAAGGAGAAGAAAGGACACAACTCCACAAATACTTGTCTTGTTCCTGTCGGGAGGTCCTCCTCCGTTCCCGGTCCGGCCATTAAGTGGAATTAGTTGTGATTTAATAAAAATAATGTTAGCCATCCAAGTTGAGGCAGATCAAATCATCAACAATTTATAAAATAACAACATGTTACATTTCAAGAACCTCATCACTACATACGTATTTCAATCGTTTTGTTTGTTATATATTGGATATCCCCGTCACAAACGTTTATATTTACAAACATACAAACAAATAGTTTGGAACAATTTTAAATATATAAAATCTAGTAATAATGTTTTAAAATGTATTATTCTTTTCATACGATTTAACAAAAGGTTATGTAACTGATAGGAATAAGGAGGTCATTTTGGAGGAAGTGCATCAGTGTTAGTGGGTTAAGGAGTCGGATGATCACAGATAGATTGATAACTCAATCCCCGTAACCGGCAATGCAGTCTACTGTAAACTTCACGCCTGAGATCGTGTGTCCACCAGTATAATAATGTGACATATTATTCAAACGGACAACATATAGACCCCTATTCACACCAGAGGTCACGCGGACCAAGGCGTCATTTAAACTACGAGTGAAGAATGACCGGACATTTCCTCGATAGCTCAGTGGTAGATTATTGTGAGATAAGCCAAAGGTCCCTGGTTTGATTCCCGTGTCCAGGTGTAATTATTGTTCTTAATATTGTTTAGTTTGCTGGTGGTTCGGGTTCAAGCAGGACGCACTGAGTTTATTTTTTTAAAAAACAAGAGTTTTCCACTATATTCACGCAAATGCTGGTGTAGATGCTAACTTTCTCCCTCCTCCACCTATCAGTGTAAATTTGCGTATAGTGTGAAAGAAAAATGAAACAATAGCTAAATACACAGAGAAGAAATTATTAAACTAATACTTTTTGTTCGATCTTCTCTCTTCGATCTTGTTTATTTTCCCTTCTTGGTTTGTTTCTTCTTCTTCACCCACTTTTCATCTCACGCCATTTGTTATTTCTTCAGTTTTATTTGACCAATGTTTTTGATACCGTTACACATTTTATATTAATTTTTGTTTTCATATTAAAAATAAGAGTTTTGGTTTTATTTATTCTGTTTGATAATTTCGTTGATCGAGAACTTTGAGGGGGAATTTACACTTCCCCAGCACTTGAAGGTCGGTTCGTTTCCAACACATGTGTTATACTATACACGTCTTGCTTGTATAGTCTGGTAAACATAACAGGTCCTACTGGTATAGTCTGGTAAACATAACAGGGCCTACTGGTATAGTCTGGTAAACATAACAGGGCCTACTTGTATAGTCTGGTAAACATAACAGGTCCTACTCGTATAGTCTGGTAAACAAAACAGGGCCTACTTGTATAGTCTGGTAAACAAAACAGGTCCTACTCGTATAGTCTGGTAAACAAAACAGGGCCTATTTGTATAGTCTGGTAAACAAAACAGGGCCTACTTGTATAGTCTGGTAAACAAAACAGGTCCTACTTGTATAGTCTGGTAAACATAACAGGGCCTACTTGTATAGTCTGGTAAACATAACAGGTCCTACTCGTATAGTCTGGTAAATACAATTATTGTATACAAATGTATTTATTGTAATTTCTATGTAAAAATATTAAATACAGCCCTACTATAATAACTTTTAACATTTTTTACAACACAAGGAGCTAAATATAATTTTTGTCAAATTTATATAATGTAATAACATCTTTTGGAAGTATTTCAAAAAGAATATATTTTGTATTCCTTTTTTTGAAAACTCTAAGATTTCTTAAATAATTTATCTTTGAGAAGATACATTTTAATTTCCAAGATACAGCAGACATACAACGACGTATTGAATAAACGATTAACTTCTTCAAAGATAACTTTTGAAGTAAATTTCTAGAAGAAATATTAACTAACAAGATTTAAAAATATATATTATGTTTAAATTTCTAAAGTAAAAAAACCAATTTTAATAAAAGCAACTTTTATCATCTTTAATCATGGCTATAGTATAATAATATAGATCAAGTAAATACATATCGAACAAATAATAAATTGCAGTAATCTTTGATAAATTGATTGCAAGCTTCCCCTTGTGTCCAATACAAGTGATACAGGTTCAGTGTGAAACTTTCTTCTGGAGCCTGTAATATCATGAGTGAAACATATCACAGCTTCATAAAGTCCTCATCTGAACGGAAACAGTCAACATCGAGAAAGTGTCAATAAAGATCATCGAATCATCAAACATTCAATTGTTGGTTTTCTGACCATCCCACTAAAATAATAACCGACACTCAAAACATTTTTACGAATTATTATCCCTCAAGATTATTGTTCAAAAAAACACATCATTTACTCTGCTTTATGTTATGTTTTATGGACAAAGAAACACTTTTTACTTTCTCCCTACCCCTTGGAGAAAGTAAGTATTGTGATCGTAAATAAATTGAATTTGATATTCTGATGGATCTCGCTCGACGTTTCATGACCCACTGAAACCGATAAAGTTGTTTTTGAATGTCTGTCTGTCTGTCTGTCTGCTACTAGGACTGGAGCAGACACTATTTTACCTTTCAGGACAAAACTTGGTATCTTGGGTTTTAATAATGTTCCCCAGAGGTATTTTAGGAATTATCCATCCAACCTTAAAATTGAGGGTAGTTTACTTTAGGTGGAATAGAGAAAAATTGATTTTTTTCAAAATAATCTCTAACAATTTAGATTAGAACTCGTATCCATGCACTGTTCAACTAACAAAATGGAGATCCTAATTTTACCATGAAAACGACTTTGAAAATACTTTACAGAAGTGAAACTTTCTAGTTTTGATAATTTCTCCGCGACTATTTGAGATACGAAATAAATAACTCATAATTTCAAAATTATAGAGCTCTAAAATATAGATAGATTTTATTTGAAATACTGTTATATTTGGATCAAAATTTTACGAGCTACAGGCATATATTATTATATATTAAATAGAGGATTTGGGAAATGGAAGTTGAAAATGCACAGAACCAATATTATATTTATATAACAATCAGTAAATATCTAAGTTTTTGTGAAGGAGTGAGAGATTATGTGGTGCACTGTCCATTATTTTACTATTGAACATTAAAATAATGTATAAACTATTTTTTATGGCAGAATATTTACTAATATAGTTTTGTTGACGTTGTGGACAAACTATTGTTTAATGCAGTTTATGAAACTAAGATAACTCCGTCCCCTAGGACTAGTTCTAGATCAGGATACAGAGAATCAAATATTCTAGAGGTGACAGAGCTATTATCATCACAAACAGGAACATATGTTGTCATATATACATATGTGTGTCTTTTATAGGCTTACAACATATTTTTATAATCTAGGCCTCTATACAACTTTGTTCCAAATTTTAATTGGCTCATTATTTTAACAAACAAATACATTTGACTAGAAATTGATTTTTGTTGGAGCAATGTATTTTATTGTTTGTCTAATGAAGTTTTTATTGGCATGTAATAAGAATGTTATTGGTATAAAACTAATGAGCTTGTTTTTATGTAATCAATTAATAGCTTTGCCAACGACGGGTGAATCGGGGCTCATTCCCGGTCATCTGTACTTAGTCCTTAAGTGGGTTTCCACTCTCCCTCCAAGCAAATGCGGGTACACTTCGTCTAAATTCAACCGTACCAATCATTAACACATTAGTGTAATCAGTACATAGACGTATAACCAGAACGGGTAGTAAGACACGGTGCTAAAATAACATCTTGTAAAGCTACCAACCATCCATGAATGTCTGTCCTTGTTGGACCATTAACCATGAAATAAACCAAGGACCAGGATTGTGTGAGCTTGTCCACTGCATTAACATGTTCAGGATAGTAATGGTTCAGTGAGATTGGCTGCACGGCTAGTGCACCCGGCTCTGATTAGATGGCCGTCTTACTACCCTTTCAAGCAATAAGCACACAATAATTATGCTAGTTGAATAGGAATGAGGAAGGTAATATTTTATATGAAATGTAATTAAATTTGCGTGGAAGGAGAGAGGAAAACCATTTATTAAAAACCATCCTGAGTAAAAGAAAGAGGGATCTGAACCTCTAACAGTAGCTACTGATATACAAGTGGCCGAATGGAAACTGGGTGTATTTGAAACCTTAGGTCGTATTAGTGAGCTCCGAATTGTCCACACTTGCTCCAGCTATATGATAAAAACATATTTTGACCCCACCGGGATTTGCACCGGATTGTCTAGACTCTAAATTACCCAAAGCCAAAAGACTGTTGGTTAAAGCCTGCCTCTTTAATGTTTGTTTTTTAGCGTGTCATATTTACCTGTGAGATATATTATCTAGTTCTGTCTCCTGAGTGTAGACTATTAGCGTGTCATATTTACCTGTGAGATATATTATCTAGTTCTGTCTCCTGAGTGTAGACTATTAGCGTGTCATATTTACCTGTGAGCTATATTATCTAGTTCTGTCTCCTGAGTGTAGACTATTAGCGTGTCATATTTACCTGTGAGCTATATTATATAGTTCTGTCACACTTTAAGACTAACTAACCAAACCCTGATAACATAGAAACATTTCTTCTTCCGGGAAAAATACCTATCGTACAGCCGGAAATAGAACCTGTAACCTCTATATCGGTAGTCAGGGGCGCTAACCACCAGACAACCCATAGGTCCGGAATGACGTCATTTGTCTGTGCATCCCTCCCCCCCTCCACTACAAACAGATGATTTCCCAGAGGTCGGGAATATTTGTAAACCGCAGGTCAAGTCCGCCTGTGATTGGTCCGTCTCGTGACCCCCAACATTTGTTACGACCGGGGGGGGGGATATTCTGACAGTTACAAGATCTTCATCAAATATAACGTGCACTTTCTAAACACACCACCTCACTTAAACCTTTGAATGCAACATATCTTATCTGCGACCCTTATTCATAGCTCTATAGAATTACAAATATCTTACAAACTAAAGTTTGACCTTTTTATCAAGATTAGTCTTATCCACCTCGGTGGTTGAATGGTCCAAGGCGTCACACTCACAATAAAAGAGATCGAGGTTAGAATACCGCTTGGGTGTGCTGGAGCTTTTTTCCCCTGCGTTTTCCACTCTCCCTCAACACAAATATGGTTACACTTTTAAAAATTCAACTTTCCTCATCTCTAGCACATTAGAGTAGCCCCAATCTTGTAGTGAGACGCGTCAGTAAAAACATAGTGATTATATCAACACACGACTTACAAACTTAGTTAATTCGAGAACAAACTTAGTACTTGCTGCTCTGGTCATCATTTCACCACGTCAAAAGAGTGAGCCTAAATTCCACCAGTCATAAATATTTCGGTCGTGCCTGTAATCGAACCCAGGACTGATAGTATATCCAAGACACGGCTATCAGCTGAACCAAACGGTCAGACCAGAGAACATGTTTTATAGACATCCATGGAAACAAAACTAAACAAGATTTTACCGATACGGGAAACCGTCAGAGTCTCAGGGCTTTTAGAGCTTTATATCGAGACCTCAACCACTTGTCTGTGAGATCGGGAACTCACTCTTAACATAGATTATATACATAGTCCTACTTCAACCTCGTCAATGAACATTTGTAAACATTGATGCGATAAACCTCCAAGTTATGTTGAAAAAAACCCAAACAAATAGTTTTGGTAGAGCTCGAGAAATTTGTGTCAACAATTAATATTTTCTTTTAGATTTCTTGAAAATGCAGTTTCGGGGGAGAGAGGTAACATTTAGCTAGACTTGTGGGGAGGGAGGTAACATATAACTAGACTTGTGGGGGAGGGAGGTAACATTTAACTAGACTTGTGGGGGAGAGAGCTAACATATAACTAGACTTATGGGGAGGGAGGTAACATATAACTAGACTTGTGGGGAGGGAGGTAACATATAACTAGACTTGTGGGGAGGGAGGTAACATATAACTAGACTTGTGGGGAGGGAGGTAACATATAACTAGACTTGTGGGGAGGGAGGTAACATATAACTAGACTTGTGGGGAGGGAGGTAACATATAACTAGACTTGTGGGGAGGGAGGTAACATATAACTAGACTTGTGGGGAGGGAGGTAACATATAACTAGACTTGTGGGGAGGGAGGTAACATATAACTAGACTTGTGGGGGAGGGAGGTAACATTTAACTAGACTTGTGGGGAGGGAGGTAACATATAACTAGACTTGTGGGGGAGAGAGGTAACATATAACTAGACTTGTGGGGAGGGAGGTAACATATAACTAGACTTGTGGGGGAGGGAGGTAACATATAACTAGACTTATGGGGGAGGGAGGTAACATATAACTAGACTTGTGGGGGAGAGAGCTAACATATAACTAGACTTATGGGGAGGGAGGTAACATATAACTAGACTTGTGGGGGAGAGAGGTAACATATAACTAGACTTGTGGGGGAGAGAGGTAACATATAACTAGACTTGTGGGGAGGGAGGTAACAATAACTAGACTTGTGGGGAGGGAGGTAACATATAACTAGACTTATGGGGGAGGGAGGTAACATATAACTAGACTTGTGGGGAGAGAGCTAACATATAACTAGACTTATGGGGAGGGAGGTAACATATAACTAGACTTGTGGGGAGGGAGGTAACATATAACTAGACTTGTGGGGAGGGAGGTAACATATAACTAGACTTGTGGGGGAGGGAGGTAACATTTAACTAGACTTGTGGGGGAGGGAGGTAACATTACAAGACATACATCCCAGCTCGTGTGGTGGGAAGGTGGGAAACCACCCTCAATACACCTAACCAGGACTCAAACCGCGGCCTTCTCGTCACCGGCAAGCCAGACTAGATTAGATCTACGTTCATCTCGAACTTCACTAAATGTTGCTTTGTTATAAGCGACTTGTTTGTGTTTAGTCCGACATCTTAGCTGAGCTGGTAGCGTGTCTGCCTACTGAGATAAGGGTCCTGGGTTCGTTTCCCGGCATCGCGGAAACATTTATAGTTAGTGTAATGTGGGTTTATTCCTTTACAGTGATGAGTTCATAAAGTGATCATTAAATACTGCAAATCTAATTTTTTTAAACTACTCCTGTTTAAGTAATTTAAAGAGTCTTCCAGAGCGATGTGATGAAACCGTCTATCAACATTCTCGAAACTCTCGAGTAAACCATTACATCACAATCTCGAGTGAAGCTGCGCGCGCCATTAACAAAATGATGTAAAGAGATGGCCATCATTAATCTCGACTGTTCCTTGTCAAGACGTAAATCTGAGCGGGAAACTTTACAACGAGATGGCTATCAACCTTCTTCGTAACGTTTCAAAACCACATTTCTACACTTCGGTGAGCTCATATTTGAATCCAGGACATGGCATTTATTTGATTAAAGCAATGATAGGTGGGTGACTCGACACGTTTCTAAGCACAGTACAAACACATGGCAAATATTTATATATGGGTTTGTCATATTATTTTAGTGAATTACTATTATGGTCAACATATGTGTTTATTTTATATTTTGATTGCTTATATTTACTCTGACTATTTTAGTAGTTAAGTAACCGTCAATAGGTCGTATTCAATAAAGAAAAGTGTAAGACATTTTTAATTATTTCCTACTTAAAAAGAGAGGATGCCAAAGAAAATGTTGGAAATGAAGTACCGTATGTAGGAAAAAAGACCACAAGGAAGAGATGAAAATAGCAGATAACAGAAAGTGTTCAAGTGAGAGGAGAAGAATGGAAGAAATTAAAGGAAGAAGAATAGTGGAAAGATAGAGGAAGATGGAGGAATTTGATTAAACTGATCCGTCCACAGGCTGGATACAGTTGATGATGATGATGATGATTACTTCTAGATTCATTACAGAATTTTTAGAACAGGAACGGTTTTCTTGAACACCCTTAAACAACTTGTTTGATTATAATTAAATAAAAAATATCCCTATCTATAAAATGAAAGAAAAAATACCATTTTAAAATAACGAAACAACATTAATTTAATCTTGTCAACATATAAAACACATTCCTAAATAAGAGTTTAGTATTTTACAAGTTGATAGCCATGTTTTAATTACTTTCAATTAACTCAATTATGAACAATTAAGAGTTTTAATTCGAAAACTTGTCAAAATATTTCTTAACAAGAATCACGCCTTGGTCTAAGATCACCTTGCTGACTACCACCTTATGGGACCCAGTTCATACTCAGGCCAGGACCAGAACTCATTTATTTTATTTATCTGTATTTAACAATTTATGGCGCAGAGTTACATCATACTACCCGTCCAGAATAGCCGTATATTTCGCAGATCCACATCATACTACTCGTCCAGGATAGCCGTATATTTCGCAGATCCACATCATACTACCCGTCCAGGATAGCAGTATATTTACTCGAATGGGCAAAGGTTGAAAAAGTTAAAATTAAAAATAGCATTATCCGTGTTTGCATGGAGGGAGAGTGAAAAATCATTTATTAAATAAACACCTCAGTATATCCTGTCGGGGTTAGAACTACGACCTATTTATCACCAATACGAGAAGGACTACTTTCCCTCCGTGCCCAATTGTGCAGGTTATCCTATCGCCATGTAAGTCGCGAGTTTGTATCGACCTGTTTTATTGGTCTAAATTGACCAATGCGGACTTTTATAGAAATGTGTTGACCTGAGGATATGCAACCGCTATTAAAATTACAACAATTTTTACCGGAAGTGGCTAAGGTCACTCCCTCCGCCCCGCCCCCCCCCCCCCCGACACATCTCTGGACCCACTGGGGCTCCGGGGTGGAATTGTAACAAATAATGTTGTTCATTCTCAAGTTTTCTCAAACATTTGATAGATATGTACATGTACATGCTATTATATATTTTACATTTTTAAACAAAGTTTACTTAGAACTAAAATTTACATATATTTTTGTTTAATTCATTTGAGAAAAATATTTATTTTCTTTTGTTTAGTCAAAGAATTTACAAAGGAAAACATATATATATTTTTCTATGTTTACCTAAGTATTGCGCACGGGTTTGCTAGTTTAACTTAATACAACAACTTGGATCAAATTTTCCCGGCGGCAACAATAACTTATTACTTTTACAAAACCAGATTAACCCTTCGAGGTCTCTGTCTGTCTGTCTATCTCTCCTCTAGTAGCTACTGTTGAGCTACCTGAGGGGAAGTTATAGCTGCCAGTTATCTATACATATTCACTCCAATATCAGCAACCACTCGACCGGCCTGCCCCCCACCAGGGGACATTACCCAATAGTGCGTCTAGTGAGCAAAATGGCCACAATACGGCCGTGTCGCCATAAGAACAACCTTTTACACGATATAACAAATAAATGTATGAGAGGGCTATATCTACAATAAGACATCATATTTACCTTCCAACTGTCAACGTTGGCAGTTTCAGATCACATAGCTTGGCTTATGATTACATAAAAACTGATCTAGTGGTTGTTTTCACTGTAACACAAGGCCCAGTCTATGTCGGTCCAACTATAATTAGACAATATTTAGTTAAAACGAACAGAATCTCAACAGGAACTGTTTATAGCAACATGTTAACGGATTTACCCCAATGGGAAACCATTTAGTAAAAAAAAAAAAAAATCACCTGCTTCGGTGGACGCATGGTTTAAGGCTTCACTCTCGCAATAGACTAGACTGCCGATGACAAGGATATATTTGAACATCAGCTCGCAGTTATTATATTTATGTAAGCTGTCAGTTTGTAGGTCTCCTCAAATGAGAGTGGAAGTGTGTAAATGGAGCTGATGTCCTGAAAGCCATCATAAGAACAGTTCGAACTGTAGCGTCAGTTGTAAGTTAAAAACATTCTCACACACATTGTAGTTCATTCTGGCACTTAGCCGAGACATAATCTAGTTCTTGTAGACCTCTCATCTAGTTCCTGTAGACCTCTCCTCCTCTAGTTCCTGTAGATCTCTCCTCCTCTAGTTCCTGTTGACCTCTCATCCTCTAGTTCCTGTAGACCTCTCCTCCTCTAGTTCCTGTAGACCTCTCCTCCTCTAGTTCCTGTAGACCTCTCCTCTAGTTCCTGTAGACCTCTCCTCCTCTAGTTCCTATATACCTCTCATCCTCTAGTTCCTGTAGACCTCTCCTTCTCTAGTTCCTGTAGACCTCTCCTCCTCTAGTTCCTGTAGACCTCTCCTCCTCTAGTTCCTGTAGACCTCTCATCCTCTAGTTCCTGTAGACCTCTCATCCTCTAGTTCCTGTAGACCTCTCCTCCTCTAGTTCCTGTAGACCTCTCCTCCTCTAGTTCCTGTAGACCTCTCCTCCTCTAGTTCCTGTAGACCTCTCCTCCTCTAGTTCCTGTTGACCTCTCATCCTCTAGTTCCTGTAGACCTCTCCTCCTCTAGTTCCTGTTGACCTCTCATCCTCTAGTTCCTGTAGACCTCTCCTCCTCTAGTTCCTGTAGACCTCTCCTCTAGTTCCTGTAGACCTCTCCTCCTCTAGTTCCTATAGACCTTTCCTCCTCTAGTTCCTGTAGACCTCTCCTCCTCTAGTTCCTGTAGACCTCTCCTCCTCTAGTTCCTGTAGACCTCTCCTCCTCTAGTTCCTGTAGACCTCTCCTCCTCTAGTTCCTGTTGACCTCTCATCCTCTAGTTCCTGTAGACCTCTCCTCCTCTAGTTCCTGTTGACCTCTCATCCTCTAGTTCCTGTAGACCTCTCCTCCTCTAGTTCCTGTAGACCTCTCCTCCTCTAGTTCCTGTAGACCTCTCATCCTCTAGTTCCTGTAGACCTCTCCTCCTCTAGTTCCTGTAGACCTCTCCTCTAGTTCCTGTAGACCTCTCCTCCTCTAGTTCCTATAGACCTTTCCTCCTCTAGTTCCTGTAGACCTCTCCTCCTCTAGTTCCTGTTGACCTCTCATCCTCTAGTTCCTGTAGACCTCTCCTCCTCTAGTTCCTATAGACCTTTCCTCCTCTAGTTCCTGTAGACCTCTCCTCCTCTAGTTCCTGTAGACCTCTCCTCCTCTAGTTCCTGTTGACCTCTCATCCTCTAGTTCCTGTAGACCTCTCCTCCTCTAGTTCCTGTTGACCTCTCATCCTCTAGTTCCTGTAGACCTCTCCTCCTCTAGTTCCTGTTGACCTCTCATCCTCTAGTTCCAATCAACTCGGACAACTGACACGAGCTGGAACATGGAAGTAATCACCTTTGTTCAGAGCACTTACCGGGAATATAATGACAGGTTCTATAGCTGAGTGGAGCGGGGGCCCAACTGTGTTAGTTGGCTGTGACACTGGCACGGGGGGCTCGAGGTTCTACTCCTGACCAGTGCCCGTTAAACACCTTGATATAATCAAACTAAACAAAGAGTTTCGTTCTAGGGAAGTGGTGAGTTCTCTACCGTGACACAACCTCACCAGCCATTTCCCCTCCTCCAGTTCCTTGGACAGCGACACAGTCCACCATCCTACCACCCCTTTCCCCTCCTCCAGTTCCTTGGACAGTGACACATTCCACCATCCTACCACCCCTTTCCCCTCCTCCAGTTCCTTGGACAGCGACAAGGTCCACCATCCTACCGTCCCTTTCCCCTCCTCCAGTTCCTTGGACAGCGACAAGGTCCACCATCCTACCGTCCCTTTCCCCTCCTCCAGTTCCTTGGACAGCGACAAGGTCCACCATCCTACCACCCCTTTCCCCTCCTCCAGTTCCTTGGACAGCGACAAGGTCCACCATCCTACCGTCCCTTTCCCCTCCTCCAGTTCCTTGGACAGCGACAAGGTCCACCATCCTACCACCCCTTTCCCCTCCTCCAGTTCCTTGGACAGTGACAAGGTCCACCATCCTACCACCCCTTCCCCCTCCTCCAGTTCCTTGGACAGCGACAAGGTCCACCATCCTACCACACATTTCCCCTCCTCCAGTTCCTTGGACAGTGACACAGTCCACCATCCTACCACACATTTCCCCTCCTCCAGTTCCTTGGACAGTGACAAGGTCCACCATTCTACCACACATTTCCCCTCCTCCAGTTCCTTGGACAGTGACAAGGTCCACCATCCTACCACCCCTTTCCCCTCCTCCAGTTCCTTGGACAGCGACACGGTCCACCATCCTACCACACCTTTCCCCTCCTCCAGTTCCTTGGACAGTGACACAGTCCACCATTCTACCACACATTTCCCCTCCTCCAGTTCCTTGGACAGTGACACAGTCCACCATCCTACCACACATTTCCCCTCCTCCAGTTCCTTGGACAGTGACAAGGTCCACCATCCTACCACCCCTTTCCCCTCCTCCAGTTCCTTGGACAGCGACACGGTCCACCATCACTACCACACATTTCCCCTCCTCCAGTTCCTTGGACAGTGACACAGTCCACCATTCTACCACACATTTCCCCTCCTCCAGTTCCTTGGACAGTGACACAGTCCACCATCCTACCACCCCTTTCCCCTCCTCCAGTTCCTTGGACAGTGACAAGGTCCACCATCCTACCACCCCTTTCCCCTCCTCCAGTTCCTTGGACAGCGACAAGGTCCACCATCCTACCACCCCTTTCCCCTCCTCCAGTTCCTTGGACAGCGACAGGGTCCACCATCCTACCGTCCCTTTCCCCTCCTCCAGTTCCTTGGACAGCGACAAGGTCCACCATCCTACCACCCCTTACCCCCTCACTAGCCGCAATGCTACTACAAGGGTCCGAGGGTCGAATCCCTGTGAAGGAAAGTACTGCAATGTTAATGTTCACCACTAATGCATTACTTGCCACGACACACAATAAACTTACCGGGCTTTTATATTTTATGGTTCAAATTATTGGTGTAAATAACGTTCAACCATTAAATGCAACACAACTCGGTTCAGTGGCCACACGGTCCAAGGCGTCATGCTCACTATAAACTCAACTGACGATGACGAGTAGACCGGAGTTTAAATCTCGCTTGGGTGTGTTGAGCTTTTTATTAAAGGGTTTTCTATTCTCCCTCCACAAAATGAAGGCACGATTCTTCTAAATTCAACCTTACACGTCCCTAACACAATATCGTCACGAATGAATGAGTTACCCCAAACGTGTGGTGGGACGCGGTTATCATACATAAATAAATATTACATCACCGGGTAAGTAAGGCGGAATAAAAACAATAATGAACGGAAAAATATATGAACTCATTTTATATTTAATTTTAATATTTCCATATTTTTTTTGGGGTCTGTTACAAATTTTAATATATGTATGAGTGTTTGAAACTATTATATTATACCCTACAGTGAAAGGGTGTTGGGGGGCGAGGATTGAGGGGAACATGAGTTAAGGTCCGTATTTTTAGTGTTTTTTATGACAAAAAACTTTTATCCAAAGTAAATAAACCATTGTTTCGTTAGTTACGTTTAGTTTTATACTAATTAAAATATCAACTTTGTTGGATATCTTTCTTGAACGAATTGGAATTGTAAACGAACATACATACATTTAAAATGTAGATAGGAATGTTCACTAGCATCACACACTTGGTGATAAGAATAACAAGGGTAGATAGGAATGTTCACTAGCATCACACACTTGGTGATAAGAATAACAAGGAGAGATAGGAATGTTCACTAGCATCACACACTTGGTGATAAGAATAACAAGGGTAGATAGGAATGTTCACTAGCATCACACACTTGGTGATAAGAATAACAAGGGTAGATAGGAATGTTCACTAGCATCACACACTTGGTGATAAGAATAACAAGGGTAGATAGGAATGTTCACTAGCATCACACACTTGGTGATAAGAATAACAAGGGTAGATAGGAATGTTCACTAGCATCGCACACTTGGTGATAAGAATAACAAGGGTAGATAGGAATGTTCACTAGCATCGCACACATGGTGATAAGAATAACAAGGGTAGATAGGAATGTTCACTAGCATCACACACTTGGTGATAAGAATAACAAGGGTAGATAGGAATGTTCACTAGCATCACACACATGGTGATAAGAATAACAAGGGTAGATAGGAATGTTCACTAGCATCACACACATGGTGATAAGAATAACAAGGGTAGATAGGAATGTTCACTAGCATCACACACTTGGTGATAAGAATAACAAGGGTAGATAGGAATGTTCACTAGCATCACACACTTGGTGATAAGAATAACAAGGGTAGATAGGAATGTTCACTAGCATCACACACATGGTGATAAGAATAACAAGGGTAGATAGGAATGTTCACTAGCATCACACACTTGGTGATAAGAATAACAAGGGTAGATAGGAATGTTCACTAGCATCACACACTTGGTGATAAGAATAACAAGGGTAGATAGGAATGTTCACTAGCATCACACACATGGTGATAAGAATAACAAGGGTAGATAGGAATGTTCACTAGCATCACACACATGGTGATAAGAATAACAAGGGTAGATAGGAATGTTCACTAGCATCACACACTTGGTGATAAGAATAACAAGGGTAGATAGGAATGTTCACTAGCATCACACACTTGGTGATAAGAATAACAAGGGTAGATAGGAATGTTCACTAGCATCACACACATGGTGATAAGAATAACAAGGGTAGATAGGAATGTTCACTAGCATCACACACTTGGTGATAAGAATAACAAGGGTAGGTAGGAATGTTCACCAGATCTTGAAAACTGGAAATTAGCATTGTAATACATATACATTGATTATAATTACATAAATATTGTTTGGTCAGTGATTGCGAGCTGTGAGCTGTAGTCTGTTTAGTACATCTTCAAGAAGATACGTCTTCCTTCTTAGTGAGCTTGCTTTTGTTGTCAGGGCTGTAATACCTCCAAGAAATACAATTAGAATAAAATAGTTTGACATTTTATCAGAAACCCACTCTCAGTTTTAGAGTAAGTCTAAAATCATGATTTGGATTCGAGGCATTGCCATATTAAATTATATATATATATATAAACTTTGAATGAAATTAATCAAACACTTTCTTCTGTAGCCTCAGATATAGACAGACATACAGACATACTGACAGACAAAGAGACAGACACTTAGACAGTTTTGTAAGTGCCATGTTTTTTAGTTGTGGTACACATGAAATATCATGTCATCAGAATCTCGAGGGACTCAGTTCTTCTCTATTTAACAAATTGAAACCAAAATGATTCTGGCTTATGATAAACTTTGATGTTTATCTCCACATTAAGTAAAAGACAAGTCCCAATATCACCGATCACCAATATCATGACTCCTGGTTGTATTGTGCTACCTCATTACGGCGCAAGGATAAGCTACTAACTTGTGAACTGAAGTGCTTAGAAAGTGTACGGTAGTTAGTAAAACTAACATAAAGTAAATTAACCATCGAGGATCCAGTGACCGTGAATACAGCTTCCAGTGGAAGTAACTTTCCTCTTCTTGTCTGACGTCACATCCTGAGAAGTTGCTTTTGGCGAACTTCCTCAGCTTATCTCTGGGGGGGCAACACGATCACCAACAAACACTGAGTTGCTCTGGCTGCTGGCGATAAGCTTACGTACGCATCAGTCTTACTACCCGTTACTCTTCCTGTCAGTCTTACTACTATCCATCAGTCTGACTGTCTTACTACTATCCGTCAGTCTGTCCGTCAGTCTAACTACCCGTTAAATTTTAAGAGGTCTACATTTCAAACATTATTAGTACCACATAAAACTTTTGTAAGTGTTTGGTACGATTTTATTTGACATAAAACCTTTTTTAAATAAAATAGAATATCATTACAGAATGAAATATAACTTTATTTAGTTAGTAGTTTTTTCTTAGTAATAGTTTTCTTCCCAAATGAACCTTATACATTATATATATACATTACTGTTACGAACGCCATTAATCTTTTTTTAGCTGTTATAACTTTATGTACCAACCATTAAGAGTCTTCCTTCCTTGATTGCCAGGAGAATATACAAGTTGGGTTAAGTTATAATGACTTACTTGAATCTACCGGGCTCACATTAAAACATTTTTATAAAACTTACTTTCAATGTAAAGACAGAAAATCAAAAATAAAACGAAATTAATTAATGCATTTTTTAGTTTCATATTCATTGTCAAGTTAGAAACAATATTTGTTATTAGTTTAAATGACCACGTTCAAAGCTGAGCTACGAAGTTAGAGGTGAGGAGGGGAGAGGGGAAAACAGATCAACCTTAGTGTACTTAGCAGAGATTCGAGTCCTGACCCCCATTAACAGCAACATGGACCCAAAAAATGTAAACAACAGCTTGGTGTGGACATAAAACCATCGTTAAGTATTCAAATTAAATAAAACAATATGTTACGATATGACCGGACATGTGTTGTCATATATTCTATTGAAATTAGGAACCATGTTTTCAAAAACTAGCTATAAGGTCTATAGTGGAGTGCAGCCACAGGGTCTATAGTGGAGTGCAGCCACAGGGTCTATAGTGGGGTGCAGCAACATGGTATACAGTGGAGTGCAGCCATAGGGTCTATATTGGAGTGCAGCCATAGGGTCTATAGTGGAATGCATCCACAGGGTCTATAGTGGAGTGCAGCCACAGGGTCTATAGTAGAGTGCAGCCACAGGGTCTATAGTGGGGTGCAGCCACAGGGTCTATAGTAGAGTAAAGCCACAGGGTCTATAGTGGAGTACAGCCACATGGTCTATAGTAGAGTGCAGCCACATGGTATATAGTGGAGTGCAGCCACATGGTATAGTGGAGTGCAGCCATAGGGTCTATAGTGGAGTGCAGCCACAGGGTTAAGTGGAGTTCAGCCACATGGTTAAGTGGAGTGCAGCCATAGGGTCTATAGTGGAGTGCAGCCATAGGGTCTATAGTGGAGTGCAGCCATAGGGTCTATAGTGGAGTGCAGCCACATGGTATTAAGTGAAGTGCAGCCACAGCTCACACGCTTTGTGATTTATTTTGCAAATCTGCAGTCTAAAGCTCTTTTTAGAGAATCGAATCTATTTTTGATGAAATCGCCGACCCTGTCTTAACAACATCCATTCATTCACAAGCTAATGTAAGTTATACAGCGTATCTTAAAGTACAGTACATTTGGTATTTTCTACAAACTGTTGAGAGTTCACAAAAACATCTCTAAGACAATTTTGTAGAGTAATTTACATCTTTTATAAGTTAATTAGTAGTTGAGTCTGCGAGCAGGAATAATTAACGTTTCACGTGTTTATATTTTGTTAATTTAATTTAAGTTAACTTAGTTTGCATACATTTGAAACTTAATACAGTGGTTTCGTTTATTAAAATTTACTTTTAATAATTTATGAATCGCGCGGGTAGACATGCAGTCTAATTTTAAGGCTCGTTTAATCTGGGGAGTTCGGATTCGAATCTCTGACGAGTATATTTAGAATCTTTTTCATAAATGATTTTCCACTCCACAGCTACGCAAAAGAAAGTAACCTTCCTCTAAGCTGTACCTACTCATCCTTACCAGGCTAGTGTAAATATTATGAATAGATTGTGTTCTATACCTAGACTGATAATGTCGCATAGCATTGTTTCTAATATTTGGTTATAGTTATTAATTTTAAGATCAGGGCTTTAGGCGACTTTTATGAGGGTTAGCGATTTTGGAGGGTATATTAGAATAATTGCACCGTCATTATCATGGAGAGAGTTTGGGGAAACTGCCATGATAAATTCCATGTGGAATATCAATCACAGTGTACCCAACTTCATCACAAGCCTGACTCCTTGATCGCGTGACCACTGATGTGAATGTATTTCTAGGGTGAAGCGATTATCTCATTATTTATAAATAAATAAATTGCTGGGATACCAATTGATGTATTTTTCACCATTTATTTATTTCATAATATATTTAAGTTTATTTCTAAGGATTTAAAATATATTTAATGGGGAAACATTAAAATAAATACTCAAAGAAGATGAATAACACTTTAAAGAGAGACAAACTCTCAAATAATGTTTTCTTTGAAGTAATGTTAGAAATAATTGGTTTTTCCTTTTAGGTAATATTTAAAGTTTTGGTTTTCAGAACCACACACTGAATAATGCATGTGACAAAGTCTGAATTTAGAATGTTAGCTCACCAGGACAGCTGAAACAACCCCAAGAATGGTGAGCCAATGTACATTCACTTTTGAACAAAGTTGGTTTATTTGTGAATAGACAACTTTATATGGGTTTTAAAGTCACTTTACTCTCTCTACACGAACTTTTCAAAATCATTGATTAGATAAAAGCTGCTCTCTAATTTAACACTAACGTCAATGTGATCCAAACGGCAAATAAAATAGACGAGTGGTTATTTTTACAATTTAGATAAATATTAGATATCTATTTAGATATTTTATATGTATTTGTTGCAGAAATAAAATGTATTTGCTCAATAATCTCATGAAACTATTTTCATGACCTTGGGATGGGTATGAACTGATCAAGGGAACATTAGTTCGATAACAGCATGTTTTTTGGTCGGTGATACCCGTTGGAATGAGTATGAGGAACTTTAGATGAAATACACCCGTATTTGTGTGGAAGGAGGTTTTGGAAAACCATTTAGGAAAAACTATTCTCAGTACACCAGGACGGGTCCCGACCCCGATCTTCCCGTCACAGTCCAGTCAAACATGAGATTGACGCGTTAGGCCACGTGACCCGACGCGGGTGAGGTAATCTAAAATAATTTAGTATTCACAATAAAATGTCGTTCCTCGTTCCCAAATATTAACATTCTTGACAAGAATGTGCAGTATAGGCAGCTACCGTCTAATGTGCAGCCAGTTTGTAAGTCGTGTGATGGTGTAAACCAGTGTTTAAAAGAGAGTATTTAGTAAAATCTCACGCAGTAATCGCCAGACGTACTAGTGAGACGGTGTTTTATCGCCAGACGTACTAGTGAGACGGTGTTTTATCACCAGACGTACTAGTGAGACGGTGTTTTATCGCCAGACGTACTAGTGAGACGGTGTTTTATCACCAGACCGACTAGTGAGACGGTGTTTTATCTCCAGACTTACTAGTGAGACGGTGTTTTATCACCAGACCGACTAGTGAGACGGTGTTTTATCTCCAGACGTATGTTGGACGGTGTCTTATCGCCAGACCCTAGTGAGACGGTGTTTTATCACCAGAACCGACTAGTGAGACGGTGTTTTATCACCTACGTATGTAGACGTGTTTTATCGCAGAACTATAGTGAGAAAGGTGTTTTAAATCACCAGACGTACTAGTAGAACGGTGTTTAATCTCAGCAAACCCAAATATTGAGACGGTGTTTTATCACCAGACTACTAGTGAGACGGTGTTTTATCGCCAGACCACTAGTGAGACGGTGTTTTAATCGCCAGACGTACTAGTGAGACGGTGTTTTATCACCAGACCGACTAGTGAGACGGTGTTTTATCACCAGACGTACTAGTGAGACGGTGTTTTATCGCCAGACGTACTAGTGAGACGGTGTTTTATCACCAGACCGACTAGTGAGACGGTGTTCTATCTCAACTTACTAGTGACAACGGTGGTTTAATCGCCAGACGTACTAGTGAGACGGTGTTTTATCACCAGACGACTAGTGAGACGGATGTTTTATCTCCAGACTACTAGTGAGACCGGTGTTTTATCAACAGTCTACTGAGTGAGACGGCGTGTTTTATCTCACAAACTTACTAGTGAGAACGGTGTCTTATCAGCCAGACCACTAGTAGACGGTGTTTTAAATCGCAGACATCACAGTGGATGGACGGTGTTTTATCGCAGACCCACTAGTGGGCGGTGTTTTACACCAGACACAATGGCGTGTTTGTAATCGCAGACATCCACTGGAGTACGTTATCAACAGACCGACTCGTGGACTCTAGTTCAATCGAGACTCACAAGACGGGTTCTCTAGTCACCATACTACATGAACGGGTGTACATTATCACAACTGAGACGGTTTCACACCAGGCCGTCGGTAATCTGTTTAATTACAGACATAGTGGCCGTGTGTACATCTCAGATACTATAACGGTTTACTAGACATACAAGTGGACCGTGTATCTAGTTTCAACATTACTGAGACTATCACGACGTACTAGTGAGCACGGTGTACATCTAGTTACAACATTACTGAGACATCCAACTGGGCGCGTGGTACATCTAGTTACAACATTACTGAACATCACAGATGGCCGTAGTACATTCTAGCTACAACATTACTGAGACATCCACTAGGCGGGTTACTCTAGTACAACATTCGAGACATCATTAAACTGGGCCTCAGTAGGTTAATTGTTAAACATTTCCGACTGGACAACAAATGTCGCCTAGTACATTATACAACATACAGGAATCACATGGGCAATCTAGCTACAACATTACTGAGACATCACAACTGGGCCGTGGTACATCTAGTTACAACATTACTGAGACATCACAACTGGGCCGTAGTACATCTAGCTACAACATTACTGAGACATCACAACTGGGCCGTGGTACATCTAGCTACAACATTACTGAGACATCACAACTGGGCCGTGGTACATCTAGTTACAACATTACTGAGACATCACAACTGGGCCGTGGTACATCTAGCTACAACATTACTGAGACATCACAACTGGGCCGTGGTACATCTAGTCTACAACATTACTGAGACATCACAACTGGGCCGTGGTACATCTAGCTACAACATTACTGAGACATCACAACTGGGCCGTGGTACATCTAGCTACAACATTACTGAGACATCACAACTGGGCCGTGGTACATCTAGCTACAACATTACTGAGACATCACAACTGGGCCGTGGTACATCTAGCTACAACATTACTGAGACATCACAACTGGGCCATGGTACATCTAGTTACAACATTACTGAGACATCACAACTGGGCCATGGTACATCTAGTTACAACATTACTGAGACATCACAACTGGGCCGTGGTACATCTAGTTACAACATTACTGAGACATCACAGCTGGGCCGTGGTACATCTAGTTACAACATTACTGAGACATCACAACGGCCGTGGTACATCTAGTTACAACATTACTGAGACATCACAGCTGGGCCGTGTACATCTAGTACAACATTACTGAGACATCACAACTGGGCCGTGTACATCTAGTTACAACATTACTGAGACATCACAACTGGGCCGTGGTACATCTAGTTACAACATTACTGAACATCACACTGGGCCGTGGTACATCTAGTTACAACATTACTGAACATCACACTGGGCCGTGTACATCTAGTTACAACATTACTGAGACATCAACTGGCCGTGTACATCTAGTTACAACATTACTGAGACATCACAACTGGGCCGTGTACATCTAGTTACAACATTACTGAGACATCACAACTGGCCGTGTACATCTAGTTACAACATTACTGAGACATCACAACTGGCCGTGGTACATCTAGTTACAACATTACTGAGACATCACAACTGGGCCGTGTACATCTAGTTACAACATTACTGAGACATCACACTGGGCCGTAGTACATCTAGTTACAACATTACTGAACATCACAACTGGCGTGGTACATCTAGTTACAACATTACTGAGACATCACAACTGGGCCGTGGTACATCTAGTTACAACATTACTGAGACATCACACTGGGCCGTGTACATCTAGTACAACATACTGAGACATCACAACTGGGCCGTGGTACATCTAGTACAACATACTGAGACATCACAGCTGGGCGTGGTACATCTAGTTACAACATTACTGAGACTCACACTGGGCCGTGTACATCTAGTTACACATTACTGAGACATCACAACTGGGCCGTGGTACATCTAGTTACAACATTACTGAGACATCACAACTGGGCCGTGGTACATCTAGTTACAACATACTGAGACATCACACTGGGCCGTGGTACATCTAGTTACAACATTACTGAGACATCACATGGGCCGTGTACATCTAGTTACAACACGACATCACTGGCCGTGTCTTGTAAACTACGAATCACAACGCTGTATTAACATGACCACACTGGCGTGACATAGTAACATGGACTCACATGCTGTAATTGTTACAATTACTAGACAAAGGCGTGTAATTGTTACAACATTATAATCCAGGCCGTGTAATCTATACACATTATGAACACACACTGCGTGTACACTTAACATCTATCCAACTGGCTACTCTATACATATGACTCACGGGCTGACCTAGTACAACATTTGAGATCAAGGGCCGTGTACATCAGTTACAACATTACTGAACTCACAACTGGGCCGTAGTACACTAGTTACAACATTACTGAGACATCACAACTGGGCCGTGTACATCTAGTTACAACATTACTGAAACATCACAACTGGGCCGTGTACATCTAGTTACAACATACTGAGACATCACAACTGGCCGTGTACATCTAGTTACAACATTACTGAGACATCACAACTGGCCGTGTACATCTAGTTACAACATTACTGAGACATCACAGCTGGGCCGTGGTACATCTAGTTACAACATTACTGAGACATCACAACTGGGCCGTGTACATCTAGTTACAACATTACTGAACATCACAGCTGGGCCGTGGTACATCTAGTTACAACATTACTGAGACATCACAACTGGGCCGTGGTACATCTAGTTACAACATTACTGAAACATCACAACTGGGCCGTGTACATCTAGTTACAACATTACTGAGACATCACACTGGGCCGTGTACATCTAGTTACAACATTACTGAGACATCACAACTGGGCCGTGGTACATCTAGTTACAACATTACTGAGACATCACAACTGGGCCGTGTACATCTAGTTACAACATTACTGAACATCACAACTGGCCGTGTACATCTAGTTACAACATTACTGAGACATCACAACTGGGCCGTGGGTACATCTAGTTACAACATTATGAGACATCACAACTGGGCCGTGTACATCTAGTTACAACATTACTGAGACATCACACTGGGCCTGGTACATCTAGTTACAACATTACTGAGACATCACAACTGGGCCGTGTACATCTAGTTACAACATTACTGAGACATCACACTGGGCCGTGGTACATCTAGTTACAACATTACTGAGACATCACAACTGGGCCGTGGTACATCTAGTTACAACATTACTGAGACATCACAACTGGGCCGTGGTACATCTAGCTACAACATTACTGAGACATCACAACTGGCCGTGTACATCTAGTTACAACATTATGAGACATCACACTGGCCGTGGTACATCTAGTTACAACATTACTGAGACATCACAACTGGGCCGTAGTACATCTAGTTACAACATTACTGAGACATCACAGCTGGGCCGTGTACATCTAGTTACAACATTACTGAGACATCACAACTGGGCCGTGGTACATCTAGTTACAACATTACTGAACATCACACTGGGCCATGGTACATCTAGTTACAACATTACTGAGACATCACAGCTGGCCGTGGTACATCTAGTTACAACATTACTGAGACATCACAGCTGGGCCGTAGTACATCTAGCTACAACATTACTGAGACATCACAACTGGGCCGTGGTACATCTAGTTACAACATTACTGAGACATCAAGCTGGGCCGTGGTACATCTAGTTACAACATTACTGAGACATCACAACTGGGCCGTGGTACATCTAGTTACAACATTACTGAGACATCACAGCTGGGCCGTGGTACATCTAGTTACAACATTACTGAGACATCACAACTGGGCCGTAGTACATCTAGTACAACATTACTGGACATCACAGCTGGGCCGTGGTACATCTAGTTACAACATACTGAGACATCACAACTGGGCCGTGGTACATCTAGTTACAACATTACTGAGACATCACAGCTGGGCCGTGGTACATCTAGTTACAACATTACTGAAACATCACAACTGGGCCGTAGTACATCTAGTTACAACATTACTGAGACATCACAGCTGGGCCGTAGTACATCTAGTTACAACATTACTGAGACATCACAACTGGGCCGTGGTACATCTAGTTACAACATTACTGAAACATCACAACTGGGCCGTGTACATCTAGTTACAACATTACTGAGACATCACAACTGGGCCGTGGTACATCTAGTTACAACATTACTGAAACATCACAACTGGGCCGTAGTACATCTAGTTACAACATTACTGAACATCACAACTGGGCCGTAGTACATCTAGTTACAACATTACTGAGACATCACAACTGGGCCGTAGTACATCTAGTTACAACATTACTGAGACATCACAACTGGGCCGTGGTACATCTAGTTACAACATTACTGAAACATCACAACTGGGCCGTAGTACATCTAGTTACAACATTACTGAGACATCACAGCTGGGCCGTGGTACATCTAGTTACAACATTACTGAGACATCACAGCTGGGCCGTGGTACATCTAGTTACAACATTACTGAGACATCACAGCTGGGCCGTGGTACATCTAGTTACAACATTACTGAGACATCACAACTGGGCCGTGGTACATCTAGTTACAACATTACTGAAACATCACAACTGGGCCGTGGTACATCTAGTTACAACATTACTGAGACATCACAGCTGGGCCGTGGTACATCTAGTTACAACATTACTGAGACATCACAGCTGGGCCGTGGTACATCTAGTTACAACATTACTGAGACATCACAACTGGGCCGTGGTACATCTAGTTACAACATTACTGAGACATCACAACTGGGCCGTGGTACATCTAGTTACAACATTACTGAGACATCACAACTGGGCCGTGGTACATCTAGTTACAACATTACTGAGACATCACAACTGGGCCGTGGTACATCTAGTTACAACATTACTGAAACATCACAACTGGGCCGTAGTACATCTAGTTACAACATTACTGAGACATCACAACTGGGCCGTAGTACATCTAGTTACAACATTACTGAGACATCACAACTGGGCCGTGGTACAGTCCGTCTACCTGAAAGGTTGCAATTTCTCTCTAGCTTCACCATGATGGAATAATGCGAGGTAAGCTCTCTATCCTAAGGCGGCTATCCACTAATGTATATCATCTAGAGATACAATACGGTTCAACGCTCTCTGATCCCCCCCACCTGGATATCCATGTTAATACGGAGGACACGGGTTTACGGTACGTATCGAACTTGAGTGTTCAGTTCTAGATATTCTGCTACAGTGAGCACATCTCTGTAGCAGCCTCTTACATTTATATTCCGTTTTGAAAAATAAGAAATGAAATTCACCGCGTTGGTGGGTGTCAAAATATTATGCAAGCAGGAAGGTGTTCAGTGGAACAATTTTATTGGCTGACTTAAATTTACAGTCTGTCAGTGGATTTTACAAATATTCACTCGGATGAACCCAACTGATTTAAAGTTTTTGTTATCTTCAACCCTCCTGCTAGATTTCTGTACTGTCCATATTTCTACACCAATGTGAGCAGGGATGAGGTAGGTGAGGTTTAGAGTAAATGTACATTCATTTTCATGGGATATTATTGGAATTTTACCTAGGAAAGTTTTCCTCATCAGTATACTTGTCTAAGATTCAAACCCCGACCTCCAAACCAGACAAGTCGGGTATGAACCCCTCTTTGTCTACTGGTGCGGTCTTCACAAAGATCGTTTCACGTTTGTTACGTATTTGTCCGTCTCGTAAACCTGTTTGGATAATTTGACATGTGAAGTTAGTTTTCATCACTCGTCCGAAGGCCACAATATATTCGTGGGTTAAACGAATCCGGAGAAGTTTTTATAAACCTTTCAGCTGTTATAAAAGACAACAGCTGCTCTCATATTATCAGTAAATGAAGCAGGACAAATCTACAGACAACAAATAATAATATTGCAGCTTCCTTGATTTAGTTTCTTACAGAAAGTTTCCATCCTCCGAGACTTTTGGGTCGTTCTGTGTATTTAAAAAAATAATACAACTAATACACCTTGGTGATTTTAAATATAAATAAACGTTACGTACAAGAAAAGAAACTAATGAGCCCCAGGGTGGGGAATATTTGTTGGCATACCTTATAATTTCAGTTAGATAAACCACCTGACATAAGCTGACCAATGAGGAGGATGAATTTCAAGAGTTCGTACCCCAACTAGCCCGGAGAGAGGATGTAGTACTAAACATCTCCAGCCTAGCTGGTCAGAATCAAATCGCGGCCTCTCAGTTCAGAGTCAGGTGCGTTAACCGCTCATCGAGCCTTTCCTATCACTGTCAATGCTATCCACACATATGATAGTCAGATATATATGCCAGTATATATCTTATATGAGGGGAGTGACCGTTGAATCTCTCCACACATATGATAGTCAGATATATATGCAGTATATATCTATATGAGGGGGTGAACGTTGAATCTCTCACACATATGATAGTCAGATATATGCCAGTATATTTAATGAGGGAGTGACCGTTGAATCTCTCCACACATATGTAGTCAGATATATAATGCCAGTTAATATCTTATATGAGGTGAGTGACCGTTGAATCTCTCCACACATATGATAGTCAGATATATATGCCAGTATATATCTTATATGAGGGGAGTGACCGTTGAATCTCTCCACACATATGATAGTCAGATATATATGCCAGTGTATATCTTATATGAGGGGAGTGACCGTTGAATCTCTCCACACATATGATAGTCAGATATATATGCCAGTATATATCTTATATGAGGGGAGTGACCGTTGAATCTCTCCACACATATGATAGTCAGATATATATGCCAGTGTATATCTTATATGAGGGGAGTGACCGTTGAATCTCTCCAGATGAAAGATTTTCCTCTTAAGATAAACAATCAGCTAATTAAAATGTTAATGTTTTCAAAAGTAAATAGTTTTCCACTCAGCTAATGGGCTCACAGCAGCAGTTCAAGGTAGAGTGAGCATCTTGTGAGCACTGCACGAGCCTCTTGCGGTTACTCTAAAGGAGGGGTTTCAACAGGACGTTAATCTGCCATTTACTTTGGCGGGGAAAGCAATATCGTTAGATAACTTTGTGAGGGGATTTGCTTTGAAATCAGATTTATTTACATGGAAAAATGTACATGTAACTTTTAATGGGGGAAATTAATTATATTAATAACTAAAAACTAGCACTAAATTTCTGGAAACTTTTAAAAAAGATAAAGAAAACACAAATGTTAGACACACCTCTCAGCTCCCCCCTCCTCCCGTATGTTCCTACGTGTGTGGGCCTGGAGATCTGTCAGGATGTCTTTGGCCGAGGATGGGGAGGGGGGAGCAGATGGCATGATTACTTGTGGGTTCGTGATTGACGTTAGGCTTTTAAAGGTTTATTAATACTACTATGTGATGTTAGAAGTGAAGCTAAAATGAAGAACTTAGTGAATATAGAGAAGCGAGTGACTGAACGAGGTGTTATGAGGTTTGACCTGTGGCCTGGCTGACAGCCAGGTGGTCTCTGCACGGACGTCAACCTGGTTCCCTGGGATCAAACGGCAGCCCCAACCAGTATTTGGTGAACCCGACGACCTAGCCCGCGTGGCCCCGTGACAGGTAGCGTGAACTCCTAGCTTACAATCTCCCGTAATCAACCAGCCCCGAGGGCTTCAATCCCCTCCTATTTAAACCGGCGAACAGCCTGGTTTCTAGCCATGGCTTGCTGAAACCACTCTTTCGTGTCAGCGTGTCTAGTTTACTTGTTTACCTGATTCATCCCAACTATCCTCACAACAAGTGTTAGGTCACTTTCTATTGACAACATACAATGTTTGTACAACACGCCTTCCAAATGAGGCCGTTGGTGACACACCAAACAATACAAAGTAAACTCAAAAGTACATTAATTTACACGAAGATGTACGGAGACAAACAAGCACATAGGGACGAGGTTTACCGAAGCTACACGAAGATGTACGAAGACAAATGAGCACATAAAGGTGAAGTTTACCGAAGTTACACGAAGCTGTACGAAGACAAACGAGCACATAAAGGTGAGGTTTACCGAAGCTACACGAAGCTGTACGAAGACAAACGAGCACATAGAGGCGAGGTTTACCGAAGCTACACGAAGCTGTACGAAGACAAACGAGCACATAGAGGCGAGGTTTACCGAAGCTGTACGAAGACAAACGAGCACATAAAGGCGAGGTTTACTGAAGCTATACGAAGCTGTACGAAGACAAACGAGCACATAAAGGCGAGGTTTACTGAAGCTATACGAAGCTGTACGAAGACAAACGAGCACATAAAGGTGAGGTTTACTGAAGCTACACGAAGCTGTACGAAGACAAACGAGCACATAAAGGCGAGGTTTACCGAAGCTACACGAAGCTGTACGAAGACAAACGAGCACATAAAGGCGAGGTTTACTGAAGCTATACGAAGCTGTATAGAAACCAAAGAGATATCGAAGCTTCCCGAAACTAATAAAAGCTATCCGGGGGCAAACGAATACGTACAAATAAAGGTGATAGTATTTTTCGGAGATAAATTACACGCACGGATGAAAGCACCTCCTTAATGAGGAATCAGAGAGTCGCTAGTTTTCTCGTAGTTGCTTTAAACCACCTTAACGAGGAATTTGAGTGGAAACTCTCCCTGTAATCCCCAGGAACAATCCCCACCCCTTATAATAAGGGTTCAAGACTGCGCCTCATCCACCGACCTTTGTTAGAATGAATATTAAAGTTTAATGAGATGCTCCGAACGAAAATATCCTATTGTGTCTCATTAAAATAGGAACAGCTCCGCAAGGGTATGCTAATGACTTGTCTCAGTAACAGTTGAATAACATCTTTTATGATAAATATTTTGTCCTGTTGGTTTTTGTAGCACCTGTCTCACAATTGCGTGTGGCTCTTAAATAAATACCACAACCCCTCTAGAATAGCAATAGAACAAACGTTCTAATATAGTCTATTATAGTTTGGAACAACATTTAAAAACATCAGTAAGCTAGCCTTTATTTGACGAAAAACTATTTATTTTGATAATCATATAAAAAACTCTTTGGATAAAATATGTATGTTAGTTAAAATTGTACTAAATCATTCATCAGCAAATCACCCTTAGTTTTAGGGCTAGAGTAAAAATCACGATTTATCTTAGAGGAATGACCATATAGAATAGAAATATCAAGTTTGAATGATTTCCATCAAACAGTTTCAGCTGTAGCTCCAGGGACAGACAGACAGACAGACAGAACTGTAAGAGCTCGAGGCCACACAAAAGTCAAGGGCTAAGTAGATTCTTTGTATCATGATGTTTAGTGAGGATCTTATTAAGAAGCTTGTAAGTGATCCCGATCCACGCGGTCAACAACAGATGAGAACACAGCTGCAGATGCGTTTTATTATCTGCTCCAAGTGTCCACAGATTCACACAGATGGGAGGAGATTAGGAGGGAATTTAATCTGTTGAGTGGAGGGAGAGTGGGAAACCACTTAGGAAAACCAAGGGCGCGGAGAGATAAGTTTTATAGAGTGGATCCATTAGAACATTTTTACTACGCCTTTAGCCAATATATAGACGGATCCACCAAATAACAGGGGAGGGGATTGAGGTAGGGGCCTCCCAAACCCGCACCTTTCTACGCTCTTGAGGACAACACACCAAAAGGACACTATTGGAATTGTGATTCCTATCTGGCAGTTATAGGCAGTCCGGTATATTGTGAGAACGACGCCTGAGGCCATGCAACCACCTATGTAAACTTTCAGACTCATGCGCCGGATATTTCCAGTGGGAAAATGAGGCATTATGGAAACACTGCAGGGTATTAACGAGTGAGGCTCAGCCCCGAGACCAAGTCTCGAGGATTAGCAACATTGACATCTCCCGCCATCCTCAAGGGAGGTAGTGACGGTCGTTTGTCACTGTCGGCACCGACGCTTTGTTTGGGGCGTCCCGTCCCACGCAACGCCCGGTCGTCGAATGTCGGATACTCTCGATAATTCTCTCTGATAAATTCTCGAGATGATCGTCTCGTGTTGGGTGAAAGACGGCTCAGGGGAAGAACTGGGTCGAAGCATTCCTTAGTTTGTCAACAGAGCGTTGATTGTCCTGTAGCGTTGATTGTCCTGTAGAGTTGATTGTCCTGTAGAGTTGATTGTCCTGTAGCGTTGATTGTCCTGTAGCGTTGATTGTCCTGTAGCGTTGATTGTCCTGTAGCGTTGATTGTCCTGTAGCTTTGATTGTCCTGTAGCGTTGATTGTCCTGTAGCGTTGATTGTCCTGTAGCGTTGATTGTCCTGTAGCGTTGATTGTCCTGTAGCGTTGATTGTCCTGTAGCGTTGATTGTCCTGTAGCGTTGATTGTCCTGTAGCGTTGATTGTCCTGTAGCGTTGATTGTCCTGTAGCGTTGATTGTCCTGTAGCTTTGATTGTCCTGTAGCGTTGATTGTCCTGTAGCGTTGATTGTCCTGTAGCGTTGATTGTCCTGTAGCGTTGGTTGTCCTGTAACGTCGGTTGTCTTGTAGCGTTGATTGTCCTGTAGCGTTGATTGTCCTGTAGCGTTGGTTGTCCTGTAACGTCGGTTGTCTTGTAGCGTTGATTGTCCTGTAGCGTTGATTGTCCTGTAGCGTTGATTGTCCTGTAGCGTCGGTTGTCTTGTAACGTCGGTTGTCTTGTAGCGTCGGCTGTCCTGTAGCGCCGTCTCAACCCTCAGACCTGCCGATAGGATTCAAACACACTTGTAAGTTTATCAGTCAAGTGGAAACATTAATCAAATACCACCACCCTTTCCCCTAAAAAAGTTGTTTTTTAAGTTTAAGATGAGAAATTATTTCCTCACTTGAGTGTGTTTTTAGGTTCTGTACTACTAAAACAACCACTTGAGCGGTACAATCGTCAAGAGAACCTTCTCTTAGCTTGCTTGAATTTAGTCAGATCGAGGGGGATTATGGGAATAGCCAACACGTTCCTGTGTGGCCTAGGCCAATACTCCTGGCTTCGATTTCCGTTTCCTGAGGTCATTTTTCAATTAAAACTGAAACATATATTAGATTAAATATCTTAAGATACATACATATATTTATAAAATTTACTTAACATTAATTGATAAACTATAGTTTTCAATTATCTACGACGAGCAATATCTATTTACTACAGAGGCATACATTGCCAGACTGGAACGGAGGTTGACATCAAAAGAATGGGCGAACACAAAGATCTATTAATTGAAAACTGGGTTTGAACAATCCCATTGTGTGATATATTAATTAATATTTTTTATTCACAATTTATTAATTACCTTTAAAATGCTCAAGATTTTATTTCCTATCGAAATTACCTAAACAATATTATTATTATTATTATTATTATTATTATTATTACCATATATATAAGTTACTCAAAAAAGGGAACTATAAGCTTGAGCCTTACTCAGAAGGTCAGGGTTTGACCCTAGACCAGGTGTATTTCCTTCCAAAACGTGCTGCTATTTTTTACTTGGGGTTATTTGGGTGCATTTAAATTCCACCTTCCTAATCCTGTTCGCTTAGATTATCTAGTTCAAGTCGTTGAAAACCAGAATATGGCGTGAAAAGATTCTCAAGGCACAGAATCAATTTAAGAGGTTGTCACTTCATACGAGAATTACCACCCGAACAAATATATTTTTTTACTTGAGATTAAATTTCTCACAAAATAATTTTATTTATAATATATAGTCAAATGTATTTTTTAAAGACCACAAAATTAGGGAGTGAAGAAATGTAATTAATAATTAATGCAGTGTTTTACTACGACTTAGAACTTTAATTTAAGTGATTTTAGATGTATTAAAAAAGTCCAAATCAATTGTCAAATATTTAATATCAAGCAATTTTGTGACAAGAAACAGAGCTACCAATTGTTTGGGAACATTTCCCTAATATATATGATAAAAATAAGGCTATACATATATATGCCATATTGGCAACATAAATTACATCAGTGTTGGCTTCTGGCTGTATTTCAAAGTTTCCTCAGGACTTGTGCAAAGACCAAAAAGAGGAACTGCACCAATATTTAACCTGCAGGAATAATATAAACCTGTTATGTATCTTTCTGGGATGGAGCCTAGGACTCTTCGAATGAAAAACAGGTGCGATAATAGCGCAACTGGCAAGGCTTGTCTTAGGATTATATTTTAACTACTACGGTAAAAATAAAAGTTACTAACAGATTTAATTTAATGGGTAAGGACGAGAAGGATTGCTTAGAATAAATTAACCTGAATTTGTGAGGCTGAAAAAACCATATCAATAAACCACACGTCAGTACATTCAGCTGAGTCTCGAACCCCGGCATCCCATCACTGGCAATCTAGTATATTGTGATAGTGACGACTTAAACGGCGCTACCACACACATCCGGCCTTAGGATCACTAAACACATTCAAATAAAACTTGTCAATCAAATTGATCCTCTCTCTTCTTTCCTTTATTTCAAACGGATCCTAATTCATTTTGTTCCTCTCTTTCTCTTTGTCTATTATCTTGCTGCGTCTCAAACTTTTTGTGTTGGGTGTACTCATCTCTTTAGGCCCCACTCCCGTCTCCCCTCTTATTGCCTTCTCTCTTTCCTATCACAAATCCTTTTCATCTTTGGTTATTGTCAACCCTGTCAATCCGCGATAATTAAAACCCTCCCAACTTGTATCCATTGTCCCGATAATAATGGAGGGTTTTTAATTTCCCGACACCGACTATCCATCATTTAAATAGCACAGGTTCCATTTCGTAAAAAAATACACACCCATCCAGTCAATATATTCAGTTTCAGAATAATACGCATGTCATAAACATTAGCAAAAAACAAAGTTTCAACAGATCGTAAAATACAGAATTTATTCATCCATATCTCCAAATCAAGGCCATCATTCAAAGTTGTTTATGGTAATTCGAGGGAAAGAGGGTACTTTATAGCCCTTTTGGGTAGTTTTGTATCAGCCTCAATTATTACGTATAAGACATAAACTAATGGGGGTACTCTAAATTGTAAAAGCAAATTCGTGTTTTTGTATAGTATTTTTTACAATTACTTACAATAAATTTGTTGTATAATAGAAAAATATAAAATAATTATTTAGGCTGTGTTTAAACCTATCACTATTAATGTACAAGATATATTAGAACGATTTCTTATTTTGAGCAGATTTTTGCCTGTGTAACCAAAGTTTTTGAATTAATAAATGATTTTAAAATAATCTTTAAACATTTGGAAGATTGGAAACCCAGTTGGAAAATACGTTCTCACTATACCAGGCCGAGATACGAAGCACTATCCCCACGTAAATATCAAACCAGACAAGCTGAGACAGTTGATTTTTTTTATCGCATGCAAGCTTGTGCGGGCCAATTTAAAAAACAAGACAGGATTTTATCCATACATAGAACATCAGTGTATGACTTCAGATGACAACACATTTCCAACAGTTCAACGTTAAAACTATACCAATAACTTGGGCTAAAGGAAAATAAAATATTTTTTTTATTGTACTTTCTCTCTGAATGAAATTATTTTTGTTGTTTTCTCTGATTTATTGGATCTTTTTGTCATTGCGCTTCCGGTGTGGAGAGAAAGGATAATCCAACTTTGAATTGTTTTCTGTTGTTACGTTAAAATAATGAAATCCTATCAAAAATATTGCCACACTGTTGCGCAAACAAAACAAAGAAAAACTCTTAATATAATATTCGACCTAAAGTGAAAACCTCGTAACTCAATTCCCTCAAACTTTACAGGAGGTATATAAAACTAGCGTGTTGGTTGCATCTCAAAGAATTTGCTCAACAGATCTTTTCAAAAAGATTGTTTTTTGCATTATATTTTCATATTAAAATAAAAATATTTTTAAAACTACCAATTTATTTAAAATCCTGTTCAAAGTTCTGTTTTACATTAGACATATTGAAAAGTACCAGTAAAAGAAGACTTTTTCTACTGAATAATGATTAATAAACCAATTATAATAAATAGTACAGTGCACCGCTATAACTTTTCCTCTCTTTTATTTATAATTGATTGCTGTTCTAGTTCATTAAATTAAAAACAATCGTGTAGATATCCAATCTTATTTTTCTGTTGAGAAATATGTTTCTCTTCTGGGTGCACTGTTTACCATACGTGGAATTCTCTAATTCAGACTTCACTAATTCGGGTGCATTTCCAATGAAATTACGCTACCTCCCCCCTCCTACTCAGGCTGAACGCATGTTGACTGATCACGTTGTGTGTTATGGATGAGGGAGGTTGATTAGGTTTCCCCGCGTTAAATGACTAGAAAAGTCCCTAATGCTAATTTCACCATCTGACTAGAACCAACAAGACCCCATTCAATTGTTTGTTGTATGGGATTTCTACATAAATATTATTATTTTCTTGATTTTATTGGTTTGTCCTATCTCCTTTTCAACCCAAATTGTATATTCTCTAGTACAGGTCTTTTTCTAGCACCGTGTCTTACTACCCGCTCGGTTATAAGCTTTGGTCTTTTTTTAAAAATTATTCTATTGGAAAGCAAGACTTGCAATTTCACTTCGTACATTTTCAGCGGAATCTAAACAATCAAAATTAATCAAGCGTTCACTTAAGTTAACCAGCGCCGATATCAAAAGGCTTTCTTTTAAAAGTTTCATGGGTCCAGGAAAGAAATACGGCAGAAAGTGTTCTCCTTTCTTGGAAACGACTATTCATGTTTTCAACTACCGTATCAAGATGACGTAGTGGCCCTGTGTCTTGTAGGCTGTGATTGTTTCATCACGGGTGGATTTGTCTGCCATAATTTGTTATTCTTTAGTCCCTTTGAGGATTAGCTCATTACCCTTCAAGATCGTAATCTTCTATTGCTTGCAACTGTGTGTTAACTTTGTTAGCAACATTGTCTGTAGCTTTCTGGATGGTACCAACATTTCTTGAATTTTGTAATGTGGGGGTGGGCTAGTGCTCTAGATCTTACAATGTGGGGTGGGCTAGTGCTCTAGATATTGTAAGTGTGGGTGGGCTAGTGCTCTAGATTTATAAGTGTGGGTGGGCTATATGCTCTAGATACTTGTAATGTGGGGTGGGCTAATGCTCTAGATCTTGTAATGTGGGGTGGGCTAGTGCTCTAGATCTTGTAATGTGGGGTGGGCTAGTGCTCTAGATCTTGTAATGTGGGGTGGGCTAGTGCTCTAGATCTTGTAATGTGGGGTGGGCTATGCTCTAGATCTTGTAATGTGGGGGGGGGCTAGTGCTCTAGATCTTGTAATGTGGGGTGGGCTAGTGCTCTAGATCTTGTAAGTGTGGGTGGGCTAATGCTCTAGATCTTGTAATGTGGGGTGGGCTAGTGCTCTAATCTTTAATGTGGGGGTGGGCTAGTGCTCTAGATCTTGTAGTGTGGGGTGGGCTAAGTGCTCTAGATCTTGTAATGTGGGGTGGGCTAGTGCTCTAGATATTGTAATGTGGGGTGGGCTAGTGCTCTAGATATTGTAATGTGGGGTGGGCTAGTGCTCTAGATCTTGTAATGTGGGGTGGGCTAGTGCTCTAGATCTTGTAATGTGGGGTGGGCTAGTGCTCTAGATCTTGTAATGTGGGGTGGGCTAGTGCTCTAGATCTTGTAATGTGGGGTGGGCTAGTGCTCTAGATCTTGTAATGTGGGGTGGGCTAGTGCTCTAGATATTGTATGTGGGGTGGGCTAGTGCTCTAGATCTTATAATGTGGGGTGGGATAATGCTCTAGATCTTGTAATGTGGGGTGGGCTAGTGCTCTAGATCTTTAATGTGGGGTGGGCTAGTGCTCTAGATCTTGTAATGTGGGGTGGGCTAGTGCTCTAGATCTTGTAATGTGGGGTGGGCTAGTGCTCTAGATCTTGTAATGTGGGGGGTGAGCTTGATTGTGCTCTAGATCTTGTAATGTGGGGTGGGCTAGTGCTCTAGATCTTGTAATGTGGGGTGGGCTATAGTGCTCTAGATCTTGTAATGTGGGGTGGGCTAGTGCTCTAGATCTTGTAATGTGGGGTGGGCTAGTGCTCTAGATTTTTGCCATCCAACATTATCTTACCTCTGCTCTCCTGGCGTATGGATGAATTCATTTCTGAGGTTGGGCACCATTAAGGTGAATTCCACTATCCCCAGATGGTAGGATGATAGTGAGAATGATGATGGTGGAGAGCAAAGGGGACCTACCGTTTAACGTGGGCTCCGAACCACGGTGGGGGGCCGGAATTCCACACATTTCACAAAACCTGAAAGCACAATTTTATCTGTCCCAATGTATGTCTGTTTTTCTGTCTGTCACCATGTATGTCACCATGTCTGTCTGTCTGTCTGACGAATTGATATTTAGAATTTATAAATGATCAAAGCTCAAGGAGACATTTAAATTTTAATTTTAGCTCTAAAATTTAACGAATGACTGATTTTTTAAAATTCAATTTAAAAAAAATGCTCAGAGGATTCTATTTAAAATGTATACCTGAAATGTGTTTCATATGATTATAAAAATAATATATATATACCTTGTAGTAAAAAGATTATTTACAGATAAATGATTTTTAAAATATTTGGTCCTATGTACAATGGACAAGATGGGGAGATTTATATGATTGTTTCGTTTAATTTATTTTTATTATATTAATGTAAGTGGTTTGTTTTCCAAATTTGCGAAATGTTTCTTCTCGGGAAAATGAACAGCAGTTGTTGAGAAACAGTTCCAAGTTCCCAGTTCTCAGTTTCCAGTTCTCAAGGTGAAGGAAACTTGACACGAGAGGTAATGAAGGATAAAACCAGTTTGCTGGAATATTCATCGCTTCATGAACCAACTTGTACATTTTACTTGATACACCCAACCACAAGCCTTTCTCTGAGACCGAGTGGTTAGATAGGCTGTCTACCACCTGCTGCCTAAAACAATGGAGTCGGTGTGTATTATTTTAATGACAACCAGATACGACGGGCCTGGCAGCTAATATTCAAATAAGTAACAAGTTGCTGATTACGATCTGGCGCTAAGTTTGGATGATTACCATATTGCTGCCTTGGGTTAAGAAACTTTATAATTATTTGGCGGAGGTCTCTCTTGGTATGTAAACCACACGCCAAGCATTCAGCCAATTAACTCATATTTCGAATGGAACACATTTATTTCCTCTGATGAAGCCATAAAAAGTTGACACACGGGTATGAACGGTAAGAATGAATACGTAACTAAAACATTACCATGTACGGTAACTTATTATCTTACCTAACGGATATAAACTAACGCAAATTACCGACCAGAAAATAGTGCGCATTTATTTTTGATTACTCTTAACATCTTCAGGCAACTCGTTGTTAATTCAGTTCTACCAACAGGTTTTAATTATTTTACTACCACGTCTTACAAACTGTTCGGGTTATACATATAATATACTAATTACGCTAATGAGTTTGAGATAAGGAAGATTGAATTCCGTGGAGGTGTACCCGCATTTGTGTGAAGGAAGAGGAGGAGAACCACCATCAGTACAACGGACCGGGATTCGAACCCCGATTTCCCGTCATCTCTAGTCTAGTCTAACACGATAGTGACGCCTTAGATCATGCGTCCACCGAAGCAGGCTAGTATTAGCAGCACTCCTCGTATAAAAGTATTAATAACATGCATATGTTTGGTTACCTCAAGTTCACGTTGACCGAGGGTGGAAAGTCTCCTCCTCAACACCCAATGTCACGGGTTCAAACCCGACCGAGGGTGGAAAGTCTCCTCCTCAACACCCGATGTCATGGGTTCAAACCCGACCGAGGTGGAAAGTCTCCTCCTCAACACCGATGTCGCGGGTTCAAACCCGACCGAGGGTGGAAAGTCTCCTCCTCAACACGCGATGTCACGGGTTCAAACCCGACCGAGGGTGGAAAGTCTTCTCCTCAACACGCGATGTCACGGGTTCAAACCCGACCGAGGGTGGAAAGTCTCCTCCTCAACACGCGATGTCACGGGTTCAAACCCGACCGAGGGTGGAAAGTCTCCTCCTCAACACTCGATGTCACGGGTTCAAACCCGACCGAGGGTGGAAAGTCTCCTCCTCAACACGCGATGTCACGGGTTCAAACCCGACCGAGGATAATACATTATTAGCTATGGATGGTAAATTGAGATATGTAAACGATCACTGTAAGGTATTTGAGATAATTCTCCGGAAAAAATTGGTGGGCTCTTTCTCGCTAGCTCGTAAAGTTCTGTGCTGAGAGCAATGAAAAACTATCGCACTTCCTGTCTGCCTCAGTACATGTGTTTGATCTCAAATAGAGTGGGTGGGTGGTACTAACCACTGTTCTGGGAAAGCTCTTCAGGACCAAACTTTAGGATGAAAGCTCTATCGCAAGTCTGGACATTAGTTTAGTTGACCAGTGTTCACGTCGTTTGAGGAGTCAAGCTCTCGATAGATTGTATTTCCAGTGACGGGAGGTATTAAGTTCGAATCTCGCCCGGGTGTTCTAGGGAGGGTTTACAGATGGGGTTCATCACAGGTTGTTTTTCCCCAGACCCTTTCCACGATATTGCGGCTTCATTTCCTTTGAGAAAACCCCCGCCTCCCCCTCAATTCCTCCTCACTCCTAGCCTATTAATAAAATTGAACGTACTAATAATAGTAATATAAAGTTAGGACAGCCCAAGGTGGGATTGGCAACATAAGACTGGGTCCATGCTAGCGCTAAGCTTATGATGACAAGGCTGGGTTGGTTGGTTGTTGGTTGGTGTGGTTGGTTTGTTGGTTGGTGGTTGGTTGCTCTGCTTGAAACACTACGATACCTCTAAATTTTTCTTTGTTTTTATTAATTAAGTGGTTTGTTTAATGTGCACAGTTTCAAAACCAGCTGAAAGTTTAGTGCTCAAAATAGTACATTTTTTTATAGTGGCACAAAACACAGTTTTAATATTTAAGGTGTTTTTCTTCAGAGCGACTTTAAAACACGCTCATTCTTTAACCGTTAATTTCAAGAATTGTTTCCTTTGATACGTGTTCATGTTTAAATAAGATCACGCTCAGATGTTCTATTGTTCAAACAGGAGAGGATATAAGTGTCTATTTCAACACCATATGAACATTTTGTTTCGTTGGCCGGGTTTCCAAGCAAGATTCTACACAATAAAAGAGCATTGACTGCATCCCAATTCCACAGCATCGGTTACCACGTCTGAGGCTCAGTTTCTGTCCATGTACCAGGCAGTTTTCTGTCGACCCCAGTAGGATCATTTGATCTGTACCTACGCTTTGTTTATATATTTCCTCTTGTACTAAATTAAACAAGTAAGACTTTTATGGAAAGTATTTCTGAACGGTAGAATCTTCTAAAAATTATTTCTAGTGAGATAAATATAATGTTTAACATAGGTAGATGAGTGGCTTGTAGTTTAATTGCATTGTGATGCGCCCAAATTACAATAATTTTATCACTACAACATTCCAACCAGCCCCTCCGGAGTAGATGGTCATTAGCAAGATTTATAATCCAAAACATATATTTTTTTGAGGAGTTTAAGTTTTCCGAAACAAATTTAGTTCAGTTTGTGTTTATATTAAATAACAATTGACACATTTTACCTTGGGTATTTTAGCGGCATACGATGCTCAACAAGATCAACCTGCTCTCCTTGAAACGTAAACACGTTGATTACTTTTGATCCTGTGGACATAAAGTTGAGTCATCCACAGTAATGGTCAAGCTGTATCAGGAGGCAGGCCAAAATTGACAGGATATACGGTGATAAGGATGTTAAGGTTTGAATCCCTGTTTGGGTTCACATATAATAGTTTCACACACTTAAATATCACTTAGGATTTATAATTTCTTTCCACTCGAATGAGGGAGGAATAGGCTCCCTCATCCGCTCCCCTTGTATCAAGTTGTTAAGATGTACGGACTGTACCAAAGAGATGTGAGATTAACTCCACAACCAGATTATTAAGACAAACAACAATTTGGAATAAATGTTTTAGTTGAGCAAATGTTACTAAACCTAATAACTCAAGTTCTTCATCTTTGGGTGTGTTTTGATGACTGCTCCCCAAAATATCCTTAAATTCCCACACCGTCTCCCATCAACGGTCGCGTAGTCTAAGGCGTCACTCTGATATTGGGCTGGACTACCAATGGTGGGGAGATCGGGGTTAATATCTGGTCAGATGTACTGAGGGTGATGTTTACTAAATGGTTTCCCATCATGCTTCCACGAAAATGTGGGTACACTTACCATAAATCACACCTTCATCCCTACCACATTTGTATAAATATACGGATTAAGATGGGTGCACAAAATAAATAGATACCATAATCCTCTCCTTCGCGTTTTTACTTTACCAATCACGACTTGTTGGCTGTTTCCAGGGGAAGAAAGACTTGAAGAGACTGTACTAATAAACTCACTAAATTGTGGTCTTCCCTTCACTGCGTATTCGACCAACCACACTCAAAATATTGTAATGAACGAACGTAATATTCATTTTAAACAGCAAGCATGATTCTGACTGGGAAGGACTATTTACTAGTACAGTCCTGTCAGGTGTAGCTAGCCTGGTAACAACCCTTGGAGGGACAGTTTACTAGTACAGTCAGTCAAGTTAGCTAGCACTGGTAACAACCCTTGGAGGGAACAGTTTACTAGTACAGTACTGTCAAGTGTAGCTAGCACTGGTAACAACCCTTGGAGGGAACAGTTTACTAGTACAGTCCTGTCAAGTTAACTAGCCCCTGGTAACAACCCTTGGAGGGAACAGTTTACTAGTACAGTACTGTCAAGTGTAGCTAGCACTGGTAAAAACCCTTGGAGGGAACAGTTTACTAGTACAGTCCTGTCAAGTGTACTAGCCCTGGTAACAACCCTTGGAGGGAACAGTTTACTAGTACAAGTACTGTCAAGTATAGCTAGCACTGGTAACAACACTTGGAGGGAACAGTTTACTAGTACAGTTCTGTCAAGTGTAGCTAGCACTGGTAACAACCCTTGGAGGGAACAGTTTACTAGTACAGTCCTGTCAAGTATAGCCTAGCACTAGGTCACCCTTGGATGGGAACAGTTTACTAGTACAGTCCTGTCAAGTGAGCTAGCCACTGGTAACAACCCTTGGAGGGAACAGTTTACTAGTACAGTCCTGTCAAGTGAGCTAGCCCTGGTAACACCCTTGGAGGGAACAGTTTACTAGTACAGTCCTGTCAAGTAACTAGCACTGGTAACAACCCCTACGAAACCACCCTTAACAACCACAGCACCTGATTTCAACTAATCCCCCCTCAGTAAAGGTCAGTGGAAGGGGGAGGGTAGTTTTACTAAAACTATAGTAGTCTTTAGGATCCTTCATCTGCTCTAAACTTCCTCGGTGCCAGTCCTTTGTAGGAGCAATATTTCGTCACAAAGCAAACTTCTTCAGTCTATGATGTTTTCCCTGGTACAGTTCATTAGTGAAGGGTTAATTTACCTCGTACCATGGACTGGTGTGTGAGTGAGGAGGGGTGGTGGGGGTGGGGGGTACTTTGATTACAGCCCACAGGAAGACCTCGAGTAAACGTTGCACTATTATATTGCTATCAACCCAGCTGAGCGGTCGAATGTACCAAGGTATCATGGGGATATCTGGGTTTGAGTCCCAGCCCAGTGTAACGAGTTTTTCCACCCTCAACATAAATGTTGAAACATCTAATATTAATTATAGCTTCAAAACCCCAACCAATTAGGGTATTTAAAATTAGTACAGTCTGGATGGGTAGTATGACCCGGTACAGAACACCTCAACACCAACTATTCTACAGCTCAACCATTCTACATCTCAACTATTCTACAGTTATATCGTTAAAACTGATACAGAATTACTAGCCAGATTATTATATTTATTACATTTGTTTTTATTGAATGTCGCACATCAAACGCAGCCCGGGCTACAGCCGCAATTGCCCCAGCAGGTTATATGACCCCGTATTGTGTCTTCTCATACATAAACACAAGTTGTGTTTGACCATCAGAAGTTCACTGTGACCATCGCCTGCTGCATTGAGGGTTGCATCCAGGGTAGAAACAAGATCCAGCATTGGTCAAGTAACGCTCCTGTGTGCTCTGCTACAACACAAACATCTCCCATAACTATTGGCCACATGTCCCGATAGTTAACTCCTGAGTACAGGTTGGTTCCTTGGCCACATGTCCATAGTTAACTCTGGAGTCCAGGTTGGTTTCTTGGCCACTGTCTGTAGTAACTCCTGGAGTACAAGGTTGGTTCCTTGGCCACATGTCCCGATGTTAACTCCTGGAGTACAGTTTAGTTCCTTGGCCACATGTCCATAGTTAACTCCTGGAGTCCAAGGTTGGTTCCTTGGTCACAGTCCGATAGTTAATCCTGGGTCAAGGTTGGTTCCTTGGTCACATGTCCCGATAGTTAATCCTATACAAGGTTGGTTCCTTGGTCACATGTCCCATAGTTCACGTACCATGGAGCCATAGGTTGATTCCATGGGTAACAATGTCCGCATTGGTCAAGTAACCCTGTGCTCTGTAGTACAAGAAGTCTCCGAGTATCTCATTGGTCCACATGTCCCGATAGTTAACTCCTGGAGTCCAAGGTTGGTTTCCCTTGGCCACATGTCCTGATAGTTAACTCCTGGAGTCCAAGGTTGGTTCCTTGGCCACATGTCCTGATAGTTAACTCCTGGAGTCCAAGGTTGGTTCCCTTGGCCACATCTCCTGATAGTTAACTCCTGGAGTACAAGGTTGGTTCCTTGGCCACATGTCCCGATAGTTAACTCCTGGAGTACAAGGTTGGTTCCTTGGCCACATGTCCCGATAGTTACTCTAGTCAAGGTGTCTGCCTGTCGAGTTATCCTGAGTCCAAGGTTGGTTCCTTGGTCCCCATGTCCGATAGTTAACTCCTGGAGTCCAAGGTTGGTTCCTTGGTCCACATGTCCCGATAGTTAACTCCTGGAGTCCAAGGTTGGTTCCTTGGTCACATGTCCCGATAGTTAACTCCTGGAGTACAAGGTTGGTTCCTTGGCCACATGTCCCGATAGTTAACTCCTGGAGTACAAGGTTGGTTCCTTGGCCACATGTCCGATAGTTAACTCCTGGAGTCCAAGGTTGGTTCCTTGGCTCGTCAAGGTCAATTTAGATTAGTTCAATTTTTATTTAGATGAACAATAATGGATTGTAATTTTGTTTTAATTGTGAGAATTAAATAATATCATAGTAAGAGAAATATGTGTTTTTTATATTAATAGTTGGATAAATGTTAACATAAGCAAACTAATATGATTAAAGAACGTAATTCATTTTACTGGTTAGCATAATATGGTTGTAAACTTTTCAAGTATTTAAAAACATTTTCACTTTTTCGTCTAAATTTGTGATAGCAACAACAGGTCAAATAAACATATGTGAGTCGGAGGAATACAAATATACATTATATTATAAATAATACTGTGGAGGGGAAGGAAATTTTAACCTACTACCCCCTTCCTCCCTCGGTATAATCTTATCATATTTTTAATGTATTTCCTGCAGCTCATAAAATAAGTTCCTATCCTAGAATATTATTGTGCAATTTTAAGGCTTTGTACCAAGTGACTGTCTTGTTCGAGAGGTACGACCCAGTTTTGGGGCCCACGTGCTGGGGCCATGACCCGAGGTGTGAATCAGAACCAAGAAAAACATTTACTTGACTCTTCGAAAGCTTCAACTTTCCCCATTTGACCGTAGAGCCTGGGACAAACAATTCCGGGGTGGGAGGGGATTTTATCTTAAGCCGTATCAAAATAGTTCAGAAAATATCCGTTTGGCCTTTTCGTGTTGTGCTATCGCTATTTGGGAAAATATATTCAGTTATTCGTTGAATAAAATATTTTAGATGATGTAGGGCGTTGTTAGTAGTTTTTATGTATTTGTTTAAAGATTCTCATTTTTTTATTAAGTACCAAATATCGGACAAGACTCATGCTACAATACGAGTAGGATACGAAAATAAATTTCCTGGAATTTTGAGTTCAATTTAATAAAAACTTTGAGCATTAGTAAAAAGGGGCTACACTAGAATTTAATTGGAGCTGTGTAGTTTCCTGTAAAACAAACTTTAATTTATTTAATATTTTCAACCCTTAATATACAAACAAATGTCTATTCATGCAATCTATAAACATGTGAACGTCGAATTGTAGAATATAGTTCCCACCATTTTTATAATATAACATGGAGGTATACTAATAATAGATTGGAATTTAATGTAATGGCGTACTTGTTCTCTAAATGGAGATAAGACTCGTGATCTGGAGGATGGAATTGTTCCAAATATACACTAACTACTTCTTACAACTCGTTATTCCAAATATACACTAACTACTTCTACACTAGTTGTTCCAAATATACACTAACTACTTATACACTAGTTGTTCCAAATATACACTAACTACTTATACACTAGTTGTTCCAAATATACACTAACTACTTATACACTAGTTGTTCCAAATATACACTAGTTGTTCCAAATATACACTAACTACTTATACACTAGTTGTTCCAAATATACACTAACTACTTATACACTAGTTGTTCCAAATATACACTAACTACTTATACACTAGTTGTTCCAAATATACACTAACTATTTCTACACTAGTTGTTCCTGCCGTTAATATGGATTCACACACACAATCTTTATTTACATAAACATATGTGTGTTTAAATGTACAATACATTTTATTTTATCACCGTGTCTTACTACCCGTTCGGGCTATACGTATATCTACTAAATACGCTAGTAGTTTTAGGAAGATTATCTTTATGGAAAGAGTACCCACATTTGCGTGAAGGGAGAATGGAAATCCAAATAGTAAAAACCCACCCTCAGTACACCCGACCGAGATTCGAACCTCTATCTCCCCATCGTCGGCAGTCTAGTCTAACACGAGAGCAGCGCGTTAGACCATGTGACCACCGAAGCGGTTTTGAAATGTAAATGTTATTCTATTTATGAAGTGGTTGAAGTTCGTGGCGCTGCTGCCTGGGAGAAATGTTTTCAATTCAATAATTGTTTGTGGAAGGTAACTTTCAAGTTAGCGCATTAAATCCGTGCGGTTTCTTTCCGACTAGGTTTTAAACTAATTAAAATAATTTGATCAAAAATTTAAAATTCCCACTTGGAGGTACAAATGTCCGTACACAGGGTCTGCTAATTTTTAAAAGTCAGCCCTCTGCTCGTGGTAGATAAAGTGCAATTCTACTGTCTAAACTGGCACCTGCAGGTCACATTTTTGGCGTATGAACACGTGAAACAAGATAGAGTAACTTTTTAATATGTCAGATAGGGCCTTCCTATGGAGGTGTACCTCCAACTATCCGGGGCCCATCACACCTTGGTCGGGAGCAAGAAGGTATTTGCGGAATGTCTTTATCTGTCCGAGAGGAATTCCGTCTGATGTCTGCGTGTCTGCGTGTCTGAATGTCTGCGAACAAGGGCGGGGAACACACACAATAAAGACCACTGGGAATAATACAGTGCGATCGTAATACGGAGTTTGTTGTCCTCATTTCTAGGAGGTGGCTGAAACAGAGGAAAGTTGGCAACCTTGCTGTTTTGGAGCGATGTTGTTTTTGTTAACGTGGTATTTCACTACCAGAGTCTAATTATCCTCTCCTTAGCTCTAGGCAACCTGGTGTACAGCTGTTTACTACGCTGGTGAACTCTAGATAATAAATACAGCTTGGTATGTTCGTTACAATATTGAAACATTGGTTTGGACCGTCAAATGGGAGAAAGTTATTAAATATGTGGCTGGTTTTAATACAGTGTCATCAATAAATGTATTTCAGGGGATAATTAAATCTACCTGGGGAGAAGATTGATCGCAAATATTGGCTGTTGCTAATTGTTGTGGGTAATTAGATGTAGTATTATTATTGTAGGTAATTAGATGTAGTATTATTATTGTAGGTAATTAGATGTACTATTATTATTTAGGTAATTAGATGTAGTATTATTATTGTAGGTAATTAGATGTAGTATTATTCTGGGAGGAAGGAGCTTCAACATTGAAACTATTTTACTATTTTATACTATATTATTATTGTTATTTTAAAAGTATTGGTAATATCTATTGAAGGTGACAGCAGCAGATAAATTGAATTGGCGTATGAATATATGAAAATTATTTTAATACATCACGGCTTTGTTTAGCCACCATTATTTGAAACAACTGTTTATTTACCAGCCATTTGTTTATTTTCCTATTTTTCTTACGAAGTGGGGGAAGGAGTATAATTGCTGGCCCATGGAAGGTGATGGTTTGATAAACACTGCACTACTCTAGCTACCTGTGTTACACTGTATCCAGTGTTAGTGTCTAAATAATGACGTCATTATCTTGATTAGTGCTGGATCCAATGTTTACCACATATTCACTAATTACTCTCCCAGAAGGAACATGATAGCTGTAGTTAGAGTTTTGTGACAAAAGCACAACCTCGCTCGTTACTGTGAGACAATGTCAGACCAGACCAGTAAACCAAACCTACATCTGACTCTGTGTGAAAATAAACCGTGGAGAGAGAAAGTGATCTTCTTGCAATTGAAAATAAACTGTTAGATAAAAGTTAAACTTCAACTAGGACAAGAGAACACCAACAAAGCACTGGTACATATAGTACCATAGTCTAGTTCTCCACAAGAGAAGAACACCAACAAAGCACTGGTACATATAGTACCATAGTCTAGTTCTCCACAAGAGAAGAACACCAACAAAGCACTAGTATATATAGTACCATAGTCTAGTAGCCACAAGAGAAGAACACCAACAAATCACTGGTACATATAGTACCATAGTCTAGTTCTCCACAAGAGAAGAACACCAACAAAGCACTGGTACATATAGTACCATAGTCTAGTTCTCCACAAGAGAAGAACACCAACAAAGCATTGGTATATATAGTACCATAGTCTAGTTCTCCACAAGAGAAGAACACCAACAAAGCACTGGTACATATAGTACCATAGTCTAGTTCTCCACAAGAGAAGAACACCAACAAAGCACTGGTACATATAGTACCATAGTCTAGTTCTCCACAAGAGAAGAACACCAATAAAGCACTAGTATATATAGTACCATAGTCTAGTAGCCACAAGAGAAGAACACCAACAAATCACTGGTACATATAGTACCATAGTCTAGTTCTCCACAAGAGAAGAACACCAACAAAGCACTGGTACATATAGTACCATAGTCTAGTTCTCCACAAGAGAAGAACACCAACAAAGCATTGGTATATATAGTACCATAGTCTAGTTCTCCACAAGAGAAGAACACCAACAAAGCACTGGTACATATAGTACCATAGTCTAGTTCTCCACAAGAGAAGAACACCAACAAAGCACTAGTATATATAGTACCATAGTCTAGTAGCCACAAGAGAAGAACACCAACAAATCACTGGTACATATAGTACCATAGTCTAGTTCTCCACAAGAGAAGAACACCAACAAAGCACTGGTACATATAGTACCATAGTCTAGTTCTCCACAAGAGAAGAACACCAACAAAGCACTAGTATATATAGTACCATAGTCTAGTAGCCACAAGAGAAGAACACCAACAAATCACTGGTACATATAGTACCATAGTCTAGTTCTCCACAAGAGAAGAACACCAACAAAGCACTGGTACATATAGTACCATAGTCTAGTTCTCCACAAGAGAAGAACACCAACAAAGCATTGGTATATATAGTACCATAGTCTAGTTCTCCACAAGAGAAGAACACCAACAAAGCACTGGTACATATAGTACCATAGTCTAGTTCTCCACAAGAGAAGAACACCAACAAAGCACTGGTACATATAGTACCATAGTCTAGTTCTCCACAAGAGAAGAACACCAATAAAGCACTAGTATATATAGTACCATAGTCTAGTAGCCACAAGAGAAGAACACCAACAAATCACTGGTACATATAGTACCATAGTCTAGTTCTCCACAAGAGAAGAACACCAACAAAGCACTGGTACATATAGTACCATAGTCTAGTTCTCCACAAGAGAAGAACACCAACAAAGCATTGGTATATATAGTACCATAGTCTAGTTCTCCACAAGAGAAGAACACCAACAAAGCACTGGTACATATAGTACCATAGTCTAGTTCTCCACAAGAGAAGAACACCAACAAAGCACTAGTATATATAGTACCATAGTCTAGTAGCCACAAGAGAAGAACACCAACAAATCACTGGTACATATAGTACCATAGTCTAGTTCTCCACAAGAGAAGAACACCAACAAAGCACTGGTACATATAGTACCATAGTCTAGTTCTCCACAAGAGAAGAACACCAACAAAGCACTGGTACATATAGTACCATAGTCTAGTTCTCCACAAGAGAAGAACACCAACAAAGCACTGGTACATAGAGTACCATAGTCTAGTTCTCCACAAGAGAAGAACACCAACAAATCACTGGTACATATAGTACCATAGTCTAGTTCTCCACAAGAGAAGAACACCAACAAAGCACTGGTACATATAGTACCATAGTCTAGTTCTCCACAAGAGAAGAACACCAACAAAGCATTGGTATATATAGTACCATAGTCTAGTTCTCCACAAGAAAAGAACACCAACAAAGCACTGGTACATATAGTACCATAGTCTAGTTCTCCACAAGAGAAGAACACCAACAAAGCATTGGTATATATAGTACCATAGTCTAGTAGCCACAAGAGAAGAACACCAACAAAGCACTGGTACATATGGTACCATAGCCGAGTTCTCCACAAGAGAAGAACACCAACAAAGCATTGGTATATATAGTACCATAGTCTAGTTCTCCACAAGAAAAGAACACCAACAAAGCACTGGTACATATAGTACCATAGTCTAGTTCTCCACAAGAGAAGAACACCAACAAAGCACTGGTACATATAGTACCATAGTCTAGTTCTCCACAAGAGAAGAACACCAACAAAGCATTGGTATATATAGTACCATAGTCTAGTTCTCCACAAGAGAAGAACACCAACAAAGCACTAGTGTATATAGTACCATAGTCTAATAGCCACAAGAGAAGAACACCAACAAATCACTGGTACATATAGTACCATAGTTGAGTTCTCCACAAGAGAAGAACACCAACAAAGCACTGGTACATATAGTACCATAGTTGAGTTCTCCACAAGAGAAGAACACCAACAAATCACTGGTACATATAGTACCATAGTTGAGTTCTCCACAAGAGAAGAACACCAACAAAGCACTGGTACTGGACCACATTTCCACAAAAGATACAATAACCGACCCATGCAACTGCACGAAAACTACGTAACATAAAATTACTTGATCAATTATTTCTAAAATCAAATATTCTTTAATTATTTCAGAATTTCCAAACGAGAGGAGAAAACCCCAAATAATTGACAGTAAATCGTTGACAATCAAAATAAAAATTTTGACAGATTTTTGAAGTAATTATCAAACTTTATTTAAAATTGATTTTAAGACAAACTGTAGTATTTAAATGAAACCAGTTTAAAAAATAACAGCCTGTTTTGTAACCAATAATTATTGATATAGCTCTGGATATTAGCTAAACAAGATCCTGTAATATAGTTTGGAACAAATATTCATTTTGGATGTGATTCTTTGGCGCAAAACAAACTGGATCGCGCACATCCTTAGGAGGAACTGTCTCCTCCACGACGTCATGGAAGGAAAGGTTGAGAGAAAGAGGAGCTTAGGAAGAAGGAGGGTCAAATATTGGATGACTTGAAGGAAAGAAGACAATCCTGGGAGCTGAAGGAGGAGGCAGAGGACAGGGTGCATTGGAGGTCCATGTTCATTGACAAAAGGAATGGACCTGTTGAAAAATAGAAAACCTAATAATAGATGAGTTTTCCCTTTAAAACAAATATACAGTGAGATATAATATAATGTAAAACAATTCCCAGACAACATTTTTTTGAATAAAATAGTTAAAAAGCGGTTTTCAATAATTTTCTAACTAGAAATATATCATTTATTAACAAATTACCCTTAATTTTAAAGCTAAAATAATATCTCTATTTTAGGTATAACCTTATACCATTTAAAAATAAAGTTGGACTGATATGCATCCAAACATTTTGGCTGTAGTTCCAGGTATAGACAGACAGACAGACAGACAGACAGACAGACAGACAGAGCAATGGATGGAATGGTAACTTATAGTTTTACTTCTGTGACACATAAGACATTAAGATAAATCATAATCTCGAAGTCAAGAATGTTAACGATTACAATACTCTCTTGTACTATTAATTAGATCACGTGTGGTCCAAGGACTATATCTCAGAGGCCTGCATTTTATCCAAACAAATATATTCGTGGCACGCCAACGCTCCATCCACAGTATCTGTTAATATTTATTATTGTAATCTGTGATAGGTCAACTCCTTCCTTTGAGTGACGTCAAATATCCTAAATAGTTTTAAAACACAATTTGACTCTATTAAATAGTCTGTGTATGATCGTCCTTTTAGCAGTGATCGATGTGGCCGCAGCAGTGACGTGGCTGTGATGGGGGATATTAATTAACCAGGAATCCTGGAGATGTGCTCCCTAGAGAACCCTCCAATCGTTTGGCTAGAAGGACGGGAGGGAGGGGACAATTACCACGAACTCCTCAATGACGAGTTTGATAATTGGATGTTCCGGTCCGATAACAATCACGTGAATACCTGAAGTGGCAAAACGAGTCTGATGGCACGTGGGTTCAGGGGGGGGAGGGGTGCCGGAAGTCAGGGGTGGTCTTCTAAACCACATTCATGTCGAGGAGTGAAGTAAGAGGGGACTGGGGAGAGGGGGAGTCGCTCGCGGCTATCTGCAGGGGTGTCCCTCAAACACAAACCATACACACATTAATATATCCACGAATTGGTTCTGGTTCAGTAACACATAACTATAATAGTTTCAACATCCTTAATTCCAGAGCCGGACAACAATCACAAAACCTATAAATAGACACACATTTAAATTAGTAGAGTCTTAGTCTTTGTAAAGATTGAAGTGCAGTAATAAAAATCAATAAACATGGAAACTATTTATTTAAAACCAATAAAGAACAACATATTTGTACTTAGGTTGATGTGTAACAAAATAACCACTAAGTGAACAGCGAGTAATTGCAGGTCTACTGAATATAACTGTCAAGACAATACAAATACCTCTTCCAGTTTAATTTCCAGGAAAATATCCACCTCCAGGAATGAGCCGTGATTGGTGAGATGTCAGATAACAACCAACACAGGAGTTCTGGAAATGTGGGAGGGTAGGTTCTGGGTAACTAACGATAAAAAATAGTAGTAGGCCATATTTAAATACAGTGAAACGGAACCTTGGGGAAAAACCTGCGGAGGGATATTTGAAATAACAATTTGTTCGTTATCATATCGTAATCAGAGTGGCAACAATTTAAACAAAAAGTTATCATGTTACACATAAACAAATGGTTTGTTATACCAGACTAGTAATAATTTGAGATTGTTTCGGTTCCAGAGACTTACTCAGGTTTCTATCAGTCAATACAAACTTTACAACTATTTAGGATAGAATTTACCTGGTGGCAAGAATAGTCAAATGTTCATAGGTAGAACCATAGGTGACAGCAGGTCTACTGTAACATATTCATACGTCAAGTCATTTGATCTGCAACTGTCACTCTTCCTATCAATATAACCTTACTCATCCATAAAACCCCTATCGCAATTAATATATAATGAACGGGTAGTAAGACACGGTGCTATAAAAAGTGATCAATGTTGGTTGTAAAAATGTTTGTGTTTAACTAGCTTCATCCTACACAAGTTTCTCTCTCCAAGAACTGCAGAATAATTGATAAACACATTCCTCCGTAGTAAACAATAGCTTCAGTGTCTGAGACGTCGTCATTAAAACACTACCAGAAGTACCCGCCAATGTCCGGGGTAACGTCACAATGGTTTGCGTGGATACACCGGGCAACACTTTTATATGCTTCAAACAAACAGAAAAAAAATCTCTTCATTTTATTAATATAGATAGTTTTATTACTGCCCGTTTAGACTATTTACATAACGGGGTAGGGATGAGAAAGGTAGTATTTGGAATAAATGTAGAGGAATTTGTGTGAAGGAAGAGTAGGAAACATTAGGAAAAAGAACCTCATTACACCGACTAAAATTTGAACTCAAATCACCTGAAATGCATTCTAATGATAAATGACGCCTTAAACCTCGTGATAGATTAATACCCTTTAAGCACCAGCACTCTAGAGCCTCTATGTATGAACACAATCAAACATACCGCAATATCTTAGAGACGTGTCTATCACAACTGGGGATGATACATCTAGAGCCTTCTATGTATGAACACAATCAATCATACCGTCAATATTCTCTAGAACGTGTCTAGTCCACATGGGGATTGATACATATAGAGCCTTCTATGTATGAACACAATCAACATACCGTCAATATTCCCTAGAGACGTGTCAGGTCACATGGGATTGATACATCTAGAACCTTCTATGTATGAACACATCAACATACCGTCAATATTCTCTAGAACGTGTCTAGGTCACACTGGATTGATACATCTAGAACCTTCTATGTATGAACACAATCAAACATACGTCAATTCCTGAGACGTGTCTAGGTCCACACTGGGGATGGATAAAGTAAGCCTGGAAATTAATTGTAGCTTTCAATAACGTATTTAAGTTAGTTTTACTATAAATTGAAACAAGTCATATTAAAAAGAGCTGTTAAATATTTTGTGAATAAAATATTTGGTTGACTTGTCTTAGGTCAAAATGTATGTCCTAATCTAGTCTCTGGACTTGCAAAAAGACTACGAATTTATAAATAAATTGAGGTTTATTTAGCAGACCCCATGTAAGATTAGTCAAATGGGACGGAGCAATCACCACTTCATACTATTATCTATGATAGAGCGATGGGCCCTAAAATCCGCACTGCACGAAGATTGAAGTCCTATATTTATAATTCTTGTTCGGAGCTTGAACAAGGTAATAAAGATTATTTATCTATACCACGTCTTATTACCCGTTAACGCTAAACGCATACATTAATTACGTTGGTTGAGTAGGTAGAATGAATGTATAATTTTGGACGAAATATACCAGCATTTTGCTTGGAGCGAGAGGAATTTAAATACCTTCAGTACACCCAACTGGTTTTCGAACCCCGGTCTACCCATCATAGACAATCCAGACTAACACGAGACTGATTCATTAGACCATGCGACCACTGATACTATATGAAGACAATACAACGAATAATAAATTATTATTATTATGGTTTTCGGCCAAGATAAATCTATAAAAATGTATTTTTATAGCATTTTATTCTTTCACTAAGATTAAAAAAAAACAACACATATATCATTTTATTTATCTCATTAAATTTTACTTTTCTGGCTAAACAAAAGATAAATACACGCGACTAAAGAAGAGAAATGCAAACTAATATATAGGTTAGTGTTTTTAGAAATTATTTCCCCAGTAAAAATTCAACAAACATCCTAAATTAGACCATTATTCAATAGTTTATGTTATAATGTCACTATAAAGCTTTTAAAAGAGTTCATTCCTTTGTCTATCAATTCTAATATTTATAGCGCAGTGGTTTGAAGCATACTCTAATACATGCGAGTATCGTCGGAAGTGAGGATAGCTGCTGCTCTGTTATCCACACGATACTTATCCACACCTTCTTCCATCCGTTCCTCAGAGAAATATACAGAGGCTGTATACCCCGGAGCACCATTCCCAACCCCCTATATTTACATAATGAGGTGAAAATGGGCCGTAGAATATTCCGTTCCTTGAACTTCCTGCAACCCCTGCAGCATATGCAACCAACGAGACGATATTTATTTCCGGAGCTTTTCACACTTCTACAAAGGGGAGTAGCAGGGGCTATAGCAAGGGACCTCTACAAGCGAGGCGACATTCAGGCCCCGTCTGTTTGCTGCTAAGGCACAAGGTACTCCACCCGCACACAGACTGAACGTCAAGGACATTTCACGTGGGTTTTCAGGTGGACGAATCTCAGCCGAGTGGACTAAGAATGTTTTTACTCTAGATGGTTTTCCCACTATACTTCCATGCAAATTGCGGATACGCTTAAGACTTACTTTACCTTACCCACCCCTTCCACATTAGCGTAAATAAAATGCGTAAAGCACGGAGGGCTTGTAAGATTCACTGATAAAAACAATGAGAACAAATTTTGTTTTCATACGTTATTTATAATAGACCCCTATTTACGTTAAAACACATGGCTATATTAGCGGTGGACTTACAAACTAGCTTAACTTTATCAAGTATCTTACACCAATAAATACCCTACAGGAACCATTATAGTACATTAATTGGGTAAAAGGAATAACTGATATGATAGTTGTCATCTGGGTTCGAAGGAAGGTATTCCAGTTCTAGTATCTAGAGGCAGGTTTATAACGACTAAGCTACGGAGACAAGCTATGATGGATCATAGGAACAACTGCTAACAATAATATCTACCTTCGTATCTGTAAAGAAGTTTCTGAAGGAGGTGAGTTGCATGCTGGGTAACACGAGGACTGATACAAGGTACGATCACTGAGGGAATACAACGGCAGAAGATGGATAATATATAGCACTGCACTTCCACTGCCGTGAAATGAAGATTGTTTATTGTTCCCTTTCAACACACACAAGCTCACTGTCCCAGAGGAACTAGTATCTATCACCCTATCAACAGTCAGGAATGTGAGACGACGAACGTGATTGGTCATCACCGCAACAGTTATTGGTATGTTAGAGAGATACAGGGAACTATCAAGGAACACCCCTCATCTATCAGTCTATATATTCCCCAAGAAGAATGTATGTTAGAGAGATACAGAGAACTATCAAGGAATATCCCTCATCTATCAGTCTATATATTCCCCAAGAAGAATGTATGTTAGAGAGATACAGAGAACTATCAAGGAATATCCCTCATCTATCAGTCTATATATTCCCCAAGAGAATGTATGTTAGAGAGATACAGGGAACTATCAAGGAATATCCCTCATCTATCAGTCTATATATTCCCCAAGAAGAATGTATGTTAGAGAGATACAGAGAACTATCAAGGAAACATCCCTCATCTATCAGTCTATATATTCCCCAAGAAGAATGTATGTTAAGAGATACAGAGAACTATCAAGGAACATCCCTCACCTAGCAATCTATATATCCCCAAGAGAATGTATGTTACAGAGATACAGAGAACTATCAAGGAACATCCCTCACCTAGCAATCTATATATTTACCCAAGTGAAGGACAGCATTGGTTCAGTATTTATTGTTCTTGCGACAAGTTCTACAAAAGTGTGGTAAGCTCTTGGTATAATGTACTCCATCATTAACAGGTCCCTGAGCGGTGTTCACGTGACGCTCTCCGTTACCATAGCAACGGTTCCTTGTAACAATAAACACAGACCAAAATGATACGATACACTGGAAATAGGTAAATACCAGATCATAAATTACCGGGGGGTGTATTATGATATTGAGATATTAACATATGTGGTCTATAGCAGACCCACCCTAGTAACACATTCAACCACCGAGCGCTGAAGTCGACACGTGACTGTGAGAAGAGAACTGTTACTGTAGCTCATTTGCTAATTGTTCTGGTACTAACGCTCTCGGGAGAAATGAAACCGAGTCTCAAATATTCATTTCACGTCATCTTGACTTCGTCCCAATGACTCACGTGACATAAGGTGACTCACGTGACACAAGGTGACTCACGTGACATAAGGTGACTCACGTGACACAAGGTGACTCACGTGACATAAGGTACTCTGCTGCTATCAAACCTTTCGTCAAAGTTCGAGTTTGGTGTTAAAATGAATAACAAGAGGTTCTCTATCGACACGTGGTGAAGATCAAACTCAAGGAAAGAGTTTTCTCCGCTGTCACGAGGCGGTGATGCGACACTTGATAGATATCCGTGGTCGGGTGGGTCTTACTTACTTTCTACTCAGGCTTCCCCTAAAATATCTCTCGCACCGGTTATCATGGAGATGTCAAAACGAGAAAGTGACAGAGATTGAGCCTAAGGGTTCCGTCTAACTGCCTGCTTAGAACCGGTGCAGATGTCTAGGCTTCAGTTAACAAGGTGTTTGTTATTTTTAAAATACAGATCACATCACATTGAGTGAAATATATCAACAGGTTTCTAGGATTTCAAACCTTACATTCTATTTTAAAACATTTTACGAAAAAAGTATATTTATATCTAGTTTTAAAAGACGTTCAACATGAGTTTCTGAACTTCTTAAATTTTGGTTGGTGGTAAGAAACAACTAGACTTTCCCAAACAAATAGGTAAGAAACATCTATACTTTCCCAAACAAATAGGTAAGAAACATCTATACTTTCCCAAACAAATAGGTAAGAAACATATATACTTTCCCAAACAAATAGGTAAGAAACATCTATACCTTCTCTAACAAATAGGTAAGAAACATCTATACTTTCCCAAACAAATAGGTAAGAAACATCTATACCTTCCTAACAAATAGGTAAGAAACATCTATACCTTCTCTAACAAATAGGTAAGAAACATCTATACTTTCTCTAACAAATAGGTAAGAAACATCTATACCTTCTCTAACAAATAGGTAAGAAACATCTATACATTCTCTAACAAATAGGTAAGAAACATCTATACCTTCTCTAACAAAATAGGTAAGAAACATCTATACCCTTCTCTAACAAATAGGTAAGAAACATCTATACCTTCTCTAACAAATAGGTAAGAAACATCTATACTTCTCTAACAAATAGGTAAGAAACATCTATACATTCTCTAACAAATAGGTAAGAAACATCTATACCTTCTCTAACAAATAGTTAAGAAACATCTAGACTTTCCGGAACAAATCAAGTAATTATTTTAAACAGAATAACATTAGAAAATCCTAATATTAAAAAAAAGAGTATTTTATTGGTTTTGATCGTTCAGAAATGAAATCCTTATAATAAATAAAGTAATATGAGGATATGTACTTTCAAGTAGGTGGTGCCTGCCTTTAAAAAACATATAACAGTATATATTTATTACAAACAGAGATTTATCCCAATCTCTAAATCACTTTCACTCAAACCTCTGGACACGCGGAAAATGGCGTCACTTTCGTCAAGTTTGGATTGCTAGTGATAGGGAGGTTTGGTTTCAAATCTCAACACTAACCAGATACTAACATTTCCCTCAGGAACACTAACCAGCTACTATCAATCAACTATGAGAGGTGCAGGTTTGTGAGACTTCTCATCATTGTGTGAGGTTAGAGAAAGACAGAACATTGTGTGAGGTTAGAGAAATACAGAACATTGTGTGAGGTTAAGAAAGACAGACCATTGTGTGAGGTTAGAGAAAGACAGAACATTGCGTGAAGAGGGAGAAATACAGAACATTGTGTGAGGTTAGAGAAAGACAGAACATTGTGTGAGGTTAGAGAAAGACAGAACATTGTGTGAGGTTAGAGAAAGACAGAACATTGTGTGAGGTTAGAGAAAGACAGACCATTGTGTGAGGTTAGGAAATACAGACCATTGTGTGAGGTTAGAGAAATACAGACCATTGTGTGAGGTTAGAGAAAGACGAACATTGTGTGAGGTTAGAGAAAGACAGAACATTGTGTGAGGTTAGAGAAATACAGAACATTGTGTGAGGTTAGAGAAAGACAGAACATTGCGTGAGGAGGGAGAAATACAGACATTGTGTGAGGTTAGAAAACAGAATTGTGTGAGGTTAGGAAATACAGACCATTGTGTGAGGTTAGAGAAATGCAGACCATTGTGTGAGGTTAGAGAAAGACAGACATTGTGTGAGGTTAGGAAAATACAGAACATTGTGTGAGGTTAGAGAAAGACAGACCATTGTGTGAGGTTAGAGAAAGACAGAACATTGTGTGAAGAGGGAGAAATACAGACATTGTGTGAGGTTAGAGAAAGACAGAACATTGTGTGAGGTTAGAGAAAGACAGAACATTGTGTGAGGTTAGAGAAAGACAGACATTGTGTGAGGTTAGGGAAATACAGACCATTGTGTGAGGTTAGAAAATACAGAACATTGTGTGAGGTTAGAGAAAGACAGAACATTGGTGAGGAGGGGAAATACAGACCATTGTGTGAGGTTAGAAAATACGACCATTGTGTGAGGTTAGAGAAAGACAGAACATTGCGTGAGGAGGGAGAAATACAGACCATTGTGTGAGGTTAGAGAAAGACAGACCATTGTGTGAGGTTAGGAAAACAGAACATTGTGTGAGGTTAGGGAAATACAGACATTGTGTGAGGTTAGGGAAATACAGAACATTGTGTGAGGTTAGGAAATACAGACCATTGTGTGAGGTTAGGGAAATACAGACCATTGTGTGAGGTTAGAGAAATACAGACCATTGTGTGAGGTTAGAGAAAGACAGAACATTGTGTGAGGTTAGAGAAATACAGACCATTGTGTGAGGTTAGGAAATACAGACATTGTGTGAGGTTAGGGAAATACAGACCATTGTGTGAGGTTAGAGAAATGCAGACCATTGTGTGAGGTTAGAGAAAGACAGAAAATTGTGTGAGGTTAGGAAAATACAGAACATTGTGTGAGGTTAGAGAAAGACAGACCATTGTGTGAGGTTAGAGAAAGACAGACATTGTGTGAAGAGGGAGAATACAGAACATGTGTGAGGTTAGAGAAAGACAGAACATTGTGTGAGGTTAGAGAAAGACAGAACATTGTGTGAGGTTAGAGAAAGACAGACCATTGTGTGAGGTTAGGGAAATACAGACCATTGTGTGAGGTTAGAGAAATACAGACCATTGTGTGAGGTTAGAGAAAGACAGAACATTGTGTGAGGTTAGAGAAAGACAGAACATTGTGTGAGGTTAGAGAGAAAACAGAACATTGTGTGAGGTTAGAGGAATACAGACCATTGTGTGAGGTTAGAGTAAATACAGACCATTGTGTGAGGTTATAGGAAATACAGACCATTGTGTGAGGTTAGAGGAAATACAGACATTGTGTGAGGTTAGGAAAATACAGACCATTGTGTGAGGTTAGAGAAATACAAACATGTGTGAGGTTATAGAAATACAGACCATTGTGTGAGGTTAGGAAATACAGAACATTGTGTGAGGTTAGAGAAATACAGACCATTGTGTGAGGTTAGAGAAAACAGACCATTGTGTGAGGTTAGAGAAATACAGAACATTGTGTGAGGTTAGAGAAAACAGACATTGTGTGAGTTTAGAGAAATACAGAACATTGTGTGAGGTTAGAGAAAGACAGACCATTGTGTTGAGGTTAGAGAAAGACAGAACATTGCGTGAAGTAGGGAGAAATACAGAACATTGTGTGAGGTTAGAGAAAGACAGAACATTGTGTGAGGTTAGAGAAAGACAGAACATTGTGTGAGGTTAGGAAATACAGAACATTGTGTGAGGTTAGAGGAAAGACAGAACATTGCTGTGAGGAGGGAGAAATACAGAACATTGTGTGAGGTTAGAGAAAGACAGAACATTGTGTGAGGTTAGAGAAAGAACAGACATTGTGTGAGGCTAGAGAAATTACAGAATCATTGTGTGAGGTTAGAGAAAGACAGAACATTGCGTGAGGAGGGAGAAATACAGACATTGTGTGAGGTTAGAGAAATACAGACCATTGTGTGAGGTTAGGGAAATACAGACCATTGTGTGAGGTTAGAGAAATGCAGACATTGTGTGAGGTTAGGAAAGACAGACCATTGTGTGAGGTTAGAGAAAGACAGAACATTGTGTGAGGTTAGGAAAATACAGAACATTGTGTGAGGTTAGGGAAATACAGACCATTGTGTGAAGGTTAGAGAAAGACAGACATTGTGTGAGGTTAGAGAAAGACAGAAATTGCGTGAGGAGGAGAAAATACAGACCATTGTGTGAGGTTAGAGAAATACAGACCATTGTGTGAGGTTAGGGAAATACAGACCATTGTGTGAGGTTAGAGAAATGCAGACCATTGTGTGAGGTTAGAGAAAGACAGAACATTGTGTGAGGTTAGGAAAATACAGAACATTGTGTGAGGTTAGGGAAATACAGACCATTGTGTAAGGTTAGAGAAAGACAGAACATTGTGTGAGGTTCGAGAAAGACAGACCATTGTGTGAGGAGGGAGAAATACAGACCATTGTGTGAGGTTAGGGAAATACAGACCATTGTGTGAGGTTAGAGAAATACAGACCATTGTGTGAGGTTAGAGAAATACAGAACATTGTGTGAGGTTAGAGAAATGACAGAACATTGTGTGAGGTTAGGGAAATACAGACCATTGTGTGAGGTTAGATAAATACAGACCATTGTGTGAGGTTATAGAAAGACAGAACATTGTGTGAGGTTAGGGAAATACAGACCATTGTGTGAGGTTAGAGAAATGACAGAACATTGTGTGAGGTTAGAGAAAGACAGAACATTGTGTGAGGCTTAGAGAAATACAGAACATTGTGTGTGGTTAGAGAAAGACAGAACATTGCGTGAGGAGGGAGAAATACAGACCATTGTGTGAGGTTAGAGAAATACAAACCATTGTGTGAAGTTAGAGGAAGACAGAACATTGTGTGAGGTTAGAGGAAGACAGAACATTGTGTCAGGAGGGAGAGAGATAACAAGTTCCACTTCACGACTATTGGTCGTTATCGCCGCTAGAACTCCAACTGCTTTAAACTGTGTACAGTCACGACAAAACGAAGATATAGCTTGTGGTGGGAAATGACAATCTTGGTGGAAAAACGACCAAAGTCAATAAATTGGACAATATCCCATGTTTACCTTTGTTATTTGTCTTACAAGCGCTCTTAGTGTAAGCTTGTCCAACATATGCTACTGTCTAAGATTTAAGGTTCAATTCTTGAGCCAAACCGGGGGACAAGCGGATGAAGGCGTCAGTCTCGTTCTTGTCTGGTTTGCTGGAGGCTGGGGTTCAAATACCGGTCGGGTGCAAGGATATGGCTTATTACTAAATGGTACCCTGATCTTCCCCCACCAATAGTGTAAATATGCTTTTACCTCGAACTGTTGGTAAGAAAAGGTAAACAAATAAATTTTCTCTGAAATAAAATGTTATTTATCACATAAAATATTCCCCGTGTGTTAATTTTGAGATAAATCGTTAGTTCCATTTTCAACAACTAAACTTAGTTCTAAATAAATAACTATAAACACAGTTTTTCTTCTAGGTTTGACTATAACATTTAAATATTGAGTTTGAATTAATAAACCCATAAAACCATCTTGGCTCTAGCCCTATGACAAAAGAATGTAGAGACAGGTACACAGCTAGAGAGAGGTCAAATGTAGAGACAGACAGGTACACAGACATGTAGAGACAGACAGGTACACAGAATGTAGAAGACAGTACAGAGACATGTAGAGAGACAGGTACACAGACATGTAGAGACAGACAGGTACACAGACATGTAGAGAAGACAGGTACAGAATGTAACAGACAGACATGTAGAAGGACAGACATACTTAATTGCGAGACTAATATTTTGAGCTCAAGGTCAAGTTGAATCATAATCCCAAAGTATAACATGTTTACAGTACAATACTTTATTAACATGAGAAATTATTATACTCCTAAACACGGGAGTCGAACTAAATACCCTTATTTTGGTTCTTCCTGAGCACCAATATATTCCATTACTAGGATCCACAGATGATTGTGGGTTGGAATAGGAACTAGGGTGGAGAGAAGATATAAATACGGTGAAGCAACAAGGGGATAAAGAAACAAAGGAAAGGAAGATAGAGGAAACAGACTTGCACGGGAGAAAACCTCTAGCTCCCACTGTGTTCACTGTAAGGAAACTGGACTACAGGGAGAAAACCCTAGCTCCCACCTGTGTTCACTGTAAGGAAAACTGACTACAGGAGAGAAACCCTGGCTCCCACTTGTGTTAGGTACCACGGACCCGCTCCCACCTGTGTTCACTGTAAAGGACACTGACTACAGGGAGAAACCCTAGCTCCCACCTGTGTTAGGTCACGCTCCCACCTGTGTTCAATGTAAGGAAACTACGGGTTGTAAATATTACAATTGTACAGTCGATGGAAGATTACGTTACAACCAGCCAATATATTAGCTCCCCGAACAATGAGTCATGATTATGTGGGACATAGTTGCAGACAAACTGGACTGTCGTTGATGGGGGGATAGGGGTTCGAATCCTTGTCTGGTGTACATAGGGTGGTTCCTTCTATCTCCTTACAAATGCGGGTTCACTTCATCTAAATTCCTACCCCTCTTGGTGTACGTACATGACAAATCATTAACGAAGAACAAAACACGATTGGATAAAACAGAGGACAGGGTGGATATAATTGAACACTCCACCTTCTCACCACCTCAAGGACAGGGTGGATATAATGGAACACTCGACTTCTCACCACTCAAGGACAGGGTGGATATAATTGAACACTCCACCTTCTCACCACCTCAAGGGCAGGGTGGATATAAGGAACACTCGACCTTCTCACCACCTCAAGGATAGGGTGGATATAATTGAACACTCCACCTTTCACCACCTCAAGGACAGGGTGGATATAATTGAACACTCCACTTTCTCACCACCTCAAGGACAGGGTGGATATAATTGAACACGCCACCATCTCACCACCTCAAGGACAGGGTGGATATAATGGAACACTCCACCTTCTCACCACCTCAAGGACAGGGTGGATATAATTGAACACTCCACCTTCTCACCACCTCAAGGACAGGGTGGATATAATTGAACACTCCACCTTCTCACCACCTCAAGGACAGGGTGGATATAATGGAACACTCCACCTTCTCACCACTCAAGGACAGGGTGGATAAATTGAACACTCCACCTTCTCACCACCTCAAGGACAGGGTGGATATAATTGAACACTCCACCTTCTCACCACCTCAAGGACAGGGTGGATATAATGGAACACTCCCCCACCTTCTCACCACCTCAAGGACAGGGTGGATATAATGGAACACTCCCCACCTTCTCACCACCTCAAGGACAGGGTGGATATAATGGAACACTCCACCTTCTCACCACCTCAAGGACAGGGTGGATATAATTGAACACTCCCCACTTTCTCACCACCTCAAGGACAGGGTGGATATAATTGAACACTCCACCTTCTCACACTCAAGGACAGGTGGATTATAATTGAACACTCCACCTTCTCACCACCTCAAGGACAGGGTGGATATAATTGAACACTCCACTTTCTCACCACCTCAAGGACAGGGTGGATATAATGGAACACTCCCACTTCTCACCACTCAAGGACAGGGTGGATATAATGGAACACTCACCTTTCACCACTCAAGGACAGGGTGGATATAATGGAACACTCCACCTTCTCCACCTCAAGGACAGGGTGGATATAATTGAACACGCCACCTTCTCACACCTCAAGGACAGGTGGATATAATGGACACTCCCTCCTTCTCACACCTTTAGGAGTGTTACAGTATACTACTCTAGTCCAATATCTAGATTGTTTGGATGTTATTGCCTTGGTCTGGTTGTTGGTGTCTTGGACTACTGATATTAACTTGTTCGAATGAGTTAAAGTACCGTTACATCTTATTAAGTTACAGCCGGAAGTTACGAGTGCAGTGGATAAGACTGTTGCATCAAGAGAGGAGCGTCGCGGCGCTGCTGGTTGCTTAGACGCTCTCTCCTTGAAGTGACGCCTCCCCCAATCCTTGCCCATAGTGCCCTGAGTCCCAGGAACGTGGAACCCGGACATCTACCTGGGGGCTATTAACAACTTTCACTATAGTCCAATGTTCGTAGGAAAGATCTTTTGTGAACATATCATTGATAGTCAAAACTGATAACCTTTCACTATAGCTGCAGTTCACATGACTTGACGTATGAACACGTAAGAGTAAATCCAGTCAAATGAGGTCCTTAATATCACAATTGGACTATAAATGATCTTTAAAAACAATACTATGGGGGTTAGTTTAAAATAGACTCGCATGGGAAGAGTATGGAAAAACCACACTGATATTTTTAGTGCATGTCCGCATTTGGCCCCACTAACGGGGTGAGGATTAAGAACTGTAGATAGGACCAAGAGGTAATTTTTAACTGTAAATATAAAACTATTTCATTGTTTAGTTGCCATTCAATCACTAATTTCAAGCTTTGTCAGATAAAAAATAAAAGCTACGTTTATTTCAACAGACCATTTTGTGTTTAGAAGTAAGTTTATGTCGTCGTTTTTCTTCCAGTAAAAATGAGCACACAAACAGAAGAGCTATTCAAAAAGTAAATATGTTTTTTATCTATATGTCCTCCTGCACTTGGTATCTGAAGAGGAGGTTTTTATTTTCTCTCCTCCTCTCTCCTCTTTCTTCTTACAGCGGCCCAGAAGCGAGCCTCGCCTCGATTTGATAGAAGTCTTCACGTTCTGGCTTCACACGCCGTAATCTTGAAATTAAATTGAAGTTTTGCGGCAAACGTCGGCTCAAGAAAACGTCTTAGATAACGTCAATCTTTCCTTTTTACTCTCTCTTGGATGCGAGCAGAGAGCACATCGCCCAAGGAATAGATAAAAAATAAGGTAAATGTAAACACGGGAGCCTTATCTACTTAAAAAACATAGAATAAAATAAATGTATTTGATTGCATAGCAGTTTTATTTTATCAGTATAAAAAAAGAAATAATAATAATAATTGAATTTGCTCCAAGTTGAATACATTCTACGATGGAGAATGGAAGACATTCTCCAAGTTGAATACATTCTACATGGAGAATGGAAGACATTCGAGTTTATTTATCTTGCCTTTCCCTCCTGGGAACTATTTCCAGTTCCTGGTTTACTTTATTTTATAAAACATTTTCAACAGAATATTACTGGGATCTTTATACATTGAATTATAAAACTTCAGTTAGGATAGCGCGTCTTACTACCCGTTTGGGCTAGCCATACACAATGTTGACTTAGCAAGGATGAATATTATTATTATTATTATTATTAGCACGCGTCTTACTCCGTTGGTAGCATTCAATGTTAGTATCAAATGAGATATTATTATTATTATTATATTACCGCGTCTTACTACCGTGGCTACCACACAATTGAGTATCAGAATGAAGATATTATTATTATTATATATTACCGTCTACACCTTGGCTAGCTACACAATGTTGACGTATCAGAATGAAGATAATTATTATTATATTATATTACGGTCTACTACCTCTGGCTAGCATACACATGTGAGTAGCAAGAATGGAGATATTAGTATATTTAATTACACCGCGTCTTAACCGTTCGGGTATACCACTACCTAATGATGTAGGTATTTGAGATAAATGGGGACACATTAAGTGAATCGACCACGGTAGCCTGTATTCCACACATTCAAGTTGTGATTAATACACGTCTTGTCAGAGGTGAAGGAAGGGTTTGACAATCAGATAAATCTGTGCAGGGACCGAGGATTAAAACCCGGACCCTCAGCACAGAAGTCTGACACCTTACCCCCTAGACCACCAGGTTACCAAGGATGAAGATAAGGTTGAGAGAAAATGAATGCGCGTTTGATTGAAGATAGAGATGTAAACAGTGCTAATAATAATAATATATTATACTCAGTAAATGTGGCTGGGATTCGAAACCCGACCTCGCCGTCATTGGTACCAGACGAGACCGTCAATTTAGTCCGCTCGAATACTGGTGAGAGCAATAATTATACTAATAAATATTTTCGCGTGGATTATTATTAGAAACAGATTCACTTTTAAATTTGAAATTGTATTGTATTGGGACAAAAGACTCAAGTTATATTATTTTACCTGCGACTAAAAAATGTCAACTGGACAATAAAAAACACCAGACATGAGTGACCTCCGTGTGACGTGGTGTGTACAACTGTGACTGTGACCAGCTCATAAAATGACTTTGATCGGTAATACCACCGCTGTTTATTCAAGACTGTGAATGAATTCATTCTGTGTGGAACGGAAACAAGCTGTGAAGCCATTGAAGAACTTCATGTGACGATGTTTTGTTCATGGCTCCATTGTATATCTGTAGAACAGCCACGAAAGGTCCTTTAACAGGAACTGGTCCTTGAAGTACCTCAAACACTTCCGGACATTCGAGATTCAAGAATACAAAAATATTTAATATCAGACATTTTATAAAATATATATTTATTTAAATATGATATTTTTAGATCGATGATGATGCTTACTGGTAGCCTATCCCCAAATAATTAAAGGACAAACCTAGCAACCAGCCAGGAGTAACTTTAGAGACCGTCACTTGTGAGACCTCGTGTATCAAGACCAAGGAACACGGCGATGATATACAGTCGAGACCTTCAAGAGGAAACGTAAAGAGCTAACAGTCACTAGAGGATAACAGGGAGATAAATAACAGAGAGAAACAAAGAATAAGTAAAAGAGTTCAACTTGTGGGGGTCTCACCTTGGGAAATAAATAGAAACGCTGGAAAAATGTGTTCAGCCTTCATTTAACTCTTCTACCTGGAGACTTGATATTAGTCTTAATGGTCAGGTGAAGAACTACACAAGTCAACTCTCTCCTTGTCCGTCCTAGGGTTTGTAAGCTTGTATCAAGTCACAGAGTGTTGTAAACTTTTACCAGTCACAGGTTTGTAGCTTGTCCAGTCACAGGTTAGTTCACAGCAAGGTTTGTAGCTTGTCACATAGCTGTCAACAGGGTTTGTAGCTTGTACAAGTCCACAGGGGTTTGTAGCTTGTCATACGTCACAGTCAGGGTTTGTAGCTTGTACAAGTCACAGGGTTTGTAGCTTGTACATAGTCACAAGGGTTGTGCTTCAGTCACGATTGTAGTTGTCCCAGTCACAGGTTTGTAGCTTGTACAGTCACAGGTTTGTAGCTTGTCACAGTCACAGGGTTTGTAGCTTGTACAAGTCACAGGTTTGTAGCTTGTCAAGTCACAGGGTTTGTAGCTTGTCAAGTCACAGGTTTGTCTTGTACAAATCACAGTTGTACTTGTCAAGTCACAGGGTTTGTACGTATGTCATAGTTGTCACAGGGTTTGTAGCTTGTACAGTTTTGGTCACAGTTGGTTATTACAGCTTTGTATCAAGTCACAGGGTTTGTAGCTTGTCCAATAGGTCACAAAGGTGTATTGTAAGCTTTTGTCATAGTCACAGAGTTTGTCTTGTCTAGTCTTGTACACAGTCACAGGGTTTGTAGCTTGTCACAGTCACAGGGTTTGTAGCTTGTCATAGTCAAGAGTTTGTAGCTTGTCACAAGGTTTGTACTTGTCACAAGTGTTTGTAGGTTTCTTTCTACCACCCACTCTTGCCACGAATTGCTCAGGGACTCTTGTATGGTTAATGTATCCTACTGTCGTAATCAGTGATATGAAGGGCTACGGCAGCACACAAGGTGCATGGGGGTGGGATAGAATATATTACATTCTTGTGAACGCAGAAGATTGTAATATACAACCGTTAAAACATTAAGTAAAAACTTGCTTTTCTCAATATCTCTAATTTTTCTTAGATTTGTTCTTTTATTTATACAATCCACCCTTTGATTTTGTCGAGCCACAAACAAATGAGGTCGCGGGCCAAGGGTTGAGTCCCACTGCTCTATATTGTAGATATAGTGATCAAGATGTTGAGTCCCACTGCTCTATATTGTAGATATAGTGATCAAGATGTTGAGTCCCACTGCTCTATATTGTAGATATAGTGATCAAGATGTTGAGTCCCACTGCTCTATATTGTAGATATAGTGATCAAGATGTTGAGTCCCACTGCTCTATATTGTAGATATAGTGATCAAGATGTTGAGTCCCACTGCTCTATATTATAGATATAGTGATCAAGATGTTGAGTCCCGCTGCTCTATATTATAGATATAGTGATCAAGATGTTGAGTCCCGCTGCTCTATATTATAGATCTAGCAATCAATATGTTGAGTCCCATTGCTCTATATTGTAGATCTAGTGATCAATATGTTGAGTCCCGCTGCTCTATATTGTAGATCTAGCAATCAAGATGTTGAGTCCCACTGCTCTATATTATAGATATAGTGATCAATATGTTGAGTCCCATTGCTCTATATTGTAGATCTAGTGATCAATATGTTGAGTCCCGCTGCTCTATATTGTAGATCTAGCAATCAAGATGTTGAGTCCCACTGCTCTATATTATAGATATAGTGATCAATATGTTGAGTCCCACTGCTCTATATTGTAGATATAGTGATCAAGATGTTGAGTCCCACTGCTCTATATTATAGATATAGTGATCAAGATGTTGAGTCCCGCTGCTCTATATTATAGATATAGTGATCAAGATGTTGAGTCCCGCTGCTCTATATTATAGATCTAGCAATCAATATGTTGAGTCCCATTGCTCTATATTGTAGATCTAGTGATCAATATGTTGAGTCCCGCTGCTCTATATTGTAGATCTAGCAATCAAGATGTTGAGTCCCACTGCTCTATATTATAGATATAGTGATCAATATGTTGAGTCCCACTGCTCTATATTGTAGATATAGTGATCAAGATGTTGAGTCCCACTGCTCTATATTATAGATATAGTGATCAAGATGTTGAGTCCCGCTGCTCTATATTGTAGATCTAGCAATCAAGATGGTGAGTCCCACTGCTCTATATTATAGATCTAGTGATCAATATGTTGAGTCCCGCTGCTCTATATTATAAATCTAGCAATCAATATGTTGAGTCCCACTGCTCTATATTATAGATATAATGATCAAGATGTTGAGTCCCGCTGCTCTATATTATAGATCTAGCAATCAATATGTTGAGTCCCACTGCTCTATATTATAGATATAATGATCAAGATGTTGAGTCCCACTGCTCTATATTGTAGATCTAGTGATCAAGATGTTGAGTCCCGCTGCTCTATATTGTAGATCTAGCAATCAAGATGTTGAGTCCCACTGCTCTATATTATAGATATAATGATCAAGATGTTGAGTCCCACTGCTCTATATTGTAGATCTAGTGATCAATATGTTGAGTCCCACTGCTCTATATTGTAGATCTAGCGACTACAGCTTGTCAGCCAAGATAACTTGAGTCCTAGTTTCCTCCAGTCATGAGAGGATACTTCCCACGGTTGGTACCTCTGCAAGTGATGGTTGGCAGACATGTCCTTGTCACTCCCCAGGGATGCAAATTGCCCCTAGAAGGAGTGGAATACCACCAGTTGGACAAAAGAACTAAACCTCACGCGTGGGAGACCTTGTATGATATATTTATCAAGGAAGAGGACTAAAAGGTGAATGTTCCCGGTTCACGGTCTGTAGCCAAGTGGCTAGGGAATCCAACTGCAGGCTTGGAGACAGTAGTTTGAACCCACAGAGGGGCTAAAACATTGGAATGGCCGTATTGATTTTTCTAACAGGCCGAATATTACGTTCCTGAAAGCAGGGTTCTATTTAATGTTAGATGTTTCTGTTTAACTATTTTTTTAAATTTGTCTGACAATATTTCTTATTGTTTGGAAAATAAAAGAGCATGTTTATTTAAATATTGGGTAAAATGTTGATATATTAAATACAAAGAAACAAAAAAATAAAAGTTGAACATTCTTCTACATTCCTTAACTTCTGATTTTAATTGAATATTTTAATTAAGTTAATGTATTGATCATATATTATTAGTTACGATCTTAATAAATTAGAGGTTTATTATATTGTGTGCGAGTATATATTTTTATTTATTTATAGATATTACATATTTTACTTTAAAGTGAATCAAAGGTAGGTTTTCAAATAAAGGTGCTTGTCACCCTACTTCAGGAAAATGTCAGTGCATATATTCTTAGCTAACCTTATCACCTTTATATCATTTGTAATTAATGTGAAGATGTTGGAGACGCGATAAAATACCAGTGTTTTTAAAGTTGTATAGCAAAAAATTTTTTGGCTTTAATAAGTCAAATATTTCTTCAGTATAAACCTAGAGTTTATTGATATTCACACGGTTATATCAACAATTGTTGAATATGTCAAGGTCATAGCGGCATGAGATGAAACACTTTTAAATGAAAAAGAAAGTTGTAGTTCAATTCAAGGACACCTTTGACAGATATTCAACAACTGTTAATATCACCAAACTCTTTGTTCATACTGGCAAAATATTTTATTTATTTTGATCCAAAAAATGTTTTGCAGTAAAAACTTCAAAAAAACTGGCCTTTCCTCCCGTCCCCTACAACCGCACCTTTGTTTTGGTGTATTTATAAATAGCAAAACCAACATAGGCAGTGATATGCGTCTTCCTGTTAACTAACACTGCCGAGTCTAAAGGTCGCCATGTTTATTTAGCAGAGGGGCAGGAAAACCACTACTGAAGAAATTCCCCACTAATTACCTCCTTCCGGAGTATGAACCCTGGCCTAGCGAGTCAGAATCAAGCAGACCAGACTCAGTTGACTTTGTGGGCGGTTAAAGTTTAACACACTGTAAATTGGTTGCAGGCGCGTAATGCGAGAATCCCTCAAACAGGATGGAGAAGTTCCAATGAATCAAATATTACGTTCCTTTGTAAAAATATTCTTTTGTACTCTTGGTCTAATTAACTTGGCACTGAGGCCACCTCACGGGGGGGGGGGGGGGGTTGGGGGGATTTCCCTTTGAGAGGCTTCGCCTGTATTAGACTAGAGTAGGAATCAAATAGGCAGGACGCGAGAAGCACCCATCATCCAGTTTTTATTACACTTTCTATCATTTCATATTTCAAACAAGAAAAATAAACTCACATTGTTCTTATATCAAGCGAAACTAGCCCGTGTTGGTGATGGAATGGTCTAACGCGTCACTCATGCAATAGACTGGCCTATTGATGGGAATATCGGGGTTCTGGATGTCCTGATGGTGTTTTTCCCACCCTCCTTCCACGCAAATGTTGGTTATAACAAATGACTTGATGATTGTTCTCGTGTCATAATGTGACAGTCACACGGTTTCCAGCCATTCACATATCTCCCCTCTCTCTTTTACTGCTGCTGAGGTTCGATCTTGGTCATCATGAGCTTGTTCAACATCTGAGTGCAGAGTCTCGGTCTGTCTGGATGCAGGGTCTTGGTCCTAGATTAAGGGGCATGTAGTAATGTGTGTGTGGGAAATAAAATTATTATTTAACTTCTATACTTAATAAATATATTATCAAAATATTTGGCTTGTTAAATTATTTGCTACCATCATTATGTATAACTATATCTATGTATATTAAATATATACATATTAAATACACATACATAATATATAAGGCTTTATATGTGTATTTATATTTTCTCTCTTCGATATTTAGTTTTTATCATAGCTTATGTACTGTAAACATGTGTTACATTATAATATGCCAGTCGTTAAGTGTGAGAATGGCCTCAGGTCTCAGCCCAAATAATAATAACTGCTTTAATATTTCCTCTGAATCTAACCTTATTCATCCCTACCTCATTCATCTAAACATGTGGTTTATCCCCGAACGGGTAGTAATACGCAGTGTACAAAAAAAGAAGAGTGGAAACTATTACCATGGTGAATACTGTTTTACTACATAGCCTGAGCATTCCTAACCAGTAACCTTGCAATGTACAGAACAAACATATATCTAGTAGGGACTGGATGACGTCACTTGGGTCTTCTCAATTAAAAACAAATTTCTACGTCACTAAAGGAAAATAATGCTCAACATGCGTTATATTTTCTGACCGGCTATAGAACTAGTGTAGCTATGATATAGTACAATTTAGTTAAAAATGGTTAAAACTGAGCCATACTACTGTTCATTAAGTTTATTTATTCCGTTAAAAGATGGAAGCTAATGACCCCAGGCCACATATTATTAACAAGATATGGGGGAGGGGGTTCAATAATTATAATTTACTATCTTTATCTTGCTGTGGGCATATCTCAACTTGTTAGAAAAATTGATGCCCAGAATTTTATTTAAAAATTGACCATTTGTTTGCGTTTTCTAATATTTTATGCAAAGGTAACATCGTTACTAATATTTCATAGTCAAGTCTCTTTATTTTAAATAACATAACAAGTTATTTCAAATGAATATCGAAAATGCATCTTTTGGTGTATCAAAAGACCCTTAAGTACAGTAAATTCATGTTTTTTAGAGGCTACTAAAATCTAACAATGGCTCGGTCCCTGGATATTCTTATTTTAAATAGAGTTCAGGGATATCCGTTGTTAGAATGTTGAAGTTATTTTTTAACTCTACAATAATGCCGAAGTATTCCGGATATATTTCATTAACCGGAGTTAGTTTCCACGGATAATTGGATCTAGCAGAAAGCTTCCTAAAGGTATCGCTAATTGATGGCACACTCTATAACTATCATGGACGAGGTTGGATAGTAAACTATTTTCATTAAACTCTCTTGTTTATTACAGTCCACAACAGATCTCCTACATTGCATTGTCTGTTACGTCATAAGCCCAGTCGCAGTTGGTCGGAATTATATTATAGCGAACTATTCTGGATGTTGATAATAACGAACTAGGATAGTTCCAAGAAATACAAACAAAATATATCTATTATAAAAAGAGCGGTTAATAGTTCTCATTGAACTCGAGACTGAATCTACCGGTGAAGCTAAACTGCAACTTGCATGCAACATGATTCAACCGCTTGGAGGTAATTGAGCATGAAGCTAAGCTGCAACTCACATACAACATGAATCAACCTGTTGCATGGGATCTTGAATGAGGTGCGTTGCAGGGACTTGGCGCATGGATCTATAAATAGAGCGTGTCTTGTCTGGAATGGAACGTACATGGATGTTCCACAACCTTCGTCCCCTTCAGCTCTTACATAACAACCATCAACCACACATCCCTCCAGCTCTTACATAAAAACCATCAACCACACACCCCTCCAGCTCTTACATAACAACCATAAACCACACACCCCTCCAGCTCTTACATAACAACCATCAACCACACACCCCTCCAGCTCTTACATAACAACCATAAACCACACATCCCTCCAGCTCTTACATAACAAACATCAACCACACACCCCTCCAACTCTTACATAACAACCATCAACCACACACCCCTCCAGCTCTTACATAACAACCATCAGCCACACACCCCTCCAGCTCTTGGATAACAACAATCAACCACACACCCCTCCAGCTCTCGGATAGCAACCATCAACCACACACCCCTCCAGCTCTTACAACAACCATCAACCACACACCCCTCCAGCTCTTACATAACAACCATCAACCACACACCCCTCCAGCTCTTACATAACAGCCATCAACCACACACCCCTCCAGCTCTTACATAACAACCATAAACCAATCCCCCTCTAGCTCTTACATAACAACCATCAACCACACACCCCTCCAGCTCTTACATAACAACCATAAACCAATCCCCTCTAGCTCTTACATAACAACCATCAACCACACACCCCTCCAGCTCTTACATAACAACCATCAACCACACACCCCTCCAGCTCTTACATAACAACCATAAACCAATCCCCCTCTAGTCTTACATAACAACCATCAACCACACACCCCTCCAGCTCTTACATAACAACCATAAACCAATCCCCCTTTAGCTCTTACATAACAACCATCAACCACACACCCCTCCAGCTCTTACATAACAACCATAAACCAATCCCCCTCTAGCTCTTACATAACAACCATCAACCACACACCCTCCAGCTCTTACATAACAACCATAAACCAATCCCCCTCTAGCTCTTACATAACAACCATCAACCACACACCCCTCCAGCTCTTACATAACAACCATCAACCACACACCTCTCCATCATTATTTAAAGTCATGTTGAAAAGTTTAGTGTTTGATGAATGAACCAGTTGAGAGTTTGTTGCGCCACCAGTAGAACACACAAAGATCCCTGAAACCAATTATTTGAGATAACTTCCCATCCCCTTGTATAGTTTAGTATTTGTTTTCAGATTTATCGTCTTAGTCTGATATTAAAATTACCGACGCTTTGTTTGAGTGTGGAAAATATCTACTGATCAGGGGTGGCCCGTGTGTTGGTACTAAGATATTAATTATGTGCATGACTGTACTTGTAAACTGTTAACTCCCCCTCACTATTCGTTTTAGCAACCACACGCACAATAATGTATTAAACTAAGAATGTATACTTATATTATCAAGGTCAAGTTTGATACTGGATTGGAGAACAATCTACTAGTACAGTTCCATAGAGCCTTAGTACTTAGTAGCCACCCTGCTGCTGTTCTAGGTTAAGTCGATCTATAAAGTTTGTGATGCAACAACTTTGTTCTTATAGCTCTCACGTTAATCATCCCGACAGAAAAAAATGTTCCTTTTTAACAGGAATGTGGACTACTGTCTTAAAAAACAAACAGAAACAATCCATAATGTATATTAAAAAATTGTCCGTTGTGGAGGGACAGCCAATTATAGCGGCGCAACGCGATCGTTTATCATTTAGCGGCCGTTACAGGGAGTAACGCTCCCGTTAGCTCAGGATGTAATTGGGAATGGAAGCAGCTCTCTCTCACCCAGGGGAGATGATCACTGACATGTTGCAGTAATCACGCTCCTAGGTCACGTGGGACTCTTGTGAGGCTTCTGATTGGCCGAGAACAGCTCCCTCGGAGGTTGGATTGGAAGATCGAGAAGTGATAGTGGGCCTCCCCCTTCACCCCCCACCAACAAGCCCAAAGTTTTCAAGACGGCTACAGAATAACAAATTGAGAAGTCCAATTTAAACTTTACTTTTGAAATATAAATATATAAAATACGTTAGGAAATGTTGAGATTATACTGAAGATTAACAACACGTAAAATGTGTTCATAAACTTTGAGTAATTGTGTTTCATAAAAATGTGTCCATAAACTTGGATTAATTGTGTTTCTTAAAAGTTATTCCAGCTAAGCTATAAAGAATAACATACTATTCCCTCATATTGGCATTCGTTCCTCTAAGTTCTAACTGTCTTATCCCAACCATTAGTGTTAATATGTGGATAGCCCAGATGGGTAGTAAGACGCATAACATAAAAAATATTAAAAATTGTTTATCATTTTAAATAGTTTATTGATGAGCTTTTGGCAATTGAAGAGAGCAACGATTTTAAGCCTTTTTCAATTTACAGCCCACTGAACAAGCAGCTCAATGCCCACCGAACAAGCAGCTCAAGGCTCACTGAACAAGCAGCTCAATGCCTATTGTACAAGCAGCTCAAGGCTCACTGAAGAAGGCACTTAACTTATGAAGAAGTGATTTTATCCTTAAAAAAATAGAGTTCAAATTAAGTTTAAAATGTCTATAGGTATGATTCTAATAATTATTATCATCAAAAATAATATTGACCATGGATTTAAAAAGAACTATTTTTATTCCTCTAAATATAAATTTTTTTCGTTTATTTTGGAAAAAGAACTATTAATTTAAAAGTAAAATCATCGCTGCCAATCTAACAAAATGCAACTCAAAGCATGGATAAGCAGTTGTTTGAACAGTAAACCAAATGTAGTTTGAGAACACATTTAAAAAACCCCGAACGTGTTAGAAGGAGATGAAAGACATAGTATCGGCGTTCAGGGAGAGCTTCTACTTTAGAATGACGCTTTTATTTGTTGACCAATCGTGGGCTGCCGGATAAACTTTTATATAACAAACTGATGGGTCTCCTCACAGTTCCACGGTTACCAAATCACGGAAAAAACGGTGGAAAATCCTGTATATACTTGTTTCACTCGCATCGGTGGTCACAAGGTCTAAGGCGTTTATCTTGTAATACACTGTATTGACGATGAAGGTAATGTTTGGATTAAAAACAAAGTGTGAGTTGATATTGTTGGTTTCTCATATTCTTTTAAAGTGAATTCTGATTAATTTTCTCTAAAACTACCCTCTTCTACTAAACCCTCTTGTCTAATTCATTAACAACATTTTTATATGCAACATAAAATGTTTTCTGTTTAAATAATTTTCCACCACCCTGAGCTTATATAAACGATGACATTGGACGCATCAAATATGACTTAATTCAAGAGCCAAGCCAACAAACATACAAACTTGGAAATTTATTTTAAAATGTTGTGTACCATTAATAATTTTTACTGATGGAGAATTACTATAAAATATTGAGTTAGCTTTCCGAGCTGCCCTCCCAACTAACTACACTAAAAGGGAAGGAATGAGGAATACATCGTATTAGAATTAAACTGGTTTAATTACCTTGGGTTGTGATCGGAAGGTAACTTTCAAGGAGCACATGTCCTCGAATAGGAGATACTAATTTTAAAATATCAAACCTCTCCGCGTGGTAAATATCACGCATCTCTCATCACAAACAATAAAGCTCTTAATTTTATTAATATAAATCCTTCAGCATTTCGTGGAGGGGATTGGATATTTTTGAAAATAATATAACCCTTAAAAACACTCACCCGTGATTATAAACTGAACCTTAACGCCACCCAACAAACCAAGCTGGATCACCCAGACGTTAATCCGCATGTCCACCGATGACTTTACTAAATATCTGGAAATATGTCTCCACTGCTAAGAAATACATTTAATTCGGATGATAGAAACTCTGCTACTATTCACGTCAAGTCCACCATCAGTTTAAAAAATATATAATTTATGTTTTAATATAGTACCTAATATAGAACCTTCTAGAGCGTTTAAAAAAATAAATATATATTGACATTGATAAACTGTCACAACATTTATCATACAGTTGTTTAAACTGCTGCCAAATGTGAAAACAAAAGAACAGATGGATTGGCCTATGAATATATTAAGCTAAATTTAGTAAAGTTTTGTGCTGTCAGCTAAGCTAATTCATTTTATAAACCAAACATATTATTATTATTATTATTATATTATTACAATGCTAGTTTTACATTCAAAGGCGTTGATCTAGTGGTTTATTTTGATATTTCCTTAGTTCATGCATATTTTCTGAAGTCTCCTGAAAGTATATAATGTTTGTCACTTATATATTATAATATTCATGGAGAAATACAATTTTACACGTTTCATTAATGGTTTAAAATATACTGAGGGAGATAATATAGCTCATAGCATTCGTTCGACATTAAATCAAAGCCTCCTGTTCGACTCCCGAATGTACCGTTGTGTGATTCACGGAGTATATACATCAATAACAAGGGGAACTAACTAGGATAAAACTTCTGACGCAGTGAGATAGAATCAATACTACATTTCATACAGTTGTGTGATGCAGGGAATATATTCATCAATAACAAGGCGAACTAAATAGGTTAAAACTTCTGACGCCGTGAGATAAATTAATACTACATTTCATACAGTTGTGTGATGCAGGAAGTATATTCATCAATAACAAGGCGAACTAAATAGGTTAAAACTTCTGACGCCGTGAGATAGAATCAATACTTCATTTCATACAGTTGTGAGATGCAGGAAGTATATTCATCAATAACAAGGGACTTAACTAGGTTAAAACTTCTGACGCCGTGAGATAGAATCAATACTACATTTCATATTGTTGTGTGATGCAAGAAGTATATTCATCAATAACAAGGCGAACTAAATAGGTTAAAACTTCTGACGCCGTGAGATAGAATCAATACTACATTTCATACAGTTATGTGATGCAGGAGGTAAATTAAAAAAAACAAGGGGCTTACTAGGTTAAAACTTCTGACGCCGTGAGATAGAATCAATACTACTTTTCATACAGTTGTGTGATGCAGAAAGTATATTCATAAAAAACAAGAGGACTTAACTAGGTTAAAACTTCTGACGCCGTGAGATAGAATCAATACTACATTTCATATTGTTGTGTGATGCAAGAAGTATATTCATCAATAACAAGGCGAACTAAATAGGTTAAAACTTCTACGCCGTGAGATAGAATCAATACTACATTTCATATTGTTGTGTGATGCAAGAAGTATATTCATCAATAACAAGGCGAACTAAATAGGTTAAAACTTCTGACGCCGTGAGATAGAATCAATACTACATTTCATACAGTTGTGTGATGCAGGAAGTATATTCATCAATAACAAGGGGACTTAACTAGGTTAAAACTTCTGACGCCGTGAGATAGAATCAATACTACATTTCATACAGTTGTGTGATGCAGGAAGTATATTCATCAATAACAAGGGGACCTAACTAGGTTAAGACTTCTGACGCCGTGAGATAGAATCAATACTACATTTCATACAGTTGTGTGATGCAGGGAGTATATTCATAAAAAACAAGGGGCTTAACTAGGTTAAAACTTCTGACGCCGTGAGATAGAATTAATACTACAGTTCATACAGTTGTGTGATGCAGGAAGTATATTCATAAAAACAAGGGGACTTAACTAGGTTAAAACTTCTGACGCCGTGAGATAGAATCAATACTACAGTTCATACAGTTGTGTGATGCAGGGAGTATATTCATAAAAACAAAGGGACTTAACTAGGTTAAAACTTCTGACGCCGTGAGATAGAATCAATACTACATTTCATACAGTTGTGTGATGCAGGAGGTATATTCATAATAAACAAGGGGACTTAACTAGGTTAAAACTTCTGACGCCGTGAGATAGAATCAATACTACATTTCATACAGTTGTGTGATGCAGGAGGTATATTCATAAAAAACAAGGGGACTTAACTAGGTTAAAACTTCTGACGCCGTGAAATAGAATTAATACTACATTTCATACAGTTGTGTGATGCAGGAAGTATATTCATCAATAATAAGGCGAACTAAATAGGTTAAAACTTCTGACGCCGTGAGATAGAATCAATACTACATTTCATACAGTTGTGAGAACTAGGAAGTATATTCATCAATAACAAGGGGACTTAACTAGGTTAAAACTTCTGACGCCGTGAGATAGAATCAATACTACATTTCATACAGTTGTGTGATGCAGGGAGTATATTCATAAAAAAACAAGGGGCTTAACTAGGTTAAAACTTCTGACGCCGTGAGATAGAATCAATACTACATTTTATACAATTGTGTGATGCGTTTTGCATTGCCTACAAATAAGGCGTACTGTGTATTAAGTGCTATTTCCAGAATAAGTGTTTTGTTAGCTCGACTTCACGTAATATAAAATAATATTTATTGTAACAACAATCAATTCTTATAAAACATTTATATAAACAATTTTTAAGAACTAAAAAAAAAATAGAAAAGTTTTCCAATATAACTTATTATCCACTCAAAAAATTAGTAAAGTCTTATCTTGATCAATAAAAACATTTGAAAATAATATAAAGTAGCCTTAAACTTTAATGTTATTTAATACGAAGTCATATTCATCATCATTAAATTATTGTAGCTAATACAATGTACTGGATGAAATTACTAGTTAATTTCTTCTATCATATTAACATTATTTTATGTCTGTGAAGTTATTGAAATATTATTTCCAGCCTTAAAGATAAAAATAATCTTTATATGTTTTTCCTGTATTTATAATAGACAAAAATAACAGTTACTATTGTACAACATGTCAAGTACTAGCCTACTCTCTGTTTACAAAAACACTTTTGTTTTAGTATCCTTGCGATCATAGGCATTTAAAATTTAGGAGTTTGTTGGAAAACCCAGACAAGTCCAAAAAATGCTAAATAGAGATAATATTTCCAATGTATTCCTTGTAAGTAGGGCTACGTTTGAGTAAATACTATCTTGATATAAAGGGGATGTGGAAGAGGCTAGTTTCTTTGAGAACTGACTGCAAGAACTAGACTAGTCCATAGTCCTTCCAGCAAGAACTAGACTAGTCCATAGTCCTTCCAGCAAGAACTAGACTAGTCCATCATCCTTCCACCAAGAACTAGACTAGTCCATCATCCTTCCAGCAAGAACTAGACTAGTCCATCATCTTTCCAGCAAGAACTAGACTAGTCCATCATCCTTCCACCAAGAACTAGACTAGTCCATCATCCTTCCAGCAAGAACTAGACTAGTCCATCATCCTTCCAGCAAGAACTAGACTAGTCCATCATCCTTCCAGCAAGAACTAGACTAGTCCATCATCCTTCCAGCAAGAACTAGACTAGTCCATAGTCCTTCTATCAAGAACTAGACTAGTCCATCGTCCTTCCAGCAAGAACTAGACTAGTCCATAGTCCTTCTAACAAGAACTAGACTAGTCCATCTTCCTTCCAGCAAGAACTAGACTAGTCCATCATCCTTCCAGCAAGAACTAGACTAGTCCATAGTCCTTCTATCAAGAACTAGACTAGTCCATCGTCCTTCCAGCAAGAACTAGACTAGTCCATAGTCCTTCCAACAAGAACTAGACTAGTCCATCTTCCTTCCAGCAAGAACTAGACTAGTCCATGGTTCTTCCAGCAAGAACTAGACTAGTCCATAGTCCTTCCAGCAAGAACTATACTAGTCCATCATCCTTCCAGCAAGAACTAGACTAGTCCATCATCCTTCCAGCAAGAACTAGACTAGTCCATCATCCTTCCAGCAAGAACTACACTAGTCCATCATCCTTCCAGCAAGAACTAGACTAGTCCATCATCTTTCCAGCAAGAACTAGACTAGTCCATCATCCTTCCAGCAAGAACTAGACTAGTCCATAGTCCTTCTATCAAGAACTAGACTAGTCCATCGTCCTTCCAGCAAGAACTAGACTAGTCCATCGTCCTTCCAGCAAGAACTAGACTAGTCCATCATCTTTCCAACAAGAACTAGACTAGTCCATCATCCTTTCAGCAAGAACTAGACTAGTCCATGGTCCTTCCAGCAAGAACTAGACTAGTCCATAGTCCTTCCAGCAAGAACTATACTAGTCCATCATCCTTCCAGCAAGAACTAGACTAGTCCATCATCTTTCCAGCAAGAACTAGACTAGTCCATCATCCTTCCAGCAAGAACTAAACTAGTCCATCATCCTTCCAGCAAGAACTAGACTAGTCCATCATCCTTCCAGCAAGAACTAGACTAGTCCATAGTCCTTCTATCAAGAACTAGACTAGTCCATCGTCCTTCCAGCAAGAATTAGACTAGTCCATAGTCCTTCCAACAAGAACTAGACTAGTCCATCTTCCTTCCAGCAAGAACTATCCTAGTCCATGGTCCTTCCAGCAAGAATTGGACTATTCAACCGTGTGTTTGTTGTTCTCCTATAATAAAAGAGAAAATGATGATGTTAAATAAAAAATATTAAAGCAAGAAATAAAACAGGGTACTATAAGATATCAAAAAATAAACGTAGAAGGGCATACAAAGCATGTTGGGAAAACTGTTCCCAAACGAAGCGCAGGGGAAGATTACAGGAATGTAAGCATTAGCTTTAGCTAGTCTGACATATAGGCCTTTAACTTGGTTTATTTTTGCATATTGTTTGTGGCTTTAATTGAATGGGGTTAACGTTGTATTGTGCTAATGTACCATATTTTAAGACAGTTCATTGCTAACCAACCAAATCTCCAGACCTAACCTCAATGCCCAATATTTGCAGGGTTACTATTACTACACTTGTAGTCTTGGTAAATAAGTGGATCACAACTGCAAAGCCAGCTGCTGGATACCGTAAATACCAACATTTAGAACTAATAATTGACCATATTATTTTTTACTAATATTATTTGCTTCTTTTTCTTCAAAGGAATGTTTGATATAGGCAGTGAAATTGATAGGAATACTTTATAACACTTGAAATTACACAAACTATGAAAAATCTTTACTCCAGAATCAGTATTTTCTTCGGTTTAATAATATATACAGAGAAAGTTCAAGCCAAAAACCAAACAACGTGAGGTACCATGCATGTAATTCAATTTTATGCAAGACTTACCGCTCCCATTAATTTCAAAACTAGTGTTTTAGTCTACGCCGTACAACTCTAGTATATTGTAATTGGGAGATGTTAGAACTATCTTCAGGTGTGAACATGGGGTAAAAAGAAACAACCACGGCTCTAGGCCATCTTGCTGACATATCACTTCAAGTGTGACAAAGAAACAACCACGGCTCTAGGCCATCTTGCTGACATATCACTTCAAGTGTGACAAAGAAACAACCACGGCTCTAGGCCATCTTGCTAACATATCACTTCAAGTGTGACAAAGAAACAACCACGGCTCTAGGCCATCTTGCTGACATATCACTTCAAGTGTGACAAAGAAACAACCACGGCTCTAGGCCATCTTGCTGACATATCACTTCAAGTGTGACAAAGAAACAACCACGGCTCTAGGCCATCTTGCTGACATATCACTTCAAGTGTGACAAAGAAACAACCACGGCTCTAGGCCATCTTGCTGACATATCACTTCAAGTGTGACAAAGAAACAACCACGGCTCTAGGCCATCTTGCTAACATATCACTTCAAGTGTGACCATATGAGTTAAATTGATAAATGATGGCTGCCCAGACCAGAATAAAAACAAAACCATAATCCAACTTATATGTCGTGTAGTCTATGTGCTTAATTTCTTACGTATTTGTTTTAAAGTAGAGGACACAGTTATATACAAAATTATCAGGATGTTTATTTAATTGAAATTATAAAGATAAAAATATCCTGTACAGTGTACACATATACTGAGACCTGGGACAATTATCACCGAGGTATGTGAGAACCCATTACCTTTCACCCTGAGACATACGAGCTCTTCTGATATTAAACATATTAGTACAGTCTTCTTGAAAACACAAAACCACCGCTACAAATCAAGGCAGTCAGGATGATACAAATCAACAAAGGATACAGCTTTTTAGGAACAAGAACTTCCTAGTATGGTCCATGGAGTGGTAGTATCGTTAGAAATAAGATGTTACTCCCAAAGAAACTGAACCTACCTCAACTTTCAACACCAGATAAACAAAACCACACAAAGGGCCTTTTAGTGTACCTAAGCTCATCAGTGAACCGAGTGATTGAGTGTTAAATTCTTGGTGATGGCACAAATGCACTCAAAGAGAGTGAAGTACATAGCACTGACCTAGAAAGTGACGACAGCAGTGGCTGTAGCTTTGACAACAACTTTATATTTTTATCAAATTACATGCTTGACGTCAATTACATGTCCAGACGTTTGAAATAAAATAATCATTTCACCAGAAATAAATACACATAGGTCCACATTTTTTCTTCCATAACCAAACAAGTCTATCATATTTTTTCTACATTTATTACAAAACAATAAAAGTATGATTATATCTGCAAATGAAAACTAAATGTTTGGGGGAACGTACATTGATCTGATGAACTCAAACTATGCTGGACAGTTTTATTAAATTCCTGAACAATAAAAAATGTGGACGTGTCCTGTTTTTGCATTCAACCGCTCATATTTTAAATCTTTGATGTGTACAGTGGGATTCCTTCCTGGAGACTGGATCCTATCGAGTGTTGTGTGGGTGAGGGATTGTCATAGATATTTACAACTGACATCACTGAGCGAGGGATTGTTAGATATTTACAACTGACATCACTGAGTGAGGGATTGTCATGGATACTTACAGCTGACATACTAGTGACATAAGTTCAAGGAGAAACGACCACATTAACAAGCACCTTAAGACTTTACTACTTTCAAAATTCATTCAAAGTAATATAAGACTACCAAAGATTAATCATTCACAAAATATTACCGAAATTTGATGTATGAATTCCCACGCTTTAATAATAGAACTGGTAATTTTTATCGTAACTCATCTAGTCCAAGGGAACAGGGTTAGTTTGGATCTGAAAGAAAATAAGGAGTAAGGATGGAAAACCATATTGGGGAAACTTAATCCCAATAAAACCAAGCGATGTTTGTCTAAAAACTCCTCTTAAAATAAATACCCTTCTTATTAATATTATTTTATATAAATAACTCATTTAAAAAAATATATATTTAATAAATTTGTAATAGTAGTAATATTACAAGGGGTGAAACTATAAGTTAGTTTGAAAAACTTTAATGTTAAAAGGCTATTAAAATTAATTTAATTGGTACTATTAATAATTTATGTTAGGGTAATTAAATTAGTAGTAGGGAAAAGTGGTAACATTTATATTAAGAAATAAATGTAAATAATTTAAACTTATTTATTAGGTGATAATTAGCTTTTTCTAACACTGCATGTTCAGGCTAAAAGCATAATATGCACTAATCACACTAACAAGTTAAGAATGAATAAGGTTGAACCTAGATGGTGTGTACCCGCATTTGCGTGAAGGGAGAGTAACAAAGCATTTAGGTAAAAATACCCTCAGTACACCCAACCAGGATTCGAACCCTCATCTCCCTGTCATCGGCAGTCTAGTATATTGTGAGAGTGACATCTTAGACTATGTGGCCGTCAAAGCAGGCTTTATATTTATTTTTTATCTTTATCACCGCGTCTTACTACCCGTTCGGTTTATACGCTTAAGTACTAATTACGCTAATGGATTAGGAATTGGGAAGGTTGAATTTAGAGAAAGTAAACAGCATTTTCGTGGAGGGAAAGTGGAAACCATTTAGGAAAAATCACCCCAGTTCACCCGACAGAGATTTGAACCTCGATCTCCCCGTCCTCGGGTGTCTAGTTCAACATGACTAGCGCGTTAGCCAACCACGCCACCGAGGTGGGTTTTTATATTTTTAGATGGTCCCTGAATAACACAAAAATATACAAACAAATGACGGGTTGGAAAATGTTATTAAAATAATTATCAAACGTTGCTATCGTTTGTAAAATGTTTTATAGCCGAGTTGGTGAAACTCGCGTCTCAAAGTGATTTTCCTCCATTAATCAGGAATATAATCTAAACACAGCTCAAAACTGCTTTTGTTGGTTTCTATAGCCCTTTTTACAACTTGTTCCCTCAGTGGGGGTAGGGGGAGGGGACTATGATATGTCGAATGGAAGCTTGGAATTATTTAATGGTAAAATGTGGTCACGTGTGTTCGGATGTAAACGTTTACTAATTACTGACAAAACGGAGTCTGAGTAAATAAATAAATCGCTCAGTAAAATGTACACGATGGAAATAATTTTACTCTCCTTTTTTTTACTGTTAGGGGTGAAAATTGTTGTGAAACGGACAGAACCGAGTGGAGAGAACAACCCATCCCTTATCGCTAACAACATTCAAATATTAAATATGGAATTTTGCTGCTTTGTAGATTTATTTAAATTATTTATATCGGAGGATGTTTGTTTAGTACTTCATAAAAACATTCACGTGTTAATATATCAACCGCATTTAATGTAACACTCTCTTATTGAGTATAATATATTCCTTTACCAGCTGGTATATTACGGTGACCGGGACTAATACGCTAATATAGACCAATAGAATGTTGAGAGGGAATTTGAAGTAAATCAATTAATGTTCTCCTGTGCAAAATATATAGAACAGCACCCCCAATTCACCCTCTATATAATTATTATGAACAATACTTGCCATTAAAAGTAGGTAGTCTTTTGCTTTATATATATTTAAAACGTTTAAAGATATTTTTAAAATCTTCTTGCTAGCCCACATGTATTTATGTGTTACATTTTTATGCAAATCTTAGCAAACATCCGTTAACAGCCAAATCAAATAATGAAAGTCAGAGGTAGGTAGTAAATAACAAGGTTATTAAAAACTTATTTTACTTTTACAACTCAAATATTTAACTATCACAGCCTTTAAAGCGTTAAGTCTTTTATTACACCGAGTTTATTTGCACTGCGAGTTTTAATGTTTTGTTTGGCAAATGCGAGGAATCTTACTTGGCTCCAAAAAGCAAACAATAACAGCAGAATTGAGTTTGTAAGTCGTTAAATATCTGGAAATAACACCACCAACACACAACAGCATTAACGAGCTCCAGAATCCCGGGGATTGTAAGTTAAGCTTCTGTCCAGCAGTCCTACAACTTTGATAACAAAAACTATACCTTTCACTTTTAATAAAGACACGGCCATTGCCCTAACGCGATGTTAGCACTATTAGTCTAATAGTCACCTGGTATCCATTTAGTACTATTAGTCTAGTGGTTACCTGGTATCCAGTTAGTACTATTAGTCTAATGGTTACTTGGTATCCATTTAGTACTATTAGTCTAGTGGTTACCTGGTATCCAGTTAGTACTATTAGTCTGTGGTTACCTGGTATCCAGTTAGTACTATTAGTCTAATGGTTACCTGGTATACATTTAGTACTATTAGTCTAGTGGTTACCTGGTATCCAGTTAGTACTATTAGTCTGGTGGTTACCTGGTATCCAGTTAGTACTATTAGTCTAATGGTTACCTGGTATCCATTTAGTACTATTAGTCTAGTGGTTACCTGGTATCCAGTTAGTACTATTAGTCTAGTGGTTACCTGGTATCCATTTAGTACTTACTATTAGTCTAGTGGTTACCTGGTATCCAGTTAGTACTATTTGTCTGGTGGTTACCTGGTATCCAGTTAGTACTATTTGTCTGGTGGTTACCTGGTATCCAGTTAGTACTATTTGTCTAGTGGTTACCTGGTATCCAGTTAGTACTATTTGTCTGGTGGTTACCTGGTATCCAGTTAGTACTATTGGTCTAGTGGTTACCTGGTATCCAGTTAGTACTATTAGTCTAGTGGTTACCTGGTATCCAGTTAGGTTACCTGGTATCCAGTTAGTACTATTAGTCTAGTGGTTACCTGGTATCCAGTTAGTACTATTAGTCTAGTGGTTACCTGGTATCCAGTTAGTACTATTAGTCTAGTGGTTACCTGGTATCTATTTAGTACTTACTATTAGTCTAGTGGTTACCTGGTATCCAGTTAGTACTATTTGTCTGGTGGTTACCTGGTATCCAGTTAGTACTATTTGTCTGGTGGTTACCTGGTATCCAGTTAGTACTATTTGTCTGGTGGTTACCTGGTATCCAGTTAGTACTATTTGTCTAGGTGGTTACCTGGTATCCAGTTAGTACTATTTGTCTGGTGGTTACCTGGTATCCAGTTAGTACTATTAGTCTAGTGGTTACCTGGTATCCAGTTAGTACTATTAGTCTAGTGGTTCCTGGTATCCAGTTAGTACTAATTAGTCTAGTGGTTACCTGGTATCAGTTAGTACTATTAGTCTAGTGGTTACCTGGTATCCAGTTAGGTTACCTGGTATCCAGTTAGTACTATTAGTCTAGTGGTTACCTGGTATCCAGTTAGTAAATATCGATATGATATCACTGGGCGAGTAATGTAGACGTACTTTCCTAGATATTTTTTTGAAAATCGGGTTTTGATATAACTTATTGTTTAGAAAGTTCACCTTAAATGACATAATATAAACTTGTAAAACGACAATAAACACAGCCTGACTAATTGAACAACATCATTGACTTGAATGTTGTCACCAGAACAAGTCAATAGAACTGAACTCAGGACCATTGGACTCCGTAGAAGAGTAGCCATGGATACCAGACCTGGGTGGCTCACTGGAGATCTTGTGTCCTTTCAGGGAATCGAGCAATGTACTCTCAGGTACAGAACTATATCAAGATTCTGGTAGGAAGGGACTTCTACAGAAAACAATCTTTTATTTGTGGCTGACATCAAACATATCTTACTTTATTATTTCTATTATAACCCACCTCTGTGGTCGAATAGTTTAAGGCGTGAGTCTCTCAACAGACTGGACTGCTGATGACGGGGAGGTTGGGGTAAGAATCTCGGTCAGGTGAACTGAGGATTTTTACCTAAATAGTTTTCTACCCTCCCTTACGCAAATACTGGTACATTTCCATTAAATTCAACCTTCGTCATCCCTTACACAACATATGCTTACACACCAAGCGAGAAGTGAGTCGTGGGGCTAAACATTATTATTTTATACATGTTGATAATACATATCAACAGAGATAGATGGAAATTACATGACTTGACGTATGAATAGTTGTAGCTTGTTTTAACTGTGTATACAAGTTGTGTCTCTCGATATATCTCAGGGAGAGTGTCACATTCTCAAGCTGTACCCCCGATACATCCTCGCAGTATCAGTGACGGGCAGAGGCTGGTAATGGTCACATATACACTGTCAAGGTAAACAGAGGCTTGTAATGGTCACATATACACTGTCAAGGTAAACAGAGGCTGGTAATGGTCACATATACACTGTCAGGGTAAACAGAGGCTGGTAATGGTCACATATACACTGTCAGTGTAAACAGAGGCTGGTAATGGTCACATATACACTGTCAAGGTAAACAGAGTCTTGTAATGGTCACATATACACTGTCAGGGTAAACAGAAGCTGGTAATGGTCACATATACACTGTCAGGATGGGCAGAGGCTGGTAATGGTCACATATACACTGTCAGTGTAAACAGAGGCTGGTAATGGTCACATATACACTGTCAGGGTAAACAAAGGCTGGTAATGGTCACATATACACTGTCAAGGTAAACAGAGGCTGGTAATGGTCACATATACACTGTCAGGGTAAACAGAGGCTGGTAATGGTCACATATACACTGTCAGGGTAAACAGAGGCTGGTAATGGTCACATATACACTGTCAAGGTAAACAGAGGCTGGTAATGGTCACATATACACTGTCAGGGTAAACAGAGGCTGGTAATGGTCACATATACACTGTCAAGGTAAACAGAGGCTGGTAATGGTCACATATACACTGTCAGGGTAAACAGAGGCTGGTAATGGTCACATATACACTGTCAAGGTAAACAGAGGCTGGTAATGGTCACATATACACTGTCAGGGTAAACAGAGGCTGGTAATGGTCACATATACACTGTCAAGGTCAACAGAGGCTGGTAATGGTCACATATACATTGACCCTCGGAGCGTTACAACTCTTGTAGAGGTAACCATTATTTATTCACACTTCTTCCTGTTGCCATAGCAACGCGCGTTGCGCACGATTCATATTGTTCAACAAAAATGTATTTTCCGAAAGCTTAGTTCGCTATTCCGGATTGTCACGCAGCCCGTGGGCATGGAGGTAATTATCACAGATTTGGCAACTAAAATCTATAAATCAACTTTTCTTTCTTTCTATAAAAGTTTTGTTTCAATAGAATTTGAAAGTTTCTAATATTTGTGTTCACGGGGGTCACACGTTCTGTGGACTTGTTCCTGAGACAAGACACTTGGATTCTATCCATGCTGATTGTACTGGGAGAGGGGAGGGCATTTTAAAAACAAAATATGATCACACATTAATTATTTAGGGGAAATTCGGGTGCGGTTGAGTAAAATTTAAGTTACTAATCCTGCTCCATCAGTTTAAGATTTCAATAGTTCGAGTTCATACTAACGTAAAGATTAATACGATAAATGTTTGATAATTTTATCTGGATGTACACATTATTTAATAAAATATACTAGAAAATAAAACTTATAAATATTTTAAAGACCATGAGTTGAAATTTCGCACAGCCATAAACTAAACTGAATTTTAATTGATCTTTATTTATTTCAGTTTATTTAATGCTCTTGAGTTAATCCCATTGGTCACTCCAGCCCTCTCTGGAGCCAATACAAATGTAATATATTGGTTAAAATTTGTAGTTCTAGATTAAACACATGGGAGACTCCATATATTAGAACAAGATGTCTCGGATATTAGTTGATTACCATCCGATGTTTGATAAAATATTCCAGGGCTAGTTTTTATAATCAACGACTATTCATTTTTACCAGCTCAATATACACGTGAATTATTTCAGTCCTCTCGGATTTACGCTAACAAAAAACCCGACCACAAAAAAACACATCCTCCCTGCGTTGGTTAATAAAGCCATGAAACGGGAGTTTAGCCATTCCCTAAAGACCAGGGATATTGTGTCCGTAATGTTGGCCACCCGGGACGGTGGTAAGTTATTCAACACCAACACGTGGCATGTGTGACTGGTATTCTTTTGGACGAATATTAATTGACGTTCTTCACATGACGTTGTCTCCGTACTCTGTCCTCAATAAAAATATACACACGTGGCTACAACTGAGAGACTGCCTGTAACAACGGCTTAAGCGACGCATTATTTCCTCCAAACAATATATATGGGGAAGTAGTGGATTGTGACACCAAGGTGATGAGAGCACTTTATTAGCGCATTCCTCACTCTAGCCAACAATAGGCCCTAATTCTTATAACTACAATGCACGATTAGCTGTAAAAATAATTGGAGATAGCCTGTGCCCTGAAAAATTTATAATAATTATTTGGATTTACAAATTTCAACCTTAAACATCCCGAGATTAAACGCTGTTGTAATCCCTGGAACAGAGTAAAATACTAAATTGAAAATAATCACTTAAATGAAAGTGACAACCTTCAATAATCTATTAATCTAGCAGAATTCTAGCTCTATCTGGTGACTAGGATTGAGGCAGGGTCAAAGGTTATGGGGCCATGAATATACGTATTCGTTCTTATTGCTGGAACCTATTTTTACAATCACAAGGGTAAGGTTTAAACTAATATATTTATCTGTACAGAAAGCCAATCTTTAATTCAAACTTGCATTTGCATTTTATTTTAAATGGTAGTAAGATATATATATATATATATTTCTGTTCCCACTGGTCCGCGCGGAGTGATTCACGGTCTCCCAAGCCGACTTTCATCCAACATTCTATTTATTTGTCTGATGGCTGCTGTTCTTTGGAACGTGTTTGCATTCAGACTGAGCTTCTAATAAAGAGCACACTTGCTGTGTTTTTATTCCTTGTACATTTTTGTGAAGTTGAGTGCTTCAGTGCTTTACAAGCCCGTTTGATTATAAAACATACAGAGTTAATTTGATATAACAGCGCTAACAAATTCAGACTCTAATTTTACATGTTAATATGCTGGGTTCTGGCACGAAGTAAACTTTAGAAAATACAAGCATATATTTTCCCGTCAATATTCATGTTATTTTAATATATTATCATTCAGTTCTTTCCGTGTTTACTAATGGACTCTTTATTATAATATTATCATATATTGAGTATTTTTAGTTATTAAATTTGTTTTATTGTAATGTTTCGTACACAAATGCAAGCCATGAGTCGTCCTGTAGCTTCAATGCTATCCGCTGCTGTTAACTACCACTTTAATAAAGGAAAATGAAACTGTATAAATGTTGTTACTATGTATAAATCACAGAGGCAGAAAACATGGCTTAACGTATGAATTCGTTAATATTGTTTTAGTACATTTTGTTGCTGTTAAAAAAAGTTTCTTCGTTTAAGACTACTATTACTACTGTTATTATTATAATTATGAACTACTATACAATATCAGTGTTGCCAACTTTGATACAAAAATATACACACAATTTATAAACGAGGTAAATAGCTACAGTGTGATTACCATAAAAAGAGAAGTATTTGACAGCTACAATATCTACTAAAAATATATTTTCACATACTACTACGCCAAATAATATATTCTGTGTTTGTCACTTTTTACAGATATCTGTTAAGTTAACTATAGCAAGATAGCTACATTTTGTAAATGTTTACAACAAAAACATTCGTCTTATTTGTTCTAAATCTGCTATCGAACTGCAACATATCTTGACACGTGATAGACCCAAAAAAAACCTTAATTTTGAAAAAAAAAATCCTCAAATAATGTTTTGCCATGGATCGATCATTTGAAAGGAATCATTCGGCTAATGAACCCATCAATAATCTTTAAGTAATTAAAATGACGATAGAGAGATGCTATAAAGGGGAGAAGGAAGACAGAGGATTTTTTTTAGGTCTTTAGTTGACATTCTTGCGAGTTAGCCATTGTAACGCAGTATTGGTGATTAGACAACTTGTAACACTAAAAATATAAATATTAAGTCAATTTGTGTTTATATCAACATGTTTTTCGTACTTGACCATGTTTTGACCACCGAATTAAGCTCATTGAAGAAAACAATCTAAGAGCTGAATAATAAATAATTATTGTTATCAATCGTGCCAATATTTAAAATAACCAAGCGCAAGGCCGTAGCCAGCCAATAATTTCGGGGGGAGGGGGGGCGGCTGGGTGGGCCAATCCCCCTATTGCTGGAAGCTAGAAAAAAACTCTAAATTATATACAGTTCTAGAAGCTATCTGAAGTGTTTATTAATGGCAACACAGCCCCATAATTTGTACTTGTATCTTAATTTTGATATTGTTTGAACCATAAATAAAGTCATATATATTTTGTTCATAAAATTTCGGGGGTTTAAACCCCCAAAACACCCCTGGCTACGGCCTTGACCAAACGTCCTATATTTTAATCAGTCTGTAAATTTCTTACCTGCAGAAATTAAGAGTCTTGAGTTCAATTTTAAGCGAGGATGGAAATTGAGTAATTGTTAAATTATATTTGATACCTTTTGATTTATGTTACCGGTCTGAGGTCTTGTCACCGTGTTTGTCCAAGGAGTATGTTTAAGATAATCCTATATTTATCTGGACACAAACATATTTAATTCACATGGAATTATTTTTATAGCACTACGGGGTATCTATACATTATCCAGCTAAATATAAACCTTAATAACTACATTATTTTATGAACTCTAGGTTTTACTGAAATATTGACTTAACTGTGGTAGTCTACTTTAATAAAACAAAAATGTCTTAAGTCATGTTATTAATTACTGATAACCATTTTAAAATAGCTAATACATTTTCTAATTCACCAAGGCTTATAATGAGGTGAATAATTAATGTAAATCCTGTATACCATGGAATCCCAATAAATACCATCCTGAACTCCCAAATAGACTTTAAAAAACTAGTTATTTATTCCTGAATTATTTAATTGGTCAATTAATCTAGTTATTTTAATTGATTATAATGTTCTACACAAGTGTTATCAGCAAATTACTGTCAAGGGTAGAGGACTTTCCACCCGCAGTTTATTAACCATGATCAGTTTGAAGGGATTATTTGAAACTAGAGTGATAATTAACATAATCATCGCCCAATAAAGCCAGACCAGATTCGAACCTGGAATTTCCAGTAACTCTTCGTTAACCCGTTTTTATGCCATTTAATTATGTTTAAGCTGATATATATTTCAGGCCAATATTGTTTTTAAATTACTTCGGACTCTTTTCAGAATAAAGCCTAAGTTATATTGCTCAGTAAAATTAGGTTACATTTTATTAAGCCATACGTTCCAGTAAGCAGGCAACTAACCATACGTTCCAGTAAGCAGGCAACTAGCCATACGTTCCAGTAAGTCTGGCAACTAGCCATGCGTTCCAGTAAGCAGGCAACTAGCCACTAGCCATACGTTCCAGTAAGCTGGAAATTGAACTTAGGATGTTGAAAATATATTTATTTATTAGATGGATATTTTAATTGCGAATATAATTGATTGCTATTGTTATCGATAGGGAGATAAAACTGTGGTTTGATGGGTTAAAAAAAGAAAGAGAGATTGAATTTATCTACTTGAAATATTATTCAAGTAATTTGTACTTATGTTATTTACTTTGCCATTACATCAAAGGCGCAATAAAGGTAATTTAAATGCACTTGTGGCTGTCGGTAAATATAGCCAAATATTCCCTTTCAGCGAGTTTTAATATCGGCTATTGGTCCACTCGTCTCTCCGTGAGATATTTGTTCATGCGAGTTCAGCACCGCAAGTTAATTGAAGTAGGTTAATGTGGGCAGAGAATAAAAACTATATATGATTGAAAATGCAAATATATGTTTAGATATTTAATACAGTATGGCGTGTCAAAGGTTTGAACTGTACCTATTCAATAAATAATGTAGGTATTAATATATTTACAATTTTGGGATATAAACTCAGTTTCCACTCCAGTAGAATTTTTCAACTCACACAGATATGATTGGCAGTATTTAAAGGTAAGATTTAACACACTTGAGCTCTTTAACTAGCTATATCAATGCTCTATCACTCAGTAACCCAGGTTTAGATCTTGATCAGGGTATATGGAATGTATCAGAATATCTGGTCGGGGGAGAGAGTGGGTTAATATTAATATACACTTTTAAAAATGTATTTAGTTCTGCCAAATTACTGTGAGAATCCACCATTCCTTACTATCCGCCCTTTTCTGTCTGCCCTTCCTTCCTATCCACCCTTCCTTCCTATCCACCCTTCCTTCCTATCCACCCTTCCTTCCTATCCACCCTTCCTTCCTATCCACCCTTCCTTCCTATCCCCTTCCTTCCTATTCCCCCTTCCTTTCCTATCCACCCTTCCTTCCTATCCACCCTTCCTTCCTATCCACCCTTCCTTCCTATCCACCCTTCCTTCCTATCCACCCTCCGTTTCTCTCTTTGCGTAATTAAAGTAATTGTTTATTCAAACAAAAATCAGTCAATCCCAAGGAGCTACCGTAAAAATATTTTTGTTCCTTGAGGCTCGATTGTTTTATCGAAACAGGAGTTTCAATTGCAAGTGAGTGTGAGAAATAAATTGATAGAAACGTTTCCCAAAGCTGACGTACCACATCACAGTGTGGTGTTGTGGTTAAATGATCAAGTTCGTAAATCATGATAAATGAAGAGAGCGCTGAAGTCTGGCAGGTCACGAGTGATAACAGATGAAAATAACATAGTTCTGTTAGTGACTTGTAACAGCAAGTTGGAGTGTCTTACAGCAGAACAGCTGCATCTCCAGCCATACAGGGTAACCTCGGACTGAAAGGTTGAGACCCCGCCAGGCGTGTTAAGTATTGCCGATTCTCCAAAGTTAAACTATCACGTGGCTATTTTTAGCACCACGTGTTACGCGTTATATACCCATGTACTAATTACGGTAAAAGCAATGACGGAGGAAGGTTGAATTTAGAGGAAATATACCTGCATTTGTGTGGCTGAAGAGTAGAACACCACTCAGTAAAAATCACTCTCAGTACGCCTGACCAGAGTTCGAACCCCGATCTCCCCGTCATTAGCAGTACAGTATAACCTAGTTAACACTTATAAAAGTATTGTAGGTTGAATTTTGATTGTTAGTTAGTTATTATATCATTAAAATATCCAATGTATGACCTTTATGAACATTAATCAACAAGTTGTGCAGAATATCCTGAGTTCTATTCTTGTTTGCACTTGCCATTTCACAACAGAACATCTTGTAGCTTGTGAAACAGAACTGAAATCAATGTTCTAGCACTCTTGACAATATTGATACCATCTATATATTAAGCGAGTGTTCAGGTCAACGATCAGCAAATAATAAAGTATTATATCTGTAATATTCGCTTGGTGATCACTGATCGTGCCTCAAACGATAATATTATCAACAGCAGAACAGATATCTGATATCGCTGACCAACATCCTTTGTGCTCAACAAACATGCGTGGCCGAGCAGGAGATTATTAACGTTAATTAATATCGATATTCACGAAGAGCGGTCACGACAGTCTGGAGGAGATTGTTTGCTGACTTTAAGCGCTGACTCGACCGTCCAAATTCCAAGGGAAGGACTAATGGAGTATGTGATAGAGAATTCATAAGAGTTGGAAATTTGTTTGTTCATGTTTTACATTTCCTAGTTTTATTTTATAGCTTAATATTCGTGTCTGAAAACAAGGATATTTTATCACATGACTAGACTCTTGGTAGAAAACTTAACATAAATACACTTCAAAATTTAATTGACAAGCAACGAGACTGCGTTTGAAACACTGAACCAATCCTTGTAATTATGATTGCTTTGCTGTGACCACGTCTTACTACCCGTCCGGATTACTCGGGTATTTGATGATTACACCAATGTGTTAAGGATGAGAAACGAACAATTTTATAGGAAGTGTCCTCCCATTTTCATGTAATTAGAGTGGAAAAACATATAGAAAAATTATCCTCCGTGCAGCCGACCGGGATTTGAACCCCAATCTCCCCGTCACCAGCAGTCCGGTCTATAGCGAGAGTTACGCCTTAATACCCGTGACACCTGAAGGTGATGTATTGCTGTAAGTTCCAACAAAGGTTTGTTTTTTGGAGGCAGATGGGACTATTTGTCCAACAAGTGGTTGTGTATTCAGCAAATAGTTTTCTGCACTGAATTAATATTATTGGATTCTTTAGTGACAACAATTTAAGGGGAAGCCTCTTTTCCCCTAAAACCTACAAAGTCAGCGACTTCTCTTAAACACAGGTTTACTATTAATATTTTTATATAAAAGTTCCTCCTCAGATTACTTGCCCCGGATTTACCAAGGACAGATGGATACAAGTCCAAAATTATGGTTCGAGGAATTAATTATCAAACAATAGGTTTAATAAAACAATGACGTTACTTTCGGTAGTCTCCATGATATTTTATTATCTTTTATATCTATAATTCTGAAAAACCAGTTTTAATTTTCGTGTAGGCTAGAAATAAATTTAATACATAATAAATTCACCCTCAGTGTTAGACATTAGAATAGGCAGTATAAAGCCATGACCTGTAGTTAGTCTAACCACTCAGCATTAGGACACAGTACGAAGCCATGACCTGTAGTTAGTCTAACCACTCTGCCACTAGGACACAGTATGAAGGCAGGACCTGTAGTTAGTCTAACCACTCAGCCATTAGGACACAGTACGAAGCCATGACCTGTAGTTAGTCTAACCACTCTGCCACTAGGACACAGTATAAAGCCATGACCTGTAGTTAGTCTAACCACTCAGCCATTAGGACACAGTACGAAGCCAGGACCTGTAGTTAGTCTAACCACTCAGCCATTAGGACACAGTATAAAGCCATGACCTGTAGTTAGTCTAACCACTCAGCCACTATGACACAGTATGAAGGCAGGACTGTATTACTAGCCACCGGCATTTACCAAATGGCCAGATGGAGTTACAAATCTGCCCAAAATTATGGTCAGGACCTTAATTATCTAAACCCCTAGTTTACATAAACAAATGGTTTATTAAACCACATGAACAGTATATCGGTAGCCCATGATATTTTATGTCTCATTCAGCTTATAATATGAAATAGACTGTTTTAACTCTCGTGTAGGCTAGAACATAAATTATCTAACCATCAGCACATGACAGTATGAAGCCAGGACCTGTAGTTAGTTTAACATCAGCACTAGGAACAGTATAAAGCCATGACCTGTAGTTAGTTAACCACTCAGCCACTATGACACAGTATGAAGCTAGGACATGTGGATATGTCTAACCACTCAGCCACTAGGTACAGTATGTAAGCCAGGACTGTAGTTAGTCTAATCCACTCAGCCACTATGACACAGTACGAAGCTACATGTGGTTAGTCTAACCACTCTGCCACTAGACACAGTATGAAGCAGGACTGTGTTAGTCTAACCACTCAGCCACATATGCACAGTATAAGCCAGGACTGTAGTTAGTCTAACACTCAGCCACTATGACAAGTATGAAGCCAGGACGATTAGTCTAACCACTCGCCACTAGGACACAGTATAAGCCAGACCTGAGGTTAGTCTAACTTCTCTCCACTATGACCAGTACAAGCTAGGACATGTGGTTAGCTAACCACTCTGCACTAGGACACAGTATGAGCCGACGTGTTAGTCTACACTCAGCCATATGAGTAGAAGCTAACATTGGTTAGTCTAACACTCTGCACTAAGACACAGTATGAAGCCAACTGTATTGTTACCATGCTAACGTAGAAGCCAACAGTAGCTAACCACTCGACTAACCGTATAACTAGGACCTTGGTAGTCTAACCTCGATAACCGTATTAAGCCAGGTAGTTGTTTTTAAATGGTTATTATTCAGGTATTTGAGAATCATCTCACTCCAAAATAACATCCTCTACAACACTAGCAATGTTATCCCCACAATAGCTGTATTCCAACTACCAGCACACAACTGAAATTAAGGTATACTCACCGAAGGCACCTTCTCCTCCAAACACGCACTTCATTTTACAAAAACATTGGCTTTCACTGGTATAGATTTAGTCGTCTAAAATAGAGTTCTCATACAGTTGTTAGAAAAAGAAACAATAGTCCAAAGGATTTTTTTGGTTTTAACGAAATAATATATACACGTGTAGATTACTTTACTAAATAAGTAGTGCACTAGTAAACTATGGATATTACTAAGTTACTGAAAAATTGAGAAAGAAATGAGAAATATCTTTACTTAACCAAAAGATGCGATAAAAGAATCAAAATATAATTATTTTCAAAGACATGAATTTAAAATTATATATATATTTGCTTATAGCTCAGAAGTTATGGGTTTTATAAAAATTATTTCAAATAAAATGTTTTAATCTAACTACAGCGATAAGATATATTGTATCTCAAACCCTGTAGTTGCGGATAATTGGGAAATTCCTCCTACGTACCCTCAAAGTAACCCCTCCGGGGGACCTGTAAAACCCAGATACCAAGTCCTAGCCCAATTGGTAAAGTAGTTTCGGCTCTAGCCCGAGGTACAGGGAGACAGACAGTATTGTGAAAACCACTTTTTGGTTTCAGGGGGTCATGAAACGTCGAGTTTATCAAAATCTAAAGTAGATTGTTTTTGAAAATTACAATACTTTCTCTCTGAGGTGTCGAGGGAAAGTAAAAATGTACTCAGGTTTGACGTTAGTTCAAAATAGATCAAAGTTTATTTATATTTTATGTAACAGGGTTTTGTTGTCTTGTTTTAAAAACCAGCTATTAAATGATCACACGCTTGAAGCAAACATTCTAACATTGTAAGTTATAGCTTTCTCATATGGAGAAGGTATTGTAATCGTGAACATTTTGAACTCGAGACTATGATGTACAGTACCTTGATTTTTTGTTTGTACCCAAACTAAATAAAGTTTTAACAATTCTGTCTGCACCCATGTCTGTCTGTCTGTACCCATGTCTGTCTGTTTGTCTGCGCCCATGTCTGTTTGTCTGTACCTATGTCTGTTTGTCTGTACCCATGTCCATTTGTACCTAAGGCCACAGTCATAGCGGCTTGATGACAGACAAACTCTTGAAAGAGTTAATTGAATGTTAATTATGAAAAATAAAAAGGATTTTGAGTTTTAAAAATGCATCTAAAATAATATTTGGTTCGTAAATAATACAAACTGGACACGTTTGAGTCTGTCGAAGCCGAGAAATAATTGACCGTTCAACGTCAACTTGACGTTCATTGGATGTAACCTTCCCTTCCGCTCTAGTCCTAAAAAACATGATCCACCTCAAAGTATCAATGCCAAAGTAACGTCCCCCCCTCCTAAAACCCTTTCCCCGCTGTAGAAGGTGTGGACCGGCAGGTGCTGAGTTGGCTACAAACAGCTCATCTGTTTACTCCCCCCCCTCAATCCCCCTGTCACTCACAAGCGCGAGCTACTCTCTTTCTCCACGGCACTTTCAATTAACTTTCCACTGGCAGATTATGTCGCCGTCTAACTTCTTGCTGGTGCCGTGATCGAGTTCGGGACAGCGTTGGAACTGAGGACAACAAGGTACAAGTGTCTGGACACTCGTTACATCACCTTACACCACTCACTCAGGTTACACTCACCTTACACCACTCTAAAGGTTCCGGCTTACAAAGACCACAGCAGATGTTACTGCACAAGTTGAAACTAACAAACATTTAGTTGAGGGCGTTACAAGTGCCTTAGTAACCATAGCCATGAACCAAGAATGGTTATGTTTGTTGATATCAAGTTAGTTTGTAAGGCGTGGCTTGATTCTCAAAGTGTAATGAATTCACTTAGTTAATCAGAATATACCGTTAAACAGTTTGTTAATCATGTAGGTTTTTATTGCCTTGGATGAAAAATGTGAAAATACTATTATCACCGCGTCTTAATACCCATTCGGTTTATGTGTAATGTGTAATGTGTAATGGAGGATGAAATGGAGGACCTACAGTTTAACGATGGATCCGAACCACGGTGGAGGCCTGGCATTCCTCACATTCACAAGTTGTGATTAATACACGTCTTGTCAGAGGTGAAGGAAGGGTTTGGCAAGTGAAAGGAAACTTTAAAATACTTTTTACGATTTTCTTAAACTTGTATTTCTTGACTGTTTTTGCAAAACGTTGGAAAATGTCCATACATAATTTTTGCTGTATTTTTCTATAGTTATGATTACAAAAAATAAAGTTTTTTTTGCTGATTGTCTTCCAGCCTCATAAATATCAATCTGTAGGTGATGTAGTTTTTGTAAACTGTCCATAGCTGAAGATATTCGAGCAAGTCATGACACGGATGTATAAGAATCTCCCTGGAAACATCTAAACTATAAACAAAAAGATTTGTTTTAGTAAGCAAAGATCAAACAGGGCTGGCTGCCAGCTTGTTCGTCCGACCATTCAAATAAGAATAATAAAATAAACTTCGTACCTTTGCAATCATTGCCACCGGCCATCGCTTTGATCACGGAAACTAAACCAGAGGTAAAAAAACTTTTCATGAGACGGCGCTTGTCAGTTCAGTTTGTTCACACACATACGTGGCGTGTTACTCTGAAGACTCACTCTCGCACTCTCACACTCTCACACACTCTCTCTCTCACACACGAGTATTTCTGCAGAACATAAATGAGGCGTTCACAGAAGTCCACGGAGCGTGATCTAAAAAACTTGACGTGGTTTTTGCGTTTTGTTGATTTTGCCATTTCACGCCCGTGCTTCCGTACAAATACACCTGACTACGTCTGATTGGCCCGCGGGAATAGGAGGGGGGTGGGGTTAAGCTACTTTATTGACACATACTGGTGTCTGCCTCCATGACGAGCGTATGTGGCTATGAGCACACGTCGTGTTACGGATACAGGTAGAGAATATTATACTTGCTTGCGTTCCGCCATGCTATGGTGCTTGTCAATTACACACATTCTATAGGTTTAACATTGTTTATTATAGACTTAACTAACTTAACCTAACTTAACGTTGACCTTCCATCAAGTGGAGCTAGCCTTGACAGCATCCTTCAAGCTGATATTGAACCATATATTATATTATCAGCTATGGTAGAGTTACTCAAATATATTAGAAATAATGGTAGGACTCAATCGTATAAACTTTATCATACAGTTTATTATATTTTTGAGCAAATTGGTCAATAATTGGTTACCATTAAACTAATAGTTAACAAATATTTCTCCAATAAAAACTAATATACAATATTAATTATCAAATAAAATACTCTCTGTTATAAGCAAAATAACTAGAGCCATTAAAAACTTTCAAAAATCAGTCATCAGTAAACTTTTCTTAATTTTTGGTCTGTGATTAAAATAAGTATTTCACCCCAAGTTATTACCATATTACATCATAGAAAATTCAAACATATTTCTTTGCGGCCAACCATGCCAATATTTTTATATATTATCTGTGTTATTTTAGAGGTATTGATAATATCTGTCAAAAGGGACAGCTGCAAATGACATGACTTTATGTATGAATATATTAACATTGTTTTAGTAACTTTAGTAACTAACTACTAATGTTCTTCCTACCAAAGTCATACTATAACTATCAAGTTATAGCGAAATCCATTATGCCATTTCGGCTGTAGGCCCAGGGACAGACAGACAGACAGACAGACAGACAGACAGGCAGACATAATTTTAAAAACAAGCTTGGGGTAAGCTAAAATGTCCATCATAATCTTGAGGTAAAAATTCATCGTTATTACGATAATTTCTCTATAAGATAAAGTAAAAGTGAATAATGTTTCTGTAACATATCTAAAGAAAAGAAAGTGTAGATCTATTTCTAGTTTGGTCATCCCTGTTGACACACCAAGTTAACCAAACTACACATTGTGTGTGCAGAGCCACGGGTTTTGGTCGTATTGTCCAAGCTCTAGGCCCGAGAGTCGAACTAGGGCTGGTATGTTTAGGACACTAATTTAACTTTCAGGTCATTTAGCTTACGTCACAGCTGTGGACGAGCGGTCTGGGATGTCACAGATATACCCCTTACCCCTGTCAACATTAATACCGTTCTTTATCATCCACCTAGGATCGATGTGACTAGAGAGAGCGAGAGAGAGAACACAGAGGCAGCCCGACACTGACCAGTTAGTCTTAGTCCGGTCTACTGGTGACTGGAGAGAGAGACAGCCCGACACTGACCAGTTAGTCTTAGTCCGGTCTACTGGTGACTGGAGAGAGAGACAGCCCGACACTGACCAGTTAGTCTTAGTCCGGTCTACTGGTGACTGGAGAGAGAGACAGCCCGACACTGACCAGTTAGTCTTAGTCCGGTCTACTGGTGACTGGAGAGAGAGACAGCCCGACACTGACCAGTTAGTCTTAGTCCGGTCTACTGGTGACTGGAGAGAGAGACAGCCCGACACTGACCAGTTAGTCTTAGTCCGGTCTACTGGTGACTGGAGAGAGAGACAGCCCGACACTGACCAGTTAGTCTTAGTCCGGTCTACTGGTGACTGGAGAGAGAGACAGCCCGACACTGACCAGTTAGTCTTAGTCCGGTCTACTGGTGACTGGAGAGAGAGACAGCCCGACACTGACCAGTTAGTCTTAGTCCGGTCTACTGGTGACTGGAGAGAGAGACAGCCCGACACTGACCAGTTAGTCTTAGTCCGGTCTACTGGTGACTGGAGAGAGAGACAGCCCGACACTGACCAGTTAGTCTTAGTCCGGTCTACTGGTGACTGGAGAGAGAGACAGCCCGACACTGACCAGTTAGTCTTAGTCCGGTCTACTGGTGACTGGAGAGAGAGACAGCCCGACACTGACCAGTTAGTCTTAGTCCGGTCTACTGGTGACTGGAGAGAGAGACAGCCCGACACTGACCAGTTAGTCTTAGTCCGGTCTACTGGTGACTGGAGAGAGAGAGACAGCCCGACACTGACCAGTTAGTCTTAGTCCGGTCTACTGGTGTTTAGAGGGACGGGATTTAATCCCTGCTGACAGCTTATACTCTGGTGGCTTACCACTCTCTCTTTCGGCAAATTTAGGTACATTTTATTTGTATCATCTCCTCCCCTCAGATTGTAAATATTAGAGTAGTGACACAGGGTGCACACATGAAAGTTGTTAGCGCGTTTACCTGCTTAGAAAGTGGTCCTAATTTCGATTCCTGGACAGGGCCGAATAATTTATCTTTTGTAAAATTTGTGATTTGCACTTAAGAGTGATGGCCTGTGACTGAAGGTAGTTGTCGGTTCCAGAATTATGTTAGTTTGTAAGTCATGTACTGATATAATCAATCAGTTGATACCTGAGATACATATAATATTAGTTCAACCAACACCACGCGCTGATATTTCTCGTCTCACTTGAGCTTCTATAGCAGGGTTTTGTATCAAAGAACTTTTACAACGTTTATCGCAAGTGACAGCCGAAGATCACATGACTTGACGTATGAACACGTGATAGTAGATACTATATAACATCGCGCGTCTCATATATCGTTGGAACGTTTGCTCATACAGCAAGGAAATGCTATCCTCACTTCCTCTCGGGGCTTATCACAAATCGCCGACAATAGCTCTGTCTCTGTCTTGAGGTCACGACTGCGCACGCGCGCCAGGAACACACACAAACAGCTATTGCTGCTTCTTGTGCAAACAACATTAGATTGTAACGAGTTTTAACGAAAAGTAAAGTGAGAGATAAAGTAAATGTTCATATTTAAGTCTTGTTTATGTAAAAGTGTGTTTGTATCTTAATTTATCTATGCAGAGTATTCCTTCTTTTTTCTCTACACATACACATAAATATTACCCTACCTTTTAAGGTGAATGTACTATGTAAGAGTCTAGAAAACAAAACAATAACTTATAATATAACTCCGCATCGGTGTTCGTGGGGTCTAAAGCGTCACTCTAATATTGGGCTTTATTGCCGACTATCCGGTTATCGGGGTTCGAACCCCGTTTGAATGTATTGAGGCCAGGTTTTTACTAAATTGTTTCCCATTCTCACTCCACGCAAGTTCTGGTGTAATCTACCTAAACTCTACCTCGCTCGTCATAAATGTAAATATGTAGATAGTGAGTTTGGGTGGTAAGACTTGCATCTCCGAATGTAGAGATCAACTGCAAGCTGGAAAGTAGTCTTAGTTCGACAGCAGGGAATGTAGATATCAACTGCAAGCTGGAAAGTAGTCTTAGTTCGACAGCAGGGAATGTAGAGATCAACTGCAAGCTGGAAAGTAGTCTTAGTTCGACAGCAGGGAATGTAGAGATCAACTACAAGTCGGAAAGTAGTCTTAGTTCGACACCAGGGGATGTGATCCTGTGTTTTTATCACATGAGATAGATAATAAAACAAAATGACTTGTTACAACAACAAACAACAACTCTTGTACAAATGAGGACAACTTGACAATGTACGGTACATTCCAAGAAAGGAAATAACAGTAAGTTGGCATAAAACATCGACATTAAATACAGCGAGACTAAAGTAAAGACGAGAGTAAAGAACTAACTCTCTTTCTGAAGTGAAAGCGACGGAGCCTTTCAGCCCGAGTAAAAGTTTACCAGCACATTATTTGTTCGCTGTTATCTCCTAGAATCGTGACGCAACTAAGACGTATCTCGAGAGATACCAACTTTTAGTTCTAAACGGGGACTTCAATCGGGGCGATGTCTTCATGATTTAGTAAAATGTCAGGCCGTTGTCTTGTTTTCTGTCACTGCCTCTTGCCACCCATTTGGGTTGTATTTAAATGTATTAATTATGCGTTAGGAATGAAGGAGGTTGAATATTGACTTATTATAAACGCATTTGCATGGAGGGAGAGTGGAAAACATTCAGGAAGGACCACCCTCAGTAAAAACAGATCGGGATTCAAACCTGCGATTTAAGAATAAATATTAAAATGTTAGAAGTTTTAAGAATGAGTGCATCTATTTGTCCGAACGTAAGATCGTAAATTCCGGGAGAAGACACATGACGAGAGAAGGACAGACAGACAGACAGACAGACGTGTCAGTAAAAGTCGGAAGTGGAGGTAATCTAGGTTTACGTTTTACTTTTGACATCAGATCTTCCTTCTTTACTTAAATATCATATATTTTATTTAATTCTTGAACACAAAAATGATAATTTCACTCGGAAATGTCCCAGTAAAAACTTTTGAACTTTATACTGTTTGTTATTAGGTTAAGTTTCAAACATAAATGTTTTAAAAGTTTTAATTTTACAAAGTATATATATGTTAAAATAAAATATCCATCATTATTCTTCAAGTTTATGTATTTCTAGAGATATATTGTTTTAATTAAAGAACGCAATCGAGTATCTTGTACGGTTTGTGTCATTATGTTAATTATTGTTAATAGGTTGGCTACTATCCACTTTTGAGGGAATGTGATTGGGAGGTTGCAGATTAAGAAAGTGCATCAACATTCTTCAATCGAGAATATGAAAACCCCTATTCAGTATAACCTCAATGGACCTTGTAAATGGAGCAATGCAGGACCAAACTGAGCAAAATATGTTGCCCCCCCCCCCCCCAAGGATTATTACAGGAGAACATTAAAACAGGGTAAGAAATATGAACTGCATTGATATTCACTTGGAGAGAGTATTGGGGAAATTACGACATGGATAACTATAGCGTTAATGCGTACGATGCGTTCAGCCTGGGTGACTGATTTTATTATTTTTACTTTTTCCTATCAAGAGAAATTATTGTAATCGTGAAAATTTTCTATTCCCAGATTTGAAGCTGTATTTACGTTTTATGTGTCCAAACACAAAAAAAAAAAAAAAAACTTGGTTTTACACTTTTCTCTGTTTGTCTGTATATGTCTGTATGTCTGTACCTGGACACAGATCTGAAATAGTTTAGTCAATTTTGTTCAAAATGGGTAAATATTAGGCTTTTTACATTAACACAAATTATATATAGATATAATTTAAATTAATTATTTTATAGTAGTTTATTGATGATTGATTTTGGTAAAATTTGATTTTTTGAAATTAACTACAGATTTTGTTCAAAATTGATATCGGGAGTCTTTATCATGATCAAAAATATTGTAAGTTTATTTTTTCTAAAATAATTTATTTAAGGGTAGTTTACTTACCAAAAGTTTTATATATATATATATATATATATATATATATATATATATATATATATATATATATAAATTGACCTTTAAGATTGAGTTCCAAATGGGTATCTGGGAATATTTTTCCTGATAAATAAGAATACTTTTTATTTATACAAATTAGAAATAATTTTAAGATATTCTACAAATATCTTGGTTTTGAAAATTTGAAATTTTCAAAAAATATTTTAACAATTTGATTTAAAATGTGTATATGAAGAGTGTTTATTGTGATTAACAAGATAGTGTGTTTGTTTTTTCGGAGTATAACTTATTTAAGGGTAGTTTAATGAAAACCTACTTTTGAAAATTTTCTTCCACTCTCTAATACACAACATGAGCAAATTTATACGATTGTGTCGTTCCATTTATTTTTAAAGTTTTAACATTTTGATGGAATTCTCTTAGGACTTTCTTACTTTAGGATACTTCAGCTTGTCCTGGGAGGTTCTAAAACCTGGTTTCGACTAAGGATCCTCCTGAGTGTTTTGGTGGTGGCACTCAGCACTCAGCACTCAGCCTAGCATTACCAATCACGAGACAACTCTAAGCCTTTTGGAAACTCACATACATACGAAAGAGAGTTAGTGTCTGTCAATATATATATATGGTGAAGGTTTGAGCTACGATGTTGTATAGTCTTGTGCTATCAGAGTCGTCTCTGCCCTATTTCTCCCGGTGATGTCAGGATTGGTTGCTCGCAATATTGTTACAGACTGTCCATATTCCAGAGTAGTCTGTAGAGTGCATGTCAGTAACCAGGCCTACGTCTGTCCAATACACTTCTCGTGTTCTTACTCCGACATGGGCCGCTTCACACATTTACACACAGATGAACGTGGACAGGAGAGGTCACCGCATGCCTCGTTCGATCTGGTGGGAAGATATTCTGTCTTACTACCCGTCCTGGAGATCAGAGCCATACTTCACTAATGGGGAAACATTTAGATGTGATATACCCACATTTGCGAGGAGGGAATGTGGGAAAGTATATAGAAAAAATACTACTCTCAATTTATCCTAATGAGATTTGAACCCTGACCTCCCCTGCACCGGTAACCAGACTAGATGAGCTTGACGTCTAGTCCGTGCTCACTGCTAGAAGTTTCTGAGATATCAATGGTTATACTCCAACCCCTTCCTTTTTCTCAACTTTACATAACTGGGATTTGAACCATTTTCCAAATAACGTTACAAATAAGGAAAACTCCATCTGATATATATCTACTGTTCACAGCTTTCTATGAGAGTTTGACAGAAAGCTACTGTTCACGACTTTCTATGACAGTTTGACAGAAAGCTACTGTTCACGACTTTCTATGACAGTTTGACAGAAAGCTACTGTTCACGACTTTCTATGACTGTTTGACAGAAAGCTACTGTTCACGACTTTCTATGACAGTTTGACAGAAATCTACTGTTCACGACTTTCTATGACTGTTTGACAGAAATCTATTGTACATTTGTCTAAAAAGAAATATGGGAAATGTAAACATTCCATCAGACGGATGTCACATCATAATAAATTCAAATTAGAGATTTCTTTGTTTTCTTTTTTATGAATTTTCAGTTCAGATGAAATTCTGCTTCGGAATGAAAGGAAGCTAACAAAGAGATTGTGATGAAAGTGAATTAGCAAAAGGGGGTGAAGATACAGGGGGGAGGGAAATCTTCACTTCTCCAACCAGGTTTCACTGCCCCTTATTCCCCTTCAAGTGTCGCTAGTGATCCGTTATCTCAGCTTAGAAAGCACTTCCCAGTCGCGGGAGCTGCTAAACAATAAACAGGGGACAGAGGCGGACATGGAGATATGTAGAGCGTTCATTGTCAGACATGGAGATATGTGGAGCGTTCATTGTCAGACACGGAGATATGTAGAGCGTTCATTGTCAGACATGGAGATATGTGGAGCGTTCATTGTCAGACACGGAGATATGTAGAGCGTTCACTGTCAGACATTGAGATATTTAGAGCGTTCACTGTCAGACATGGAGATATGTGGAGCGTTCACTGTCAGACATTGAGATATGTAGAGCGTTCACTGTCAGACATGGAGATATGTGGAGCGTTCATTGTCAGACATTGAGATATGTGGAGCATTCATTGTCAGACACGGAGATATGTAGAGCGTTCACTGTCAGACATTGAGATATTTAGAGCGTTCACTGTCAGACATGGAGATATGTGGAGCGTTCACTGTCAGACATTGAGATATGTAGAGCGTTCACTGTCAGACATGGAGATATGTAGAGCGTTCACTGTCATACAGGGAGATATGTAGAGCGTTCATTGTCAGACATGGAGATATGTGGAGCGTTCATTGTCAGACACGGAGATATGTAGAGCGTTCATTGTCAGACATGGAGATATGTAGAGCGTTCACTGTCAGACATGGAGATATGTAGAGCGTTCACTGTCATACAGGGAGATATGTAGAGCGTTCATTGTCAGACATGGAGATATGTGGAGCGTTCACTGTCATACAGGGAGATATGTAGAGCGTTCATTGTCAGACATGGAGATATGTGGAGCGTTCACTGTCATACAGGGAGATATGTAGAGCGTTCACTGTCAGACATGGAGATATGTAGAGCGTTCACTGTCAGACATGGAATATGTAGAGCGTTCACTGTCATACAGGGAGATATGTAGAGCGTTCACTGTCAGACATGGAGATATGTAGAGCGTTCACTGTCAGACATTGAGATATTTAGAGCGTTCACTGTCAGACATGGAGATATGTAGAGCGTTCACTGTCATACAGGGAGATATGTAGAGCGTTCATTGTCAGACATGGAGATATGTGGAGCGTTCATTGTCAGACACGGAGATATGTAGAGCGTTCATTGTCAGACATGGAGATATGTGGAGCGTTCATTGTCAGACGTAGAGATATGTAGAGCGTTCACTGTCAGACATGGAGATATGTAGAGCGTTCACTGTCAGACATGGATATATGTAGAGCGTTCACTGTCAGACATATTGTATACACTACAAGTTTACCTTGATTTACTTAAGAGTCACCAGCATCAGAGGTTGAATAGTCTAGGTCGTCACATTTATACTAGTAAACAATACAAGCGAGACTATGTACATGTTTCACACGTCAGCTAAACCGGTAGACAAGCAAGAGAGTTGCGGGCCATCTTTCTTTTATTTGTATTGGGGGCTCTCCAATTTCTTTTTGAACTATACATTCTGAAAATACCGCATTGCCACCAGAAACCAAACCATGCCATAATAGAATGGCAAAATTCCAAAACTGTCCAAATATATATAGTCATCTATTCTTCTTTCTTTCACTCAGCCCACAATTCAAACTTGAAACTAAACAATAAACTTCACACAAGAAACAAAAATTGTCAAAATAATCAATCACCCTAAAGTCTGCGCCACTAGAGTAGTTCAATGTGTATAGTTCTGACGTGTGGTAAGGTCAAGGTTACAATATCCTGGTAGTGTAGTCCTAATACAAGTCGAGCATGAAGATGTTAACATGTAGGCTACACACGCTTTTATAATAATGAGGTGGAGGAGGTAGAGTTAACAGGAAATTATCCTACATTTGGATGAAAATGGAGAGCGAAAAAAAGGAAAACAGCCCTCAGAATATTCACGATATTGTGTGTGGGTGCTTGTGACGCTGTCGAGCGATGCTCAACAAAAATAACTGCTGGAGAAACTCTGCCGCTGCCAAAACTCGACAAGACGAGAAGTCTCCTACCGGTGGAACGTTCCAGAACAAACTGTGACTGCCAACAACGTCGAACCTTGGGATCATTTCTTCACTTCCTCGTGACACAACGGAAAGAGGAAGTATTGTGATAGTAAAAAGTGTAATTCAATATTATGATGTATACCGACGTTTTATGACCCACTGGACCCGAAAAAGTGGTTTTAGCGCGATGCCGTCTGTCTGTCTATCCGTACCTCGGTCTAGAGCAGAAACCATTTTACTGGTTGGGTTAAGACTTTGTATGCAGGGTTTTCAAACGGCTTCCCATAGGAGTTTTTGGAATTAGATATCCAACCCTAAAATTAGGGGTGGTTTACTGAAGGGAGAAAAGAGAAAATATCAATTTTCTAGAAAACCCTTTTAAATATTTTTATTACAATTCTTATCTGGGCCCTGTTTAGTGTTAAATATTACAAAACAAATAAGGTATCTCATTTTTCCACATACCTTACTTATAATGTACTTTAAGTAAGCGGATATCTCCAATTTTGATCGTATCTCCTCAACTATTCGAGATACGAAATAACTATCACAAAGCTGTAGGGTTATTAAAAATAGATAACTTTTTATTTAAAATATGTTTTTATAAGCCAACAATTTCCGAGAAGTGAGCAAATGTATTTTTTAAATTGAGGTTTGGGAAATGGGGAGTTGTCTGTTATGATCTTTGGTGAACACATCTGTTATTTCTCCCATTGTTTCTGTAACAATGTATATTATTTAGTTCGCCATATCTCCCAGGTTTTAAGTAAATGTCTCGATTGTCAGAGGAGCTAAGAGATATGTACAGTCCTCGTTGAAGACACCCTCTCGATGTTTCATCTTTCTAAACTATGATGACAATTTGTTTGGCAGAATTCCAAGGAGGACTGCCGAAAAGGATTAGTTTCACGTTTTAAATATATATATTTACAATTCGTGGGTCTTATTTAATGTTTACGAGCAGGATAGGAATAGTGTCAATCAATAGATTCACTTTCCTAGACCTACTTCTATCTCTTTCCTCACTTCCTCAGGCTCTCTCTAGCACTCACAGCTCTCACTCGTTCTAGCAGCAATGTCTGTCAGTTTATTGAACCCTAGACACATGGCTACTCCCACCCCACGTAGCTCAGTGGTTAGAGACCTTGATAAACCCTCCACGTAGCTCAGTGGTTAGATACCTTGATACCATCCCACATAGCTCAGTGGTTAGATACCTTGATACCATCCCACGTAGCTCAGTGGTTAGATACCTTGATACCATCCCACGTAGCTCAGTGGTTAGATACCTTGATACCATCCCATGTAGCTCAGTGGTTAGATACCTTGATACCATCCCATGTAGCTCAGTGGTTAGAAACCTTGATACTGTCCCATGTAGCTCAGTGGTTAGAGACCTTGATACCATCCCATGTAGCTCAGTGGTTAGATACCTTGATACCACCCCACGTAGCTCAGTGGTTAGAGACCTTGATACCATCCCACGTAGCTCAGTGGTTAGAAACCTTGATACCACCCCACGTAGCTCAGTGGTTAGATACCTTGATACCATCCCATGTAGCTCAGTGGTTATAGACCTTGATACTGTCCCACGTAGCTCAGTGGTTAGATATACCTTGATACCATCGCACGTAGCTCAGTGGCTAGATACCTTGATACCATCCCATGTAGCTCAGTGGTTAGAGACCTTGATACCATCCCAGTAGCTCAGTGGTTAGAGACCACTATACCATCCCATGTAGCTCAGTGGTTTAGAGACCTCTATACCATCCTATGTAGCTCAGTGGTTAGAGACCTCTATACCATCCATGTAGCTCAGTGGTTATAGACCTTGATACCGTCCCACGTAGCTCAGTGGTTAGAGACCTCTATACCATCCCATGTAGCTCAGTGGTTAGAGACCTTGATACCATCCCACGTAGCTCAGTGGTTAGAGACCTTGATACAGTCCATGTAGCTCAGTGTTAGAGACCTTGATACCATCCCATGTAGCTCAGTGGTTAGAGACCTTGATACCATCCCATGTAGCTCAGTGGTTAGAGACCACTATACCATCCCATGTAGCTCAGTGGTTAGAGACTCTATACCATCCTATGTAGCTCAGTGGTTAAAGACCTTATACCATCCCATGTAGCTCAGTGGTTAGAGACCTTGATATCGTCCCACGTAGCTCAGTGGTTAGAGACCTCTATACCATCCCATGTAGCTCAGTGGTTAGAGACCTTGATACCGTCCCACGTAGCTCAGTGGTTAGAGACCTCTATACCATCCCATGTAGCTCAGTGGTTATAGACCTTGATACCGTCCCACGTAGCTCAGTGGTTAGAGACCTCTATACCATCCCACGTAGCTCAGTGGTTAGAGACCTTGATACCATCCCATCGTAGCTCAGTGGTTAGAGACCTTGATACCAGTCCCATGTAGCTCAGTGGTTAGAGACCTTGATACCATCCCACGTAGCTCAGTGGTTATAGACCTTGATACCGTCCCACGTAGCTCAGTGGTTAGAGACCTCTATGCCATCCCACGTAGCTCAGTGGTTAGAGACCTTGATACCATCCCACGTAGCTCAGTGGTTAGAGACCTTGATACCATCCCACGTAGCTCAGTGGTTAGAGACCTTGATACCATCCCACGTAGCTCAGTGGTTATAGACCTTGATACCGTCCCACGTAGCTCAGTGGTTAGAGACCTTGATACCATCCCACGTAGCTCAGTGGTTAGAGACCTTGATACCATCCCACGTAGCTCAGTGGTTAGAGACCTTGATACAGTCCCATGTAGCTCAGTGTCCACGAGTCCATGTGGCAAACTAATCATTCAACACGCGGTGCTAGTAAAATGATCATCAACATCATCAACTGTAACCATCCTATGGATTCCTCAACTCTTCCTCCTGATTCTCACCCATGCTGTTATCTGTTCTTTCTTGGTCTCTCTTGCATCCTATTCGTAACAAATCTTTTAAAATACGAGGAAAGTAAAATATTGGGGATTACTCCTTCAAACTGTTAATGATATTCGAACATTTTCATAAACTATCCGGTTTGAAATTTGATATTTAATTAATATATCTTTCAACATTTGAATTGTAATTAGTTTTTGATCTCTGATACTGTTTATTGTTATTTACCCCCAAACTAGTTATAGGACAAAATTAACAACCAGACCCCAAACCATTAATTTATCACTTAACTGAATGTATAAATGAATGTATCTCACAAAGTATCTATTATTCTAATATGTTTCTACTACCTTTTCAAGATTCTGGTGTTTTCATCGTATGGTACATATGACTGGGGGGGACATGACATCCAGTCTGGTTCTTCATGTGTGTAGACCTTGTGCCGCTCTGTGGGTACAGGTCCAAGGTACACCCATGGAGGTTGTATAGGGAGTACTAACCTAACTTAAACCTAGTTAACCAACCCCTGATGACCGTTTAGATAAAGATGATGTTCAAGGTATCATCCGGTAATCGAACCCGGGACCGCTAGGCTCATAGCCAAGTGCATTGACCGCTACACCACGGGGCCGATTGCTTTGTAAGTACAAAGAAGATTCGGATTCCTAAACCCCAAATTCAAAGAATGTTATCAAAAATCTTTCAAGTAAAAAAATTTAAACAAACACAACTACAATAACGTAAAGCTAGGTACATAGTTCTGTTAACATTTTAATGACTACAGAAATACTCCTGGTCGGTTAGACCATTCTTGCACGCAAGTAGACGTCTTGTATTTGTTTCCGCTTTGTTTTAAATTCCCCTCTAAACATTGTATTGGCTTTTTGTTGATCTCATAAAACAACCTTTTAAATATTTGTCTGAATTTGACACTTTATCCCGTTAATTGGGCCCAGAATCAGTGAGTAAAAACAAGTCCAATGGGATTGGTTTTTTGTGTATATGTGTAACTTTCAAACCAATTTACGTATTTAATAAAAATGTTGTAAACCCTTTCAAACATCTCACTTATTTAAATGTTTTCATTTTACTTTTCGACAGCATTTTGATGCAAGTAATATTCTAGCGTTTATTTGCAAACGGATCTAATCAAGTTTAGCACGCACAGATAATATAATTATTCATAAAAATTAATGGATTCCTATCTTTACAGTTTATTAATTGGCGTTTTTCTATCTTATTCATACATAATAAACATTGGCTAAACGCATGAACAAATAAAAGTTACATTATTTAAAGGAGGGATATAAATTGATGGTGGTAGAATAAGTAGTTTAAATACAACAAAACTGGAACATTATTTTTGGCAGCCCCTAAATATTATCAAAGGAGAGTGATTAATAACTACATTAAAGAAACATATAAACATATATTAAGCAAGTCATCATATTTATTTAACTAATGGATATTTTGAGACATTTATTAAATATAGTTGTATCAATATTTAATTTTTTCCACGTAATAACATGTGTATGTAATATAACGGTCATATGTGCATTTAAACTATGTTATGTAATAATATTTGAGCGAGAACTAGATTAACATAAAGCCGTTTCTACAACAAATTCACTGAAAAGTAATTGGAGTATTAATTACTAATACGTCAATGTAACGCTTCAATCTAATTGGATCAATAATTGGATTTATACTCTAAATATATCTTGATTGTATCATCCAGTATAATAATATCTACTAATGATATTAATATAGCCATGCAACATGAATGCTTTGTAGGACAAATTAACCTACTTCTGCACCTACTAGTGATGAAGCATAACTATCCTAACTTTTTTATTTCATGAAATATCGATATGTTTAAAAGATCTAAATTTTACCGAAGGAATCCCCCCTCCCCTAGATATTGGGTTGAGATGTGGGCAGCTACCCCCTCCCCATCTAGTGTTTTCTAGTCATGCTCCGGCTAATTAACTACCCTGGAACATTATATAACAATGTGTATTTGGTGGAAAAGTTCCTGATTGCAATCGATAGCCACCACATTTTTCACGACCTCAAAGTTCCGCTCCTGCCTTGGTTTCTATTGGACGCCGAGACATTCCTCGGTGATGTATTGGACAAAGTTACCGGTAGTTTTCAAACCAAGGAGAAACCAACATTTACAATATCATGTTTTATCACATTGAAACAAGTGTCAATGTAGATCATTCCATTGATTACTAATATCGCGCACACTAAACTATAAACAATACGTACCATTAGACAATCATAAAATATAGCTACTCCATGAATACTATCAAAGCAAACTGGATCGAACACATCTTTAGAAGGAACCATTGTCTGCACGACGTCATAGAAGGAAAGGTTGAGAGAAAGAGGAGCTTATGAAGAAGGAGGATTCAAGTATTGGATGACTTGAAGGAAAGAAGAAAATTCTGAGAGCTGAAGGAGGAGGCAGAGGACAGGGCGCATTGGCGGTCTAAGTTCACCGACAAAAGGAGTGGACCTGTCGTAAGACAGAACACATAATAACAATCTTATCAATAATGTTTGATATGTTAGTGTTTGGACGCAAGTCTATTATAAAACTATTTGATAAATGATGTCTAAAAGGATCATTATAACTTCTAACACCTTTATTGTTGATATCCTGGAAGCCAAACTATCCACGTCTTAGCTCACTAGATCTATTTTATATCCCTCCGCACCATGTATTACTGCCCGTTCGAACTGTTAGAATATTTACACTAGACGAGGAAATGTGCCGCCGGCATTTTAATGACTAGAGAGTGGAAAACAATTTGGAATAAAAATACCCTCATTACACCCAACCGGGACTAGAACCCCAACCTTCCTGTCCCAGACAATCCAATCTACTGGTAGAGTGCTTCCTTAAGTCAGTGGTTTTCAACCCGGGGATCTTGGTATATCTGTATGGGGTACGCGAACATAGTATGTAATGGTGGGAACTTGTTTTGATCCAGTATAACACCATTTGAAAATAATATTAAAACTATGTTCTTTGTGTATATTTTGTGTTTAACGTCAAATATGAGTTTTGTATTCTCTGTCATGTTCTCTATCGCTCTCTTAATTAACAGAGCTGTAAATACATTTTACCAAAGGTATAGTACATGTAAAAATTATGCTTTATTATATGTTTTAGTAAAATATATTAATTTCCTAAGCTGCATTGCTATCACGACTATGGAAAAGGGCGCTAACTTTTTTATTTTAAAAACTTACGGTTCTTGAGGCAAGTATTGTCAGTTATGGGGTACTTGAGGCAAGTATTGTCAGTGATGGGGTACTTGAGGCAATTATTGTTGTGATGGGTACTTGAGGCAAGTATTGTCATGATGGGTTACTTGAGCAAGTTATTGTCAGTTATGGGTACTTGAGGCAAGTAGTTGTCTGTGGTACTTGAGGCTAGTATTGTTAGTGATGGGTAACTTGAGCAAGTATTGCTCATATGGTACTTGAGGCAAGTATTGTCAGTGATGGGGTAGGCATTTCTTGCCCTTGGGCTTGTCTCTGTGAGGAAAATATTCAATCGGTTTGTTTCTTTGGGAGCAAAAGTTTAGTCAGCTTCTTTTGTTATTTGAGTATGTAACAGACAGTTTCTTTGCCAAGTCCTCGTAGTTCTTGTGTTTATTTCCACCCGTTTGGAGTGCTAGTGGAACCTCCCTGAAGCTAAATACGAACTAAATATTCCCTCGACAAAGATCTGACAACGTCTCCTAAAGCAAAGGTCAGAATATACTCTGTTCCGACAAAATAGATACCCTCGGATAATAAATATGCCTGTATGCTCAGATAAGCTTAAAATATACTTGCAGCTTAACCTACACATTCACCTACTAGTGATAATAATATTTCTATAACACACATACGGGGCCACATGGTTTAAGGTGTCAATATCGCAATATACTAAACGTATGGGAACGGGGTTATCAAGTTTCGAATCTCGATCGATGGGGGTAGTTAATCCGGAAAAGTTTTCCACTCTCCCTCCAAGCAATGCTAACTTCCTGATCCTTACTCCATATTACAGACGAGTAGTCTGGCTAGTAAGGAAATACAATAATAACGTTGTGTGTGACAGATTTACTTGCACCTGCACCTACTAGTGAGGATATTAGTTCCACAAAATGACAGATTGCCTTCAATGACGTATTATCGGTGTTTCGACCTATTTTAAGCAAACTCAGATCTTAGGGCATTGTTCCAGACCATCACTGCTACAGCCTACGTCACAACCAACTGATGTTTCTCCTGGAGAGACCGGACACTCCGGGTCTCGAACCATCGACCTTCTTCTTACGAATCCTCACCAAGTCATGAGAGGCGAACACCTATATGTATTAGTAAGTGTGTGGCTATAGTTATTGCAATATATTATTACGGGCTAGCACCAAGTCTTACGATTTTTCGAGATGAACAAATCATTTTTCTCTGTTTTCGTAATAAAAATATTAGTGTTGATGTTCAAACTGTGAGGCACTAATAACAATGATTGCAGGAAGGATATCTCTTGGGACCGAATGTAGATTGCTTCATTCGAGAATATTACAATAGTTGCTGGTCAACACTTGTGAGTGCTTCAAACAATCTGGTCAGTTCCCCGGACACATTCCCTGATACTTGATAGCTGTCCATCCGGACACATTCCTTGATGCTTGATAGCTGTCCACCTAGACACATTCCTTGATGCTTGATAGCTGCCCACCCGGACACATTCCCTGATACTTGATAGCTGTCCACCCGGACACATTCCTTGATACTTGATAGCTGTCCACCTAGAAACATTCCTTGATGCTTGATAGCTGTCCACCTAGACACATTCCTTGATGCTTGATAGCTGTCTACCCGGACACATTCCTTGATGCTTGATAGCTGTCCACCTAGACACATTCCCTGATACTTGATATCTGTCCACCTAGACACATTCCTTGATGCTTGATAGCTGTCCACCCGGACACATTCCCTGATACTTGATAGCTGTCCACCCGGACACATTCCTTGATGCTTGATAGCTGTCCACCCGGACACATTCCTTGATGCTTGATAGCTGTCCACCTAGACACATTCCTTGATGCTTGATAGCTGTCCACCCGGACACATTCCTTGATGCTTGATAGCTGTTCACCCGACACATTCCTTGATGCTTGATAGCTGTCCACCCGGACACATTCCTTGATGCTTGATAGCTGTCTACCCGGACACATTCCTTGATGCTTGATAGCTGTCCCCCTAGACACATTCCCTGATACTTGATAGCTGTCCACCCGGACACATTCCTTGATGCTTGATAGCTGTCCACCTAGACACATTCCTTGATGCTTGATAGCTGTCCACCCGGACACTTTCCTTGATGCTTGATAGCTGTCCACCTAGACACATTCCTTGATGCTTGATAGCTGTCCACCCGGACACATTCCTTGATGCTTGATAGCTGTCCACCTAGACACATTCCTTGATGATTGATAGCTGTACACCTAGACACATTCCTTGATGCTTGATAGCTGTCCACCCGGACACTTTCCTTGATGCTTGATAGCTGTCCACCTAGACACATTCCTTGATGCTTGATAGCTGTCCACCTAGACACATTCCTTGATGCTTGATAGCTGTCCACCCGGACACATTACCTGATGCTTGATAGCTGTCCACCCGGACACATTCCTTGATGCTTGATAGCTCTCCATCCGGACACATTCCTTGATGCTTGATAGCTGTCCACCCGGACACATTCCTTGATGCTTGATAGCTGTCCACCCGGACACATTCCTTGATGCTTGATAGCTGTCCACCTAGACACATTCCTTGATGCTTGATAGCTGTCCACCTAGACACATTCCTTGATGCTTGATAGCTGTCCACCCGGACACATTCCTTGATGCTTGATAGCTGTCCACCCGGACACATTCCTTGATGCTTGATAGCTGTCCACCCGGACACATTCCTTGATGCTTGATAGCTGTCCACCCAGACACATTCCTTGATGCTTGATAGCTGTCCACCCGGACACATTACCTGATGCTTGATAGCTGTCCACCCGGACACATTCCTTGATGCTTGATAGCTGTCCACCTAGACACATTCCTTGATGCTTGATAGCTGTCCACCCGGACACATTCCTTGATGCTTGATAGCTGTCCACCTAGACACATTCCTTGATGCTTGATAGCTGTCCACCCGGACACATTACCTGATGCTTGATAGCTGTCCACCCGGACACATTCCTTGATGCTTGATAGCTGTCCATCCGGACACATTCCTTGATGCTTGATAGCTGTCCACCCGGACACATTCCTTGATGCTTGATAGCTGTCCACCCGGACACATTCCTTGATGCTTGATAGCTCTCCACCTAGACACATTCCTTGATGCTTGATAGCTGTCCACCCGGACACATTACCTGATGCTTGATAGCTGTCCACCCGGACACATTCCTTGATGCTTGATAGCTGTCCATCCGGACACATTCCTTGATGCTTGATAGCTGTCCACCCGGACAAATTCCTTGCTACTTGATAGCTGTCCACCCAGACACATTCCTTGATGATTGATAGCTGTCCACCCAGACACATTCCTTGATGCTTGATAGCTGTCCACCCAGACACATTCCGGGGGTATTAGTACGATAATTTTTTTGTAACGAATGTTACACTGCATATATACTTCATAATTTATATTTATTTGATCCTAACACTAAACATAAACAAATGTCCTGGGTTCTATTCCTCTGTATAGGTGTCATTTTTCAAGTAATTTAAATTAACTAGAACTGATACTTGAAATAAATGGTCGTGCTTGTAAGTTGTTGAAGCGATTGTACTGGAATGGTTGAAAGCAGAGCAATACCAACCAAAATGTTTTCACATCCGTCCATTAGGCTCTAAGTTTTGTAGAAATGTGTCATAACGAACACTCAACGAACACTCACTCAGACCACTAATAAGAGAAGACATGCGATTGCATTTAGGTTTATTTATGGAGGAAGAAAAGGGCATAAAATAGTCAACAATATAGTTTAATATTAGATTATTACTAAGAAATATACTACTGCTTAGATAAAATACAAGCTAAATTAGTAATAAGCACAAATTATTGCTTTTGGTTGGTATTAACTTAGGATTTATTATTTATTTACTAAATTTTATAAACAGTGTTCACATAATCGTACCTAGTATATTTTAGCTTGTTTTGAAAGTTTTCAAAATTAATTTGATATTAGAAAATAGTTATTACGAACTCTGATAAAATTCTGTTAAAAAGTGCTGGAAAATAAATACGAAGAACGATCTTTCTCTAAAGAATTTCAAACTCGCCACCAGTAGCTCAAACTAAGGAAACTTTTGACAATATTTCAGGTGGAACTTTTGTTTTTGAACCGTAGCAAAATGTTTATGAGATAAGTTTTATCATGTTGGTGGTTTGTCTTCCGGAGCCCCATCTGGTGACATCTGTGGGGCTTCCTTACACACTCACACTACAGCTTAGTCTAGAACACAACTTTGAATATTATTATTACTACTACTACTACTACTACTCTCATCACTGGGCACGTGGGAGAAATGTCTGGTTTACAAGTACCGGGTTTGAATCCAGACTGCGTATATCGAGGGAGATTTTTACCTTGATAGTTTCTCTTTCTCTGCATACAAATGCTGGTACACTCACTCTAAATTATATCTCCCTTATCCCATAAGATTAATAAAATAAGTGTAGCCCAGATGAGAGATGCATGGAGATAAATTTAAATCACCAGAAATAATTATAATATTTGAATATTGTGACTCGCTCCCCAACAAATACTGAATATAACTTAACCCCTCCCTCCCCCTGCAGTCAATCCTTGATAGTCTGATTAGAGTTTGACAGTTTTTGAACTATAAAGACAAGTAGACTAATCGCTCTAAGTTTTGTCTCCCTGCCTCCAGCTCATTAACCGTCTGTTTCATTTACTGAGCTCCCACTTGTCAGAACAACTATCATTTGTAAGTGAGGGGGGAGGGGGTTCATTTTCTTCTATTGATAAAAGAAGGTTAAAAACTTTTAACTGACACCCTGGGAGGATTATTTGCATAACGGCGTCTTCAAAAACAACTGAATCACGACCAGGAGAAATGTTTTTGACATAGGATTCAGCTCACGATTTTTATTTTGGCGATTATATTTGAATTCGTGGGACAAACGATCTTAACATGTATTCGCCCGTCCGGGATACCCTCAGCCAATTACACAAAGCGTGTTTAAGTCTGAAGAAGTTATAAAGTATAGGAAATGTACCCAAATTTGTCCGTAATGAGAGTTAGAAACCACATATAAAAATCCGTTCTTGGTACACTTGACCTAGATTCGAGCCCCAACCTCCCCATCAGTGTAAAACTAGACAATTCGAGTTTATATTTGTAAACTGTCAAAGTTTCCCAACTTGTGTTCTTATAGCTTTTCAAAGATGTTTGTTTGAATGTCACGGTTTCACTGTGGACCTTTTATAGTTGTACTTCCTAGAGGAATGTTGGCAGTCTAGATCTAGAGGAATGTTGGCAGGCTAGATCTAGAGGAATGTTGGCAGTCTAGATCTAGAGGGTCAATAATAGGCTATAATCTAGTATTTATGACCCGCACGGGTGGGCACGCGGATTAATCGTCAGGCTCGTATATTCCGGTTTGCCAGTGGTGGGGAGGTATAGGCTTATATCCTGGTCAGGTGTACAGAGCAATTTTTTAATAAGTGGTTTTCCATTCTCTCTCCACATAACTGAAGGTCCGCCATTACCTTTAGTTTCGAACTTCCTCATCCTTACTCTATTATTGTAGTAAAATGCTAAAATTCAGGACGGGTTGTAAGATAAGGGATAAAAAACAAGTATTTGAGCTCGTGTTTATAGAAATATATAAGATCTCCTTCAACCTATGATTTATTAACATAATTTAATGTTATAGTTTAAATAAACTTGTTTTAAAAGTCGTTTGATTACATAAACATGATTTAAAAAGAACCCAGTTAGACATTTTGACAGGATTTATTTGAATCCTTCCCCCCTAATTTATGTTTCGTTCACGTACACCCCAAATAGCACACAGCAGACTCTAGGTAAGTTTCTCTGGTGTACAGAGATAACCCTGTGGAAGAGGGTGAAAAAATCCCCAACAATCTAATATATGCTTGTAAGTTTCGTGCCCACGCCCTGCGTGATAACGATATATGGTGGGTATAAGGTGTGTTATCTCTGAGCCGCATGCAAGGAGCCTGGGCGGGGGGGGGGGGGGGGGGGGGCTAACGTAGCGCTCATACACTTCATTCCCCCTTCCACTCTCTCACACTCTTCTTACTAAACAAGACACTTTGCTTACACAGATTTTTGAAGAATAACTCCTTCACCCAAAGACACTTTACAAATGGAAAGTTGAATGATTCAAAATGTAAGGATTTTTATAAAAACTTTATCCTTGACCAAGGGCTTAATAAGGTCAGCTACAAATGTAGAATTGTCTAATTCCAGAAATATGGCTTATTGGAGGAATATTCGTCTACAAGTGTGTTTAATGCTTGCTCGCGAGATATATATATATACATTTATCTAAGTAAATGTATGTGGTTCTCGGGTTGTTTGTGATTTTGGCTTGCCCAGACAGAAGTCCACAAGCCTGTGAGATATAATGTGTGTGATGGGAATGTATGGGCGCCTTCACGCGTTTCTCTCTTTTATAGGGAGTTTAGGACTGTGATTTATTTGTGTCCATTATGTAGACAACCCCAGCCTGTACCTGTCCTGCCCTAGCGGGAGACTTGTGTACTGTTATTTTCTCGAGTTTTCTACAGTAATGGCCATCTTTATGTCGACACGTACCTAAACCACAATGTAACACACACTAAATAAGTAATAACTCTTCATATATGAGCACAGTTTTTCAGTAAAGCAGGGAAAGTAATGGTTACCAAATATTTTGTGTTTCCACTCTACTAACCATAACACAGAGATTAAAATCATTACATTTAATTTAAAGTACTAGTGCAATTAGTGAAATTATAATAAAACAACGCTATAAATTAATACATAGTTTATATTGTGTTGGTTTTGCCGCTATGCTTTTATATAATTATGTCCTACATTGTAAATTTAATTAGCTTAAATACTAACGTACTTTTCAGGTTATTCATAGACCATTCACATAAACATATATACAATGTCAAGTAAGTAATTGTTTCAATCTCTCAGTATAAGTGTTTGTGTCCTGTAATCAGAGTCGAACTACCCGTCCCAATTATCTTCATATTTACAATAATTGGGCGGGGATGTGAAAGGTAGAGTTGAGATGAATTGTATCCACTTTTTCGCGAGAAAGCTTATAACAATATCTAGGAAAAAAACACTTGAGTGCATATAGTCGGGATTCCAACCCCAGACCTCCCAGTCATATAAAAGAAGAGACCATAAGTGAAAATGATAGATTGGTCATTAAAGAGTTGTGTCCCAACCACATGGTAGTTAATAGTTCCATTTCTGTTTCCGATGTGGCTGACAGTTGTTAAATAAAATAAAACACAACACTCCAATAACAATATTTGAGATTTATACTTTTCAACGAGGAAAACAACACAATTTATGTTTTGGCCAAGAGCCCGGAAACTGGTCTTGACTGTGGGCTCAGCAGTGGAAACCTACATGGAGTGAGAACCTCTGTTGAAATGGTTCAACAAAACAAACCCACGAACACAACCAATACTCAAGTCCACCACTTTTACATTTCCAAGATATCTTTGGGAAACGTTTGAAATTAGAACTGTCTTCTTGTAAAATTACCGCCCAGTTTTTATAAATTATACATTTTAAATATTGAACCATTTAGTGAGATACAACCCATATCGGTGGTCACATGAGCTAAGACGTCACCCTCACAATGGATTGAATTGCTGGTGATTGGAAGGTCGGGGAGACGGTGAGTTCGAATCCTGGTCGAGTGCCTTAGTTTGTTTCCCATCTTCTCTTAACATAAATACGAGTACATTTCCTCTAAACTACAACTTCCTCGTCCCTACTCGATTGTTTTAGATAAACTGGTAGCAAGGCGCCCTCCACCACATGCCATACAGCTGTGAGATGCGGGGTGTATTTCATCAGAGACAGGGGTTTCTCATTTGATGTCTTGGCACGTGGCTTACTCAAGAATATCGTTTATTTAACAGCTGACAGTTGACAGGATCGACTTGAGAAACAATAACAAACATTTATATAGTCGTCAGAATTGCCAAGGTCAATGTTGACCACCCACATTTGAAAGAACTTGTTTCGAATCCCTGTGGAGTAGAAATCTACCTTAATTATAGTTTAGTCACACAGTCGCCCAAGGGGTAAAGAAGGCAAGCAAATTAAGAGCTGGCTGTAAAATAGTTTAAAACATTAATAGGCTATTCTGGTTTGTGGCGAGAAGCGAAATGAAACACAATAATCACAGACAATCCATTTTGTGAGCCCCTAATTTGTATTCACACCGGCCAATACAATCTAACCCCTGTGGGAGTTGAGCCCACGACTATCTTCGTGTTCCTTCACCTACCATCTCCTTCCATCTGTTTCTATTGAGAGAAATGCTGATAGGAGACAAACAATCAATAAATGAGAAGCTGAAAACACAATCAAGGGCAGGCGATTTATTACAATTTGCTAAGGTGTTGTCAGTATTCAACGATTGGGGTTTTCTCATCTAAATTGCCTTTAAAATGTGACAAGACGTCTCAGAGGTTTTATAAAATAAAAAATACCTGTATTAGGTTAAATTTGATACAATTTTACTACTTTTTTGGGACAATAGAAACCGCGCACTACATTTACATCTGTATAAATCTGACCCACCAGGCCCACGGGACTGCGCAGCTGATTTTAAAAATATTTTACCACTTTTTAAAAAGTGTTTTCAAAGAAAAATATGATTCTTCCTTATTCTTTCCTCTCTCAAATTACTTTAGATTACTTACGGCGCGACCAAATGTTGAGGAAAAGAGACGCGCTATTAGAAGAGGAACCGCTGGAGACAATATATTCAGTTAACGGCCTGCCTTAACGGGAAATAACGGGACGGTTGAATTAGCATAATTTGAAAACGATCCATGGGACAGTTATTAGTAATCATACTCTTTACTGGATGATGCGAGTAGCTCGACATCTAATATAAGGAAGTGTCACATAGACCCTTGTTCCCCGCCGCAAGTCTCAAAGCAGGATTATACAAACACAGATGGAACTGTGGTAGCTCATTTCTTTTTATAATGGGAATAAAAATGTCTTCCACCGAACAAGAACTTCTGGCAAATTTTACTAGTTACGGGAAGAACGTAAACACTACGTTTGCTTTTACGGGACCACTTCGTTTCCTGTCAAGCGTCATCAACTGTTTGCATAAAAAGTTCCATACTGGAAAAAAACTACAAGGCCACACAAAGCTAGCAAGATACACAGAGATAGTAAGATACACAGAGCTAGCAAGATACACAGAGATAGCAAGATACACAGAGCTAGCAAGATACATAGAGCTATCAAGATACACAGAGCTAGCAAGATACACAGAGCTAGCAAGATACACAGAGCTAGTAAGATACACAGAACTAGTAAGATACACAGAGATAGCAAGATACACAGAGCTAGCAAGATACACAGAGCTAGCAAGATACACAGAGCTAGCAAGATACACAGAGCTATCAAGATACACAGAGCTAGCAAGATACACAGAGCTATCAAGATACACAGAGCCAGTAAGATACACAGAGCTAGTAAGATACACAGAGCTAGCAAGATACACAGAGCATAGAAGATACACAGAACTAGTAAGATACACAGAGATAGCAAGATACACAGAGCTAGCAAGATACACAGAGCTAGCAAGATACACAGAGCTAGTAAGATACACAGAGCTAGTAAGATACACAGAGCTAGCAAGATACACAGAGCTAGCAAGATACACAGAGCTAGCAAGATACACAGAGCTAGCAAGATACACAGAACTAGTAAGATACACAGAGATAGTAAGATACACAGAGCTAGCAAGATACACAGAGCTAGTAAGATACACAGATCTAGTAAGATACACAGAGATAGCAAGATACACAGAGCTAGCAAGATACACAGAGCTAGCAAGATACACAGAGCTAGTAAGATACACAGAGCTAGCAAGATACACAGAGCTAGCAAGATACACAGAGCTAGCAAGATACACAGAGCTAGCAAGATACACAGAGCTAGCAAGATACACAGAGCTAGCAAGATACACAGAGCTAGCAAGATACACAGAGCTAGCAAGATACTCAGAACTATCAAGATACACAGAGCCAGTAAGATACACAGAACTAGCAAGATACACAGCGCTAGCAAGATACACAGAGCTAGCAAGATACACAGAGCCAGTAAGATACACAGAACTAGTAAGATACACAGAGATAGTAAGATACACAGAGCCAGCAAGATACACAGAGCTAGCAAGATACACAGAGCTCTCAAGATACACAGAGCCAGCAAGATACACAGAGCCAGTAAGATACACAGAGCTAGTAAGATACACATAGCTAGCAAGATACACAGAGCTAGCAAGATACACAGAGCTAGCAAGATACACAGAGCTAGCAAGATACACAGAGCTAGTAAGATACACAGAGCTAGCAAGATACACAGAGCCAGCAAGATACACAGAGCTAGCAAGATACACAGAGATAGCAAGATACACAGAGCTAGCAAGATACACAGAGCTAGCAAGATACACAGAGCTAGCAAGATACACAGAGCTAGCAAGATACACAGCGCTAGCAAGATACACAGAGCTAGCAAGATACACAGAGCCAGTAAGATACACAGAACTAGTAAGATACACAGAGCCAGCAAGATACACAGAGCCAGCAAGATACACAGAGCTAGCAAGATACACAGAGCCAGTAAGATACACAGAACTAGTAAGATACACAGAGCCAGCAAGATACACAGAGCCAGCAAGATACACAGAGCTAGCAAGATACACAGAGCTCTCAAGATACACAGAGCCAGCAAGATACACAGAGCCAGTAAGATACACAGAGCTAGTAAGATACACGAGCTTTTCTCTCACATTTCTTGCAGTTCTTACATTTGTCTGAGAAATCATCTTAATCTTGAGTGGAATGTTTTATTCATGTGGGCCCGTGACGTCATGAGAACATATATCACATCCATATGTGTAGACGTCCCAGAACGTAATTGAAACACATCAATATAAAAGTAGAGTCGAACACGAGACCTTCCAGGAGGAAGCTTAGACACCTGGAATCACTTGATAGAGAGTTCGGCCACAGATATTACGGCTCCAGGTTTGAGTACTAACGAGCATAAAAATCAAATAAAAAATGGAGTTTTTGAGTTTGTTTACATCAATTAACTATAACTATAATACGATTCAGGAGGAAGAGACTTTTAGAAATTAAAAACCTGTTTGTTTGCGTTCAACAAATTAAACCATAAAACGGAGATTTCTACTTAAATTAAAATAGGTTGTGTTGATTTAAATTGAATATTAATATAAAGCTTTATTATTCTTGTATAGGGGATCGTGGCTTTCTTTGAATTATATAAAGTTTGGTAAAAATATAATAGATTTCAACCATGTCAGACCGTCGTCTTAGCCAACGAGCTCACCGATGCAGGATATAATATTTCACTCGTTATCCAAAAACTGAGCGTGATATCGCAATATATTTACTAGTCTTAAACAGAAAAACAAATTCATTAGTTGTTAAGAAAAGCTGAAGTTTTTTTTGTTGAGAATTTTGCAAAACTAAACTAAAACTACCTTTCACAAGTTACAAAATTAGAACACATAAATTACTCATTTTCCAGCCTCTATTTTACTGTGTTAAAAAGAGAAGTAATCATCTTTCGTTTCGGTCCCAGTTTATTGGGTTTATATTACTGTTTGCTGTCATTTGGAGGATAAACTAAAAATCTTGACTTTTGTCAGTGATTCGTTCTCTTAAAATATACTCGACAAAGTTACAACAGTTCAGATGTGTTTATAAGATAGCAACTATTTCAGGGGAAAAAAGAGTTATAAAGTCACTTTTAAAATATATAATAGTATATTAACCTGGATATATTGTATATTACTGATTTACAAGAGTACATTCTAATTATTCTGTAAGCACAACATCCAGATCTGGAGAATGTAAAGTTTAACCAAATAGAGCATGGATTCTAGAAAGTTCTCCTTGATAAAATGATGGGGAATAATCCTCTCCTTGACAGACGTGAAGGTCCCAGACTTCGGGGGGCGAAGAAGCAGAAAATAGCCATCCCCATCATCTGGTTCCTGACAAGACCTCTTATTTTCTCTCCCCAAGCAAACATGGCGCCATATATCCTTTACCCTAAAGAAGAAGGCTCTTCATTTCTCTTCTTTCCCTGCTCCGCCATGAAGGGGGGGGGGCAGGGACGGGAGGGGTCAAAATCCTTCACACTCATTCCGTTGAATTGTTCCATTATTTCTGGTAGTACTTACCAGTTGGATATATTCTTCTCTTGGAGGAATGCCAGAGACTCGTGGTATTCCATTTCCATATGTACTTGAGGGGGTAAAGGGGAGTATCTTTGGAACTAAGCTGTTTGGGAGGACACCATATTTTCCTTGACGTCTTTATGGCTCGTGCCCGAGATGTGGACACTCTATTAGCGACATAATTGAAGAGTATTTGTTAAATGAGACAGTACAATACAAATGTGGTGGTTAGTAGTTAGAGAAATAACCAGGATTAGTATTCGAGCTAACAAGGGGGGAAGGGGGAGCATAACATATTTTAAAATGTATCACTAAAGTCTTAGATCAACTTTACAATCCCTTGGGTAAAATTTGAACTGAAGTTTTATATTGAGCGTAAGCTTTGAATGGTTTACTGTGAGGAAATAATCGTGTTCTTTCCACATACAGGTATTTGAATATTCTCAGTAGCTCCCTGGGAAGGAACCAGTGTCCACTAGACCCGTAGTTGGTCTCCCTGACCACTCATATACTGATAGTGTCTTACACTGTTAGTTCTGGACCAGAAGATGTCACATAGACACCATCTTAGAAATATTGTTACAATCCGGTCCACAAACTGCTTCAGTAAACACTTCTCCAACTAGTTATACCTTACTTATGTTAAGTAATACATATTATATATAGTAATCTACACTATTTTGAAAAAAAAATTGAGAGTAGTATAGTCATATAATTTGGATTAAACTTGCCAAAAATATTTATTTAATACAAGGTTTGCATAATGCGTTCTAGTATAGCTGTGTATTACTTCCGGATTGCGCGGCTCTTACAATGCACTCTAGTATAGCTGTGTATCACTTCCAAAGTACGAGGCTCTTACAGTGCACTCTAGTATAGCTGTGTATCACTTCCGGAATACGAGGCTCTTACAGTGCGCTCTAGTATAGTTGCTTATTGTTGTGAGTTGGCCGTTCGTTCTTTGTTAAGGTCGCGCTTGGATAACAATTGCAATCGATAATCGATGTGGTGGACTTGGGAATAAAATTGGTTGTATTGCCTGTAGCACCTATCCAGTTTGTGTTAGCAATTTTATTTGTGGGATATAACAAAGCTGCAGTGATTATCTCTGAATTAAAAATAATCTTCTTTCAAATGGTTTTACAAAAATCTGTCCCGTTGTTAGCTACAAACTACACCGTGAAAGTGTGATTTTTTAATTGAAACATTATTATATATACACAGGATAAGCTGATTCGAAATATTCTATTTTTACTGCTGTATTTATGGGCATATTTATAAAGTTTTAAATAAACAACATTATCAAATATATTTCAGAATAAAATAATCTACAAAATAAAAATGATTAAACAGCTTTTCAAATGTCATCAAAATTAACTTCTCTATATAATAATTTCTGAGAGCTGAAAGGGCAAAGGGCAGGGTGCATTGACGGTATAAGTTCACTGACAAAAGGAATGGACCTTTTCGTAAGACAGAACACATAATAATAACAGTAATAATAATATAATAAATGTATTAAACAAGTTTATTAAGTGGAATTAAAGTTAACTCCTAATAAACATAAAATAGTAACATAGTTTGTCAGGGGTATCAAATTACCTTTCACAACAAATACTTATTATACCAGTTAATATCAGGTGGTAGCAGGTACTATTAACAAAGTAATGCAATAATAGACAAATTATCATATGGTATAAACTAACCTCTCCGTAAATGCATATTCTCACACCACCTGTAACACCACAAAACATGTTCTAAGAAGTAGGTTTAAGTGTCCTGTTCATCAGTGCATGTGTGGCTTGTTCCACCAGCACCAGTATCGCCCAAATACCTCCTCGTGTAGTTATTAATATCCTGCTCCGTGTGTGGCTTGTTCCACCAGCACCAGTATCACCCAAATACCTCCTCGTGTAGTTATAATATCCTGCTCCGTGTGTGGCTTGTTCCACACAGCACCAGTATCACCCAAATACCTCCTCGTGTAGTTATAATATCCTGCTCCGTGTGTGGCTTGTTCCACGCAGCACCAGTATACCCAAATACCTCCTCGTGTAGTTATAATATCCTGCTCCGTGTGTGGCTTGTTCCACACAGCACCAGTATCACCCAAATACCTCCTCGTGTAGTTATAATATCCTGCTCCGTGTGTAGTTGGGAAGTGAACACAGAGACTAGATTACCAGACTGGGGGGTTGAATGAAACCACAGATAGTGAGTGGAACATTTTCTGGACATTTAGTACAGTTTATATTTATAGCTAGCATTTGAAATAAAACAATAAACAAGTTACACTCGCATCTTATCTTAAAATGTATTAAAATAAATGGTACAACAATAAATAACACATAATTTATTGTGTGAGACATTAAAAAAAATCACTTATCAGTAAACTACTCTCATATAAAAACGAGCATGCACTCTTATTTTCATGTAAAGCACCTTTTAGATACCATCTTTAAAACAAAAAGTGCTAGAGCCATCATTAAAAAAAATCCAACTTTCATATCATTCATTTAACCACCCTTAAAATAATATCCCCAAAAATCACTTATACAGTGTTAGTTGTCTGTCAAACACTCCTCAGATATATATTTTAAGCAAAATAGGTAAGCCATTTCCTAATTTTCCAAAGTTAGCCATACATTAACTACCCCTAGTTGAGGGTTAGAATAAGAAAAACAACACTGCCCTAGGTAATATCATACAACCATTACATGGTTTTGGTTGTAGCCCTGGGGACAGACGGGCAGACAGAGAGTATTGTAATATTCACATATTGTAATTCGGGGAAGCAAAACATCAACATTAATCAGAATCTCGAGGAGGAAAGTTTTCACGATCACAATATTTCTCTATATGAGAAAATAAAATTATATTTATAATTATTTCAGTCTTTTTTTTGTATCAACAGAACTTGGAAGAGATTAATTACTGACTGATCCAGATTAGTATTGTGTATAATGCCGGTTCCGGTAAATAAAGAAAGCTATTTTAATATCTTAGTAAACAAAATACTGGTTTATGTAAACAAATTACATTTAATAGCAAAGTGAATATTACTAATCTATTGTTTTCAATATATATATTTTTCTCACCGTGTCTTACTACCTGTTCAGATAATACGCATATATGATAATTACTCTAATGGGGTAAGGATGAGGAAGGAAACATTTCAGAGATAACATACCCGCATTTGCGTGGAAGGAGAGTGGGAAACCATTTAGGAAAAACCACCTTGATTAGACCCAGCCAGGATTCGAGCCCTGACTTCCTCGTCATCAGCAATCCAGTCTAACACGAGACTGACTCTTCAGACTATTCGGCCACTGAAGCGGGTTTTTCCACTATTGTATTGTTATGTGAGATGATAGTTGACGCCAAAGAGTATCAAGATACCAGCGATGGACCGAAGAGGTAAAAACACCGATGATCTGTAAATAAAGGTACGTACAATCTATATTAATATCATACAACTATTATTATGTGGTATATACTACGTTTTATATGGTAGAGCGTTGATTATTTAGACACTTTTTAAATTTAGGATTATATTATAAGTTTACCACTAATCATGATGAGAAAATACAATTCACGTATTGTACATTTCATGAAAATAATAACTTTTTCATGTTTCGTGAATATTTCATAGGTAATACTATACTTTTCTCGACACCTCGGAGGGAAAGTATTGTGATCTTTAAAAAAAATCAAACTCGAGTTTATTATAAACGTCGACGTTTCATGACAGCCTGAAACAAAAAAAGTTGTTTTCGCATTGCCGTCTGTCTGTTCGTACCTTGGGCTTGAGCCGAAACTATCTTAGTCCCCATGCCCACCTATAGCCCAAACTACTCGTCACCAGCCAACTAGATTAGATGAGTCTAACATCTTAGTCCCCATGCCCACCTATACCCCAAACTATTCGTCACCAGCCAACTAGATTAGATGAGTCTAACATCTTAGTCCCCATGCCCACCTATAACCCAAACTACTCGTCACCAGCCAACTAGATTAGATGAGTCTAACATCTTAGTCCCATGCCCACCTATACCCCAGTATGAAGAGCGCTCTCCAATGAACCGCTGTCAGTTCATCTGTTCAAAAGGTTGGTAATTAAAGTTGTAGTTTCTTCAAACACGAGACAGAATATTTCATGGTGTTGGGCTAAGGTTTTAATGCTAGTGACACGCTAGTAAAGACCACGACCAATCACCGAGAGCTTGTTCATTGGTCACGGTGAAGTGCTCAACACTCTACAAACCCAGAAACACCCGGTACATAATAACACAGGATAAACTAACGTGGCGGTATTTATCAATTGTTCCTGCACAAAACAACGAACTTCACGTAGCTCTTTTTGTCTCCACTTGGGGAGATTTATTTGGCCTGGGCTTAGTCCATCCCTTTCTCCTCCCCCTTCTCCTTGGCGCTCCAACACTGTAAAGCTGTCGGCGGAATGGAACCGATTAAAGTGACGTCACTTGGTATTGAAAAAACCTCGGCATGGCCACAACACTCCGGCTAAGTGCGTCCGAGCGTTTGCACGGATTATTTTAACAAAGAACGAAACCCATTTTAAGTGTCACTCTCAGTTTAGTTTCGCTGTCTCTTTTTCAGTGTCAGGGTGATTGTCACTGTCAAGTGGCCAGCGGTAGTTGTGACATCATTCCGAGTGGACTGTTAGAGAAACATTCTTGTAGGGAGGATGGTTTGTAAATATAGACAACAAACCACCTGGTCGGAACTAACGGGACAGCGGCTGAGTTACAAACTCCTCACAGGTCTGGACCCAAGCGTCAAGCTGACACACAAGGTATAAATCAGACAGTCTAGCTCACAGACAAGGTATACACCAGACAGTCTAGCTCACAGACAAGGTATAAACCAGACAGTCTAGCTGACACACAAGGTATAAACCAGACAGTCTAGCTGACACACAAGGTATAAATCAGACAGTCTAGCTGACACACAAGGTATAAATCAGACAGTCTAGCTCACAGACAAGGTATAAACCAGACAGTCTAGCTCACAGACAAGGTATAAACCAGACAGTCTAGCTCACAGACAAGGTATAAACCAGACAGTCTAGCTCACAGACAAGGTATAAACCAGACAGTCTAGCTCACAGACAAGGTATAAACCAGACAGTCTAGCTCACAGACAAGGTATAAACCAGACAGTCTAGCTCACAGACAAGGTATACACCAGACAGTCTAGCTCACAGACAAGGTATACACCAGACAGTCTAGCTCACAGACAAGGTATAAACCAGACAGTCTAGCTCACAGACAAGGTATACACCAGACAGTCTAGCTCACAGACAAGGTATACACCTGACAGTCTAGCTCACAGACAAGGTATACACCAGACAGTCTAGCTCACAGACAAGGTATAAACCAGACAGTCTAGCTCACAGACAAGGTATACACCAGACAGTCTAGCTCACAGACAAGGTATAAACCAGACAGTCTAGCTCACAGACAAGGTATAACCAGACAGTCTAGCTCACAAACAAGGTATACACCAGACAGTCTAGCTCACAGACAAGGTATAAACCAGACAGTCTAGCTCACAGACAAGGTATAAACCAGACAGTCTAGCTCACAGACAATGTATACACCAGACAGTCTAGCTCACAGACAAGGTATACACCAGACACTCAGTCTAGCTCACAGACAAGTATAAACCAGACAGTCTAGCTCACAGACAAGGTATACACCAGACAGTCTAGCTCACAGACAAGGTATAAACCAGACAGTCTAGCTCACAGACAAGGTATAACACCAGACAGTCTAGCTCACAAACAAGGTATAAACCAGACAGTCTAGCTCACAGACAAGGTATACACAGACAGTCTAGCTCACAGACAAGGTATAAACCAGACAGTCTAGCTCACAGACAAGGTATAACCAGACAGTCTAGCTCACAGACAAGGTATAAACCAGACAGTCTAGCTCACAAACAAGGTATAACCAGACAGTCTAGCTCACAGACAAGGTATAAACCAGACAGTCTAGCTCACAGACAAGGTATAAACCAGACAGTCTAGCTCACAAAAAGGTATAAACCAGACAGTCTAGCTCACAGACAAGTATACACCAGACACTCAGTCTAGCTCACAGACAAGGTATACATCAGACATCAGTCTAGCTCACAGACAAGGTATACACCAGACAGTCTAGCTCACAGACAATCACATATCTGTGAGTGGGGAGAGGGGTAAGATAATATATACCTAGTGCTACAATCACAGCTCCGTGATTGGACAGAAAACTGTTTTAGTTCTCATTCCTAACATGCCTGCACACGTGTTGGTCACTCCTAGCATACCTGCACACGTGTTGGTCACTCCTAGCATACCTGCACACATGTCGGTCAGCCAATAAATCCAATCTAATTATGTGGAGTGAATATTGGATTTGAGATCACGTGAGGACCAAATTGGATTATGGTTTTCGGATCACGATTGCAATCCACCACCTCTCAATCCCCCTCGGGTGACAAAATCTGCTCATTACAGTTGATAATCCTCCGTGTGTCTGTGTAATATATCACCGGGCTTTTATTTATTAATTAGTATGGAGCTTATTATTTATTATTTAGGTGCACGGTAAAGCTCCATCCCTCCAGCCTCCCAGATTGGTGGGTGGTATTCCCTCCCCTCTCGACCTCTCACTGTACAACAGTTCCTATTTAAAAGGTGTTAGTAATCTTGATAATCCACTCTCACATTGTCTCAACAACAGTTCGCCTTCAAATTACTCTCAAGGTCATCTTTCAAAGGCTCTTTGTTGTAAAAGCGGGAGAGCGGAACATTAACTAAGCAGAGTTAATTTTCAATCAACTGTTTTAACAAATAAATCATTAAAAAATAAACAATGGAAAATCAAACATGTGGAAAAAATACTTTTCCCTTATTTCCCCTGATAATTTTTCAAAGGGAGCTATTAAGTCTTATATAGTTTAAACAGGGGAGTGCAACTGTTTATCAGGGTGTGCAAATGTTTTATTGGCTGAGGGGTGAATAAGTTAAAACTGAGCTAACTAATGGGCCTAATGAAAAACAAACAGTTGACACTCGTTTTACAGATACGGATGTATAAACTGTTTATCTGCTTGTCAATCAGAAGCAGTGACAAACTCAATACACGTCATGCTGGTAGGCAGGAGCCTTAAGAAAATATAAACAAATTAATAACATTTTACTATACTATTATTATTATTATTTTATAGTTATTGACAATATGTATAAAAAGGTACTATAAGAGGCAACACGGGGTCTAGGGGATGAATTAGGTAAATCAAGGCATATTAGCGTGGAGAGAGTGTGTGAAAACAGTAGTGAACATAGCACCTGTAAAAATCACCTCAAATGCTCCCAGCCAGCAACTAAAGACCTTAAGATACGTTAAGACTAATAGAGTTTGGCATCACTTAAAAAATAGCAAACACTTAAAAATGTCGATACGAGCCTTGTCCTCCTTATCAAAGGATGAAAGTGCCCTAGGTCAGTTCCACTTGAACCTAGGGACTGACCAGAGAGGGGCGTAGACGGGACAGTTTACCTCTTTGGGGGGAGTCCCCAACCATAAATAACATTTTTATTTCACAGCAGCAAGTCTTTCTTTACACAGTAACTACACAGGTGTGTAAAAGGCTTTTTTTGGTGCTTTTTTAGATTCTTTTTACAAACCCTGCTCTTTTGAGGGTGGGAATTTTGTTAATGAATGGAAACTATTTTTAATTTCTATTGACCCCTCGAATAAAGGAGTATTTTGATCGTAAAAAAAAGATTGAACTTAGAATTTGATAAATATCGACGTTTCATGACCCCCTAGAACCTAAAAATTGTTTTTGCGATACCGTCTGTCTGTCTGTCTGTTTATACCTGTACCTTGGCCTGAGCCGATAATATTTTACTGGTCGGGATAAAACTTGGTATCTAAGGTTTTAATAAGGTTCTCCAAGGAGGTTTTGTGAATTATATATCAACTCTAAAATTAAGGGTAGTTTTTGAAGGGAAACATGAGAGAACTTCTATTTTCTGAAAATACGCTATTAAGATTTTGATTAAATTTTGTATCCAGGAATTATATAATACTTCAAATAAAATGTATATTCTCGTTTTTCCATGAAGATGAAGTTAGGTGTAATTTAAATTAGCAAAAATTTCCAATTTTGATCATGTCTGCGCCAATATTTCAGATCCGAAATAATTTATCATTGTAAAGATGTAATGCTGTTTAAAACAAAAAGATCTTATCATAAAAATATAATATAATTTGATGAAACTAATAGTTTATGAGCTATTAGCAAACATATATATGTTTTATGGAGCTCTTTGAAATATGGAACTGATTGTCATGTTCTTTGGTGGACAGAGGTGTTCATATTTTCTCACTGTTTCTGTAACAGTGTGTATTAGTTCAAATATAATGTTCTTTGGTGAAGGAGTTCTGCAACGATGTATGTTTTTTGTTTCACAAACATTACAAGTTTTTAGTAAATGTCTCTATTTTAAAATAAAATAAAGAGAAAGTATTTGTAGTGCACCTAACATTTATTTTCGTGAATACAGTTTAAATAATATGTTTACAACATTTAATACAGCGTAGAAATTAAGTTTATTATTTTTACTGAAAGGTGTCTCTCCAAATTATATTGTCCCTCTTATTCTGTGGTTAACCTTGTTCACAAGTAAATTTAAAGATGGCTGTCAGTAGAAAGCATCGCCGCTCAATCCTTGAAGATGTTTTCACACTTTACCTGGTAGCAAAAATCGCTTGAACATAAAAACTCTTAAATTAATCATAATTGATATATGAAACTAATGTTATTATAACTTTTCTTTTATTGTCAAGTGATTGATAAATTAGATCTTATTTTTTCCGAACATAAATATTCATAACTAAACAAAGATAAATCGTTGGGATTAATTATTCCCAAATTAAATTAATATTGGTACAGAATTTTCTTAATATAGTTCCTATGTGGACAGTAAAATACATAATACCACATTTAAATTAGTGTGTCTTTATTTTTTACATTAATTATAAATAAATAATGATCCAAATCACAATAATTACTATTAACAATTAAAATCCATCAATACAAAAATATGATAAAACTCAGATAATTTAGTGACATCCATTTGTAGAAATTTTCGAAATAATTTATTGGAGTGTTTATATCACTGCTATCTGATGCCAACATTACGTTACAGATTAATAAATTTCCCCTACCCCCTTTTAATGAATTCGGCTTGAAGTCACATATTGAACTAATTCTCCCTAAAACAGTTTTAGTTTCGACAACATTTTAACTCACAAAGAGGGGTGTACAAAATCTAATGAACGTGAAAACAGTCCCAAATTGTCAAGTCTCCACTTTTAGAGATATGAATGGTGTTCCCGTTCAGTAAACAGAACCGTTCCGGTTAACCGGGATTGAGAAGCTATACCTCAAGATTCCATAAAACTTTTTGGCTCAACTCTGAATAAGTGTCCCGACGCGGATCTCTTCAAATCAACTCCCTGGTAATGGGGAATCCCAGTCTATTACTTGGTCGCTTTCAAGTTAAGTCCCCGAAACTCTGGCTTGAAAGTGTCCTTCGTTGAAGTCTACTTCATTCCAGCCACTTCAATCTCGTTTCAATGATGGAGGCGGGAAAATGCAATTTTCTCTCTTTGGTTAGGGAACGCATTTTAACGGTAGAATGGCTTTGTTTTTTCAGGAAAGAAAGTCTTTCACTATAACGTCATATTAAAAACAGTTTTATAGACACAATTTATAAAGAAAAAAAACACATCCAATTTCTCAAACTGAAATTTCGCCCACATCTGTGCAACATTCTTACCCCTTTTTTTCAAGACATGACGCTTTTTAAAAATCCAACAAATATTAAACATTTTCTAAAGTTTGTCTAGAACCTCAATTTAATTTATTTAGTTTAATACTTTCAAGTAAAAAATAAACATTATCGATGTAACCTCACCCTATCTGCTATCGATGTAACCTACCCTACCTGCTATCGATGTAACCTCACCCTACCTATCTAGCCAGGGCATGTGATCCAAGGTACATATCTCGTATTGTCTAGTTTATTGTCGATTGGGAGGTCAGAGTTAGATTCCCGGTCAGATATTTCGAAGAAATTTTTCCTATTTGGTTTCCCCTAGCCTGTCTGCAAATGCGGCTACATCCCCTCTTCCTCATGCCTATACTATTAGTGTTAATATTTTATCACTTTCTGATCCCCTAAAGTTGACTGTATTACAGGTTTGTCAGATCCAAACTAGAGGACGAGTGGAGTTCCGTCACTTGACTGACTCTCAACGCAAACTGGACGCTGACTGCGATTATACTAACAGTTGGAATAACACTCTGGTTTATAACATTTTAATAGCAGCATTTCTTGCCAATCTACCGTCGAACATGTGGACATTATTATTCCCTCTCTTTCTTCTAGAAATCCTAAAATATTTTCTCAGTAACTCTCAGCCCTCTTGTTCGTTGTATAAGCAGCGTTAACTCCAGATTTCCAGAATCTGATTTTTACCATAAAAGAAGAAACAAAATATTAAATAATTTGTTTATTGTAATCACACAAACTTAATGTTATTATTATTTTTATTTTAATTTTCAAGCCAAATGTTCTTCTGTATCTTCAGTGCTAGCCGTTAGAGGTCTCTGCTGTTGACTACAACTTTATCAAAGGAAAATGAATAGTATTTGTCGAACACTTAACTTGTTAGATTGATCACATTTTAGTTGAAAAATAGTAAACAAAAATCCTCAACTTTAGAAAATATTATAATTAGATGATGCTTTTTTAATTTTTCTCACTAAGTGATTTATATTAAAGTAATTATTATTTCATCCACACATGATGTCAACAAACTCAATATTTGGGATTAAGAGTAAGAGTTAGACAAAATTCTAGCCATCAAAGTATTTTATGTATAAAACATTATTTACTATTTTGAATAGTACCTTGCCAATACACACGTATAAGGGTCCAGTCCTCGGTTTATTGTGTCATACTATCCATCCCGTATTACGTTATTCATTAGAGATGAGGATACAAGTATTTCAAATAAATGAACCTCAGTAGACGTGGAAGGAGATTTGTAAAATCACTCTCAATAAACCGGGCCGGGATTTAGAGCGGTTTGACAAACCAGACAAGATGATATTGGCCACTGGCGAGGGTGACTCTAGCATTACTTGACTCGAATGTTGTTTAGTTGTTACACGAGTTTCACAGGTTTATTTTATTTTATTTTTAAGTGACTGACTAATTTACTTACTTATTTATATAATCAATGGTGCTAAGCGCTTGGAAGTTTATTGCTGCACTTAAAAAAGTACGCCACCTATCCCTACCTTGAGCTAGTTATATCCAGTCCCCCCATTAAGCCCTATCCTTATCTTGAGCTAGTTATATCCAGTCCCCCCATTAAACCCTATCCCTATCTTGAGCTAGTTCTATCTAGTTCCCACATTAAACCCTATCCTTATCTTGAGCTAGTTCTATCCAGTCCCCCCATTAAACCCTATCCCTATCTTGAGCTAGTTCTATACAGTCCACCTCATTAACCCTATTCTATCTGATCTAGTTCTATCCAGTCCACCTCATTACACTATCTCTTTCAGTTCATTCTAATGTTATCCTCCCATCTGTGTCTCGGTCTTCCCATTGGTTTCTTCCCATTGGGTTTACCAGTCATTACCCCGAACAAGGTTCTAGATTCTCCCATTCACACTACATGTTCTACCCTATTTAATCTACGTGATTTGATTATCCTAGCAATGTCTTGTGATGAGTACAGGATATTTAACTCATCAATATGCGACCTTCTCCACTCCTCAGTAGCCTCGTCCCTTTTTGAACCAAATATCTTCCCAAGCACCTTGTTTTTGTCATGTCAGATAAGAGACCACGCTTCACACCCAAGAGAGCAACTGGTAGAATTATTGTTCTGTGTGTTCTGAGTTTTACATTCCCTGATAGTAGGTGAGATGTCAACAAATTGCATGTCGTATATTTCTATGTCCTCTTTAGTCCTTTGAGCACTCCTTATTAGAAAGATGGATGTTGTTGCTGAGTCTGAATTGTTCCGACGCAACTGACGAAACCAGAACTTGTACGGCTTGGAGTCGCTCGCCCGGGCGCAGCGGAAATACCAACCTCAAGAAACTAAGGTTCATTGACCCACAAAGTTTTCCGAATTCTTCTCCCGGCCGCAAGATTTTCACCCTCCGACCCTCGCGTCCTTACATGGGGATGAAATATTTAATAATATAGCTGTATTTAACCAAAGAGAAAGAAGAGATAGAGAGTAGTAGAGAAAAGGGGGAATAGCGTCGTGTAATATCTCGACATTTGAACAAGCCCAGGATCCAACACGTTCATCTCGTCCACGTGGCAGGCAGTGCCGTACAAAGACACTTATTTTGGGGGCGAGGTGATCTGTTATGCCCCGTGGGGAATCCCCTAACAGGAGATGCAAGGCAGTCTTATTTTACATTGAATCTCTTTCAAAGCAATTTAAATTTATCAAACAACATTTCAGTTGTGTTTTTTGGACTTAAGAGTCAATAACTGGACATTATACAAACAATTAATGTAATATATTTCTGAAAGGAGAGTATTTACCCCCTACCCCTCACAAGCTTCCCCTTGGTGTGGTCTTGTATCAGGGAACAATGGTTCAGTCCCAGGGGAATCCATTAATAGTTAGTATCTGTATGTTTACCATGAACGGTATCAGTCTTACCTTAACAGATTACACTATGGCCTATACTTACAGCCTACACCATAGTGGAAATATGCAAGCTAAGCAGAATGTATTTTGAATGATGTTTCTCTTCCAGAATATTTAAGTTGTTTACAATAAGTTTGGGGGCTTCAAAGAATGATGATTTAGTAAGTTAATTTGGTTTATATTTATATTCAAATTTAAAAGTGCACGCTATATTCTATGTACATTTATTTGATTGCTGCCAGCCTTGGGGTCGTATGTCCTATGACGTAACTCTCGAAATAGAGTAATTAGCTGATGACGGGGTGATAAGGGCTCAAATCCCGCCAGGGATATATTGAGGGTGAATTTTAATAAACAGTTTATAACTTTTCCCTAACGCAAATTCGGATTCATTTCATGTTAATTATATCTTATCATATCCTATCACATTAGTGTGAATATATGTATACCCCAGACGGGTAGTAAGACACAAACATTAACTTTTGCTCTACTTGATATTTTGTTTTCCAGATTACATGTTCTAGGGGCTAAGGATCAGGATGTGGAACATTAAGAAAATCTACCCCCGGAACTGACGAACGAATATTAATATTATAATAAATCCACGGTTTATTGTGAGCCGCGATTCAAGCTACGGGCTCCTTGATTTAACTAGGTCACGTGGGTCCTGAGGAAACATGGTCGGTTCCATGAATAAAATATCAGAGGAAATGTTGATGTTCTATTCAAGTCCAAGCACAAAGTTGCGGCCAGGGAGTAGTAAAATGACAAATAAAGATGGTTACAAAAAATAATCCTCTCTCGAGTCGATGAGTGGAGTTCTCATCAGTAGCGGGAACTTCAGTAACTGTCTCCACTTCGATTCCCAGGGGGGTACAAGTGTCCACCGTAATACAGAGGTCCCAGGTGACGATAGCCCAGGCATTGAATGTACAGGCTGTTATAGACAATAAGGATATTTTTTGACAGTAATAAAAGCTATAAAACCAATTTTAATGTATTCATACGTCAACAAATGTTATCTTTAGCTGTAACTTTTAATATATAGTAGGCCTATCAATAACTTTAAATAACAATAATAATAAAGTAAACTGTTATCAATGCTGACCGATAAAAAAAAAGTTTATTCCAGGGATATAGCGTCAGTGTAGACTATGAAACTAAGCCTCTCCAAACCTTCTACTCCAGGGGTATAGTGTCAGTGTAGACTATGAAACTAAGCCTCTCCAAACCTTCTACTCCAGGGGTGTAGTGTCAGTGTAGACTATGAAACTAAGCCTCTCCAAACCTTCTACCCCAGGGGTGTAGTGTCAGTGTAGACTATGAAACTAAGCCTCTCCAAACCTTCTACTCCAGGGATATAGTGTCAGTGTAGACTATGAAACTAAGCCTCTCCAAACCTTCTACTCCAGGGATATAGTGTCAGTGTAGACTATGAAACTAAGCCTCTCCAAACCTTCTACCCCAGGGGTGTAGTGTCAGTGTAGACTATGAAACTAAGCCTCTCCAAACCTTCTACTCCAGGGATATAGTGTCAGTGTAGACTATGAAACTAAGCCTCTCCAAACCTTCTACCCCAGGGGTGTAGTGTCAGTGTAGACTATGAAACTAAGCCTCTCCAAACCTTCTACTCCAGGGATATAGTGTCAGTGTAGACTATGAAACTAAGCCTCTCCAAACCTTCTACTCCAGGAGTGTAGTGTCAGTGTAGACTATGAAACTAAGCCTCTCCAAACCTTCTACTCCAGGGGTATAGTGTCAGTGTAGACTATGAAACTAAGCCTCTCCAAACCTTCTACCCCAGGAGTGTAGTGTCAGTGTAGACTATGAAACTAAGCCTCTCCAAACCTTCTACTCCAGGGGTATAGTGTCAGTGTAGACTATGAAACTAAGCCTCTCCAAACCTTCTACCCCAGGGGTGTAGTGTCAGTGTAGACTATGAAACTAAGCCTCTCCAAACCTTCTACTCCAGGGATATTGTGTCAGTGTAGACTATGAAACTAAGCCTCTCCAAACCTTCTACTCCAGGGATATAGTGTCAGTGTAGACTATGAAACTAAGCCTCTCCAAACCTTCTACTCCAGGAGTGTAGTGTCAGTGTAGACTATGAAACTAAGCCTCTCCAAACCTTCTACCCCAGGGGTGTAGTGTCAGTGTAGACTATGAAACTAAGCCTCTCCAAACCTTCTACTCCAGGAGTGTAGTGTCAGTGTAGACTATGAAACTAAGCCTCTCCAAACCTTCTACCCCAGGGATATAGTGTCAGTGTAGACTATGAAACTAAGCCTCTCCAAACCTTCTACTTCAGGGTTGTAATGTCAGTGTAGACTATGAAACTAAGCCTCTCCAAACCTTCTACTCCAGGAGTGTAGTGTCAGTGTAGACTATGAAACTAAGCCTCTCCAAACCTTCTACTCCAGGGATATAGTGTCAGTGTAGACTATGAAACTAAGCCTCTCCAAACCTTCTACTCCAGGAGTGTAGTGTCAGTGTAGACTATGAAATTAAGCCTCTCCAAACCTTCTACTCCAGGGATATAGTGTCAGTGTAGACTATGAAACTAAGCCTCTACAAACCTTCTACTCCAGGAGTGTAGTGTCAGTGTAGAATATGAAACTAAGCCTCTCCAAACCTTCTACTCCAGGAGTGTAGTGTCAGTGTAGACTATGAAACTAAGCCTCTCCAAACCTTCTACTCCAGGAGTGTAGTGTCAGTGTAGACTATGAAACTAAGCCTCTCCAAACCTTCTACTCCAGGAGTGTAGTGTCAGTGTAGACTATGAAACTAAGCCTCTCCAAACCTTCTACTCCAGGAGTGTAGTGTCAGTGTAGACTATGAAACTAAGCCTCTCCAAACCTTCTACTCCAGGAGTGTAGTGTCAGTGTAGACTATGAAACTAAGCCTCTCCAAACCTTCTACTCCAGGGATATAGTGTCAGTGTAGACTATGAAACTAAGCCTCTCCAAACCTTCTACTCCAGGAGTGTAGTGTCAGAGTAGACTATGAAACTAAGCCTCTCCAAACCTTCTACCCCAGGGGTGTAGTGTCAGTGTAGACTATGAAACTAAGCCTCTCCAAACCTTCTACTCCAGGAGTGTAGTGTCAGTGTAGACTATGAAACTAAGCCTCTCCAAACCTTTTACTCCAGGAGTGTAGTGTCAGTGTAGACTATGAAACTAAGCCTCTCCAAACCTTCTACTTCAGGGTTGTAATGTCAGTGTAGACTATGAAACTAAGCCTCTCCAAACCTTCTACCCCAGGGGTGTAGTGTCAGTGTAGACTATGAAACTAAGCCTCTCCAAACCTTCTACTCCAGGAGTACCACCATCAACATCGAGAATCCAGTCTCGACAGAGTTGTCAAATTGTATTTGTGCTTGGATGCGGAGGCTAACATATTAATAATTCAGTATTACTTGTAATTTTATGCATATAAACAAACAGTAATTATATCGTAAACAATGACAGACTAAATATCTTCATCTTATAATTACAGGTTTATTAAATGTATTTATTTGCAATATTTTGTGAACTGCTTCGATTATTTTTTATGCTTGGAAAGTTGCGATTTTAACCCTTGTTAAGGGTAAGGCACGAAGAGGGCTTTGGGAAGTTTTGTGGAAAAGAGTGGAGGGAGGGGAGAGGATGTAAGTACTTGTGGAGGGAGGGAGAGGATGTAAGTACTTGTGGAGGAGGGGAGAGGATGTAAGTACTTGTGGAGGAGGGGAGAGGATGTAAGTACTTGTGGAGGGGGGAGAGGATGTAAGTACTTAACCAAAGATTTCTACGACTATCTGGATTTAAAACGTTTACCCACATAGCCCTTCAGTAGGAACTATTTCACGTTAGCCACGCCACTGGTTTATTCTGTTGAAAATGTGTACCTACAGAAATGCTACATGCGATGTTAAATACTCCATGCGAGTTACAGAGACTAGTTAGTTTTCTAGTCGCTAGATAGCACCATTAGGACACTTTGGAAAAATAAAGATTAATTTGTGTCTTATTTTGTGTCTTGGGCCGTCTGAACTAGATTGATCTGGGAAGATAAGAGTAATTGTCTCACTAATGGGTCATTAGTATTTTCAGACCTGATTAATAGGTTCGCTTGGCTGATCTGCCGCTATCTCTGATTCATATAAATCTATTGGTATTAAGAGCCTCAATTAAAACACACACCATTAAACATCCTGACTATATCTGTGTAACTTCTAGGCCTGCCTTTAAATCTAGAATAATTAGTAGTAGTTTGTCAAAGTTTAGGTACTCAGCCTCCATCATGAAAACAGTGGACAGATTATGGAGGGATGTGGTATAGAAAGAATAAAAAGGAAATTTCATTCTAACACAATGTGTTTTTTTAGTGTTTTTATTGTTAGCTATTGATTTTTACATGTTTCTTTAGAACTTTTGGACTTGTATAGTAACAAAAAAATGAAACAAAACTTTTTATTTATATTAATTTTCCTGTTCAATATATATATATATATATATTATATATATAAATATATAATATAAATAATTAAGGCGAGGTGCTAAAAATACCTGTTCAGGTTATACGCATTATTCAGTTTATTAAATCCCTAAACACTTGAATGATGTAATCGCAGGATTGTGATAATACAGGGCGTAGTCACTTGTATGGATGGTTTCTGTATGAAGGAACAGGAACTCTTAGACCGACTGTCAGAGTGGGGCTGAAATATGCCCCATTACAAAGATAAATACGTAAATGATAGCTAAATGATAGCTAAATGATATTTTCTTTTGATAACTGGGATGTAAGTACTCACATCAGCCCTAAACTATCGTTTCAGAACATATTGTAGTCGAAAGGAAAATGTCGATATCAGTATAGTATCGGTACTTTTTCCATAATTCAGAGGACTTAAGACTGAAAATACGACCACTTTTTGTCACTGAGACTGTACGTGGAAACATTCATGTTCCAGTCAATCTTTAATAAAGTGATATCACGACTTTGCTAGGAATCAGCGCTGGTGGTATAGTTAGTTCTACTAATGAGGATAATGGTTATATATTCTTACCCCGTCCCGTCCCGCCCCTCCTCTCCAAACACGGCTATTGCTATTAACTTACTATAGTAAGTCAAGTAAAATAACAATTGTTCGATTTCACAGTTGATTCCCAAAACAGTATCTATATTTGTAGGGACGGTAATGTTAGATTGTTTAGTTATCATCATTTTAACTAGAGCCAGATGCTATTTAACTTAACTTGTGTAGTTAGATAATCTTAAATAATTTTAATTATTTGAAAAATGATATCTGGACACGGTAATCGAACCCAGCACCTTAGCTCAGCGTAACAATGCTCTACCACTGAGCTATCCAGGATGAATCCCTGGTCTAGGGCCATTCTTCACTCATAGTTTAAGGCCGAGTCTACCCATGTGTGGTGGTTTTATTTTATTTAAAAAATTGTAGTCCTTTGTTTTAATTTTAAAATATAAACATGAGCTGAAATACGGACGAACCTTGTAGGAGGATTATGATGAAGGAAGAATGTAACTTGTCAACTTGTTAAAAGATATAAAGATTAGTTATACTCTTACAAAATAAAAAACTCTCCAAAGACTAAAACGTTAAACTCTTATACAAGGTCCAAATACCGCTAAAATGGTTATTCATTGCAGTAGGAACTTATCAGTAAAACAATCAATCATGATATATAAAATATATATAGTTAATTAGTTATACCTTAATTATGATAATAATGAGCACCAATATACTAAGAGCAATATTTATGATAGTATTGTTAATCTGAAATATATAAAATGAGCCGGAAACCTGGCAGTTTTTGCGCGAGAAGAAAAATACATAATGCAAGGCCGAACGCGAATGTGCCCGTTAGCGTCATAAATCCTAGAAAGCGGGCCATAAATTTGATTTATTTTTTCTAATTTCTCCAGCACTAGTTTATATTTCAGATAACCATGTCTCATATTAAAAATAATGTATTTTTATTTTGCTTGCTTAAAACAGCAAATCCTTCGGGCAGCGAGCGTATTTTGTTTACTAGTTAATATTTTAGTCGGGACATCGCAAGTCCAGTCTGGTGGACACATTTTCTCGTGATTCATGTCTTACCACCCGTCCGCTTGTATAAACTGAGTGGGTACGGTTGTAAACCGGTTTAACTCCCAGTCAGTTGTGAACCAATTTAACTCTCAGTTGTTAACCAGTTGGGTAACCTGGTGGTCTAGGGGTAAGGTGTCAGACTTCTGTGCTGGGGGTCCGGGGTTCAATCCTCGGTCCCGGCACGGATTTATCTGATTGCCAAACCCTTCCTTCACCTCTGACAAGACGTGTATTAATCACAACTTGTGAATGTGAGGAATGCCAGGCCTTCACCGTGGTTCGGATTCCACATTAAACTGTAGATCCTCCATTTCATCTCAGCAATCACCCTACCATTGCACATTAGCGTAAGTGCGTATAACCCGAACGGGTAGTAAGACGCGGTGATATATAATAATAATAATAATAATAAAATAAATAATAATAATGTTAACCAGTTGAAATCTCTGTCAGATGTAAACCATTTTAAATATTAGTCAGTTGTAAACCAGTTGAGCACCGCTATTATTTGATAAGTTCTGTATGTATATAATAGAGTTGAAGGAAAGTAAAAACAAAGTAAAGTGAATGTCTCAATCCCTAGACTAGTAAAGTGAATGTCTCAATCCCAGACTAGTAAAGTGAATGTCTCTATCCCAGACTAGTAAAGTGAATGTCTCAATCCCAGACTAGTAAAGTGAATGTCTCATCCTCAGACTAGTAAAGTGAATGTCTCAATCCCAGACTAGTAAAGTGAATGTCTCATCCCAGACTAGTAAAGTGAATGTCTCAATCCCAGACTAGTAAAGTGAATGTCTCTAATCCCAGACTAGTATTAACCAGCTATAATAATTATATAGTAATCAACAAGATACCCATTTCGTAAAACTAATAATAACTGTACATCTTTCACTATTTCATCCTGATTTTTATTGCTCTGTTTAATCCATAGTTTCAATAAAGAGTCAGTAGTTTGATTGATAGAAACATTAGAGCTTGTTTCAACTAGAGATCTGCTTATAAATAGGCTCCACTTATTTTCCTGCCTCTATCATAGCTACGAAACAAAATATCGGGGACTCATGTGTGGATTTGAGAAATACCGAGCCATGCAAGTAAAGATAACACACTATCAACATTTTTCAATGTTACTGATGCTAGAATTATGATTAAATCGTCGCACAATCTTTCCTAAAACTTGCCCTCCTACCCCATAACACTCCAAGCCAGAGATCGGGGGAGGGGGGCAAGGTAACCACGCCCTTCCCCCTATTCTGGTGCCTTTTGTTTTATTTTTATACAAACTAATGAACAAATGACACTTTACAAGCTCACACGTGTCTCCGAATATTACCTAACACGTGTGTGTGTATGTGTGTGTGTGTTTTTACAGTCGTCAAAATAATTGATTTAAATGCAAGACTGTGGACATAATAGTTATTATTTATGGTTGGAGCTCTCAATTTCTTTTACCCTGAAAGGTATACAACTTACCTTGCTTGATTCCACTATGATGTAGCTTATAAGATAGGGTCATAGTAAATCAGTCAAGGTAAGACTGGTTACTTTCATGTTCAAGGGAGTACTTATAGGTGTCATTGTATGTGGTGCTGGTTATCTTTCAGGCTAGATATGGTAATTTCTGTTTTATCTAGCATTATTTGTTATTATTATTATTATTTTTAAATATTATGACTACTATTATTATCAGTCTGAAGACGTGTCGACCTCCAAGTAGAGCGAATAACCTCCCAACCAATGAAAGGAAGGAAACAAGAGAGGAGCTCTGAAGCGACCGAGAGGGCATGTCTTGTTGACGGATAGGGGAGGGGAAGATGAATTAATAATGAGATAGGGGAAAGGGGGAATAATTAAAAAATAAGTTCATAAAACTTTCTTTCGGTCTTCTTTGTCACATCTCCTCTTCAGTATCGGCCAGAACAGTGAGGAGGAAGGGGAGGGGGTTGTAAGAAAGAGCAGAGCTCTCTCTTGTTTAGTTTTAATACTACCGGTAGTTAATTAATATCGACATTACTTATACCCCCTCCCTCACCTTGTCTTACCACCCGTCCATTCTGCACGCAATATAATTGCGATATTGAGGTAGGGATTGGAAAGGTACGGATCAGAAGGAATGCACTCGTATTTGGATGTAAGGAGAATGGTGGATTGTTAAGAAAATAACACGCTCAGTACATTCCCCGGGATTCTTACCTAAACCTCCCCATCACTGGCTACCAAATTAGACAGACCTGACATATAGTTCGCGTGCGCAGCGGTGCGGGTAATTTATTATTGAAAATGCTATCAATGTATTATATTTAATATAATGTACAATAATACAATAAGAGCATATTTACCCATCTGTATAAATGTGTTTATTATTCTTACTACAAAATGTTTGTTTCTGTTCATGTATTCAAGATAAACTATCAACTGTGATAAAACCCACATTAATGGGCATGCGGACTGAGTGTCAGGCTCACAAAGTCTGGTTTTCAATTGATGGGGGGGTGGGGGGCTCTATTCCCATCTCGGGGAACTGAGGATAAATAGTTTGCAGCCTTCTCTAGACACAAATGTGGGTACATTTACTTTAAGTTCTAACTTATCCATACGTACCTCATAAAAGTAATTAAAATATGTATATCCTGGGAGGGGGTGGTAATACAGGTTCGGAATAAATCTGTGAAAACTTCAAATAATTCGTTAAAGTGTAAAGATATTATAAATACGTTTTATCATCCATCTAATGTCCAACAACCTGTTCAATTGGTAGCGTGTCTCTATAGAGAGCTAGGGTCCTGGATTCGATTAACGGGAAGGCCGAAATTTTGATCAATTTTTAATTATGGGTTTATTATTTCCCGACAATGAATTGAGAACCCGGGACTGTTGTGTTTGTTCAAGATCTAAGATCAATGGTCCCCGCACTCACACCCACGAATGAAACCATTATTAAATAGCGTCATGGTAGACGAATACGTTTTTTAACGGAAAGTGAAATTCTATTCTCGTTATATCAAAGCTCACATCCAATTTCATCGCAGAGACAATCTCATTCAATCCTCTAAATTAATCACCTCCTCCTTATAAAAAATATATCACTCTACCTCCCCCTCTTCCTGCCACCCTTACTCCGTGGGGATTCCCCCTTCACCCCTCCAATACTGAAAATCCTCCTAGCCCCGCCGTAAATTACTCCAGTTCTAAAGGCTTTTTACCCAAAAAACCACCATCCTTCTTTCAGTTCACTTTTTTGCTTTTGTTCCCACTCTTCTGGAATATTATCCCCCTTTTTTCTTCTCTATTTTAGCGCAGTTCTATTGGTGAATACTAACAGTTCTATTCATTGGAACTAGGGACTGTTTCAAACGAACATTAAAAACACTCAAAATAACGTGCTTTAAAAATAATTCACGGTCGACGAAGAACTTGAAAATACTATATTCGCTTTTTTGGTTATATTCCGTGTAGTTTTATTGATTCCGTTGAATCTGAGCCAAATAAAACGTAATTTGAGCCTCAAAAACCATAATTAATAAGAAGTGCAGTTGTAAGAGTGATAAAGTAAAGATTAAATAATTTGTAAAAATGCATGTGTATCGGTAGGTTTTTGTGGAATCAAGAAACTACTTGGCAATTAGTTCTTCATGTCCTCATCATCACGTGACATTGTCGAGCTATGGGTGCACTTCACCAAGTTTACTGCTAAATATAACTAAACTGTTATTTCAAACGTTAAAATATTACAAATATTTGTCTGAGCACAGACACTACCAGTAAGTTAAATAACAGCGTGTCCTCGTAGCTGAGTGGTGAGTCGTGGTTCGACACCAGGTACTACAGAAGAATATTTTCACTACGATTTTTATAATTGTATTATAAAAGAGATAAAGTTAGTTTGTAGCTTGTATACTTTATTTAAATAAATAAATAAACCAATTATTCAGAAAGTATATTTGAGGATCAATACTTCAATCAGAGTGAATGCATTTTTTAAATATATATATATATATATATATCTTATTAAAAGTGTACAATTTGTGAATAATATAAAGTATAGATAGATGTTAGTAAATTGTATTGTTTTATAAAATCACACTTTGCTACCTCACACATGATCTATTTGGATGGTACATAAAAGAGGCTGGACCCACGGATGGGGAATTCTGTCTGAAAAGGAATCCCGAACCATTTATTCAGGGCACTAACTCTCCCTCTTGCCGCCTGTCGGGTCCAGCGAGCGCCTCGTTTAGTCAAAGATCACGTCCAGGGCGTACCATTCAGACCGCACTTGAATGGCCGCCTCTCGCTCGACTAACTCTGCTGCCAGACCCGTGATTCTAGCGGCCTTGGCTCCTCAGGGCTACACGAGCGCCAGGTCGTGACCACAAACACCCCCCTTGCTTATATTCAATACATAGAATGGCGACCAATGAGAGATAACGAATCTATTTTTTGTATACGTTGGCCCATTTAGGACGGGAGCTCTATTTCCTGACTACGTTAAAAAATATATATGGGCCAAAATAACAACTTTTATCGGGAATTTACCTGGGAACGTAGTTTTTAATTTATCTATCAACTGGTTTTTGGTTGGAAGAATAGTCTAGAAAAGTCTTAACATATTTCTTAAAGGCTAACATTGATAATATCTATCAAAAGTAACAACTGCAAATAACATCAATGTATGTATGAACATATTAAAATGGTTCTAGTTCCTACCAGAATCAGGATGTAGCTGTCTATGCCAAAGCCAACCTCGTCCTGGAGCCAACATTTTCATTTAGAACTAATCTACTTTGATCTTTTCATGTGTGCACACCTCGTATAACCACCCCTCCGGCTCCTCTGGCTTTAATTACACTACTGGAGTCAGGACGGGGCAGGTAGAATCTAGTGGAAATGTACCCTTATTTTGTTGTAAGAGAAGGAGGAAACCGTTTAGAAATATAATTCACCACAATATACTCTGTCGGGATTCAAACCCGTCCTTTTTAACATCATTAGGTGCTAACGCATGTGCTTTAGAGAAGATATAATGTTAAAATTTTGCCAAATTCAAGGGTGAATTTATTACATCACCCATTTATTTCAATAATTTACTGTAAATACAATTCTGTCTATAGTGTTTTGAGTTGGTTTGCGACTACATTAGAACAAATGAAGCTATGTATAAAAAGTTTGATGTAGAGTTAAAAATAAGTTTTAGAATATTAAAATAAAAATATGATTTTGGTTGCTACCTAAAAATATTGTAAAACAAAATAGGCCTCAACAACAGTGTTTTTTGGGATTCTTTTAGTAGGTTTGTCAATAATAATATTGGTTACAACTTGTTTTTATTAATCACAAATTTCCAGGACTAATTAGACACGTTGATATAAAAACAATTGAATCTCACAGCCTCATGTTTGCAAAAATATATTTCCTTTGACTTTCTTAGAAATCTTCATCAATAGATTTTTGGAATATTGGTTTTGTATTTTTAGGGTCCAAATCCAAAATATGCTTAACCATAACTGTTGTACAACTATTTGTATTTTATATTTATAACAGAAAGGTTGTTTTCTAAAGTTTCTTGAATTCGTTAAAAAAAAAAAAAATTGCGCAAATACAGTTATATTTCCCTCGACTCAGTTAATGATCAAACAGAATATTTTGATACAACCAGATATACAAACAAAATCACGGCCTCTCAAAGGATGGCTCATCAATATTTGGTAGTAAATACATTACATAGCATTTGTATTCCTCATAACAGTTGATTTCGTAGCAGTTTTGACATTAAAACGTTAATATTTATTATTTTGCCCGGTAGAGCAATTTACAAATACACACACAGTCTACCTCGTCCACCCATAACTCTACAATTTGTTGTATTGACGTGGAATGAACAGATAAATCACAACCGGTACGTACAGCTATATGTTGAATAATGTTTTAGAAACGTTAATAATTCAAAATGTTTTATATCACATTATCATAACTCTATGCATAAAACCCCTTAATAAGCCAGAAAGCAGCTAAGCAGAAAATATGACTTAAAACTAGTATTTATAAAGAATATTTAATACACAGGGATATACACAGAAGCATTAAACTATGCATGAATTCATGTCAAAGGCTACCTTTTTCGTGCCATATTAATATCTAATGCATCCACTCTCTCGTTTGTGTACAGCACTGCTCAAAAATACAAGAGGAGTGCAGTGGAAATTAGATCGGACCGTTTCCACTTTTCCTTACAAGGACTACAAACTGCATGTGACGTAGCCATAACAACTTTAATATATTTCTCTGAGACGGCGACAATTCATTACGAGTCGACACACATTTTTTTATCTTTAGCTTTTATTAAAAATGGGAAGTTAGAATCCCTCGAATTCCTCGAATCCCATCGTATTCGGAGATTCGAGAGTCGAAAAAATTTCAAAAATATATCTCAAATACAATTATGAAGGCCTTAACTTAAAATCATAACTTTAGCACGCGGTAAAAGGAATTTTATATATATACACCATTGATTGAGAAAACGACCAAATTACAAATAAGGACACGATTGTATTAGTATAATCAATTTACTCAAAAGTGTTATTATTGTAGTTATTATAAAGAAATAGCGTTTTTAAGTGGGACCAAACCTTTAACAACCTTTTTGAAATCTAATTTTAAATATTTTAACTATTCTAAAATTGTACAGTACATATTTGAAGATTCAAGGATTTGAATTTAGATTCTAGTTTCAAAATAAGATTTAAGATTCAGATTCTAGAAACATAGGATTTGACACCTCTATAATCTTTACTTATGTTAATATTTAAAACTGGAAGTAGATGAAGTTAGTTTCATTGAATTGTGACGCAATGTGTTCACTTATATGTCCAAACAAAACTAGATAATTACTATCTTGCACACTTGAGTTGTATCCAATAAATGATATATTACATTAAATGTGTGTGAATCTGGTATATTCTATTACATGTTCTTTAAATTCGTCCTATAATACTATCATAAATTGAAGTGAACATTTTTTTTTACAAATTCTAATTTTTAACGGGTGGATGGATAGGTTTTTACTTTCGTCTAGTTTTAAATCTATTTTTTTTACTAAACCTTTATAAATTATTTTAGTCTAATTGGAAATCTATTATCTTTTTACTAAACCTTTAGAAAATTAGGATACTTTCATCTTACACGGTAAAATAGTTTTATTTTCAATTTACTTTTTAATAATAAGACTTATATAATAATAATAATAATAATAATAATAATATAATAATAATAATAATAATAATAATAATAATAATAATAATAATAATAATACAATTGTGCATCCATGCACGTTTAATCAATACAGTCTCGTCTAATTTCTCAACTAAAAATGCATAAAATAATGGTTTAGAAGTTTCCAAGTTATCATATTATTGGTTGTACAAACATAAAGATCAGGTGATAGAATAGACACGAGAACAAAATGAGCAACACTCTATAATAACTTACTACTGTGTTTATGGTTTGATATTTGATCAAAGCGCCTGGCTCGTTGTCAGCAGAGCACGGCTGTACTGCGGGTTGTCTATCCTACTCCTGCGACCTACTGGGCAGGTCTATTGTATTTCAAGTGTGAGCGAAGGGATATTATTGGTGTTACAAAGGCTAATACCTGTGTTTTAGTTTGGATACAGGTACTAGAGTAAATTGTTCAAAACAGTCCTAAGAGTGGTGTGGGATGAAGTAGAACTATCAGAGTGACTAACTTTAATATGACCTGTGATGTAGCGAAAACAAGGTCATTGGTTCAGGACGTTTTTTAAAATGGTTGATTTTACAAAAAAAAAATCCCTTTCTTAAAATCTTTGGTGTGGGTCTACAATAAAATAGTACTGTAAATTTGTAACAATCCTGTTTTTTATTTATGAATAAATCCATAAAATCCATTTAATTTGTGCCCCTTCCTTTAAACTTTATTTTAAAAACAATATTGGGTTTTACTCTTGTTTGAAAGCAGGTGAGCCACTGCTCGAGCTGATATGGCAGGTTAATTACTTTATTCTGCGTGAATGCTTCTAACTATAACCTGCGCAATACCAAATTACGCAAAGTTTCCATGATAGTTTTGCTAATAGCCGCCATGAATGTTGGTGGTTCACACGAGTAATAGTTGACTTGTATTGAATTGAGTACTGAATTCAGTATGGAAACATTGTCCGTGTGTATGGGACTTGTGAGTTGATCTATTCTATACTTGACTTGAGAAGTGCGGGGGGCTTGCGGGTCTCCTTGAAATAGTTAATATGTGAAACAAGGAAACATTCAGCCTAAAGACGAACTGGTTTGTTTCTCCGTGAGGAGTCACAGAGGCGGGAGGGGAAGGGGTCTTACAATGGAGGAGGGAGTAAGAGGAGTCATGGCTACCTCCGTCACCTGACTATCGTGAATATGTTATCTCTTCTGGACTTGATTGAGACAGAAGCAGCCTAGGAAGGATTCACACTTCTTGGACCCCAACACGTGTTGATGATCTAACAGGCAGTTCTGGAAGCACGGATAGCGTGTCTGACTTTGACCATGGGTTGGACGTAGAACTAATGTATTATGATTTGGGAGACTTTGGTTTGAGCCCGTTTGGCTTTACTACTGATTTATGTTCCACGAATTAGTTCCATCCCCATCTTGAGGTGAAATTGTTCTACAGTTCCTTAAAATTCACCTTTAATAACGTAATTGATACATTTTCGGATGAATAAATCTCAGTAAAGTTCCAAACTCTTCATACTATGTGGTATCATCAGGCGTAGATTTCAAAACCAGGTTGGTTAGTAAGTACTAAGCTAATGATGTGTTTTATAAAGTTTACATCAAACACCCTAATTAAATATAAACACAAATTAAAACACTAGACTTTAGGGGTTTAATCCACGCGGTGGTATTATTTTTTAGAGAATATCTAAAACCCCAGTGCACTCCCCCCCACTCCACAACTAAAACATGAAACCACTTTCTCCCCAACCCTTTTAACCTCAATACCACCCCTCTGGGAACACTTAACCGTTCACTCAGCCTCAAAGAAAGTTATGGGAAAGAAAGTTTGTGGTCGGTGGGAAAGTGAGAAAGTTTAGTTGCAAACCTTTCTAAGGTAGGGGAGGGTGTTATTCAAAGATACTGAGGAACTTGAGGGGTGAGGGGAACTGAAGTGAGTTGCCCCTTGAGGGGTGAGGGGAACTGAAGTGAGTTGCTCCTTGAGGGGCGAGAGGAACTGAAGTGAGTTGCTCCTAACAGGTGGACGCTGACAAAGATACTGAGGAACTTGAGGGGTGAGGGGAACTGAAGTGAGTTGCTCCTAGCAGGTGGACGGTGACAAAGATACTGAGGAACTTGAGGGGTGAGGGGAACTGAAGTGAGTTGCTCCTTGAGGGGTGAGGGGAACTGAAGTGAGTTGCTCCTTGAGGGGTGAGAGGAACTGAAGTGAGTTGCTCCTAGCAGGTGGACGGTGACAAAGATACTGAGGAACTTGAGGGGTGAGGGGAACTGAAGTGAGTTGCTCTTAGCAGGTGGACGGTGACAAAGATACTGAGGAACTTGAGGGGTGAGGGGAACTGAAGTGAGTTGCTCCTAGCAGGTGGACGGTGACAAAGATACTGAGGAACTTGAGGGGTGAGGGGAACTGAAGTGAGTTGCTCTTAGCAGGTGGACGGTGACAAAGATACTGAGGAACTTGAGGGGTGAGGGGAACTGAAGTGAGTTGCTCCTTGAGGGGTGAGGGGAACTGAAGTGAGTTGCTCCTAGCAGGTGGACGGTGACAAAGATACTGAGGAACTTGGGGGTGAGGGGAACTGAAGTGAGTTGCTCCTAGCAGGTGGACGGTGACAAAGATACTGAGGAACTTGAGGGGTGAGGGGAACTGAAGTGAGTTGCTCCTAGCAGGTGGACGGTGACAAAGATACTGAGGAACTTGAGGGGTGAGGGGAACTGAAGTGAGTTGCTCCTAGCAGGTGGACGGTGACAAAGATACTGAGGAACTTGAGGGGTGAGGGGAACTGAAGTGAGTTGCTCCTTGAGGGGTGAGGGGAACTGAAGTGAGTTGCTCCTTGAGGGGTGAGAGGAACTGAAGTGAGTTGCTCCTAGCAGGTGGACGGTGACAAAGATACTGAGGAACTTGAGGGGTGAGGGGAACTGAAGTGAGTTGCTCTTAGCAGGTGGACGGTGACAAAGATACTGAGGAACTTGAGGGGTGAGGGGAACTGAAGTGAGTTGCTCCTAGCAGGTGGACGGTGACAAAGATACTGAGGAACTTGAGGGGTGAGGGGAACTGAAGTGAGTTGCTCCTAGCAGGTGGACGCTGACAAAGAAACGCTCATAGAGACAGTATTATATACATCAGGAGCTGAGACTTGGCTCGGGAGCTGACAACGGTGATAGTATCGTCATGTTTGATAGCTATGGGGAGGTCAGAGTTCGAAACCTGGCTAAGGGTTTCGAGGTATTTCTTACTACATTATTTTCATCTCTCTCTCTCTCCCCATAAGTATAGGTACATTTTATCTCAGCTTTCATATTTACTATCTCTACATAATTAGTGTAAATATGCATAAATCCTGACAGGGTAGTAAGACGTGGTGAACATAAAAAAGAGTGCTAAACATAGCCATTGCATAACCTGATGTTTTACGGTGTTGAAAAGTATATTTTTTAATAATTAACAGTTGTCTGTTGTTAAGTGTTGCCAATAAATGTAAGCTTATTCACACTGTATCTGTGATATGATATCACCCACTTGGTCCCATTAGACTAATAACAATACTATGCTATAATTAGGTGCCTTGTATCTGTGATATGATATCACCCACTTTGTCACATTAGACTAATAACAATACTATGCTATAATTAGGTGCCTTGTATCTGTGATATGATATTACCCACTTGGTCCCATTAGACTAATAACAATACTATGCTATAATTAGGTGCCTTGTATCTGTGATATGTTATCACCCACTTTGTCACATTAGACTAATAACAATACTATGCTATAATTAGGTGCCTTGTATCTGTGATATGATATCACCCACTTGGTCCCATTAGACTAATAACAAATAATGGTAGTATTTGTTTATCACTGCGTCTGATTACCTGCTCAGGTTGTACGCATTTGAACTAATTATAATAATGTGTTAAGGATGAGTAATGTTGAATTTATAGCATGAGTACCCGCATTTGCATGGAAGCAGAGTTTAAAACCATTTCGATAAAACCACCCTCCAAACACCCGAACGAATTTGAACCCATTCCAGTATATTGCAAGCCTGTCTACTTATACTATGTGACCACCAGTGCAAACAAATAAAATGTTTATAGTAAAAGAGAATAGTATATCAGTATATATTATATAATAAAGATTTTCTTACTAAACATGTTATTGCAATATTAAACGTTATTTGAATAACAGCTCTTCATTCTATTTCGAATATCGGAACAAAGTGTCTGTCAAATTTAATTTAACCAGACAGGAGGTATGATCTGATAGAGAAATAAAATACGGTTTATTATAGGGAAATACGTAGTTGAAATCTGAAAATAAGCCACAACAAAACAATTTAACGTACAGTAGTTGTAAAATGTGTCTGAAATAGTAATCCTGAATTGGAGCCATTTCCAGAGCTGTTATGTCATTGTTTATATCGTAATACGGCAGAATCCACTCCAATGCTTGAGAAAAGTTCAAGCCCGGGAGGGAGACTGGCAATATAATGACTAGTTTTAACTGTCTGCCATTTTGTAAGCCTTCACCTCCTTCTATTGAATGAAGGAACATCAATTGTCCTACTTTCTCCTCTATCCACACACACACACACACATGGATACTATATGTTATTGAACACACATATTCTTTGGAAACAATAAAAGCGCATTAGTCAGGAATAAACTAGATGGAGTCTGCAGAATGAATCAATAGTAGGTGCAGGGGTAGGTTAAGTTCCATAAATAGCAATATATTTTATATGGCCTGATAAATTATTATGGCACGTAAGAAACGAATACAGCGAGTTAAACTTTTAGTTTAAAAAAATACCATCGTGTCTATTTGCAAGTTTGCTGGCCAATTTGACCGCTGTAAACTTAGAAGCTGTACATGCTGGATAACATTTAAAAACATAGTGCTAAACAGTGAATATCAATACTATTATGAATGTAATATAAACTTTGTTACGTATATCTTTTCTTTATTTTGCAATTATTATTTATTATGAAGTGGCGTAGTGAAAAACTGAATTCTTAGAAACAAAGTGATAATTCAATTATCATTATCTCAGGAAATACGAGATGAATTATAAGAAAATATTCCGGCAGGATAATGTTATTTTGAAGCTCACACAACTGTACCGCAAAATAGGCTGAAATATCACTATGATCAATTATCGTTGATCATTTTTTTACATTTTTGAATGTGATACGAAGACTGAAAGCAGAGTAAAATAGCAATATAGGGACAGTGAGACGAGTCACGCGTATAGTGCCGAGATAGCAATATAGGGACAGTGAGACGAGTCACGCGTATAGTGCCGAGATAGCAATATAGGGACAGTGAGACGAGTCACGCGTATAGTGCCGAGATAGCAATATAGGGACAGTGAAACTAGTCACGCGTATAGTGCCGAGATAGCAATATAGGGACAGTGAAACTAGTCACGCGTATAGTGCCGAGATAGCAATATAGGGACAGTGAGACGAGTCACGCGTATAGTGCCGAGATAGCAATATAGGGACAGTGAAACTAGTCACGCGTATAGTGCCGAGATAGCAATATAGGGACAGTGAAACTAGTCACGCGTATAGTGCCGAGATTAGCAATATAGGGACAGTGGACGAGTCACGCGTATAGTGCCGAGATAGCAATATAGGGACAGTGAGACGAGTCACGCGTATAGTGCCGAGATAGCAATATAGGGACAGTGAGACGAGTCACGCGTATAGTGCCGAGATAGCAATATAGGGACAGTGAAACTAGTCACGCGTATAGTGCCGAGATAGCAATATAGGGACAGTGAAACTAGTCACGCGTATAGTGCCGAGATAGCAATATAGGGACAGTGAAACTAGTCACGCGTATAGTGCCGATATAGCAATATAGGGACAGTGAAACTAGTCACGCGTATAGTGCCGAGATAGCAATATAGGGACAGTGAAACTAGTCACGCGTATAGTGCCGAGATAGCAATATAGGGACAGTGAAACTAGTCACGCGTATAGTGCCGAGATAGCAATATAGGGACAGTGAAACTAGTCACGCGTATAGTGCCGAGATAGCAAAGCAGTGCCACTGCATTGTAATAGTGACAAGCATTTTCTGTGATGTGGAACCGTTAATGATGACCCTCAGAACGTATTCACATTTATAGATGGACTGGCTTGTTGTTTACTATCAATTGTGGTGTGTTCTGCTGCCGTGTTCCAAGATGTCAAGGTGTTTAGTGCCACGTGCCTAGCTCATATGCAACCTGTTGTACACTCATGCTTGAACAGCTTTGCTATCTCGGCACTATAAGCCTAAACTTTGTATACCATTTAATGGTATTAGCATCGTTTTCCGGATGTAAGTGGATTGGGAGTTTGTATTACATTTGGTTCAAATAAACTGTATATTCAGTTTGAGCCATGAGTTTCCAATACACACACATATATATATATATATCCATCGTATCTTACCACCCGCCAAGGATGATCACATTTAATTATACTAATATTGTAAAGATTAATCAACGAGGGTAGAGTCAGAAACCCTTGATAATAAAACAATTCCCAGTACACTTGACGTGGGATATGAACTCTGATACTCCCGACCCTGCTAATACAGACTATATGAACCTAAAGATCAGTTCACGTGATTTTTTTTAAATAAGATTTTTCTACATTTTATACAAATTAATCTAGATGATTGTGTACAGGAGTTCCAATGAGATCCTGGCTGGATATTAATTAATAAATTATCCTGGAAGTGACGCTGATACAACCTGCATTACACAACTGTATGTAGTATAGTATTGTTAACTACCTCACGGCGTCAATATTTTAACTTGTCAATATTAATCCATGAAGTACCCTGGAAGTGTTGCTGATACAACCTGCATTACACAACTGTATGTAGTATAGTATTGTTATCTACCTCACGGCGTCAATATTTTAACTTGTCTATATTAATCCATGAAGTACCCTGGAAGTGTTGCTGATACAACCTGCATTACACAACTGTATGTAGTATAGTATTGTTATCTACCTCACGGCGTCAATATTTTAACTTGTCAATATTAATCCATGAAGTACCCTGGAAGTGTTGCTGATACAACCTGCATTACACAACTGTATGTAGTATAGTATTGTTATCTACCTCACGGCGTCAATATCTTAACTTGTCTATATTAATCCATGAAGTACCCTGGAAGTGTTGCTGATACAACCTGCATTACACAACTGTATGTAGTATAGTATTGTTATCTACCTCACGGCGTCAATATTTTAACTTGTCAATATTAATCCATGAAGTACCCTGGAAGTGTTGCTGATACAACCTGCATTACACAACTGTATGTAGTATAGTATTGTTATCTACCTCACGGCGTCAATATTTTAACTTGTCAATATTAATCCATGAAGTACCCTGGAAGTGTTGCTGATACAACCTGCATTACACAACTGTATGTAGTATAGTATTGTTATCTACCTCACGGCGTCAATATCTTAACTTGTCTATATTAATCCATGAAGTACCCTGGAAGTGTTGCTGATACAACCTGCATTACACAACTGTATGTAGTATAGTATTGTTATCTACCTCACGGCGTCAATATTTTAACTTGTCTATATTAATCCATGAAGTACCCTGGAAGTGTTGCTGATACAACCTGCATTACACAACTGTATGTAGTATAGTATTGTTATCTACCTCACGGCGTCAATATTTTAACTTGTCAATATTAATCCATGAAGTACCCTGGAAGTGTTGCTGATACAACCTGCATTACACAACTGTATGTAGTATAGTATTGTTATCTACCTCACGGCGTCAATATCTTAACTTGTCTATATTAATCCATGAAGTACCCTGGAAGTGTTGCTGATACAACCTGCATTACACAACTGTATGTAGTATAGTATTGTTATCTACCTCACGGCGTCAATATTTTAACTTGTCAATATTAATCCATGAAGTACCCTGGAAGTGTTGCTGATACAACCTGCATTACACAACTGTATGTAGTATAGTATTGTTATCTACCTCACGGCGTCAATATTTTAACTTGTCAATATTAATCCATGAAGTACCCTGGAAGTGTTGCTGATACAACCTGCATTACACAACTGTATGTAGTATAGTATTGTTATCTACCTCACGGCGTCAATATCTTAACTTGTCTATATTAATCCATGAAGTACCCTGGAAGTGTTGCTGATACAACCTGCATTACACAACTGTATGTAGTATAGTATTGTTATCTACCTCACGGCGTCAATATTTTAAAGGTTTGGCACTGGTGCTCTCGCGGTCAAGAGCATCAGAATGTAAATTAACGGTATTGTCGATAAGAGGAATGTCCAGGTTACAATATCGTACAGTTGGGTGAGTTGGTGGTTCTTCAATCATGAGATGTCAGTGGTGTTTTCTCGATACATTCTCTCGTGAGTTATATAGAGTAGTCTCTATGTGTGATTGGCCAAATGAGGACAGAGTGGGAGAGAACATATCCCAGGTACAGTCTGAACAAGCTCTGCTCTCATGTTAGCACTTAATGACACAACATTGATTGAACGTAGAAATTAAATAAAACACTTGATGGGAAAGGGAATCTAGAAGTTTAACAACTCCGACAGTGATAGTAACGAGCTACAAGTATAGTGGAAGTGATAAACCCAAAATCTCCAAGAGTCAAACGGAAATGCCCTTCATGTGTTAAATTGCCGAGGAATTCATGGAATTATCTCCCTATCAAGGAACCAAATATTTCCTTCTCTGCTAACAGCTTCACATCACAAAGTACAGACCAATGCAATGGGTACATGGAGAAGACGATCACATCACAAAGTACAGACCAATGTAATGGGGACATGGAGAAGATGATCACATCACAAAGTACAGACCAATGTAATGGGGACATGAAGAAGACGATCACATCACAAAGTACAGACCAATGTAATGGGGACATGGAGAAGATGATCACATCACAAAGTACAGACCAATGTAATGGGGACATGGAGAAGATGATCACATCACAAAGTACAGACCAATGTAATGGGGACATGGAGAAGACGATCACATCACAAAGTGCAGACCAATGCAACGGGGACACGAGAGGATGATCCTGAAGGAAAGCCTACTTTCTTACCACACTGCCAGCCGATACTAACGTTATCTCGAGAAATGGCTTCACACGGGTCTGGACTCGTATCGGATCTTTGGAAAGAGCAGATTAAAGACTTCCGAGCCGTCCAGAATGTGGCAACATTTCCAGTGGAATCTCCAGAATAGCAATGTTTATGATTCGGGGAATAAGGACCATGAAAATGCTAAGTATAAATGTTATATTATTCTTAGCACCGTGTCTTACTACCCGATCAACCTATATGTACTATTCACACTAATGCGTAGGAATGAGGAAAATTGAATTTATATTAGTGTCCCAACATTTATGTGGAGGGAGAGTGGAAAACCATTCAGGAAAACCACACTCAGAGTACACCCCACTGGTATTTGAACCCCGGTATCCCCGTCAACAACAGTCCAGTCTATGTGCTGCGAGAGTGACGCCTGAGACAATTCGGCCACCGAGCTGGGCTGGATCTAAAGAAATTCAATTAAATATATACCTTTTAGATGTGAGAGCTAAGGGCACCACCCACTTGAAGATAAATATCTTCTTACAGCGATAATATTGTCGATAATTGTGAAGACTCGAACCACCAAAAAATCCTCACAATGTTGTGATGTGACCTTGACAACGACTGTTTGTTTGAGGACGACTAGAGATATGTTTCTAACCATTTACTGTGATGTCAGAACTACAGCATTTCAGTGTAAAATATATTTGAGGCTTACCACCCCCTCCTTGAAGTCACCTGTGGAGGGAATGTTAGAAACGCAGCCCTCCCAACCCCTGAGGTCTCACAAGCCCTGGACGTGAGATAGATACCACACGGTTTGGTCTTGTCCGTGGTCGAGAGTCTGAAGGACGTCATTGGTAGACAAACCTCTGTCCACGGGAGTAAATTAGCCAAGTTATCATTCTCCCGAGACTGTTTCTCAAGACTAGACATTGGACACACGTCCGTCACGGACTCTGTCTAAAACTGTTAGTGATGGATATCTCAATGGGTGGAACGTGGTAAACTAAATGTCCTTGGTTTGACACTCGTGTCCACGTATCCTTTTTAAACTCTATATTTTACTGGAGCGAGGACTCTAGTTGAGACCTCACAGAAACAATCAGGACTGCCCTGTGTTGTACAATACGAGATACAAGCTCTCCGGAACAAATGAACCATGGAACAGTAATATTATTCCATGTTTTACAAGACATGTAACACAAGTGAAGTAGATCTATCTACAGATTTCTCGAGGGGAGGATCATTTGTCGTTGAGTGTTTCACGTCTTCTTCTCTTTCTTACATTGATCAAACTTTTTTGGCGAGAGCTCGTAATCCTCAATATTTCACATCCTCTATTGGCGAGGAAAAGTTGTTTCGGGGACTCGAGCCAATAAAGTTAAGGCTCATATTTGGAACTGAAGCGGTCCTCAAAACCAACCCCCTTAAAGCAGCCGTAACTGAAGCATATGTGAATGTGTGTGCGAGTGTGAATGTATGTATGATAAATAAATAGACGGGAACATTACAAATTAAAGAAATGCTTAGCGTTGTCATAAACTTATAGTAATTGTATTGATAAATAATCATATATTTTAACAATATTTTAAAATACTCCAAACTTAATCACCTCAACATTTTTCTTTTCCGTTAACCATATTCTTGTATTTATCTGTGCTCCACGTCTTACTACCCGTCCTGGTTATCCACTTATTTATGTGTTAAAGAGGAGGACTGTATAATTGAGAAGACATGTTTCCTGGGACTAAATTCTAAACAGTTTGTGTGATTGAATTCAAGATGTTGTGGGGTCATATCTCGAGCATAGCTATGATTTTGAAATTAAATTAAATTTGGGGTAATCTTCTGAATAGCTATTTTTGAAAATTCCAAATATTTAATTCATTAATATACGTCTGGAAAGTGTTTTATATCTTTAATAGCTCTGTATACTTTAATTTAAGAGAAACACTTATTTGAGATAGTTTGCAAATGAAAGATTCTTTGAGAGTTTGAGCTTTTTAAAATGTTTATGATAATTTAGCTCAGAATATTTCATATAATATAATGACTAACAAAACAAGATGTTTGTTATCTGAGGAGAACCTATTAAGGAGTAATTTACTGAAAACTGATTTTTGAAAATTGTCACCAACTATAATTTTCTTTATGAGAAAGTGTATGCGACTGTGCCATACCATTGTTTATTTATGCCAACCACTAAATTTTGGCTCAGATCAAACATTTAACGCAACGAGGGGGTGCTCTTACCCCAGTCACTATTGCATCCATGTTTTGACCCCACTAAGATGTAACCTTTGTCTTCACTGGTCTGTGGCAGACCCATCATCCGAGACCATAAAATAAAAACCCTTCAAGAAGTTATGACAAGAGATATTACAGGAAACGACGTCCACTGCGGATAAAGAGGGCGTGATGACGTCACTCTGACAGTTTCCGGTGTTTTTCCACTGTCCCCTGTCATGTAGGCTGTACCACCATTCACCGGAGCGTCTCAAAGTCTGAGTATATTAGCAAACATGTCTTGTGGTTTCTTGCGACTGGGCTTGAGTCTGAAGAAGAGCTCACAGATTAGCTGACAACACTTCTACAATATTATTTCCTTGTCCAAAACACAGAGACGTGGATTTCATCGAATAAAGAGTTCTATTTCGCTACAAATATGAGTTATAGTTGTCACAGTTACTTAGCCCCGGTTCCGGTTATACACACATATAGGCCTACTAATTACATTGATGTGTTAGTGTGAGGAAGGTTGAATTTACAGTAAGTGTAACCTTATTTTGATGGTGGGAGAGTGGAAAACCAATTAAAAGATATCACCCTCAGACACCCGAACAGGATTCGAACCCTCATTTTATAGTATCAGCAGTCCAATATATTGAGAGAGTAACCAGATTATTCCATATTTTGGTGTAAAAAGTTGGTAAAAAATACAATTTCCGGGTAAAATTACAACAAATTAACTAAAACATACCTGTATTAATAGAAAATTAAAGGTAAAATGGCTGCACTTATAAATTAAATATTTGCTTTTGGTGACAATTTGCCCATTAGTTCAGCCTTGGAAAGAACTGCATCCTCATACATCCCGGGGTCTGAACTGAGAGCTGGAGATGATACAGCCCCGGTAATGACTAGAAGAGAGTGGTAAGAACTAGAAGAGAGTGGTAAGAACTAGAAGAGGTGGTAAGAACTAGAAGAGAGTGGTAAGAACTAGAAGAGAGTGGTAAGGACTAGAAGAGAATGGTAAGGACTAGAAGAGAGTGGTAAGGACTAGAAGAGAGTGGTAAGGACTAGAAGAGAGTGGTAAGAACTAGAAGAGAGTGGTAAGAACTAGAAGAGAGTGGTAAGAACTAGAAGAGAGTGGTAAGAACTAGAAGAGAGTGGTAATGACTAGAAGAGAGTGGTAAGAACTAGAAGAGGGTGGTAAGGACTAGAAGAGAGTGGTAAGAACTAGAAGAGAGTGGTAATGACTAGAAGAGAGTGGTAAGAACTAGAAGAGAGTGGTAAGAACTAGAAGAGAGTGGTAAGAACTAGAAGAGAGTGGTAAAAACGAGAAGAGAGTGGTAAGAACTAGAAGAGAGTGGTAAGAACGAGAAGAGAGTGGTAATGACTAGAAGAGAGTGGTAAGAACTAGAAGAAAGTGGTAAGAACTAGAAGAGAGTGGTAAGAACTAGAAGAGAGTGGTAAGAACTAGAAGAGAGTGGTAAGAACTAGAAGAGAGTGGTAAGAACGAGAAGAGAGTGGTAATGACTAGAAGAGAGTGGTAAGAACTAGAATAGAGTGGTAAGAACTAGAATAGAGTGGTAAGAACTAGAATAGAGTGGTAAGAATTAGAAGAGAGTGGTAAGAACTAGAAGAGAGTGGTAAGAATGAGAAGAGAGTGGTAATGACTAGAAGAGAGTGGTAAGACTAGAAGAGAGTGGTAAGGACTAGAAGAGAGTGGTAAGGACTAGAAGAGAGTGGTAATGACTATAAAAGAGTGGTAAGGACTAGAATAGAGTGGTAATGACTAGAAGAGAGTGGTAAGGACTAGAAGAGAGTGGTAAGGACTAGATGAGAGTGGTAAGAACTAGAAAAGAGTGGTAAGGACTAGAATAGAGTGTTAATGACTAGAAGAGAGTGGTAAGTACTAGAAGAGAGTGGTGAGGACTAGATGAGAGTGATAAGAACTAGAAGAGAGTGGTAAGAACTAGAAGAGAGTGGTAATGACTAGAAGAGAGTGGTATCTCTTCTCCACTCAGTTCATCCCGCTTCATCGATCTTACTAAAGTCAACATTAGATAGAATCGACCTCTGGGAACTTTCACTTTGACGGAGCGATCTGACCTTAGATCGGTTATTATACGAGACTGACAGGCATTTAGTCCACATGACCACCGATGTTATCGTTTCATTTCTTTATTACTATTTATTTTTGTATAACTTCTTACCACCTGTCCAAGCTACACATATATTTACAATAATTGGTGTTGTGTGATGTGAGACAAGCTCTTAAGCCGTAAATAGCACATGTAGGCCGCGGGCCAATCACGTGAACCTGATCTAGACTTGTTTAGCCGTGAAAGGATGGTAAGGGTTGGAATCACGGTCGTGTGTACTGAGCCTGGTCTTTCATATACTGTTTTACATTCTCCCTCCACACAAATGCAGGTCTACCTTAACCCCGTCGATGTAAATATGTGAATATTCCAACACAAAACAATATATATACCTAGCACGCACTAATTAAAAAATCCACTCTCATAATTTACACCCTTTGTTAAGTCATTAATTAACCTGAGCTATAACTGACTAATTAAAAATCCACTCTCCTCCTCTCCATCTCGTAGATTAAGTCATTAATGATTCTGGTGCTAAGCAAACATTTATTTAAAAAATAAAAAATATACATTTTAATGAAGATCTGCTCTACCTTTGATACATTTTATAACGTATTTATGTGAAATTCTGAATAACATGTATTTAAAAAGAGCAAGGCAAGAAGTTGTCTCTAGGCTGCTTTGTGGTGGCTTTGGACGCCAGCCCTCAAAGACAAGTCCATTCCTCCCCGTCTCAATTAGAAACACTGGTGTAAAAAACCAACGTAATGACCTTGTCTCCACAATGAACTTAACAACTGTACTCTTTGATAACATGGTGTATCTTGGCGGCAAAACCCTCATTTGCCGGTGCCTGAGCTATCTAGTATTTCAATGTTTACCCACGGGAAGCGCCACTGCTTTAATTTCATGGGTTCGTAAAGACGCTAACTCAGGTTTTAACATCGCAGATGTAATAAACAGAAAATGAGAAAAAATGTGCGAAGGTTGTAATTTCTCTTCCGCTTGGTTATTTTAATAAACCTATTTAAAATTTTAAAAGTATTCTTAAACAATTCATAACAAAGCTTTCATTTTAATTCTCCACAGAAAGCTCGTAACATTATAAATTCACCGTTTAATCCCTCGTATCCGTGAACACACAGGTAAAGGAGTTTGGTTCGAGGGTCACCAGTATGTCAAAGTTAAAATCTATATCAGGTATTTTTTTCCCCGATGTGAATTTTTACACTTTACCTTCACAAAATGCGTGTTCATTTCTTTTAAATTGTCCCTAACTCGTCCCTACCTCATTAGTATATAATATGCGGATAGCAAGACCGGAATAACAAAATAGATGACAAAATAAATGTTGCAATGCAATCATTTTTCTATTTTAGTTTGGGACCAAATTTTCAAAACCTTTTATCAGTAAACTATCGTTAAATTATTTTTACTTTCTCTCGACGCCTTAAAGAGAAAGTATTGCGATCGTAAAAAAATCTAACTCTATATTGTGATAAATGTCCATGTTTCATGACCCCCTGAAACCAAAAAAGTGGTTTTCGCGATGTCGTCTGTCTGTTTGTACCTCTGGCTAGAGCTTACAATATTTGACTGATTGGGCTAAAACTTGGTATCTGGGGATTTTCATCAGGTCCGAGAAGGGTTTTTGGAATTAGATATTTAAACCTAAAATTAAGGGTAGTTTACTGAAGTGAAAAAAGAGAAAAAATTAATTTTCTTAAAATTCGTTCAAACGATTTTTGAGAAAAAATCAATTTTCTTTAAACTCGTTCAAACGATTTTTATCAATTTTTATATCTAGACACTGTTTATTACTATAAACAAGATGGCAATTCTCATTTTCTCATTAAATGACTTTGAAAGTACTTTACATGGGGGAAAATATACAGTTTTGAGCATTTCTCCGCAAATATTTTAGATACGAAATAACTTATCATTGTAAAGTTGTAGTAATAATAAAGATAAAATTCTTTTATCCGAAATATATTTTAATAAAACCAATAATTGATGAGTTATAAGCAAAGAGATATACTTTTAATTCAGGTCTTTGAAAATGAATTTGATTCCTATGCTCTTTGGTGAACAAAGATATTTCTCTTTCTTATTTTTTCTGTAACAGTGTTCCCAGTTCCTAATACCATAGAGTAACAGAATATGTTATTTCATTTATTATCTTTGGTGTAATGTTTCTACAAAAATGTATAGACCTACTATTTCTTTTCACAAATCTTAATAGTTTTTAGAAAATGTCTATTTTAAGATAAAAGTGAGATCAAGTTTGTGCGGTGCAACGTACCTTTTTTTAAATATTCAGTGTTTATTTATAATATAAGATAATATCAAAAATATCAACTTGAAAATGATCACTAATCGAATTTTCAAAAACCACTCTGAGGTAAAATACTATTCATTTTTGAACAATAATTAAAATCGTTCTTTCACCTCAAGGTTTTTCCATTTAACATCTAAATACCAAATTTGTACAAAATACAATTCACCGTTTCAGCCGAAGCCCCGGGGACAGACATTAATATTACTATCGTGTAACCCACTTTTTTTAGCTAGAGGGTGCATAAAACATCAACCTCCCTCATAAGCTCTCAATATTATAATATTTCTCTATATGAGATGCCAAATGTTGTATTTTGTTGAGGAGGATCATCAAATATCAAATGTAGGGCCTCCTTTTCAAATTAATTAGAAACCAGCTGGAGAGTGACGTCAAGATGTGTTTCTTGTGACATTAAAACTACCCCCGTAATATTGTTAGACCTGTAGAGTTAGGTGTGAGGTGGTGTGTGTTACTTTGACTCACCTCCCCTAGACCTGTAGAGCTAGGTGTGAGGTGGTGTGTGTTACTTTGACTCACCTCCCCTAGACCTGTAGAGCTAGGTGTGAGGTGGCCTGTGTTACTTTGACTCACCTCCCCTAGACCTGTAGAGCTAGGTGTGAGGTGGTGTGTGTTACTTTGACTCACCTCCCCTAGACCTGTAGAGTTAGGTGTGAGGTGGAATGTGTTACTTTGACTCACCTCCCCTAGACCTGTAGAGCTAGGTGTGAGGTGGAATGTGTTACTTTGACTCACCGCCCCTAGACCTGTAGAGCTAGGTGTGAGGTGGTGTGTGTTACTTTGACTCACCTCCCCTAGACCTGTAGAGTTAGGTGTGAGGTGGAATGTGTTACTTTGACTCACCGCCCCTAGACCTGTAGAGCAAGGTGTGAGGTGGTGTGTGTTACTTTGACTCACCTCCCCTAGACCTGTAGAGCTAGGTGTGAGGTGGAATGTGTTACTTTGACTCACCTCCCCTAGACCTGTAGAGTTAGGTGTGAGGTGGAATGTGTTACTTTGACTCACCGCCCCTAGACCTGTAGAGCTAGGTGTGAGGTGGCCTGTGTTACTTTGACTCACCTCCCCTAGACCTGTAGAGCTAGGTGTGAGGTGGAATGTGTTACTTTGACTCACCTCCCCTAGACCTGTAGAGTTAGGTGTGAGGTGGAATGTGTTACTTTGACTCACCTCCCCTAGACCTGTAGAGTTAGGTGTGAGGTGGAATGTGTTACTTTGACTCACCGCCCCTAGACCTGTAGAGCTAGGTGTGAGGTGGTGTGTGTTACTTTGACTCACCTCCTCCAGACCTGTAGAGCTAGGTGTGAGGTGGAATGTGTTACTTTGACTCACCTCCCCTAGACCTGTAGAGCTAGGTGTGAGGTGGTGTGTGTTACTTTGACTCACCTCCTCCAGACCTGTAGAGCTAGGTGTGAGGTGGCCTGTGTTACTTTGACTCACCTCCCCTAGACCTGTAGAGTTAGGTGTGAGGTGGAATGTGTTACTTTGACTCACCGCCCCTAGACCTGTAGAGCTAGGTGTGAGGTGGAATGTGTTACTTTGACTCACCTCCCCTAGACCTGTAGAGCTAGGTGTGAGGTGGAATGTGTTACTTTGACTCACCTCCTCCAGACCTGTAGAGCTAGGTGTGAGGTGGAATGTGTTACTTTGACTCACCTCCCCTAGACCTGTAGAGCTAGGTGTGAGGTGGAATGTGTTACTTTGACTCACCTCCCCTAGACCTTTAGAGCTAGGTGTGAGGTGGTGTGTGTTACTTTGACTCACCTCCCCTAGACCTGTAGAGTTAGGTGTGAGGTGGTGTGTGTTACTTTGACTCACCTCCCCTAGACCTGTAGAGCTAGGTGTGAGGTGGTGTGTGTTACTTTGACTCACCTCCCCTAGACCTGTAGAGTTAGGTGTGAGGTGGAATGTGTTACTTTGACTCACCTCCCCCAGACCTGTAGAGTTAGGGGTGGAGGTGGAATGTGTTACTTTGACTCACCTCCCCTAGACCTGTAGAGTTAGGTGTGAGGTGGCCTGTGTTACTTTGACTCACCTCCCCTAGACCTGTAGAGCTAGGTGTGAGGTGGTGTGTGTTACTTTGACTCACCTCCCCTAGACCTGTAGAGCTAGGTGTGAGGTGGTGTGTGTTACTTTGACTCACCTCCTCCAGACCTGTAGAGCTAGGTGTGAGGTGGCCTGTGTTACTTTGACTCACCTCCCTTAGACCTGTAGAGCTAGGTGTGAGGTGGAATGTGTTACTTTGACTCACCTCCCCTAGACCTGTAGAGTTAGGTGTGAGGTGGAATCTGTTACTTTGACTCACCTCCCCTAGACCTGTAGAGCTAGGTGTGAGGTGGAATGTGTTACTTTGACTCACCTCCCCTAGACCTGTAGAGCTAGGTGTGAGGTGGTGTGTGTTACTTTGACTCACCTCCCCTAGACCTGTAGAGTTAGGTGTGAGGTGGAATGTATTACTTTGACTCACCTCCCCTAGACCTGTAGAGCTAGGTGTGAGGTGGAATGTGTTACTTTGACTCACCTCCCCTAGACCTGTAGAGTTAGGTGTGAGGTGGTGTGTGTTACTTTGACTCACCTCCCCTAGACCTGTAGAGCTAGGTGTGAGGTGGAATGTGTTACTTTGACTCACCTCCCCTAGACCTGTAGAGTTAGGTGTGAGGTGGTGTGTGTTACTTTGACTCACCTCCCCTAGACCTGTAGAGCTAGGTGTGAGGTGGTGTGTTACTTTGACTCACCTCCCCTAGACCTGTAGAGTTAGGTGTGAGGTGGAATGTGTTACTTTGACTCACCTCCCCTAGACCTGTAGAGCTAGGTGTGAGGTGGTGTGTGTTACTTTGACTCACCTCCCCTAGACCTGTAGAGTTAGGTGTGAGGTGGAATGTATTACTTTGACTCACCTCCCCTAGACCTGTAGAGCTAGGTGTGAGGTGGAATGTGTTTACTTTGACTCACCTCCCCTAGACCTGTAGAGTTAGGTGTGAGGTGGTGTGTGATACTTTGACTCACCTCCCCTAGACCTGTAGAGCTAGGTGTGAGGTGGTGTGTGTTACTTTGACTCACCTCCCCTAGACCTGTAGAGCTAGGTGTGAGGTGGTGTGTGTGTTACTTTGACTCACCTCCCCTAGACCTGTAGAGCTAGGTGTGAGGTGGTGTGTGTTACTTTGACTCACCTCCCCTAGACCTGTAGAGCTAGGTGTGAGGTGGTGTGTGTTACTTTGACTCACCTCCCCTAGACCTGTAGAGCTAGGTGTGAGGTGGTGTGTGTTACTTTGACTCACCTCCCCTAGACCTGTAGAGCTAGGTGTGAGGTGGTGTGTGTTACTTTGACTCACCTCCCCTAGACCTGCACAACAGAAAAGTACGATATCTCACGCAATACCGCACTAATACATATAAATTGAGTGGTTGCTACAAGTTTCAGTGCCGTGTCGTGTAATTTTGCCAGGGTAAGCAGAGCCTGTCCTGTGAATTGTTCTCATCAATCATTAGAATACTAATTGGTCAGGTATCAACGTTGATATTATACTCACATGTGAGACATGTAGAGCAGAGCATGTGTATGCTCTGTCAAATGGGGACAGAGGAGGAGATAATATGTCACAATTAAGTTTAACAAGCTCTGCTTACCCTGGTAACAATCCACGACACGACACTGACAAGTTTATATTTTTTTCTAATTGGTAGAGTGAGGCCCTCGTTAAGTTGTTAAAATGGTAGATTTGGGTTTTACTGTCAGTCTCTTATTTATTACAATAAATTAAGACGAGTTTGCGGCGTTTGACTCAACTAAGGGTCCCGTGTTTGACTCAACTAAGGGTGCCGTGTTTGACTCAACTAAGGGTCCCGTGTTTGACTCAACTAAGGGTCCCGTGTTTGACTCAACTAAGGGTCCCGTGTTTGACTCAACTAAGGGTCCCGTGTTTGACTCAACTAAGGGTCCCGTGTTTGACTCAACTAAGGGTCCCGTGTTTGACTCAACTAAGGGTCCCGTGTTTGACTCAACTAAGGGTCCCGTGTTTGACTCAACTAAGGGTCCCGTGTTTGACTCAACTAAGGGTCCCGTGTTTGACTCAACTAAGGGTCCCGTGTTTGACTCAACTAAGGGTCCCGTGTTTGACTCAACTAAGGGTCCCGTGTTTGACTCAACTAAGGGTCCCGTGTTTGACTCAATTAAGGGTCCCGTGTTTGATTCCTGATATGGCCAAAAAAATATAATTGATGGAATTGGTATTGCCCGTTTCACAGTGATGAATTAACGGAAGGGTGTTTGATTGTGTCCTTTCTAGAATTTAGCTAGTTTGTAAGTCGTGTGCTGATATAATCAATCGGCTCAACAACTGCAAGTTAATTACGCCAAACTACATTATTTTTACAACCCATTGTAAAGTGTGATGGCTGATGAAGTCTCCCTGATACTTAGGATAACGTTGCTTACTCCCAAACAAACACACACATCCCCAGAGTTAACACCCCCTCCACCCTCCCAACAACTTCTCAGACGACACGACCCTCTAAAGTGCTTTCCCCGGTCAGAGCACCCCCCTGTCCCCTTGTCCAGTTTCTGTGGACTAATGACTACTTGGGACCCCCCACCTACAAATTAGCGCTGTCTGCTGGTCTGATTGAAGAATATACTTACTTACCTGCAACACAACACTGCGGCTACCACAGGGGGATGTGTGAGTGTGTGAGTGTGTGTGAGTGTGTAGTCACACTACAAGTCTGACCAGTAGTTTCAGCTGGGGGTTACACGTGGCGTGGACTGTATATATTAATAGTGAAGGAAAATGATTTCATTTAGTTTGTTACACACTGAGCTGTAGCAAACATTTAGTGAAACTTTATACGAAGTGTTATATTGATAAATGTTCAACAACTTTTCAATACTTATTTTAAACTAACTTTAAAAAATAAACTAGTGAAAGGCGTGAAGTTATAATAATCGTTATAAACAAATAATGTAATACGACAGGTCCATTCCTTTTGTCGGTGAACTTAGACCTCCAATGCACCCTGCCCTCTGCCTCCTCCTTCAGATCCCAGTATTTTCTTCTTTCCTTCAAGTCATCCAATATTTGACTCTTCCTTCTTCCTAAGCTCCTCCTAAGTTAGTATCATCATTAGATGATGACCTATGAATCAACCACTCTCTAAAACAAACAGAAGAATCGTGAATTCGAGTATTTTTGCTCTTATTAATTTACCGACTGTGTTTTAAATGTGAAAGTATTACACTAAAATATACAAATACAGAACTTCATAATACTCTAATGATAATCAATAATTATCATTAATATCCTTTATTTTGACCTACTTATCTATTGAATTTTACTTTTGATGGATATTTTAAGATGCTAAAGTTTATGTTAAATTTAATATATTTCATTAAAGTTAAGTCTGTTCATAGATAGGCCTAAGCATCTAAACTAGCTTGTGTTGTATTCTACCTTTTAATAATAACTTAGCTGCAGCTAAGTCTATTGCACTGTATGGATCTACTTTCTTTAATCAACGTAAACATTATATTTAGTGAGGGTATGTTATTCCAAGAGTGCAATGAGAATAAGAAAGAGTTGTTTTGAAAATGGTACATGTGCAACTTTGTAAATGTCAGAGTGCAGGTAGTGTTTATCAATCAGGCTCCGGTCAGAACCGTCACCACTGGTTATTATTCTGTTTAATCTGGAGGATGTTCGCTAAAAGACGTGAGGTAAAACCTCCAGTACTCTTTCAACAGTTCTAGTACGTCAATCAAGTTAAGTTCACTTCGGGGACCTTAAGATGAATGGAAGAGAAACAATGACTGTGTATATTTTGTATTTTACTTCTTAAATTTGTAAATTGTGTCCGGTTCTGTTTGCATATAAATAAGATCCACTTGCCCTCTTGAACTCACGAGGTTTGGCGCGCGCCATCAGCTCAGTTTGGTCAAGAAACGAACTAGAATGCTATTTCAAGCTTTGATCGGTTAGTAATTGCACAATCCTAGGTTTGGCTGTTTGGAGACGGCCAAAGCCCAAAATTGAATACAACTTCAGACTTTGGTCATTTTAAAATGTCCAATCCTAGGATTGAGCAAAAAATCCGTTCATTGATCGTTTTCGGGCTTTTTGCCCAACATCTACAAAATAATTACTCCACTTTTATTTTAGACTATAAAATAAATACACCCATGTGAAGTCAAAACTATTACAAATTTTAAAAACTACATAAGAGAAGGGTATTGCTAGAAGAAAGTGGGTTACTTTCAACGCTTGAACGCACTCCATCTCACTTTATGTTAATGTGCTTACCAAGTTTGGTCAAAATCGGTAGAAAAATATTACTATCAACTATACGATTAAATGTAAGACTCATCTAGTCTGGTTTTTTGGTTACGGGTAGGTCAGGTTTTTTCGAATAATGGCTGAGCGTATTGAGGGTGTTTTTTTTTAATTGAAAAAATGTGTTTTATGCCATCCCTCTACGCAAACTTAAGTACAATACCTCAACGTTCTACCTTCCATACCCCTACATTAATTGTCTAACTAAAGTGAGCACAGTTGGAGGTGGTTAGCGTGGCTGGTAGGATAAACATCTTAACACATGTTACTTAACTCGCACCTCACTAAGAGTGAATTATTAGTCCGCCGGGATCACAACCAAACTAGGACTATCTTATTGATGCTATTGTTTGGAACTCATAGCCTCAACCAGAAGTCAAAATGGCTGCGTCCTCCAGTTTTTGGATTATTAATGTTACTTGTCTTTGAGTGCATAAAACATTAGAACTCCCAGTGGAGAGTTATTATAGTGAAATAATAGATGAGCTAATTCATCCAGTTATTGTATATGAAGGTAAAACAGTTTATGTTGTGGCGTTACTGTGAAATATGTTCCTATTGGCTATTTTCTCAACAAACATGAACAAATACATGTTTTGATTGTATATCTTCTTTGTTTGGATAATTCCCTTAACCTGCATAAACTTCCTTGTACAATGATCTGTGAAGAGCTCTGGAATGAATTATATTTGTGTTGAATCTACATTTAGTTGCTGTCGACAGCAATGAATGCGGACATGGTAGATAGTAAAGGGTTGTCTCGCCTAGTAAACTTCTTGAATAATAGTATAAAACTGGTCTAAGATGATGTATTTCAAATAGTCGTATTTTATATGTAAGCACACTTGCACACTAGAATATAAAGAGAAAATAATGTTGGAACATTGTTACAAAAATAAATTTAGTCATTACTCCATTTCCATTGTAGCTCTGGGCTGAAATGACTCCATGAAACAGCCATCTTATTAAGACCACATACACATTTCTAGAACTATAAATAAAATATATAGTTTTTAACACATAAAGCTGCTTTCCCCCCCCCCCCCCACTTTTATCAAATTGTAGTTTGTGCGGATGAAAAATGGTGAAACACATTACACCGACCACACATGTGTCTGTTAACATATCAAAGTGAGAATGTGTTTGTTCGTGTCACATGTCCTCTCAACCTAAACACGTACCCCCACGCTCGTTACTCAAACATTGCTCATTTATTTACAGAACAACCAACTAATTATGCGATCAGCTGTTTTTGTCTATAAATTCACAACGGTGGACACGTGGACAAAAATGTCATCCTCGTATTGTTGGGTTTTTCCAATAGCGAGGAGGGCTAGGGCTCAAATCCTGGCTGTGTGTACTTAGCCTATTTTTTTATAAATCGCTTATTACTATATCTCCTCATAAATTCCGGTACATTTCATCCAGATTCTACCTTTCTCATGTTTACACCAACAGTGTTTATTTTTATCAATGCGTATTACTACCGGTATGCTAATGGGTTAAGGATGAGGAAGTTTAAATTTATAAGAAGTGTGCCCAAATTTGCGGGAATATAAAGTGTAAAACCATTAATTATTTAAAACCAATTTAATAAATATTACCGGGATCTAAACCCCGATCTCCCAGTCATAGGCAGTCCACTCTATTGTGAGAGTGACTCCTTGGACTATTCGACCACTGAAGTGGGTCCCAGCAGTATAACAAGCGAATAACACGGACGGGTAGTAAGACGGCAATAACTGGTGTAGTGATCAGATTCTGTCTTCAAACTGGCGTATTAAATGTTCTATTTTACTGTTGGTAACTACCCAAGTAGTTCATGGTAGTTTTCCCATCAAAACTCCCCCCCCCCAACTTACATTCATATTGTTTTATACTAGAGTAGTAAATTAACTTGTGTTTTCTTAGATAAGGCCAATCTTATTTTTGACCTTATTAGTTTGTTGTTTTTACTACCACTTTAGTGTGATAACAACAAGTTTATTATTTTAACTAATACGTTCCACCCCATGTCTATTAATTGATTAATTTAAGTGAAAAATATGAGGAAAGTAATTTTTGAGGAAGTTCACCATCTTAGCGTGGGGAGGGGATTGAACTCTACTGTGATAAATCACATGAGGAAAACCACCCCATTGAACACGCCTGTGATAAATCACATGAGGAAAACCACCCCATTGAACTCTACTGTGATAAATCATATGAGGAAAATCACCCCATTGAACTCTACTGTGATAAATCACACGAGGAAAACCACCCCATTGAACTCTACTGTGATAAATCACATGAGGAAAACCACTCCATTGAACTCGCCTGTGATAAATCACATGAGGAAAACCACCCCATTGAACTCTACTGTGATAAATCATATGAGGAAAATCACCCCATTGAACTCTACTGTGATAAATCATATGAGGAAAATCACCCCATTGAACTCTACTGTGATAAATCACATGAGGAAAATCACCCCATTGAACTCTACTGTGATAAATCACATGAGGAAAATCACCCCATTGAACTCTACTGTGATAAATCATATGAGGAAAATCACCCCATTGAACTCTACTGTGATAAATCATATGAGGAAAATCACCCCATTGAACTCTACTGTGATAAATCACATGAGGAAAATCACCCCATTGAACTCTACTGTGATAAATCACATGAGGAAAATCACCCCATTGAACTCTACTGTGATAAATCACATGAGGAAAATCACCCCATTGAACTCTACTGTGATAAATCATATGAGGAAAACCACCCCATTGAACTCTACTGTGATAAATCATATGAGGAAAATCACCCCATTGAACTCTACTGTGATAAATCACACGAGGAAAACCACCCATTGAACTCGCCTGTGATAAATCACATGAGGAAAACCACCCCATTGAACTCTACTGTGATAAATCACATGAGGAAAACCACCCCATTGAACACCTGTGATAAATCACATGAGGAAAACACCCCATTGAACTCGCCTGTGATAAATCACATGAGGAAAACCACCCCATTGAACTCGCTGTGATAAATCACATGAGGAAAACCACCCCATTGAACTCTACTGTGATAAATCACACGAGGAAAACCACCCAATTGAACTCTACTGTGATAAATCACACGAGGAAAACCACCTCATTGAACTCTACTGTGATAAATCACACGAGGAAAACCACCCCATTGAACTCGACCGTGATAAATCACACGAGGAAAACCACCCCATTGAACTCTACTGTGATAAATCACACGAGGAAAACCACCTCATTGAACTCTACTGTGATAAATCACACGAGGAAAACCACCCCATTGAACTCGACCGTGATAAATCACACGAGGAAAACCACCCCATTGAACTCGACCGTGATTTTAACCTTGACCTCTACGTCACCAGAAAATCTAGCAACTGGTGAGAATAACGCCTCATGCTGTGGGGCCATATATGTGGGTTTGGCTATTAGTCACATAGTTTGTTATTGTGGTGAGTTATTTATATTTCTTTTCAATTTACTGTATTACTCTTTCGATTGGAGGGATAGCATGAGTGGGATTCGAGCTTCGGACTTTGGAGTCAAGCAAACTATCGCTGAACTATTCAATATGCTCTTTCTTTAAATATTATTTTATTTATTGTAATTATATATACATAATAAAAAGATAATTTTATATACAATTTTATTAACAACTACACCAACCACTGTGGGTTGGACTACTCCCAGTGCTAGCATGTAAATTACCCCTTAACGATGCAACACTGTAGACATGTGAATGTATTCATGAGTGTAAGCATCAGCTGATGCCTGTAAGGGGCGTGTGTTTGATGTTCACACGCGAAGAAATACAAGTATATAAACATTAAACACATGTGTAAGAAATACACACGCACACACAAACAAACACATCCAGGCATGAAATTGTGTGGGCTCCACAGTACATTATTGTCCTGAATATTCCGCCCTTGTGGTTGTTGTTGGAACTATCTTGGGGATAGTGAGAATTGTGTCTTGAGCATGGCAAATATCCTTGATATCCCAATCAGAACAACAATCCACATCTATCCAAAGGTCCAGTTTTCGAATCTCTGTCCAACATGTATTCCATAATTTATCCCGGGTAAGAGCAGAACTACTGAGCCATAATTTAGCCATTGACTGTCGGCCTTTGTTCGTGAGGGATAATATTCCTCGACGATGAATCAATACCAGCTTTGAACGATAACAAACAACTGGCCTGAGCCTTTGCGGTCCGGAGTTTAAGCCTCGGCCATTCTGTCACCGATAAATAAGACTATATGAGACTTACGCCACGGTCTGCATGTCTAACAATACATGTGGTTTTTGCTTAAGTCAGCGAGATAATTTTTTTTTTTAGTATTCAGCTGACAGGACTGGCTGATAAAGTTGTATATTTTGTTGTACGGTATAATTTGTTGGTAAAATTACGTTTTTAATTAGAAATTCACATAATTTACCCTTCCCAATAATTTTTAAGGGTGAAACCTGTAACCGTGCTTGATCCTCAAGTCTAAAGGACCCTCATTCAAATCTGGGCTGTGCTGACAAATATATTTACTATTTTCAAAGCGTTGGACCTAATACCAAAATGGTAAACCCATAAATGGCTACTAGTTCAGCCTTTGTGGCAATCAGGCGTACCCTCAAAGTTTGAGCTAGTTTGTAAGTCATGTGCTATAATATGTGTTTATAGAAAGTTTACGTTAAATTATTTGAAAAAAAGGTAAAAGGTGAGATGTAATTAAAATCTATTACTCACAAAAACTTATTTCTTACCTAAGATAATAAAAAATTAGTAATGTCCAGCAAATATATTTTGGTATGAAGATAGATTAAATTTATCATTAGAATATATGTTTAAATTAAACTTAACCAACTGTTAGGAAACAATTACTTAAGAATATTCGTAATAATGAACAATACGTTCTCCGTTTATATTCAAACGAACGCTCCAAATTGAAAACGTAGGATTTCTTATTTAAATTTGTACATTCAAGGTAACAAAAGGTGGAAATAGTAAATACGTTAAGTTACTTTAAAGTAATGTAATTAAAAATTACCTTAATTTGATTGGATAACTCACCGTCTCTTTGGGAATGAGATAAATTAATTAAATAACTTTTCCTAAATCCAATGAATATACGTACGTATGTATATTGTTGCTCCATTAAACAAGATGGTTGTCTGAGATACATGGAATGGGCTCATTATGAAGATAACGACTTTATTTGTCCACAGAAACTCTAATTAGAAAGAGGTGGAATCTCTTCTTCTAGTTTGTAAGTTGAAGGAAGTACCGACCATAATGAATGGGAAGTACGGGAGAATCTTCAATGAGGTTAGTCAGAAAGGAGGAGAGTGGCGCTACAGGAGGTCAGGGAAAGTTTCGTTAAATACGTTTATACAATAAGTATTCTTAGTAATTCATCTTGAAATTAGAAATGTTGGATTTAATTATGTGTTTTATACTTTCAAGAATAGTCAATTAAGTGGGTTTTGTAAGAAAATAACCCTGCAGTTATTAATTTCAATCAATTCTGTGTGAAGTGTAATATATAGACCCTTCAAAATAGCACGTTTCGGGTGATTTTATTTAATAACTATAACGTTTTGAATGTTTTTATTCAATAATATCACGTTTTGGATCTTTTTATTTAATAACTATCACGTTTTGAACGTTTTTAATTAATAACTATCACGTTTCAAATGTTTTTATTTAATAATATCACATTTTTGATCTTTTTATTCAATAATATCACGTTTTGGATCTTTTTATTTAATAACTATTACGTTTTGAACGTTTTTAATTAATAAATATCACGTTTCGAATGTTTTTATTTAATAACTATCACGTTTTGAATGTCTTTATTCAATAATATCACGTTTTAGATCTTTTTATTTAATAACTATCACGTTTTTAACGTTTTTAATTAATAACTATCACGTTTCGAATGTTTTTATTTAATAGCTATCACGTTTTGAATGTTTTTATTTAATAACTATCATGTTTAAAACAAATTCTTGGATAGTTTAATCCAAGAACTATTTATCTTGCTACCGAGTCTTCCTGTCAGTTCGAAATATACACATGTATACTAAAGGCTTTAATGTGTTAGGGATTAGGAAGATTTAATTTGTATTACGTGTACCTGCATTTACGTGGAGTGAGAGTGTAAACTAATTTAGTAAAAAATACCCTCAGTACACCCAACCAGGATTCTAACCTTGATCTACAAGTCACCGGCAGTCCAGTCTATAGTGATGGTGACATCTCAGACACTTTGACCACCGAGGCGAGTCCAAGGGATTTTGATTAGGAAGGTTTCTTGGAAGAAGTTCACCAGCATTCGTTGGGATAGAGGGGGGTAAACCAAAGTGATGGATCAAACATGTAAGTCCCCACTAAACCAGACAATATGCCCGGGTTCCAACCAATGGGGATAGATACTCAAATCTGCTCGACTTTCCATGAGTGTGATCCCCCCCATACTCTCATTATTTACCCTCAGTTTGACCTTGAGTATTTTCTGGGAGGAAAGGGAATCATACAGTTCCAAGTCTGGTTTTCTTAAGGAGGCCGTCTACCAGTGTTGAGACGCGTTAAACACCTAGAGACACTCCGCGCCATTTAATAAGGGGTTTATCATTCCGAAATATGGTCCACCCTCAAATGAAGGTGACAGGATGAGTTAAGACAAATTTACATTTTAAGTTTTATAATAAGTCATATCATTAGCTCATTTTCAGCGAGGTTTATCGTCAAATATTATAAATCTGAGATCAAAGTATATGTTTATAAACAAACAACTAAAAAAACATTTTTAACAAGGTCACAACAGAACCTTCTGAGAGGTTTATTTAGGATAATTTTAAGGGATTTGAAGCTTTAGAACTTCTAATCCCGTATTAAAAACTCGGGTGTGACGATACTTTATAAAGTAAGCGGGGCCCTTAAATAATAGAAACTCTCTCCCTAGTCGGTAAATTACAATTAAACAAGAACCATGACCTTGGTGTTCAAGAGACCTCAAGATTATCTCCGTGAAGGATGCTAGGAGAGGATGTAAGGACAGATAGCGAGGGAGAATTGCCTCTAGTGAAGGATGTGAATTGCAGAGGATGTAAGGACATAGTAAGGGAGAATTGCCTCTAGCTAAGGATGTGAATAGCAGAGGGTGTAAGGATATAGTAAGGGAGAATTGCCTCTAGTGAAGGATGTGAATAGCAGAGGATGTAAGGACATAGTAAGGGAGAATTGCCTCTAGCTAAGGATGTGAATAGCAGAGGGTGTGAGGACATAGTAAGGGAGAATTGCCTCTAGTGAAGGATGTGAATAGCAGAGGGTGTAAGGACATAGTAAGGGAGAATTGCCTCTAGCTAAGGGTGTGAATAGCAGAGGGTGTAAGGACATAGTAAGGGAGAATTTCCTCTAGCTAAGGGTGTGAATAGCAGAGGATGTAAGGACATAGTAAGGGAGAATTGCCTCTAGTGAAGGATGGGAATAGCAGAGGGTGTAAGGACATAGTAAGGGAGAATTGCCTCTAGCTAAGGGTGTGAATAGCAGAGGGTGTGAGGACATAGTAAGGGAGAATTGCCTCTAGCTAAGGGTGTGAATAGCAGAGGGTGTAAGGACATAGTAAGGGAGAATTGCCTCTAGCTAAGGGTGTGAATAGCAGAGGGTGTAAGGACATAGTAAAGGAGAATTGCCTCTAGCTAAGGATGTGAATAGCAGAGGGTGTAAGGACATAGTAAGGGAGAATTGCCTCTAGCTAAGGATGTGAATAGCAGAGGGTGTGAGGACATAGTAAGGGAGAATTGCCTCTAGCTAAGGGTGTGAATAGCAGAGGGTGTAAGGACATAGTAAGGGAGAATTTCCTCTAGCTAAGGGTGTGAATAGCAGAGGGTGTAAGGACATAGTAAGGGAGAATTGCCTCTAGCTAAGGGTGTGAATAGCAGAGGGTGTAAGGAAATAGTAAGGGAGAATTGCCTCTAGCTAAGGATGTGAATAGCAGAGGGTGTAAGGACATAGTAAGGGAGAATTGCCTCTAGCTAAGGATGTGAATAGCAGAGGGTGTAAGGACATAGTAAGGGAGAATTGCCTCTAGCTAAGGATGTGAATAGCAGAGGGTGTAAGGACGGATAGCGAGGGAGAATTGCCTCTAGCTAAGGGTGTGAATAGCAGAGGATGTAAGGACATAGTAAGGGAGAATTGCCTCTAGTGAAGGATGTGAAATGCAGAGGGTGTAAGGACATAGTAAGGGAGAATTGCCTCTAGTGAAGGATGTGAATAGCAGAGGGTGTAAGGACATAGTAAGGGAGAATTGCCTCTAGCTAAGGGTGTGAAATGCAGAGGGTGTAAGGACATAGTAAGGGAGAATTGCCTCTAGTGAAGGATGTGAATAGCAGAGGGTGTAAGGACATAGTAAGGGAGAATTGCCTCTAGCTAAGGGTGTGAATAGCAGAGGGTGTAAGGACATAGTAAGGGAGAATTTCCTCTAGCTAAGGGTGTGAATAGCAGAGGATGTAAGGACATAGTAAGGGAGAATTGCCTCTAGTGAAGGATGGGAATAGCAGAGGGTGTAAGGACATAGTAAGGGAGAATTGCCTCTAGCTAAGGGTGTGAATAGCAGAGGGTGTGAGGACATAGTAAGGGAGAATTGCCTCTAGCTAAGGGTGTGAATAGCAGAGGGTGTAAGGACATAGTAAGGGAGAATTGCCTCTAGCTAAGGGTGTGAATAGCAGAGGGTGTAAGGACATAGTAAAGGAGAACTGCCTCTAGCTAAGGATGTGAATAGCAGAGGGTGTAAGGACATAGTAAGGGAGAATTGCCTCTAGCTAAGGATGTGAATAGCAGAGGGTGTGAGGACAGAGTAAGGGAGAATTGCCTCTAGCTAAGGGTGTGAATAGCAGAGGGTGTAAGGACATAGTAAGGGAGAATTGCCTCTAGCTAAGGGTGTGAATAGCAGAGGGTGTAAGGACATAGTAAGGGAGAATTGCCTCTAGCTAAGGGTGTGAATAGCAGAGGGTGTAAGGAAATAGTAAGGGAGAATTGCCTCTAGCTAAGGATGTGAATAGCAGAGGGTGTAAGGACATAGTAAGGGAGAATTGCCTCTAGCTAAGGATGTGAATAGCAGAGGGTGTAAGGACATAGTAAGGGAGAATTGCCTCTAGCTAAGGATGTGAATAGCAGAGGGTGTAAGGACGGATAGCGAGGGAGAATTGCCTCTAGCTAAGGGTGTGAATAGCAGAGGATGTAAGGACATAGTAAGGGAGAATTGCCTCTAGTGAAGGATGTGAAATGCAGAGGGTGTAAGGACATAGTAAGGGAGAATTGCCTCTAGTGAAGGATGTGAATAGCAGAGGGTGTAAGGACATAGTAAGGGAGAATTGCCTCTAGCTAAGGGTGTGAAATGCAGAGGGTGTAAGGACATAGTAAGGGAGAATTGCCTCTAGTGAAGGATGTGAATAGCAGAGGGTGTAAGGACATAGTAAGGGAGAATTGCCTCTAGTGAAGGATGTGAAATGCAGAGGGTGTAAGGACATAGTAAGGGAGAATTGCCTCTAGCTAAGGGTGTGAAATGCAGAGGATGTAAGGACATAGTAAGGGAGAATTGCCTCTAGTGAAGTGTACACGAAAGTTCATACACCGTTAAGAGTGAAAAATGGACTTCGGACAAATATGACCCTCGGCTGAAGTGTAGTGGTAAATTTGTTTGTGGGGGGGGGGGGGATCAAAGGTCACCGAGACTATTCAGCTGAGAGTGGAAAATATCCTGTCCTTTCTCTTCCTTTTGTTAGTTGCAACTTCAAGTCATGTGTGTAGGGGGTGAGGGAAGCATCAAGGAACATCTCACAAACTTCTTCTAAAGTAATATTGATGGCAGGATTATGGGACTCAAGGACTTGTTGGTTGAATACTGGTCAGGTCACTTGTATTGGACATTTATTAGGCAGGTTTTGACAGGATTAGGTTCTATTTTGGTTGAATTAAAACCTCCTTATTTAAGGAAAATGACAATTTCCTTTTATTAAAAATCAATTTTATTTTAATTATGTTTGAGCTGTATGCGTTTTAGTTACGATAGTTAGGTAAAGGTGAGGGAAAGTCAAATCAAGACAAAGTGTATTCACATTTGCGTGGAAGGAGAGTGGTAAATCATCTTGGAAAACCCGCCCTTAGTATACCAGGGTTCCAACCACAACTTTCGTCACCAGCAAACCACTAGATGATATTGAAGTTTAGTCCACGAGCCACCGTTTCCGGTAATTTTTAAAACTCATTCATAAAATAATACCTCCCTGCTGATATCTTCAGCATCCATCCGATACCATTTAGAGATCTTAGTCCAATGAACATGTTGAATAATTGGATCTTGCTTATCTTATTGAGACTTTGATGAGGTGAATGACTCGCTGACCTTACTGCGAGGTGTGGGCCGGCTTCTGAAACAAATGAGGGTATTTTAATAAGGAAGTAGAAATAAATTGTTCTGGTACTATGGTAAAATACAAACTTTTTTCAAGGTCAAAGTTAATAAGATTTCATTATAAGTATTTATTATATATATAAGTTACAGTTTATAATCTAGTAACGCTCCTATTATCTGAATGTAACGGTTCTTCCAGGCATGTGTCACTATCTGGTGGAGGTGTTGTTAAGTTCCAGAGCTCTATTAACCAACACGTCATGATATTATGACGATATTATTACCATCTTGTGGTCCCATCAGCCACTGCGGTGCTGGTGACTATACTAACTTCACTTCCTGTCATCAACTGGTATAATTGAGACGAGTTGAAGTGATACGGGTCGAACTCATGACCCTCCCCCATGCAAGCAAGGGAGAGTCGGGTCTTGGAGGATTCACGATGGAGAGGGAATAACATTGTACATATGAGGTAGGCATATCTTTGGAGGATATATAAAGGAGATGAAATATGGGAACATACATGAATATCTAGACTGGTTAGTAATTGGGGAAGGATTTCCCAGCCTTCATTAGGGTGAATGCTGACACATTAAATACACCATACTCATCCTGTTCCCATAATCTATGTACTAAAATTCAATAACAACCAATAGACTACCTAAAGGTACAATATATATGTGAACCTACTTCGGTAGCCTCATGGTCTAGTGCGAATACATTTCCTCTAAGCTCTACCCTCCTCATCCCTACATTACTATCGTGATTATTATTTGCGTTTGGCCTGAACAGGAGAAAATATCGGCCCAACAGAAACACAAATCAAATGAAAGCGAGTGATATAAAACTAAAGAAGTATCTCCAAGCCTCAGTTTTAAAATGGCGGAATGTTCCAGTCCAATTGACGCTCCACCGCTCACTGTGTATGAATGAAAGTCTTTGTAGACTCAACTTTCCGAGGCACATTTTTATGAACAAAATAATTTGTTTTGACTTTTGCTGAAATGATCGTCAGTACAATGGGTTTGACACGGGGGAGCATTTGACGCTCGCCTCTTTCAACAGGAAGTGACGTAGGTCTGTTTCACGAGCACGTAATGATGGGAGGGGGAGGGGGTGGTTAGAGCACTTCTCTGTGTGACCCGAAGGCAACTTTACTCCACCTTTTTACCAATAAATCGACACTGCTCTGACGAGCGAAAAAGTAAAAATATGGGGAAAAAATGCAAAATTAATATTGCGGTCTTTTTTTTTTAAAAAAAAGATGTATTTTATGTAAAAATGTAGTTAAAAGTACTTTTATTTCATCTACTCTATTTTTATATTTATAATAAATCGGTTTATAAATATTCTTTTACAACATCTATCAGCCACATTGATGTGCACGAGGATTATATGTCAGGCTCACCTAGTCTGGTGACAGCGACGTCAGTGTTCAAGTCCTGGTAACTTGTACTGAGTTTTTTATGCCGGAAATGGTTTCTCACTCTTCACCAAAATTAATTGTTTTATAGAAACCGTTATATTATATATGACGTATAAAAACGTATGTCATAAAAATAACTGAAATTATATTTTTCTGGGCTTACTGTTTTAAATATACAGCTATTACAGATATTTGAAAAATCACGCACATTCAATGAACCTGTTTTATAAATGTAATGGATGATTTAGCAATTTTAATCTCCTCGATGAAAAGGTTGGATCTCAAAGAATAAGCTAATGAGCCTGAATCATTTCCTCAGCCAAGCATTCTTGTGGACGTGACGAGTGTGACAACCTTCTTCTCGTCCCCAGAGCGTTAATTTAACACTCAGGGAAAATGAACAAATCCAATTACAAATGATTAAATATTTGGTCCTCAACATAATTTGTATTTGGGGCTCAACAAAATAAGTTCACCGATGACTTAGTTAAGCTGAGCTTAGAATATTTATATCACTTGGATTTGTTGAACTCTACAACGACAGTAAATTTGGCATTTTAAACTTTATCAAAGATTTATAAAATAAGTTCATTAAACCGACGAGACTCGAGATTAGCCCAGGAATCTTTTATTTGCGAGTAAATGCATGAAGGTAAATACATTGCATCTTAATACCTGTCAGGGATAGACAACTTGACCAACGTTTCTGAGATACAAATATAAGAACATAAGAAGAACCAAACGGTTCTTCCAATTCTTTACGTACATATTCAAGAAATACAAAATATAAACTTTAAATTAGTGAACTCTCTCAACCAGCACCCAGGCTAGAGCTCTCTCAACCAGCACTCAGGCTAGAACTCCCTCAATCAGCACCCAGGCTAGAGCTCTCTTAACCAGCACCCAGACTAGAGCTCTCTCAACCAGCACCCAGGCTAGAGCTCCCTCAACCAGCACCCAGGCTAGAGCTCTCTTAACCAGCACCCAGACTAGATATCTCTCAACCAGAACCCAGACTAGAGCTCTCTCAACCAGCACCCAGACTTGAACTCCCCCAACCAGCACTCAGGCTTGAATCTCCCTCAACCAGCACTCAGGCTTGAATCTCCCTCAACCAGCACTCAGGCTTGAATCTCCCTCAACCAGCACCCAGGCTAGAGCTCTCTCAACCAGCACTCAGGCTTGAATCTCCCTCAACCAGCACTCAGGCTTAAATCTCCCTCAACCAGCACCCAGGCTTGAATCTCCCCAACCAGCACCCAGGCTTGAATCTCCCCAACCAGCACCCAGGCTTGAATCTCCCCAACCAGCACCCAGACTTGAACTCCCCAACCAGCACCCAGACTTGAACTCCCCAACCAGCACCCAGACTAGAGCTCTTTCAACCAGCACTCAGGCTTGAATCTCCCCCAACCAGCACCCAGGCTAGAGCTCTCTCAACCAGCACTCAGGCTTGAATCTCCCTCAACCAGCACTCAGGCTTGAATCTCCCTCAACCAGCACCCAGGCTTGAATCTCCCCAACCAGCACCCAGGCTTGAATCTCCCCAGCCAGCACCCAGGCTTGAATCTCCCCAACCAGCACCCAGACTTGAACTCCCCCAACCAGCACTCAGGCTTGAATCTCTCTCAACCAGCACCCCGGCTTGAACTCCCCCAACCAGCACTCAGGCTTGAATCTCCCCAACCAGCACCCAGGCTTGAATCTCCCCAACCAGCACCCAGGCTTGAATCTCCCCAACCAGCACCCAGACTTGAACTCCCCAACCAGCACTCAGGCTTGAATCTCCCTCATCCAGCACCCAGACTTGAACTCCCCAACCAGCACCCAGACTTGAACTCCCCCAACCAACACTCAGGCTTGAATCTCCCTCAACCAGCACCAGGCTTGAATCTCCCCAACCAGCACCCAGGCTTGAATCTCCCCAACCAGCACCCAGACTTGAACTCCCCCAACCAGCACTCAGGCTTGAATCTCCCCAACCAGCACCCAGACTTGAACTCCCCCAACCAGCACCCAGACTTGAACTCCCCCAACCAGCACTCAGGCTTGAATCTCCCTCAACCAGCACCCAGACTTGAACTCCCCCAACCAGCACTCAGGCTTGAATCTCCCCAACCAGCACCCAGGCTTGAATCTCCCCAACCAGCACCCAGGCTTGAATCTCCCCAACCAGCACCCAGACTTGAACTCCCCAACCAAAACTCAGGCTTGAATCTCCCTCAACCAGCACCCAGTCTTGATTCTCCCCAACCAGCACCAAGACTTGAACTCCCCCAACCAGCACTCAGGCTTGAATCTCCCCAACCAGCACTCAGGCTTGAATCTCCCCAACCAGCACCCAGACTTGAACTCCCCCAACCAGCACTCAGGCTTGATTCTCCCTCAACCAGCACCCAGACTAGAGCTCTCTCAACCAGCACTCATGCTTGAATCTCCCTCAACCAGCACTCAGGCTAGAGCTCTCTCAACCAGCACTCAGGCTTGAATCTCCCTCAACCAGCACTCAGGCTATAGCTCTCTCAACCAGCACTCAGGCTTGAATCTCCCCAACCAGCACCCAGACTAGAGCTCTCTCAACCAGCACTCAGGCTTGAATCTCCCTCAACCAGCACCCAGACTTGAACTCCCCCAACCAGCACTCAGGCTTGAATCTTCCCAACCAGCAGCCCAGACTTGAACTCCCCCAACCAGCACTCAGGCTTGAATCTCCCTCAACCAGCACCCAGACTTGAACTCCCCCAACCAGCACTCAGGCTTGAATCTCCCTCAACCAACACCCAGACTTGAACTCCCCCAACCAACACTCAGGCTTGAATCTCCCCAACCAGCACCCAGACTTGAACTCCCCCATCCAGCACCCAGGCTTGAATCTCCTTCAACCAGCACCCAGGCTTGAATCTCCTTCAACCAGCACCCAGGCTTGAATCTCCCGGATGAAACACCTAAAAACCACAACTTAATTTCCAAGACTTTTAACCAGCCCCGCAAAGACTCGAACCAGGGACATTGACTCCACGAACCTCATTCGCTCCGAAATAAAGTGATAGTAAAACTACCACCTTGGTAAAATTACTTTTAGGTGTCGTGCGGGGGGTGGGTAACTGAGCCCTTACCACGTCGTAAAGTGGTAGCAAGTATCTTGCTAATAGGTTTCATCAACTCTTGCGTGACCCTCGGCGTCTGCTACCAGGAGATGGTGTTTCCATGACAACGGACCGGTGTAACTAATAAACAAACATGAACATCACGAGGTGCAGAGGGATTTCTCTGAGGGTCAGGGACGTCGCAAGGACCCTGAAAAAAGGGTCCTATATATAGACTAGTCGAAATTCAGAGCTCACTAATTCCACCGTTCGACCTGGACTTCTTGTTTTACTGGGAGATTGGCTGACTCCAGAGACTAAACCAAGCCCCATTCAACCTGAACTGCTTGTTGTACTGGGAGATTGACTGACTCCCGAGACTAGACCAAGCCCCATTCAACCTGAACTGCTTGTTGTACTGGGAGATTGGCTGACTCCAGAGACTAGAATAAGCCCCATTCAACCTGAACTGCTTGTTGTACTGGGAGATTGGCTGACTCCCGAGACTAGACCAAGCCCCATTCAACCTGAACTGCTTGTTGTACTGGGAGATTGGCTGACTCCAGAGACTAGACCAAGCCCCATTCAACCTGAACTGCTTGTTGTACTGGGAGATTGGCTGACTCCAGAGACTAGACCAAGCCCCATTCAACCTGAACTGCTTGTTGTACTGGGAGATTGGCTGACTCCAGAGACTAAACCAAGCCCCATTTAACCTGAACTGCTTGTTGTACTGGGAGATTGGCTGACTCCAGAGACTAGACCAAGCCCCATTCAACCTGAACTGCTTGTTGTACTGGGAGATTGACTGACTCCAGAGACTAGACTATAAATACGACCCACTGATCTATCGGATGCATTGATAGGTGGAGCTACACATGTACACATGTGACTTAGCCATTCTCTGTCTATACTAATGTGGATGCATTTAATCTATAATACTCTTCTCATATCTACACCATAGATTAAGCCGTTAATAACACTTGTACTTAAAGTAGTGATTTTCAAATTTATATTTAAAGTATTTAACGTTCACTTTCTGAACGATATCAGTACACTACGACTTATTTGTAAGCTAAAATATAACACATACTCAACACCCAGCCCCCCGATCACTAATTCATCACTGTGAAAGAAGAACCTCCATTGATTAACTTTTCTGTGATGTAGGGAATCGAACCCAGGACCCAAATCTCGGTAGACAGACACACTACCGATTGAACTAAGGTGTCAACAAAGCAATTACAACTTTCTGAAGACTTAGTTCCTCCGTAATGAACTAACAACAGTGGTCCTTAACCAACACGATAACAACTACATCGGTGGACACGCGGTATAGATGTCCACCTCGTCTAGTCCTGCTTGTCAGTGATGGGGAGGTCGGGGTTAGACTCCCAGAAAGGTGTAGGCCTACGCACAGAGGTTTGTTACTAAACTATTCCCTCGTGCAAATATGGGTACATTTCCTTTAAACACGTCCTCAAGTTACTACTACTAAGACGCGGGGAAAACTATATGACGTCATCGTGTGAGTAATATTCACATATTCACACGTGTTCTGTCCAGTAAGCTAACATGAACACGTCTTCACCCGAGTGAACAGCCCTTGCACATTTCTATCTAAAGGCCACAATAAATTTAACGGTCAGGTTCCGGATGAGTCAACATTTTTTCTTTGTTTGTTTGTTGGTCGGTTGGTACATGAACCCCCCACCCCCCTCTTAAAAACCGTTTCAACCCTAACAATATTTACGATTGCCTGAGGGCGACAGAATAATATACGAGCTATAGTGGTGCACATCGGAAGTCAATGCACGTTTAGAAAATCCATGGAAAGGTAATTTGGCGCGATAAGGTTGTTTTTTGTGTGTCGCGTTTTTTTACCCTCAACCTTTCAGTTTCATTTTTTCTATCATCTGGAGAATGTCACGTAGAGAATGTATGATAGTTTATCAATACTGGATGTGTTCTTAGCACAGCACAATCTGGAGATGCAACTGAGGAAGGAGTCTAACAGTTCCAGTAACACCCAAACTGTGGGCCGTGACCACAAATGGGGGCACGAGGTGTCCTCAGGGAAGATAACATATTTACTTAGTTTTAGTAAGATACATGGTCCTAGATGATTAGTTCAAAACAAACAAATAGAAGGACTAACTTGCAGTTTTCCGGATGATTCGTTATCATGACCCTGAGGAAAGGAAGCCACGAGGTCGACCCCCCTCCATGTTCGAGTGGTTAGGGAGCTGGCCTCCATTGAATAAACCTTATCAAGTTTAGCAACCTACACACAGTAGACTTGTATCTGCTGGGGTGATAATTGAGGGTCCACCACGCCTATTTGTATCCAATTGACTAAATCAACCGAACTTGAGGGAGAACTAAAAGGACTCCTCCGGACTGTGTTTTATCTTATATTTCTGACCTATAACTAGGAGTATCTGAAGGAACACAAGAATAAACCAACTTGGGACGGTAAGAATACATTATTTTGACATCGTATTAATGAAGCTGATCTATTACTCTTTAAAAAACTGCAAAAGGAGAAGGGTTGGGTGATGGAACAGTGGGAAAGTGAAGTACAGTGACAAAACTAGGAGGGGCGCTTGGTGTAACAAAGTGAAGTACAGAGACAAAACTAGGAGGGGCGCTTGGTGTAACAAAGTGAAGTACAGAGACAAAACTAGGAGGGGCGCTTGGTGTAACAAAGTGAAGTACAGAGACAAAACTAGGAGGGGCGCTTGGTGTAACAAAGTGAAGTACAGAGACAAAACTAGGAGGGGCGCTTGGTGTAACAAGTGAAGTAACAAAGAAAAAGTGAAGAGACATAACTAGGAGACAAAACTAGGACTGGTGGCGCTGGTGGTAACAAAGTGGAAGATAACTGGAGAACCAAAACTAGGAGGGGCGCTTGGTGTAACGTGTAACAAGTGAAAGTACGGAGACAAAACTAGGAGGGCCGCTTGGTGTAACAAAGTGAAACTCTTGACCAAATGCATCTTTTATTTCTGGAAAACTTGACACACTTTATAAAGTAAATAAACAAACTGCTAGTTCCTCTTATTTCGTGTCATTTAGGGCACCACATCATAATAACCGTCATTTATATCTCAGTGTTTGTATTGTTAAGATGGGTATGAAGGAGGTAGAATTGAGAGAAAATGTATCTCAATTTGCGTGGAAGAAAAGTGGAAGATCATTTATGAACTCTCACCCTGACTACAACATATCTGTGTTTGTAGCACTTAGCACCCTGTTACTCTCAAATCAGACAAGACTAGACTAACTCCTTAGTCCATGCGTCCACTGACGCGCGTTCTTTCAAATTGATCAATTTTTGAGTATAAAAACATGTAGTACACGATTTATCACATTGGAAACCCGAACTATCTCGCTCTCAAGTGTGTTGTAGTGAGGAGATAAATATTTATCATTCTAAAGATTAATAATCGTAAAGACCCGCAAAGATGTTAAACAAAGTTTATTGGTATTTATATTTTTACAGAACTTGTAACTCTCTAAATAAACACTTTGGAAATTATGTGTGGATTTTCAACTATTTTTCTCTCTCAAAGCTAAGGGTATGTTTTGGAAACAATCTGTAAACTCGTATGTCTCATATACTGTCACATAATAAGAATAATTGAAATAATATTACAACCGGAAAAAATAGTTATATAATTGAGTCTTTATATATTATTTATTATTTCATTAAACTGGAATATTTCCTCAAAAATGAATGTAACTTGCCTCTTATTATATCATATTTACTTTTGAACGCCCATTTTCTTGCAATTTATTTTCAATGGAAATATAATCTCCTTTGCTCTGGAGAAAGTAACGGAGGTTATGAAAAGAGTGACGAAGATTATGTAGAAGGGAAATGAAAGAAAACCTAGGCTAGGTGAGAAAATCTTTTCAGAAATGGGATTTAATTAGAAACTGAAGAAATGAACATTCGGCCTGAATAGAATTAATGATTCAAGTCCATTAAAGATGAAAGGAAAAATTAAAATGAATACTTTTAATTTTCAATGAAAGATTAAATGTCTATCAAATAATCTTAGTAAGTGAATCTTTGAGTGAGGGTGTGAGAAAGATGTTTGAAAAACCAGCTGGGTAGGAGGAATAGTGAGAATGAAGTTCCACTCGGAGAAATAAACGAAGGAAAATGAATTCTTAAACATTATTTACTAGACGGTTATTGCTACTTTTGATTTTGTCAAATAAAGTACATAGAATAAAATTAATACTAATTACGTTTCTACACTTATATTTGGTCTAAATGTAATCTAATAATCACTTAACGCTATAATTAGTAAAATCTAAAATATTGTTTGTTTTAATCTACTCTAAGACATTCATATAAAAATAGATTAATATTATCAATTCATACAGTTGTAACTGATCCAGCCTCTTATTCGTTATTGGTCAGAGATGGATAGGGATGGTCAGGAGTGGTAAAGGGTGGTAAGGTATGTTCAGGGGTGCCCAGGAGTGGGAAAGGGTGGTAAGGTATGGTCAGGGGTGCCCAGGAGTGGTAAAGGTTGGTAAGGTATGGTCAGGGGTGCCCAGGAGTGGTAAAGGGTGGTAAGGTATGTTCAGGGGTGCCCAGGAGTGGGAAAGGGTGGTAAGGTATGGTCAGGGGTGCCCAGGAGTGATAAAGGTTGGTAAGGTATGGTCAGGGGTGGCCAGGAGTGGTCAGGGAGACCGGTACAAAGATGACACTGCAGGAAGTACGAGTGATGTTATTTAGTACAGGATAGTAGAAGTCTATCCAGACTTACAGTAAATGTTATGGTTTTAGGAAACTACTAGCGACACTATCGCACCTACACGGCCCTTAGAACTCACGCCGTAGTCAGACTCAAGTGTGAGGTACACGAGTCCAGCGATCCTGGTTCATATCCCGAACAGTTCACCTTGGTCACTGGAGCACAAGAGCTGTCTTGAAGGGGCCCAACTCTCCTTCGGGTTTCCTTACTGGTCAATCAGTGATTGGTTAAGTCCTTCAAGAAAGACAAGTTATTGTTATAGCACTTTGTACATATATTATTCACACCTACTAAGTGGGCCAGTGAGAGAATAAAACAACGAGCATTACTCACTGTTATTATTGTGTTGGTGTTTTAGGCTAAGTTAGCTTGTGAGTCACTCGCAGACATTTCCTCTTTTGATAGTAATAATAATAATAATAATATAAAAATACCTGAATTGGCTCCACGTGGACTACAATTCAGACTCATCTGTTTTCCGGTGACGGGAATTTTGGGGCTGGAATCACAGTTTGTTGTACTGAGCGTGTTTTTCCTAAATGGTTCACCACCCTCTTTCCATATAAATGTGGGTACACTTCCTTTAAATGTGTATAGCCCAGATACGTTGAAGTTAGCTATAGTGATGGTCGGTAAATGTAATAACACTTCTATACAAGTTAAATTTCTCATTTTACATCCTTGGATCACTCTATAAGCTCCAGCCAGGATCCAAACCAGAGAGCATGATAGCTTCTTATCTCTGGCAGTCACGAGTAACGTCAACATTTCCTTGTTGAACATCGCGCAGTCTCTTTGTCTGATATACTTTGAAAATATAACATAAAGTTCATAAAGTTCAGTCAGAAGTGGGGTAGGAGAAGGGTGGGGGGGGGGGTTAACTCCGAGAGAAAGAAGTAATTAAGAGGGAGACGAACGGGCCTGTGCTAATTAATCCCACATGATAAAAGAAAACTTCCCGCCTCTCCGTAGGTGAAATGGTGGCTTTGTGGGAGGGGGCACGGTTGGAAGGGGAGGGCGTAACCCACTTTAAAAGCCCTGCAATTTACCTCTGGTGGCTCGGTGAAGCTTAGAGAAGGTTTGGATAGTATTTTAAAAGTTTGTTGGGGAATCTTTATTTGCCCTTGAAGAAGTATTACATCTCATTTTTTAAGGGCAAATGGGTAACGTTTTAAAGTGAATGCTAAATTTAAAAACAAATGGATGATTTGTGGTTTTATTTAAGTAAATATATTAGTGATTTAAATTTTCTACTCACTTTTGTGAGTGCATCAATGAACTTTCGAGTACCTAATGTCATAGCATAAGTTCAACTAAAACACACATTTTGATAGGATCGGTTTAATGGTTCGAGCTGTGACGTGCAGGCAGGCGCGTGTTTTCGTATAATTAGATTACTAGAAATCTATGGGGCTAGAAAAGTAATTTTCCTTTGAAATTTCAACATATCGGATCAATTTTTTAATACTAGTAAAAAACATAAAATATATTAAAAAAATTAGTAATAAAATATTCATTCAATTGTTATCTAATTATAATTAATCAAGTAAATAAAGACTTTCCTTCTTTAAAATGGAAAGAAGAAATATAAAACCAGCTAGGAGATTGTTTATGATCCATTAATACGGTCGATGTTTTCATATATAATTTAGTAATGAATTCAGAACAAGTCATCTATTAATGTGTAAGCGAAAATCATCATGTCACTTGGTAAAATATGTAGCTATTATCAAAACTTGTAAGTAATTTGGTAGTAGCTTGATTCTTAATTTTTAGCTATGTTTTAGTTAAGGCGCATGCGCAGTAGAGGAACTAATTATCTCCCACCAACAAATGAGACGTGAATTATCTGTCTTCCAAACAAAAGTAAAACGAGACATATTTGATTTGAAACTAAGTTTCGAGGAAGTGGTTTTCATTTAATGTGTTTTATGGATACTTTTTATGATTAAATATATATAGAGGATAGTTTGATAATACACATAATCTTATAATTTATAGACACAAATAATTTTCTGAAAATAGTTGTATTATTATTTGTAATCATAATTCCTTTCAAACCGCGAATGGCCAAAGTAACCGTGGAAAGGCGTCTTATTTTTCATAGTAGCTACTTCACTGGTATTTTCATGGCAGTGGCCATCATTAGTTGAATAAAAGATTCTCCACCAAATTAAGTATGAAAACATTGCCTTGTGTGAACTAATCGCACACATTATTTCCCACGAGGAAAGATTCAGACAATTTGATAAAACCACGTAAAATAACAGCAACTGTTTCCCCTCGCACTTGTGTGTTCCCTCAAGTTTCTACTTGAGGCCCCAAGGGGCATTGCACCGGAAAGGAGTCCTTTATAAAGTGCCCTCCCCAGACAGCAAGCGTGTTGTCTTAGTGTGAACAAGTACCTCCCTATTCGTGACCAGGGACAGGCCCACAGAACTCACGGGTCATTATGAGAATGGCAACATTTTGTTGTTCACAGGAGTCGGAAAAATAATTCCATTCATTCTCACGAATAGAAGGAAGGGAAAAATAGGTTCTTTTGTGTGTTCCGTTTAAAAATAAGTTTCACGAGGGAGTTAAAAAGCTTTGCACTGTATTTTATGGACACAATTAAGGTTAACTATTTTCGTAGCTTTTTGGTTGAATAAAATAAGCATTTGATAATTTCATAGAACTTTTTTTTTCTATATAGAGGTACTTCAGACTGTACCAAACTTTTAACTGTCCCATACATTTTGCAAGCCCTTTATGTCCAGGCGTTATGAGCTAAGTAAGCCCTTAGTAAAAAATAAATAAATATCATTTTGAAATAAAAATATTACTGTAATAAAATTAAGACAATATTAAATAAAATTAAAAAAATGGATACAAGACTGTGGTAATACTAACCCAAAAATATGAATGTATTTTAATATATATATAAATGAATGGGTGCCAACTACCTTTACTTCCCTTAAAGAGGTAGATTTCTATACAACTAAATACATGTATCCCAGAAACTATTCAGTGGTATGACGAAACTTCCCTTTCGCATGACCTCTGGACTTTACCCACAGTTTTGATTAAAATTGGACACTTACAACATTTGACTGCATATTTTCCTGGTGCTTACTACTCTAGACATGGACATCAAACCTACTCAAACTATCAACACATGGAATGCAAGGATCAAAATACAATGTACAGTATATTAATACAATAAATAAAGGACCACACAGTGATATAAAATAAAGCCTACCTAAAGAGGCATGATTCTGTAAAATTAATAAAATGACTGCTAAGCAACCCTTTTAAATATTAAACACTCACTAGAATTTTAATACAAACATAAATAATTACAACATATACATATATATAACTAAGATATTTAAATTTTTACAAGAGATTAAAATAAAACATTTCCTTCATAAAGTTAAATTTAACATTTAGAATTCTGAAAATTCTTTTAAAAAAAATATAGCGTTGTGAGGTTGAGACACAGTAATTTTAAACCGGACACAAAACTACATTTATGGTATTTAAATAAAAAGTATTTAGAAATGTTGTGAAGTATTCTTTCTTCCTTAAATAAATATTCAGCACTTCTGAACCTGAAAGACTGGAGAGACGTTCTGAGATGAAATTCGAAAACTGTCTCAAAAGAAACTCGGCAGATTAAAAAATATCATCCAATCACAAAAAGGTAATAAAATCATCTAAAAATAGCCTGGCATGGTAATATTTTCTCCCTTCCATTGATATTTTGAAATTCTGTCCATTGGCTGTGAATTTAGAAAGGATAAAAAAAAAATTAAATTGATCTCACCCCAAAATGTCAGATCTATGAAGAGTGTTGATTTATGGCCCTGGTAAAAATTGTACTTCCAGGCCTAACAATTCAATTGTTCCTGAAAATTCGCACTGTGCGTTCCTCAAGAATTACTGCTGTTTTTAACTTATTTTCACTGCTGAAAGTTTAACTGAACTACATTGAAAGTCATGAAATTATCCCCAAATCGGGTCCTTCCTTACTCTTTTCAAAACAATTTTAGACAACGAAAAGAACAAAACCAATGCATCTAATTAACAATAACGTTTCCTTTTTAAAATCACTTCCGGATTTCCACCTTTTACAGACAAATTTGCCCAGACAACATAATTAACAAAATAATTAACTTTTAAAACATTGAAAGATAAAATGACTAATACCTTAATATTACAATTTGACAGATAAACACAAACCATCTGTCAGATTAATTTTAAATTTATCAGCAAAGGCCAACAACATGGTCTTATAGTAACTCCTCTTTCTCTCACTAGGGCCAGCTAAGTCCTCAAATGACAGCCAGATGTTATTAGCGTCAAATAACGTAAATAATATTAAAATCCTAATAATTCCAAAACAAACCATTCTCCAAAGCAGATGGCGCTAAAGTCACAAAAAAATAAAATAAGTTTGGTGGCTGGCCGTCCTTCTATTTGACTGAGAAGCCACAACAAACCATAAAGAAAACTCATAGAAGGAAACCAAGTTAAGTATATCACATAATATATATCTAATTGTTGAATAAACAATTAATATCAGAAACTTAAGTGTTGTATAAGCTGAAAGTAACAAAACAAATAATAAACTATAAAGCTATCAACAAACTTTAGTATTCGAAAGCCTGAGTCAACCATCTGTTAAATTAATATTATATATTTTTTTAACCAAGTGGAATTATCTACACCCCCCACCCCCCATATTTGCGACCCATTTGAGAATCGTTTACTTAGAGCGTACTGTTTCCAGGTACTTGTAGTTATTACATTTATTACAGAGAGTAATTAACGCAAACTTTTTATAAAATTTAGATTTTACGAAGACAACTAAAAATATGTATTGTACCAGAAATATTCTGGAAAATAAATACAATGTAAAAATGTATCTGTATTACTCTACAGGAACAGATCCGAATATCCAGTAGATCAGAATCAAAGCCCAGACCTGTCTTTTCCAAGATTTCCTTATCAGGAAAATTGTAATAGGTAAGAAAAATAAAGCATGGATGGTAAACTGTTCATAACTATTATTTGAGGATAGCTGCCATGTTACTATCCTATTTAATATTTTTGAAACATGTTAAGGAATATTTCGAAACTTTCATCGGTGGCCACGTAGTCTAAGATGTCTATCTCACAAAATACTATTTTGTCGATGACGACAAGATCATTCAAATTCTGATAGGGTGTTTCTCCCCCATTCTCTCTCCATGCTAATGAAGATGCATCTCATCCAAACTATAATCTCCTCATCCATACTCCATTAGTGTAACTCAATGTTTTGGCACGGACGGGTAGTAAGACACTCTCTACAGACCTCAAAACAGCAGATAACGAACAGTTATTTTAAATTTTGACGCCGTGAGATAGATAATGATACTATACTACATACAGTTGTGTAATGCAGGCTGTATCAGTGACACTTCCAGGAGACTTCATGAATTAATATAGAAGATCTCTTAAAATTGTGTGTACAATAAATAAGACTGACTTTAATAAAATATAAGAATAATATAACTTCTAACTTATTTAAACCCACATCGTTACGAACGTAGACTTAACGTAGAGCACGTAAAGTTTTTACTCACGTTGGTGGGGAAGGTCAGGGTTCAAATCACGGTTGGGCGTACTAAATATATGTATATACGTGTGTACATTTTCTCTAAGCTCCGTCTTGTTCTTAACCTGATAGTGTCATTAATGTCGGATATACCGAACGAAGGGCAAGACACGATGAATACACATTCTTTTAAAATATTGACTGATACGATTGTAGCAATTGATGGCTTGGAAGATTTGACGTTTGGATCCCAACATTACTAGCAATATTTTAAACAATCTCTTGTAAGATGAAGTTGAATGAGGAACGGATTTTACAGAAGAACGTTTCAGCTCAAGCTCTCCAGTCAGGCCTCCATCTATTCCCCATTCGTCGGGCAGACGTGACTTAAATATTTAGTTCCTCATATTGACTCCTGGCGCCCCGGAATGCGCGGTAGCACCTGGAAGATTGGGGTCCTGCGTTTGTTTAGCTGCTCAATTGCGCTCGCGGGAAAAAATGTTTCTGAGAGAGCTGCATCACCATCAGAACAAACTTATCACACTCTAAAAGCTACATGTATTCATACAACCATACACGTGTTTTACTGTCATTTTTAATATAGTTTTATTGTGTGTTAACGTCTTACCACCCGCTTCGGGATAGATGACTTTTAACAGTAATAGAGTATATAGATGAAATATGTAAACATTTAAAGGAAACTTACTCACATTTGCGTGGATGGAGAAGGGTAAATTAATAGAAAAACTACACATGGTAGACGTGACTTGGATTCGAACTGGAAACCAGATGAGATAAGACTGATGACTTGATCTTCTTACCCATATGTTCAGGCTTGCGTATAAATACATCGACATTAATTGTGCAGTATCCCGCACTGCTGAACACGCAGACTAAGGTGGGCTGTTAACGAGTTTGGGTTTCTACTAATGATTCGGAATCCAGAGGTGGATTTTACATATTTTATTTGCACTCTTTCTACACAAAAATGTGTGTACAAATACTCTAAATTCTACCTTCTTCATTCTTTCACCCATTAGTGTAAATATACGTCAGCATGGACATTATTTCTGATTTGGAGTTTTGATAATGAAATGTTTTATATCCATAATGTTCGTTTAACCACAGGAGCCATATAAAACTATATTTCGTACAGTTATGTTGTGAGGGATGCATCAACATCAAATACAGGGGAACAATGAAGTAATGCACTCATAATTGAAAAATACTCGTTAGTGGTGAACTAAATTAGTATCAACTACTTGATTTAAAATAGTCAACTCATTTTTGTGGTGGTGGTGGTGGTGGTGTGGTGTAGTGATGGTGGTAGTGATGGTGGTGGTGGTGGTGGAGTGGTGGTGGGTGGTAGTGATGGTAGTGATGGTGTGGGGAGGTCCTGTTGGTTCATTATAAATATTGGACAATATTTTTAAAGGCTTTTCCCTTAGTAATTTTATTTAAAATACATCTAAAAAAATTAGAAAATAAATGTTTAATTTGGAAACAGTTTATTGGGAATTTATATAGATAGGATTTCTAGTAAAGATGATAAAAATAGACCCCAAAGATTTGTTCTAATCTAGAAATTGATTATGTAAAGTTTTACAAATAATTATGTTTACAATAACTAGCATTAAAGCTTTCATCCAAACACGTCATAGTAAAAGATTCATTTTAATTTTAAATTTAATATGGGACCCACTTCAGTGGCCGCGTGGTCTATGGCGTCCCTCTTGTGAGACTAAACTGCCAAAGACAGGAATATCTGGGTTCGATCCCTGTTGGGTGTACTGAGGATGGCTTTTCCTAATGGTTTTACACTCTCCCTTCACACACATGGGGGTACACTTAATTTAAATTTAACCTTCCTAATCCCTAAAACATTAGATTAATTAGTCTATAAGCGTATAACCCAAACACGGAGTAAGATGCGGCACAAAAAAAGTGGCCTTTTGCTTGAAAAAATAAATCATTTCATGGTCAAATAAATAAAACGTTTAAAACATCTTTTAAAATTACTGATTTTTTTTAAGTGTGTTTTACCTGAATTTCGTTCCAAACACCAGCTAACTAAACTCTTCTTGCGTTTTAAAGGATGACCTATTTACGCCCTTGTCTAAGTTGCGCTCTTTACCTTTTTAACCCTATATTTCTACGTCATTGCATCGCTGAGGGACATTTTCAAAGACTCCACTAACAAAACCCTCTTTTTATTTATTTTGTCTTGGCCTTTATATTTTCGTGGCAGAAGTTTTAGTTCCCTCTAAGATAAGACGACGTGAGGGAAAGAACGTGTCCGTATTTCACGTTTAAACGTTTCCTCCACCAGCGACTGAACTATTCTCTTACTTTGATTGCACTGAGGCTAGATCTAGTCAACAGTGGAACAATCTCTAATTGGACCGTGTCTGGTTTTATGAACGGATGAATAGACAAGAGGTAACTTACGTCAGTCATTGAATATATTGACGTTATTAACATAGGGTTTCCAATTTCATAAAAAGTGGTTGAGCTCTTTCAATAAATATGATCTCTAGATTTTCTCAAAGATCACGAAACATCTGAGCTTACGAACCCTGTGACTCGCCGGAGTACGACTAGTTACCCTCTCTTTTCACCGCGTCTTACTGCCCGTTTGGGTTGTACACCTATGCAATAATTCCATTAATGTGTTAGTGATCAGGAAGGTTGAATTTGCGTGGAGGGAAAGTGGAAAACATTTGAGAAAAACCACCCTCAGTACACCTGACTGGGATCGAACCCCAATCTCCCCGTATTCGGCAGTCTAGTCTACTTAGAGAGTAGCGCCTTATACTATGCGGCCACCGAAGAGGGTTTTTGTATGCAGGTTACCTTGTTAGAATAATTCACACTTATCTTCAATCTATTCTAATAGTCTCTAAACTATGTATCTATGACTATTCTCAGGTTAATAAGAATGGGATGGATACCTCTTACTATCCACCTACATTATCCACATTTAGCCACATTCAAGCACATTAATAAGAAAGAGTTTTAGAAGAAGTTTACTCTCATTTTCTTGGAGGGGGATTAGGAAAATATTTAGTAAAAATCCACCCTGAGTACACTCGGTGGAGACTCAAACCCAGATCTTCCCTTCGCCGGCTGGGCGACACTTGGATCAAGGTGTGCCGAGGACGGGGAGGTTGGTATTTGAATCCCGGCTGGACGTCATGAGATTGTTTTAAGCAGTTAACTACCCTACTACCCTGTAATGCAACTGCGGGTGCATTAACTCAAAATTACAATTCATTTTATATCTGTGTAAGCATGTGGATAGTCCGGACAGGTATTAAGACAATTTACTAGATCCTCTTTGATGTATTTATACGTTAAGTGAAGTGATATGGAATCATCAATTTTTTATATTGATATTATCAATACACATAAATAATAATAAATAATAATAATAATAATAATAATTAATAATAAATGAATATTTTTATAATAAATAATGCATGTTGTTTGTAAAAAATAAGCTATTGTCATTCTAATAAAATGAACTATAAGTATTCATATACTGTACATATATACATATTAATTTTGTCATTTTTCTATTTAGTTTGCTTACATATTTATTATAAATTAAGGTTGGGTTTATAACAAGTAGATATTTTCTACGTCCCATGTGACAACCTGCCTTAATCTCCTTCTTCTGACAGAGCCTATCCTACACTTAACCTGAGACTGATATTATCTAAGCAAGACTGTCCATTTTTAAAACTTTCCAAAGTTATTTACAACCGTGATCACGTAAAGTAACCATAAATCATGCGCCTACCAACAAGTAAATGTCAATAGTTTATTTTAATGTGTGTATTTTAATGTATTTAACTAGAATCGCAGCTTTAAACCTAAAGTTACAAGTTAGTCCGTGACATTAATATTTAATAGCCAACATGTTCTTTTGTGGCCGCAATATCTCGTTCAGATTGTAAATGGACGGGGGGTGGGGGTCAGGGGATGACGGAGGTAATTCTGTCAAGTTCGTCAGAGCTAATTTACCTCGGTGACTGTTCATGACTTGTTGGGTTCGGATTTAATGTGAAACTCCCCGGCCAATTCCATTTATATCAATTTAGTTTTTACAGACGTCAACATAAAGTGTTGTTTTACAGCAGTGGCAGATAAAACACACAACAGTCGCAAAACTACTCGATAAAATAGTTGTAAAATAAATACGAGTTTAAAACACATTTCCTTTCCAAATGGTCCACATTCTATTGAAGTTCACTGGAGCAATACGTGAACATGAAATCCAGTGAAGTTAACTGGTTTAACAAGTGTACAGGGTATAATAGTTTAGAGATATTTCATGTTCAAATGAGAGTAAAATGTTCACGCATTTGTATGGAATCAGAGGGGAAGATAATTTGGATAAAACCCACCCAACCATAACAGAGAAGTCTGATGCCATAGCCTGCGCGAACAGCGGTACAGGAAGTTATGTTGGTCATTTTTCAATATTTGAGTAAATATATCTCAGTATATATTTTAAAATCTTGGTAGGAATATTGTGTTAAAAATGACACACTTGTCAAACATGGCCAACATTTACTAAACTGACCATTTTCCTATGTAAAAATTGGATACATATATTTTATAAGAATGTATTGATTATATTTGCAGTTGCAATAAATTTTAAACATTTTATTAGATGTACTCTAAATAGTATCATATCTAACGAATGCCTTGCATAGCAACTTTACCTACATTTGAGGAAGGGGTGTCTAAATTGTCAACTGTACTTACTAGTGATACGGCAACAACTCGCTTGTCTGTGTTGCATTAGCTTCTGGTATGTTTTAAGTGTTTGTAATTATTGAAGAAGAGTGTACCATTGCCCGTTACATGATCTGTAACATTATAAATAACACTGGCATTGTAAGTTAGTGTATGCTGTCGTGTATCGGTGGGGACGCGGAATGAACATCAAGCTCCTGTCAGCGAAAGGGAGAACGGGGATTAAATCTGGAGAAACGTATTGAGGTGGATCCTCTATTCACGAAAAGGCGGACACATTTCTCAAAATGAAACCTTACTCAACTAATATTTTAACAGTGAATACTACTTGATGCAGGTATTTGAAGTGTTTAACATATTTATCCAACACCTTAACTTAGTCAGTAGCAGTGTCTATATACTGAGATAAGAGTCATTGGTTCGATTCTTGGTATGAGGGAAAGACTTGTAATTGGTGAAAGGTGGATTCCCCCTTTTACAATGGTAAAATAATTAATATATATTAAAGTTAGTTTATAAGTCGTGTGCTGATATAATCAGTCAGTTCAGAAAATGTTATTTTAATTCCAAAATAAATGAAAAAATGTAATATGTACTTGTTGGTGTGGAAATATAAAAAAATTATGACACCAAAAAGTTTCTAGCCAAGGTATTGGAGCAACAAAAAGATACATTATTAATAATACTTTATGGATTTAGGGGTTTTAACCCTCGAAATATCACCCTCTGAAGGGTTAATATTATATTCCCTTCTAGAACAAAGTGAAAGTGACAGTGAAAGTTGTGTATCCTAGCTAGTCCAAAGTGAAAGTGACAGTCAATATTCTCCACTGATTGAATCTTTGGGACAGTTGACGCGACGCGATGGGAATTCACCAAACAAACGACAGCTCCACTATGAACGAATGAAAGGTTGTTACCATGGTCGAGGGGTCAAGGAGGCCATGGTCGAGGGGTCAAGGAGGCCATGGTCGAGGGTCAGGAGGCCATGGTCGAGGGGTCAAGGAGGCCATGGTCGAGGGGTCAAGGAGGCCATGGTCGAGGGGTCAAGGAGGCCATGGTCGAGGGTCAAGGAGCAATCTACCTTACTGGATACTCGTTTCATCGCAAGCAATATTTACCTAAATAATTAACTTCTCTGTTTAGTTTTCAAATTTTCGGAACTGTGGTTATATACACAGTAAGTATTATAATAACATTTCATTACTACAAATTATGAGGTGCAAACGCGTACTTTAGAATATTAAAAATTACGAATGAAAGCAAGATTCGAAGCTCGGACTTTAGGTTGATATCACAAACGTTTCACCTCTGAACTACAGCTCTATTTGTGAGACCACTCTCACTGGTTATTTAAACAATCATGTTTTGTATGGATGTTGGTGTCATATAGTTAGTTCAATTCACTGGTTTGGACTGCGGATGACGGGAGATAGGTGTTCAAACCCCGGTCTGGTGTACTGAGGGTGTTTATTCCTAAATAGTTTTTCACTCTTCCTCTCCGTAAATATGAGTACATTTACACTAAATTGAACCTTCCTCAGCCCTAACACATCAGGTTATTAGTACACATGCTTACAGCCCTGACGCGGTGCTTTAATTCATTCACGACCTAAGTTTCACTTGGATGACATCTCAAAAAGTTACTAGAAGTAGTCCCTAATATATCCTTACGCCAGCAGCTGACATCTATCACTTTGGATAACTGTAATGGTAATATATGAATGTGAAAGTTAACCACAGTAATTTAGGACAATATTATTTATATATTTATTTGAGGTCGGACACAAAGCTTATTTATAGTTTTATTCCAATTAAAAAATTATATTCACAAGCACTTCTACAAAAGCTCTAACGAAAATAGCTTCAAAATGGCGACCGACGAATTCAAACCATGTGGTTGAACATGATGGAAACAAGATTTCTTACAATAGTGCACCCACGCAGTGGATAAAAATATTTCGAAATATGAAACATATTCATAAAATAACTATCATACACAAAAAAAGACACATATTTTTCTAGTTTCCAAGTAAATACAATGCCTGTATTAAAAGGTATTGATGTATGCACTATATTACACATAGTCAATAACGTTCCAAAACGAAGAATAAGTACTTGAAATTATGTTTAAAATATTGTTTCGAGTTGGATTAAAAGTATTATTAAAAGTAATGAAATAGTGTGAGAAAACTTCGGTTTATGTTATTTTTAATGTAAAATATAGACAGGTAATTAAAAAACTTACCATTTATAGCAAAACAGTGATCTCTTACAAGTGTTGAGAGCCCAAAACCTAAACATAATGATTTTGAACTGTCATCCAGGTAAAAACCTGTCGTGAACCGACTCTAGATAGAGCGTGTAAAGGGCGCTAGGGACAGTTTTGTCTGCCGATATAATCTCGAGGGAGGACAATCTCCTCCATTGTCCTCTGAAAGACACAGCCACGTGACCACAAGACGTGACCTGAATATAGTCACACATGTACCATGCTTGTGGGTGCCCACACACACTCGCTCAGTATTCCAAGGAGATGCCTTGTGGGGTTAGGTGAGAGGTCATCACTTGTGACCTTCACTCGTTCCAACACACTTTCTTTCATAGAGAACACGAATGTCTTGCATTATCTCTTGCTACCTTAGAGTCGCGCTGAGCTTGTCTTTGAGCAAACAAGTATCCGAACCACGAGTTTAAAATAAAATGTCAAACAGTACTTACTGATATGCACTGGTATTTATCGATAGAATTAAGTTCTACCTTGTAATAGCACATTGTGACGTGGAGGATTATTTATAAAAACAAAATAGATAACGATCTGTACTTCATAATTAACTATACCTCTTTCCAATATATTTATCTTTCTGAGCTTTAAAAAAAGGGGGTGAATTGTCAAAGTGTAGACTATAATTTTAGACTTTCATCTATGATGATAATAAACTTTTTGTTGTCTGTGGTTTATCTTAATTTTATAAATACAGCAAAAAAATTTACAATGAATACATGAAGTCAATGCAAACTAACAGGTTTAAAACCAAGGATCTCTTTAATTTATGATTAACACATTCTAAGATAGGCCTTTCATCAATTTACCATTTTTATACATAAAACATATATTGGTTAATTTTTTACTGGATAAAGAGATTATATCTCTTTATTTGATTTGAAAAACATATTTTGTGACTGTGAATCTTTTCCCTACAAGGTAGGACAAACTTTTATTTTTAAAAATGGGGAAAATCATATAAATTAGAACACAATATCTGCAAATCTAATTTACTAAATGATCTTATTTATTTAAAGCTTCATACTCATATATATATTTATGTTGATAGTGAAACTAATTATTAACTTATACCAAAACAACATCCCTAATGAAACCTCACTACAACATTTCATGACCTATTGAGGTAAACCCCTCCCTCTCAACAGGTACTTTTTTTATCTTTAATACTTTGAGGATTAGAGTTGGTTTCTAAGGATTAGCAAAACTAAGATCTAATTTCACGAACTGCAAGGGGGATTGCGGCATTCCTATTTTCACCTCTCATGCCTTTTGTTCCTAGTGAAGCTCTCTCATAGGTATAATTATCGAATTATTTTTATGATTATTAAATTCTACGACCTTTGGATAAAGGGAAATATTTATTAGTACTTTACAATATCCCGTGAACTGGTACTAATGGCTGCTGCTGTGTCGACCCACCATCAATCCGTAATAACACTAATACGTGTTTGGTCTCAGGACCTGGTTTGATGCTAGTGTCGGTAATATATGATTTTATATTTACTAACATTTACTTCTCTGTATTTCCTTCTCCATCCATTCGGGGATCAGGATCGTCTGCTTCACTCCATACATCCGGTTTTATGTCCAGACTTATAAAACATATTGGGGGCAACCAAACGGAGAAAAAAAGACAGGTTTAGAAGAAACATATATCAACTATTTACGACCGATAAAATCGTGAGTAGAAGTAGCTTGGACATTGCTATAAGATCTTTCTGTTCGTGAAGGAAGAGCTTTAAAATAGCATATACTACAAGGGACAGTTTAAATGTTTTATATATATCTTGGCTGTAACCATCCTAACCAATCTTTGTAATAGTTCATGGTCCCCGGATCGTCTGAATCCTGATTCTATTCTCGATTGAGGAGATTTCAAATTAAACGATAACATGTTTGATAACTGTTATTTTATCATCGGTGAAAACTTTACACAAACATTTATTTAGTGTAGAAAGTGAATTGATTATTTAAATATAACCTTACCGATGATCACGTGGACCAAGGAGTCAGTAGAATCTAGTCTGGTTTACCAGGAACGGGAAGGTCCGAGTTTGAATCTTTAAATGTGTTTCTCTAAAAAAAAAAATTACTGTACCTCCATGCAAATTCGAGAACATTTATTCCGCTGACAGGTAAGTCAAAGTTAGAAGTGTTTTCCATTATATGAATTGTCCCACTCTCTCCATACAAATGTGGATACATTTTCTCTAAATTGACCTCATCCCCTTCTCTACCTCATACAGATATCCAGACTGTGGCAGGAATCAAAGCCTGAAATAAATCTGTGTGGGTAAACCATCATGTTTATATTTTTCACATTTATGGTATCAGATAAATTTTCTATTTAGTTGTTTATGTTTTAATTACTCCTTCGAGAAAACACATCCTCTAAGGGGATGTTAGTAATACAAGCCGAAAATTTTTTCAATTTAAAAATTATAGAGAAGCTCACTAAATTTATCTTCAAAACCTTTTAGCTTTTATGATGTATAATATTTCTAAAATGAAATCCTGAGTCTGTTCATGTATTTTTAATAGAAGCTTCTCTTTAATCGGTATCTTAACAACTTTGGGTTCATCACAGGTTTACTGACATGGATAATACGTGGTCCACACTTGTGTTAAAACTAGGGCTACGGCTATAACTGCAATCAGTAGCGCCTCTATATTTCAACCAAGCCCTAAAAATATCGGAAACCTTAACTATATAGTAACAGAAATAAATTAAAATAATGGCCTCTTGTTAAGTACTCCTTTATTTTAATCTTCTTATCAAATATCAGTTCCAAAAGAATATTCTTATCCAGTACGTTGCATCAAAAGGAATGTCATTCTCATAATTCCCTCCAAGATCCTCATGACGATTCGGACTGAAAGCCAGAAATATCTACACCTCACTCTCCACGCACTTTCACTTTCAACTCTCAGAAGAATATTTCACATTTTAAAATGTCACCAAACTATTTGTCAAACTCTACTCTCAATCGTAGCAATGAATAAAATAATTAAAATAAGTGAATGGTTGAAAACCTTACTTTTCCTTAAGTTTGAAAAACATATTTGGTAACATAAACATTTCGGCTTAAGAACAAAATCTAATATGTAATTTGAGAACGACATAACAATTAATTCACATTTTATCTTTGGAAATTGTGTTAGCGTGTTACTATATTATTATTATTATTATTATTATTATTATTATTATTATTATTAGCACCAAAATTAGGAAATTGTTACGTGGAAATGTCAAGAGCCGTATATAGAGTCAAGAATTGGACGTAAATAAATCCCCCACTTGACCTGAACTGCTTGTTGTTCTGGGGATTGACTGACTCCTGAGACTAGACCAAGCCCCATTCAACCTGAACTGCTTGTTGTTCTGGGGGATTGACTGACTCCCGAGACTAGACTATAAATACGATATTTGTGTGTAATCTCCTATCACTCTCTAGAGCATGGTCCCCACACTGTGTGTCGCGATTATGGTGGCTCGAACGTTTTACTTAATTTGTCCAAGAGAAAGCGCCTTGCCCAGGAGAATCTGGTGTATTTGTTTATTCTCAGAGAAGCTCAACTACTCTTCTGATTGCAGGACCGGCCTGAGTAATTAGACCTGTCTGACCAAGAAGTTAAATAAATTATTGTCTCTCACGAATACAATTCTTAGTGAGTTAAATTTATCTAAGACTGAAAATAATTCACTTTCTGGATTCTAACTAACTCTGTCGACTCGCTAATAGAGTCTTGCACTAATAAAATCTGAGAAATTAAATAGCAATACTATTATTTATAGTGCATATATTATTTATTATTAATGTTGTCAACATTTAGCATGAAGACATACAAATATAAAATTTTATGTCCTAATAATTTAAGCCATACTAGTTTATAGGCCTGTCCACGACAGGTCGACTATAATGTTAACCTACCCAATAAAATCTAATCTTGAATTGATAGACGTATGGAAGTTCAAGCTTTGTTTGATGGAGCACCAAACATATATCTTAATGTAAGTGCTTCTTAAGCTGATGGTGCCCGAGGACTGGTACCTCTATCCTTGGTTTGTAAGCTGATGGTGCCTGAGGACTGGTGCTTCTATCCTTGGTTTGTAAGCTGATGGTGCCTGAGGACTGGTGCTTCTATCCTTGGTTTGTAAGCTGATGGTGCCTGAGGACTGGTGCTTCTATCCTTGGTTTGTAAGCTGATGGTGCCTGAGGACTGGTGCTTCTATCCTTGGTTTGTAAGCTGATGGTGCCCGAGGACTGGTACCTCTATCCTTGGTTCGTAAACTGATGGTGCTCTGGACTGGTGCTTCTATCCTTGGTTTGTAAGCTGATGGTGCCTGAGGACTGGTGCTTCTATCTTTGGTTTGTAAGCTGATGGTGCCTGAGGACTGGTGCTTCTATCATGCGTATTTAACAATCACAACTCTCTGAATAACGCCTTCTGGGTCCTAAGGAAGATTGTTCTGTTTCGGGGATTCCCTGGCATTAAAGTTAATGTTGGTGACGTTTCACCTGACTCTAGGACATCTTCAACTCCCAAGGGGTGAAACCTTTATTTTTACTTCCCAATTCGTGATTTTGAAAACCTCTGACCAACTCAATCGAAAGATCGTCGGTATTTACTTGAATACCAGAGAAACTCACTCAGACATAGAAAATAAATAATTTCATCAAACATTTTCAAAGTTATTTTAACTCGTAATTAAAGTAAAGATTAATATCTGTCCTAACTCACTTCAGTGCCCAAATTGTCTGAGGCGTTACTTTCTCTTACTGGCCTCCTGATAACGGGGAGATCGGGGTTCGAAACCAGTTGGGGTCTACAAAAGGATTTTTCCCTAATTGGTTTTCCACTCTCTTTTCACTCAAACGTGGGTACATTACCTCTAAAATGCTTCTTTCCTCCTCCTTACCCCATTAGTGTAAATATACGTATATCTTGGATGGGTAGTAAGGTTCGATTAAAAAATAGCACATCAAAGACTATTGAAGTTACAACACTGGACCACGGTCGAGGCCTGGTACAAATCTTCTCACGGGAGACTAGAACTGCACCTTGTGGGTGATTATATACACAGGTGTAAACCTGATAACAGCAGGTCAACAGAAGGGAATGTTGATGCGCACAAGAGACATACTAGCAAATATATCTGAAAGAAAGGTTAACAATTCACGTCAGTTGATTATACTCGTCTACCCCCTCTCCTCCCCCCCACACACATTCCCTGATACAACATGTTCGTTGTTGTTGTTGTATTTACACAGGTTTGTCTCATGTTGTAATGAGTCTGTCGAGATGTTGTCTGAATCAAATATCTCTGTCCTCTGGTACAGACATGGTCTAAATAACGTACAGTCTGCTGAAACAATAGTAGCTCACACAATACATTATTTTAAGACGGGAACAAGAAGGAGTTATAGCCAAGGTTAAATAAGTATTGAATAAAATATGTTGGAAACGTTCTTGCCCACGACCGAGTTTCGGATGATTAAGGCATCCTTGAGAGAATCTGGTTCGAATCCCGGTATTATTTGAATCTATTCTTGTCTTGATATTAAAGAAGGGTGAGGAAGGAGGGCGGTCAGAGGTCAGAGGTCAGAGTGATAGAGAACTAACAACAAAGGCGATCTATCACCCTTTTGCGTTAGTGCAAATACAGAATAAACTCATGTTATTTATTACTGTTAATAATATTATTAAAAATAACAAATTGCATATTAAATCATGAATTAAATGATCTACGTAAAAATACTCCAATTCTGACTTCACAAAATGACAAACAATAATGTTGTTATAGAACTATATTTGTTACAGCTGCACAGTTGTTAAAAAATGTATTTTTTGAAAGGGTGTTTTCTTGGTTATTTGTTGAGTATGTTAAATGTCCACCACAGTGAAATGTTCTCACAATTGTTTTATATTGTGTAACTGAACATTCTTGCTCCCGTTGTGTTTCAGATAGCAGTGGTACACAACGCCCCGCCATGAATGGAATAGCTCGTTCTCTCGTATGACGATCACATGAAGGACAGAAGACAACGACATGTGGTCACGGAACGAACATGCGTGTTCACCACAACTACTCGTCCGATCACACGGTCGGATGTTTACTTTTATTCGCTAGTTTTTGTTCTGTGGATGGCAAACATGGAGAAACAACATACGATGAGATTAATGCAAGAGACAGCTCAACAAATAGCAAATATACATTTATACACGTAATATTCTCCCTTATTAACAACACTGCTTCAAGAATGACTCAAACAAGGGATGCTAGCGTCGAACCCCGGACAGCCCCCACCGAGACAGAAGTGTTTCTCCAAACTCCAGAAGGAGACTCGGGAGTTAAGCCTGTGTTCTCAAACCCTCACGATGACACGCAACATCCGTCAAGCGCACAATATGTCATTAAATCAGCCGAAAGCCACTTTGGCCAGCCTGTAAACATTCCAAGGTCAACATCGTGGGGAGGAACAAGGAGGAAAGAAGAAAGGAACGCTAGAGAGAAACTTGTTAGAGGTAAAGGAGGATTGGATTTAAATTTGAAAGAGAAGGGCCTCTTTTTATTCCACTCAAATGGCCGTAAAAGACAGCCCAATACTGCTATCGACCTCATCGTTAAAGGTGACGTATCCAGTGGTAGCATCGGGAACATAAAACAGGGAGGTGAAGAGAAACATAGAAGAAGGGGAAATGGTTTCCAATACCTTGAACACGTAAAGCTTCTCGAGAAGCGAAACATCGAGTTTAAAGTTCCTTCACCGTCTGTGTCTGCGGAGGAAGAGAAGACAAATAGTTCGGATGAGACTTATTTGGAGCCTTCACGGGTGATAGATGACGTCACCAAACGTGACACATTTTCAGGGAATATTAACACAGCTGTAATCAAAAGTTCACAAACTCCATTTGAAGCCGGAATCCATACAGGATCTTCCAAGATGAACTCTAATGACACGTTTGTTAAAAATGGCAGGATAATTAGCTCTGTCAGCGCAGAGGTATCAAGTCCAGCCTTCTCAATCAATGACAGATTCAGAGCAATTGTTACAAACGTTTCATTCAAACAAAGTCATTCAGTTAAAAACAAAATTCCCCCAAACACTGTGATGAATGGGTCCATAAATTCTTCCCCGGGTGTTAACGGCTGGTTAAATGACGGCAGCCCGTCGACAAGGCAACAGTCCATTCAATCAAGTGGGGTTGTTAGGATCGATAGAAATACCGCCACGGACAATGGAAAGTTCCCGGGCGTTGACACACAAATAGAAGTCCCGAACCATTCAACCTCAACACAAAACGAAACATTTAACCACAGAGAGGCGGAGGACAATGTTATCAAACAGAGTGGCGTCCATCTCTCGGACAAAAGTTCGGGGAGCGTCTCTGAAATGTTGGACTCGCCGAGTTCAGCGAGAATAAAACACATCGGTGACGTCAGGAGCGATTTACGAAAAGGTCTCGCCGAGCCAATATCGTCGGACCTACAGCTCAACAAACTCAGGGCAAGGGGCGAAGTTTCTCTTACCAAGGGCGACTACACCACATTCACTCTACAAACTATATCACACCCATACGTTAACGATTCTAACAAAGTTTACAACACGGAAATAAATGTTAGTCCCACGACTTCGACAACGCCAAGAACTGAAAATGTTACCAATTTTAATCTTTCAAAGAATGTTGGGGACTTAATGAAACCGATATTTTTTATCCGGTTGCCTCAAATGATATTACTAAGATAAACAGTTTTACAAACCAATCAGGCCATTTATATTCGAATTTCTTGGAAGGTATCCAAGCTGTTTCTGATGCTCTTTTTGGGTCCAGTTCAGATGTTACTCCGATGAGTGGTTGGAGTTATAGAGGTGAAGTTCGAAGTGGGGTGACTTCTGATAGGGATGTGGCGTCATCCAGTGATTGGAGTCACAGCTCCGGCCTCCAAGTGGAGGCGACCAGCGAGCAGCATGGGGAGCTCGACGACGCCGGTAGCGGGGGTGGGGAGAACGTGTCAGAGGTCAGTAACGTGACGGGTGACGTGGTGCCAGCGTGGCCCGTCAAGTTGGCCGCCGTGATGGAGGGAGACCTGATCCTGGGAGGCCTCATGATGGTCCACGAGAGAGAAGACTCAGTGACGTGTGGTCCCATAATGCCTCAGGGAGGCATTCAGGCCCTGGAGACCATGCTATACACACTCGACACACTCAACTCGGACCCTCGTCTCCTGCCCAACGTCACCCTCGGCGCTCACATCCTCGACGACTGCGACAAGGACACTTACGGACTCGAGATGGCCGTCGACTTCATCAAAGGTAAGGTCGACCAGATTCATCTCTGATATTTAGATTTATTATTTCTACTTAGACAACTTTCAAGTGAGTTCTACACACAAACCACGACGAGCTGTGACATTGTCTCCGGCTATAAACAAACTTCCTGTCACGAGCGACTGTGTGATTTAGATGTGAATATTAGGGGAAGTTTCCTGTCAAGAGCGACTGTGTGATTCAGATTGAATTATAGGGGAAGTTTCCTGTCACGAGCGACTGTGTGATTCAGATGTGAATAGTAGGGGAAGTTTCCTGTCACGAGCGACTGTGTGATTCAGATGTGAATAGTAGGGGAAGTTTCCTGTCACGAGCGACTGTGTGATTCAGATGTGAATAGTAGGGGAAGTTTCCTGTCACGAGCGACTGTGTGATTCAGATGTGAATAGTAGGGGAAGTTTCCTGTCACGAGCGACTGTGTGATTCAGATGTGAATAGTAGGGGAAGTTTCCTGTCACGAGCGACTGTGTGATTCAGATGTGAATAGTAGGGGAAGTTTCCTGTCACGAGCGACTGTGTGATTCAGATGTGAATAGTAGGGGAAGTTTCCTGTCACGAGCGACTGTGTGATTCATATGTGAATATTAGGGGAAGTTTCCTGTCAAGAGCGACTGTGTGATTCAGATTGAATTATAGGGGAAGTTTCCTGTCACGAGCGACTGTGTGACTCAGATGTGAATAGTAGGGGAAGTTTCCTGTCACGAGCGACTGTGTGATTCAGATGTGAATAGTAGGGGAAGTTTCCTGTCACGAGCGACTGTGTGATTCAGATGTGAATAGTAGGGGAAGTTTCCTGTCACGAGCGACTGTGTGATTCAAATGTGAATATTAGGGGAAGTTTCCTGTCAAGAGCGACTGTGTGATTCAGATTGAATTATAGGGGAAGTTTCCTGTCACGAGCGACTGTGTGATTCAGATGTGAATAGTAGGGGAAGTTTCCTGTCACGAGCGACTGTGTGATTCAGATGTGAATAGTAGGGGAAGTTTCCTGTCACGAGCGACTGTGTGACTCAGATGTGAATAGTAGGGGAAGTTTCCTGTCACGAGCGACTGTGTGATTCAGATGTGAATAGTAGGGGAAGTTTCCTGTCACGAGCGACTGTGTGATTCAGATGTGAATAGTAGGGGAAGTTTCCTGTTACGAGCGACTGTGTGATTCAGATGTGAATAGTAGGGGAAGTTTCCTGTCACGAGCGACTGTGTGATTCAGATGTGAATAGTAGGGGAAGTTTCCTGTCACGAGCGACTGTGTGACTCAGATGTGAATAGTAGGGGAAGTTTCCTGTCACGAGCGACTGTGTGATTCAGATGTGAATAGTAGGGGAAGTTTCCTGTCACGAGCGACTGTGTGATTCAGATGTGAATATTAGGGGAAGTTTCCTGTCACGAGCGACTGTGTGATTCAGATGTGAATAGTAGGGGAAGTTTCCTGTCACGAGCGACTGTGTGACTCAGATGTGAATATTAGGGGAAGTTTCCTGTCAAGAGCGACTGTGTGATTCAGATTGAATTATAGGGGAAGTTTCCTGTCACGAGCGACTGTGTGATTCAGATGTGAATAGTAGGGGAAGTTTCCTGTCACGAGCGACTGTGTGATTCAGATGTGAATAGTAGGGGAAGTTTCCTGTCACGAGCGACTGTGTGATTCAGATGTGAATAGTAGGGAAGTTTCCTGTCACGAGCGACTGTGTGATTCAGATGTGAATAGTAGGGGAAGTTTCCTGTCACGAGCGACTGTGTGATTCAGATGTGAATAGTAGGGGAAGTTTCCTGTCACGAGCGACTGTGTGATTCAGATGTGAATAGTAGGGGAAGTTTCCTGTCACGAGCGACTGTGTGATTCAGATGTGAATAGTAGGGGAAGTTTCTTGTCACGAGCGACTGTGTGATTCATATGTGAATATTAGGGGAAGTTTCCTGTCAAGAGCGACTGTGTGATTCAGATTTAATTATAGGGGAAGTTTCCTGTCACGAGCGACTGTGTGACTCAGATGTGAATAGTAGGGGAAGTTTCCTGTCACGAGCGACTGTGTGAATCAGATGTGAATAGTAGGGGAAGTTTCCTGTCACGAGCGACTGTGTGATTCAGATGTGAATAGTAGGGGAAGTTTCCTGTCACGAGCGACTGTGTGATTCAAATGTGAATAGTAGGGGAAGTTTCCTGTCAAGAGCGACTGTGTGATTCAGATGTGAATAGTAGGGGAAGTTTCCTGTCACGAGCGACTGTGTGATTCAGATGTGAATAGTAGGGGAAGTTTCCTGTCAAGAGCGACTGTGTGATTCAGATGTGAATAGTAGGGGAAGTTTCCTGTCACGAGCGACTGTGTGACTCAGATGTGAATAGTAGGGGAAGTTTCCTGTCACGAGCGACTGTGTGATTCAGATGTGAATAGTAGGGGAAGTTTCCTGTCACGAGCGACTGTGTGACTCAGATGTGAATAGTAGGGGAAGTTTCCTGTCACGAGCGACTGTGTGATTCAGATGTGAATAGTAGGGGAAGTTTCCTGTCACGAGCGACTGTGTGATAAAGATGTGAATAGTAGGGGAAGTTTCCTGTCACGAGCGACTGTGTGATTCAGATGTGAATATTAGGGGAAGTTTCCTGTCAAGAGCGACTGTGTGATTCAGATTGAATTATAGGGGAAGTTAACATGACAAGTATGTAGCATAGGTGGGCTAGTTCTGTACGCGTTATATATTGATCACAAAGACCTATTGAAAAATAACATCTGCACACTGGAATCTAACTGTTGACCTTTTAAATAGCGCTCCAATGATCTACCACTTATATATCTAATCACACAATATCGACCATGAGTTTAAAGATCCAAACAAATTACGATCCAACACGTCCATATGTTCTGTCTTAACATAATGACAAGGTACGAACATGGAAAGCTCACTAGTAAGAAAACTGGAACACAAAGTTAAAGGTTCTTGGTTCAATCCTGGTGGGTTTTTAGCACCAAGTCCTACTACCCGTTTGGGTTATGTGCATACATCCAGGTATTACAACATATCGTTGATTCGAATCCGGACAATGATTAATATATAACTGAAAGCTCAACCCTTTGCACTGATGATGCATATAACTTGGTTTTTAAAATGGCTTTTCTGGTTATTCACATCTTACTACATTCCAATTTTCATGGAGAGAAACTTATTTGACAGCTATAAAAGTTACTAGATCTACTTTAATATGTCAAGTCACGTTACCTGCAGCCATACTGTTTCTATATATTACAATTTATATATACATAATCAATAACATATAATAATAATATAGTAACATCATATCAATGTTGACCATGAAATAAATGTTTGTATTTTCTAAGGTTTCCAATAGCCATCCAGGCTATGCTCATATTTACACTGATGGGGTACGAATGAGAAAGGTATAATTCAGAGGAAATGTACCCTCCGTTTAGCCTGTCAAGGCAATATTGATACCTTGCTTTGTTCCACTATGATGTAGCTTATAAGATAGGGTCATAGTGTAACTAGTCAAGGTAAGACTGCTACCTTGCTTGGTTCCACTATGGTGTAGCTTATAAGATAGGGTCATAGTGTAACTAGTCAAGGTAAGACTGCTACCTTGCTTGGTTCTACTATGGAGTAGCTTATAAGATAGGTTCATAGTGTAACTAGTCAAGGTAAGACTGCTACCTTGCTTTGTTCCACTATGATGTAGCTTATAAGATAGGGTCATAGTGTAACTAGTCAAGGTAAGACTGCTACCTTGCTTGGTTCCACTATGATGTAGCTTATAAGATAGGGTCATAGTGTAACTAGTCAAAGTAAGACTGCTACCTTGCTTGGTTCCACTATGATGTAGCTTATAAGATAGGGTCATAGTGTAACTAGTCAAGGTAAGACTGCTACCTTGCTTGGTTCCACTATGGTGTAGGTTATAAGATAGTGTCATAGTTTAATCAGTCAAGGTAAGACTGCTACCTTGCTTGGTTCCACTATGGTGTAGCTTATAAGATAGGGTCATAGTGTAACTAGTCAAGGTAAGACTGCTACCTTGCTTGGTTCCACTATGGTGTAGCTTATAAGATAGGGTCATAGTGTAACTAGTCAAGGTAAGACTGCTACCTTGCTTGGTTCCACTATGGTGTAGCTTATAAGACAGGGCCATAGTGTAATCAGTCAAGGTAAGACTGCTACCTTGCTTGGTTCCACTATGGTGTGGCTTATAAGATAGGGTCATAGTGTAAATAGTCAAGGTAAGACTGCTACCTTGCTTGGTTCCACTATGGTGTAGCTTATAAGATAGGGTCATAGTGTAACTAGTCAAGGTAAGACTGCTACCTTGCTTGGTTCCACTATGGTGTAGGTTATAAGATAGTGTCATAGTTTAATCAGTCAAGGTAAGACTGCTACCTTGCTTGGTTCCACTATGGTGTGGCTTATAAGATAGGGTCATAGTGTAACTAGTCGAGGTAAGACTGCTACCTTTCAGGGTAGACGTAGTGAATGTCTATTTGCATTTATATGGGGGAGAAAGAATTTAGGAAAACACACACTAATTACATCAATCCTGGTTTCGAACCCTAACCTCTTCTTCACCTCAAAACAGCATGTATGAGCCCGACATCTATTCTGCGTGCCCAAACGATGCGGGTGGAAAAATAATTAATTGCCACAATGACCCGAATTGTTGGCTATGCAGACTAAGACGTCATTCTCCTATGATCGTGTTTGTTGGCTACGGAGAGGTCAGAGTTATGATCCTAGCTGGTTACACTGATGAGTCTGACGCTTCAGACTGTGTATCCCCCGTTGCGGGTCTCTTGTTACAATAGTTATAGTGTACCCTGTAATTGTAATTGAGTGTAATTTAGGACGCTCCAAGCCAGAACAAACTCACAAATACTTTCCCCACTCTTACTGGAAAACTTTGTGTGTAGCGGGAGAGCATTTAATTCCCTGTTCAGGCGCAGGAACGAATGAGATCATTGTCTCGAGTAGTCGAGTAAATAAAGCGCGCCCTTTCGTCTCGAGTCTGAGGTAACGACCATGCAAACAAGTTCCACCACCGGAAGTAAGAATGTTTGTTTTGTCGTACTCTTTGTACAAAACAGAACTAAAGCTCATTATAATCTGAATAATTGAAACGTGGCAACTCCGCCTGACGTCGATTACTGGCTTTCTACACCGATTTTCATATTATTAATATTATTATTTAAATAAAAGATTACGACACTGAGGATGTGCCTAAAGATGTATAATTTTCAAAATTTCCAAAGAGGATGCCTCCAATTCAGAAAACCAAAATAAATTTTAATAGTATGTTTCATATTTCTACTCATAATATGTTTAGTAAAATCATTTACACCCAAATTTATCAAATCAAAATAATGTTAAAACGTTTCAGTAGAGAAGCCGCAATATATAATGAATATATTATTGTGAAGACAAAGGTGCGTGAACAATGGGAATAGAAAACACTAAAGGTCAAATAGTGACAGATCATAAAGAGGTTCTTACGACTTGGGATAGATAATATATAGAAGAACCGTACGACAAGAAAATTGACCATAAGAAGAGGTAGAGGAAGACGAATAAGAACCCAGCATTTGAAAGAGTGAAGTGGAGAGAGCCATAAAGAACATGCAAAGAAGGAAAGCTGCTGGAGATGATGACATACCAGCTGACCTTTTGAAGGAACTGGGAAACAATGGATCAATGACTCTGACAACACTTATAAATAGGATCTGAGAAACAGGAGAATGGCCCAAGGATTTTCTAGAAGTGACCACAGGACCATCAGCCTCATCTCTCATGTGGGGAAGATTGTGGCAAGAATACTCAACAGGAACAGGAAATAGACTGTGATGGAAGGAGACCAATTTGGAACCAGAGAGGCCATCGGTATGGTGAGAATAATTTCAGAAAGGTTGAGGGAAAGAGGAGCTTAGGAAGAAGGAGAATTCAAATATTAGATGACTTGAAGGAAAGAATAAAATTCTGAGAGATTAAGGAGGAGGCAGAGGACAGGGTGCATTGGAGGTCTAAGTTCATTGACAAAAAAAAATGGACCTGTAGTAAGACAGAACACCTAATAATAATATATGTGTTAGCTTTAGTCTGAATGTATGAATATTACACATGTAGCCTGAACGAGTAGTAAGATGTGGTGCTAAAAAAACTATAATATATATTCTATATTATAAAATAACTTTAGAATATGTGTGTAGCCTATTTTATTTTCATGCAGTACTCTATTTACGACCAGTGTGAACCCAGTCGCCATAGTTTCACGCTTGTGCTGTGTGTGTGTGTGACAAAATGACCACGGAAAATACCCTATGGGTGGATTTACTCTCGTGTATCGAGTGTCACATACCATTTAATAGCCCGAAACAGGGATAGTTCGAGAAATGCCTTGAAAGATCTCTCTTTTCCTCCTTTCCTTTCAGCCGTAGCCCACTCCATGTAAAGGTAAGCCGCTCCTCCCACAGCACATTTTGGCACACAGTCCACTTTCCTTGTTGTTTGCCTTTAACGATAGTAGCCCGGGGTGAACGGTGGGGCTATCAAGACAGGGCCCCTCAGGTTATAAAAAAGTGAATGATCTCCAAAAAAAGTCTTGAACTGCAGATTTACACGAATATCACAAAATGTCTAACCTTTTATTAAACTCTTGGATGGGAAAGAAAGTTGACTTGGACGGTTCTTAGCCTCAGCACAATTTGTAAACATATAACATAATATATATTACTGTTTGATATCTAACTTTGTTTAGTTACCCGCGTCTTACTACCCATCCAGGTTATTTGCATGTGTACACCAATGAAATAGTGTTAAGGAAGATATGTTTAGAGGAAGAGTCCCATCAGAGGTGTGGACTTGTGGTTAAAAATCTATATACTATACATACTACTTCTAAATAATTCAAACAGACAAGACAGGACTGATGCCTTTAGGCTCGTGCCCACCAATGTGGGAACAGAGTTGGAATAATTTGACTGTTATATTTACTATACTATTTGTTTATAAAAAAGTGTAAACTATTATTACGGAAAGTTGGACAGACATTATAAAGATTTGAGAAGGAATTTACATAATTTCATTGATTAAATTGTGGACTAAATAAGTATTTATTTTGTTTTTATTAAATACATATCCTATACAGTCATATAAAAACTAATATGTGAGACACGCCCACTAACTACTATGAGGGACACGCCCCATTACTAACTCTAGTGTGGTAGGGATGAAAACTAATTTGCGTTAAAGGAGGATGGAAAACAAATTAGGTAAAACTATCTTAGTACATTTGGCCTGAATTAAAACCCCAACTTCATCATCACGGGCAAACAAGACTATATGATATTCTATAAACTGAAAAATGACACCTGGACATAGGAATCGAACCCGGGATCTTTGGTTTTATTAATATGTCCAATGATCTAACCACTGAGCGTCCAGGAGTCACCCCATGTCCAGGGTCATTATTCACTCATATTTTATGGCAAAGTCTGTGATGGACGTGTGGAAATTGTCAGCTACACGTGTGGGATCAATTATTAAGATCAAGAGCTATCAGACAACGCAGCCATTTTCTACTCGGTAAGATTTTTCCTGCCAACTGTACAACAGCTGTCTGAATGTGCATATTGTGCTGGATTAAATAGTCAAGCTATTATATTAGCTTATTAAGTTTATAGCCTCATATAAATATCATAATTAACCAATATAATAGCTTGGCTATGTAATCCATTAAGACGATAAAAGAGTGACCTTTTAAACCGCTCGCCCACCGATGCACGTTTTAATTTTAGTCCATTTTAAAACAAACTTGTCTATTTAAAATAAATACTTCAAACGTGTTTCCTAAATAAAGATTTTGTGGATCCATAGCGTGATTAGACACTTTTATAAATAGTGATTTGTTGTCACTACCGTTTGTTTGGGAGAGAAAGTGAAAGGGTTTAGTTTATCTTTGTGGACAAACACCCCAAAGTTGTGATTATTGTCTCGTGGCGTCCCTCAAATTACATATTGTTTGTAGAACTGTGATTTTACACTAACACACTTTCAGTTTGTTGATGGAACACATGTGGAGGACCCGCACTTAGATAAACAGCCTTATCTCCTTTCTTACGACTTTATAACCGGTGATATTATTATATTCACTGGACTTGTGATCAAATCAATCGTTTCAACTAATTATTATGATTGCGTGACGTTTCTATTATGTACGTGTGTCACGTCTTACCACCCCTCCACTGGTGGTAGGGAGGAGGATAGGGTTGAATGAATGGGAAGTGTACCCCTATTCTAGGGAAGAGAGAGTGGGGAAAACATTTAGAACACCTCAGTGCACCTGGCCAAGGCTTGAACTAGCCTCCTCCTCACTAGTGAGCCAGACCAGACAAGAGTTACGTCTTAGTAGTTACACATCTTTCTACCTGAATCGGTGGGAACACGGAATAAACGTCAAGCTCATATTGTCTGGTTTGGTGTGACGTGGAGGTGTAAATGCCGTTATCTTACTTACCAGAAGAATATTGAGGGTCTAACCTGAACCAAGCGAACAGAAGAGAAGAGGAGGTAGCGTGATTGTTAAACTCACCACAGGGACTCATTTGGACGTCTGATCTCCATTCACAAACAACCTCTTTATATTGCTACTTCCCTACCCTCTGTGTGTGTGTGTGTGTGGCTGGATAAAATGGTAGTGAGGGGTGTCACTTGGTAAGTTAGTGGGCGTGTCTCACTTGGTAGTTGGTGGCCATGTCTCACGTGGTAGTTAGTGGCCATGTCTCAACGTGGGTAGTTAGTGACCATGTCTCACGTTGTAGTTAGTGGCCATGTCTCACTTGGTAGATTAGTGGGCCATGTCTCACTTGGTAGTTAGTGGCCATGTCTCACTTGGTTAGTTATTTAGGCCATGTCTCACGTTGTTAGTGTAGTAGTGCCATGTCTCACGTTGTAGTTAGTGGCCATAGTTCTCCACTTGTAGTTAGGGCTGTCTCACTTGTTCATGTAGTTGTGGCGTGTCTCACTTGGTAGTTAGTGGCTATGTCTCACGTGGTAGTTAGTGGCTATGTCTCACTTGGTAGTTAGTGGCTATGTCTCACGTTGTAGTTAGTTGAAGTTATGAGTGTCTCACTTGGTAGTTGGTGTGGGCGTGTCTCACTTGGTAGTAGGTTGGTGGGCGTGTGCCTCACTTGGTAGTTTGGTGGGCGTGTCTCACTTGGTAGTTGGTGGGCGTGTCTCACTTGGTAGTTGGTGGGCACGTGTGTGGCTGTCTCGCAGGGGTGAAGAAAATAATTAAGAAACAAAATAAATCGTAATTAATTTATAAACCTACCTATCTTCTCGATTACTAATGTTCAGGTTTACAAATTCAGTTCTTCCATTTTTATAAAATATCAAGATCATTTCTAAGCATTACATATCCAAAGGACACACATTTTATTTGTGTTTTGAAATTTATCAAAAGCTACAAATTATGTTTTTTAAACTTCAAATAACCTTAATAAAATCATAATTGTCATCTTTTTTTCATTCCTATTATCACCTAAGTTTATGTAAGTAATATATTTTTAAAAGCATTTTGTAAATAATAATATAATATTTTATCATATCATATAGTAAATAGCAATCTTTATATATATATAATTCTTCTGTACGTGTGTATGTCACTGAACTCCTCCTAAACGGCCTGACCGATTTTGATGAAATTTTGTGTGTGTGTTTGATTGGGTCCGTGGATGGTTTAGATTCACAATTGGACCCGGTAGGTGGCGCTGCAATCGGGTTCTAGGATTTTTTTTTATTTTTAGGGAATTTTTTTAGGGGGGATTTTTTTTTTTTTTTTTTTAGAATTTTTGCATATCAGAACATGTAACCTCAAATTTTTTTTCGATACAGCTGATATTTGTGGAGTTGTGGGCGAAATGCCAAAAATGAAAAGATGTTTAATTTTGTATGTTTTCTTGACAAACACTGAATTTGTAATATTTGTGTAGCTCACTAATTGGAGTTCATTGTGAATTTGTAATTGTGACGATCACATAGTATTTGTTTTACTATCGAAATCAATTATGCCGCCCAAACGAAAAGCCAACGTTCAGGCAGGACAACGTCAGTCGTGTCCGCTTGTATCCTATAAAACATTACAATTTCATTCTTAGTTGGCAAACACAACTTGTGTTTTGAACAAACAAGCAATAATCGATCTTTGCATATTTAAACATCTTTACACTATTCCAAATAGTTGTACCGAGTATTTAAGGCAAAACCAATACATTATCTCTTTTAATTTATGATTTATGACCATATTTTATACTAATGCTATCATTGTTCATTTGAGAACTATTTTCTCTTTGTATAATTATATTGTTCGCTAAATATCACTACACTTCCCCTCAAATCCGTTGGAGGCGCTAGCTACAGGCTACACGTAGTGACATCTAGTAGCAAAATACTGAACCTGCAATACAGCCTAACAAGGAAGGTGGCGGTCTCTTGTGAGAGAGTTTGAAATATTTTGCCAACGCCTGCGCGCTTGAGTTTGATTTAAAAATCAATGAGAACTGGAATTATTGAAAGAATACATAATAATTAAATATATAATAATTAGTTTGACTAAAGCCTAGCTAGGAATGAAGTTGCATCACACATAAATGTGGTTCTTAAGAAAGTTTTAAATTATGAAAAATTACTATTAATTTTAAATTTGTAACTTTTATAAAACCACTATTAACTTTTTTAATTTACTGATCAGACATTTTAAAATTATATTTGATGATCTAATACTATATCAATTATTATGTTTAATAATGTGCATTTTTTGCTCTAATGTATTTATTGTAGCTCGTTTGGATTAAAATAGTTTCCAAAGTTAATTTTTAATTTCTATAAAAAAAAGTCGTTTAGTACATAGGAGTGGTACTAATTCAATTATAATAAATTATTTATATTGTATTGGTTAAAATGGGTTGTGACTATACACATTTAAAATCGAATCAATAGTAAAAGTCATAATTAAGAATTACATTTATCTATAAATGTGTTTAACATTCGTCATGTACGTTCATATTACATAATATTAATTTGTATATAAAATTCCAAATACAAACTACATCTGGAAACTAATTAAATATGTACACAACATTATTTTTTAAATATAACGTTATATTTATTTATAAACTAAGTAACACTATCTTACTAAGGGACTCACTAGTGGAGGACATCTCGAGAAATGAGCTGGGAGGCCGTGGTTCGAGATGCATTGAGTGCATTATTCACATAAAGTGGTGATATACTTCATATAATATAACTTGCAATTCTATTTCCAGTTTGGTTATCTGTAACGAAAGTAAAACTAAACAATTCGTTTAATTACTGCTAAATAAACTAAGGCATATATATTGGATAACATAAATTATGGTAATACAATGGACAAGTTGTTTCATCTTCATGTGTTAGCTATTGTTATAATACTCTCTCTTGATTCATATCAGGAACAAACATGGCACACTTTTGTATACATTTTAAAATACTAATAATATCCAAACCGTCTCAATAATACTTTATAAAGATTATTTTTATTACTTAACCGCTCAAATTTCTAGAGAAATTCATATTTAAAAAATGACACATTTTAGAAATGGTATTTTTAATATTTATAGGATTTATTTATTCTGTATGGACTCATTAATAACATAATCTATTTATATTTTGGCAAAATTAGAAATACCTTTGTTCTTTAAATATGTCCTTGGCAGAGTTAGGGTGTCCAAAAACATGCCTCTGGCATGTATAAAATTTTAAAATATACAAGTTTAGTTGGTTTTTTTCTATGTATACTTTTTAGACCACTCAAGTTGATTAAAAATCTTTGTAATGATTTTTATAAAAATAATAGCTGTATTAATAAAATATAATTTACTTTTTTTTTTCAATTCTACTTTCATAATTCTAAACTAAAATTGTTTGGTCAAAATGAACACATAAATACATTTACAAGTATGAAAAACCTTTTTACAAATGAAACATATTTTTATTAATCAATTAAACGTCCATAAATATATGCCCTGGTCATTATATCAACTATGGTAGTCCACATTTACAGTCATGTTCGCTGTAAATCAAAATTGAGTATTAAATTTCAACAATAAAATAAATAAATTGAATATTGGTTTTTACAAATTTGCTGATGATAGATCAAATTTAAAATTGTATTAAAAGTGAATAAATTTCCGCGCATTCCAGGGCGGTTAGTATTGATTGTATTGTAAACAAACCTCCATCACATTTATAACAAATCGTACATCAATGGTGAGCTCACAGGATAACATGTTGTGTTATTATTTACATGTTCGGAAACCCCGAGTCGGTAAATATTTGTAAATTGTCTGTGTGTTTATTTTGTAATTTGGAGCCATGAATGTTTTGAAGTAAATGTTTCCCTTGTGTGTTGATAGTTTGGTGAATACATATGATAGTATAACATATTTACCGTCTATTAAACCACACACAATTATAGAATAAATACTTGTACATCTAGTATTAGGAAAAAATATATAAATTTAAAAAAAAATGCTTTTACTTTCAATGTTGAGACATCAAAATATTCTTGTAAAATCCAAATGTTATCAACTCATAAATAAAACCATAAATAAATTAAATTCAAGTTTATAGAAAAAGTTAGCTTCTAATTCTTTCTTTCAATACCAAGTATGTCATCGACCTATTATAAAGGGGAGGGATAGGGTGGGGTTAGGAAATGCACCCGCGTTAGTTTATAAAAGGAACGGGACAAATTGTGGGTGGAAAACCATCTTTAGTTCATTGTACCGGGATTCAAACCTAGAGATCTTCGTCTGCAGCAATCTGGCGAGTTTGACGCCTTAGACCATATGACCACCGTATCGGGTGGAAATTAAATTATAAAATACATTTTTATATTTGCAACCCAGTTATGTGGAACATCTTAACCTGCTTCGGAACCTTTCCTGGTGGCTAATTACATCTCGTTCGCACGATGAGGTTTAGCTGGTCTTGCCGAGTAGGTTTTTATTACCGCACGTTGCAGTGGCGCATTAATTTAAATGTGCGTGCTAGCACGATACGGTCGGCGACCCTATAAGGTAACATGACACATTAGGTCAACATTAGGTTTTGTCAACGGAAACCTTAACCGGTGATCTGGCAAAAAACCTGATTGGTCGCCAGTGGCACATATATTATAATGGGAGCGTTCATATGACTGGCCGGTCACCAGCCAGTCACCAGACAGTCACCATCCAGTCACCATCCAGTCACCAACAGTCACCAGACAGTCACCAGACAGTCACCAGCCGGTCACCAGCCAGTCATCAGCCAGTCGGGGTTCAACTTTGCACATGCAGAATAATAGCATGCAATATGGAATAAGACATCGAACTCATACAAAGGCAAGGATTTAAAAGAATTAGGATGGAGGGAAATATGTGTATTATATTGAAGGAAAACTTTTGTAACAAAATCAAAGGCAGGAAATAGTTACTTTTTTTTCATATCTTCATAATAACTATAAGGGGAGAAGGTTGTGATTGTACAAAAAAAGAAGATTTTTTGCTTTTTTATAATTCGGATGGATCTTGGCTTTATATTGAGACAAAAGATTGCACAAATTTATGATGAAAATGATTGTTTTATATGATTTTCAAAACAATTGAATGTTCTTTGTTTTTAGCTCATTTTTAATGTTAATATTGAGTTTATATGTAAGTTTGATTCTTCTACGACGACGACTGCGATATCAATACATAATAAGAAACATATTCACGTCCATCTTACGAGAAAGTTGATGGAAGAATTAGCATGCATTCACGTACGGTGACTCGATGAAGAAAACCTATAGGTAAAAAAAACCACATCATGTGAACACTGCTTTAAATTGCTACCTAATTGGTTAAAAAACTATAAGGTAGAAAAACTTCGTCTTGTGAATGAGCTGTTACAATTATAATAAAACAAAGTGTGTTTATTTTATTCTATTTTAATAATTTTCACAGATATTTCACAATTGTATCGCATAAAAGGGATTAAAGGTTCACATTTTTTCTCTGTTTAGTTTTAAAATATTGGAAGCATTGAAGATTAACAAAATGTCGATTAAATTATTGACGTATTAAATAATTCAAACACATATTTTGTATTATAATGTACATAAATATTTATTTTTGGTAACAAATAAAAGTGTAATAATTTTATGTACCTGATATATCTTGATTTTATGAATATCGAAGTTAACATAGTGTAAGTGAAATATTAAAGATTATTCATTAGATTAACTAAACAAAAAATTATCAAGAATATATGAAATCTTCTAAACAAGTAAGATATATATAAGAACGTTATTTGGTACATTGATAGCAACTATTCCTGTAACTGTTTTCACACAAATGCTTACATTAACACATTAATAATTCCTTGGTAAAAATTACATTACTAAATGGTAACAAACGTGGTATTTCTTACTATCTATGTTCTAACTTTTTTAAAAACATAGGTTGTTAAAAGTTTTACTTTTTTCTCCTTACTCTCTAGATTCTCAAATATTATTCAAAAGAATTCTCGTTAATCTTGGCTTTGGAACAATTTAAAAGTTTTTTTCCTTAGATATTTAAACTGGAAACTTTAAAGGAACGTTCTCGATCGTTAAAATTGCTGTTTTTTTCTTTAAACTTACAACACTGCTTAGTTTAGAAGTTTATTATTTATTGAAAAAAGAGCTGGGGCTACCTCAGACTAAATTCGAGGCTTTATTCATAAATAATAAGACATATTTTACTGAAAAATAATTTAAGGATCTCATCTATTTGAAGAGATATATTCTGACACAGGTTGATTCCCTAGTAGAGTATCAGGGTCTAAGATTATCCTAATTTATATCAACATTTTCTTTTGTGACCTTATTAAATAAATAGTACGACACACTCGCTCCTACGGTGTATTATCTGAACTAAATCTTAAAAGCCATTTTATAAAAAATTAGAATTTTATCAAATCTTTCATCGGTAAGCCACCCTTAAATTAATTTATTTTATAAAAATTAACATATATTATTTATTTAACATTTAAAATAGACAGTAAATACCAATTTTAAACAAAGTCGTTTTGGCTGTTTTAAAAAAAATCGATCATCAATTTTCAAGAAAATAAATAAAATAAATAGTTATTACTTAAAAACATAATATTTTGAAACAAATATTTACAGAGATTCTTGAAATATTCTAATTTAAAAATAATCACTCATCAGTAAATTACCTTTAATTTTAGGGCTAGGGTCGTAATCAAAAAACTTTATGAGTTAGAGCTCTAGAGAAATTTAAAAAAAAAATTTGAACCAAATCCATCAAACCGTTTAAGATCCGTGACCAGGGGTATAGAGACAAACAGGTAGACAGACAGACAGACAGACAGACAGAAAGACAGAATTGTAAAATCCAGTTTTTTAGGTTTAAACACGCATAAAACTTTAAGATTCATCATAATTTCGAGATAAATTTACTTTAACGATTACGACACTTTCTATTGATATGAGAAAGTAAAAATAATTTATTTGTGCTAGAAAGGCTAAATCTATGTTTCTAATATCTTACTTTGATCTCAGAACTGATACATTTCTCATGAAACGTTGTTAAAAACCATTCATTGTTTTTATAATAGTTTAAATTTTAAAAGAAAATAGTGCTTAGACCTATATAAACATGTTGACACCTATCTTATTCTTTTCGGTCCAAATCATATTTTAAAATAACAGCCACTTGTTAAATAACTCTTTATCGCTCTAAGTCCACACCGCAATAAAAGACCCATCGGATAAACCCAACACACTTTATGTTAATCTCCTTTCGATACTTACATTGTCAAAATATAGAGTCAATCCAACTGGACATTATCATAACACAATTGATGAGTTATTGTTAAACTCGTTAAATTATAGCTTATCAAATGAGATGGGTTGAAAAAACCTCGCTTTCAAGTTTCAATATCAATAAATATAATTTCATCAATCAATTTACTACGTCAAGAATGATTGTTTTTATCAGCTGATGTTACAAATCTGATCAATAAACATCTGGTGGTTATTTCATCTCTCTGATTAGGAAGATAAAATATCATACAAAGTAGATTACGTTGTTATTATTATGTGTGTTTTTTGCGACACTCATTACCATCCATGGGGATGCACACATATAATTACATCAATGGTTTTGTGATGATGTAGGTAGTGAAATTCCCAGCCCTAAGTTTCCCAAAAAGAAATATTAGGCAGGGGGTAACAAAGATTGACATTTATTAAATATTAACCAACCACAGATATGTACAAACCAGCAGAGAATAGCAGAGAAGTAGCAGAGAAGTAGAGTTGTAAGGAGTGGGCATCGACCCAGTTATGGCTAGGACGAGAACTCTTTATATCAAAATGTAATCTATAGGAAATATAAATGATTCCAACTGCTTCCAGAGGGGGAAAACAGACTTGCATAAATATACCTGATTACATTTATACAATGAAAGACTTGGACTTGCAATTATTCTAGTAAAAAGGTCGGCAGATAAATTTAACTATATATAAGTTACTTGTTTCGTTTTACAACAAACAGGTGCCAGCGCCGTCTATTGACCAAGATTTAAAGATATCAGTTGGCCATGCCTTCTCGAGGACAAGAGATAAATTACGTTACAATCAAATATATGTCGGCCCATATTGGCCTAGAAACAAGTTAAGTTGCTGTAAAGTAAGGGGCTATAAACCTGGGTACATATTAATAAATATGGCCTTAAAATAATCAAATAACGTCATCTAGTGACGGTTGACCAAATTAACATTAACTCGTCAAATAGAGCTCAAGTATTTAAGTGCAATGTCAAGCCCATCGAATAATTAACTTGTGATAGAATATGTATTGATCCTCAGGCGACAAACTAACATAAATATAAACTACAACGTATTAAAGTGACCTCAAAAAAGATAAATGGGATAGCAAGTGTCAAACATTCAATAGCTATGTTAAGATATAAGCTGGCCATCTAGTGATGTTGAGACAAGTAGAATTACGAGCTAGCGTAATACTAGCGGCCTGGGAACAAGTTACTAAATAGGGCCTTAAATAACCAAACAATGCCATCTGGAGGTGAGTGAATAGATACATTTCAAATGATCAAAGTGACTCAAAAAGATAAATAAACTAGCCATCTTGTGGCAATCTAACCATTTAGTGAATATTTAATTCCCGAAAGATAATTTAGAAAAAGATTAAAGACTTAGGCAGAGAGAGAACTTTGAAAATATACAGATCACATCTGCCACAGATAGCGCCGCTTACCTACGCTGAGGCCGGTGGTCTATTTAATAACCACACAGGTGAAACATAGCAATATATAGTCCAAAAACACAATCACGTGATCCCTGAGACGGCTTGAAATGAACGAATAGGAAGGTGGAGAGAAGAAAAGGGAGGGAACACAGCGCATGCGTCGACTCGCTGGATCATCTGGCGCTGATCTAGAGGGTCGTAGAACTTGATAGATTGTTACATAACTTTCCATACTAGTCTTGGGGCGTGACGTCACCGGTGTGATCTGCAATGTTGACATCCGCTGTCCTTGCCAGTTTGGCGGAGGGGCGTGAACGGGCAGGATTGGGTGGGGTCAGACCATACAGGTAGCATTGGGTGGGATCGGACCATACAGGTAGCATTGGGTGGGGTAGGACCGTACGGGCAGCATTGGGTGGGGTCAGACCATACAGGTAGCATTGGGTGGGGTTGGACCGCATGGGCAGCAATGGGTGGGGTCAGACCATACAGGTAGCATTGGGTGGGGTCAGACCATACAGGTAGCATTGGGTGGGGTCAGACCATACAGGTAGCATTGGGTGGGGTCGAACCGCACAGGCAGCATTGGGTGGGGTCGAACCGTACAGGTAGTATTGGGTGGGGTCGAACCGTACAGGTAGCATTGAGTGGGCTTGGACCGTACGGGCAGCATTGGGTGGGCTCAGACCCTACGGGCAGCATTGGGTGGGGTCGGACCCTACGGGCAGCATTGTGTGGGCTCAGACCCTACGGGCAGCATTGTGTGGGCTCAGACCCTACGGGCAGCATTGGGTGGGGTCAGACCCTACGGGCAGCATTGGGTGGGGTCGGACCGTACGGGCAGCATTGGGTGGGGTCAGACCCTACGGGCAGCATTGGGTGGGGTCAGACCCTACGGGCAGCATTGGGTGGGGTCGGACCGTACGGGCAGCATTGGGTGGGGTCAGACCCTACGGGCAGCATTGGGTGGGGTCAGACCCTACGGGCAGCATTGGGTGGGGTCGAACCGTATGGGCAGCATTGGGTGGGGTCAGACCATACAGGCAGCATTGGGTGGGCTCGGACCGTACAGGTAGTATTGAGTGGGCTCGGACCGTACAGGTAGTATTGGGTGGGGTCGGACCGTACGTGTCTCTTCAGTAGTGATGAGGTGAGTTTTATAGTAGATGTTTTACTCCTCTATAACATGCAACACATGTTACAGTAGAAGTAAGATAAATGTGTCCACATTTGCGTAGATCGTTCACCTAAATCTGATGGTACTGTACATTCTATAAACTGCAATAGTTGCATGTTACCATCAGGTTTACATAGTTTCTCACACCTTGTGATGCAAAGGTCCTTCAATGATCACCCCGAAGTGATACACGTGACGATAAACAGGTGATAAGACAATCCAGCCGAGGTCCATGAATCATTCCTTGGTTTACAATACAAATCAATTCTATCTTTATCCCCGTGTCTCACCACCCATCCCGGCTATCCACATTTAAATAAACTAATGTAGTCGGGAGTAGTCGTATCTAATTTCATAGGAAATATGCCCGCATTTACTCGGGAGGAGAGTCATATGTTTTATTTTATAACTGTCAGTAGTTGTAGGTAAAGTTCTGTAATGGTTAATTTACTTTCACTCGCATGAAGTTTGTCTTGTTTCCAACTTATCTTTTCCATAGACTGGTCTTCACAACCTTACAGAGTGAGTCAAAGCAAACATTTGTTTCTTTTTAACATCTGGGAGTTCTCTTTCACGTGGGAGTTAAATTGAGCTGTGGACGGGTAGAAACTTTGAACAGTTACACAACAGGTTGGTGGGAGTATACTACCTGATATACCCACAGGTCAGTGGGAGTATACTACCTGATATATCAACAGGTCGGTGGGATTATACTACCTGATATATCAACAGGTCGGTGGGAGTATACTACCTGCTATACCCACAGGTCGGTGGGATTATACTACCTGCTATACTCACAGGTCGGTGGGAGTATACTACCTGATATATCATCATGTCGGTGGGAGTATACTACCTGATATATCAACAGGTCAGTGGGAGTATACTACCTGATATACCCACAGGTCAGTGGGAGTATACTACCTGATATATCAACAGGTCGGTGGGATTATACTACCTGCTATACCAACAGGTCGGTGGGATTATACTACCTGCTATACTCACAGGTCGGTGGGATTATACTACCTGATATATCAACAGGTCAGTGGGAATATACTACATGCTATATCAACAGGTCAGTGGAAATATACTACCTGATATATCAACAGGTCGGTGGGAATATACTACCTGCTACATCAACAAGTCAGTGGGAATATACTACCTGCTACACCAACAGGTTGGTGGGAATATACTACCTGCTACATCAACAGGTCAGTGGGAATATACTACATGCTACACCAACAGGTTGGTGGGAATATACTACATGCTACACCAACAAGTCAGTGGGGATATACTACCTGCTATACCAACAGGTCGGTGGGATTATACTACCTGCTATACCCACAGGTTGGTGGGAGTATACTACCTGATATATCAACAAGTCAGTGGGAATATTCTACCTGCTACACCAACAAGTCAGTGGGAATATACTACCTGCTACACCAACAAGTCAGTGGGGATATACTACATGCTACACCAACAAGTCAGTGGGGATATACTAGCTGCTATACCAACAGGTCGGTGGGATTATACTACCTGCTATACCCACAGGTTGGTGGGAGTATACTACCTGCTACATCAACAAGTCAGTGGGAATATACTACCTGCTACACCAACAAGTCAGTGGAGATATACTACCTACATGAATAGAAGCTAGTAGGATACAGGCCAGGGAGATGGTCTCACCATTGACTGGGAAAACTGGGGTGTGTCAATAATGGTGTACGAGGATGGTTTCAGACTTGGTTCTAAAAGGAAACTATTTCTTTGATTCAAGATAAATAGCAGTTGTATTAAATTTAAATCAGATATTAGCTGAGCATGTAAACATAGAGCAAGTAAGACAAGAGGTACAGCTCGACTGGCTTTAGAGACTAAATTATAAGAACACATATCTTACTACCCGTCCGGTCTCTACACATTTTATACTCATGAGGTGAGGATGAGGAAGATATTATTCAGAGGAAACGTACCCACATTTGCGTATAGGAATAGTAGGAAACCATTAATGGGTAAAATCTCATATCGAAACCCGATCTTCTGTTATATTTTGACCAGATTAGACGGACGTCTGTATCAACGTGACACTGGTGTTGGGTAGCAATAATAGTTATAATAATAATAAACGACTATCTGTGTTTCAAGTATCAAAATCACGCAAGCACATGTTTTCTTGCTCCTACATTCCAGAGAGATACAGGCCAGTTAAACAAACAAACACTAACGTGATGTAGGGGACGCGAGAAAAGGTCAGTGTTCTTGCTCCTACATTCCAGGGAGATACAGGCCAGTTAAACAAACAAACACTAACGTGATGTAGGGGACGCGAGAAAAGGTCAGTGTTCTTGCTCCTACATTCCAGGGAGATACAGGCCAGTTAAACAAACAAACACTAACGTGATGTAGGGGACGCGAGAAAAGGTCTGTGTTCTTGCTCCTACATTCTAGAGAGATACAGGCCCGTTAAACAAACAAACACTAACGTGATGTAGGGGACGCGAGAAAAGGTCAGTGTTCTTGCTCCTACATTCTAGAGAGATACAGGCCAGTTAAACAAACAATACATCAACGTTGATGTGGGGACGCAGAAAGTATCTGTGTTCTTGCTCCTACATTCCAGGAGATACAGGCCAGTTAAACAAACAAACACTAACGTGATGTAGGGGACGCGAGAAAAGGTCGTGTTCTTGCTCCTACATTCCAGGGAGATACAGGCCAGTTAAACAAACAAACACTAACGTGATGTAGGGGACGCGAGAAAAGGTCAGTGTTCTTGCTCCTACATTCCAGGGAGATACAGGCCAGTTAAACAAACACACTAACGTGATGTAGGGGACGCGAGAAAAGGTCATGTGTTCTTGCTCCTACATTCCAGAGAGATACAGGCCAGTTAAACAAACAAACACTAACGTGATGTAGGGGACGCGAGAAAAGGTCAGTGTTCTTGCTCCTACATTCCAGAGAGATACAGGCCAGTTAAACAAACAAACACTAACGTGATGTAGGGGACGCGAGAAAAGGTCTGTGTTCTTGCTCCTACATTCCAGAGAGATACAGGCCAGTTAAACAAACAAACACTAACGTGATGTAGGGGACGCGAGAAAAGGTCAGTTTTCTTGCTCCTACATTCCAGAGAGATACAGGCCAGTTAAACAAACAAACACTAACGTGATGTAGGGGACGCGAGAAAAGGTCTGTGTTCTTGCATATTATTGCATCAAAAATCTTTTTTTGGTTAAATAAATAAAATATTTTCCAAGTAAATAACAAAGAATTTATTTCTTCTCCACATTGTTGACCTCAAACACTTATTGAATTAACTGTCGAGAGATGTCCTGGGAGTTTAATAAGTCTATGTTCATTAAACATGTTCCAAGTCGTGTGTCCAGACAGTATTCTCACAATTGTTGATAATACGAAGCCCGTAAGACAATTAAACTAAATGTATCTAATGGATCAATATATTATTTATTTTAATGAAAATAATAAGTTTTATAAAACTAAATTGGCTCCATTATAAACTATCGCTCCCTCCCGCTTCTCTGTAAACGACACGTTTTCACAGTTCTGTCGTGACTCCAGCCTGCATTCGGTGAATCAAAGAATCGTTCTCTAACGTCAGGAAATTTATGAAGTGTGCGATGTGTTAAACTTAAATCTTACTTTGATGACGGGCTTTTGGCCCGTAGTGGTTGTTTCAACGGAATGGGTGATTTATTATACCTTCGTTGGGTTGGTCCTACCAACGTTTCTCTCAAGGGTGAATCCTTATTCTTTTACTTAAGAGCCTTCTTCCTAATCCTTTTTTCTTTTGGCTATGTCATGTTCATAATAGCTAGTGGACTTACTACACATTTCCTGGGATTACTCACATATTTAAAACGTGAAGCGTTTCCTTCCAACAATAATTGCATGAATTCTAATAAACTGATTCTAATATATTCTTATAAACTATAAATGCTATCTTATAAATAAACTGGGAATATTACAGAACATTTCAAATTATAAAAACAAAAGAGCAATAATTTTAGAAAAATAAAATTTCTTTGAACAGAAATTTCTCCATTTCTATCGAACATTTTTTTCGGTTAAAGCACTTCAAAGGTTATCAAATCAGAGTCTACAAATTTTAAATATCGAAGCCGCAATCTGTGTATACATTCATTAGTCGGTGAATGTATGGATGATACTAAGACACATAAAAAAAGTTCTTGAGTTCTCTCTAGAACAAAGTTGGAGCTGGTAATTTTCACAAAACTTGTGAGTACAGCCTGGGCTTTGCTACAGACTACAGACGTGTGATTGTGACTGGAGGTTATAAAGTTGACCAAACTACAGACCTGTGATTGTTATTGGAGACTAGAAAGTTGACCAAACTACAGACCTGTGATTGTTATTGGAGGCTAGAAAGTTGACCAAACTACAGACCTGTGATTGTTAATGGAGGCTAGAAAGTTGACCAAACTACAGACCTGTGATTGTGACTGGAGGCTAGAAAGTTGACCAAACTACAGACCTGTGATTGTTAATGGAGGCTAGAAAGTTGACCAAACTACAGACCTGTGATTGTGACTGGAGGTTAGAAAGTTGACCAAACTACAGACCTGTGATTGTGACTGGAGGCTAGAAAGTTGACCAAACTACAGACCTATGATTGTGTCTGGAGGTTAGAAAGTTGACCAAACTACAGACCTGTGATTGTGACTGGAGACTAGAAAGTTGACCAAACTACAGACCTGTGATTGTTATTGGAGGCTAGAAAGTTGACCAAACTACAGACCTGTGATTGTTAATGGAGGCTAGAAAGTTGACCAAACTACAGACCTGTGATTGTGACTGGAGGTCTAGAAAGTTGACCAAACTACAGACCTGTGATTGTGACTGGAGGCTAGAAAGTTGACCAAACTACAGACCTGTGATTGTGACTGGAGGTTAGAAAGTTGACCAAACTACAGACCTGTGATTGTGACTGGAGGCTAGAAAGTTGACCAAACTACAGACCTGTGATTGTGACTGGAGACTATAAAGTTGACCAAACTACAGACCTGTGATTGTGACTGGAGACTAGAAAGTTGACCAAACTACAGACCTGTGATTGTTACTGGAGACTAGAAAGTTGACCAAACTACAGACCTGTGATTGTGACTGGAGGCTAGAAAGTTGACCAAACTACAGACCTGTGATTGTGACTGGAGACTATAAAGTTGACCAAACTACAGACCTGTGATTGTGACTGGAGACTAGAAAGTTGACCAAACTACAGACCTGTGATTGTTACTGGAGACTAGAAAGTTGACCAAACTACAGACCTGTGATTGTGACTGGAGGCTAGAAAGTTGACCAAACTACAGACCTGTGATTGTGACTGGAGGCTAGAAAGTTGACCAAACTACAGACCTGTGATTGTGACTGGAGGCTAGAAAGTTGACCAAACTACAGACCTGTGATTGTGACTGGAGACTAGAAAGTTGACCAAACTACAGACCTGTGATTGTGACTGGAGGCTAGAAAGTTGACCAAACTACAGACCTGTGATTGTGACTGGAGGCTAGAAAGTTGACCAAACTACAGACCTGTGATTGTGACTGGAGACTAGAAAGTTGACCAAACTACAGACCTGTGATTGTGACTGGAGGTTAGAAAGTTGACCAAACTACAGACCTGTGATTGTGACTGGAGGTTAGAAAGTTGACCTGGATGGATTTTTACCTCGGTACGAACTTTGTTTTAAGTTGTTTTTGTCTGACACATTAAAGTATTAGAGCTTAGTCTAGTCGAGTCCAGTGGACATTTTAAGTTTAACAAAATGGTCGTAGCTAATAGCTATTGATATCACAATCTTAACACCCATTTTAGCGAGTGATAAATAAAAGCCCCGCAATAAATTGTTGGATTGTGTGCAATAAATAATCTGATTTTTTATCGTTTTACTGTTTCAATTTCTGTAAAATATTGAAGAAAGAAGACTTCCTTCCACCTCATTGGCTGTTCTGGGTGAGTGGGTCTTCTAATGATGATTAAATGTGACTTTTTACACACAGCTACTAGCAGACACTTGGGGGAGGGGGCGAATTGCCCTTTGGGGGGCGGGCTAAATTGCCGTGTCACCAAATACAATATTACAGGCGACCTCTGGTAACTGGGACTGTTACAATTAAAATAAGAATGAAAGAATCTGATCGTGTTATTAACAGAGAGAAATACACATCGGTGGCCACGCGGTTTGAATGTCAGGTTTGGATTTTCATTGATTGGGAGGTCAGGGCTCAAATTACAGCTTGGATTACTGGGGATGGCTTTTTCCTAAATTGTTTTATACTCTACCTTCACGAAAATGTGAGTACACTTCCTATAAAATTCTCTCTTTCTCATCCCTACCCACTGTCGTAGCTAGGGTAGGTGCGTATAGCCTAAACGGGTAGTAAGACGCGGTGATAAGACAAACAATTAAATACTATTTTGAATTGGTGATGATAGGATTAAAATTTAACTTATATCTTCATTCCTAAGTATTGCTTAGTAACAAATTTGTTTTTTCAATTTACACAATAAAATCAAACGTGTTCTATAAAAAGTTAATGTAAATTGACATTGCCTTCTACCATTTTGATGTAGTATCTAAATAACGAATAAATTATAAATTTTAAAATGGAGAGAGAAAATATATTGATTGTACTTACTCTGTGAAATCTCTATTACATGACTTTAGTAGTAAAGAGGTAGTAAGTTCGCGATCTCCACTGGAATCCATTCTTCAGCTTGTGACCTTGTAATTACCTACCAACATTGGCACATTTGATCCATCAGTGGTGGTATGTAATCAATTGCTGGGGGGAGTGTCCAGGTTGTCTTGTAGTGGATCTTCGGACAGATGGGACAGACTACTGACAGTAGGTAGAGTGGACAGACTACTGACAGTAGGTAGATCGGACAGACTACTGACAGTAAGTAGATTGGACAGACTACTGACAGTAGGTAGATCAGACAGACTACTGACAGTAGGTACTCAAACATTCCCGCTATAACCCTTAGCATGAACCTCGCGTCATCTCCACGTTAAGTGGAATGTTCATCTCTTTGCTTGATAACTCGTTCCGCCTGATTACATCTCTTATAAAGCTGCTAAGAGACTTATACTGGGCTCTACACAGTCCCTCGAACATGCACTTTTTATGTTCATACTTTTTAACGGCTGAACGGTAAGGATTAGAAATATAATTTTAATAAAATGAAACTGCATAATTAGAGAGAAAGGATGGAAAAACCACCAGTAGCATTCGAGACGAGAGTCAAACTTGGACCACCCGTCATAGTTCCAATATATTGTAGGTCGGACACCTTTACAGCGTGATCATTGTTACAGATAGCAGGGACGTCAGCACTCATAAAACCAGAATTAAAAATTGTTCAACTAAAATAAGTCTTGGTTTTTTAGAACAAACTATTTTATTTTATCATCGCGTCTTACTACCCGTCTGGGCTACCCACATTTAACAATACTAATGGAGCAGGGATGAGGAAAATAGTAAATAAGAGGAAATGTTTCAGCATTTGCGTTGAGTAGTAATCCATTCCAGATGATCTTGATAGTTAACCTGCGTGACTCCCAGTAAGTGTAAGTTAATTATTAATACATATCCTGGTAGAGATATAATTAGTGATGTAACTAGCACTTGACACCTCCTGAGTAAAATGTATTCTTGACACCTTAAACCTCCCATGAAGTTCCCAACACGGACTAGAACCCAAGTCACACAGCTACTCTCAGAGGGCAGAACATTTAGGTCAAGATGTGCCTTCTTTAAGAGACCTTGCTTCAAACCGGGGTGAGGTCTAAGAGTTCATCTTCATGCCATGTATGCTAACGGTTCAAAGCTCCCAAATGAACAATCTCAGGTGTTAATATCTCTTCTCACGTTCAACAAATGAACAATCTCAGGTGTTAATATCTCTTATCACGTTCAACATACGAACAATCTCAGGTGTTAATATCTCTCCTAACGTTCAACAAATGAACAATCTCAGGTGTTAATATCTCTTCTCACGTTCAACAAATGAACAATCTCAGGTGTTAATATCTCTTATCACGTTCAACATACGAACAATCTCAGGTGTTAATATCTCTCCTAACGTTCAACAAATGAACAATCTCAGGTGTTAATATCTCTTCTCACGTTCGACAAATAAACAATCGCAGGTGTTAATATCTCTTATCACGTTTGACATACGAACAATCTCAGGTGTTAATATCTCTCCTAACGTTCAACAAATGAACAATCTCAGGTGTTAATATCTCTCCTAACGTTCAACATACGAACCCACACGACATGGCTATGCCATGAAATCACGTCCTATTCAATGTCACGGAGTGCTGCCAGGGTAAGCACAGCTTGTTGAAACTACCTGTGATATGTCCTCCGTTACTATGTCCCCTTTTGATCAATCATACGTCGGCTCTGCTCTACACACCTCACATGGGGATGTTGATACCTGACCAATGAGTGTTCTACTGAGGGATGATAACAATTCACAAGTACAGTTTAAACAAGCTCTGCTTACCCTGGCAACACCCCACGACCCGTCACTTGTTTTCTTTAATACTGTGCAGTGGTGTATTTACTATTGGCATATTCTTGACATATTATAATGTTAAGTATTTTTGGCTTGGGGTGAATTTGACATAAACGATGATTGATGTCTGTATTCACTGTGGGACAAGAACTTGTCAAAATAAGCCGTAAACACTGAACAAAGATGGTTCTTCAATACGTATCTGTATTTGTCCGTTGTATTCGTGAGATGAAGGAAGAAATAAACACCGGAAAAGAAACACGAATGTATTTCATCAATTACTGAAGTGTCTTTCAGTAGACATATTTGTTTATTTCGGTAATAACGCATATTTACACATGGCTGTGGCTAGTGGAGTTTAGCTATAGTGACAGCTGTCTGTGAATCATGGCTAAGTGACAGATGTGAATCATGGCTAAGTAACAGCTGTGAATCATGGATAAGTGACAGATGTGAATCATGGTTAAGTGACATCTGTGAATCATGGATAAGTGACAGCTGTGAATCATGTCTAAGTGGCATATGTGAATCCTGGATAAGTAACAGCTGTGAATCATTGCTAAGTGACAGCTGTGAATTATGTTTAAGTGACATATGTGAATCATAGTTAAGTGATAGCTGTGAATTATGGCTAAGTGATAGCTGTGAATCATGGCTAACTAACAGCTGTAAATCATTGCTAAGTGACATCTGTGAATCATGGTAAATGATAGCTGTGAATAATGGCTAAGTGACAGATGTTAATCATGGTTAAGTGACAGCTGTAAATCATGGCTAAGTGATAGCTGTAAATCATAGCTAAGTGATAGCTGTAAATCATGGCTAAGTGGCATCTGTGAATTATGGCTAAGTAACATCTGTGAATCATGGCTAAGTGACAGATGTGAATCATGGTTAAGTAACAGCTCTAAATAATGTCTAAGTGATAGCTGTGAATCATGGCTGAGTGACAGATGTGAATCATGGCTAAGGGATAGCTGTGAATCATGGCTAAGTGACAGCTGTGAATCATGGCTAAGTGACAGATGTGAATCATGGTTAAGTGACAGCTGTAAATCATGTCTAAGTGATAGCTGTGAATCATGGCTAAGTGACAGATGTGAATCATGGCTAAGTGACAGCTGTTAATCATGGCTAAGTAATAGCTGTGAATCCTGGATAAGTAATATCTGTGAATCCTGAATAAGTAACAGCTGTAAATCATATCTAAGTGATAGCTGTGAATCATGGCTAAGTGACAGATGTGAATCGTGGCTAAGTGACAGCTGTGAATCCTGGATAAGTAACAGATGTGAATCCTGAATAAGTAACGGCTGTGAATCCTGGATAAGTAACAGATGTGAATCATGGCTAAGTGACAGCTGTGAATCATGGCTATGTGACAGCTGTGAATCATGGCTAAGTGACAGCTGTGAATCCTGTATAAGTAACAGCTGTAAATCATGGCTAAGTAGCATATGTGAATCCTGGATAAGTAACAGCTGTGAATCATGGCTAAGTAGTATATGTGAATCCTGGATAAGTAACAGCTGTGAATCATGGCTATACAAATTTCTGCCCGATGCTAACTAAATGTTTTCAAAATAAATGGCAGCTCATTATTATTAAATAACTATAAGTAATATAATTGAGAATGTGCTTTGTTATCAAAATCTCTTTATATATATTTAACTTTGCAGTATTGTGTAAACTTGATATGTAAGAAATATAAGTTACTTGTAGTTGTTTGTATTGCATTTTGAGTATTTAATATTGCCATATTACCAGTTATTGATTAGGAAAAGCCATTATAGAGAATGCGTCTTGTTTAATATTTGATATCATACAATATTGAAAAATTAAAAATTACTTTGGTGAAATGGCAATATTTACAGCAAGTGGTTGAGAAATGTATGGCAGTAAGGAAGAAAGTTTATTGTGCAATTGTTGAACTGGATAAAGCGTAGGATCAGGTGAATAGGAGTATGGTGAGGATGCAGGTTAGTAAATACAATTATGGTGGTGTATGGTGGAGGTAAAGTGCGTGTTATGGTGGATGGAGCTCTGACATTGAACAGGGTGCTAGACAAGGTTGTGTTAAAGTCTTCCTGGTTGTTTAATGTATTTGTGGATAAGTGCATGAGGGATGCTTGTGAGGACGCGGTTGGTGTATAAATAGACAATATTAATGTGAGAGTGCTGTTATATGCAGATGATGCCTTGTTACTGGCTGTTAGTGAAAATTACTTCCAGAATGCATTAAGTCGTTTGAATGTGGTGACAGCCGGAATGGATCTTCATATAAATGTCTCCAAAACTAAGTTGATAGTTTTTGATAAGGACATATCAGGAAATTATCGTCAACTTAGTATAAATATAAAACTGTTAGAACAAGTGAATGAATTTGTGTATCTGGGCAGAGTTTTCTGTTAAAATGGAAGGATTGGTGGTGAAATCGACAGACGTGTGAATGCATCTTGGAGAGTAGTTGGATGTATGTGCCTATTACAAAGAATGAATTAGTACATCTAAGAGACAAAGATGACAGTATATAACAGTGTGTTAACCCAACATTGTTGTATGGATGTGAAGTGTGGATTTGTCAGGAGAAACACAAGAGCAAGGAGATTGTGCTCTAAGAAATGTTTTTTGGAAAAACTCTCATGTACAGAGTCAGTAAAGAATGGGGGCTGAAGGAGTGTGGTTTGAAAGGGAATCCAACAGGTCATTGGGAAAGAAGTGTCTTACGTTGATTTGGGCATGTTCAGAGCATGAGTGGATTGAGTGATGAAGAAAATATATGAAGGTAGAGTGTGTGGATCAAAAGGAAGGGGTAGGTTATTAAGACGTGGTTAAATATTGTAGATAATGTGTGGAAAAGAAAACATTAATAGTTTTAATAATAAAAGAGCATGTACAACTCTATGTATGGATATTGTTGAAGCGAAGGGAGTAATCAAGGATAGGGAAGTTTGGAGAAAGTTAGTGAGTGTGGATTGAGTACAGAGTTGTTTTTTGAATTATATGAATAGTTTATTGCCTACCCCGTGAGGGAACGGTGGTATTAAGTATGTATGTTTATTTTTACATCCATTACTCTTTCAAGCTTGTATCCTTGGTCAGTTTTTTATTCAAGCCATATATTTTCCCCTACCGGCCGGCTAGGCCTTTCGTAGCTCCATATGCCCTATAATCTAAATTAAGACAAGGACAGACACAACATCCAGTCCCCAGCCGTTAATTCCTTACTGTGGAAGGGTAAGACAACTTTCACCAATGATTTAAAAAATGTCAGCCATGCCAAGAACTGAACGCGGGACCTTTGGTTCAGTGGACCTATACGCTGCCAATTGAGCTAAGGTGTTAGATATCAGAGATGTTTGTATATGTACAAAATTGTATCTATGCAAGTATCATTGGAGTAATAATTTGTTTATTTAAAACAAGAACATATTTTTCTTGGTTAATATAAACCCTGATAAACATCGGAACTTTATTAAGTTTTAAAATAATACTACACGTGTTCTGAGTATTGTTGAAAGAGTGTGCAATCAAGTTTGTTAAATTGGGTTAACTTTAACTTTCCTTTTTTAAATAAAATTTATAAATATTTTAAATTGGCTTAAGCCGACTACATTTTCTAAATGGTGGTTATAAAACTAAGGCCATTTTTGTTTCTAATTCAACACTAATTATGTCCAAAAAATGTAGTGTTTTAATTGTAATTATGACTAGGTCCAGAATGGTTTATCAAAATAACATATAAGTCATGTCACCCAATGTTATCCTGTTGCATACTGTGCGTATTCCAAGTTTGGTTGAGCTTCTCTTAGTTCCAAAGTGAAATGGGGGGTGTACAACCAATGAGAAATCTCTACCCGGAAACTTGATGATATTTTATTAAAACCACCTAAATATCTCGTAGAGATCAAACTGTATTTGGGGGATAGAAGGCTAATTTAGTTCCTATGACTTCTGATAAACCTTAAGGCAAACCAATATTTTATTATATTTATATTCATGAATGTGTTATTAGTAAGCAAACAGGAACGCACAGCAATATAAAAAGAGCAAAATAAATATTATCCGTATGTGGTCGGAACAGACGCCACATGTTTGATAAAATACTAGTTCGACCTTCGAACTTATTTGGATCACGTAAAATATGATTCTTGATCCTTTAGAAAAAGGAGTTGTTATATATTCCTGTCTTGGAGCAATTCTGTCCAATCAGATTGAAATATTGGAGAACTATTTGTATTTGTTCAACAAGATCCTTTTGATCCTAAAGATCCGACTATCCTGTTCATATGTTTATATCCCTGGATTATGAATTATTTATTTGGGTCGGGGAGGAGACTTTTAAATAAAACAAAGTAGTCGATCATTTACATCAATGATTATTTTTCTATTTAGACCTGCATCGATGGTCAGGAGGTCATTTTTACACTAATATTACTGGGAGGATAAAGGTAGAGTTGTAGTGGAAATGAATTCCCATTTGTGTGGAGACAGAGTGGGGAACAATTTAAATAATAAACATTAAGTTATTCCCAACTGGTATTCAAACGCTGACCTCATCACTAACAAAACCAGCTAAGACATAACTGACCACCTTGACCTGCATGGCCACCAGTATGAAATACCTTGTTGTTACTGCGCAGGACGAGTAAAAGCCAATCATTTTAATCTATTAACCAGTTTTGAGACAAGTCCCCTGTTTTTTAAGTTATAAAAATTAATATCAATAATTACCAGATGAAATATGGATTGAGACATAGAACATATTTGTAATTAAGGCCAGTGAACACCAAACTGTTAATCCTGAACTCATCAGTTAATTCTGTTTCTTGAATATTCCCAAGATCTGATGAACAGCGTAATTTGTTTGGTCCATCCTGTATACCTCCCCCCATCGGGGTGTGAACTCGTGATCAGTCTGTGAAGGTTTGGGGGGACTAGAAGGAGGTCGATACACATGCAACGTCTGTTCCGTGACGTCACAACGGACCATATGTGAGAATGACCCATCGTATGTTCGGTCTCCACGTCACGTTTTGGGTGATTGAACCCTCCGTGTGCAAGAGAGAGTCACCTGAGTATGGCCAGAAAGGTCCTGGTTCTTAACTTGGAGGTCTCCGCTCAACCTTCACTGACTGCACGAACAAGTATGGAAATGGTGAGGAAAAGTACTTAATATCAACCTGTGTTTACGAAAAATTTAACTAAAACACATTTTAAAGATATTCAGTTAATTATTTAAGTGATTAACATTTTAAAATAATGACCACGCATAATTTAATCTGGGCCTTTGATCTCTTGGATAATTTCTACTCTTCACTTAAATTTTCCTAATAGTATTATAACTAGAGAGTTTAGGTAATACTATTATGCTAAAATATACATTCCCTTTGAATTAATATTACACTGATACAATGAACTTTCAATAAGCATCATTTTATTGATATTTTAATATCGGAATACGCTTTTCTTTAGCACAATTTTAAATTAATATTTCAATACTAATAATAATTATAAATGCCTTACTACAACGTTTAGGAATTTGTAAATCCACTATTTTTTTTAAATAAATTTATTCTATTTTTATAAATTAGTTTGGTTAACATCCTGGAAATTACACAAAATAATGCATGACACCTTACAACATGTTTTAATATTTTATTGATTATATTGGCGTCAAAGAATGTATAAAACGATTGACAGGTTTGCAAAGAAGGGGTTATTTTGACTGATTGAACCAATGACATCATCATCAGATCCATCTGTTGTTTGAAGAGAAAAACAAATTAATTAATTTAAATAAAACAACTATTATAATAAAAATAATTATAATTGTATGTTCACTTTGAATATTGGTTTTATAATATTTAACTATTGAATTAATTATGCTTTGTACATTAGAAAGACAAAACATTGTTTGCACATTATTTACATAAATCATATAATATCAACGTATTTGTATGTAGCTATAGGTTAAATTTACGGAAGCTGTTCGCTATAAATAAATAATACCCATACATTTAAATTTAAATTTTCTATGATACAAAATGGAAATGGTTCAATATTTTCCCTGGAGCAATCTGTTTTACTCCAATTGAACATTTTAGTTTTCCGTTGTTTTTTTTTTTGTCTGGAAGGATTTTGTTGCATCGCAGTTACTTTATAGATTAAATTATTTTTATAAATATTTACTATTGGGAAAACTTCTCCTTGATTCACTTAAGCACATTTCTAGAGTTGAAGGTTGTTAAGAACTGGGTCCAAAGATAGCTGAGAATATGGTGTGGAATTTGCGGTCGTGATTTGTATGTACAGTAGAAACTAGAGTATATAGAGATTATGTCGTGAGTTGTATGTACAGTAGAAACTAGAGTATATAGAGATTATGTCGTGATTGTATGTACAGTAGAAATAGAGTATATAGAGATTATGTCGTGATTGTATGTACAGTAGAAACTGTGGTATATTGATGTTATGTCACGAGTTTTACAAATTTTGACTTGCAAAACTCACGACACGATCTCTACAGGACTTAGTACCTATTGTACATACAACTCACGACATTATATCAATATACCCTAGTTTCTACTGTACATACAACTCACGACATAATCTCTATATACCCTAGTTTCTACTGTACATACAACTCACTACATAATCTCTATATACCCTAGTTTCTACTGTACATACAACTCACGACATAATCTCTATATACCCTAGTTTCTACTGTACATACAACTCACTACATAATCTCTATATACCCTAGTTTCTACAGTACACACAACTCACTACATAATATCTATATACCCTAGTTTCTACAGTACACACAACTCACTACATAATATCTATATACCCTAGTTTCTACAGTACACACAACTCACTACATAATATCTATATACCCTAGTTTCTACAGTACACACAACTCACTACATAATATCTATATACCCTAGTTTCTACTGTACATACAACTCACTACATAATCTCTATATACCCTAGTTTCTACAGTACACACAACTCACTACATAATATCTATATACCCTAGTTTCTACAGTACACACAACTCACTACATAATATCTATATACCCTAGTTTCTACAGTACACACAACTCACTACATAATATCTATATACCCTAGTTTCTACAGTACACACAACTCACTACATAATATCTATATACCCTAGTTTCTACAGTACACACAACTCACTACATAATATCTATATACCCTAGTTTCTACAGTACACACAACTCACTACATAATATCTATATACCCTAGTTTCTACAGTACACACAACTCACTACATAATATCTATATACCCTAGTTTCTACAGTACACACAACTCACTACATAATATCTATATACCCTAGTTTCTACAGTACACACAACTCACTAACATAATATCTATATACCCTAGTTTCTTACAGTACACACAACTCACGACATTATATCAATATACCCTAGTTTCTACTGTACATACAACTCACTACATAATCTCTATATACCCTAGTTTCTACAGTACACACAACTCACTACATAATATCTATATACCCTAGTTTCTACAGTACACACAACTCACTACATAATATCTATATACCCTAGTTTCTACAGTACACACAACTCACTACATAATATCTATAGGCCTTAGTTTTTACTGTACATACAACTCACGGCCGCAAATTGCACACAATAACTTCAACTATCTTTGGTCCAAGTTGTCAACAAGTTTTGACCAAATCTGACACTGTTTCAAAGCTACATGAAAGTGGCTATGTTATGTAGATTTGTTCGGGCTAAGTTAAATCAAACACATGTGGATGTGTGTGATGGCTGCAAACGACATGTGGCTGTTTAAAAGGGCACATGGTAATTCCTGAGATATTAATTAAACAATTGTAACATACATTCACAAACACACACACAGATCTAGTTACAGTTTTAATACGTGCCTGCACTTTAATTATTTATATAAATAAGTATAATAAATTAGTATGGAATTTAAAACAAATTTTCCTTCATATATTGCGATTATTTAATTAATGTTAGTAATTGACGCTTCAAGATGTGTTAGCGCAGTGTTGATAACATATAAAAGATAATATTCAAGACGGTGACATTTTTAAGTCATGATTTTGAGACCATTTTGATAGAAAATCAGTTTTTTTGGCACCATCCGGGATATCCACATATTTAAAGTAATGGGGTAGGGTTGAAGGAGATATAATCTTAGAGGAACTGTACCAACATTTGTTCGGAAGGAGATATTGTGACATCCCCTAAGCCTATAAATATGTAAACAATATAATATGCAGTCAAACGTTCAATAAAACAAAAGTTGTAAAAGTATTATCTATTAACTATGGAAATAAAAAACCAAGAGCCCCAAATTTTGCTTGCCTAGCATCGAAAACTGAATATTGGTTTAATGTCCCAGGATTCAACTGTGTAGAGAATTGACAAGTTATTGGATTGACTCATATGTAGCTTGTATTAACAAGCGTGTTCTGTTTATTGGCAATTCTATATAGTACGTATACCATTACATCTCATGTCTAACGGGTGTTGAAAATGGCGGCGGGGAGAGGGGGGGGGGACAGCAATAAAATTACACTCCTGCATGTGCTGTGTTCAAGTGGATCGATTTGCACTTACAAAAATTGCTTGGATAAGCATTTATTTCCCTCTGCGGTTTCACATAAAGTGGATAAATACTTAAAAGTGTACTTTATAAAGTTCATTTAAAATTGAAAAAGTTAGGTAAAATGGTTTTTATATTATAGCCGTAAAAGCCACAAATATGGCTGCTTTTTGTCTAGCTAATAAGTGAGAAAATTAAACCAAAAATAATAATTCAGATGAGTTCTCATAAAAATCTTCATAGCCATGTAAGTTTTATAATATAATTATATATTTAAAAATAAATACATTTGCATAAAAATTGCACTGGAACCTTTGGATTAGTATAACAATGGCCATATCCAGATGCCATTAATTACATTTGAAAAGTTACAACGTGCCGAATATTAGTTACAAAATATTCTACACAAAATATAACCAAATAATTTCCACACGTTCACAAGTCACGCGACCATAAGTCCTTTGAATAATAATTCTGTAAATGTCGAATCAAGAGTTACTTATTAATATTTCTACCAGGGATCCTAAAAATACATATTTTTATCAGTCGTTAATATTAAAACTTACGTCTAAATGTAGTTTCCTTTGAACAGGTTTTCACTCATATTTGATAGTTTAGTTGGTAATGAGGATAAAACTGAGTCGTGCAATGGACCCTTAAATATAAATAACACCTTCAAGTCCCCTTAATGAGCATTCAAAGACAGGAATTGCTGACCTGCAGGTAAACCACTGACTCTCAGTCATCAGTAAGCGCGTAAGAAAAGGTAGCAGTCTCGACTTGTCTGGATTTACAATGATAGGGGACTATTATTTGAATCACAGCTGGGAGGGTTTCCATCTTTCTTACAGGTAAACTCTGGTACACCTGCTGTAAACTCTATCCTCCTCACCCCTATACTGTTAGCAGTGATATGCCAGAGTGAGTCTAGTAGTAGTAGTAGTAATAATAATAATAATAATAATAAAATAATAATAATAATAATAATAATAATAATAATAATAATAATAATAAATAATAGAGTGTTGCAGTGAAGATAACGTGGTGTGATACGATAACATTAGAAACTGCAGTTCTTGGATGAGACAAAGTTTCATTTGATTACATTGAGTGCTTCGTAAAGAGTTAGCTCAGTGGCCTCGCGCTTTACTGCTCAGTTGGGAGATTAGGGTGTGAGCGGTTCGAATCCCGGGACGGGCATTGCAATTTTACCTCTTTAGATGTAAACTGGTGCATCGCTTTGTATCCATTATCCTTCCTCTGTTACAAACTCTTTATTTAGACAAAATGAGATTCAAACAAAATTTAGAAAGACAATTTTGCACCAAACTATAAAACTTGTAGTCGTCTATTCCATTATAAGTTGTGATGATTGAAATACGAAGAACTCTACTTTGGAAGTAGAAACCTGTGTAATGAAGTTACGTGAGGCCTCGAGCAATGAAGAGATAATTAACAAAACTTAGCTAACTAATATAAGCTCGTCCAAATAGAGTTCCTGGATACCCAGTCTTCATTTCTATAAAGTAAACAATTTTTTCTACAGTTTTAATCTATAAAAATAATATATGTTTGCATACACATTGCTCTCTTTTTACCCGCCAATGTTTACACAAATGTGAACAATTTTATCTAATTTAAATTATATTTTGATAAAATTCTTCTGTGGCTTAGTGCTAGGAAATATAACTTCAGGGGGTATTGTTTATAAAAACAAGATTCTCTCATACAGGATAAAATAAATATATATTAGCAAATGGTACAGTTCTTTAAACACAAACACTACGTATTAAAAAAATAGACAAAAAACGCGAACAAACGTTGGAAACATTCGGCAAAGCTTTGTCTTCAAAATAAGTTTTAATGTGCTTTGTGACTTTCCATTAAGTTGATATTATTCTAAAGGTTTGTAAGAAAATCCACTCAAGAATATAATGAACTTTTGTATCACGTCTTACTACACGTCCGGGGTGTCCGCGTGTGGATACAATAATGAGGACATGTGTGTGGAGGACAAGTGTGTGGAGTATATGTGTGTGGAGGATATGTGGTGGAGGATATGTGTGTGGAGGATATGTGTGTGGAGGATATGTGTGTGGAGGATATGTGTGTGGAGGATATGTGTGTAAAGGATATGTGTGTGGAGTATATGTGTGTGGAGGATATGTGTGTGGAGGATATGTGTGTGGAGGATATGTGTGTGAAGAATATGTGTGTGGAGGATATGTGTGTGGAGGATATGTGTGTGGAGGATATGTGTGTGGAGGATATGTGTGTGGAGGATATGTGTGTGGAGGATATGTGTGTGAAGGATATGTGTGTGGAGGATATGTGTGTGGAGGATATGTGTGTGAAGGATATGTGTGTGGAGGATATGTGTGTGGAGGATATGTGTGTGGAGGAGGACATGTGTGTGGAGGAGGACCTCCCCAGAGCTTACTAACCAGATTTAGCGTAACTTGTCCACCAAAGCAGCTGGGATTGTTCCCACTAAACAGGACTAAGTAATACTTGATATAAAAACTTACAGTTGCTAACTTTAAATTAGCACAAGCGACTAATTCGTGCCACAAACTTTCCAAATGTTTTTGTTTCCTTGATTTGTCTTTAATTCCACACAAAAATAAATATAACATCTCCTGAGGAGTAATTAGATAAGCTCGAGTGTTTATTAAAAATGATTCCCCTGAGCAAGGGTGGAATGAGACTGGTTTGAAGAGCTAATAAAGGTCCTCCCTCCTCCATACCCCCTAATGAGGGGGTTACGACACTCCCCCCTCTCTATTATACTCGCACTTCCCGAAAAAAAACATGTTTTATGTGCACGGGCTCCCATTAGGGTTTTTCTCTATCTTTTTTTTTTTATTTTGGTCCAGTTCTATCGGAGTGAAGGGGACATGACAGGCGGCGGAGCAGTTTTTCAAAAGTAGATCAAACTCGTTAGAAACTTTTATTTGCGGAGGAAAATAAATGCAAAGTTTTCCTCATATTTTAAACCTAATTTCACATAAGATATTATCAGTTTAAAAATATATTAACGTTTGATGTTTCTAGTTTTGAAATGGTAGATCATCTCATATAGATATTTCTCAGATAATTAGTTGTTAATCAAAATGTAAACACAATTTAAATAAATACATGTATTATTAATATAACATCTTTAAGTGTACATTCTGACCAGACTTACCAGCACAAGGCCTAAAAACCAGCATAGTTATATATCAAAAACATAATCCGGTCCTCAAGCCGTTAATCTACCAATATGATAGGGAAGGCATCAATTACACATATGATACAATATTTTGTCCGTTTTGAGAATCGAACCCAACACTCATTATTTCATCAATCATAAGCACTACTGACTGAGCGTTGGTATAATAAAAGTGTACAGTTCACCGGAATACTACAGACAGCTAGTATCATACAGTTTGTGCCTACTACCCGCTCGGGGTGTCAAGTTTCTTCCTGTGTTCCTCTGATATACAGTCATAATAATACCTTCTGTGCTCTTTCGAGTTAAATGTTGTGCCGTGCATTTATTACTCCCTAGTTAACTCTGTTGTGCAGTAGAGTCATTACACCCTAGTTAACTCTGTTGTGCAGTAGAGTCATTACTCCCTAGTTAACTCTGTTGTACAGTAGAGCCATTACACCCAAGTTAACTCTGTTATACAGTAGAGTCATTACTCCCTAGTTAACTCTGTTGTACAGTAGAGTCATTACTCCCTAGTTAACTCTGTTGTACAGTAGAGTCATTATTCCCTAGTTAAATCTGTTGTACAGTAGAGTCATTACTCCCTAGTTAACTCTGTTGTACAGTAGAGTCATTATTCCCTAGTTAAATCTGTTGTACAGTAGAGTCATTACTCCCTAGTTAACTCTGTTGTGCAATAGAGTCATTACACCCTAGTTAACTCTGTTGTGCAGTAGAGTCATTACTCCCTAGTTAAATCTGTTGTGCAGTAGAGTCATTACTCCTAGTTAAATCTGTTGTGCAGTAGAGTCATTATTCCCTAGTTAAATCTGTTGTACAGTAGAGTCATTACTCCCTAGTTAACTCTGTTGTACAGTAGAGTCATTATTCCCTAGTTAAATCTGTTGTACAGTAGAGTCATTATTCCCTAGTTAAATCTGTTGTACAGTAGAGTCATTACTCCCTAGTTAACTCTGTTGTGCAATAGAGTCATTACACCCTAGTTAACTCTGTTGTGCAGTAGAGTCATTACTCCCTAGTTAAATCTGTTGTGCAGTAGAGTCATTACTCCCTAGTTAAATCTGTTGTACAGTAGAGTCATTACTCCCTAGTTAACTCTGTTGTACAGTAGAGTCATTACTCCCTAGTTAACTCTGTTGTGCAGTAGAGTCATTACTCCCTAGTTAAATCTGTTGTGCAGTAGAGTCATTACTCCCTAGTTAACTCTGTTGTGCAGTAGAGTCATTACTCCCTAGTTAAATCTGTTGTGCAGTAGAGTCATTACTCCCTAGTTAACTCTGTTGTGCAGTAGAGTCATTACTCCCTAGTTAAATCTGTTGTGCAGTAGAGTCATTACTCCCTAGTTAACTCTGTTGTACAGTAATCATTATCCCCCAGTTTACTCTGTTGTGTAGTGGCGTCATTATTCCCAAAGGGATTATGGAGCGACGTACGTAATGGCTTAGTTAGTTTTTTATTTTGAGATAATTCACTTTTTTTTTTACATAAAAATAAACCAGTGAAAGTGTGATGGTTAAAAGGTTGAAAGGTTATCTACAAATAGAGAAAATTTCCCAAATATGCAACGATCATGCTTTGTTAATCATGTGAAGAAGTTAATGGGGATACTCATGTCCAGAATGTGTATTTATTTATTAATTTACAAAGATGTTTAATACCAAGTTCAATAGGCATAACAGCCCCTTAGAGCAGTGATAAATCTCCAGGAAACTATGTCCATTCATAGAAAGACTAGATATCAAGTTACAAGGCTCTCAAGGATGCCATGTAGCTCTTTGAAACCTTTTCCACCATTTTACTTCCCAGCGATATTAGTCATAATGACTAAATCGTGCAACCCATATTTAAAATAGTTATTAAGTTGCAAAACAAAACATAGTTAAATGCACGTCCTATCATAACTAGCTTTCTCTGAAGGATTAATAATTACATCCTACATACTAACAAGATTTATCTTGCCAGACTTAGCTAATGATTAAATTTTCATGGTTGCAAAACATACAACTTTTTTTTTAAATGTATAATATACTACTGCAACTTATTTGCGCCTTGGCGGCGGACCACCCATACCATCATTACGGCTGGACAAGTAGAGTTGCCTGTATAATTACTACTGCAACTTATTTGCGCCTTGGCGGCGAGACCACCCATACCATCATTACGGCTGGACAAGTAGAGTTGCCTGTATAATGCAGATAGTTCCTTCTCCAGGCGAGGTCAAGACAAAGAGTACCAAATAAAGGCTTGGTGTAACATACTAATTTATTCAATCAAACTTGCAGTAAAATGGAGGGCAGGGGAGGGTAAAATCACCCTTTCCCTTGAGTTGTAACTCCAAAGAGAGGGAATGTCTCGTCACAGAAACAGCGTGTGGAGTTAAAACACAAGATCTTCTCTTTGTTTGGTCACTGTAGCTAATACGTTCATTTAAGTCGGCCCAATACTTGAGTTGTTGGTGGTCGCTAGTTGAACTGTGGAACGACATTCATGCAACATATGGTGAGTCTAAACCAGATGCAGAAAATGGTTGGATAATGTTTTAATAGAGACTTATTTAGAATCAGATTGAGAACTAATTAAATATTATTGTGACGGGTTGGATGCTTTGAGACCTCCACAAGAGGAAGGGCCATATCTGACAGCGATAAAAGCTGTTAGATCTACTTTTATTTTATTCTTACGCCACGTGTTTTGCAACTGTCACTTTTAATGGATAGTATCAGTACCTATAAAATAACAATAACAATATTGTAAAATATTATCAATATTTATTGCAAAAAAAAAAATGAAATTTTTAAAACGTTTCTTCCCGAAGGAATTTGAGTGTAGCTACTTACGTTCATCTTTCAATTTTTATCTCAAGTTTGATAGACATTTCTGCCACCAGAGCTCAGTAGTAAAATGCTTTTATTTTTCGTTCATCGAGTCTTACTACCCGTCTAGGGTATCTGCATATATACTCTAATTGGGGTTTAGGTGGAAAAATTAAGGTGAAATAAAGATTAAATGTATCCATCTTTCCTTGAAGGAATAGATGTATATCACGTAGAAAAACCTCCCATCATATCATACACGCTGAGATTCAAACCTCAACTTTCCGTCTCTGATAAACAATACTAGATGAGCCTGATGCTTTAGTCCACTCTCCTAACCGGCTCGTGTTGGAATAAAGTGGTTTGTCAAAATGTTCGATGGCCACAGCTCTAAATAACGGCCTTCCTCTCAACAGAAGTCCGGCTCTATTTCAGTTTATTTGGATCTGTAAGCGGAGTTGAGACGATGCCTCCAATTAAGAGTAATAAACGTAGCAGAATCAACAGCACCATAAAAACGATGTTTAAACGCTGGAGTGCGCTCTAAAGAGCTTTTATACCTCTCAATGAAACATGGCCACCATAAATGGGGGATTTTTTTTGTACCCTCTTCTGAAGCTAACGAACGTCCAGTTCCATTCGTGCGCAAGACAAACTCATTGTCCCTTAAATAACCAGCCCTTCCTCCCCCCACCCCCCATAGCAGATGGACGGAAAGTAAACACGAGTGTAGCTCCCCCCCTCCCCGTCATGAGTATAAGTATTTCGGGCTACGTTCTGTTTCGACCCCACGGCGTGGACTCCACAAAGGGCGAAACCCGCATGAGAAGCCTCGACCAAGTCGTGGAGTTTGTCGACCGCAGATAGGCTGTAGATTGTCAGTTCTAACGACTCGTCGCGGCGAGATTGGGGGAGGAGGGAGTTGTAAGGCTCTTGTTAAAAAACAGCTTCACGTTATCAGTCAAGAGAATCATTACGATTATTTTTATACATTAAATATAAAACCTATAGGCTAATGTGATTGTCAAACAAACATAGTCGTTAATTAACTACCTCTCTTACTGAGGAGGAATCTTGAACTAAATGTCAAGCTCGAAGTATGGGTTGCCTGTAACGAGAAGACTGGGGTTCAAATCCCGGCCAGGAGTATTTAGGATGGGTTCTTTTCCTCAATGGTTTCCCGCTCTCCTTTCATGTGAATGCAGGTACGTTTCCTATAAATGTTACCTCCTCATCTTTTCCCCATTAGTATAGTTAAATGTGGTTACTCCCGACGGGTATTAAGACTTATGTAAACATACTTATATTTGTTTTTGCATTAATAACTACACAATAGATTTGTTTATACATAACATTTTATATCCAGACAGTAATATGTAGACAGAACAAACAATCTGGCTGGAGACTAAAATACTAAAGAAAAAACAACGTCTAAAGGAAATAGATTATTCATGGAATTGAAATAATTAAATAAATAAAGGTTCTGAAAAATAAAATACTTAACAGTAAGAATTAGGTTTTATTGAATTGTACAAATATTTTTTAAATAACTATTATATTTTATTGGTAGCTGTATCAAGTTGAACAAACAATTTCATATAAACCATAATAATATTAATTCCAATTTCCAATTTCCTCTATTATAGTGCTGGCCAACAGTCGTAAGATCTATAACAGTACACAAGTACCTTACAAATACATATATTTACATGAGAAAATAAAATAAACAAAAATGGCTAAATAATGTTATATACTGATGAATAGTGACAAAAAAAAAAGAAAAAGCAGTAATTAATAATGATAAGAATAAAATAGCATTAATAGCAAATAACTAAAGAGTGGTTAAAAGCAGTAACAATATGCAAAAATAAATCAGAATATTGTAAATTTAAATATTATAGGCAGAAACTCTACATTATAAATTATTGATATGGGATTTCATTAAATATCTCTCTGAGTTTAGCTTTTCTTTTATGATAGAAGTCGAATTCGACAAATCTAGAATTGGTGCAATGGATACAATGACCTATAGGGCTTACCTTATAAGAGCTAATGAGAAAAAAATATTTTTGGATTACGAGAAGCCCGAGAAGGGATATGAACGCCTACATGATCAAGGGCAAATTTGCAAGAAATTTGACTATTAGAATATTATAAACAAAAGGGCATCACAGAAATTTTACGCGAGAAGAGAAGTTTGGAGCCCTAAGAGGTTTCGAATTCTGTAATAGTCATAATAAATCAGGTTACTAAAGAATTTATCATAGCACCAGCGACAAATTTTCTTTGAACATTTTCCAACCTAAGAGAGTCAGTTAAGGTAATAGAATTCCAATCAATAATAATAATAATAATAATAATAATAATAATAATAATAATAATAATATACAGTTAGCAGTTTTGCTACTTTTCTTGAGGGGCAACCTTCGATCCTCAGTAAAACCTGTGCCCGCTATTATATTTCACACCATACGGCATTTTAAAGTATCATTTTAAGTAATTACTGTCCGCAAAGGTCAGAGATCTACGACAATAACATCTCAACAGGGAGGGATTAATGGGGTTTTAAGAGTTGGATTCACCCGTCTCACATAAATTTTCCCAACATAACAGATTATAAACTGAAAGAAGGATTATTCATCTGGAAAATGATATATTTGAGATGAAGCTTTAGGATACTGAATTGACAGCTGGGTTTACGTTTTAAACCGTTGTGCATGACTTTATTGTAAACAGGAAAGAAAACAATTATTCATCTTTGTGTCAACTTTACTATATGGCTTCAAATGAGGATGCCGTATTTCTTTGAAAAATCACTTTCTACCTTCACCTTGTATTTGTTTTCCTGATAATTTGTGAGCTGTGAGTGTTGGGAAACGATTTCATCAGGATATGTCCACGATGGAAGAGAGCTATCAAGTTCACTGGAATACCTCCATTATTGGCTTCTTAAGAAGGAATGAGATATGAACTACTAGAAAAAAATATACGTGGCAATAATTTTGAGGTAGACCTGACAGAAAACATATCTGTCCCATTTTTACCAAATTTATCATCTGTGTCTTCCTCAGAGTAAATCTTGAAAAGTAAAATTGTTAAATATCAAACTGTTCATACAAAACCTCGCCAAGACTAAGGTTGTCAAATTTCATTTGGATTAATATTTATTATGGAAAATTTATACATCATTATTCTAAATATGTTTTTGCTAAATAAATAAAAATTGTGGCTTAGTTTATTAAACTAAGTGAATGGACTCGTGATAAAATAATCTAGTGCCTGAGTAATTTAAAATCCTGAAAACGGTATTTAAAATATATTATAGATGAAAATTTGACTATTTCTTGTGCATACATTAATTCGTATTTGCTTGTTTTATAAATTTATTATGATACATTTATATATTTATATAAACAACATTTTTAACAAATTACTTAATGTGTGACAAATTCTAAATTAATTAATTTTGATAATATCTTAGCTTGAAAATAAAGTTAATCAGAAGATTAAGCTTTCAAAATAGAATTACTGATTAGTTCTAGTATTATTAATAATAATAGTAGCGGTAATATGTCGCAACGATGATCAAGCCAATACTCACCACAGTCAACCTGACTCTCCAGAAACAGTGCTGCTCTCCAACAGATGCTGTGTTTGTACTCAGAACTAGATGTAATCATTGATAGCCATATTGATGCATCTGGTGAATCCTCCCTGTTTCATTGGTCCTAAATGCTCGCAGCTACAATTAATACTGATTGCCATGACATGTGTTTGGACGCGGAGCTCAACGTGTGATGGGAGGGACTCACACGGTCGGTCCAAGTTCCTGCCCAGACAGGAGCACTATTCGTCACAATATTTATAAAAAACAAGAACAATCCATCCAGGCACGCACAATTGTTTGGAGCGCTTGTTACCTACAAGTAAAATAAACAAAACCAAACCTGATTGGGTGGTTGGACTCTAAGGGGCCACTCTCGAAATATTCTGGATTGATGAGGGGGCAATATTAGGGTTTGAATCCCGGTTGAGTGAGCAAAGAGTGGATTTTCTAAGTTATTTATAAATTATACTCTATTCAAATGTGGATACATTTTCTAAATTACTTCTTCCTCTTCCCAAATGCATTAGCATGTTTAATACATATGCGCATAGCCCTGAGTAGTAAGACACGACATTTATATATTTTATCAAAAATACCTAAAATTGATTTTTGCAAAAACATATTTATCTTGTAGGTATTTAATTATTCAGGGTCATCGGAAAATGGGACCAGGATTTGACAGTTGAATATCATCATAAATATTGACTAATTTAAGTGATTTTTGCTAAAAGCAAATAAACCTCCTATTTTGGCCAGTTGTTTCTATTCAATTGTTTCCAATTTTTACTATTTTTTAATTCATAAATCTCAACCTGTGTCTAGACATGTTGGTGTTGCTGGTGTTTATAAGGTGTCTCCACTCAGCCGAGGAACCTGAAGGAGGTTCTCTATTTGCTATCTTATCCCCTTACACTTCATCTTTTATCACCTATCTCGTATTTATATCCATCTTTATTGCAGATTCACTCTTGATCTAGCTTACTGAGGTACAGTTCATCTGGTCTTGGTCCATGACTGCTTCTTCTTTTGATGGTTTTATAAATCGACAAACTCCACGAAAAGACATCAATGTCAGTCGATACTTTATCCATCGCGTGAGGGGCTCAGTTTAATGCCGAATAGTCAATTTATAAATAAAAAATAAAAAACAGAAAACGTTGAGAAGAAAAGGATGAACGTTATTTTGTGAAGATAACTTTTCCCCCACAGAGCCAGGTTAGTTAAACGTACTGAACAGTGATACGAAACATAGAAACATAGTGTGACTGATCTATGTATCGCTAGAAACCATAGAAACACTAGGAAAACATAGAAACATAGTGTGACTGATCTATGTATTGCTAGGAAACCATAGAAACATAGTGTGACTGATCTATGTATTGTTATGAAACATAGTGTGACTGATCTATGTATTGTTATGAAACCATAGAAACATAGTGTGACTGATCTATGTATTGTTAGAAACATAGTGTGACTGATCTATGTATTGTATGAAACCATAGAAACATAGTGTGACTGATCTATGTATTGTTATAAAACATAGTGTGACTGATCTATGTATTGTTATGAAACATAGTGTGACTGATCTATGTATTGTTATGAAACCATATAAACATAGTGTGACTGCTCTATGTATCGCTAGGAAACCATAGAAACATAGTGTGACTGATCTATGTATCGCTATGAAACCATAGAAACATAGTGTGACTGATCTATGTATCGCTATGAAACCATAGAAAACATAGTGTGACTGATCTATGTATCGCTATGAAACCATAGAAACATAGTGTGACTGATCTATGTATCGCTAGGAAAACTATAGAAACATAGTGTGACTGATCTATGTATCGCTAGGAAACCATAGAAACATAGTGTGACTGATCTATGTATCGCTATGAAACCATAGAAACATAGTGTGACTGATCTATGTATCGCTATGAAACCATAGAAACATAGTGTTACTGATCTATGTATCGCTAGGAAACCATAGAAACATAGTGTGACTGATCTATGTATCGCTAGGAAACCATAGAAACATAGTGTGACTGATCTATGTATTGTTATGAAACCATAGAAACATAGTGTGACTGATCTACGTATTGTTATGAAACCATAGAAACATAGTGTGACTGATCTATGTATTGCTATGAAACCATAGAAACATAGTGTGACTGATCTATGTAATCGCTATGAAACCATAGAGACATAATGTAACCTATCGTATGTATAACTTTTAATTGACAAATGCTAGCTTGTTATTGGATGAAGCACATCAACCAGCTCTCAGGACGTATGCTTACCACTTTGTCCGGGAATAAAACCCGGTACCTTCAGACCAGTGTCGGGTGGTCTACTGACTGAGTCAACGTATGGATGGAGTTGATGCTCAGTCTATGAAGTTGGGTCTACTGTACGTCTATGCACGGGGCACGTTATTGGGTGTAAGGAACAATGGTGATGATGAAACGTCATAAAACGTCGTGAAGGTATAGGAACATTCCTCAGGGGACGTTATCTCTAGGGCAGCCCCGTCCACCCCTCCGGCCATCATCACCCAACACTCAGAGGACGCGGAAATACTAGCCTTTGTTCTCTTGCCCGAGTGACTTTTATTTTTGAATGCGTTCCCTGCTTTTACCTGTCATTTTGAAGGTTTAACGTTTCTAGCGCTTTTTTGGATAAAGGATGGTTTTATATTTGTAAATTAATGCACCATTACTCCAAAATGACAAATAATGATCTGGAAACATAATTCCACGCGACGTAAGAGAATGTGGAACATGCTTCTTTTTTAAGAAAAAAATAAAGTGCACACCGAGTTTTATAAAGAAACGTGTTCTTACTAAAAATAAAGGTTTTTTTTACCATTTTTGTTAAAATGATTGAGGACGTTTCATGATATCAACCCCAAAGCACTCTGAACAATCTACCTCATCGGTAGCCCTTGGATGCTGGCCTTAACTTGAGAAATATATGTATTAGAATAAAAACCAACGATTGTTTTTATATAAACATATTGTAGCACCACGTCTTACTACCCATTCAGCTAATTGTTACATTGATGCACTAAAATTTATCATTCTTACCAGAGTAAATTAAAAATCGATTATTTTTCCATCGATACATCGAGCAATCAAATCAGTTTTTATAAAGTTCGATTCAAATTAATCCAATATTGAGTTAAAAACGGCCATCCTTGGCAATGGCCGCTCAAAATGTTTTACAATAAAAAAAAGGACCTTAACTCGAGTTTACATCCTTTCTGCCTTAAATTAGTTTTTACTCGCAATCAGGGGTTTGAACAGAGGACACCAAAAAGTACATTTCATCCTCCAGTAAATCGTCTGAGAATGTCTTCAAGGACCGCAGTAGAGCTGGTAAGAGCCTTAGTGACGTGAACTGAAGCCACAGACAGAGCTGCTGCGTTGCATTCTGGGTATCGAGGTTTTTGTCGGTATCAGGTCTTGTGTGAGCATACACAATCTTCCCAGTCTATCACACTATTCCATAAGCAACGACTGTCTCTTGATATTTAGCAAATTATTAATAAAACAAATTGTTTTCAATAATTAGCTATTGTATTATTTGTTGTAAATGCGACTAATGTAATGGCAGTATCTGTGTCCACTGTAATAGTCTTAGAACTAACGGACAGATCTCAAACAAACTTTGTACCTGCCATTGGTGCGGACAGACTTGACCCAATTTCAAATATAAGATTTTTTTTTCAATAGTACGACAACTTTTCACTGTTAAGTTATTTAGTTTCTCAAAAACTGCGTAGATACGATCGTGAATGGAGATATCAGCTTATGTTCTATTTTGGGTCTTCTGTAAAATACCTTTAATTTTAGGGCTATACACCAAATTTTAAAAAAAAATCCCTCGGGGAGCCTTATGGAAAATCTTAATACCAATTTTTAGCCCAATCGGTAAAATGGCTTATGCTCTAGACCAAGAATCAGACAGACAGACAGAGAGACGGGCTCACGAACACCACTTTTTCGGCATCAGCGAGTCATGAAACGTCGATATTATCAAAACCTAAAGTTGGATTTTTCAAGATTAAATATTTATCTCTCCAAGGGGCCATGAGAAAATAAGGATTCCACTAAAATATGTCAGTGATCAGTAAACCAGGCACAAATGAAGTTTTATTAGCGCTACTAAAATATATTCCTATTTATCCCGTAACCCCCTCCCCAAACTACCGGATGTTGATATTCTACCTGGAGTTTCCTGGGAACCGGAGAGTGATGGGAATCATCCAAAATATATAAAATTTGAAAAGTTGCCAAATCTGTGGCCCCAAAATGTCCCCCATGCCTACCTTATGGGTCAAAAAAATCACATTAGTCCCATTGAGCTGAAATTAGTTTTTCAGGGGCTTATAACACTGCTTAACACAACCCTGTTGTAATTTTTTCGAAATACCAGTCGGCTGACCATAAATCAATACCTAAATGGTATCAAAAGTTTCTAGAATTGTTAGTTCACGTTTAATTTTCAAATAAATTTTATATCTGGAAAATTTCAAGACTGGTAAATAAAATTCCGTCATTGTATTTTCGATGTTTGAACTAACCGACCCTCGCTTGGTACCCAAATGGAAGATTGGGGAGGTAAAGGGAGGCATATAATTAGAGAAAAACTTTAGAGGAGCGAGGAAATAAAATGTTCCAATATTGTGGACGGAGCTGTGTGGAAATGGGGGTGGGAGCGGTGGAAATGGGTGGGAGCTGGTGAAAATGGGATGGGAGCTGGTGAAATGGTGGGAGCGGTGATGTGGAAAATGGGTGGGAGCTGGTGAAATGTGGATGGTGATGGGGACAATGGTGTGGGAGAATGGTGAAATGGGTGGGAGCGGGTGAAATGGGTGGGAGCTGGTGAAATGGGTGGGAGCTGGTGAAATGGGTGGGAGCGGTGAAATGGGAGTGGAATGGTGAGCTGGTGAAATGGTGGGAGTTGGTGAAATGGGTGGATGTGAAAGGGTGGGCTGTGAAATGAGTGGGAGCGGTGAAATGGGTGGGAGCTGGTAAAATAGTGGGAGCGGGTGAAATGGGTGGGAGCTGGTGAAATGGTGGGAGTGTGAAATGGGTGGGAGCTGGTGAATGACTGGACGTATGGTGAGTTGGTGAAATGGGTGGGAGATTGGTGAAATGGGTGACTGAAGCTGGACGATAATGGTGGGAGTGTGAAATTATGGAGCGAAATTGGTGGGAGCGGTGAAAGAGTGAGGGAAATGTGGAGGGGTAATGGTGGAGCTGGGTGAAATGGGTGGGAGCGGGTGAAATGGGTGGGAGCTGGTGAAATGGGTGGGAGCTGGTGAAATGGAGTGGAGCTGGTGAAATGGATGGGAGCGTGTGAAATGGGTGGGAGCTGGTGAAATGGGTGGGAGCGGAAAGGGTGGGAGCGGTGAAATGGGTGGGAGTGGTGAAAATGGTGGGAGCGGTGAAATGGTGGGAGCTGGTGAAATGGGTGGGAGCGGTGAAATGGGTGGGAGCTGGTGAAATGGGTGGGAGTGGGTGAAATGGGTGGGAGCGGGTGAAATGGGTGGGAGCTGGTAAATGGGTTCTGGCAAGCTAATAGAAATGGTACTGAGACAGTTGGTAGAAGATGGAATAGCGAGAATGGTAAGGCTCCCGAGCGGAAATGTAGATGAAGGTGGAACAGTGATCGTAAATTTTAAAATGAAGGACCCTAAAATGAAAAGAGGTTCCCCTAAAAACTTCCAAAACTAAAATCAAAACTTTTTGGTAGGCATGGTACAATAGAAATTTGAAATTCTTTACTAAATATGAAGTGTGGAACTCAAGTAACTAAAAGCGATTGAACAGTCAAAATTCAAAATGGGGAAACGGGAAATGGTCCGAGTTAGGAATTTTAAAAACTAAAATTATTAACTATTTATCGGCAAGGTAAATAAAATTAAAACTCGGAGAGATGGTAAAGAGACTATAGCAAAAGCCCAAAATTTCAAAATGTGAAATATTGGGAGGTTCCCGCAAAGGTGAAATGGGCACTAGAAAGGAATTTACACACTTATAGAAAAAATATCATTTAGTATAATATAAAATGAAAATTTCATTAAATAACTAAAAAAATTGAAAGTTTTTAATCTTAAAATTAAGATCTGTGTTGAAGGAGAGCTAAGAATATAGAAAACTGATATAAAAAAAGTTTCCAAGTGCGGTAGAAAAATTAAATACTTACAAGCAGTTAGGGCAACCACCCCAAATAATAAAAATTAATAAAAAATACCAAAAATTTGAAATTTCAAAATTGGTGTACCAGAAAATGGTGTCTCAAAATTTTCTAATCCAATAGAAAAAATATCTTCTTGGTGTAGATTAAAATTGAAATTTGTCATGTAAGTAAATATACCTTCCCGGATAACCGAATGATATCTGACTAAATGAAGTTTGAAAATTTAAAAAAGGGAAATGTAAAATTTCGAAATTGATACAACTAATGTGGAACACTATTTTTGGCATGGTTCAAAATTGAAGTTAGACAGGCAGATATGCAAATAAGTGTTAAAATTCCTAAATGAAATGTGGGAACCGTAATGGGCTGGGGGTGGGGTGAAGGGCAGTAGCTGGACATTTCTCCAAAACTATTAGAAAATCTACTTTTCAGTGCGGGAAAATTTATGTTTGGCAAATTGGTAAAAGGATTACCTCATATAATATAAAAGTTTATAGACTTGGATATTTAAAAAAAAAAGGTGTTTGGGAAATTGAAAGATGCAAAGTGGAGGAACCCCAAAATTGTTAAAATAGTTTTTTTTAAATGTATATAGTGAAAATATTTAATTTTGTAGAAGCAGATGAAAAAAACCTAAAGATATAAAACACAAAGCTTTATCTAAATGGAGATCCACAACACCGTTATTACGTAGATAAATACCGAAGGATAAACTATCACTGGTACGGCAACGACAAGATAATGAAAATAAACAACTTCTGGTGGCATAGCTTGGTGAACCATGATGCTATTTGTGTTACCATGATGTTCTTTGGTAGACCGTGATGCTCTTTGGTAGACCGTGATGCTCTTTGTGTTACCATGATGCTCTTTGGTAGACCGTGATGCTCTTTGGTAGACCGTGATGCTCTTTGGAAGACCGTGATGCTCTTTGGTAGACCGTGATGCTCTTTGGTAGACCGTGATGCTCTTTGGTAGACCGTGATGCTCTTTGGGAGACCGTGATGCTCTTTGGTAGACCGTGATGCTCTTTGGTAGACCGTGATGCTCTTTGGTAGACCGTGATGCTCTTTGGTAGACCGTGATGCTCTTTGGTAGACCGTGATGCTCTTTGGGAGACCGTGATGCTCTTTGGTAGACCGTGATGCTCTTTGGAAGACCATGATTATCTTTGGATTGCCATGATGCTCTTTGGTAGACCATGATGCTCTTTGGTAGACCATGATGCTTTTGGTAGACCATGATGCTCTTTGTGTTACCATGATGCTCTTTGGTAAACCGTGATGCTCTTTGGTAGACCATGATGCTCTTTGGTAGACCATGATGCTCTTTGGTAGACCGTGATGCTCTTTGTGCTATCGTGATGCTCGTTTATTCCATATGTCTCTATATTAGTATATTATTTCATTTAATTATTTATTGTATCGTCAGTCTATATGTATAATGAGCCTAATTTATTATTTCAAATGAACACAAGCTCCTGAACGGTTTCGACAGTGGCCCCATGTACAAATAAAAAGACAGTGGCCCCATGTACAGACAAAAAGACCTGCAAATTCCAAATGGTTTGAGTTAATATTCACATAAAACGTCAGCATCTATTATTATTTTAACGTCAGAATTTTTACCTGATTGCAAAAATCTCTCAATCAGAGAAAGTGAAACCAATAAATTAGTTATTACTGATACACTAAGCCTCTCGTGACGTGAATATATTCCGACTTTCCTCCTGTATCACACCGTGTGTCTTGTAACCAGACTATCCTGTATCACACCATGTGTCTTGTACCCAGACTATCCTGTATCACACAGTGTGTGTTGTACCCAGACTATCCTGTATCACACAGTGTGTGTTGTACCCAGACTATCCTGTATCACACCGTGTGTCTTGTACCCAGACTATCCTGTATCACACCGTGTGTCTTGTACCCAGACTATCCTGTATCACACCGTGTGTCTTGTACCCAGACTATCCTGTATCACACCGTGTGTGTTGTACCCAGACTATCCTGTATCACACCGTGTGTCTTGTACCCAGACTATCCTGTATCACACCGTGTGTGTTGTACCCAGACTATCCTGTATCACACCGTGTGTCTTGTACCCAGACTATCCTGTATCACACAGTGTGTCTTGTACCCAGACTATCCTGTATCACACAGTGTGTCTTGTACTCAGACTATCCTGTATCACACAGTGTGTCTTGTACCCAGACTATCCTGTATCACACAGTGTGTCTTGTACCCAGACTATCCTGTATCACACAGTGTGCCTTGTACCCAGACTATCCTGTATCACACAGTGTGTCTTGTACCCAGACTATCCTGTATCACACAGTGTGCCTTGTACCCAGACTATCACACAGTGTGTCTTGTACCCAGACTATCCTGTATCACACCGTGTGTCTTGTACCAAGACTATCACACCGTGTGCTTGTACCCAGACTATCACACAGTGTGTCTTGTACCCAGACTATACTGTATCACACCGTGTGTCTTGTACCCAGACTATCACACAATGTCTTGTACCCAGACTATCACACCGTGTGTCTTGTACCCAGACTATCCTGTATCACACAGTGTGTCTTGTACCCAGACTATCACACCGTGTGTCTTGTACCCAGACTATCACACCGTGTGTCTTGTACCCAGACTATCACACAGTGTGTCTTGTACCCAGACTATCCTGTATCACACCGTGTGTCTTGTACCTAGACTATCACACAGTGTGTCTTGTACCCAGACTATCACACAGTGTGTCTTGTACCCAGACTATCACACAGTGTGTCTTGTACCCAGACTATCACACCGTGTGTCTTGTACCCAGACTATCACACAGTGTGTCTTGTACCCAGACTATCACACAGTGTGTCTTGTACCCAGACTATCACACAGAGTGTCTTGTACCCAGACTATCACACAGTGTGTCTTGTACCCAGACTATCACACCGTGTGTCTTGTACCCAGACTATCACACAGTGTGTCTTGTACCCAGACTATCACACAGTGTGTCTTGTACCCAGACTATCACACCATTCTTCCCCCACGATGTGATCTGTTTTTATCCCCAGAGAGAATTACACGATAAACCTCCCACTCGATGCAAGAACGTTGGTCCTAGCTTGGAGCTTCCCCCCAAATTCCTCCATCCCCCTCCCCCTTATCCTCGGGGGAAGGGTTAGAAGGATGCAACAGCGGACAAAACCTCACAGAAAAGGGATTATGCTAAATATATTTTTTGTTTGAGTAGAAAACAACGGCGGCCTTTCTAGGACCTCACATGTAAAATACGTTCGTGAAAGTCCTCATGGAAGCTATTGTTTTGGTTTTATTTTGTTTAGTACCGCGTTTGACTACCCGTTCGGTTTATATGCTTAAGAAAATAGTTAACAGATTAGTAAATGCTTTTTGAAATTCATGACACTTAAATATTATAGTATATGACGTTAAAATATTAAATTTAAATATCCAAAGATTCATTTTAGAAAATTGATGACATTTAAATCCAGTACCTATTTCTAGCTCCTAAATTAGCGACTTTATTTCCAAGTAATAGGTAATTTGTAAACATTGTAGTGATCATCAAAGTGTTTGTAAAATATAATTGTTAGTTAGGTATATTTAGTTTCTGCTTGCGCTGTGTTAAGGGATATTTTTATAGTAAAATTGTGTTTACTCATTGACACGTTCAATGAATGAGAGATTAACTTCCTCTCTTTGGTAAAATGCACAAGATAATTCTTCTGTAAGAGGATCCTCATTGTGTTGGAGAGTCAAGTTCAAAGATTGGTTTGAATCACATGTTTAACACGTCCGGGATTCAAAGCCCGAACTTATTGCTAGCTGTTATCATTTGTAATATGAGTCTAGCTCCATAGACCGCTCTTCCACTAATGCAGGAATGATTTGAATGTAAAGATATCATATTTCTAAGTATTAAAACTAAAATAAGTATTTTATTCTCGCAATGGCTTGGAACAGGTAATTTTCAAAATAATATTATGTTATTAATATTAATATTTGAATCTAGTTTAATTGTTTTCTGACCCATTATTATGAAACTATTTCGTGTGAGAAAAACAATCATTGTTTATTTTAGTATGATTTTTAAAATTGTTAAAATGTGTTTTTTTATAGAAAACCTACTTAAATCATCTGATAGTTTTGGTTCTAGGCCAACATTATTCTAAACAGTAACATTCTAAATTGTGCGGTTTACTTTAAATCTCATTTTGGAATTTCGTTTATGACTAGTCTACCCGTGATTTCTAATTGTACAGCTATACGCACTTCAATTAACTAACATTTTCATCCTTATCCCTTATATTAAGTAGTTAATAGCATTGCTGTTGAAAACATTACTGTTATTCTTGGATACATTAATTTTGTTGGGGGAATTACATAACCTCGAGTTTAATAAAACAAATGTGAGCTAATGTAGTAATTCATTTTGTGCTAGTTTTATTTTACATACAGTAGGCCTAACAATTATATCCAGGAAAGGAAATACTCTGATAACTTATAATTATCAATATATTATTGCCATTTTGTAAGTTTACAATAAAATCCTCTTTTTTACATTGTTTGATCAGCACACGAAACAAATGTTAGATAATTCCGGTAAAAATGTAAGTGCATGTGAATATGTGATTTTTTGTAACCTTTCCATTGCTTGGGACAGTCAACCAGTGCGTGGCACGGAGCACTTGCTTGTTATAACGGACCATTTGTTTGTTATAAGGAACATTTGTTTGTTATAACGGACCATTTGCTTGTTATAACGGACCATTTGCTTGTTATAACGGACATTTGCTTGTTATAACGGACCATTTGATTTGTTTATAACGGACCATTTGTTGTTATAACGGACCATTTGATTGTTATAACGGAACCATTTGCTTGTTATAACGGACCATTTACTTGTTATAACGGACCATTTGTTGCTTATCACGGATCATGATCGTTTGAAGTTATTACGCTCTATCACACAACGCTACTTATTGATTTCATTATTTGTGTATTTTAAACCTAGATTAAAGATCAGTGAACACCAAAGTTTTGTTACATAATAATGAAATATATTTTGAAACTGTGTATTCTTAGTAATATGACCAATATATCATTTACTTTGAAATACCGTATATAAACAAACCTCAGAATATATATGATTGTTTGAATTGTTTATTATTTATTTACATTTTATGAGAGGTAAAACGAGCCATTAAAATAAAGGAGATGAGTTTCGTAATACTTTGAAAAATATTACATTATATTTATTTATCTTATCATTTTTTCAACCGTGACAGATGATTGGATTTTTAATAGTACATGTTCACTCAATTTATCCTGAAAGTTGTCACGCTTACCTTGAAGGTTTCCGCTATGGTCCAGCTTATAAAATAGAGCCATACTGCAATCTGTCAAAGTAAGATCTATTAGGTTGGTAGGAGTGTATTCAACTAGTGCATTATTTTAAATAATAATAAATAAAATATTTTCTGGATTTTATTATCGTATTAAATAATATTTATAGATTAACTATTTTCGTAAAAATATTTCTTTTATACCAGACTGCTAATGATTAAGAGATCGGGGCTCAAATCCCGGTCGGGTGTATTGAGGGTGGTTTTTCCCTAAATTGTTCACCAATCCCTCCAGGCAAATTTCAGGTAACTTTCTCTAAATCAACCTTCTTCATCCTAAACAATTACGTAATTAGTACATATGCGTATAAACTAAATAGGTAGTGAGATTAGGTGCTATAAAAATCTTTCAATACTTTTTTCTGCACTTTGCTTACTACCCATTTATTTTCTCATATCTACCCTAGGGTAGGGGTGAGTAAGGTAAGATTCAGAACAAATAAAGTCATATTTGCGAGGAAAGAGATAGTAAAATAGTCCCAGGGATAAACCCCCTCAGGACATCCAACCGAGATTAGAACTCCGATCTTCCCGTAATCGGCAGCCCAGTCTAGTGTGAAAGTGATGCCTTAGACCATGTGGCCACAGAAGTCGGTAATGTCATTGTTGACTTTATTACTAAAAACAGGATATGATACTAATTTATCTCTTATTGCAGGTCCAAAATTCTTGTCGACTACAATTCATTTTGTCCATAAACTTCTCACTATTCTTTTTACTATAAATTGTACGTCCTTTCTTTAAAATATGAAAATATAAAAAAAAAACATTGTAAAACCATGTATATTATCAACACATATAAATAAATATATAAATAAATAAATTTAAAAAGATGTATTTATTTCAAAAAAACTTTATAACTAAATAGTTATATAGATAATAAATGTTTGTACCAATCTAAATAAATATTAATTGTGTTTAAGAAATCAAATGTGAAAGGACAGTTGGTAGTTACAATTGAAACAGAACTAAACTAACATAATTACGACCATATCAAATTAATTTTATTACTGTGGAGTTAATTACCAGTTCATCTCTCACTTGCGATTTGGAACGCGTTATGGAAGATTGTCATGTAATTTTAAAATTATATATATAACGAGATTTCCGGTAATTTATAGTGAATATTTAAGGAAAATGTATCTGAATAAATTACATTCGTGTTTATAGTTGGATTGTGTAACTGTAGTTCTTTTAGTTAGTATTTGAAATGTTTACTCTGAAAGGCGTCTAATTTGCGCGCGACCCACAGCATAGCTGTTGCGTCACTTTATTGAATATTTCTGTCCGCAAGACTAAATATTCGCTAGCACTTTCATCGGTAGGTGCCTAATACTTCAATCGCATTTGATGGAGGGAAAAATAAAACATAAAAAAGTTTTCGGATTTGAACTTAAGACGTCATCGATTTTTCAGCGGAACCAGGACTGTATGAACATGTGCCGTTGCTGGCCGCTGTTCTGCTCTCGTGGTGGTCGTGTGTGGTCGTGTGTTGTCGGGTGTGGTCGGGTTTGGTCGGGTGGGGCCAGGACGCTCAGTGTACTCGGGATCGTTCCCTCCATCACACGTCACGTGTATTCCGGTCCGTCCTAGCAAGACGCGAGATCTACCGCCACAAACACTCACACCTCTCCATTGGCTCGTTCGTTAATACTTCACGGGGGAACTAGCTATTATTTAGATAATATTCATTACATTAACCTCTTAATTATTAAACTCTACCTTTCTTTAAAAATACAATTACGACAATATGGATTTTAAATCTTGCTTGATTTAATTAAAAATGGTTTAACTACGTTTTTGTGATTCACGGGGGCCTCAAAACTTGATTCAATCTTTAATTTAACACGAATACAGTTTCCATCAATTGGGGTGTTATAATTTTGAAAAGGGTAATCTGGGGGTGGGGGTGGGGGGCTTACCTCAGTTGTTATTATGTTAAGACAAAAACAAATAAACAATCAACGGATGAAACTTTGCTAATGATATCGCATAATATAATTAATGTGATAGTCTTGTGGGTGACTCCCGGATTCCACCCCACAAACAAAACGTGCATTCCCTTGTGACATTGGTTTTTAAATGATAAAATATCAAAGATTACCCTAAATAATAACAAGGTGTCAAGTAGGAGCTACAGCTATAAGACTTTAGTAGACAAACAGTAACACGATTTAAAGTAAATTATTGATCCTTTATATTTAAATAACAGCAACTTTGTTTGGAAAATAATTAAAAAATAATAAGAGTAAAATCACTTACATTCTTTAAAAAATACACGTATAAATTATCTCGCAAGTTGTTTTTGAAACTTTTAGTCTGAATGTTTAAATGTTCTTGTAAGTAGTTTAAATGTTATTTACATGTTTAAACAAAGAATTCCCTAAATTACATACACACTATTTACAAATATATGTGCGAAGAAAATGTGTCAAAATTGCTCTCTTTCTATAAAACGCAATTATTATGAGTAATAAGATAACAAAATATTATTGAAATAACATTTAATAAACAAAATTTTATTCTACTCGAAAAATTATAAGAGTAAACTAAATTTTCACAAGAGCCCATGTGAAAAAATATAATAATTGACTGAATATTAGCGTAAAAAAACCAAATAATGTCCAGGTCATGGGGGACAAGACAAGCACAGCGTGATGAGACAATCCAATCGATTCAAGGCCGGTGATTAGCAAGTAGTTCATTAGTACACTTGTACTAATGCGATGTCAATAGAACAGGTCATGACAGTGATTATTGGTGCGACGTGTTTACGAATAAACACGGCTGGTAATACGACGGGGCGGATCAATTTCCTCGAACCGGTCATCACAGACGTGAAATTGCTACTGACAAAACAGAAATAAACATTTAAATACATTGCGATGTGAGTGGCAGTTCCAATAGTTCACATAGTGGTCTAGTTATAATACGACTCGTTTTAAAACTTGCCATTTGTAAGACACATTCACAAATTGTCAATGGCGGTCTTATTAAACAACAAAGATACGGACAAATTGATGTTTTGGCTACATTTTAAACAGTACTTGAACAGCTGTTTAGTTATATGATTAAAATATACTAAATTATAGATTTCTAAAAATAAAAGTTTTTAATGCAAAATAATTCTATATAAAGCGAGTCAAATCGCTAAACTTGACAAATTATTTGAATATATTTAAACTATATATTGTACTTGAATATACATTAAATCGAACGCCATCGCAAAGTTGTAAAAACGTTACAATACCAAATTAACTCGTTTATTTAAACTGCCATATTGATTTTTGTGTCTACATTTAAAATGTAATATTACTGATCTACTAAAACATGGATTGTATGTTAGGTTTAATGACACAATCAAAAATAGCTTTAGGAATCGCTGAATGATTTCGATGCTATCTATTCTGGGTGATTAGTCCACTCTCGCACGGAGTACGCCGTCACCTGCTGTATCCACCAGGTTTTATGATCCACAGCATTAAAGAAAGTCTAGAACAAAACAACAACTGTTGGGCGTAGCCCGAACCACTGAGTCAGTCCAGACAAGACTCTCTTCTGATAACCAACATAGGAAGTGGTTACTAAAATATGTTCTTTCTTTAGTAATATTACAAAATATTTAGTTTAAAACCTGTCTGTTTTAAATTTAAAAGAGATCGAGCGTTACAAATCCAATATACTAACAAATTGCGTTAAGTATCACATTATTCATAGTGGGTAATATAATTGCTACAACATATAATATTGTGCCAAATCAAACTTTATAGTATCATGTACACGTGTTTTATATAAATATATATAATACTTTATAAACGTATAATGATGATATATTTATATTATTTGTAGCTACAATATAAATATTTGAGTTAAAACAAAGTTATTATACCGCAATGCTGAGTTTGGTGCTTTAAGAAATATAACATCATTTCCAAAGATTCAAATATTTTAAACTCACGTAAACCTGATGACACGAGACATATATATACACAAGTAGATCACAAGCTTTGGTTTCAGACTTGATGACAAATATTAATAATCATTCGTATGTACTAAAACAATTAAAACAAGACTTAGTTGTACAAATATCATCATTTGAATTGAAGAATACTCATCTAATTATTTCTCACTGAGCTGGAAATGGAATTTCTTATGGAAAAGTTTTCTAAGCACAGTTGTTGATATTAGAGATCATCACGTATTTAATTGCACAATAATAAAACATGTTGAGGCTAGATCACTAATAATATTTAGTATCTAAGGTTGTGCTTTCAAATCAACAGACTCCCACAGCAACCAAACATGGAGAGAATCAACATCCTAACGATACATTCTTGGGTATATTTCTGGTCGACGCTAGCCCTGGTTCTAGTGAATAGTTCGGCGTCTTGGAGACATCACAGTGCGTCTGGTCACTTTAACTTCGACCAACAGAACAATGAGCATCAGCAGTGTCAGAACAGACATCATCCTGAGCACCTCCTGGAAAATGAGCATCATATAGGATATCAACATAATCAAAAGCAACATCACTTCAAGAAGATCCCTCAAAATCTGCAGCATTTAAATCAGGAAGATCACAAAGAATACCAACAATATCAGGATAAACAAAGGGACAGTAAAAAAAATTGGGGTTTATGGTGAAACAGCCAAAAAATAATTATCAGCAAAATCCAACTAATCAGATACAGCTGGTATATGATGGGATAAACATCCAGCAGAAGCAGCAGGAATATAATGGGCATGGATATCAGAAGAGTCAGAGGCATTATGGCCAACAACATTTCAAGTCAGGATCACGGGGACAGCTAATCACCAAACAAAACATCGTCAAGAACACGGGTATCAGCAACATCATCAACAGAAACACCTCCGCCATCACCACTGGTACCAGGAGCCCAGCAAGAGAAGGACCTGGTACCAGGAGAGCAGCAGAGGCTCAAGGAGGTCTCTAGCAGACCCGCCCCTACCAAACCCCGGTGAGGTGCCGTGGCCCGTCAAGAAGGAGGCCGTGATGGAGGGAGACCTGATCCTGGGAGGCCTCATGATGGTCCACGAGAGAGAAGACTCAGTGACGTGTGGTCCCATAATGCCTCAGGGAGGCATTCAGGCCCTAGGGGACCATGCTATACACACTCGACACACTCAACTCGGACCCTCGTCTCCTGCCCAACGTACCCTCGGCGCTCACATCCTCGACGACTGCGACAAGGACACTTACGGACTCGAGATGGCCGTCGACTTCATCAAAGGTAAGGTCGACCAGATTCATCTCTGATTTGTAAAACAATAAGTTAAACATATTGTATTTTTTAGAGCTGTTTCACTTTCAATGTTGAGCTTTGAAAATAGCTATTGCTTTCCTCGCTACACGGTGATGAAAGCTCCTCAGTTGGCTCTATTTATCACTTTGGTGAGGACAGATCAGCCTATTTAATTTAATCTTAAATTATATCTATACATATTTCTATACGTGAGAACATAGTCATACTTTTAAAAATACTATTTTTAAATATCAAACTTGCTACTTGCCCATGATGGATATTTAGCGTCAAAAGAATTTGATCTTAATCCTTTTCATTTTCTGTTGTATATACTTGAGATACCAACACTGTTTATATATATATATATATCAGTTATATAACATATAACAGTTATATAATATATATTATTCTTGTTCTTATACTCAAATTAGTACCACGCTTAGCTTTCTGGTAATTTCAGTCAAATAACTAGAATTATATTAACACAGAGCTCGAAGCAATTAATTTTGACTTGTAGTGCTTATGCTTAGCAACACAGATATTATGTTAATCATTTCTAGGATTGATAAATCCCTGCCTCAAACACTTTTCTCTAATACATTCAAATAAAAGAATAATTAATATTTACCCTAAAAAGGAAATGCTCTTTATATAAAATTGGTCGATAACACTGACCATGATCAATTTGTTTCCATTTTGATATGTTACGAATTTAGAGAGACCACCTCTGTCATCTACTCGTCAGAGTTCCTGGCTACAGATCCAGGGGTCCCGGGTTCAATCCCGCAGCTTTCATATTTTTCTGTGAAGCGGTAGGTCTGGAAAGGTCAACTCTACCTCATGAGAGAATTGAGGATATATTTGAATAAAGAAGTAACGTTTCTGGTCTAGAAAACTGTAATTAATGGCTGTATGGGTTTGTTGTGCTGACCACATGACACCCTCTATCTGCAAATGTTGGCACTATCTTTGCCAACATGCGGCGGCCATTCGGTCGGTGTATCTCGCTTGAGGTCTGACGACATGAAATATTATTTTTATGCATTTAGAGTGTCCCAACCAGTTTTAGTTTTCTTACCAGCAGAATTGGCTGTGTGTATCTCTAGCTTGGAGGTCTGTGGTTTAAGCCCGAATCGGTTGATTTGTGGGGTGTTTTTCCCCATAGTTATGTTAACATCTCGTTGGCGCAGTAATTGCGAGTTTAATTAGAAATTCACCTTCTACTTACTGTTCCCCAGTAAAAATCTAGTATTGACGCAAGCGTCGTTAACTCTTCTGATGTTTTGTCCCAGGCGAGGATAAAATGGTCTGTTCAACTCTTTCCTTAATCACCTTTTGGTCTAATAGCTGTGTTTATCCTTGAATTAATTATTATAATACACTGATAGTCTGGTGCTAATGCAGGCAGACAGACAGACAGACGGTGAGACCAGGACATGGATTGGAAAGGAACCACAAGACCTCATTAATGTTTCACCACTAGCAATTAAGGAAGTCACAAGAACATAGATGTGGAGGTTGGAGGGGGTAGTAAGGGTCGGGGCCTCATCTGAATGTCTAACTTTGTCTAACTGCATCACACCATGTTCATGACAGTGTTTTCAGTGGTTAATCCACCGTATAGTTAAGGAAGAGAATAGTAACACCTCAGGGCTCGATTGAAAGGTGTTGTGTTCCCTTTTCAAATATACTGTCATTGTGAGGATCTTGATCGTCACAAGACCTGCTGATCCTTGTACAGCGAGATAGGCTACCTATACTGTCATTGTGAGGATCTTGATCGTTACAAGACCTGCTGATCCTTGTACAGCGAGATAGGCTATCTATACTGTCATTGTGAGGATCTTGATCGTTACAAGACCTGCTGATCCTTGTACAGCGAGATAGGCTATTCATACTGTCATTGTGAGGATCTTGATCGTTACAAGACCTGCTGATCCTTGTACAGCGAGATAGGCTATTCATACTGTCATTGTGAGGATCTTGATCGTTACAAGACCTGCTGATCCTTGTACAGCGAGATAGGCTATCTATACTGTCAGTTTATATTCTCCCCCTAGAGAAACATCTGAACATCAACCTCATTAGAGATTTTATTTCGTGCTAGCTGGGGTCACAATTAAAATATGACATAATTGACTTTATTGAAGACCCGGTCTCCCCTGAGTTCTGTTTTCACCACAACACCCGAGAGAAAGATAGAGAGAGGGAGAGAGGTACACAAGCCTGGACCTCTCTATCTAAATATCTTTTCACCATCGAATTCTGTTTTCAACATCGAGGCTGCGAGATGAAAGCGCAGTAACCTCCATTTATAGAAGATCACGTGTCCCCGATTGAAGAAAGACACAGGAGAGTTTCTGATGGTTGAAAGTTAAGTATTTTCACTACGTGCCACGTATTTCATATCGTTGCGAGTCTGTGAGCTCCTTTGATCAGTGGCTGACCCCTCCCATCCCTCGCCTACCCCTTTCTTAGAACTCTCTGGGCACGTTCTATGTGGACAGTTTGGGACGCCAGCCATTAAAAACCATCAACGTTGATCAAACGTTCTAGTGAACTCTCGTCAGCCCTGGTAGTAACTGGTGACAATCATGTGTCTCCTAAGTCCTGGTAGTAACTGGTGACAATCGTGTGCTTCATGTGCTCTCCTGAGCCCTGGTAGTAACTGGTGACAATCATGTGCTCTCCTGAGCTCTGGTAGTAACTGGTGACAATCGTGTGCTTCATGTGCTCTCCTGAGCCCTGGTAGTAACTGGTGACAATCATGTGCTCTCCTGAGCCCTGGTAGTAACTGGTGACAATCATGTGCTCTCCTAAGCCCTGGTAGTAACTGGTGACAATCGTGTGTCTCCTAAGTCCTGGTAGTAACTGGTGACAATCATGTGCTCTCCTAATCCCTGGTAGTAACTGGTGACAATCATGTGCTCTCCTAAGTCCTGGTAGTAACTGGTGACAATCATGTGCTCTCCTAAGTCCTGGTAGTAACTGGTGACAATCATGTGCTCTCCTGAGCCCTGGTAGTAACAGATGACAATCATGTGCTCTCCTAAGCCCTGGTAGTAACTGGTGATAGTCATGTGCTCTTCTGAGCCCCGGTAGTAACTGGTGACAATAATGTGCTCTCCTAAGCCCTGGTAGTAACTGGTGACAATCGTGTGTCTCCTAAGTCCTGGTAGTAACTGGTGACAATCATGTGCTCTCCTGAGCCCTGGTAGTAACTGGTGACAATCATGTGCTCTCCTAAGCCCTGGTAGTAACTGGTGACAATCATGTGCTCTCCTAAACCCTGGTAGTAACTGGTGACAGTCATGTGCTTCATGTGCTCTCCTGAGCCCTGGTAGTAACTAGTGACAATCATGTGCTCTCCTGAGCCCTGGTAGTAACAGATGACAATCATGTGCTCTCCTAAGCCCTGGTAGTAACTGGTGACAATCATGTGCTCTCCTAAGCCCTGGTAGTAACTGGTGACAATCATGTGCTCTCCTAAGCCCTGGTAGTAACTGGTGACAATCGTGTGCTCTCCTAAGTCCTGGTAGTAACTGGTGACAATCATGTGCTCTCCTGAGCCCTGGTAGTAACAGATGACAATCATGTGCTCTCCTAAGCCCTGGTAGTAACTGGTGACAATCATGTGCTCTCCTAAGCCCTGGTAGTAACTGGTGACAATCATGTGCTCTCCTAAGCCCTGGTAGTAACTGTTGACAATCGTGTGCTCTCCTAAGTCCTGGTAGTAACTGGTGAAAATCATGTGCTCTCCTGAGCCCTGGTAGTAACTGGTGACAATCATGTGCTTCATGTGCTCTCCTGAGCCCTGGTAGTAACAGATGACAATCATGTGCTCTCCTAAGCCCTGGTAGTAACTGGTGACAATCATGTGCTCTCCTAAGTCCTGGTAGTAACTGGTGACAATCATGTGCTCTCCTAAGTCCTGGTAGTAACTGGTGACAATCATGTGCTCTCCTAAGCCCTGGTAGTAACTGGTGACAATCATGTGCTAGACTTACTAAGGGAAAAGTGCAATAGTTGGATTCCAACACAAAGAAGATTTATACATATCAAACATACAAGGTTTTTTAACCGTCATGATTAAAACATATTAATGGCATTTACATACCATTAAAATAAAACTAACATTTCAAATGAACACTTATTTTTTATTATTTTTTTATCTTTATGGGTTGCTCTATATTGGTTTTCCATATTTTTGAAGGCTAAGAATTTTCCTCTGGTGTACACTAACACAATTGAAAAACCAATAAGGATTCCAATTTAAAATAATTGATAGGTCTCAAGTCGGGTGGGTTTTTTTCAACAGAACTGAAACGAGAGGAAAACCCAGGCTTTGTCGCAAATACGCCAATCTAAATATTCCAGACTCCACACGGCCTTCTCTTGATCATATAAAGGTGCACTTGACTCTCCTGATTAGTTAAACTTACTACTAACTCATTTTCAAGTACAGTAATGTTCTCTAGTGGAAATAATATAAACCTACAAACTGTGGACACTTTTAAAATAATAGTTTTTAATTTTTAATAAAGTGTAACAAACACCCATATTAATATTTTCTAATATTGTCTGTATGTATGTCCTTACGTCTAACAAATGAAGGTTAGGCTTTGTTAGGTTTGTTAATACTGTTATTAAAGGTTTATGAAGCTCCCATTTAAATGTGAAATGAAGCTTTAAACAAGAGAATAACAGTTGAAGATAAAGATTTTTTTGAGATCTTATAACACAACTTTTAATTTTTAAACTACCCATAAATGCATCTAGTTCAAGGGAAAGGTTCAAAGAAAAAAAATCTGTATTATTTTATGTTTACATATCTGAATTTATCTCTTCTTACTTATAGATGTTATTTAATCACTATTCTGTTTTAAAATACTGTTTGATGGCTATTATAAAATTATTATATGTTGAACATATCATAATTAGTGAGATAGCTCAAATATATATATGATATGTAGAATTTTTCTTATTCCTTTGAAACTTTTAGAAAATGCTAAGGTTATTGTGGGGGTTGAGGTCATTAAAGGAGATTTAACTTTCAACTTGAACAGTTTTAAGCTTCGCACATCCTTAATTGCAACAACGAATCTGTCGTCTACAGGCTTAAAATCTAGCAGATACGGTACATAGTTAATTTAATGTTTTGTACAAAGATTTTCGCTATAAATGTTTACCGTGTGTTCATTGGCTTAAAAATCACGCAACAAAAATTAGAATTATTATAATTAATACAGATTTAAAAAGTAGTATAGCGTGTACTTTTAATTCAGCCGATAACTATTTTGTATTAAGACCCTGGTTCGACTACTAGCAGGATCTAAAAGATATAATTCTAAAATCAGATTGGTTAACTTTCCATAATCTATAACTTGTATGTTGTATTTATCGAATGAAAGTAAGTTTCTTGTAGCACATAATAGGAACTTAGGCGTATAACAATTTACTTTTAAAAATATATATTTTGCCTTCATTAAAAACACACATTAATATTTTCAAAGGTAACCCGCCTCGGTGGCGTAGTTGGCTAACGCGCCAGTCATGTTGAGTCAGACCTCCGAGTACGGGGAGATCGAGGTTCGAATCTCGGTCGGATGAACTGGGGTGGTTTTTTCTAAATGGTTTTCCACTCTCCCTCCATGCAAATGCGGGTTCACTTCCTCTAAATTCAACCTTCCCAATTCCTAATCCATTAGTGTAATTAGTACTTAAGCGTATAACCCGAATGGTTATAAAGACGCGGTGCTAAAATTAAATTTTAAAAAATTTCAAAGGTTATAATCCTGGCAAAGTGTCAGATTTTCTTTGAATGCCGACTGCCTGATTGTTGCCAATTGCAGTCCTACACAAAGGTCTGCTACAGGACACGTGGTTTAATTAATGGATCCTGTGATCCTTGTAATGGATTGTCCACTATCTCTACTACCAACCTCGGTTACACGGCCTTGAACTATGTGGTCGCGGGTTCATCTCTTGGACAAATGCCAGCAATTCCACTCCTGAGATAAAGTAACTGCCGGATTCACTCCACAGGACATTTTAATGTGTGGATCAAATACCTACCCCTGGATACAGCTTGCCAGCTTAGCATAGAACAGCACAGTAGATTAAACACTAACAACTTAGCAGCAGTAATCAATATTATCTTGGACATGAGATGAACAATGAACTCATAAAGGAACAGCTTGGCCCTAAGTCAGGGACTCTAATGATATACTTCACTGGCCAATATTTAAACAATTGTGACTCAATGGGAACTAAAAAGTAGGTGTTTAATATCGAAATAACTTGAGAACATGTTCTAAAAACTTACTTCCTTAGTCAAATGAATGGATATATAATTGTTTCAATACATCCCTAATAATCAAGAAACATGTAGGTTCATCATGAGCTAATATTCTTGTTTTATTTTAAATAAATCTTTATTAAATTGTGAAAGATTGTTTATATCATGATCTCTATAAACCAATGCAAGTAAATCTCGTTTATATCCCTATCTCTTAGATCAAATAATGATACTCCTTACGTTAAACTTATGAGAACCTAAAAAACTGAGGATATTATTTGCTACGATAATCCACCTCATATTACTAATTTATTTTTGAATAAATAATTTGAATACATTTAAGTGAGCAAAATTGGCGTATCGGATACACTCAAACACGGGTTCTTACAATTATTATTAAAGAGTTTTCTAGATTAAAGAATAGAAAATATGGTATTTCCGTGAGGGCTTCCGTTCAAGAATTACCTGGATATATAAACCAAATACACCACAATATATTGAAGCACATGGTAATTATTGTATACGTTAGTGGATGAGGGCATGATAAAGGACACTTACATTTTTAGTCACATAAATATAGCGCGGACAGAAAAAACTATTTGGAATGAAAACAAAAGCTTTGTTCGCTCTGTTTGTTTATGTAGCTAATAGCAATTTTCCACGCAAACTCAAATGTAACAAATCACTGGTATTTAAACTAAAACACCTTCCTTCCACTTTTCTCCGCCTTCATGAAATAAATACTAACAAAATGTTTTAATGAGCATCTTTTTTCTAAGATTTGTACAAATTTAATAACAAATAACTGGTGCCTCAAATAAATCTAAATCCCCATTAAATGTAATAGTCCAGTGAGATAATTTTGAAGATAATCTTAAACTTTAACGAAAATGTGCACAGATGCAGATTTAAAATGGTGGCGCCTCTTGCACTTTATGGCCACTTTATGTTAAATGTCACCACCGTGTACTTGTAGAATCCACAAAAATCTCGTCACAGACGACCATGAATTCTTGATTGCCACAAAAGCTCACCGCATATAAATGTCTTTATAAAACAAATGTGAGGAGCCTTCATGCGAAATGGAAGCCTTTTCGGAATACGGAAACATCTATTTGCATCTGAAAGTGTGGTTTTTTTTCCCCTGGCGCAACAAAAAACGGGCTCTTCCGTCTTCACTTAAAATACAAGTGTTTACATTTAGTCGTAACTTAATATTCTTGTTTTATGTTGATGAATATTTAGTGACAACAAATATTTAAACACGCGCAATATTGTTTCCTGCTGGATTGTAGTTCTGTTTTACCACAACACTACAGTTATAGCGCCAAGATAAACTACCAGGAGGGAGGGGTTCAAATCCAGGATTATTGTGGGGAGTTCAATCATGAAGTGATGGTCACTACGAAATATGCAGAGTCTTACCACCCGTCAGGGATATTGGCGGATATAAACAATTGGTGTCGGGGTAAGTAATAGAGGATTTAGAGTGAGTGTGTTCACATTTGCTTGGAGGGGAAAAAGGAAATTCACTAAAACACTTGTGTAGCTCACACGCGACTGTTATCTGAGCCTCTAGCTCCGGTTGTATATATATATATATACTTGACGATACGGACGCCTTAGTCAACATATACACTCAAGTGGGTGATATATACTTGAACAAACTTGTCTACCGACAGGCAGTGCCGAGTTCGAGCCTACGTAGACAAATTTGTTTTGGTTTCGCGTGTAATAAAAGTGTTCACCTGTGATTGTAAGTAATACGATTTGCAATCCAAAACTGTACAGCGTGTAGTATCAATATCTATCTCACGGCGTTATAGGTTTCAATAACATTCAAAACTAATTCAGGAAAAAAACCTTTAACTTTTCACATCTTGACCTTTGATTTGATTTGAATTATCTTTTGATCCTAACAGAAGCCGCTTTACGTATCAGCTTGACAATTTAAAATGTTCAAGTTAAAAAAAAATTGTATCTACAATAGATTTGGGAAATTTCCCAGGTCTGATTATAATAGATAATATTTCCCCATTTCGGTTTCATTCGCGCATCTGTAGAGATATCGGCATCATCAGATAAAGTAGATCCTTGAAACATCAACATTTAAAATTGATGAGAACTTCCGTAGAGAGAGAGAATAGAAATAGAATTAGAGAGGGAATTAGAGGATTACAGAGGGTAATTAGAGAGATAATTAGATAGGGAAATAGAGAGAGAAATAGATAGGGAAATAGAGAGAGAATTAGAGAATAAGTTAGAGAAAGAATTAGGGAGGAATTAGAGAGAATTAGAGAAAAATTAGAGAGGGAGTTATAGAAGGAATTAAGGAGGGAATTAGAGAGGGAATTGGAGAAGGAGTTAGAGAGGAATTAAAGAGAGAATTAGAGAAGGAATTAAAGAAGGAATTAGAAAGGGACTTAGGGAGGGAATTACAAAAGGAATTAGACAGGGATCAGATAATTATTAGGGAGAGAACTAGAGAAGGAATTAGAAAGTAATTAGAAAGGGACTTAGAGAGGGAATTACAGAAGTAATTAGACAGGGGATTGGATAATTAATTAGAGAAGGAATTAGAAAGGGGATTAGGGAGGATATTATAGAAGGACTCATAAAGGGAATTAGATAGTAAGGGGGAAGTAGGCTCGAATCCCAGCTGGGGATACTGAGGGTATTTTTTCACGAATGGTTTTAGACTCGCCCTCCGGTTAAATGGGAGTACATTTTCTCTCAATTCTATCTTATTCATCCCTATCAAATAATTGTAACTAAAATCCGAATATACTGAGCTGGTGGTAGTAGCTAAAATGACAATTACTTTCGATGGCTGAAACTACCCAATCTATGAGAACAGGAGGATAAGATCAAGATTAGAAATATTACCAGTAGGATGTGTGCATGAAAACAAATAAATTAGTAGTTTAAAATAAAACATCTTGAATTTATAAGATCGGAATTGAACCCTGAGCTATCTGGTCAGTGGCAAACGTTATAACCCGTCATCTAGCTCTACTAGTAATGTCGTGGGTTGAATCAGTAGTTATATATTATATATACATGTTAAAATAACAGTTTTGTACTCTTTCTCAGTTTTAATAAACCTTTAATTTTATTATGTATAACATCAAATTAAACTATTTATAATAGAATGTGAAGAAAAGCCTGAATTTTAAGGAATTATAATAACCTTTGAAACTATGTTTATTCATATATTTTGTTCTCGTTCCTTTATTTAACTCTTCCTTCTTTGTTTATTTCATTATATTATATTCATAAATGTCCAACTCTATGAAGAGATATATGTTCAATAAATGGTACGACACAATCATATAAACTTCCTTATTAAGTGTAAGCTTGGGGATTAAGATTTCAAATTTTCTAAGCTTGTAACTAAACTAACCATACATTAATTTTTTTAAACACTACATATTATTTATTATCATGTAAATAGTTTCCAAATACTAATTTGGGACAAAATTCTTAGGGTTATTTTTTTTTTTAATAAGTTTTTTCTTCTAAAATTGCTTGTCAGTAAACTACTGTTAAATGATTTCTCAATTAATATAAATATATAATTATTTATAATGTAAAAAAAACTTAACAGATACCCATTTTGAACCAAATCGTTAGAGCCATTTCTTGAAATATGTATTTTTTTAAACAAACATCAGCAAATTACCCTTAAACGAACTTCCCCCAAAAAACAAGTATACACTAGGTTTTGTCAGTTAAACACTCCCTAGATATTAATTTTAAATAAAATAATTAGATCAATTTTCAAAACATTTGTAATTCAAAAATATCATTCATCAGTAAACTTTTCTTAATTTGAGGACTAGGGTCAAAAAGGAAAGAACCTCCCGAGGAACATCTCAATATCAAGTTTGAACAAAACCCATCAAACCGTTTCAGCTCCATGGCTAGGGACAGACAGACAGACAGACAGACAGACAGAAAGACAGACATAATTGTAGCACTCACGTTTTCCAGTTCCGACACAAATATAACGTAAAGACCCATCATAGTCTTGAGGCCTAAAGTTTTCACAATTTCAATACTTTCTCTTGCTATGAGAAGGTAAAAATGGTGAACACATAATAATCAATATTTAGCTATTATATTAAAAGTACATAAGCTATAGTACTATCATGCAGTATTAATACCTGGCAAGGTGTATGACATGTACTGGCCTTAACTTCTCACAAAGAAAGACAAATTATTATCAACATTGAAAAAAGATTATAAAGTATATCTTGTAGAAAAATACAATAATCTATTTATTCAAAACTGTAATTTCACCCTGTTGGGTAGAAGTAGAGTCCTCCAATGTAAATATAATTTATCCGGTTACACCGGGCGTGTAACGGACTCTATCTCAGGGGTCTGCGTTCATATCCAGATGGAAGATATGAGGGGTTTTAAGCTCAAGGCTTCTAATATCATCTTCAGGTGGACCCTCTTCAAATCCACCCCCTCATTATTTACCTTTGGTTTATAAAGGTTATATTACTTATAGTCACTACTGTTTCTAGACCATACTAACAATAACAAATATTGCGAAATTTGTAAAATAACGTGCATAACTATTTAATATACAGTAATAATTTGTTACATAAATATTATATTGGCATTCTATAAAAATTAATGATATTTTATTTATTAGTAAGAATTTAATATAAAATGTATTATTAATTATTAATTATTATCAGCACCACATCTTACAACCCATTCGGGCTATACACACTCATGCTAATGTGTAATGTTAGGGTGATTGTGAGATGAAATGGAGGACCTACAGTTTAACGTGGGATCCGAACCACGGTGGAGGCCTGGCATTCCACACATTCACAAGCTATAATTAATACACGTTATGTCAGAGGTGAAGGAATCAAATTTATTAATCTTACTAATTGTTTTAGTATATATTACATACACAAACAAATAAATCATACACACACACACACACACACACACACACACACATATATATATGTATAACATTTATTTGTATGAAATATTTGAACTAAACACCAAAAGTGTAAAATAATTTTAATTTGAATAGCAACATTAATTAATATATTTTACACTTACAGTATAGGGGAAAAATTTGTTAAAGCTATCAAAATGCTCTGTTAAACTACCTTTAGTTAAGCTTAATCTTAGATAATAATTTTCCTAATCTATATAATTCAATAGAAAAGTGAAAGAAAAAATAACACAAACCGTTCTAGGCGCTACCCACTTCCAATTAGCAAACAGAATGCCGATGCGCTCCTGGTGGAGAGGACTTGCAACAAAGAGTCACTCAAACAATGAGAATAAGCACGAAGCCAAACCATTCACACAAAAAACAGATATTACTAAATGATTACGCTTTGTTATTTTCTAATAAAGTGGCTCATATGGGGATAACGGATCTATTTTCTGATAATCCAAACAAACATCGATTAAAACAATGGGCAGAAAAGGCATATTTTCTGATAAACTGAACATATTCATATAGAAAATATAAAAAAATATCAGCTATAAATTAAATATGAAATTTCGTAATTTTAATATCACGGAATGGTATATAAATGTACACCTACAGTTAAATCAGTTCAAATAAATCATGGAAAACAACTGGTCAAAACTCCACTAATAAAAACAAAACTGTTGTCTGATTAATTTTATTAATCCTCTTTTACACTATGTTTTAGGTCCGATTCACTAAACAAATAAGAAATAATAAAAATGGTTTTAAAAATGAATGTGCGTTTATAAAGATGACAATTTCCTATAAAAGTATGTCATCTTTGAAAAAAATGTTATCTGGTATTCTTTAATTCAGTTTAATGTAAAAAAAAAATTGAATGTTTATATTATGTTTGGTAAGATTCAGTTAAAAGCAATAAATTATATGAAATTTGAGCTAAATTTGAATTACCCAAAATACTTGTCAAGCTAATTGAGGTATGTTTTACTGATATGCGTGGCAGGGTATGGGCTGGATATCACTTATCAGTTGAAACAAGGAGATGCACTTCCCCATTACTGTTTAATTCATCCTTAGTCTGCTATTAGGGTAATACAAGAGAGCAGGAAAGAGCTGACATTAAACTGTACAGTACAGCTATTAGGTGAGGTGGATGATGTAACTTTGTTGAGCAAGGGTAAGGAAACTGCCCCAAGATAGCCTTAGTCTGCTATTAGAGTAATACAAGAGAGCAGGAAAGAGCCGACATTAAACTGTACAACGCAGCTATTAGGAGAGGTGGATGATGTAACTTTGTTGAGCAAGGGTAAGGAAACTGCCCCAAGATAGCCTTAGTCTGCTATTAGAGTAATACAAGAGAGCAGGAAAGAGCTGACATTAAACTGTACAACGCAGCTATTAGGAGAGGTGGATGATGTAACTTTGTTGAGCAAGGGTAAGGAAACTGCCCCAAGATAGCCTTAGTCTGCTATTAGGGTAATACAAGAGAGCAGGGAAGAGCAGACATTAAACTGTACAACGCAGCTATTAGGTGAGGTGGATGATGTAACTTTGTTGAGCAAGGGTAAGGAAACTGCCCCAAGATAGCCTTAGTCTGCTATTAGAGTAATACAAGAGAGCAGGAAAGAGCCGACATTAAACTGTACAACGCAGCTATTAGGAGAGGTGGATGATGTAACTTTGTTGAGCAAGGGTAAGGAAACTGCCCCAAGATAGCCTTAGTCTGCTATTAGAGTAATACAAGAGAGCAGGGAAGAGCTGACATTAAACTGTACAACGCAGCTATTAGGAGAGGTGGATGATGTAACTTTGTTGAGCAAGGGTAAGGAAACTGCCCCAAGATAGCCTTAGTCTGCTATTAGAGTAATACAAGAGAGCAGGAAAGAGCCGACATTAAACTGTACAACGCAGCTATTAGGAGAGGTGGATGATGTAACTTTGTTGAGCAAGGGTAAGGAAACTGCCCCAAGATAGCCTTAGTCTGCTATTAGAGTAATACAAGAGAGCAGGGAAGAGCTGACATTAAACTGTACAACGCAGCTATTAGGAGAGGTGGATGATGTAACTTTGTTGAGCAAGGGTAAGGAAACTGCCCCAAAAAATGCAGACGTTTTATCAGAGGCCGGTGAGGAAATAGTTTTATAAGTAAGTAACTAAGTATATGATCACACAAATAACACAGATTGAGGAAGATAATTTTGAGATTACTGTGAACAACATATCATTTGATAGGGTTGATAAGTTTAAATATTTAGGAACAATTTAAACTGGCAATATAAATATTAGATTGGAAATTATTAAAAGACTACAGTTGGTAAAGACATTTTATTACTCAGTAAGTTGTTGACATCTCACCTGCGTTCAAGGAATGTAAAACTCAGAGTATACAAAACAATAATTTTACCGGTTGCTCTCTCTGGGTGTGAAGCGTGGTCTCTTATCTGACATGACACAAACAAGGTGCTTGGGAAGATATTTGGTCCACGATCTGGTAGACGAGAATACGGGAGAGTGGAGAAGGTTGCATATTAATGAGTTAAATATCCTGTACTCATCACAAGACATTGCTAGGATAATCAAATCTCGTAGATTAAAGGGGGCAGAACATGTAGTGTGAATGGGAGAATCTATAGCCGTGTTCAGGGTACTGACTGGTAAACCCAATGGGAAGAAACCATTGGGAAGACCTAGACACAGATGGAAGGATCATTAGAATGAACCTGAAAGAGACAGGGTGTAATGAGGTGGACTGGATAGAACTAGCTCAAGATATGGTGTAATGAGATAGAATGGTTAGATGTGGCAACTAACTCTCTAGTTCCTAATGCCATAGAGTAAGTAAGTAATATAACAATTATTGTGAACATGAGAAGAATACAGATGGAAAGGTGAGGGATGGGTGCTTAAAACGTGTTCAAACGCAGAATACTAAACTGATTAATGTCGGAATTTATCTACTGAAGACTGAAACAACTGGAATATTAGATTGAAATAAGAATATTATTTAATTTAAGAGTATTAATATGATAAAAGAAACTAGTCCGAATTTTTCAAAATGTTGGGTGACTGAAATGATTGGTGTCAATGGTAAAATAGTTTATTTTGTTTTAAAATGTTTGTCCCCCTGTCCGCTATCTATCTCAAGGCATGTTTGCACTAGCACGCATTAGCTACCCCTATTCTCCCCACTCAGCTTGTTCTAGAGGGCAACACTCTCAGGGCAATAGAACAACCCCCCCCCAAACCCCTCTTTGTCCCATTCAATGGTCCACGCTGAATTTTTAATAATCGTTGTGGAGTCTGGGCTCGCTTTCAGAATTTGAAACTATGAGCCCTCTCTCCCTTTCGTCTTGGTGGGGAGTAGGGTTATTCCCCCGTATATAGTTTGGGGAACCCCCCCTTCTATTGTTTGGGGTCCCCTATGGTCGCTCTGACGGGCTAAACAATGGACGAGTGGCGGATAAATGCGTTGCGATTTGATGCTGGTGATTATAGCGAGTGTTAATAGATCGAAATAATAATAAACTATGTGGGTAGGGCGTTCAGGACGTCTGATTCTCCCTCTGTATGCTATGTGTGGCAGGATCCAGGTCTCTTAGCAATGCAGTTTTCCACCATCTCTAGAGGCTGATGTTGCTGCACCTATCGTCACTACTGACAGAAGAGCCTATCTTAACCTAGAACATCACAAATAATACATATAGTATTTACTCAACAGTAGAACTAGTCATTAAGAACTCTAGCTAGAAGATTATATTAGAATACTAACAAATATTATATGATATTAGTCACTAGCAACTAACTTATGAATAACACTCCAATAACTTCTTCACGAACAATAATTATAGCATAGATCTATGGACAGAATAAGTTTTCTACTTTTATAATCTACTGCGGTCCAATCTATTTTATTCATTTTATGTTTGAATTTATTTCCATGTCACAAGAAACAATCACCAAAATTTGTTGGTCTCGCTACCCATTTGGGTTAGACGCAGATGTTTTCAGTACGCTAATGTGTTATGGATGAGGAAGGTTGAATTTAGAGAATATGTAGCAGCATTTATGTGGAGGAAGAGTAAAAGCCATCAATAAAAAACAACCTGAGTACACCCGACGGGTATTCGAACCCTGATCTGCTCACCATCGGCAATGCGAGTGTGACGCTTTAGATCATTCAGCCAACAGTGTTTAGCGTCAAATGGACAAATGTCCAACTTAACTAAAGGATTGTGCATGTCGACAAATGCCTGCGCCTCACATGTTATTGTAGTTATTCTTGTGCAACAACAACAAGATTGTAAAGTTGTGTTTGTGTTGGAAAGATATGTTGGATAGTTTCTCAGACAAGTTTATAATTACATTCACAATTGCAAGTTCCATGAAATGCTTTGATGAAACTTTAACAACTCAATAAAACTTAGATCTAAGAATAGCATTTTTTTCATTGGTATCTAAATGGGTTTAATATGTTGCATTATTTCCTGTATATTAGATCATTTCTAGTAATTGATTATATAATATTCCTGTTTCTGCAGAATATTTCCTTCATCTGATTAAGAATATTCCTGTTATCTAAATGTAGAATATTCCCTGTTAATGATTGTAAATATTCCTTCATCTGATTGTAGAATATTTCCTGTTAACTGACTGTAGAATATTTCCTGTCATCTCATTGTAGAATATTCCTGTTAACTGACTTTTGAATATTTCCTGTCATCTGATTGTAGAATTGTTTCTGGAACTTAATTTGATAGAATGTGGTCTGAAATCTTGTATGTTATAGATACCTCTCCAGTGGTCAGGGATATAATAAAATCAGTCTCGTAGACTTGGAGGCCTGGACTAGAATCCCGGCTGGGTGGACTGAGATGCTTAACTAGTGCTCACTCTCTTTGCAAGCCAATTCGGGTACAACTCATATAAATTCCACCTTCTCCATGCCGTACCATAGTTAGTGTAAACACATGTAGCGCAAGAGGGTTTTTATTATGTGATGACTCTAAGAATTATATGTTTGTCTTTACTTTGAAATTTAATTCCAGGTTGTTTCTGAATAGATTCCGTTGCAACAAAAATATTAAATTTGAAATAGTTATATTATATAGTTGTTGACTCCCCGAGGTGGCAACTTGACGAGTTTCTTGGCTCGAGGACAAACCTAATGATTGAGTAGGCCAATGTCAATGAATCAGTCTCTGAGGGGGATTGATGTTTAGAAAGTGTGCACCAACACCGAATGAAACGTAGCCAACGCCCTCCTCGTGCGGGAGTGTGAGATGTGACGTCATACAAGACGTGAAGCAGGTAACTTAAACTCCGCCATTATAGGGGTGAAGGGTGCTTTGTCAAAGGACGTGACGTCATTTCAAGGGGTGCATGGGTAGGATCACTGGTTCATCCCTAGGAGAAACACTAGAGTGTCACAAGATGCTCAGTGGCATATCCCCCCTTAACACACATATTAGCTGTTAATAGAAGTCACTGGCAGCTAGTACGGCATATAATTAAGGAGACTATCGACTGTCTCGAGTCATCTTTCATAGTGTATCTGGTACATTTTATAAATGAATGATTTGAAATGTAGTTTCATTTGTAGTTTGGTAAAACTACTTTTTACAACCATTGAATAAAAACCGACAATTATTGAGATAATCTTCACATCCTGATTTGAATATTTCCCATATGTGATTACCCTCAAGCTATTAAAATATTTACACTAATAGTGTAGCGATGATAAAGGTAAAATGTAGAGGAAGTATATCCGCATTTGCGGGAAGACAGATGGGAAAACCATTTAGAAGAAGTCCACCTCGGTACATCCGGATGGGACACAAACCCCAACTTCCCCATCACCGACAAACCAGACAAGACTAGATTGATGCCTTTAACCACGCGCTCACTAGTGCGGATAAAATAATATTAGAAACATAAAATGTTTTGCAAAATATTTAGACTATTTAGGTAGACAACAGGCTTAGGAGGGTAACCAGAAATTCAAAGTCTTCTAGTCAAGAGTCAGGAGTGCTAACCACTGAACCAAAGTCTTCAGGTCACTAATAATATCATCTCCATCTTGTATTTCACGAGGAGGTCTCTTTACTAAAATTATTTATTTAGTCGACCTGTGATTCTGATACAAGAAGATTGAAGTGTACATTTAGTCAAGAGACAAGTAATAGAGTTTGTTGGTAGAATAAGGGGGGGAGGGAGGGGATAGGGGAGCACAGAAAAAAAAAGGAGACCCACAAGAAATTAATGTCCAGGATTCCGGGATAAAGACAGCTAATTTCATTGAAGAGCTCCCATTAAACCTCGGATTATTCAGGCTGCCTTTTAAGGGCATAACTGCCTTTTTGAAGGTACTTGATAACGTACTATGTATGTAATGTTTATGTATGTATGTATGTATGTATGTATGTATGTATGTATGTATGTATGTATGTATTGTATGTATGTATGTATGTATGTATGTATGTATGTATGTATGTATGATGTATGTATGTATGTATGTATGTATGTATGTATGTATGTATGTATGTATGTATGTATGTATGTAATGTATGTTATGTATGTATGTATGTATGTATGTATGTATGTATGTATGTATGTATGTATGTATGTATGTATGTATGTATGTATGTATGTAATGTAATGTATGTATGTATGTATGTATGTATGTTATGTATGTATGTATGTATGTATGTATGTATGTATGTATGTATGTATGTGTATGTATGTTTATGTATGTATGTATGTATGTATGTATGTATGTTATGTATGTATGTATGTATGTATGTATGTATGTATGTAGTATGTATGTATGTATGTATGTATGTATTATGAAAGAGCACTCTCAAGTTTCACGTGCTCTAACCAAAAACTGTAACTATTGTACATAATTAAATTTTGGAACTTTGGTGAGCAAAGCCAGTTGAGCTGCGACTTTGTTTTATTGATCAGATTGTTTGTTTTTTTCAAATCTTCCACCAAAAACGCGAGTGTGTATAGTAAATAACATGACATAATACGAGCATAATTACCAAACGTCCAGTTCTGTAATTGACAAACAAATCACAGACCTGCGTCGGTGGACATTAGTGAAGGATGAGTTCAAAGTGCACACTTTCTAAACGGACGTAACAATGTGACGGGTGATGTTCCTGTGTGAAGCTGGTACACCCCCTCAATCCCCTGATATCTCCCCCCCTCAAGTGTGACCAGGTGATGTTCCTGTGTGAAGCTGGTACACCCCCTCAATCCCCTGATATCTCCTCCCCCCTCGCGTGTGACCAGGTGATGTTCCTGTGTGAAGCTGGTACACCCCCTCAATCTCCTGATATCTCCTCCCCTCTCGCGTGTGACCAGGTGATGTTCCTGTGTGAAGCTGGTACACCCCCTCAATCTCCTGATATCTCCTCTCCCCTCGCGTGTGACCAGGTGATGTTCCTGTGTGAAGCTGGTACACCCTCTCAATCCCCTGATATCTCCCCCCCCTCGAGTGTGACCAGGTGATGTTCCTGTGTGAAGCTGGTACACCCCCTCAATCCCCTGATATCTCCCCCCCCTCGAGTGTGACCAGGTGATGTTCCTGTGTGAAGCTGGTACACCCCCTCAATCCCCTGATATCTCCCCCCCCCTCGAGTGTGACCAGGTGATGTTCCTGTGTGAAGCTGGTACACCCCCTCAATCCCCTGATATCTCCCCCCCTCGAGTGTGACCAGGTGATGTTCCTGTGTGAAGCTGGTACACCCCCTCAATCCCCTGATATCTCCCCCCCCTCGAGTGTGACCAGGTGATGTTCCTGTGTGAAGCTGGTACACCCCCTCAATCCCCTGATATCTCCCCCCCTCGAGTGTGACCAGGTGATGTTCCTGTGTGAAGCTGGTACACCCCCTCAATCCCCTGATATCTCCCCCCCCCTCGAGTGTGACCAGGTGATGTTCCTGTGTGAAGCTGGTACACCCCCTCAATCCCCTGATATCTCCCCCCCCTCGAGTGTGACCAGGTGATGTTCCTGTGTGAAGCTGGTACACCCCCTCAATCCCCTGATATCTCCTCCCCCTCGAGTGTGACCAGGTGATGTTCCTGTGTGAAGCTGGTACACCCCCTCAATCCCCTGATATCTCCCCCCCCTCGAGTGTGACCAGGTGATGTTCCTGTGTGAAGCTGGTACACCCCCTCAATCCCCTGATATCTCCCCCCCCTCGAGTGTGACCAGGTGATGTTCCTGTGTGAAGCTGGTACACCCCCTCAATCCCCTGATATCTCCTCCCCCCTCGCGTGTGACCAGTAACGAGATTAAAATAAGGGTTGGAACAGTAGTGAAATGAAACAGATAAAGTGACGGAAGTATTAAATGGACCGTTGATTAATTTGGATCTGGACCTGATCCATGGAAGTGTGTCCATACGGCTAGTTATATAAAACTCTCCTCACCCTGTTCCACTAAGCTATATCACCAGGTTGCAGCTACCACTGAGGAGTTCAGATAATGGACCATAAAGAGACCACTAATGGACTAAACAAAGTTCTAAAAATGATACAAAAATAAATATTAAAGTTGCTGTTCACCCTTGAGGCTGTATTATATTAATAAATATTTATCTCTCCATGCTAAGATGAGATCAGTCTTCATCCACAAATCTGACACCAGCCATTTTAATAAATACACTTGGGTTTAAATAAAGACGTCGTGTCAAAATTAAATCGTAAAAATATTTCCAAATAAAATTTATCTCTCTCCTACCTATTCTTACAACTCATGAACATTAATGACGTCCTAACTGGCATTGGAACTATTAGAAGTTAGAAGGCTACACACTGAATCCACTGAGTGTATCCTTCCCTTCCGCTGTCTGAAAGGTGATAAACTTACCTTACATGGTTTCACGATGGCGTGGATTATAAGACAGGGAGATAGTATAATATAGGGAGATAGTATAATATAGGGAGATAGTATAATATAGGGAGATAGTATAATATATGGAGATAGTATAATATAGGGAGATAGTATAATATAGGGAGATAGTATAATATAGGGAGATAGTATAAGATAGGGAGATAGTATAATATAGGGAGATAGTATAATATAGGGAGATAGTATAATATAGGGAGATAGTATAATACAGGTAGATAGTATAAGATAGGGAGATAGTATAAGACAGGTAGATAGTATAAGACAGGTAGATAGTATAGGACAGGTAGATAGTATAATATAGGTAGATAGTATAATCCGCCAAGGTAAGACGAACGAAGTGTACTGTACAGTACAGACAACATTATTAAGTACAAAAACACATCTTTGAAACCAATAAATACTGTATACTGTATAATAAGTCACGGTACAACCTCCTTAGCTGATATTATTTTACATTTTTATGACAAGACGATGCTTTATGCTCCGTATAAAAGTAAATTCCAATAAGGACCCACCTTCCTACACATGGCTTGGAGTTCATCAGGGAAACAATGGATTAAGGGACATGTTAGTCTTGATATCAGGTCTGTTGAAACAAAGTTCAAGCGTAGCTCACATAAATCCCGACACAGAAGCACATTCCGTGATTTACAGTTCACAGCTAAATTATAAATGAAGGCTGTTATTTCTGAAGAAGAATGTGTATATTTAACATATTTTATTAATAGACCTATGGGAGTTGATTCATGAACAATAAACTGATATGATATAAAACAAATTATGCGTCGCTCACCCAGGTGTGATGTTGGAACTATAATAGATTTTCCCGTATTTGAGGGAATATCACGGGAAAGTAAATCAAATTTCATAGTCAAGAACTTTTCCCTTGTAAAAATTGTGTGACCTGAAAAAACCCAGTATTTAACAGAGGGTTATTTATCTTGAATCTGCATCAGACGCTATAACGATGGCTTAGTTTTAAAATTATCAAAGCAAAAAGTTGTTTTGAAATATTTGTGAATTGATTGGATCAAAACTATTAAAAATGTTATAATGTATATGTATTTAAAAGAGAGTAGACATTTGTAGTCTGAGTTTTAAACGAATTCTGGTCTCAGCTTTGGCTCTCACTTTGTAGAATTTGATTTTAGGGTTCCAGGTTAGATTCCCGGGATGGTCGAAATACTTATCGCTGTGAAATTGAGCCTTCTCCCTTCATATTTATGAATGAAGAGTCGGGGGATTGTATGTTTTATCTCTTATAGGATTAAGTAAGTATGTAAGTCACGTAATGCTAAAATCACTCGTTTAGGTAAGTACACTTTAAATACCCCACATTAAAATAAAAACAAGCCATATTTTACAAAAGCCTCTTTAGGTAAAATGAAATATTTACAAACCATAGTGAAATAAAGGAGATTTGATAGAAATATAAGTCGATTAAATAAACTGTACCCGATATGGAATGAACCTAATACAATAAACTGTACCCGATGTGGAATGAACCTAATACAATAAACTGTACCCGATGTGGAATGAACCTAATACAATAAACTGTACCCGATGTGGAATGAACCTAATACAATAAACTGTACCCGATGTGGAATGAACCTAATACAATAAACTGTACCCGATGTGGAATGAACCTAATACAATAAACTGTACCCGATGTGGAATGAACCTAATACAATAAACTGTACCCGATGTGGAATGAACCTAATACAATAAACTGTACCCGATGTGGAATGAACCTAATACAATAAACTGTACCCGATATGGAATGAACCTAATACAATAAACTGTACCCGATGTGGAATGATCCTAATACAATAAACTGTACCCGATGTGGAATGAACCTAATACAATAAAACTGTTTATGCTTGTAAGTAAATCCAATACAGTTGACTTTCCAACCATCCCTCTCAAGAGTAAATGCAATACAAACTGCCGCTCATACAAACAAACCCAAAGCTACAAACCAAACACAACGTCAAACAAGAAATATTGTAACAGTTTACTTTTTGGGTTACAAATAAAACGAAATATTTCTAAGTTAAATGAAACGTGAAATTTCATCTAAGAAAGTGTACATAGATGAAAAGTTCCATCAGATGCTGCAGAAAGAAGCGACACACAAAGAAGTAACAGAAGAAACAATATATCATGAGATTTGAAAATATGAAATAAGATTAAAAATATAATTCGAAACAAAATACTAAAAAAATAACGTCGAGGACAGATTTAAATAAGAAAACTGCAACGAAGGAAAGAGAAGAGAGAACTGAATGTAATTTGTCGGATGATAGGTTTAGTCTAAAGTTTAGATTATAAAAATAAAGGAACCGACCATGAAACATAGATCAGGCTAGAAATAAATGTAAAAGTAGGTTTATATTAAAAATATCTGAATGCAGAGGAAATGAGAGACAGAACGTTTCCATTTAATTTGCACTTATTTCCTTCCTGACTGAGATGGATTGACAAATGACTCACCACTCCCCTCCTCTTCCTTGGAGGGGGAACACAGTCCCCTACCCCCGGGAGCACCAGCCCCCTCACCCCCCCTCCCCCACCTGCACTAACAACACAGTTCAGGAGGTAAAATATATGGTCAAGTACAGAACTAGTTTCAGGACTCAACGGAGCGACTACTTTTTGCACCAAGTCTTACCATCCCCATAATTACACTAATGAGGTAGGGTTGAGGAAGGTGAAATATAGAGGAGATTTACACTAATGAGGTAGAGTTGAGCAAGGTGAAATATAGAGGAAATTTACACGATTGAGGTAGGGTTGAAGAAGGTGAAATATAGAGGAGATTTACACTAATGAGGTAGAGTTGAGGAAGGTGAAATATAGAGGAGATTTACACTAATGAGGTAGAGTTGAAGAAGGTGAAATATAGAGGAGATTTACACTAATGAGGTAGAGTTGAGCAAGGTGAAATATAGAGGAAATTTACACGATTGAGGTAGGGTTGAAGAAGGTGAAATATAGAGGAGATTTACACTAATGAGGTAGAGTTGAGGAAGGTGAAATATAGAGGAGATTTACACTAATGAGGTAGAGTTGAAGAAGGTGAAATATAGAGGAGATTTGCACTAATGAGGTAGAGTTGAGCAAGGTGAAATATAGAGGAAATTTACACGATTGAGGTAGGGTTGAAGAAGGTGAAATATAGAGGAGATTTACACTAATGAGGTAGAGTTGAGGAAGGTGAAATATAGAGGAGATTTACACTAATGAGGTAGAGTTGAAGAAGGTGAAATATAGAGGAGATTTACACTAATGAGGTAGAGTTGAGGAAGGTGAAATATAGAGGAGATTTACACTAATGAGGTAGAGTTGAGGAAGGTGAAATATAGAGGAGATTTACACTAATGAGGTAGAGTTGAGGAAGGTGAAATATAGAGGAGATTTACACTAATGAGGTAGAGTTGAGGAAGGTGAAATATAGAGGAGATTTGCACTAATGAGGTAGAGTTGAAGAAGGTGAAATATAGAGGAGATTTACACTAATGAGGTAGAGTTGAGGAAGGTGAAATATAGAGGAGATTTACACTAATGAGGTAGAGTTGAAGAAGGTGAAATATAGAGGAGATTTACACTAATGAGGTAGAGTTGAGGAAGGTGAAATATAGAGGAGATTTACACTAATGAGGTAGAGTTGAGGAAGGTGAAATATAGAGGAGATTTACACTAATGAGGTAGAGTTGAGGAAGGTGAAATATAGAGGAGATTTACACTAATGAGGTAGAGTTGAGGAAGGTGAAATATAGAGGAGATTTGCACTAATGAGGTAGAGTTGAAGAAGGTGAAATATAGAGGAGATTTACACTAATGAGGTAGAGTTGAAGAAGATGAAATATAGAGTAGATTTGCACTAATGAGGTAGAGTTGAGGAAGGTGAAATATAGAGGAGATTTATCCTTATTTGCTTAGAGGTAAAATGGAGAGATATCTATGAAAAAGCACCCAAATTAAGCCTGGAATCAAACCCCGGTCTTTTCGTCACTGCCAAATCATACCAAACGAGGTTCTTGCCCTAGCCTGTGAGTCCATCTATCCGTTCAAAAATAAATGTTAAGCTTAGTGACAAGGTGCTAAAAATAAAAAAGGTTTTTAGTCACGTCATGTCAGAGGACCTCTAAGGCTAGACAATATATTAGCATTGTTTTATTTTTACAGTTATTGTTTTTGTAGATATTTACAATATAAAATAGTTGTTGTTTATGTCTCCCACACCTGCTCTAATCTTCCATCGTGACGTATTCCGGTCAACCGATATCTTAGCTATTCAACCAGTCGGTATTTTTTAATGAAAACAAACTCCACATATTTGGCGTTGCACAAATATCTTCTCCGAGATATATCTGACCTGATTCTTAAAATATCCCTCCTCACAACTCTTCCCCTCCACAGGAGAACATTTCATATCGGAGGAAAAGGGGAAATTAAGTGAAATAGACAAGTTGGTACCCCTGATCTTCATAAATCTCTCAGGCGCAGTCGGCAATGGCTGCGTATATTTTACTTTTCACGATATTTTGACTCCATTTTCCCTTGGACAGTGGAATTTAATATTTAGGTTGACATTTTCTTTATTAAAAAAATTCTTTATTTATGCTGCTACGTTTGGGGCTAAAGTTGTTATTGTGACTGAAGATTATATTGATAAATTATAAATAATATGTACTTTTTTATTATTAGTTTAACAAACAGCTTGTAAAAGCAGGTTATAAATGTTTATTTATTAATAAAATATGGTGGAATAATTTAAAAACCATTATTATTCATATGTTTGATATTTAACCTCAAATATTACTCAAAATACAAAATATTTATTTTTAATACACCAAATATTGTATTTATAAAACTGTACCATATATATATATATATATATATATATATATATATATATAAAACAATAAAAGGAAGTGTTTGTCTGTGTGTGTGTCTGTGTATGTCTGTGTGTGTATCTGTCTGTGTGTGTCTGTGTGTGTGTGTGTGTGTGTGTGTGTGTGTGTGTGTGTGTGTGTGTGTGTGCGTGCGTGTGTGTGATGCCCAGCCAAATCTACGGTACGCATAGATCTTAAAATTTTAACATAGGTGGGTTGAAGGGGGTCCGAATGCACCTCGAAACAGGATTTTTAAATTTTTAGTTATCTTTTTAATCAGGCTATTTTTAATACATTTTTGAAGAAAATATTTTTAGTCTGGCTTATAATTACGTTTCAGAGATAACGTTTTCATTTTAAATCGGGCACCATGGGGGGAGGGGCTAACATAATTCTTATATCACGCCAGGTTCGATTCCTGGTGTTTCCAAAATTTATCTGTGAAGCAGTGGGTCTAAAATGGGCTCAAACTCAACCTCATGAGGACAAATTAGGACATATTATTATAAATAGGTAGCGTCTCCGGTCTAGAAAACTGAGTTCAATGGCCAGAGAGCTCGTTGTACTGACCACGTGATACTCTTTGTAACCAAATGCTGGCACTATCATCACTAATGGCGGTGGCCGCTCGGTTTGTATAGCCTATGGGCTCACACCATGGAGTTTTATATTATTTAGTCAGATAAAACTAGACATCGTGACCAAAATAAACCTAAATATATGTTGTAATTGGTTGTAATCACTTTCTTCTAAATGAATAATTATATTAATCAATTTCATATTCCCCCAATTTATAAAACAAGTTACTCGGCTGTTTGGTGAGACGAGATTTACCTGATCCAATTATTGTTTTACACCGGCAGAAGTACCGATAGATTGTTTAACACTGACAGAAAGTACCCGATAGATTGTTTAACACTGACAGAAGTACCCGATAGATTGTTTTACACTGACAGAAGTACCCGATAGATTGTTTTACACTGGCAGAAGTACCCGATAGATTGTTTAACACTGACAAAAGTACCGATAGATTGTTTTACAATGGCAGAAGTTATCCGATAAATTGTTTTACACTGACAGAAGTACCCGATATATTGTTTACAATGGTAGAAGTATCCGATAGATTGTTTTACACTGACAGAAGTAACCGATAGATTGTTTAACACTGACAGAAGTACCCGATAGATTATTTTACACTGGCAGAAGTACACGATAGATTGTTTTACACTGGCAGAAGTACCCGATAGATTGTTTAACACTGACAGAAGTACCCAATATATTGTTTAACACTGGCAGAAGTACCCGATAGATTGTTTAACACTGACAGAAGTACCCGATAAATTGTTTTACACTGACAGAAGTACCCGAAAGATTGTTTTGCAATGTCAGAAGTATCCGATAGATTGTTTCACACTGACATAAGTACCCGATAGATTGTTTTACAACGGCAGAAGTATCCGATAGATTGTTTTACACTGACAGAAGTACCCGATAGATTGTTTTACACTGGCAGAAGTACCGATAGATTGTTTTACAATGGCAGAAGTATCTGATAGATTATTTTACAATGGCAGAAGTACCCGATAGATTGTTTTACACTGGCAGAAGTATCTGGGCTTGCAACGGTATAAAAATCTAATAAAATGTATAATTCCGGCTTCTAGGAACACATGTTTGTACACAGGTGCTACTAATATTAAAATGTCAGCCCTCTAAGTGCGGTAGATATCGTACAGCGCTCATCACAGATACACTCTTCATTTAATTAATATAGATAATGGTTCTGGAAGTTTATGTCATCAATGCAACAGTTTACAAATATTCTCTGGTCAGAAAATTGACTATTAGTAAAATATCTTGACGCGCGACTTCCAGAATAAAACTGACTTTACATACATTTTCTATTATTTATAAAAATATATATTGTTATAGTAATGCAAAGTTTAGTTTACACTTATGTTCGTATGAAACAAAGATAGCATTTACTATATATTATTGACAGTAAAAATTAAAATTCCTGGATGTCATGAACTAGGTTTGACCGATGTTAGCCCATTGCTATTCAGTTGTCATTAAACAAAGAGAAAATTATTTAATGGGAAATAATTTTAGCAACTTAATAAGCTATTAATGATTCAAAGCAAGTTAAAATAAAGATGTAAGTAAAATACTATACATTCATTTTTAAGACTTTCATATCAACCAAGACTAGGATTAAATTAATATTAATTAGTTTATTCCGAAAGTAATGAAAACTCTCAGCATTCTCCAAATAATATCGTATTAATGGAAGTTGAGTGAGGGAGGTTATGTAATCCAAGGAGGAATTATCGTCTCGGAAATAGACGAACCACTCCTAGATCAGTCACAAAATATACATTTAAATGTTGTTGGTCTCTAAAGAGGTCTTGAGTTGTAGTTTGATCAAAAAGTCTGAACTTAGTCAGACTTAACTAGAAACCCTGTGTTTGAACAAATGATTATGTTTCATCTGGGTACTATTAGTTATATATAATTATCTTGAATCGCAAGAAGTGTATTCAAGATGGGAGAGCTCTCTATCTTAGTAACACATGGGAGAGCTCTCTATCTTAGTAACACATGGGAGAGCTCTCGATATTAGTAACACATGGGAGAGCTCTCTATCTTAGTAACACATGGGAGAGCTCTCTATATTAGTAACACATGGGAGAGCTCTCTATCTTAGTAACACATGGGAGAGCTCTCTATCTTAGTAACACATGGGAGAGCTCTCTATATTAGTAACACATGGGAGAGCTCTCTATCTTAGTAACACATGGGAGAGCTCTCTATATTAGTAACACATGGGAGAGCTCTCTATCTTAGTAACACATGGGAGAGCTCTCTATATTAGTAACACATGGGAGAGCTCTCTATCTTAGTAACACATGGGAGAGCTCTCTATATTAGTAACACATGGGAGAGCTCTCTATCTTAGTAACACATGGGAGAGCTCTCTATCTTAGTAACACATGGGAGAGAACGCTGAAAATGTTATTGGAATAAATATAACGTTATTTGGAGTCCCATAAACTTATCTCAGAACTAAATTATTATTATTATTAGCACTGCGTCTTACTACCCGTTCGGGTTGTACGCACTTACACTAATGTATAATGGTAGGGTGATCGTGAGACGAAATGGAGGATCTACAGTTTAACGTGTAATCCGAACCACGGTGGAGGCCTGGCATTCCACACATTCACAAGTTGTGATTAATACACGTCTTTTCAGAGGTGAAGGAAGGGTTTGGCAATCAGATAAATCTGTGGTGGGACCGAGGATTGAACCCCGGACCCCCAGCACAAAGGTCCGACACCTTACCCCTAGATCGCCAGGTCACTTCAGAATTAAATAAACCATTGTTGTAAAACCAACCCCCGAAAAATAGTTGTAAATTAATATTGTAGCAATTCTCAGATGTTCTATAAGCTTGGGATGTCAAAATCATATTTTCAGTCCAACTAGAGATATTTATAATTAAAAAAATAATCATAAAAATGTCAGCAATAGTTACAAAGCAGCAACAATCCTGTTAGTAATTAACTTCTCTCCGATAATAAAGTGAGGCTGTGTGTCCCCATGGACCTGCTTCTCACGTCCTTACGTCCCTCTCCAGTCTCTCTTACTACCCCGACTACCTCATGAGAGCTCACATCCCCGTCACCGACTCGATAATCAACTTATATATATATAAAAATTTTGAAAGCAGAAAAATATTAACAAGGGAGTGAAACAAATGAAACGTCATATTGTTCGCTTGGAACAGAGAAGAAAGGGAGTGGACATGTCACTGTTTTTGTTTCTAGTCGAGAGAGAAATGATTTGCTGGCTGCAAAGTCCAAGCTTGTGTGGAACTAATTATGAGATCATACTTCTTGCTATTAGAGTGGATATTTATGATACTCTATATAACTATTTTATTAATAATTGTTTAAACACAAGGATATAATAACAAACAAACGTAAGCTAACAGTGACTTAAACTAAACTACTCAGCTTTATTTTCAGATTCTTAGTAGCATGAAGGAAACTGGGGAGGTCCCAGGTGCAAATATCCTATCTCATACTTTGTGGCATTATGAAACATAATTTAACACCAGCGGATATATAAGTCGACGTGTAGGTATTATAATAGATATAGCTAGCAATTCAGGTATTTTATCAACTGAGACAAGTGTTCTGACTATTGGAAACATTATGGACCTTATTATATGTTGGAACATTTTATTCATTGCTTATTGTGCGTACTTAGGTTAAGTAAGTTCATACTATTATATTATATAGAGCGTGTGTAGCCCCTTTCTTAGTCCTCCAGGACCAAAGCAGGCGGATAAGTGTTAAAAATATACAGAAGAGAATAAATGCAGAGTAAGCCTATAGGACAATAAAAGACAAATATATCATAATACAATATATTTGTTACTGTTTCCTCATAACCCACTCAGCAATTATTGTGATAGGCCAAAAGGGAACCAACAATAACTCAAGGATATTTCCTATTTCGTGAAGTAAATATTTAGTTAAATAAGAGGAGAGAAACATCAGAAGTTAGTTAAATGCGAAGTTTTATTTATAAACAAAAAGGTAAGTCAAGAATTATAAATAAGATAAATATAACTATATATATGTATAATTAAAGAAAACTTTAGCGATATTATACAAAAGGATTTCAACTATATTCAACATTATTAGTTTTGCAAATGTGAAGAGGATCCAAAATATCAAATTGTAAGTTCCAGCAGTTAAAAGGATTCAGCATATTGTATTTTATTATTTAACTTATTAAATATTTTTAGAGTCAAAAGAGCTTTGACCATTAAAAGAATCAAATATACACAAGTCTACAAGGACTTCAATCGTTAACTACCTGAATATAAAAAATATTGCCCAAGTCCAAAGGACTTAATGATTTGAACCCATTAAATATCATACGAGTCAAAAGGACCCCAATAATCAAACCTTTCAAATATTTCCTAGATCTAAAAAATATCAAAATTTGACCATATTAAAAATTTCATTAGTCTAAGGACTTCAAAGATAAACGTTCCAAACGTTTCTTAAGTCTGAAGCACTCTAAAATGTTAAACATAATAAATATTACAGAAGTCTAACGGACTTCATAACTCTAAACATATTATCAATTTCTCAATTTTAACAGACTTCATGATTTACGTATCATATATCTCCCAAGTCTACATGGCTTCATGTTTGGAAAATATTAAATATTGCATAAGTCAAAAAGTACTTAAAATTCTAAACATATCAATATTTCCCATGTCTAAATATTTCATTTTATTAGAAATATAAAATATTATAAAAGTCAGAAGGACTTTCAACATATTAAATGTTTTCCAAGTTTAAAGAACATATTAAATATTTTACAAGTCAAAAATCGATTAAATATATTAAATATATTTCATGCTTAAAGAAATTCATGTTTTGAAGATATATTAAAAACGTACAAAAGACTTTAAAAATTTAACAGATGATATTTAAGCCGAGAGGAAATTTAGAAATATAATTGCCGAGAAATAATTTAGAGCGTACATTGTTAGGGACACGCAGATGTGTCCTAGTATGGTATCCTGCCAAGAGTGGCTTTACCGCCGTTCTCCTAGCAATATATATTCGATCTTCGTTGCTCAGAAAGAGGGGTGGTAGGGGTAACACATACAAGAGAAAAGAGAGGGAAGGGGTAATAGTGGACGGGGAATATGTGACGAGCAGCGACTGGGGGGTTCCAGAATCGTCTTATTTGTCCACGTAACCTTCTCGCGCTGGAAACGTCTCACACACCTTCCCGACATCCTTTGCGGAAATACGTTGTTGATGCGCCTCAAGGTTTCACGCTGTCAGTTAATACATATTGTTCGCGATAGCTGGTTGTGCCCGTGGGGGAGGTCTGCTCAGGACGCACACATAGAAAAATGGGGCCTTGGTGAGTTTAGTCATTATTATTGCGGTTGTGGTAGGATATCACTTGAAACTATATAGTGTCCTGTTTTATTGTTTTGATCTTGAACATTGTGGATTTGTTATAAACGCTACACGTGTTGTAAAAATAATGAGCGTTCGACTTTAAAACATAGTTTTTTAGAACATGTAATTTAAGTAACATTCGTGTAAAATAAATTGTAAACACCAAGCAATTACGATCACTTTTGAGTTGTTTATTTGTCTGTGTTACAAAAACCATGCAGTGAAGGTTCTCTGTCCTCGTTGTTCCATGACCTGCTATAATTAATTCCATACAGTGAAGGTTCTCTATCCTCGTTGTTCCATGACCTGCTTCAATAAACTCCATGCAGTGAAGGTTCCTTGTCCTCGTTGCTCCATGACCTGCTCCAATAAACTCCATACAGTGAAGGTTCCTTGTCCTCATTGTTCCATGACCTGCTCCAATAAACTCCATGCAGTGAAGGTTCCTTGTCCTCATTGTTCCATGACCTGCTCCAATAAACTCCATACAGTGAAGGTTCCTTGTCCTCATTGTTCCATGACCTGCTCCAATAAACTCCATACAGTGAAGGTTCCTTGTCCTCATTGTTCCATGACCTGCTCCAATAAACTCCATACAGTGAAGGTTCCTTGTCCTCATTGTTCCATGACCTGCTCCAATAAACTCCATGCAGTGAAGGTTCCTTGTCCTCGCTGCTCCATGACCTGCTCCAATAAACTCCATACAGTGAAGGTTCCTTGTCCTCATTGTTCCATGACCTGCTCCAATAAACTCCATACAGTGAAGGTTCCTTGTCCTCATTGTTCCATGACCTGCTCCAATAAACTCCATACAGTGAAGGTTCTTTGTCCTCGTTGTTCCATGACCTGCTCTAATTAATTCCATACAGTGAAGGTTCCTTGTCCTCATTGTTCCATGACCTGCTCCAATAAACTCCATACAGTGAAGGTTCTTTGTCCTCGTTGTTCCATGACCTGCTCCAATAAACTCCATACAGTGAAGGTTCTTTGTCCTCGTTGTTCCATGACCTGCTCCAATAAACTCCATACAGTGAAGGTTCTTTGTCCTCGTTGTTCCATGACCTGCTCCAATAAACTCCATACAGTGAAGGTTCTTTGTCCTCGTTGCTCCATGACCTGCTCTAATAAACTCCATGCAGTGAAGGTTCCTTGTCCTCGTTGCTCCATGACCTGCCCCAGGCGGTCCACCTCTACTACTTGTAGTTATTCTCTAATGAATCTAATCCAGGTGAAGTCTGTCCTTGCCATTGTCCGCACGCAAAGGGAAACCTGCCGACTGCTGCTCTTCTTTCCCGTCCAACAATCAGATCGGAGTCTTCTCTCTGCAGCTTCCTTCCTTCCTTACTTACTTATTTCTCTTTCTTTAAAATTAACCACAATATAAAAATATAAAATTAGGTTATTTTATCTTCATTAGTTAAATTTAGTTGAATCTAGGTCTTGTAGCTAAGCTTGTTGTCTTGATCTTCAAGTGATGTCTTGTAGCTAAGCTTGTTGTCTTGATCTTCAAATGATGTCTTGTAGCTAAGATTGTTGTCTTGATCTTCAAGTGATGTCTTGTAGCTAAGCTTGTTGTCTTGATCTTCAAATGATGTCTTGTAGCTAAGATTGTTGTCTTGATCTTCAAGTGATGTCTTGTAGCTAAGCTTGTTGTCTTGATCTTCAAGTGATGTCTTGTAGCTAAGCTTGTTGTCTTGATCTTCAAATGATGTCTTGTAGCTAAGATTGTTGTCTTGATCTTCAAGTGATGTCTTGTAGCTAAGCTTGTTGTCTTGATCTTCAAGTGATGTCTTGTAGCTAAGATTGTTGTCTTGATCTTCAAGTGATGTCTTGTAGCTAAGCTTGTTGTCTTGATCTTCAAGTGATGTCTTGTAGCTAAGCTTGTTGTCTTGATCTTCAAATGATGTCTTGTAGCTAAGATTGTTGTCTTGATCTTCAAGTGATGTCTTGTAGCTAAGCTTGTTGTCTTGATCTTCAAGTGATGTCTTGTAGCTAAGATTGTTGTCTTGATCTTCAAATGATGTCTTGTAGCTAAGCTTGTTGTCTTGATCTTCAAGTGATGTCTTGTAGCTAAGCTTGTTGTCTTGATCTTCAAGTGATGTCTTGTAGCTAAGCTTGTTGTCTTGATCTTCAAATGATGTCTTGTAGCTAAGATTGTTGTCTTGATCTTCAAGTGATGTCTTGTAGCTAAGCTTGTTGTCTTGATCTTCAAGTGATGTCTTGTAGCTAAGCTTGTTGTCTTGATCTTCAAGTGATGTCTTGTAGCTAAGCTTGTTGTCTTGATCTTCAAATGATGTCTTGTAGCTAAGATTGTTGTCTTGATCTTCAAGTGATGTCTTGTAGCTAAGCTTGTTGTCTTGATCTTCAAGTGATGTCTTGTAGCTAAGCTTGTTGTCTTGATCTTCAAGTGATGTCTTGTAGCTAAGCTTGTTGTCTTGATCTTCAATAGATGTATTACCTAGAATGTTTCTACTATGGTGTAGCTTATAAGAAAGAGACATAGTTTATTTGGTCAAGATAAGACTTTTATGTTAAACAGAGTGTACTTATAAATGAATGTATGAATTACTGTCAGGACACTTATGAAAGAATATTTTATAATAATCTCTCTCTTGTATCGTTATTAATGATAACAAATTAACTGGAGGTATAAACGTGTGTGGGGAGAGCAATATTCGCAATTACACTCTTGAGAAACCAATCAATAGAATGTGTTCTAATGAATTCAGTCCGAGCCATACAAGGATAATGCTAGCGGGTACTTTTGATCTCGTGACAGCAATTAACTGGATGTGGTCCACTCTCTATGTAAGTAGTTTTGATGTAAGACTCGCTGGTCGAGCAATAGAACGTGAGTGGGAGGAGGGACCCACTAATGGTCAGCCGCTCATTAACAAGATTACACTCATCACTCTGAAAGCTGCCCTTTGCGGACACTTGCACCTTAAGGAGGAGGGATGGTGGCCGCAAATTTGATATCTTAGTGAAAAAAACACTGAAGGGCTGTTAGTTAATTAGATAAAATGATTATAGTACACAAACGACTGTGATGGACAACTCTTCTAGCTAGGAAATATTTAATTGGACCATTAAAGAAAATTTATCTTGAAAATATTATAAAAATTAGATGTGTACGAGACTTCAAAATGTTCAAGTTAACGTCGAAGGTCAAATCTCGGTGGCCTTAGTTAATCGGTCAATTTTGTGATGTTTGAAAGTGATTATGACCCTGTTATTTTTCACGAGGAATAGTTGGCCATTAAAGTTTGGAAGACAATTTTATATTTCTTTTCGACGCTTCTTATTACCCATCCAGGCTATACGCCCATTAATAATCACGCTAATGAGGTAGGGATGAGTAAAATATAGCTAAGAGGATATTCACCCAAACTTTTATGGATGGGGTAAGCGATTTAGTTTAAACCACACTCAGTAATACCAACCTGTACTCGAACTTTGACCTCTCCTTAACCAACCAACCAACCAGACTAGACACGTATCAAGTTTATTTTACGTATCCACCACTGTGGGTGTTTGATTTGAAGGATTTTTGGAAGATGGAGAGATAAGTTTTCTTTTTAAATTTGAGTGTATATTTAATTTGTTCTTTGTCTAACAAGGTATTCCGTGAGAACTTTCAAGATTATGACGCTCATTTACATTCATATTAATCTCCGCGCAGCTAATAACTGTTGTCATAACCTCAGCCCTTAGCTTGTTACCTTCATCACCTGCTTATGTTACCGCCAGTCGTGTCCTTCTGTCCACTAGAGTTGCACGTTCCGTGTGACCTAAGGATGGAATGTGTGGTTTCAAATAGATTGGTCCAAATACAGCTTCCAACTGGAGAATACCAGGGCTAGGAAACATCACGAAATATACACTTAAATGACTGTAGTTCGCAGAAATAAATAAAAACACTATATTGTGTTCATTGACACTCAACCTAAGATGAGACGTATGTTCGATCCTGAGACTGTATTTGCCCGACACCTTAGCTCAATTGGTTGTGTATTTCCCTCTTATCTGGCAGGGCAGTACTCATATCCAGACTAGGTTGGTGGTGATCTTATTTCCAGACCAAGTTCATGTTTGTGTCTTCTTTCAATTCACGCCTATCTCTTATCTCAACATAGTTTAAAGTAAGATCTGAAGAGTTTAAATTTGTATTCAGAAGGAAAGCAAATGGTATCGTTATATTATAAAGACAAAATTAATGGTTTAAAAATGTTGAAGGTAATCTATTAGAATGTGTATTCTCTTAACTTGATGAATGGAAATTTTGATGTAACAGGAGTGCATTAAGATTTGACTACAAATAATTTGTATTAAAAAATGTTTCAAAGTAAATGTATTCATTGTGTAAACGTTATCAGTAAATGTATGTTGACTTTCAGTTTCAAACATTCAGAAGGTATAATCCATTATCAAGATCACACACTGGTGGAAATGTTGACTTAAATAAACTCCCGTCCGCTGATTTAGTTGAACGTTTGGAAATATTCTACCATTCAAAGTCTGGTGTTATCTTGTGATATCCTAGAGTTACAACAAAGACAGAAGATCTGGGAGATATCACGGGGAGGAAAGTCCCGACACAAGCACGTAATTGGTCAAATGGGGCAGCTATCTATGTTGCTGAGTACACATTAGCTCTACAGAAACTGTGGAGCGTGAACAAACACAAACATCTGATGAGATTTAGAGGAGAAAAACTTACACCTTTCAACCCTCCTGTCTTGTTTGTCCAACAGGTGAGTGGTCAGGGGCTCGACTATAATAGTATCAATTACTCCCACCTTTCAACCCTCCTGTCTTGTTTGTCTAACAGGTGAGTGGTCAGGGGCTCGACTATAATAGTATCAATTACTCCCACCTTTCAACCTCCTGTCTTGTGTTTGTCCAACAGGTGAGTGGTCAGGGGTTTGACTATAATAGTATCAATTACTCCCACCTTTCAACCCTCCTGTCTTGTGTTTGTCCAACAGGTGAGTGGTCAGGGGTTCAACTATAATAGTATCAATTACTCCCACCTTTCAACCCTCCTGTCTTGTGTTTGTCCAACAGGTGAGTGGTCAGGGGTTCGACTATAATAGTATCAATTACTCCCACCTTTCAACCCTCCTGTCTTGTGTTTGTCCAACAGGTGAGTGGTCAGGGGTTCGACTATAATAGTATCAATTACTCCCACCTTTCAACCCTCCTGTCTTGTGTTTGTCCAACAGGTGAGTGGTCAGGGGTTCGACTATAATAGTATCAATTACTCCCACCTTCCAACCCTCCTGTCTTGTTTGTCCAACAGGTGAGTGGTCAGGGGATCGACTATAATAGTATCAATTACTCTCACCTTCCAACCCTCCTGTCTTGTTTGTCCAACAGGTGAGTGGTCAGGGGATCGACTATAATAGTATCAATTACTCTCACCTTCCAACCCTCCTGTCTTGTTTGTCCAACAGGTGAGTGGTCAGGGGCTCGACTATAATAGTATCAATTACTCTCACCTTCCAACCCTCCTGTCTTGTTTGTCCAACAGGTGAGTGGTCAGGGGTTCGACTATAATAGTATCAATTACTCCCACCTTTCAACCCTCCTGTCTTGTGTTTGTCCAACAGGTGAGTGGTCAGGGGATCGACTATAATAGTATCAATTACTCCCACCTTTCAACCCTCCTGTCTTGTTTGTCTAACAGGTGAGTGGTCAGGGGCTCGACTATAATAGTATCAATTACTCCCACCTTTCAACCCTCCTGTCTTGTTTGTCTAACAGGTGAGTGTTCAGGGGATCGACTATAATAGTATCAATTACTTACATCGGTAAACACTCGATAAAAGTTGTGAGTCTCGTTTTGTGTAATTTCCTGAATACAGGAATGTCCGGACTCGAACCGTGGTAGGATCTACTGAGAACATTCTCCTTTCACAAAAATGTGGACACACCTTCTACAAATTCTACCTTACTTATCCTTGTCTCATGATAGTAACTATATGGATAGGCTGGTTGGATAGTAATATGAGGTGAACAAAAATAAAAATGCATGTGTAACCATTTAAAAATAAATGTTCCTCTCCCTGATCTGAAGTGTCCTCAGAGATGAAGAAAGAAAGTTACCTCAGTTTGTGTTGGTTGGTATTGAGAGCCGCAGAACACAAGTAATGCTGCGAGGAAGTAGATCTGTTCTCTGTTTAACAAGTCCTGTCATTATAAGCTAGTCCATTTGTTTTTAGGTGGAAATGATAGGCGTATGTTTCTATAAGCTGCCAGAGTCAAGCGACTAGAGAACTACAAGTCATTAGCTTCACAAAACCAATCTTCGGTCAAATGCATCGGTCATTTTCTTGGATTTAATAATAATAATAATAATCGACTTTAATGGCTCAGTTAAGGCTACCGCCTTTTCTTACACTTAACCAATACAATTAAAATGAAATTTAACAAAATGACATATATAAAAACACACAAAAAGTATAAAAACTAGAGCTAAAATACACAAGAATTATGTAATATGAAAACGCACGCACACGCGCATACACACACACACACACACACACAAGGTGTGATTACGACTCAAATTCCTCAATCTCACGAATGAGCTTCCACACGCAGCTTATTTGCGACTTTTCGCTTGAAAGCATTCAATTCTAATTTCTTTACATCGTTGGTTAGGGTATTCCATGAACGAGAAGCTGAAACAGTGAAAGAATTTGAGTAATGATTGGAATTATGAAGGGGAATGAATAAAGTTGAGTTTTCTTGTGCTCGAGTGTTGACATTATTATTAGAGTTGAGTACATTAAAGACATGAATGGCGTTTACTACCACACGGTCGTGGCTTAGGGAGGGAGGTTTATGGGGCTCAAACCCCTGAAATTTGACTAAGTTTATTCTAAAAGCATTCAATTTTTAAAAGTTTTGGGGAAAGACCACTTTAAATAGTTTCTAAATGTATCAAATTTAATGAAAATTATCCAGGCAATAACCATTCCAAATAGCTTCTAGGGCATTAGAAATTTTTTTTAAAGGTTCTCGCTGAGGACCACTTTAAATAAATTCTAGGGAATCTAATTTATAAAATCTTCTGGTGGGTACGTCCTAGAATATCTTTCGAATACATTAAATTTTCCAAAGTTTCCTGAAGGAGGACAACTCCAAATAGCCTCCAGAAGTGTCTAACATTAACTGGTGGAAAGTTCTTAGGAAACTCCCACTTACACAACTGTACGCTATTGTATAGAATAACAATTTTACTTCTTAGGGTTAAATAGTAAGTCATAACAACGTGTCATAGACTTTGGATTTTGAACCCCCCTCCCAAATTTAGACTCTCCCTACACCCACGCTGACACGATTGTACACTTTAATCACGCGATTACATGTTTTGTTACAAAAATACATTTCTTTATTTTAAGTTCGTTTAGGGATTTTTCACATAGAGATCAATCTTTTCAAGTGACAAGTGACTGATCTAGTAGTGACAAGTGACTGATCTAGTAGTGACAAGTGACTGATATAGTAGCGACAAGTGACTGATCTAGTAATGACAAGTGACTTATATAGTAACGACAAGTGACTGATCTAGTAGCGACAAGTGACTGATATAGTAACGACAAGTGACTGATATATTAACGACAAGTGACTGATCTAGTAGCGACAAGTGACTGATCTAGTAGCGACAAGTGACTGATCTAGTAGCGACAATTTACTGATCTAGTAACGACAAGTGACTGATATAGTAGCGACAAGTGACTGATATAGTAGTGACAAGTGACTGATATAGTAACGACAAGTGACTGATATAGTAGTGACAAGTGACTGATATAGTAACGACAAGTGACTGATCTAGTAGCGACAAGTGACTGATATAGTAGCGACAAGTGACTGATATAGTAGCGACAAGTGACTGATCTAGTAGTGACAAGTGACTTATATAGTAACGACAAGTGACTGATCTAGTAGCGACAAGTGACTGATATAGTAGCGACAAGTGACTGATATAGTAGCGACAAGTGACTGATCTAGTAGCGACAAGTGACTGATATAGTAGTGAAAAGTGACTGATATAGTAACGACAAGTGACTGATCTAGTAGCGACAAGTGACTGATATAGTAGCGACAAGTGACTGATCTAGTAGTGACAAGTGACTTATATAGTAATTACAAGTGACTGATCTAGTAATGACAAGTGACTGATCTAGTAGTGACAAGTGACTTATATAGTAACGACAAGTGACTGATCTAGTAGCGACAAGAGTAACGACAAGTGACTGATATATTAACGACAAGTGACTGATCTAGTAGCGACAAGTGACTGATCTAGTAGTGACAAGTGACTTATATAGTAACGACAAGTGACTGATCTAGTAGCGACAAGTGACTGATATAGTAACGACAAGTGACTGATCTAGTAGCGACAAGTGACTTATATAGTAACGACAAGTGACTGATCTAGTAGCGACAAGTGACTGATATAGTAACGACAAGTGACTTATCTAGTAGTGACAAGTGACTGATATAATAACGACAAGTGACTGATCTAGTAGCGACAAGTGACTTATATAGTAACGACAAGTGACTGATCTAGTAACGACAAGTGACTGATATAGTAACGACAAGTGACTGATCTAGTAGAGACAAGTGACTGATATAGTAACGACAAGTGACTGATCTAGTAGCGACAAGTGACTGATATAGTAGCGACAAGTGACTGATCTAGTAGCGACAATTTACTGATCTAGTAACGACAAGTGACTGTTCTAGTAGCGACAAGTGACTGATCTAGTAGTGACAAGTGACTGATCTAGTAATGACAAGTGACTGATCTAGTAGCGACAAGTGACTTATAAAGTAACGACAAGTGACTGATCTAGTAGCGACAAGTGATAGATATAGTAACGACAAGTGACTGATATAGTAACGACAAGTGACTGATCTAGTAGCGACAAGTGACTGATATAGTAGTGACAAGTGACTGATATAGTAACGACAAGTGACTGATCTAGTAGCGACAAGTGACTGATCTAGTAGTGACAAGTGACTTATTAGTAATGACAAGTGACTGATCTAGTAATGACAAGTGACTGATCTAGTAGTGACAAGTGACTGATATAGTAATGACAAGTGACTGATCTAGTAGCGACAAGTGATAGATATAGTAACGACAAGTGACTGATATAGTAACGACAAGTGACTGATCTAGTAGCGACAAGTGACTGATATAGTAGTGACAAGTGACTGATATAGTAACGACAAGTGACTGATCTAGTAGCGACAAGTGACTGATCTAGTAGTGACAAGTGACTTATATAGTAATGACAAGTGACTGATCTAGTAATGACAAGTGACTGATCTAGTAGTGACAAGTGACTGATATAGTAATGACAAGTGACTGATCTAGTAGTGACAAGTGACTGATCTAGTAGTGACAAGTGACTTATATAATAATGACAAGTGACTGATCTAGTAACGACAAGTGACTGATCTAGTAGCGACAAGTGACTGATCTAGTAGCGACAAGTGACTTATATAGTAAAGACAAGTGACTGATCTAGTAGTGACAAGTGACTTATATAGTAATGACAAGTGACTGATCTAGTAACGACAAGTGACTGATCTAGTAGCGACAAGTGACAGATCTAGTAGCGACAAGTGACTTATATAGTAACGACAATGACTGATCTAGTAGTGATAAGTGACTTATATAGTAATGACAAGTGACTGATCTAGTAACGACAAGTGACTGATCTAGTAGCGACAAGTGACTGATCTAGTAACGGCAAGTGACTGATATAGTAACGACAAGTGACTGATCTAGTAGCGACAAGTGACTGATCTAGTAGCGACAAGTGACTTATATAGTAACGACAATAACTGATCTAGTAGTGACAAGTGACTTATATAGTAACGACAAGTAACTGATCTAGTAGCGACAAGTGACTGATCTAGTAACGACAAGTGACTTATATAGTAACGACAATGACTGATCTAGTAGTGACAAGTGACTTATATAGTAATGACAAGTGACTGATCTAGTAGCGACAAGTGACTGATCTAGTAGCGACAAGTGACTGATCTAGTAACGACATGTGACTGATCTAGTAGCGACAAGTGACTGATCTAGTAACGACAAGTGACTGATATAGTAACGACAAGTGACTGAGCTAGTAGCGACAAGTGACTGCTATAGTAATGACAAGTGACTGATCTAGTAGCGACAAGTGACTGATCTAGTAGCGACAAGTGACTGATATAGTAACGACAAGTGACTGATCTAGTAACGACAAGTGACTGATATAGTAACGACAAGTGACTAATCTAGTAGCGACAAGTGACTGATCTAGTAGCGACAAGTGACTGATCTAGTAGCGACAAGTGACTGATATAGTAACGACAAGTGACTTATATAGTAATGACAAGTGACTGATCTAGTAACGACAAGTGACTGATCTAGTAGCGACAAGTGACTGATCTAGTAGCGACAAGTGACTTATATAGTAACGACAATGACTGATCTAGTAGTGACAAGTGACTTATATAGTAATGACAAGTGACTGATCTAGTAACGACAAGTGACTGATCTAGTAGCGACAAGTGACTGATCTAGTAACGGCAAGTGACTGATATAGTAACGACAAGCGACTGAGCTAGTAGCGACAAGTGACTGCTATAGTAATGACAATTGACTGATCTAGTAGCGACAAGTGACTGATATAGTAACGACAAGTGACTGATCTAGTAGCGACAAGTGACTGAGCTAGTAGCGACAAGTGACTGATATAGTAACGACAAGTGACTGATATAATAACGACAAGTGACTGATCTAGTAGAGACAAGTGACTGATATAGTAACGACAAGTGACTGATCTAGTAGCGACAAGTGACTTATATAGTAACGACAATGACTGATCTAGTAGTGACAAGTGACTTATATAGTAACGACAAGTGACTGATCTAGTAGCGACAAGTGACTTATATAGTAACGACAAGTGACTGATCTAGTAGCGACAAGTGACTGATATAGTAACGACAAGTGACTAGTAGCGTTAAATTTAGTTTCTCGAAGATATTTCATCTACTAGTCACTTGTCATACCAAACCTGACCTCTATGACCTACTTTGTTCGTCACCCGACAGTACTTACAAACGTTTGCCCAGAGTATTTACCTCCGGACCAAAATGGAGCGGTCCATAATTCCCTCTTCCCCTGCAAATAGACCACACGTTGACACACGTGATTAGGGCGGTTTGTCTACATCGCACTTCATTACCAGGAGTAGCCCCTGCGGCCCTCCTGGGGAAGTCCTTTTGAGTGTCAAGGTCATTAGTAAGAACACAGTTTGCGTGAAGGTCCACCGCGAGATCTGCATATTGTTTGGATACTACACTCTCTGTCTCTCGTTGGAGCTATTTGCATAACTTGAAGGGGCGGATTGGTGGAGACACTTCATTTACAAACGAGATTTAATTACCAACTAATTTGATACAAATTGCAATAACCCTGCCATTGCTCCAGAGGAGTGTAAAAGAGATATTTGCCTTCAAAATGGTATGGACATGATGATTACTATTGTGGGTTATAACTTTGTTAAAGAAATATGTTTATCTGTCCGAGGAATACTGCATCTGTGTTTACAACAGCACACTCGTACTTTGATCTAAGAAGTGTGACATTTCACATAAATCGTCCTTATAATGAGCTGACGGTACAGTTTATTATAGTGGTTTTATTTAGTAAATGTCATACCTTTATTGTTACTAATCCTGTTGCTGGTAGACGACGTATTTAACAAGATATCCTCAAAATTAGGAATGCGCAGATACAAAGAGACAGAAACTTTGTTACAACTAGAAGTTATTGGAAGCATTAGGACAGCTTACAATGACATGCCTAGTCGTCCATCAATAGTTTGTGATTTGTGAACTTTCGAATTAAAGGTATGACCCGGATTTGATCCAGGGACCAACTGATTGAGTAGCAGTTCGGTAATTCATCAGAGGATGTAGTTCTGCATGGTCTAAGAGTAGTTAAACTGTAGATAGTTTCCATGTTCAAATTGTATATTATATTCCCTGTTATTAAATGAGTCAGTTACAGAATAGTACATCTCTTGTTTATTCAAATGTGTGTTCGTACCATCCTCAATGGCCTGTTGACCAACCACAACACTATAGTAAAGTAAGTTAGTTATTAAAACAATTTTAATATATTCATACATAAAGTCATGTGATCTACAGATGTCACTTTAGATAGATATTTTCAATATATATAAATAACAATAATAATATAGTAAAATGTTATCAATGTTTAGAGTAAATATATATGTTTGAACTTTCTCTACTGCTCTTACAATCAATATCAGCGTATAGGTGATCCCCTTAAGTCATAGAATGAGCTGGCGGGCTTTAGTTGATATTTTCCCCATTTTCTGGCTGACCTCCTACCCCACCCCCTTTTTCCAGCACTGTTAGTTGCTTTGCTAAGAATTTGTTGATAGGAGACATACACGAACTAATTAAAATATTGATTATGATGTTATACCTCTCTCGTGATCTACTCACTCTCATTAAAATATTGATTATGATGTTATACCTCTCTCATGATCTACTCACGCTCATTAAAACATCATCTCAGAATAATGTTGTTCCTTCTTAGTAATTGTATATTATTATTGTATAGCTATTGTACTTGTGTAGATATTTGAAATTAAAATAGACTGATAAATATTTGTGCAGCCTGGCTTAGAGAACACTAAAAAAATATTTACTCTACACATTATGATTGTTTGGGTTTGTTATCTATGATAATAAATGAGTACTTTCACAACACACGTAAATTAACACAAGACTTGTAAACTAACTTGATATAATAATAATAATAATAATAATATTTAGCACCGCGTCTTACTACCCGTTCGGGTTATACGCTTAAGTACTAATTACTCTAATGGATAAGGAATTGGGAAGGTTGAACATAGAGGAAGTGAACCCGCATTTGCGTGGAGGAAGAGTGGAAAACCATTTAGGAAAAACCACCCCCAGTTCACCCGACCGAGATTCGAACTCGATCTCCCCGTCCTCGGCGGCCGAGCTCAACACGACTAGCGCGTTAGCCAACTACGCCACCGAGGCGGGTAACTTGATATAGAAATGTGAATATTGCAATTACTTCATCTAAATCCATTTTACGAAATTGTGGATGTCCTTCAAGTTCTCTCAGTCAAATATTTCATTAATATCCGCGACAATAAACCGTCAGCTTGTAAATTACTCACTCATTGTTAATAACTGTGAGATGTTACAAGTACTCTATATTGGCCAGTGTCAAGAACGCTGAGGCCTTTATTTTCATAGTTAAGAGAACGTTGCTGGATTCTTCTTGACATATAAATGTAGCATTTACTTATTTAGTTATATATTAAAGGAAATGCGAGGGTGATAAAATAAGGAGGAAGATTTACACCTCGAATATACCTGGTCTGGAAACTAAACTCGACCTCTTTGTCTACTACATTCAGGGATAGTGGGAAACCATTTAAATAAAACCAACCTTTCATGATTTAACTTGGACCTCCCCATTATCGGCAAAATAAACTGGATAGTTATAAAACTTTTAAATAATTAGTAATGAACGTAATGATAAAAATAGTTTAGAGGATAAAATTAACTAAAAAATTGTAATAGAAACAAATATTTATGATATTTTATGTATGTAACAACCAAGTATATATTTAAACCTTTAAAAAATATATCTTTGGTTGCAAAGTGGCAACTTATAAACTTTTTGACACGTGTTAAACCTTTCATCATATGATATTATAAGTTATATCCACATTATTCTCTCATCTTAGCTTACTGAGACCACTTATATATGTAGTCTTGGTTGTATACGGATAGATAGATCCTCTCAGGTAATTGCTGTTTCGGTCTGTGATTTCATTAGTTACAGGCAGTTGTATTCGTAAATGCTAGTCGAAGCAAGGAATGTTTACATGACGTAGAATGATTTGCAGTATTGGTTCAATTCAGACGTTTTGTGCAGTAGCTATAAGCTAATTGGAAACATGATGTCAAAGTAAATTGATCAAATGCAAGCATCCATTTGACCTTAACACATTTAAACACGCGATTAGAGATAAAGGATTATATTTCTGATTATTATTATTTACGTAGAACAGATTTGAGTTTCAATTACAAAAGTGAGAATAGTTTTGAACTATTAATTTTGTTGCTATGTAATTAGAGACATTTCCACTTATACGATATAATACACATTTCAGGAAAATCTCAGATAATTTTTTTTATTTATTACTCAAAGATATTAACAAAATCACTTTGATATCGGATCTAAAACCATTCACCTAGAATTAAAAATTTAAAAAATCATTTTAAAATGGATATAGTGCTGAATAAATTCATACATAACTAAACTACCTCGTAATATGTGGACTTACAATGTAAACTAAGGGTATGCCTATGAAATTTGTTTGAAATCTATGTAAAACAGAATTCATATTTGTTCATAGCATTAATTTTTTTGATCTATATTTGTATTTTATAGATGGAAAAGCTACTTTAGTTTGTGTAACGGTTGTGTTTGTTTAGTAAATTCACTAACCAATGGATTTATTAATAATACTTCGTTTTTTGGAAAGATCAACAGAAGGAAGAATTGTTCTAAATTTAATCAAATTATTCATGTTTTCTTTAGTTTGATAGTTTAAACAATCAACTTTAATTAATACTAGAATATATGTAATATGGTCTAAAAAGGTATTCGAATTTCAATGTAAATATCCCAGCAATATTAAAAAATTACTAATTGAAGCTTCAAGCTCGTCGCACTTTTATGTTTCTAGAAACCTTCAATTATTTGTACAAAGTAAATATGGCTATATTAACATGAATGCAGTTCTACCTACGCTTACACTGACTATTTGATTACATTTATGTTTTAATCTGCAGTAAACACACCAGCCTCCTTCTGATACCTTTATTCGTGGGGAAAACATTTTTAATCAAAAGAATGTTTGGACAAAAAATATATTCATCTCATTTAAGGATTTAAATAAATTCAATGTTCAAATGTATTTTTTAAATGTCTTCAAAGTAAAAAACTTGATAAATGCAAATTTCACAAACCTCAGTTATAAAATCTATTAAAGTAAAATATTATTTCTTTGTTAAAGTTAATTTTTTTATTTAGGAATTAATTGTCAACAACAATCAGGGATGTCAGTCAGTCAATTAGCACATGAACCACCTCAAACACAAGTTGAGGAGACCACGTCTCACCCGATTAACCGGGGTCTGCAGACCCAGACCAGACGTTGCTCACTTCTGTATTCATTAAATAGATGCAACAAGATTGAAATAACCCATCTTTTGCTCCCAAGTTCTAACACAAGGGTTATCAAATGGGTGCATCTAAATGTTAAGAATAAAGAGGGTAGTTTATAAGAAGTGTACCCACATCAGCGTGAAGAGGAGCTCCGGAAACTACCCCAAATACACTCCGTCGAGATTCAAACCTCAAACACGTCTTTATCGGTAAGAGTGACACCTCAGACCGTATGACCACTGGTAAAGGTCCACATTACTTAGAGAAGTTCAGCGAGACTGGGGACCATACAGCAACAAGAATCAAGGCGACCTGTCCACCCCTGATACATAGTCTACACGCGTCTATCGGAAGTGAGTGTCAGGTTTGTTAACAAGGTGACGGACCACACCCTCTTCTAGTCAGAGTCTCCCTAGCTTCGGGGTCATTGAACCTAGTGGTAAGACTTAGGGCGGACTCACAACACTCGTATCTGTACAGACTTAGGGTGGACTCACAACACTCGTATCTGTACAGACTTAGGGCGGACTCACAACACTCGTATCTGTACAGACTTAGGGCGGACTCACAACACTCGTATCTGTACAGACTTAGGGTGGACTCATAACACTCGTATCTGTACAGACTTAGGGCGGACTCACAACACTCGTATCTGTACAGACTTAGGGTGGACTCATAACACTCGTATCTGTACAGACTTAGGGCGGACTCACAACACTCGTATCTGTACAGACTTAGGGCGGACTCACAACACTCGTATCTGTACAGACTTAGGGTGGACTCACAACACTCGTATCTGTACAGACTTAGGGCGGACTCACAACACTCGTATCTGTACAGACTTAGGGTGGACTCATAACACTCGTATCTGTACAGACTTAGGGCGGACTCACAACACTCGTATCTGTACAGACTTAGGGCGGACTCACAACACTCGTATCTGTACAGACTTAGGGTGGACTCACAACACTCGTATCTGTACAGACTTAGGGCGGACTCACAACACTCGTATCTGTACAGACTTAGGGCGGACTCACAACACTCGTATCTGTACAGACTTAGGGTGGACTCATAACACTCGTATCTGTACAGACTTAGGGCGGACTCACAACACTCGTATCTGTACAGACTTAGGGTGGACTCACAACACTCGTATCTGTACAGACTTAGGGCGGACTCACAACACTCGTATCTGTACAGACTTAGGGCGGACTCACAACACTCGTATCTGTACAGACTTAGGGCGGACTCACAACACTCGTATCTGTACAGACTTAGGGTGGACTCACAACACTCGTATCTGTACAGACTTAGGGCGGACTCACAACACTCGTATCTGTACAGACTTAGGGCGGACTCACAACACTCGTATCTGTACAGACTTAGGGTGGACTCATAACACTCGTATCTGTACAGACTTAGGGCGGACTCACAACACTCGTATCTGTACAGACTTAGGGCGGACTCACAACACTCGTATCTGTACAGACTTAGGGGGACTCACAACACTCGTATCTGTACAGACTTAGGGCGGACTCACAACACTCGTATCTGTACAGACTTAGGGTGGACTCACAACACTCGTATCTGTACAACTAGGGTGACTCACAACACTCGTATCTGTACAGACTTAGGGTGGGTTCACAACACTCGTATCTGTACAGACTTAGGGTGGGCTCACAACACTCGTATCTGTACAGACTTAGGGTGGACTCACAACACTCGTATCTGTACAGACTTAGGGCGGACTCACAACACTCGTATCTGTACAGACTTAGGGTGGGTTCACAACACTCGTATCTGTACAGACTTAGAGCGGACTCACAACACTCGTATCTCTACAGACTTAGGGTGGACTCACAACACTCGTATCTGTACAGACTTAGGGTGGTTCACAACACTCGTATATGTACAGACTTAGGGTGGACTCACAACACTCGTATCTGTACAGACTTAGGGTGGACTCACAACACTCGTATCTGTACAGACTTAGGGTGGACTCACAAACACTCGTATCTGTACAGACTTAGGGTGGACTCACAACACTCGTATCTGTACAGACTTAGGGTGGACTCACAACACTCGTATCTGTACAGACTTAGGGTGGACTCACAACACTCGTATCTGTACAGACTTAGGGTGGACTCACAACACTCGTATCTGTACAGACTTAGGGTGGGTTCACAACACTCGTATCTGTACAGACTTAGGGTAGACTCACAACACTCGTATCTGTACAGACGTAGGGTGGACTCACAACACTCGTATCTGTACAGACTTAGGGTGGACTCACAACACTCGTATCTGTACAGACTTAGGGTGGACTCACAACACTCGTATCTGTACAGACGTAGGGTAGACTCACAACACTCGTATCTGTACAGACGTAGGGTGGACTCACAACACTCGTATCTGTACAGACGTAGGGTAGACTCACAACACTCGTATCTGTACAGACTTAGGGTGGGTTCACAACACTCGTATCTGTACAGACTTAGGGTAGACTCACAACACTCGTATCTGTACAGACGTAGGGTAGACTCACAACACTCGTATCTGTACAGACTTAGGGCGGACTCATAACACTCGTATCTGTACAGACTTAGGGTGGGTTCACAACACTCGTATCTGTACAGACTTAGGGCGGACTCACAACACTCGTATCTGTACAGACTTAGGGTGGACTCACAACACTCGTATCTGTACAGACTTAGAGTGGACTCACAACACTCGTATCTGTACAGACTTAGGGCGGACTCACAACACTCGTTTCTTGACAAGACTAAATAAAATGTTCATCATAGTAACAAAATAAAATTAATGAGAAGGTATTCATCCTAAGAATACCTCTCCTAGATGCAGTTTTTAGATAACAAACCCTGGGCTCTTGAATCAAGGTCTGCTCAGAGCTCGTTGTTGATGACTAATATTTCTTATTTAGCGCTATCCTTGTAATCTCCCCCGTAAGGAAGTGGTTCCCCCCTCCCCACGCCTCATAGTTACCCGGGATCCTAGGGTTTGTGGATGTTGGTAGTGCCCTGACGGACATGATTAGGACTACATTCACTAGCCAACTTGCCCCGTACTTTCGTTATAGTCACTTACAATCAACAATACCAGCAGGATGCTGAGAGGATGGAGTTCGAGGTCTATAAGATGCACTTCCTTTATTTCATCTGTCAAATATTTCATTTTTCAATCCTACCTTTAAGCAAATGTCAGTTCGTTTTGTCTATTTAAATCATTCTGTCCATAGCTACTTATGGAAGGCTTCAAGGACCTACCTCAAGGCACGTGGTTTAAACAACAAGCTCATATAGTCTGGTCTGCTAGTGATGGGGAGATCAGGGTTCGAATTTGGTCGGGTATAATGTGGGTGATTATTCCTATAATATTTTCTCTCTCGTTACACGTAAATGCGTGTACATTTCCTCTAAGTTATACATTACTCATCCCTAGCCAATTACTCCATTAAATGTGAATGTGCTGACCGGGTAGTAAGACACTGTGATATAAAAGATACAGTAGAATAATGAACAGGTGCATTTAAGATTTTGACGCCGTGAGGTAGATAACAATACTATACTTCATACAGTTGTGTAATGCAGGTTGTATTAACGACAGTTCCAGGAGACTTCATTGATAATAATTGTTGTAGGACATCATTTAAAATGGTATATAATGTACAATAATGAAGGTTTACTTACATAAAAAAAATATACCTACCATTTATGTTAGTCCCTAATTCATCTTGGAATGAATCCCCTCAGGAATCAGCCAGTTTCTATATGTTCATGTTTATTTTTGATGTTAGGGTACTATCTTTTTACATTAGTACTCCACGTGCCCGATTTTTTAAGTTCATGTTTTTTAAATAGACAATGAATGACGTCATACCTTTAGGAAACGTTACAATAACATTTGTATCTCCGATCTAGCTTCGCCATACAACTTTATTTGACTGTAGTGAGTTTGTGGAGTGGTGTGTTTATTTATATGCTTGATTCAACAACAGCGACGCTCCAGAGCATGAATGAACAATGCACCTCCTGGGGCAAAGTACACCGTCAGCTTTGATCCGAATAACGCCACTGTTCAAAGGAAAACACGGCCAGGACCCGTTTATACACAAATACTTTTCACTCCTCTCAATGGCCTTTTATTTCACCTCTTCCTCGTTATACTTTCTCCTCGTGTTTTTTGAAGGGCGGCGCAGATCAAGTGGACTTGTCGAGAGACTTCTAGAAACCAACGCTTTCCACACACACACAAGAGTCTTCAAAATACAGCCGGGACTTTCTTTTAAAGCCCCGCTCCTCATCCCCCTCACAACCCGTCACCCCTTTTCTTACTCCCAAATAGCCCGAGGTAGACTTGTAGGATAAACACAACCGTATCACTAATAGGATTTATAAACCATTTCCTTTATTCTTGTTAGATTCCGTGTGAAAGAGAGAGACGGGGAGAGATTATTGCGAGGAATACAAGACAACTTTTGATCGGAGAGTCGTGTGACGAGATCCTATTAGAGAGAGAGGAGATACATATAGGAGAGGTGTTGCCTTTGTGTGCTCATATATCACTCCCCCTCTCCCCCCTCTTATCATTGACCAACACAAGTCTAGTCGAATGTAACACCTGAACGTCGCGGCCTGGATGTATTCGAGAGATTGAAGGTGTCATAAGAGATAAGAGAGGTTTGTATTCAAGAGATGTAAAGTGTCAAGCGATAAGAGAGATTTGTATTCAAGAGATGTTTTCAAATAAATATTTACTAATTATAATATTAGGTTAATTGGATGGTGCTAAATTGAAAATTCTATAATATGCGAAAGTAGATTCTATCATTAAAATGGAACTGTTTCCAAGATAAATTTACTAACCTTGTGCTATAATGTACTAAATTTATTTGTTTTTAAACCAATTTGGTTAGTAGAATAATTATTTGATACGGTAATGTGACCCTCACACTGCTGTATTTGTTACGGTAATGACAGTTCTGAAGCTTCCAAACCACTAAAACAATCCTCAACTATCTCAGAATGTTCTGTTATGACTTTATTAATATATATTTGTTCGAGGAATACTCTATCTATCTTTATAACTGGTTACTGATATATTTAATGGTAAACATCGTTGAAAAATATATAAATTTTCATTATTTTGTTTGTAATTATTTATTTAAAATATCGTTATTTCAATCTTATTATGACATTTTTATACTATTCACCTCCATTTAGGCGTGAACCGTATTTTAAAACCAGCAATTAATTAAGACATATCGCTGTTTTTCTGGACATCTGCAAATTGTCTCAGTCCTCCGGTGGCCATCCCTCTCAATCCCATTGCTCTGTTCAGTAGATTACATACAGTAGATAATTCCAATGGTAGCGCCTTTGAGTTGTTTGAGAATGATGGGAAGATGAGATAGATATTGCACTGACCAGGCTGAGAACATGGATTGTTCAGTTGTTAGAACGGTTGATGCATAAAACTAAATAAACTGTTCTCCAATAATTTTTTCTGGTGATATTTTCCTTAAATATCATCGTCAAGTGGGTTTTAGGACGATTAAACACCCATAGTTTATAAATACTGGGTGAATTACTACCGTGTCTTGTCGCCTTGTGATCGGTGGATAGCCAGTCCCGCCGAGCATCCATGTAACGCAGGGAGAACTAACATTCACGGGGCTCCCGAGCCAGGTGAGGTCTATGGTTCGTTGGAGAAGAGTGTACTAGGGAGATAGTTTGTTACCCTGTGATTCCCCGAATAGTTCAGATAAACTTCAGTAACAATATATTATAGGACGTGTATAGAATGGGAGTGTGTTTGGAGGGGTGACGGGGGGTGGAACCCAAAAGGGGAGGAATAATTTAATTACATCGGATCTAAATGAGCTTTACAATTCAAATGAGCTATAAGATATAAGGCAGATTTTAATTATTGTTTGTAATTCTCTAGCACTCTCAAGTTAGTGTTGGTCAACCTCTTGGTTCTGTTTTAGAGAAGAGAATTTAAAAACTACCTGTTTGCTGATTGTTAACGACGGAGCAGTTCTTTGTTCTATTAGTTCCATTAGTTCGGCAGCGTTCACACGCCATCGGGAGTAACAGAGAAACATACAAATAACAGAAGAACTGTCACTGTCAGTTATTTTAGTCCTACTTCTGTCCAATATGCTCTCATGTGCGTTTGATAGCACCGCGTCTCGCTTACTACCCGATCGGGCTGTACGCATATGAACTAATTACGATAGTGAGTTAGGGATGAGGAAGGTTAAATTTGGAGGAAATATACCAGCATTTGTATGAAGAAAGAGATTGGGAAACAGTTGAGGGAAAACCACAATCATTATATCTGACCGAGATTGAACCCCGATCTCCCTATTTTTTTGTAGTCCAGTCAATTGCAAGAAGGACACCTTGGACTATGTAGCCTCCAAAACGGGTGGTACACTGAGTTTTTTCATCTCATATGTTTTATACACATTATAATACAACTTTTCGTTTTATTCATTTTGGTCTGATGGGTAAATGGCCAAACAAACACGTTCACGTTTCTGTGAGATTGACAACAAGGTATGCTTCTTAAGACATATATACTGACTGTGAGATTGACAGAGAGGTACGCTTCTTAAGACATGTATACTGACTGTGAGATTGACAGAGAGGTACGCTTATTAAGACATGTATACTGACTGTGAGATTGACAATAATGCATGCTTCTTAAGACAGAGTTTAAGGCTGAATTATTAATGACGTGGATTACATATTTATGTACTTCCCTTGCAATCCAATGTTTATTATCTGTCAACAGTTTCATCTGACCAACACGTGTGTATTTGCTGTATAGTGTTTATAACACTTATCTGAATTTAGATTTAGAAAGTGCACGTTAACTGCCACAAATAAACAAAATGTCTTTAGATGTGTCTGCTCTGTCTCGCCCGGGATATCTTCATATTTATAATGTTGGAATGATAAGGTGAAGAGAGAGTAGGAACAATTTCAAGACAAATATATCCGTGCACTCAGTCGGGGTTTAAACCCCGGCCTCTCATCCCTGATACACCAGATCAGACTTACGTTTCTATACACGTTTGCATACTGATCCGAGCGGTCCGGGTTTGACTTTCCGGCATGGTCTAAAAGAATCTATCACTAGTAAAACTGGTGTTTTTCTTTTCACTAATGAATTAACGGCTGGAGGTCTGGTTGTCGTGTCTGTTCTGTGACAACCACTTAGTTTAGAAAATGAACGTTGATACATCAAATGATAATATTACCAGTAAATCTAGGTTGAATTTATTTTCCTATTCTAAGTTTGTCCCAAACTAAAGATTCCCTTCTTTAAATATTTTTGAGATATAATTTTTTTGGACACATCAGCAGTGTATAAACTTTTATAGCTCCTGGAATCATTGTCGGAAGAAATTGCTCCAAGTTTAAATATCTACTGGAGGAGAAGGTTTTGACAAGGTCGTAGTTCCCCCTCTCTTCCGTTCCCACAAATATTGTCTGAGCTATCCCAATAGTCGATCAGCTAAAACAAACCAACTACTACCTCTTCTCTTTTCATGCCTTGCACTTGAAATGCTATGTGTTGAGCATTGGATCGTGAAGTCCTGTAACCATGGCAACCAAACTACTCAAGCTGTGATCTCGAGTGAAATAACCCACACCAAGCAAAGAAAACACTGTTGAACGTTGGGGGGATTTTCTTCACTAAAAGGACCTCTTTGACAGAAGAGTTCCCTACCTCTTTACGAGTTCTATATCCCTGTTCACAATGAGATGGAAACAAAACACTCTATTTACCCTATAAGGTCTTACCTTGACTAATTACACTATGACACTATCTTATAAGCTACACCATAGTGGAACCAAGCAAGGTAGCAGTCTTACCTTGACTGATTACACTATGACCCTGTCTTATAAGCTACACCATAGTAAACAGAGCAAGGTGACAGTCTTACCTTGGCTGATTACACTATGATCCTGTCTTATAAGCTACACCATAGTGGAACCAAGCAAGGTAGCAGTCTTACCTTGACTGATTACACTATGACCCTATCTTATAAGCTGTACCATAGTGGAACCAAGCAAGGTAGCAGTCTTACCTTGACTGATTACACCATGACCCTGTCTTATAACCTACTCCATAGTGGAACCAAGCAAGGTAGCAGTCTTACCTTGGCTGATTACACTATGGCCCTATCTTATAAGCTACACCATAGTGGAACCAAGCAAGGTAGCAGTCTTACCTTGGCTGATTACACTATGGATCTATCTTATAAGCTACACCATAGTGGAACAAAGCAAGGTAGGCTCTGTTACCTTTTAGGGTAGATGGAGGTGTTAAACCAAATCTTAAAAAGTCTCTCGAAAAATAAGTTTTTGGAATATTTTGATTTCACCCGAATTACTATGTGAAGGACGAGCTGATGGAGTGCTATTTATTAAATCAGTAATTCTGAGATATTAAGATTTTCGAAATTAAAGACTCACTCATAATAATAAACCTAGGTAGTTTTACTTTTGCCATGATTTGGTGCCAACTTTGAACTTTCAGAGATAAAAAACAATTTCCTTACAAACGGACATATCTGACAGCTAGTGTTACACCGTCTCCATTGCCTTCTACTTAACGACCACAATTAAATAAAAGGGAGAAGGTGATTCTACATAAAGGAAAATATAAGCAGAATTAATAATATAACAATAATATGGTTTATTCAGTATAAACGTAGATAAAGCAAAGTACAGTGGTCTCATTATATCATTCTGAATAATGCTGAAAATAATAACGTGAAGCGCAGAATGTAAACATCCCATGTTTACATTTATTACAGGTCGTCTTTAAGAGACACAAAATTACGTAGATTTTAACATCAACAGAGAAGTTAAACTACCAAAAGTGAAGTGAAGTAAGATATCTACAAAATGAAACATACATTAAATATTCTTGCCTGATGGGCTCCTCAAACAATTACAAGTTACAATACGAAAATTTACAAATACATAAAACATAACGCGAGAGTTTGACTTCCAGACTCAAGTCAAAATCTCCCGGGACTAACTATATCTTAGAAAAAAACTAAAGATTGAAATTAAGAACAAAATTAAATTATATAAAAAAAATAACAAGCTTAATTTTAATTCTACAGTCGCGTGAAATAGCAAAATACAAAAGTCCACACATTTTAACAATTTACATTTAAATTCACTCAATACAAAATTACCAATGGTGGATTTCAAACCATTCTAATAAACTAACAAACTAACCAACCGCGCCTAAGTGGCGGCATACAAGTTACATTTAAGCGACTGAGATAATAAAGAGAAAAATTAAATAATAAGTAAAACACAATATAAAGATTTTAACACGAAAATATTATAAGTTGAAAATGAATAGAGTTCTTTATAAGTAACAGCCATAGTTACGTTCCAATTTATGATGTATGAATGTTTATCCGATCATTGTCCAGGTCGACGACAATGATCCGTCCTCGTTCGTAGATTTTAGATAGTCAAAATATTTAGACAATGTCAGCCTGTTTTATAGTGATTTTCGTTGCACGGAAAGAGGGGAGGTAATTTCTAGCACGCAGTTGCTAGCTGTCTTCGGTCACGTAGGCACTTTGTAGAGTTGTTCCATCGGAAAATTAGAACAAGTCGGCGATCATTGGATGTTTGTGTTGTTCGGGGAAGTTCATCTGACATCCGTCAGAGGGCGGGTGGATTGTTGTCTTCTAGCGTTCTCCATGTTGTCCTTCCTCAGATTCAATCTGACTAGACGGAGAATGACCACGCGTTGATTGTAGACTTTCTTTAGCTCGGCCCCATTCTTCACATTGGCTGCACGGTGTAGTCCAGCTTTGGTGGCGGCTAGTGATAGAAGATTTCAAAGGTAAGTTCCTGAACAAATATGAGTGTAATATTACAGAAGATTGTACTGTATGAAATATACTGTGTCGTATTATCTTTCCGTATTAGCCTACAGGGACTACAACAGAGAATAGTACCATTGTAGGGATTCTATTTAGGTCGGAATTATTGAGCGGGTGGTATGAATTCTTGATAGTTACGTATCAACATTATAATGGGATGGATCTAATTGTAACTAACTGTAAGTTAACGTTACACTAGAAACAGTCACTAGATCTACTTTCACCCATTCATACGTCAAGTCATGTGTTCTTACCCTGTTACCTTTTATAGAGCTACCAATAACTTTAAAATAACATTAATAATTTATTGAAATGTTATTTATATTTACTGCAAAAAATATGTTTATATATCATCAAAGGTCCTCCAAATGTCCATGTATAGGTAAAAAGGTTGAGCACCATTAAATAAAAAGTATTATCGTTGTGACATAGCACGCTATTGTCCGAAAGTCAAGGTATAGTTCGGTTGTCCTTGGATACACTCGAGCGGACAGTTATCAAAAGGAGGTGCTTTCTAGTGAATTCTAATCGGAGCCTATTTACTCCCTCTAGACTTACAGTGCTTCAAACAGACAATGCTCAGGGGTGGGGACCACCTCAACAATCTTGACCACGGCTGAGCCTCAGTGTGCAGTTATAACATAAACCTTGTTATCTTCACTGGACTCCTTGTTTGTTCTTGATATTACTCTCACTCCCGACCGACATTGACACTGTCTATGTATCTGTACATTCCCCGAGTTAGTAGCTGTCTACATGCTCCTTATCCGCAATGTCCGTAGTCTGTAGTCCGTAAGATATTAATTCCACAGTAACAAATTGCTCAACAGATTACTCTTCACACAGTCCTGAGCACTCCGTAGAACTTTTACATTCTTCAGGCCTGTCGCAACGGACGACTACGTATAACCAACAAGAAGTATACAAACAAGTTAATACCGATATGTGAACAGAAATTTAAGAGAAGTTGTCACTATCTTCTAAAAGTACCGTATCCTATTTTTATTCTGATCGTGTTTATATACTTTGCAGAAATTGTTTTATTGTCCGCAGTATTACATCTCTCATTGGCCGACACAATCTCACGTGACTAAGGTAAACAATCAGCCAGAGTAAGGACTATAAGGCCACGGAGTTCACGGAGTGTGTCTACGAGTCTTCTACCTTCAGTCAGCGGAGGACCGGGTTCGAGCCCCGGTTATTGCCATTGCTCAGGTTCTAAAAATAGTAATTTCAGTCTGAGAGCTTGACGAGCTCACTAGAGAAACACCCGCATCAGTGGACACGTGGACTAGATGTCAGGTACATCGAGTATGGTTTGTTGGTAATGGGAAGGTCGGGGATTGAATCCTTGTCAATTTACTGCAGGTGTTTATTTTTATTTACAAATGATTACCCCACTCTTTTTTAAACGCAAATGTGTCTGTATTTCCTCCATATGGCATCTTCCTTCTGCCTACCTTATTATAGTTAAAAATTGTATATCAGGTATGGGTGGTAAGAAGTGGTAAGGAAAATATCAAAACTGGGAAACCTTTGGTTGGAACGAAATATTTTTATGAGAGGAGTTAAAATTGAGACACGATTTAATTTGAAACTTTGAATAATAATATCATTATAAAAATGTTTTTAACTATTACATATATATATGTTTCTGTGATGGAGGTTTTCCAACAGTTTTTGTTCTGTCCATGTTTGAGTTTCGACTCTTACATAGAATGAAATAAAAATACATTTTGATGGTGAACGTGTTGAAAGACCTCTTATAATTTTTGGGATTGCTCTCCCCAAGATTCTATTAAGTGGGACCTATATAAGATAATCACATTTCCAACCTCTCTAGTGTGCACAAGAGAAGGTTCGAACGTGGTCCCTGAGGGTTGCATTAACCCCTTCTCTTCCCTCTCCCCTTGTTCTTCTTCTTCTTGACCAATAACTAAATGTTATTTCCTCCAGGAACATGTGCTGGGAATTGACTCGCTTTTAGTGTGAGAGAAAAAAGAGACATATGTACCGTATGTACGTAGCAAGTGTTTATTGTAATAACATACCCACAGCACATGGTCAGTTGAGGTCCAAGGGAACGGTCTCTAATGAGACAACTATTACGAGTTGAAACTCAGAGTAATTAAAAGAAATAGTGTCTTGCTAGAAAATAAACGATCGCAACATTTGGGGAACTGTGTGTATCCTGGCAAGAAATGATGTGAGGGAGAGTCGATACCGTGTTCCCTCTCCTTCTAGGCAACCCCCCTCCCCCTCAAGAAGGTTTAATAAGAGCGTCTCTTATTGTGGTGGGGACGGGGGGGAGGGGGGAGGACCTGTACATAAACAATGGAGCTGTGCGGGATGCATACACCCAGGGGAGCTTTGGAAAACTTTTATTCTCAAGATGAAAAGATCTTTCCTACATTTACTAAATAGTAGAACTTAGGGGATCTAAGAGCTCGTTCTAAATATACTAGACAGTAGAACTTAGGAGATCTAAGAGCTAGTTCTAAATATACTAAACAGTATAACTTAGGAGATCTAAGAGATCGTTCTAAATATACTAGACAGTAGAACTTAGGAGATCTAAGAGATCGTTCTAAATAAACTAGACAGTATAACTTAGGAGATCTAAGAGATCGTTCTAAATATACTAGACAGTAGAACTTAGGAGATCTAAGAGATCGTTCTAAATAAACTAGACAGTATAACTTAGGAGATCTAAGAGATCGTTCTAAATATACTAGACAGTATAACTTAGGAGATCTAAAAGCTAGTTCTAAATATACTAGACAGTAGAACTTAGGAGATCTAATAGATCGTTCTAAATATACTAGACAGTAGAACTTAGGAGATCTAAGAGATCGTTCTAAATAAACTAGACAGTATAACTTAGGAGATCTAAGAGATCGTTCTAAATATACTAGACAGTAGAACTTAGGAGATCTAAAAGCTAGTTCTAAATATACTAGACAGTAGAACTTAGGAGATCTAATAGATCGTTCTAAATATACTAGACAGTATAACTTAGGAGATCTAAAAGCTAGTTATAAATATACTAGACAGTAGAACTTAGGAGATCTAAGAGATCGTTCTAAATATACTAGACAGTAGAACTTAGGAGATCTAAGAGATCGTTCTAAATATACTAGACAGTAGAACTTAGGAGATCTAAGAGCTCGTTCTAAATATACTAAACAGTATAACTTAGGAGATCTAAGAGATCGTTCTAAATATACTAGACAGTAGAACTTAGGAGATCTAAGAGATCGTTCTAAATAAACTAGACAGTATAACTTAGGAGATCTAAGAGATCGTTCTAAATATACTAAACAGTATAACTTAGGAGATCTAAGAGATCGCTCTAAATATACTAGACAGTATAACTTAGGAGATCTAAGAGATCGCTCTAAATATACTAGACAGTATAACTTAGGAGATCTAAGAGATCGTTCTAAATATACTAGACAGTATAACTTAGGAGATCTAAGAGATAGCTCTAAATATACTAGACAGTATAACTTAGGAGTTCTAAGAGATCGTTCTAAATATAATAGACAGTATAGCTTAGGAGATCTAAGAGATCGCTCTAATTATGCGTTTGAAATTATACTAAATGTTTTATCATATAAATAAAATAGAATGTGTGTGTGTTAACGCTATAAATCCAAAAGTGAGAAGCCTATAGAGTTATAACTTGGTGCACGTGATTAGAGAAGGCCGTGGTTTGCACCTCGGACGTATCATTTATATGTGTGGTTTAATATAGTATTATTTGTCTTCATACATAACTTGGGTCCCCAAGGGACAGTATCCTCCCTAAATCCTAGTTTGGTCGGACTGGCTGTTTCCTAGTCATATTGACAGCGCTACACATCATTACTTCATATGAGCTTATATCTACATTGATATTTAGGTATTCATACATTCAGTTGACTTCTCCAGGCTCATCTAATCTGATCTGTTTTTTAGGAGCAGGGTTTGAATACTGGTGATGATTACTAAATATGATTTTCCTATATGGTTTTCCACCCTCCCTCCACGCAAATACGGCTATAGTTCCCTTCATCAACACCTCTATTCTGGTGTTAGACATATAGGCCTACACACTGATTGCTTGTGACGAGATAAGTGTTTCAAGAACATTCTGTCTCATGACCTTCAAATTGGAAAGTGTGCAAATGAAGGGTTTGTGTGCTGTATCTTGTAAGGTTGCATCATTACGTTCTGTACAGTGGTAGCCACAGAATGTGTCCTTCTTACGGCTGTGCTTGTAGGAGCAAGGTAACCACTTATTGCACATAAACAAGGTAAGGATGTATCCTACTGTGACAAGGGAATGAGGACCTGTAACTACTAAGGATCCTATACTAATGAGAACACGAGAGACCAGCATATGAGAGGATCTTTAGTCTCCACCCATTTTATGATAAGAAATATCTCGGAAACTAAAAGTGCTCTTATTATGCACTTTAGATATTTTATACCTATTTTACAGCTGTGGCAACAAATTGGAAGGGTTATATTTTCCAGCGGACGATTAAAATAACTTAGTATTTAAACATTAGCTATCTTTGTTAGCTATATAGCAAAATTTTATGACAGTAAAATACTATGTTTAGTAATTGTTTTACTGTTTAGATTGAATTAATCTTATAAACAGTTTTATTATATGATTACCTCTTTAAAAAGTACATGTTAAATATTTTATAATACAACTAGCGGACCCAACAGATGTTGTCCTGCCCGAACGTTGGCTTTTCGTTTGGGTGGCATAATTGATTTCGATAATAAAACAAATACTATGTGATCATCACAATTACAAATTCCCAATGAACTCCAATTAGTGACTAACACAAATATTACAAATTCAGTGTTTTTCAAGACAACATAAAAAATAAAACATTTTTTTTTTCATTTTTGGCATTTCGCCCACAACTCCACAAATATCAGCTATATCAAAAAACAAACATAACTATGAATTATTCTCAGAAGTTCAATTATTCATGAACTTTTCAGAAGGTTTTAACGGTCAATTATTGATGAACTTATGATTTTTTAACGGTCAATTATTAATATTATATTCATTATTATAAATATTGGGGGGAGGGGGTGAAATTTTGAGGTTACATGTTCTGATATGCAAAAAATCTATAAAAAAAATTCCCCCCAAAAAAATTCCTAGAACCCGATTGCAGCGCCACCTACCGGGTCCAATTGTGAATCTAAACCATACATGGACCCACTCAAACACACAAAAAAAAATTCATCAAAATCGGTCCAGCCGTTTAGGAGGAGTTCAGTGACATACACACGTACAGAAGAATTATATATATTACAAGAAGATAATAATAATAATGCAGTTACATTTTTTGGGGTTTGAAATACATTTGTTATACTAGCCCTCACCCTCCTTAGTTCATTTAGATTTAGTTGGGTGATTTACCCAGAAACATTTAGTAGCACAAGAACATGAATTGAAATATTAACTTAACCTAGGACAGCAGGCTTAACAGCAGTTTCTTCCCACACCTGATCCAGGTATAGGTAAAATAGTTCAAACCAAACACTGCGATGTAGGACGCTCTTTTGTGTTTTATTCCTGAAAAAAGTGGAATTTAGACCAATGGAACAGTTCATCAGATTTTTTAAAATGCAACACACTTTAAAAATAATTATTTTAAAATGAAAAGGCAACAAATCTCGTCCCAATTTCACTGTTTTCAAGTGAAGAACTTCAAAAGCCGTCCTTTGAAAGGTTTTCTGGTTCGAGAGTAATCTTTTATTTAATACCCCGGTTAATCGGGAGTGCCAGAGGCTTTCACACAGCCAGCCACAGTGAATAGATAACAAGAAAGCTAAGAGTCCCGGGCTCATTTCCCGCCAGGGCTGAAAAATATGTCATTGGTTAAATATGGGTTTCCCCTTTCACAGTGAAGAGGTAACGGGCTGGGGACTGGATGTTGTGTCTGTACTAGACTTGTTAGTTTATAATTCGGATGCTGATTTAACCAGTTGGTTCAGAAAGTGCACGTTAAATTCCGCAAATAAATGAAAAATAAGACTATATAACAGAGATTAGCTAACAGGGGCTAGGTGGCAGAACCTAGATAACAGAGAATAGCTAACAGGAGCTAGGCAGCAGAACCTAGATAACAGAGAATAGCTAACAGGGGCTAGGCAGCAGAACCTAGATAACAGAGATTAGCTAACAGGGGCTAGGCAGCAGAACCTAGATAACAGAGAATAGCTAACAGGGGTTAGGCAGCAGAACCTAGATAACAGAAATTAGCTAACAGGGGCTAGGCAGCAGAACCTAGATAACAGAGATTCTAGAGATATTCTAATTGGAACAGGACTAACCCAACTATATGTTGTAAATATTCTCTTTCGTACCGCATAGAATCGAACCTGGTACTTACAACCTGTGGTTAATCCCTGTGACCTCTGAGACAAAGGGAATCTTCAGCACTATTTTCATGGGGACAGACTATCCACGTATAAATAGTTATGTGATGGGGATTAAGAAGGTATAGTCGTCACTCGGAGTAGGCCGATGTTCGTGACGTGTGGGCCGTTGCCCCATCTTGCTGGAACCACATGTTAGTATATATTCCCTTACGTTGCAGTTCAGGGGTCAGGAAAGTCGAAAATCAATGGAGGTGTTTTGTAAAATGTTTCCTGGGTACCTTGTTTCACGATATGGGGACAACGCCCGGCCATCACGTTCATCAAACTTAAAGCTTCAGACTTCTTCTCGTGAGCATGTTAAGGGGTCATGTTCACGTGACCTACTTAAGAACAAGTCAAGAACTTATAGAATTGTTGTGGCAGTTAAAGCAATTCAACGAGAGACATTGAGACATTGTCATGTTAAGTTCAGAGGAGTGCTTGCAACATTGCATTGCATATAATAATCTTTGTTTGGAAAAAAATTACAATTCAAGTGTATGTGAAATATTGTCGATTTTTATTGTTATTTTAAAGTTTAATTAAGATTTAGTAGTTTAAAAGTAAATTATGTGTTATTAAGGTGTCAAATTTCAAATGTATAGTGTTAATTAACAATAATATTAAATTATATGTTATAAGGTGTCAAAAAAACAGTATTCAAAATTAATATTATATATATTGTATATACATGATATTTTAGTAAGAAAGAACATGTATTTCAGCTAATATATTTTTTTAAACAGATGACACAAACTACTTACATGTTTGTTAGTCTTTAATCTTTATTTAAATCAAATCCAATATTTCAATTGTTCCCTAGAGTAGATACAGTATTTTAATATATGCCAATATAACTGTCCCTTGGATAGATACGCCAATGTTATGAACCCTGTCAGGAGGGGAGGTAGATATGCTCAATTTCATGACACACTCTTCCCTGTCAAGAGGAGGTAGAATCGCTCAATGTTCATAGACCACTCTTCCCTGTCCAGAGGGAGGGGAGGTAGATATCGCTCAATGTTCATGAAGACACACTCTTCCCTGTCCAGAGGAGGGGAGGTAGATATCGCTCAATGTTCATGACAGACACTCTTCCCTGTCCAGAGGGAGGGGAGGTAGATATCGCTCAATGTCATGACAGCACTTCCTGTCAGAGGGAGGGAGGTAGATATCGCTCAATGTTCATGACCACTCTTCCTGTCCAGAGGGAGGGGAGGTAGATATCGCTCAATGTTCATGATAGACACTCTTCCCTGTCCAGAGGGAGGGGGAGGTAGATATCGCTCAATGTTCATGAACACTCTTCACTGTCCAATGGAGGGGGAGGTAGATATCGCTCAATGTCATGACACACTCTTCACTGTCCAGAGGGAGGGGGAGGTAGATATCGCTCAATGTTCATGATAGACACTCTTCCCTGTCCAGAGGGAGAAGGGAGGTAGATATCGCTCAATGCTCATGACAGACACTTTCTTCCCTGTCCAGAGGGAGGGGGAGGTAGATATCGCTCAATGCTCATGACAGACACTCTCTTCCTGTCCAGAGGGAGGGGGAGGTAGATATCGCTCAATGTTCATGATAGACACTCTTCCCTGTCCAGAGGGAGAAGGGAGGTAGATATCGCTCAATGCTCATGACAGACACTCTCTTCCCTGTCCAGAGGGAGAGGGAGGTAGATATCACTCAATGTTCATGACACTCTCTTCCCTGTCCAGAGGGAGAAGGGAGGTAGATATCGCTCAATGCTCATGACAGACACTCTCTTCCCTGTCCAGAGGGAGGGGGAGGTAGATATCGCTCAATGCTCATGACAGACACTCTCTTCCCTGTCCAGAGGGAGGGGGAGGTAGATATCGCTCAATGTTCATGATAGACACTCTTCCCTGTCCAGAGGGAGAAGGGAGGTAGATATCGCTCAATGCTCATGACAGACACTCTCTTCCCTGTCCAGAGGGAGAGGGAGGTAGATATCGCTCAATGTTCATGACACTCTCTTCCCTGTCCAGAGGGAGAAGGGAGGTAGATATCGCTCAATGCTCATGACAGACACTCTCTTCCCTGTCCAGAGGGAGAGGGAGGTAGATATCGCTCAATGTTCATGACACTCTCTTCCCTGTCCAGAGGGAGAAGGGAGGTAGATATCGCTCAATGCTCATGACAGACACTCTCTTCCCTGTCCAGAGGGAGGGGGAGGTAGATATCGCTCAATGTTCATGACACTCTCTTCCCTGTCCAGAGGGAGAAGGGAGGTAGATATCGCTCAATGCTCATGACAGACACTCTCTTCCCTGTCCAGAGGGAGGGGGAGGTAGATATCGCTCAATGTTCATGACACTCTCTTCCCTGTCCAGAGAGAGAAGGGAGGTAGATATCGCTCAATGCTCATGACAGACACTCTCTTCCCTGTCCAGAGGGAGAGGGAGGTAGATATCGCTCAATGTTCATGACACTCTCTTCCCTGTCCAGAGGGAGAAGGGAGGTAGATATCGCTCAATGCTCATGACAGACACTCTCTTCCGTGTCCAGAGGGAGGGGGAGGTAGATATCGCTCAATGCTCATGACAGACACTCTCTTCCCTGTCCAGAGGGAGGGGGAGGTAGATATCGCTCAATGTTCATGATAGACACTCTTCCCTGTCCAGAGGGAGAAGGGAGGTAGATATCGCTCAATGCTCATGACAGACACTCTCTTCCCTGTCCAGAGGGAGAGGGAGGTAGATATCGCTCAATGTTCATGACACTCTCTTCCCTGTCCAGAGGGAGAAGGGAGGTAGATATCGCTCAATGCTCATGACAGACACTCTCTTCCCTGTCCAGAGGGAGGGGGAGGTAGATATCACCCAATGCTCATGACAGACACTCTCTTCCCTGTCCAGAGGGAGGGGGAGGTAGATATCGCTCAATGTTCATGACACTCTCTTCCCTGTCCAGAGGGAGAAGGGAGGTAGATATCGCTCAATGCTCATGACAGACACTCTCTTCCCTGTCCAGAGGGAGAGGGAGGTAGATATCGCTCAATGTTCATGACACTCTCTTCCCTGTCCAGAGGGAGAAGGGAGGTAGATATCGCTCAATGCTCATGACAGACACTCTCTTCCCTGTCCAGAGGGAGGGGGAGGTAGATATCGCTCAATGTTCATGACACTCTCTTCCCTGTCCAGAGGGAGAGGGGAGGTAGATATCGCTCAATGCTCATGACAGACACTCTCTTCCCTGTCCAGAGGGAGGGGGAGGTAGATATCGCTCAATGTTCATGACACTCTCTTCCCTGTCCAGAGGGAGAAGGGAGGTAGATATCGCTCAATGCTCATGACAGACACTCTCTTCCCTGTCCAGAGGGAGGGGGAGGTAGATATCGCTCAATGCTCATGACAGACACTCTCTTCCCTGTCCAGAGGGGAGAGGGGATAGGTTCTATTAGAGCCGAGATAGAACTACAAGGGTTTCTATAAAACAATAATTAATTTACTATTTTCTATCATTCAAGTAACAATACTATTTATCACATATCCCAATATCACATGTTTGCTTGATATAATTTATTAAATTATGTTGAAATCATCTAATGAATTAAACCAGCTAGTGACTTGAACAACATTAATTAATTTGTCATTATTCATATTACAAGTTCATGTCAAGAATAACAGTATCAGGTATTTACAAAACATTGTTGATTTACGAATAACACACATTTCAACCATTAATTTAGTACCAATGTATTTAATATATACTTTTATTACAAGTTTTATTTCTACTCAAGGAATATTACAATGTTTAATTTATTACAAATAAACGTTATTTATGGATTTTTTGTATACCCAAAAAATGAAAAGGTAGTAGTTTGTTGTTGCCCTATATCTCATGAATATATGATAAACAATGAAATATTTATACGAACAAAAATAAAAAATAAACCCTAGTTTTTTTAATTCAAAGTATGGCACGCAACTACCTCGGAGTTTTCAATTATTTCGCCTCGATATATTCTTTCACACAAAAATAATTCTCACACAATTTGCATGCAAAGCAAAGCAAAAATAATAATGAGTTTGAAAATCCACCAGTGCGGATAAAAAAATCTCAACATGCTTCTTTTTTATTCTCTGTGTGATGTGGCCGGGTTTTGGGTGAAGGGGGCTTAAAAGAACCAAAGAGGGGTCTGTGGCATGGTGTAATTTTACTACTAGGCAAGAACCATCGTACAACTCACCCCTTCAGTTCCCTACAGGCTAGAGCCATCGTACAACCCCCCCTTCAGTTCCCTACAGGCTAGAGCCATCGTACAACCCCCCTTCAGTTTCCTACAGGCTAGAGCCATCGTACAACCCCCCCTTCAGTTCCCTACAGGCTAGAGCCATCGTACAACCCCCCCCTTCAGTTCCCTACAGGGTAGAGCCATCGTACAACCCCCCTTCAGTTCCCTACAGGCTAGAGCCATCGTACAACCCCCCCTTCAGTTCCCTACAGGCTAGAGCCATCGTACAACCCCCCCTTCAGTTCCCTACATGCTAGAGCCATCGTACAACCCCCCTTCAGTTTCCTACAGGCTAGAGCCATCGTACTACCCCCCCTTCAGTTCCCTACAGGCTAGAGCCATCGTACAACCCACCCCTTCAGTTCCCTACAGGGTAGAGCCATCGTACAACCCCCCCCTTCAGTTCCCTACAGGCTAGAGCCATCGTACAACCCCCCCTTCAGTTCCCTACAGGCTAGAGCCATCGTACAACCCCCCCTTCAGTTCCCTACATGCTAGAGCCATCGTACAACCCCCCTTCAGTTTCCTACAGGCTAGAGCCATCGTACAACCCCCCCTCAGTTCCCTACAGGCTAGAGCCATCGTACAACCACCCCTTCAGTTCCTACAGGGTAGAGCCATCGTACAACCCCCCTTCATTTTTCCTACGGGCTAGAGCCATCGTACTACCCCCTTCAGTTCCCTACAGGCTAGAGCCATCGTACAACCCCCCCCTTCAGTTCCCTACAGGCTAGAGCCATCGTACAACCCCCCCCTTCAGTTCCCTACAGGGTAGAGCCATCGTACAACCCCCCCCTTCAGTTCCCTACAGGGTAGAGCCATCGTACAACCCCCCTTCAGTTCCCTACAGGCTAGAGCCATCGTACAACCCCCCCTTCAGTTCCCTACAGGCTAGAGCCATCGTACAACCCCCCCTTCAGTTCCCTACATGCTAGAGCCATCGTACAACCCCCCTTCAGTTTCCTACAGGCTAGAGCCATCGTACAACCCCCCCTTCAGTTCCCTACATGCTAGAGCCATCGTACAACCCCCCTTCAGTTTCCTACAGGCTAGAGCCATCGTACTACCCCCCCTTCAGTTCCCTACAGGGTAGAGCCATCGTACAACCCCCCCCTTCAGTTCCCTACAGGCTAGAGCCATCGTACAACCCCCCCCTTCAGTTCCCTACAGGGTAGAGCCATCGTACTACCCCCCCTTCAGTTCCCTACAGGCTAGAGCCATCGTACAACCCCCCCCTTCAGTTCCCTACAGGACGGCCCAGACAAGAGTCACAAGCAACAATCTGCTCTGTTGAACATCTCTGGACCGAGGGGGGGGGGGAGGAAGAGAGGGCTGGGCTGCCAACACTTACCTCCATGATACTGTGAAACCAGTTTGATGTTTTATCTGCGTACCTGTCAATGTGGGTTGTTTCAGTTTATATGTTCATACGCATACACTATCTAAATGGTTTACTAACTTGTGTAAGTCTCGGTGATGGTAGTGTGTACGCGCATCAGCCTGGACAGAGGAGTGGAAAATAGCCCCTAATGCCCTCAGACGACATCTGGATCTTTATCTTCCCACCACCAGCACCTGACGCACTAGACCGCATAACAATCGGTGTGGTTGTACTTCGGTAAATCCATTGTTTCCTTTTTGAGCACAAAGCTACAGAACTAAACAGCTTACCTCTTGAATCCTCGTCTGTGACCACGTAGACTAAGGTGTAAGGCTCGTCCTGTTGAATCCTCGTCTGTGACCACGTGGACTAAGGTGTAATGCTGTGGTCTAACTATAGCCCCTAAGCCTGTATCAAGCTCTCAATTGACCACTTCTCTCTTATTATACTGTTTAGATGTGAAACGTGTTTATGATCAACATTGACTTATTCCCTTCTTACACCCAGTAACTTCATAGCTACAATAATACAAACACGTGTGTATGTTAGCAGCGGTGAAATGTCTCCTGGAAACTAAACACAATATAAGTTTGTAAATACACCCCATTATTTCAATAAGAAACTGATGTTAATTTAGTTTTATCAAATGCTATATATGCATATAGTTTATATATATACAGAACTATCAATGTTTGCTATCCATACAAGTCACGTGATCCGTATCTCTCACTTCATGGATAGTATCGATACATATAAAACCTCCCATACTACAGAAACCTAATATCGTGTTTGTTTTACAACCAGGTTATTTATTTCTCGCTCCGTATTACTACCGTCTGGTACATTCTAGTTTTAATTGAGCTAACGGGGATGGAGGGAGGAGAGGAAATGGGTAAGAAAAGTGGGAAATATTTATTTCTAAATCACCTCAGTACATTCGGCTGAGATTTGAACCCCGACCTCCCCGTTTCTATAAAACCAGACCACGTTAACCTGACATTTAGTTGGCGTGTCCACCGATGCGATCAACATGGACATTAATCTACTTAGTTGAAGGTGTAAGTGTTAGTGTTTTATAAGTGAAGTAAGAAGGAGATGGGATAGCCGCCATCATTGCACCTGCTCGGATTCGAACAGACTATCCAGTGAACTACCGAGTTAGCACCTTCCCCTAAACTTCCTCCTTTTGGACACTCCCCACGTGTGGCTATGGAGGCTGACTCCGTCTTGGGGAGGATTATTTCTGCTCAACAATTTCATCGTTGACCTGGTTTCGTATCAGCTTCAGAGGCAGTTGCATCTGAACCCGCAACTCATGAAACGCAATGACTTATGGGACCAATACCGGGCCTAAGCCACCATGAAATAGTACATAGGAATAGTGATGTACCTTTAGAGCACCCGTTGTTATCATCTCGTGTGGGCGGCTGATTGAGCTGACTGGTTACATGCATTTACTATTGCAATTCCGTGCATTAAACACTCAAGTATAACTATGTTCAGGACTTCAGTATTGTCATTATGTCTAGTGATTACGTCTAGTCATTAGGCAAGAAGGTTGTTGGTTAAAACCTCTACAAACAAATAACGAACAATAAGCTATTGTTTACAAGCTTCAAGTAGAACAGTAATTATTGTAACTGAGCCTAGTTCTACTATCAATACGGCTACTGCCACGCTTGCGACCAGGTCGCAGTAGTGTATTTACATTGATTCTTATGGAGGTGGCCACACTGTCGGAGAACACTGGACCCTTGTGTGGGTTTGTTTGCGTCATCCCAGGTTAAACTGTCGACCAATAAGGTGCTCTGGACCACGCCATCAATCCTCCACTAAGCAATGTTTGATACCGAGATATTTGATAAATGATCTCCACTGTGGAATCTGAAACATCGAGACTACCCAAACAGGGATGTTAAATCCAAGCTCTGGATAGAGGTGGCAGTTGCAACAGTGGAGGGTTGGGATGAATTAAACAATGAAGAAAGAAATGAACAAGGTAAGAACTTCTTTAATTAGCATAAATAAAATAATAAAATCATACAATAAACAGTATACAAACTAACAATAGATTGAAATGTTGGCAAGGGCTTGGAGTGCAAAGATTGTTTCCAATCTTAGTAATTAATTTCACCTGGTTAATTATAATTTTAATTACCGTGAACATAGCGATAAATTTCATTCTATACGTGACACCGAAAACAGTATAATTAAATAGGGGCGTGTTCTCAGGTTTTTTACAAGTCTGTCCGTAAGTACGTCTCTGCCTTATTAATGAGAGGGACACCGTATTATCTAGAGTTACGTTTATTCTTCATATAACTATATAGTACTATGGCTAATAACACATCTTCACGCCTTGGTGCCATGATAACTGGTCATAAAACGCAGCGTCCAGGTTGCAAGCGTGGCCGTAGCCTAAAACAAACAAAGTTATTTATTGTTTATAGCTAGTTAGCAGCACACTCCATACAGTAAGCCACCCCACTCCATACATTCAGTCACTCCACTCCATAGAGTAAGCCACCCCACTCCATACAGTAAGCCACCCCACTCCATACAGTAAGCCCCTCCACTCCATACAGTAAGCCACCCCACTCCATACAGTAAGCCACTCCACTCCATACAGTAATCCACTCCACTCCATACAGTAATCCACCCCACTCCATACAGTAAGCCACCCCACTCCATACAGTAAGCCACTCCACTCCATACAGTAACCACCCCACTCCATACAGTAAGTCACTCCACTCCATACAGTAATCCACTCCACTCCATACAGTAATCCACTCCACTCCATACAGTAAGCCACCCCACTGCATACAGTAACCACTCCACTCCATACAGTAAGCCACCCCACTCCATACAGTAAGTCACTCCACTCCATACAGTAATCCACTCCACTCCATACAGTAATCCACTCCACTCCATACAGTAAGCCACCCCACTCCATACAGTAAGCCACTCCACTCCATACAGTAAGCCACCCACTCCATACAGTAATCCACCCCACTCCATACAGTAAGCCACCCCACTCCATACAGTAATCCACTCCACTCCATACAGTAAGCCACCCCACTCCATACAGTAATCCACCCCACTCCATACACTAAGCCACTCCACTCCATACAGTAAGCCACCCCACTCCATACAGTAAGCCACCCCACTCCATACAGTAATCCACCCCACTCCATACACTAAGCCACCCACTCCATACAGTAACCACCCACTCCATACAGTAATCCACCCCACTCCTACAGTAAGCCACTCCACTGGAAGAAGCCGCAGCCTGTCTTGTGATGAATGAGCCCTGCTATCAGCAATGTACAAGACTAGGCAAGGCGGCCAAGTGGGGACTTTATTCAATACACAGGCTCGGTCTACCTCATTCACTTCACAGGCTGTTGTTTGAGATTGGCTCCGTATAGGTACGTGCAATAAGGTACTTAAAGGGGGGTCGTTATTTCTCGGTCCGCTTGCTACTCGACAAAATAACGCTTTAGTGGGGTGCTTAGCTCCGTATAAATACACTTTGTTAGCGATTACTTTCTTACTGAAGTAAATAATATATTTTCCCTGTAGATATGTTAAGTTGAGTATTCTACACTTGATAATATCAACGGTTGTTGAATATCTGCCATGAGCAGAGTGGACTTTGAACTAAAGCAATTTAAATGAAGAGAAAAGTCCTGTTCATAGTCCACTCTGCTCCTGAGAGATATTCACTAACTTACTGTTGATATTACCAAGGGTAGAATACTCAACTAAACGTCTCTACTGGAGAAATATTTGTTTATTGTGTCCAAAATACAACCTTAGCTCGCTCTCTCTTCCAACACCTACATGTCCAAATACAACCCTTAGCTCGACTCTCTCTTCCAACCACCCTAACATTGTGTCCAAAATACAACCCTTAGCTCGGCTCTCTCTTCCAACCACCCTAACATTGTGTCCAAAATACAACCCTTAGCTCGACTCTCTCTTCCAACCACCCTAACATTGTGTCCAAAATACAACCCTTAGCTCGGCTCTCTCTTCCAACCACCCTAACATTGTGTCCAAAATACAACCCTTAGCTCGACTCTCTCTTCCAACCACCCTAACATTGTGTCCAAAATACAACCCTTAGCTCGACTCTCTCTTCCAACCACCCTAACACAGGGTTTAAATTATTCCTATGCAATTTTTAAAATATGTTATTTATGTTCTATTATATTCACCTTGGGGTATTTAACGTGCACTTTCTGAACGGACTAACTTAATCAATACACGACTCACAGACTAACTAAACTATAGAATGTACACATCACCCAGTCCGTTAATTCAACACTGTTACTGGTGATACTTGAATAGTACATGTTTCAGCCCTGCTGAGGATCGAACCTGGGACCTTTAGTACAGTAGTGAGAGCTCCTCTCACCCCTCCTTAGCTCGGTTATACAGCTCGGGCCAGGTGTAGCTTAGTGGTGTGGTACCTCGGAGTAGTCATTATTGACCTCACTGAAACTATCTATCATATTAAAAAAAAAACTTAAAATATTAATTATTATTGTTAGATAAATACAAAATTCAACCTCACTGTCAGCGAGTGAAAAACCACCCTCAATACACCCAACCGGGATTCGAACACCCATCTTCCTGTCATCGACAGTCCTGTCAAACACGAGAGTGAAGCACTTTTCAGACCAGTGTGCCACTTGAGGACTGGTTGAATTTTGAGCTAGTTTAATGTGCCACTTGAGGACTGGTTGAATTTTGAGCTAGTTTAATGTGCCATCTCTCTTTTTTACGTTTTTTAATGAGTATTTAAAAATCAAAACTTGTTGTATATTATGAAATGTAATAAATAGCTAAAATAAAATTGTAAATATTTAAAGTGTATTTGAATTTTAAGGAAGGAAAATTCATTAAATTATCTAAGGGGGTGTCTAAGACGATAATAATTTAAATAACTTGAAGTAAAAACATTGAAAGCAGCACCCTTATGGAGAAAAAAGATAATAAATTTATATAACTGCTAAAATCAAAAACTTGCATAATCTTCTCCATTTTAGTTTGAAACATGATTTTGTATTTTGCTAGCCATGATGTTTTTATAACTTGTCTTAAAAGCACACAAGACGATTTACATCCGTTTGACTTCACACAGTTTGTTGTGACATTTGAATCGACACGGCTCATGGCTGTCGAAATCTGATTGACTTCATCACAGTTTGTTGTGACATTTGAATGACACGGCTCATGGCTGTCGAAATCTGATTGACTTCACACAGTTTGTTGTGACATTTGAACAGACTCGGCAGCTCATGGCTGTCGAAATCTGATTGACTTCACACAGTTTGTTGTGACATTTGAACGACACGGCTCATGGCTGTCGAAATCTGATTGACTTCACACAGTTTGTTGTGACATTTGAACGACACGGCTCATGGCTGTCGAAATCTGATTGACTTCACACAGTTTGTTGTGACATTTGAATGACACGGCTCATGGCTGTCGAAATCTGATTGACTTCACACAGTTTGTTGTGACATTTGGAACGGACACGTGTGCTCATGGCTGTCGAAATCTGATTGACTTCCAAAAATTACGCCAAGTTAAGGAAAGTTTTATTTAGTTTACATTTTTGTTCGTGTTAGTTTGTCATCCCAGCCTTAGACCATGCAGGAGGTTGTTGAAGAATTCTCCCTCCCTCCAAGGGAGTGTAGTATAGGAACTAATTATCAGTTAATTGACTGTGAGACGGACTCTTAACACAAGTGAAATGTAGCTTGGAGTGTAATTTGAGTTGAACATTGTGTTTGTTGTTTTACCCGACTATCACCCCCCGCCCCACCCCGTGGTGAAATGAGCGCTCTTAATTACAGCCCTGTTTATAAAGCCAGCTCAGCGAGTATTGACAACAGTTCGTCAGATATTGCGATGCGACCAATCATATTTTACACAACAATAGTTTCACTATTTACCGCAGCTACAACGGGTTATCAAATGTTTGGCGAATATTTTAATGAGAGTAATTTATAAATATAAACATAACACAGTGAAGCAAGTGGCGCGCATCAATCAAATTATTATTATAGCACCGCGTCTTACACCGTTCGGGTTACGCACGCATCAATCAAATGATTGATTAGACTACCAGATAACTGTTTGGTCTCCTCGCTACGAGGGTTGCATTGATTGGTAACCCCTCCAGAGTCCTGTGTTCGAGACGGGGAGGAGTGAAACGACAAAAAGGGGTGGATGTTGTCGATCTTATTACAAGTGGGTCATTTGTTCCTGGGAGTTCCCTCAGAATATTATTCACGGACCATTAGACACCAAAAATATTGTGCTCAATGTGGTCACCCTCGATATATTTGTCCGGCTGATTGTAAGCAGACGTACGGTGGTCATACAGTCCAAGGTGTAAATATCGTGATAGACTGTATTTAAGGTGATGGGTAGGATGAGGTCCGAGTCTTGGTCGAGTGTACTAGGGGTGGCCTGTCCTGTGGTTTTAAATGCAGGTGCACTTCTTCTAAGCTACCTCCCCAAATCTCATTTCCTAAAGTAAGTCGTTAATAGCCCTGGTGGTGAACTAACTAATAATATATATTTTTATTTTGTTCGCCATCTCTTAGGCTGAGTTTATATTCATACGTAGCTCATTACAAATAATAAATAGTGCGTATCGCACATTGCACAGTGCACAATTCATAATAAACTAAAACGGTTTCTAATGAAACGTAGTGTTTGGAGTCTTACTTAAATTGACTGTATTGTATTCACAATAGCTCGCCTAGCCTCTTTTCACCACTGGAAGTTGGTGAAATATTCTAGTCACCTTTAATTACTTTCTTAGTTGACGGGCTCCACCACTATCTGGCTGATCTTATCTATGCCACCTAAGAAATTAATTAGAAATAAAAATTCCAATGGTAAATTAAGCTTCTCTCTTCATTAATTCAGACTTAGCTATAATTATTACTGCCTTCAATTCTTCCTTCTCTATACTTACCCGGCCATGTTGAAAATTAAATACCTTTAAATATCCCCCTCGAGTAATTAAAGGTGCTTATTTTAGAACCATACTGAGCTACGAATTTAAATTCTTTTATAAAAAACAATATTTCAATTTGAGAATGGAGATACCCTCTCTTCCATTACAGTTCACGATGTATAAATGGAATGCCTTTAAATAAGTTGGAGCTCACTAGAAATAAATAAGGTCTTAATAACCACATGATAAGAAAGTTAATAAGAGGAAATGGTTTTAAACATTTTTCTAACAAAAATAGGGGTACATTTTATCTCAAATATACCTTATATACCCCTCCGCCATTGGCATAAATATGCAGTTAACTGAGCTGGGTAGTAAGACATGGTGCAGTAAAAATATTAAATCTATAATTGGAATAAAATAATCAAGCAAAGAAACTGTTTAATTAGGTATACATATGTATATAAGGTATATTTTTAAATATATTTTATAAATATGTGGTCTAATCAATTATTGTATAGTTAATAATTATAAATCCTAATATTTGTTCAATAATTCACGAAAGAGCACACACAAATGTTTACAAGCTGTAATTTACAATCGAGTGTCATCTGTATGAATTGATGATGCATGATTGAATACATGATATGGTTCTCTATGTAAATAACTTCATAACGCATTTGATCGCTGTATATATTTTAATGCCGTGGATCCATGGACAAAGCATCGACTACAAATCTAAAATGAAATATGATGAATCACATTCTATATCGCGACTACACACATATTCCATAACTCTTTTCAGAGCAGGATAATTTGACTTTTAAACCAGCAGCCTAGTTCTGTGAACAGTAGACCTCCCTCCATGTTATTATCGTTACTACAGTCTTACTAGTAGTTCTGTGAGCAGTAGACCTCCCTCCATGTTACTATCGTTACTACAGTCTTACTAGTAGTTCTGTGAACAGTAGACCTCCCTCCATGTTAATATCGTTACTACAGTCTTACTAGTAGTTCTGTGAACAGTAGACCTCCCTCCATGTTAATATCGTTACTACAGTCTTACTAGTAGTTCTGTGAACAGTAGACCTCACTCCATGTTATTATCGTTACTACAGTCTTACTAGTAGTTCTGTGAACAGTAGACCTCCCTCCATGTTACTATCGTTACTACAGTCTTACTAGTAGTTCTGTGAACAGTAGACCTCCCTCCATGTTACTATCGTTACTACAGTCTTACTAGTAGTTCTGTGAGCAGTAGACCTCCCTCCATGTTACTATCGTTACTACAGTCTTACTAGTAGTTCTGTGAACTGTAGACCTCCCTCCCTCCATGTTATTATCGTTACTACAGTCTTACTAGTAGTTCTGTGAACAGTAGACCTCCCTCCATGTTATTATCGTTACTACAGTCTTACTAGTAGTTCTGTGAACAGTAGACCTCCCTCCATGTTAATATCGTTACTACAGTCTTACTAGTAGTTCTGTGAACAGTAGACCTCCCTCCATGTTAATATCGTTACTACAGTCTTACTAGTAGTTCTGTGAACAGTAGACCTCCCTCCATGTTAATATCGTTACTACAGTCTTACTAGTATTCTGTGAACAGTAGACCTCACTCCATGTTATTATCGTTACTACAGTCTTACTAGTAGTTCTGTGAACAGTAGACCTCCCTCCATGTTACTATCGTACTACAGTCTTACTAGTAGTTCTGTGAACAGTAGACCTCCCTCCATGTTATTATCGTTACTACAGTCTTACTAGTAGTTCTGTGAACAGTAACCTCCCTCCATGTTACTATCGTTACTACAGTCTTACTAGTAATTCTGTGAGCAGTAGACCTCCCTCCATGTTACTATCGTTACTACAGTCTTACTAGTAGCTCTGTGAACAGTAACCTCCCTCCATGTTAATATCGTTACTACAGTCTTACTAGTAATTCTGTGAACAGTAGACCTCCCTCCATGTTACTATCGTTACTACAGTCTTACTAGTAGTTCTGTGAACAGTAGACCTCCCTCCATGTTATTATCGTTACTACAGTCTTACTAGTAGTTCTGTGAACAGTAGACCTCCCTCCATGTTAATATCGTTACTACAGTCTTACTAGTAGTTCTGGAACAGTAGACCTCCCTCCATGTTATTATCGTTACTACAGTCTTACTAGTATTATGTGAACAGTAGACCTCCCTCCATGTTACTATCGTTACTACAGTCTTACTAGTAGTTCTGTGAACAGTAGACCTCGCTCCCTCCATGTTACTATCGTTACTACAGTCTTACTAGTAGTTCTCTAAACACACATTGCTCGGCCTTGGTCAAACAATGTCCCTGCAAGTTTATTTAGAACTGGTTTATGCGTTTGGCGGTTATCACGTGACAAATATCTGGACAGACTTATGTAATGCCAAATGTTCAAGTTAAAACAGAACCTCACGACTCTCGGTTAGTAGTTTGTTAAGCTTTCTAATACTTTGTAAAATATATAAATCCTACATTATCAATATTAACTAAGGCACATTTGTAATGTTTCATCTAATGTGTCCTGCACGTGACTCAGTGGGTTAAAACGTTACGAGAGCTGTACCTGCATTAGCCTGGAGAGAGGATGTAATACAACATTTTGGTAGGAACCTTCTCTAATGCATGTTGTCTGTGAAGAATTAAAATACCGGACTCTCATATAAGTCAGTAGTGCTGATCGTGCTGTTAGCCACTTGCCTGTATGGGTCACTGTTGTTTAGCACGCCACACCACTAATAAATTAGGCCTCGTATGTTTTGGATGAATCTTGCGATAGAACAATATGAGGGGAGTAGCTGGAGCTCTACTACAGACCTGACAGGGGAGTAGCTGGAACTCTACTAAAGACCTGACAAGGGAGTAGCTGGAGCTCTACTACAGACCTGACAGGGAGTAGCTGGAACTTTACTAAAGACCTGACAAGGGAGTAGCTGGAGCTCTACTACAGACCTGACAGGGGAGTAGCTGGAGCTCTACTACAGACCTGACAGGGGAGTAGCTGGAACTTTACTAAAGACCTGACAAGGGAGTAGCTGGAGCTCTACTACAGACTGACAGGGGAGTAGCTGGAACTTTACTAAAGACCTGACAAGGGAGTAGCTGGAGCTCTACTACAGACCTGACAGGGGAGTAGCTGGAACTTTACTAAAGACCTGACAAGGGAGTAGCTGGAGCTCTACTACAGACCTGACAGGGAGTAGCTGGAGCTCTACTACAGACCTGACAGGGGAGTAGCTGGAGCTCTACTACAGACCTGACAGGGGAGTAGCTGGAACTTTACTAAAGACCTGACAAGGGAGTAGCTGGAGCTCTACTACAGACCTGACAGGGGAGTAGCTGGAGCTCTACTACAGACCTTACCCACTTTGGTGGGCACACGGACTGGACGACAGGCTCACCTAGTTCAGTTAGCTGGTGATTGGAGATCGGGGTTCAAATCATGGTATTGTTTACTAAGGGTGATTTTTAAATACTACCTCACATTACATTCATGAAAATGTGGGTGTATTTCTGCAAATACCATCCCCCTCACCGCTGGACCATTAGATGTGTATATGCTGCTTGCATGGGTGTACTATATACCTGGGTATCCTAGTGGGGTGGTTGTCAATATACCTGCTCAGGAACTATCTTGTCCTGACATTTTATAAAATGGGAAGACTATACCTTCTACACTACGAGTCTGTAACTTGACTACCGACAAGGTCTGAAGAGGTATAGTTTGGAAAGTTGTTTCTATGGTAAATTAACGACCCACGATTAAGTTAGTATAAAACCCCGGATGTCTGCACAGCAGTTAGAGAGAGAGAGATTGTGTGTCCCAAGGGAGGAACGAGGTCCCCTTAGTGGTTTTGTATGTTCCCTCAAACCACTCAGCCACGGAGATGAGCCTATTTATTCGAGAGAGTGCCATCTTCTTGTGGTCGGGTAATCTCCTCTGACGAGCAGAGAGCGCTCAGGAGCAAAGGTACGCGAGAGTCTTAGCTCGGGACTGCTCCTGAGGAGGAGCCTGGCCCTAAGCCGGGGTCGAGCGCGACCTAACATCCCCACAGTTTATTGACCATCAGTTCTAGGAGGAGCTTAATGTAAGCCCGCGTGGTTAGCCAGGACAACCTCCTCTCCCCACCTTCCTCCCCTCACTGGTTCACAGAGTCCGACCCTGTTATCTGTTTTAACGACTCGCACAGATGATCCTCACTTCTATTTGCGAGTTTATGTTCGTTCATGAGTTTCTTGAGTTCAACCAGAGAAACTATCGTCGTGGAGGTCTCAGACGTCAGTCATTGGATTGACAGGGCGTTGAGGCTCCTAGCGGTCGTTTTACCATCTTATCTCCACGCAAACGCGGGTACATTTAATATAAAATTATACCTCCCACATCACTATTATATCAGCATTAATACCTGCGTGTAGACCAGATGAGACCAGGACGGGGTGAAAATAAAATAGTTATACTAAACGTCATCTTGATCAATAATTTCACGTCTGTGGCCGAATCGGTTAAGTAAACTACCTCGATATTTTGTTGTCCTTCCACAATTCTTCCTCCTTTATTAACATCTATTGTTCTCTTCTCACTCACACACCTGCTTCTACCTGCTATTTCCATCTTCTTCTAGGCCTCTCTTTTTAAAAGTTACTATTTAGCACAATGAAGTGATAGTGAGACGGACAGGTGAACATTGCATCGTATAGGCCTACTTGTCCTTCTCTTGTTGATATCAGACATTGTAATATACTTGTCCTTCTCTTGTTGATATCAGACATTGTAATATACTTGTCCTTCTCTTGTTGATATCAGACATTGTAATATACTTGTCCTTCTCTTGTTGATATCAGACATTGTAATATACTTGTCCTTCTCTTGTTGATATCAGACATTGTAATATACTTATCCTTCTCTTGTTGATATCAGACATTGTAATATACTTGTCCTTCTCTTGTTGATATCAGACATTGTAATATACTTGTTCTTCTCTTGTTGATATCAGACATTGTAATATACTTGTTCTTCTCTTGTTGATATCAGACATTGTAATATACTTGTCCTTCTCTTGTTGATATCAGACATTATGATATACTTGTCCTTCTCTTGTTGATATAAGACATTGTGATATACTTGTCCTTCTCTTGTTGATATCAGACATTGTGATATACTTGTCCTTCTCTTGTTGATATCAGACATTGTAATATACTTGTCCTTCTCTTGTTGATATCAGACATTGTAATATACTTGTCCTTCTCTTGTTGATATCAGACATTGTAATATACTTGTTCTTCTCTTGTTGATATCAGACATTGTAATATAATTGTCCTTCTCTTGTTGATATCAGACATTGTAATATACTTGTTCTTCTCTTGTTGATATCAGACATTGTAATATACTTGTTCTTCTCTTGTTGATATCAGACATTGTAATATACTTGTCCTTCTCTTGTTGATATCAGACATTGTAATATACTTGTTCTTCTCTTGTTGATATCAGACATTGTAATATACTTGTTCTTCTCTTGTTGTATCAGACATTGTAATATACTTGTCCTTCTCTTGTTGATATCAGACATTGTAATATACTTGTTCTTCTCTTGTTGATATCAGACATTGTAATATACTTGTCCTTCTCTTGTTGATATCAGACATTATGATATACTTGTCCTTCTCTTGTTGATATAAGACATTGTGATATACTTGTCCTTCTCTTGTTGATATCAGACATTGTGATATACTTGTCCTTCTCTTGTTGATATCAGACATTGTAATATACTTGTCCTTCTCTTGTTGATATCAGACATTGTAATATACTTGTCCTTCTCTTGTTGATATCAGACATTGTAATATACTTGTTCTTCTCTTGTTGATATCAGACATTGTAATATAATTGTCCTTCTCTTGTTGATATCAGACATTGTAATATACTTGTTCTTCTCTTGTTGATATCAGACATTGTAATATACTTGTTCTTCTCTTGTTGATATCAGACATTGTAATATACTTGTCCTTCTCTTGTTGATATCAGACATTGTAATATACTTGTCCTTCTCTTGTTGATATCAGACATTGTAATATACTTGTTCTTCTCTTGTTGATATCAGACATTGTAATATACTTGTTCTTCTCTTCTCTTCGTTTCCGAGAAGATCGAGTTCTCTGACACTGTTAAATGAAACTGAGATGTTTCCGTTATTTAATTTGCCGTAAATGAAACCTAATGTAGAACAACACAGACTAGCTTTATTGTTTTCAATTGTTCTAGCAGTTAATTTTACTCGTTAAAACGATGTAATTAATATCTCTAGAGGTTAGCCGAGAAGTTAATCAACCCCACACACCCCGTAGGTTAGATGGTTTTAACCCTGATTAAATATCTAATTACATTTTGTTTAGTTGGCGAAGCTGCCTTGTGTTTATACAAGAGAAATAATTATAATGCACAAACTTTAAAAGAGACGGAAACTATTTAAATGAGTAGTTTTCTTGACTAGTTCTAATACCCTTTAATAAATAAGTTAAACATAATTCTGAACATTACATAAAGTATATAATTATAGTTTACATGCCGACCAGATTTTAATTAATTTATTTGATCGTGTAGAGAAACTGCCAACTAAACACCTTTTCTGGTGTCAACAATATCCTTGACTATGATCTGTGCTTGGAGGTCTACTTCTGTAATGTTGTAATTAGGATGCAAAATTGTACAAATAGTACAGAGAGAACGAATATAACATTTCTCTCATCTTATTGGCGTGTAATGAGGAAGCTATTACACACGACATATTACACCATACAGCTAGGGTAATTTTGGCAACGGAGACAGTTTTCCTGTTTGTATAAGATAATCTTGTTTTGAAATGTTTCTTTGCTGCTTCACATACCTTTAAGTTTGTGACTACTTGCACATAATGTGACGGTTGGAGGTTGGTGTTGAAGTTGAAGTTTGCAATGAAAGGATATAAACACAAACACTCAAATAAAATAAAGGTGGGATTTACGTTAGGTAACATAATAATCCTAACTATCAGCTGGTCTTATTATATCACAGAGCTAGCCTTTGCTTTTATAAAGAATAGCACGCAAGCAAATTTTATTCAAAACCTTTATAAACATCGTTTCAAACTACAGTTTACAGACTTTACATGATCATATATTGTTCAGTGCAGTACCAACTTTAGATTTATTCATAGTGATGGTCACGTGAATTAAATGTCAGGCTCATCTAGTCTGATTGTCAGTGTCACGGAGGTCTAAGTTCGAATCTTGACCGGAAATACGGTTCCCAGCTCTTTATTCATTAAAATGCGGGCACATTTCCTTTAAGTCCTAACTTCCTCATTTCCTCTGAATTAACGTAAATAGCCACGTACAACCTGAACAGGTAGCAAAACTAGGTGGTAAAAATAGAATAAAAAACAAAAGACTTGGGCTTTAGATTCACAGATGGTCAGCAACGCAAGGTCACGCCAGTACATTCAAGGTCATTAAACCTAAACCTAAAACCCATAATTGCGGCACAATTGTAAGCTGAGTCCACCTACAGATCCCCAGGATCAGAAGTGTAACAGTCCCAGGATCAGATGTGTAACAGTCCCAGGATCAGATGTGTAACAGCCCCAGGATCAGATGTGTAACAGCACCAGGATCAGTTGTGTAACAGCCCCAGGACGTGATTTAATGGGGCTTGGACACCCTGAGTTGACCTTTGACCTCTCCCTAGGGTCGTCATTCAACAAGTGGCCGGTGAGAAGTATTTAACACAAATAAATTAACATGACAGCGAGTAGCCCTCATAGCCATCACACTCAATAGGGAGACATCTTGGTAAACACTTCAGTGGCGTACTGGGGCTAACTCCCGTGGTTAGCCTTACCTTCGAGCGTGCTGACCGACATTTGGTTTTTACCAAAAATTCAGCTTTAGGTATAAAGACCTCAATTTTTTACGGATAAAAACAAAGGAAGCATCATAAGGGGAAATAGGTCTAGCTACTTCTTGTAGGGTTTGCACTTTTGGCAGCCCAAGAATTCACAAACTATGAACTGTACAACAAAACCACACTTAAAAGTCATCATTTATTTTAAAGATTAAATGATGAAAAGAATAGTTTTAAACTGTATTTTGTGTTTTTATTTAATTCATTTTACGAAGAGAAATGAATGTTACTATACAACCTTACATATTTTCTCATGTATTCTATTATAGTTTGTAACAATATTAAAATATCATTATTCAGTAGAATAACCATTTAAAAATGTTCCTCAGTAAAACAAACATATTATTTTGATGATCATATGAAGCACCATTTAGAATAGATGTTAAAAAAAAAAAAGAATTGACACAATTTTCAAAAAATTAGTTAATCAGTAATTACCCCTATTTTTAAGGATTAGAACTAGAATCCGCAATTTGTATTTGAATTATGTCCCTATTAAATGTAAATATCAAACTTGAACGAAATCAATCCAAACGTTTTGCTGTATCCCCCGTACAAACAACACTTTTGATTTCATAATCTTGAGGTCGAAAATGTTCACGGTCACAATACTTTCTCTTTATATGAGAAAGTAAAATACTGTACGATAAAGATAAATTTAATAAGCTACCATTTCTTCTGGAATATTTATTTTGTTAAATGGATGTAAATTCCCAATCCTTTTTTCATTAAACCATTCAAATTTTGACTATGTGAATATTAGAGATATTTATTGACTGTTAAATACTTTCTCAATGCGCTTAATATTATTTTTCACTAGCAGTTTCTTGGTTTAATTTCAAATAGATTATTTGAGTATTTTTTTCTTAAAATAAGATTTAATTTTCTATCTTCGGCCAAATGGAAGTGCTTTTATCTAAAATGTGTAGCCCGTGCTGGATATTTAAGTCATTGTATCCCAGTATTTGTCTCATAATGTATTGATAGTTAAAAAATATTACTTAAAATATTGTAAGAACAAATAGTAATATAATCATAGCTTATTTTTGGTCTAATACTGTTTTTGAAGGTAGAGTCAAATTTAAATACCAATTATTTTATATCACAAAACGAATATCATTAAAAAAGGGAAGTTTGGGAATTAATAATGCTTTTGATCGCTATTTACAAGAAGATATCTAGAAGAATTCTTAAAACAAGCTTCTTAGACGATCTATTTCTAGAGGTTGGTTGGAAATACTTGTAATTTATAAAAATATCAGACCTTTGAATAAGTATTGCGATAGCATGGTGGGGAATGTAGAACATGGTGGGGAATGTAGAACACGGTGGGGAATGTAGAACACGGTGGGGAATGTAGAACATGGTGGGGAATGTATAACACGGTGGGGAATGTAGAACATGGTGGGGAATGTATAACACGGTGGGGAATGTAGAACACGGTGGGGAATGTAGAACATGGTGGGGAATGTAGAACACGGTGGGGAATGTAAACACGGTGGGGAATGTAGAACATGGTGGGGAATGTATAACACGGTGGGGAATGTAGAACATGGTGGGGAATGTATAACACGGTGGGGAATGTATAACACGGTGGGGAATGTAGAACACGGTGGGGAATGTAGAACATGGTGGGGAATGTATAACACGGTGGGGAATGTATAACACGGTGGGGAATGTAGAACACGGTGGGGAATGTAGAACACGGTGGGGAATGTAGAGTAGGGGGAGGACCTTCAGATAATAATCCCTCAAAGATAGCCCATATTAGATGTAAGGCAAGGACATTATTTCAAAAAGTCCACAAGAACTCACATTTTTTACCGTCAGTTTTTAAATTCTGTGATCATTCTAATGTTTGATCAGAGCTTGTGTGTATTCGAAAGAGGAATATCTGAGTCGAAACATCTTTCCTCCATTTTATTTTTTATCAGGAAGAAAAGGTGGGGTGTGGGAGGGAAGGGGGCAGCGACACTCAAGCCCAATATAATCAAATCTCAAGGAAGATGACTTTTTTTTATTCGATTTTGGCCAGTGTAAAAAAGAGAAGGGGAGGTTTAGGAAGTGGGTTTCAACCAAAAACCTTCTTTATATGATCAACGTTTTGTGAAAATTGGTTGGGGAGAAAATATAGAGCGCATTTGTCAACTCCAATGAAAGCACCATTGAAATTTGGTTTGGGTAATCTCGAGCCGTTTGATGTTTTCAAAAGATCCCCCCTATTTGACGTAATCTTCAATGTCCATGATTTTGAAAGCACTACTACGTGAACCAACCAATCAACTGCGTTATTTATTGAATAGAGGTTTAGATAGCCATGTTCCATCTCAATAACAAAAATATTAGTATTTCGTATAAAACCTTTCAACCAGTTGTATAAATATCGTATTATAAAATAAAAATAACTTATGATCTTTATTTTATATTCTATAAATTATTTAAAATAAACTTACATTGAATATATCTAATATTCATATTATTTTAAAGCTACCACTTGTTTTCAAACTTTACTTCTACTATCTACATGTACCACATGTTTTCATTGAATCAGTAAATAAGGTATAATATGGAAGAAATACACCTGAATGTGTATAGAAGGAGCGCGGGAAAACCATTTAGGTAAAACCTCCTTTGACTACCAGGACGGGATTTAAACCCCGACCTCCTTGTCATCGTCCTGTGAAACCTGATGATACTGATACCACGTGTCCTCCAGTGTGGGTAGTATGTTGATAGTTTAGTATTTAAAAAGAACTCCATAAAAGTGCATTAGTACCAAGTTAAATGCATCGCTTGTTTCTACCCGTTCGAACAAACCAAACACTAATAATAATAATTTAGTAATAGGCACTTTCAATGCACCTGACCAGATTCTAACTCCAGTCTTCCAGTCACCGGTGAACCAGACTCAAGTTCCTTGCACGTGATATCACTGAGTGACGCATCATAGGTGAGAGTTGATGATATGACGTCATATCCCAGTCTCACAGCGTCAGTTACCAGTGAGACACCGTTGACTAGAGTGTCGTGGTTTGTTGAAGAGTCTGTTATCAGACCTGGGATGTTGACTGTTAAATCATAACATGAGAATAAATAAAAACAACAAGAACTGCTACGAGATATTTTCTAATCATTTCTAAAATGATGTCATGAGCCGTATTCGGAACAATTTGTACAGGCAATAAAGCTAATTCAATACAAAGAGATTCTTTCTCAGATTTTATCAAGCATATTAAGTTTAATTCCCATTTGTAATGATAGCTAAAATATAAATATAGGGGGTGGGGTTGATATTTTTAGAAATAATATTATTAATATTGGTCATATCACAAAATATAATTTTTAAACGGCCCCTTTTGTAATTATTTATTAGTATTCTAATTCGTGTTTATGAAAGTGTGCACACATGTTTTAACTACGAGAAGCACGGGGAAATATTTACTTCAGTTTCTCATTTTTTTTTCTGATGGGTAAGTTTATATTGACGTTTTAAAAGCTCGTATCGGAAATACATAAACATTGATTTATACGTGTCTTTATCTCATGCAACGCTAGCATTAAAAACACCTTAAATCCTTCTTTCCTATCCTGCCCGCTTTAGTAAGATACTTACTTCGCTTCTGGAATGTTTTGGAGATAGCGAGATATGACTAAATAATGGCTGTAATATATACAGGTCTATGTTTCTCTGCAACAGAGTGTACATATGTGAAGAAAGTTCTATGACATGTTTCTCATGTTATTCTTCCCTCGCATTCCAATCCTTGCAAGTAAAACTTCCTCACTTGTTCATCTAATATTCAGATGTCCTTTTTCCCCCTATTGTTTTCGTAGGTAATCCTGAACCTTTTTACGACAGACAAGTCGTACAATTTTAGGTAATGTAGCTTTTTACTGGTTAAAAAACAGCGGTTTGTTGTTAAAATCTGGGCTACGTTCCTGCTGGGGTGATAATAGCCCCGTCTGGTGGGAGGGGATGTTTTACGAGTACAGGCAGCACTAACGCTCCTCAGCGCTCTCTACCGGGATAATGTTCACCTTTACAGCCTCTACTTCAAACTCGTGGAGGTTAATTGGTTAGCAAGACTCGGCTACAGGATTAGCGGTACTTGGTTCGATGACTGAGGGAAGAGGGAATATTCACTGATTCTAGATAGTCCTTGGTAGTGGGATATAACAGATCCTGTGCATGTCATTGGTAGTGAGATATAACAGATCCTGTGCATGTCATTGGTAATGAGATATAACAGATCCTGTGCAAGTCCTTGGTAGTGATATATAACAGATCCTGTGCATGTCCTTGGTAGTGAGATATAACAGATCCTGTGCAAGTCCTTGGTAGTGATATATAACAGATCCTGTGCAAGTCCTTGGTAGTGAGATATAACAGATCCTGTGCATGTCATGGTAATGAGATTAACAGATTGTGCAAGTCCTTGTAGTGATATATAACAGATCCTGTGCATGTCCTTGGTAGTGATATATAACAGATCCTGTGCAAGTCCTGGTAGTGAGATATAACAGATCCTGTGCATGTCATTGGTAATGAGATATAACAGATCCTGTGCAAGTCCTTGGTAGTGATATATAACAGATCCTGTGCATGTCCTTGGTAGTGAGATATAACAGATCCTGTGCAAGTCCTTGGTAGTGAGATATAACAGATCCTGTGCAAGTCCTTGGTAGTGGGATATAACAGATTCTGTGCAAGTCCTTGGTAGTGAGATATAACAGATCTGTGCAAGTCCTTGGTAGTGAGATATAACAGATCCTGTGCAAGTGCTTGGTAGTGAGATATAGCAGTTACTGGCGCCAAGGCTGAGCGTGTAACTCTAAATATTGACGTCTTAGGTTAAGGTCGTATACGAGTCATCCTATTAGGCCTGTGTTTGGAGGGAATCTGTTTAATAAATCATAAAAAACACTTTCTAAATACTGGGTAGAATGAAGTCTTTCCACACCTCTGCCCAGATATGAAGCCCGACACTATTTCTCAACATATTTTGACCAGATTTGGTACTTACGAAATGGGTAGGCAGCAAAGAAAAAATATTATCCATCGAATAATTATCATGTCTTAATTTGATAATATAAAATCTAATTCCAATTTAAATGAAGGCTAAACTATAATTATATGGTAAATATTTGAATAGTTTTCATTAATCTTGTTTTCTGTTGCTCTTACAACAAAACATCAGTTTTAAGTTTACCACCCCGAGTTATTCCTCATAACTACCGTTTCGTTATTCCAGAGAATGTTTATTTCTGTTTATATCCGTGATAAGTACAGGGGAATTATTACTTCGAGCCTTCTGTTATTCTCGCTTGCATGAGGGGTAACTTTATATTGAGGCTTTCAAAGCTGTTATCGGAAATACATAAACATTGATTTTAAAAGTTATCAATAAAAACAATTTTACTCTAAAGAACTAACCATATCGATATTTATCAACTGATTCAGACCAAATATTGAATGAATGTCAGGGATAAAAGTGTGTTTTCTTTAAGTTCCCTAAGTTTGTTGCCAAGCCTTAATTGATATATCTTAATAATGGTTAATCTATAAATAAATTTTGCCTATTAGAGACTATTATCTATATCAAACATATTTTTAATACTGAACGATCCATACATGTTTTCTTTGAAAGGAATATCTTAGAACTAACCCTCCCGACCTCCCCTCTTTCTTGTTATTCTATTTCCAAATAAGTTTATTCTAAACTAAGAGAAGCAATTTCTGTTTTATTTCCAAGTGAAGTTTTGAAATAAACATTTCTCGCGCGGTCGTATCGAGCTGGAAAGTTGAGGATGTAAATAAGAAAAGGAGAACTTAAAATAAATATCGCAATCACTGTCACAAAAAAAAAAACAGTAAAATATAAAATATTTAAATACATTAATTTCGGTCCTTCAAACCATTGCCTGACCAACATAGGATATTGTTATTGTTTTTAATTAATTAATAATTTAGCACCGCGTCTTACTATCCGTTCGGGTTATACGCTTAACTCTTATTTACGCTGATGGGCTAGGAATTGGGAAGGTTGAATATAGAGGAAGTGAACCCGCATTTGCGTGGAGGGAGAGTGTAAAACCATTTAGGAAAACCACTCCCAGCTAACCCGACCGAGATTCGAACCTTGATCTCCCCGTCCTCGGCAGTCTAGCTCAACACGACTAGTGCGTTAGCTAACTACGCCACCGAGGCGGGTTTGTTTTTAAAGGATCGACTAAAAAAATTATCTGCAACGATGGGCACACGGACAAGCATTTCTAGTCCAATTTACCGGTGATGGGAAGGCTGGGGTTCGAGTACCGGTTGGGATGGAGGTGTTTACTAAATAGATTTCTTCCTTCCTTCTACACAAATTCGGGTATATTTCCTTTCGACTATACCGTCCTCATTGGTGCTATTATTAGTTGGTGCAGCGCGCCCCCTACCTGTTTGTTCTGTGCATATATTTACATTGTTGGGTTAGGAGAGATAAGTGCCTCTCTTCCACTGAGAGGATGACGCCTTGGTCCATGTGAACACATATAAACTCCCTGTGGTGTCTGTGTCCTTCCAGGACTCTTCCTCCTTCTTCCAGATATCCTGGAATGTAAGTAATAGTTTGTTGGAAATAATTAACACCGATTGTATAATTGATATTTTTAAAATGATACCATGAACTCCAATCTATAGAGCCAAAACATATTTACTTGTTACGTTTGTAACAGTTTGTGGGGGACCCCTTAATTGTGGGGGTCCCTGGGTGGTCACCCCTTGAATCCGACCTGGTTCAGCAATACGTATTTAATATATACTTATATTTTAAAAAGTTAAATTCGTTTATCTGAAAAGTAATTAACAATTTCAAATACAATTTTATTGTTACAGATAAAACTTTAATATCATATTTAAAATAAGTTAAATGAAAACATATCTTTGTAACCGAATAAATTAAATAATATATGGTTTTAAGAAAACTGGGGCCATACTGTCACTTGAGTGATATTATTAAAACCTTTGCGTAAGTTAACACATCACAAGTACACTATTGACTTACATTTCCATTCATTCTCCTACTTACAAACAAACTTAATTTATCTCGTCTTATATATCGGTCGTATCAAAGCCTACTACTTCCACACGATGCAAATAAACCACATGGAGACACTATTATTATCATGAATATATATCTATTTTGATATATATATCACAGGAAGTGTTGTCTAGAAAGCCCAAGAGACACTAGAATTTTAAAACATGGGGGGAGGGGGTGGAACTTGGTAATTTATGAACCAGGGAATTCTCTGAGATATTTTTAAAAGCAGCCGGTAGCTAAATAAACAACCATTAATAACGCCATCAAAGTTGATCTAGGATAAAGGTACGAGCTTGTATCAGGTATAATATAACCAGCAGGGGTAGTTTTCAACGTCGTGGTAGCTGTGTTGTTGAGTGTCGGTTGTCAGTTCAGCTATTGGAGGGGGAGGAAGGTTCTGTTTAATTAAAATACACGCTCGGCTTCTCTCGATATTTGAAGAATAGAACAAGGCGTGAATCGCGCATATTCGAGAATATACAGCATTTTAACAAGTAGATATGATCGAAATAAACCAACGCTATCATGTAATCACACACACATATATCTACAGTAGCAGGATCATCGTAAGAATAAATTATCTGACGGTTCAGAAATACATCAAATATAATTTCATATATTCATACGACAAGCACAGCTGCCTTTTATGATAGAGTCAAAGCTGTTGACAATAACGCAATATCTTAGACTGAATATAGTAATCTCTGGCTCAATACATATCTCCTTTTATCTGCTCTAAGAAGTTACAATCCAGATATCTTTTATTTATTTTATGTTTCTTTGTAACTTTTTTAATTTATAGTTTGTGTCAATTTTGCGGCGGGCCCTAACTTTGTCAATGCAGTACTTTACTATTGTGAATATTTATAAGAAAACTTTTAGTAACGCGTGGATGTAAAAAAGTAATACTCGTATAACACAAAGAATGTAAATATATTCTGTAAAGCTTAGTATGAAGCAGGTTGTAGAGTGGTAGCAACGAATGACAAGGTCGATGTCAAATGGTTTCACTCTAGAAGTGAAAGTCGCAATTTGTTCTCTCTTTGTTTCTAATATTACTGAAATCTTTCTAAAATGGATCAATATTTGAGTCTGGATATTAATTATTTAACAAACTCCTGTTTTTAAAAGGCAGATTAGTTAATGAGATATTAATTATATTTTACCACCCATAAGGGCCCTAATTGGTAGGGATAATAAGGTAAAATGTATAAGTAATGTACACACATTTGCGTGGAGTAAGAGTAAAAAACCACCCTCATTACCTGACCTGGAGAGACCTAGTTTCTTCATAGCCTGAAAGGCGTCATAGCGCGTGTGCTTCAGCATATGGCTTTTAATACGGCAAAACCCGCGTCGGCGGCCGTACGGTCTAGCGCGTCACAAGCGGGTCGGTCTAGATTTCCGGTGACGGGTTAGACTCCATCTAAAATTGTGGCTTCTTCACCCTAATTGCTAATTCCATCAGCGTCACTGATGTCTGGGTGCAGCCGGGAAGTGAACCAAGACGCAGGGACAAAATCAATAAAACTGGTCAAAGCGGTTAGTAATTAAGTTCGTTCTACTAAAAAAAAATCCATTTATTTTAAAAGTAAGGTTCTAGTCTGCTTTTTTTTAAATATTCATAAATAATATTTATTTTAATCAATCACAAAACACAGTAAATTGAATGGAGGGCTGACTAAAATAAATTATTTGTACCAATTAAGTTTTTCCTAGATTCCATCAATGATAAGAAGCCTCTTTCAAAGACTTTTTTACCTTCCGAAAAGAGTATTTTACATTTCTCTTTGGTCCTGTCGAAGCTGCTAATTTTCTTTGTTGTCTCTCTAATTATTCCAACAAGGTTTTTGCTCCGTCCCCCCCCCTTTTTTTTTGTGCCACGGATAAAACCGGCTTTGTTAAAGAAGAAGGATTTTGAAGTGTAGAAAAATGGCTTTTGTTAAAATATGGTTTCCATTTTATAAAACAATTCCCGATGAATAAAACGCAACAGGAAATAACAAGACTGAAGCATGGCGGTCGTTGCAGCTGCTTTTCGAGTTAAGGAACAAAAATAACAAGTTTCATAGATATATCATTTAAAAAAATAAACATATATATGTCTACATATGACATCTAGTCAAGAATGTTTGCCAATGTTTCATTTGAGAAAAATGTTACACTTGTAGTCATATTTAAAATGATTTATTTAGATTTTTAATTTCAAAGAACTCATACTTAAGTCAAGATAACCTTTTCTAGGTTTTCTGTTGAAAGTGAGTTCAAGGCTTTAATCTAGTTCAGGTTTTTAGCGGATGTTTCCTCCTAAATGGTTTCCTACTCTCCCTCTAAGAAATTTTGTGCGCAATTACTCCAAATTCTACCCTACTCACTCTTATCAATTCGTGTAAAGATGTTTATATCTTGGGAGCTTGTAAATAACTTGTTTGAGAATTGATCAATTTGTATATTTTAATTAATATAATCTTAATACTATACGGCTAACTAAAAGGATATTGTTGATTACAAAATCACGCAGATGAGGAGAGATATTTATAGGAAATGTATCTGCATTTGTGTTAGGAGAAGATGAGAAATGAAATGTGGCAAACTCTCAAGCTGACTTTGTAACCAATCCAATCCACCACCAATTTAAATTATAAATAATCATCTATCCTAATATTTACTTTCGTTAACCAAAGTTTGAGCCCATGTTTCTACAATTACAAGAATTGCATAGTCAATTTATTAGTTTTCTATAAAAAGGTTTGACAAATTGTTAAACTAATGATTAACTTTTTAAAATATTGTTCCTATATTATTATTAATTCTGTCGATTTAATAGAATTAGTTTTATCAATAAAAGTAATAATAATACTGATACTTAGCACCGTGTCTTACCACCCGTCCGGGCTATACGCTCACTACAAGTAAAAAAAAAAGTGTTTTATCCTTCGCACAAATATCAAATTTTGTTTTAATCTTCAAAGATTCGCCATTTTTGTCAAATAATTACGAATAAAACTGGCGTCGATCTAATAACGAAGGTGAATGTAAAGAATAATTCGCAAGAAACTTATAATAAAGGGCAGAGGAGATAGGCAGCTTTAAACCAATCAAATGTGAGCACATTGACCAATCGGTGGATGAAAAACAGTCGAAAGAAAAACGATGATCCATTATTTTGATAAAACCAAGCCACTCCATATTTCTGTTTTTACTAATTATTATTTATAATCTATATATAAATGAAAACTCCTCGTCCCGTGTTTGTTGGTCAGATTGAACGCATGATCTCATAGAAAATAGCATCAAAGATATTTTGTAAGTCTTAATTACTTTCAAAAACAGTCGCACGCAGAGTTTCTCATTTTAAAAGCCTTTAATGGTTTTGACAGTTGACAGCTTTCAGTTATTTATCTAACATTTACTCCCAGTAAACATATATATGTATATATATTATGCTGTGTTGTGTATTAACCTGCGTGACATGCCCAGTCTAAAGGACTCTAATATTCCATCCATGGGGTTGTTTTTTCCACTCAGCCAATGAGCTGAGGCGGAGTAGTTCCCTCCTCTCCCGTAGAGCGTGTGATGAGCTCATCAGAATGTCTGGAGAGGAACATTTCACCTCTTCCTGCGCTTGGTAGGGTGACGGGCTGGAAGTGACGTCAGCTCGCTTGGACAAGGTCTGCCGTTATTCTTTAACTGGTGGTTTTAGGAGGAGACGGAGACACAAGTCTCTTAGCCTGCAGGAAGGAGAGGTAGACACAAGTCTCTTAGCCTGCAGGAAGGAGAGGAGACACAAGTTCTTAGCCTGCAGGAAGGAGAGGTAGACACAGTATCTTAGTCTGCAGGAAGGAGAGGGAGACACAAGTCTCTTTGCCTGCTTGGAAGGAGAGGTAGACAAACGTATCTTAGTCGAGGAAACGGAGAAGGAGACAAAGTCTCTTGGCCTGCAGGAAGGAGAGGTAAACAAGTATCTTAGTCTGCAGAAGAGAGGGACGACAACTAAGTCTCTTAGTTGCAGGAAGGAGAGGGAGACAGAAGTCTCTTAGCCTGCAGGAAGGAGAGGTAGACACAAGTTTCTTTCTCTAGCTTGTTTATATATCCGTGTCAATCCACGTGGGAGTAGATAACTACTCTTCACTGAGATAAACTTTGTTTACAAAGTAGCTCCCACAAATACTTGTTATGTGTCAGCGATGTGAAGATAAATCAAATATTTCTCCAACTCCAACACTGAGGATTGACTACCAAAAATAATAAATACTCCAAACAAATATCTTAAGATACATTCAACTTTAAAACTTTTAAGTAGATTTACTCCAAATGTAGTGTTGGTTTGAACCTTGTAGCTCCAAGAATGTTTCGAGCTGACGTGTGAGAGGTCACATGGGAGCAATAGGGGAGCGTGTGTCAAGTAACTAGACGTGAGTGGTGGGCTTGAGTAACATGGGAGCAATAGGGAGCGTGTGTAGAGCAACTAGACGTGAGTGGTGGGCTTGAGTAACATGGGAGCAATAGGGGAGCGTGTGTAGAGCAACTAGACGTGAGTGGTAGGCTTGAGTCACATGGGAGCAATAGGGGAGCGTGTGTAGAGCAACTAGACGTGAGTGGTGGGCTTGAGTAACATGGGAGCAATAGGGGAGCGTGTGTAGAGCAACTAGACGTGAGTGGTGGGCTTGAGTCACATGAGAGCAATAGGGGAGCGTGTGTAGAGTAACTAGACGTGAGTGGTGGGCTTGAGTCACATGGGAGCAATAGGGGAGCGTGTGTAGAGCAACTAGACGTGAGTGGTGGGCTTGAGTAACATGGGAGCAATAGGGGAGCTTGTGTAGAGTAACTAGACGTGAGTGGTAGGCTTGAGTAACATGGGAGCAATAGGGAGCGTGTGTAGAGTAACTAGACGTGAGTGGTGAGCTTGAGTCACATGGGAGCAATAGGGGAGCGTGTGTAGAGTAACTAGACGTGAGTGGTGGGCTTGAGTAACATGGGAGCAATAGGGGAGCTTGTGTAGAGTAACTAGACGTGAGTGGTAGGCTTGAGTAACATGGGAGCAATAGGGGAGCGTGTGTCTAGTAACTAGACGTGAGTGGTGGGCTTGAGTAACATGGCAGCAATAAGGGAGCGTGTGTCTAGTAACTAGACGTGAGTGGTAGGCTTGTTCCTCCTATTATTCGTGATAGTGAGTCCAGAGTCCGCAGGAAATATTCAACATCCATCTGACCGCTCCGGAGACAAACTCCGGGTCTGACGAACCTCCGGAGACAGACACGCACCTCTATCCCAGGGAGGGGAGGCTGGGGCGATTCAGGAGGCAACTTGTAACCCGAGGGAAGATACGAGACGATAATTCTCCAGGAGGGAGCTTGTAACCCGAGGGAAGATAGGAGACGACAATTCTCCAGGAGGGAGCTTGTAACCCGAGGGAAGATACGAGACGATAATTCTCCAGGAGGGAGCTTGTAACCCGAGGGAAGATACGAGACGATAATTTTCCAGGAGGGAGCTTGTAACCCGAGGGAAGATAGGAGACGACAATTCTCCAGGAGGGAGCTTCTAACCTGAGGGAAGATACGAGACGATAATTCTCCAGGAGGGAGCTTGTAACCTGAGGGAAGATAGGAGACGACAATTCTCCAGGAGGGAGCTTGTAATTAATACACTACATTAGTGCGTGGACCATGTCAGTAACACTCCCATGACGTCAGCGGTGGAACATTTCTTCAGATAAACCTCAAACTCGACTCCCAAAACAGATGATGTATTCACAGTTGAAGGACGGACAACGGAACCTGGGGGGACAGCACAAAGGGTACAAGGACGTTCTTAAGTCCAACATGAAGAAGTGCTAATTGACATTGACAACTGGGAGGCCACGGCGGACAATCGCTCAACATGGCGTCAGATTGTCCACGAAGGCCAACAACACTTTGAACTACAACAGCGAAGACACCAATCTGACAAGCGTGATTCCAGGACAGAGTGAATACGTCACAGGAGAGTCAACCCTCAACAGCCAATGATTAACTGAGACAACGTATGCCAACACTGTGGGAGAGTCTGTAACTCCAGGATTGGTCTTTACAGTCACCAAGAACCCACAATCTCAACCAATAATATCCGTGGAAGACAATCATACTTGTTAGCGAGTGATAGCCCATCACATCACTAATTACTACAGACATGGTAATTAAAATAAACGTCTTATTTTTTAAAGTTAGTAATTACTAAAGAAAAATTGAAACAAATAGTTTTTAAACTCTTAATTTTTTTGTAAGCTTAGTTTTTAAATCGCAAAAAATACTACCAAAAGAGATGCTGATCATTAAAATTAAAATTAAATATTTATAATGATAAATTCCATTTATAGCTGTTACAATACACTGTACTTACAAGAAACTTTACCTTGGTTAGTTTAAGGAGGCTACGTTTAGTAAGATAATTATATATATATATATAATATTTACTTCGATCCAAATGTTATATCTTATAGAAAAAATTCCCAAACTATATTATTATTTTTAAATTCAGTATTAAATTTACAAAAGCTCTTAATATTCCTACTTTGTTTCACGAATTCTCTCAAACATATCTACATTTTTTATTATTATTATTTGATAATTAATTACATGATCCAAAGAGCTAGAGCTCACTTATATGGATTTAAAATAATTGACATTTTACACAAATTTAAATTTTAAAAGATTTAAAAGATATTATGAATATTTTATCATGAAATAAAAGTAAAATAAAATAAAATCAAACAAAAATATCAAAATACACAAAACATAATAGACAGCAGTACCAGCACATGTTACAGATAATATCATTTTGAAATTTGCTTGATAATATTGATGAATAAATGTTATCAATAAATGTGAAATAGATATAAAAAATAAAAATAAGTAAAAAATAATAATAATAACAATAGCAAATAAATAATGAGAAAGTATTTTGAGATAAAAATTAAAACTGCGGAAAATTAATTAGTATTACAATAATAAATAACACATGTAGGTATATTCATGGAAATAATATTACATTCTAAAATGTTTACCGAGAAAAGATGAATTTATTAGAATAATTGTGATTGAAGACAAGTAGATAGGAGGAGACTTAAGTGAAGTATTTTACAGTATTGTAGACCTATTTTAATCAAAAACAGAGGAGAGGTGGTCAAAAACTTTACATAATTTTGGTATGTTGGGTTTGAAATTGTTCATTGGCAAAGAAAAAAAATTGTAATTTTTTTAATATTTGTCAGTTCCAGTAATCCAGTGACATCTGTAGGAATTGCATTATATATTATAGTCATTTTATTTAAAGCTGAATGTGTTCCATAGTTTACAGTGTTAAGAGATTCATGATATATTTTGTGAGCCCCTCGTATGATGACCTGATTGAGGGAATTCTAATTTGTGGGTACTTTAAATTGTTTGTTTTTTTCATTTTGTAAACAAGAATGCCTGTTTGGTAAATAATCAGTCCATCTAAAGGCATTAAAACCAGATATTTATAAATTTCAATAGTTCTATATTCCCTGACAGGTGATTGATATAGTGATCTAATAATTCTATTTTGGAGTGCAGATAGTCTTTTAAGTCTCAATTTGGTTTGCAAAACCCCAAATATTACTGATATATTATAAGATATGAGTGTACCAAAGAAAACTAAAGAGTTATTTTTACTGGATTAGTTAATGCATAGGCACATCGGTTTAGTACTCCTGCAATAGGAATTAGTTTGTTATATTATTTATGTGACTGTCCCATAAGAGGTGCTTGTCAATAGTTAGGCCCGTAGTAATATAGTCTACAAATTTCAGTATCTCATCTTCCATGGTTATTTTATTTTTTATTATTCTTTTGTGGTTAAGTTTTGAGAATAGGATAAGTTCAGGGTTGTTTTTTAATTAATAGAGAGTTTATTGGTATGAATCCAATCTAGCAAAGGAGGGATGTTGAATTGAACATTATTTAGTAGAACATTTAAATTAAATGTTCTCATAATATAAGCAAGTGTAATCTGCAAAACGCTGAATGTGACCATTCAAATTACTTTTGTGTAAATAATTTATACAAACTAAGAAAAGAATGGGTCCAAGGATCGAACCTTGAGGAACGCTATACATTATTTGTTTATAGTCACTAAAGAATGTTGGGCCTTGCTCGTTTTTCATTATACATATCATACATAGGCATACTAATATGAACATATATATTTTATCGAAAGTCCGATGCACTCATTTAATAAATAGTATGTTTAGAGAAAAGCCTTTCATACCGTTATTAAACTAAAAGTACACAAAACAATTTATTTAGAACTATTCTTGGAATTAATATGATTTATTTTTTGTCAATCCGTTTTTCATCCATATTAATGAGAATTTTTCTCTTTTGAGGGTGTAGAGTGTTTTTTTAATGTACATTTATATTTTTTAAAGGTAATTCAAAAAATTTCGTGGGATTTAGAGCAAGTTCAGTTGCAAACTTTAGTGGGAGAACACCCGTTACTAAACGGACTACAGTAAATATGTATATTGGCGCGTTTAGTCCAGTGACGTCTTATTGAAGATAGGAGAGCCGCACCGGGGAACACGAGGTCTAAGTGTCAGGCTCGTTTAGTCTGGTGACGTCTTATTGAAGATAGGAGAGCGGCACCGGGGAACACGAGGTCTAAGTGTCAGGCTCGTTTAGTCCAGTGACGTCTTATTGAAGATAGGAGAGCCGCACCGGGGAACACGAGGTCTAAGTGTCAGGCTCGTTTAGTCCAGTGACGTCTTATTGAAGATAGGAGAGCCGCACCGGGGAACACGAGGTCTAAGTGTCAGGCTCGTTTAGTCCAGTGACGTCTTATTGAAGATAGGAGAGCGGCACCGGGGAACACGAGGTCTAAGTGTCAGGCTCGTTTAGTCTGGTGACGTCTTATTGAAGATAGGAGAGCCGCACCGGGGAACACGAGGTCTAAGTGTCAGGCTCGTTTAGTCTGGTGACGTCTTATTGAAGATAGGAGAGCGGCACCGGGGAACACGAGGTCTAAGTGTCAGGCTCGTTTAGTCTGGTGACGTCTTATTGAAGATAGGAGAGCCGCACCGGGGAACACGAGGTCTAAGTGTCAGGCTCGTTTAGTCTGGTGACGTCTTATTGAAGATAGGAGAGCCGCACCGGGGAACACGAGGTCTAAGTGTCAGGCTCGTTTAGTCTGGTGACGTCTTATTGAAGATAGGAGAGCCGCACCGGGGAACACGAGGTCTAAGTGTCAGGCTCGTTTAGTCCAGTGACGTCTTATTGAAGATAGGAGAGCCGCACCGGGGAACACGAGGTCTAAGTGTCAGGCTCGTTTAGTCCAGTGACGTCTTATTGAAGATAGGAGAGCCGCACCGGGGAACACGAGGTCTAAGTGTCAGGCTCGTTTAGTCCAGTGACGTCTTATTGAAGATAGGAGAGCGGCACCGGGGAACACGAGGTCTAAGTGTCAGGCTCGTTTAGTCTGGTGACGTCTTATTGAAGATAGGAGAGCCGCACCGGGGAACACGAGGTCTAAGTGTCAGGCTCGTTTAGTCTGGTGACGTCTTATTGAAGATAGGAGAGCGGCACCGGGGAACACGAGGTCTAAGTGTCAGGCTCGTTTAGTCTGGTGACGTCTTATTGAAGATAGGAGAGCCGCACCGGGGAACACGAGGTCTAAGTGTCAGGCTCGTTTAGTCTGGTGACGTCTTATTGAAGATAGGAGAGCCGCACCGGGGAACACGAGGTCTAAGTGTCAGGCTCGTTTAGTCCAGTGACGTCTTATTGAAGATAGGAGAGCCGCACCGGGGAACACGAGGTCTAAGTGTCAGGCTCGTTTAGTCCAGTGACTCTTATTGAAGATAGGAGAGCCGCACCGGGGAACACGAGGTCTAAGTGTCAGGCTCGTTTAGTCCAGTGACGTCTTATTGAAGATAGGAGAGCGGCACCGGGGAACACGAGGTCTAAGTGTCAGGCTCGTTTAGTCTGGTGACGTCTTATTGAAGATAGGAGAGCCGCACCGGGGAACACGAGGTCTAAGTGTCAGGCTCGTTTAGTCCAGTGACGTCTTATTGAAGATAGGAGAGCCGCACCGGGGAACACGAGGTCTAAGTGTCAGGCTCGTTTAGTCCAGTGACGTCTTATTGAAGATAGGAGAGCCGCACCGGGGAACACGAGGTCTAAGTGTCAGGCTCGTTTAGTCTGGTGACGTCTTATTGAAGATAGGAGAGCCGCACCGGGGAACACGAGGTCTAAGTGTCAGGCTCGTTTAGTCTGGTGACGTCTTATTGAAGATAGGAGAGCCGCACCGGGGAACATGAGGTCTAAGTGTCAGGCTCGTTTAGTCTGGTGGTGGTGAGATCAGGGTTTAAACTCCGGATGACTGTACTTAAGATGGTATTTCCTAGATACCACCTCAAGCTGCCTCTTGAGAATGATGATACATTTCCTCTTAGTTCTACCTTCCTCATCTTTACCACATTAGTGTAGTTAATGTATATGTATATTACCAGAATGGGGAATGAACTACAGCCGTCATAAAAAATAAAATGGAAATTATAATAATAGATAAAAAGAGACAAATAAGTCATCTAATTAAAAGTAATATCATAAGTATTCGCCTGGAGGGAGGCTAAAATATCCTACCCCATGGGTCTGAGCTAAGAACTAGGCTGGGTCTGCAATCATATCAACTAATAATAATAATAATAATAATAATAATTGCCAGTATTTTGTTCCCTATTCAAACTTTAATTTATAGCCATCCATAGACTTGGAACTTAAAATTATTACATTTTGCTGAATTAATTTTACCTTAGATATTAAAATTATGATTTGATTTCCAAACAAAGCACATCAGCAGCCTATACAAAATTATAATGTGTGTGTGTGTGTGTGTGTGTGTGTGTGTGTGTGTGTGTGTGTGTGTGTGTGTGTGTGTGTGTGTGTGTGTGTGTGTGTGTGTGTGTGTGTGTGTGTGTAAAGGTTGAGTCGACCCCTCGGAGAGAGAAGTATTGTGATCGTCAAAAATATCGAACTAAAGATTTTAATAAATGTCGACGTTTAATGACTCCCTGAAACCAAAAAGTGGTTTTCACAATACTGTCTGTCTCCCTGTACCTCGGGCTAGAGCCGAAACTACTTTACCAATTGGGCTAAAACTTGGTATCTGGGGTTGTAATAAGGTCCCTCCGAGGTGTTTTTGGATTTAGATGTCTAACCATAAATTTAAGGGTAGATTACTGAAGGGAAAAGAGAGAAAAAATCTATTTTCTCGAAATTAGCTCTAACGATTTTGATTAAATTTTATATCTAGACACTGTTTATTATGATAAACAAGATGGCAACTCTCATTTTCTCATTAGAATAACTTTGAAAGTATTTTACATGGAAGAAATTGTCCAATTTTAATCAATTCTCCCCAACTATTTGCGATACGAGATAACTTATCGTGGTAAAGTTTTAGTGCTATTAAAGATAAAAACTCTTTTATTTGAAATATATTTTTATAAAACCGATAACTTTTGAGCTATAAGCAAATATATTATACACTGTAACGTCCCTGTCCTACTTCTGACAAATCTGTGTAAGGTTACTAGTTTTGTCTGGGTGCCCGGTAGCCAACCCTACTACGCGCTACCGCGGCACCGTAGGGACTTCATGGTGAGGATGGACCCCGAGCGGTAGGGGTTGGAATGGATAGTTCGTGGGGAGTGAGACTCGCAAGTTAGTCCAATAAGATAGATTTATTAATCTATTCAAATACTAAATTACTACATGGGTAACCGGTTATATATCCCGTGACGAGGGAGCCGGCGCGATGACGGTCTCACAACCTTCCTGCAGACCCACGATCGACCCTCCGGTGGGGTAACCCAACATATCAAATTTTATACCTTCATTACGCAGTCGTACACGCTACCGACCCACATGTACTCAGCATGGCGTCCAACACTCAACAGCCCTGTCTTATTCTCACACACAAACTTGCTGATCTTGATCTTTTACCAGCCAGGAAGGTCAATCGGTCGCACCGTACTCGCTCGTCAACAAGATACAAATCTGAGATATATGCTATTCTCAGCAGGATGGTAACCGAACACTCTTGGCTTCCAAGGAAATGTACAAGCGTAGGTTAACATCTTGCCAGAATAAGCCTTAAAATAATTATGCTCTTACAATACTTTTTAATTCAAGTTTTTGAAAATGAATTTGATTCTTATGCTCTTTGGTGGACAAAGATATTTCTCTTTTTTAATTTTTCAGTAACAGTGTTCCTAGTTATTAATGCCATATATTAAGTAAGATAGTATATTATTTTATTTATGATCTTTGGACTATTATTTCTAAAACAATGTATAGACCTATTATTTCGTTTCAAAAATCTTACCAGTTTTTAGTAAATGTATATTTTAAGTTTAAAGTGGGATAAAATCTTTGCAGTGTGCCGTACAATTTATCTTATAAGGACTTACTGCTCAAGAATGTATTAAATTGAAATTAAATGTTTACACTTGAATAGAAAAACTTTGTTTTATAAAAAGAATGTATATAATACATAATCTTGTTTCAGTCCCGCCTCATTGACGTATGTTTAAACATAATTTGCTCAAAGAAAACGACAGAAAACCTTTTGAGTCAAACATTATTCATCGCTACGAGACTCTTAAAGCCAATTAACATCTTTTCCGAATACTTCATCATCGAGAAGGTTTTTTGTTCTTTGACGTAAAAACTCTTGTTAAATAGCAGCATTCACGTTTGTCAAATGAAGTGTTCGAAACTAACGAGTAATCAAAAGGTGTCAGAAAACGTGTTCTGTTCTTCTAGTTCTACCTCTCCGTGTTCTGCTATTCTAGTTCCACTTCTCCGTGTTCTGTAGGCCCTAATTACTTCACAGATAACTAAGTACCTTCAATGTTTCAAACGCAATTACGCCCAAGGAATCTGTCTTGTTTGGCAGTTGTCCGGATTCATACCCCGTTTAACGTGGTCGCACAGTTTGTAACTCCACTTTGGTTTCTAATGGGGCTAGGCTCACTCGTTATATTATCTGGCTCATACGTTTCAACACAAGGGCGAGGGGAGAAAGTAAATAGAGGGGAACTCTTTGAAAATACAAACATTTGTCTGTAGCCAACAACGATACTATCTATATATCTGTAGCCAACAATGATACTATCTATATATTTAAAATATGAAATGATTCTGTTCAACTGAGACTCACGGAGCTGTGCTCAACATATTTAAAGCATTTTTTACTAACGCTTATACTTTTAAAAATTTGCCCCAACAAATTTAAATTCAGAAAAAATTCAAAGGGGGAAATTTTTAATTAGTGATTAAACTAAGAATATAAATGTAATTTACCTTGGTTAGTTAATTTTCAAATTAAATTTCTAAAATCTACAGGTTACAGCTCATTGCAAATTTGACACATAGTGCGGCAAGGAGTCAACTAGTTCTACTTTATGATTAATGTGATTTCATACATAACTTATATCATCTATTAAAAGTAGCCATTTAATGTCAAATAATTTGACGTATGAACACATTAAGATTGTTTTAGAATATCTTACAACTGTTGTAATGCGTACAACCAGAACATGTGGTAAGACTAGCTGCTACAAAGTTTCATTCCACTTACATTTTACTGTAAAAGAGGTGCAGCCTCATAAACGTGGAGAGGGTGGAGGAAATAACATTCTCCTTGTTCACCTGTTCTAGAATCGAACTACAGTTTCATCACTGGCAATTTATTAATTTTATGCTTGACACCTTAACCTGCTGGGCCACCGGTACAGGAAGGGCTTGATTGGAGTAAATGATAATTATTAGGAAACTTGTATTGCTGTAGAAACTTAAACTAGTATCAATTTTGATTAATATTGTTTTATCACAAAACTTTCATTTTTTAAAGCTCTTGTTTCGTTCGAGCTTCACAATGAATTTAAAAAATAGTTTTTGCTGACAGAATAAAAATTTTAATGGTGGTGGTGTGCGTCTTACTTATTTTTAAGGCGTTCATTTTTAAATAATAAGGTTTAAAACACACATATTTATCATTTAAATGACATTTAAGTTAAATAGATTTGAGGGTGGATATAATCCAGTATGAAAGTTTCAGGTATAAAATTATCATCCAACAGTCAGGAAGTGTCAGGTATAAAGTTGTCATCCAACAGTCAGGAAGTGTCAGGTATAAAGCTATCATCCAACAGTCAGGAAGTGTCAGGTATAAAGCTATCATCCAACAGTCAGGTAGTGTCAGTTATAAAGTTATCATCCAACATTCAGGAAGTGTCAGGTATAAAGCTATCATCCAACAGTCATGTAGTGTCAGGTATAAAGCTATCATCCAACAGTCAGGAAGTGTCAGGTATAAAGCTATCATCATACAGTCAGGAAGTGTCAGGTATAAAGTTATCATCCAACAGTCTGGAAGTGTCAGGTATAAAGCTATCATCCAACAGTCAGGAAGTGTCAGGTATAAAGCTATCATCCAACAGTCAGGTAGTGTCAGGTATAAAGCTATCATCTAACAGTCTGGAAGTGCCAGGTATAAAGCTATCATCCAACAGTCATGTAGTGTCAGGTATAAAGCTATCATCCAACAGTCAGGAAGTGTCAGGTATAAAGCTATCATCATACAGTCAGGAAGTGTCAGGTATAAAGTTATCATCCAACAGTCTGGAAGTGTCAGGTATAAAGCTATCATCCAACAGTCAGGAAGTGTCAGGTATAAAGTTATCATCCAACAGTCAGGAAGTGTCAGGTATAAAGTTATCATCCAACAGTCAGGAAGTGTCAGGTATAAAGCTATCATCCAACAGTCAGGTAGTGTCAGGTATAAAGCTATCATCCAACAGTCTGGAAGTGTCAGGTATAAAGCTATCATCCAACAGTCAGGTAGTGTCAGGTATAAAGTTATCATCCAACATCGCAACATTTAAAGAACCCCTCAAAGGGAGGACATAGTTCGGCCCGTCATCAACGTACTTTGTTCGGAACCTTTGAACCTAGCAGGGATGTGGGGTGGACTGAAGTGATGAATATTTATGGATGTGATTCTCCCTCCTCAAACCACTCAGCCCTCCCTTAACTCACTCCTATCCTAACAAATGTACAGGAAGAAAGGATCAATATTACTGAAAGATCCTTGTCCTGATCGAAGACATTGTTCTGTTTGGTATTTGGGAGGGAGATTGAATTGAACACCCTTGTGTTACGTAACTATGTCGGCGATTCTCCAAGGAAGGGTTTGTAAGTGTTTACATTCAGTCCACAAACATTATCATGGTCTCAGTGAATATTCATTCAGTGTTTCTACAGTAAATATTTAATAACAAATTAGTATTTTATGCTAAGCACGTAATTTATCAGGGGTGTCCTTAGATCTAAATGCCTGAATTTAAGGGTGCGTCGACCCAGGGGTGTCGGTATGTCTAGGAGATGTAACAAAGGGGTGTAGGTGTGTATAGGAAATGTGACAAAGGGGTGTAGGTGTGTATAGGAGATGTGACAAAGGGGTGTAGGTGTGTATAGGAGATGTGACAAAGGGGTGTAGGTATGTATAGGAGATGTGACAAAGGGGTGTAGGTGTGTATAGGAGATGTGACAAAGGGGTGATAAGATTGAGGAAGCACTGGGTGCAGTTGACGGCAGAACTGTTGCTTATTTGTTTGTGCGGGTTGACGACTCTCCAGGGGAAAGTCGCTCAATGATATCATCCTTCCTGGGGCGGGCAAAGTGACATCAAAGATAATAACAACCCTAACTGTTTTACTAATGTTCTAAGCTACTAATTTAAAAAATTACTTTTGTAAAGTTTATTTTAAAAGGGTCAACACTTGTTTTAATCCGAGGACTACTCGTATTTAACCAACCCTTCAAATATGACGCTAAAACAATCAAATAATTGTCGATAGTGTTCTGATGGAATAATCAGCGTACAGGGATTTGAACCCTGGTCGTCTGACTTTACGTACCAACCAATATCGTCATGATTTCACATATATTAGTCAGTGTGAGTTTTATAAGGTTGACAAGGGGAAGCTCGCATATAGCTCAGTGGTTAGCGGTGTCATTTCTCTCTATTTATACAGCATTTGACTGATCCAAGGTAGTCTAAAGCCCCCCGACCTCCTCTTGCTTGTTGAGTGTATACTCCCCCCCTCTCTGAGCCCTCCCCACTCTTTGTTTTGACGAGAGAAAGAGCAATTTTCAAGGGAAAGCGCTCTTTCCCCTTTCTTTGGGCACTTTGCCGGCTCTTGTCTCTGCACTTTGAAAATAACTCCGCTCTGAAATGTTTCTTTGTTAGCTTTAGAAAGGGCAACTTCTCTCAATGTTTTTACTCCCACGCCTCCTACCACCCATCCTACAGATCCACATTAAACCACACTAATAGTGTAGGGATGAGTAAGGTAAAATGTATATGAAATGTTCCTGCATTGACGTGGAGGTAGATTGGGATCATCTTTCTTATCTCCTCTTGATTGTGATATTGTCTACTAGAATCATTATATTTCGTTATCAACAGTAAAATATTGAAATTTAACTTGAAATGGTTTTATACCAGTGTTAGTAGCTATCTTATTTTGTCGCTTAGTATATTTAAACAAATCTAGTGGGTAAATGTTGAGATGAACTATAAACAATATGTATCCAGTTGTATGAGTCGTTAGAAATTTGTTTTAAGACTGAAAGTTTTATTTTTCTTCCTCCAAGTGTTAATTAGTTATCTTATCCCCCAAACTTTCCGGTAAGGTATTTGAACACTCCCTGTTGAACTAACGTTTCCAATTATGAATCCAAAGTTTGTCAGAAATAATTACAATTAATTGTTTATCGATATTGATGACGTGACCAATGTTGCGAGTCCAGCACTTGAATCATTATTTTCACGTGGGTTTTATTCAAGGCTGATTGGACTTGTGAGAGAGCACCAGTAATAAAAGTGAACCAATAGCGACCCCCTGGGGCAATTCGCCCTCTGAATCGTCCATTACACATGAAATGGAGGTAATTTCTTCCCATGGCGCCAACTGCCCATGGATGTAATTGGTGTGTTATTTCGTACAAAGCGTGAACAAAAGCGAGCACATTGTTCCGTACATAACACTTTCTCTGTAGGGAAGAGAAACTTTACTAGTTATCATAAACTGAATTTTTATTTAATTTTCCAAAGTACCAATCAATATTCATTTTGAAAGCAACAGGTTGAGCATGAATGTTAATTGGGAAATATAGCGCAATCCAGGGGGGACGTTCAGTAATTCAATTGATTAATACTCGATATTCTAAAACTCGGTATGAACGGAGTAGTGACAGGGTACTAACAGGGCAGTGACAGGTCACTAACAGGGTAGTGACAGGGTACTAACAGGGTATGACGCAATACAAGGAGCCTATCTAGTGTTCCACCTCACCTCTGCTACATTTACAACAGGTAATAACAGGGTAGTGACAGGGTACTAACAGGGTAGTGACAGGGTACTAACAGGGTAGTGACAGGGTACTAACAGGGTAGTGACAGGGTACTAACAGGGTAGTGACGCAATACAAGGAGCCTATCTAGTGTTCCACTCACCTCTGCTACTTAATCCTGATCTCACCCCAGAGTGGTGTACCCCAGGGTCTGAGTAACCTGGTGTAGGTTGGGTTGAACCCCAGTGGAAACCAGGTCAGGTGTAGACAAAGACAGGAGACTGGTCAACAAGGTCTGGGAGTGAGAGGGTTGGTAGACTGGTCAACAAGGTCTGGGAGTGAGAGGTTGGTAGACTGGTCAACGAGGTCTGGGAGTGAGAGGGTTGATAGACTGGTCAACAAGGTCTGGGAGTGAGAGGGTTGATAGACTGGTCAACAAGGTCTGGGAGTGAGAGGGTTGATAGACTGGTCAACTAGGTCTGGGAGTGAGAGGGTTGGTAGACTGGTAAACTAGGTCTGGGAGTGAGAGGGTTGGTAGACTGGTCAACAAGGTCTGGGAGTGAGAGGGTTGGTAGACTGGTCAACAAGGTCTGGGAGTGAGAGGGTTGATAGACTGGTCAACAAGGTCTGGGAGTGAGAGGGTTGGTAGACTGGTCAACAAGGTCTGGGAGTGAGAGGGTTGATAGACTGGTCAACAAGGTCTGGGAGTGAGAGGGTTGGTAGACTGGTCAACAAGGTCTGGGAGTGAGAGGGTTGATAGACTGGTCTACAAGGTCTGGGAGTGAGAGGGTTGGTAGACTGGTCAACAAGGTCTGGGAGTGAGAGGGTTGGTAGACTGGTCAACAAGGTCTGGGAGTGAGAGGGTTGATAGACTTGTCAACAAGGTCTGGGAGTGAGAGGGTTGATAGACTGGTCAACAAGGTCTAGGAGAGAGAGGGTTGATAGACTGGTCAACAAGGTCTGGGAGTGAGAGGGTTGGTTACCACCAAGAGAAGATCTACCTGAGGACCTACAAGCAGCAGCCCCGCTACTCAGGTGGAGGCTGCGGCAGGCTTAGTGGCCCAGTGGCCGAAACAAACTAAAGTACTCAAGAAAGTAAAGTAAAATTCCTGATTGGAAAAGTTGTTGGTATCTATAAGGTACGAACAGGGACTCTAAATATGGTAACACTGATTGGAAGAGTATAGGATATTGTGAACAAGATGGACGAGAGAAGAGTGGATGTCCTGGTCTGAGTGAGACCAAGTGGAGAAGGAGTGGCACGAGGAAATTAAGGAAAGGCTACATTTTGCATTGGATGGGAAACGATTAAGGGAGGAGAAACTGAGTCGGCCTTGGAGTGAGAGAAGGGCCGCAGGTGGAGGAAATAGGGACGAATGACAGGATAATAATAATGGCAATAACTGATAGAGGAAATATACATGGAGGTGATACAAGTGGGGTCCCCAGTAGAATAAAGGACATATTTGGGGAATATCTAGAAAGGCATATGGGAAACGATTGGCGGGTAGTATTGAAGGATATTAACGCAAAAGAAGAAAAAGAGAGAGTAGGATTTGAGTGGGTGTTAGGAAGGAAGGATGGTGAAAGAGAAACGAGGAGGGTAAAAGGCTGTTGGAGCTATGTGCAAGAAATAAAACGAAAGTGTCAAACAGCTGGTATAAGAAGGAAAGAGAAAGTTATAAGATCACAAGATACAGTTGGGATGGAGAGTGAAGGTCGATGATAGACTACTTTCTCATGGATGAAGAAATGAAAAGACAGACTTTTAAACATCAAAGTATTACCAAGTGTGTCCTTAGATAAGGACCACGGGTTGTTGGTGGCAGACATAGAGGGATGGACATGTAGGTGAAAGGGAATAATACTAGAAAGAAGAATAAGGATGTGGAGGATAAAAAATGAAGAGGATCCAAGGATGAGATACAAAGTAGAGGTTGAATGGGAAAGGTTTAATAACAGTCTGGTGGAAGCAGCAGAGGAGAAGAATGAAGCAACTCAAACTTAACAGTAGATAAAATTTAAATAAAGACAACCATTTTAGATAATTACTCAAGAATAACAAGACGATTAAACTCTACATTACAGCTAAATATGTATTTAGTAAACGACGCCATTTATTAGCAAGCGACGGAGAGCATCAGTACCAAAATAGTTTAATAATAATCTATGCAGCGGATAAGCAGAATATTACTCGTAAACTCGGGGCCAAGAATTCCTTATGGAATGGATAATTACAACATGGAAAAACGGTTTTATTCTAACCGTGCAAAGATCTTAATTTTAACACGACACCTATGGTCAAAAATTATAAGTCCAACATTTAAATATGTCCAATAAAATTAATTTTGAAAAGATAAGATAGTTAATGCTGAAGGGTAATTTAAAAACCGTGGACATTATCTAACTATAACAGCGTCGCTCACCTCATGAAGACAGAAATATAATGAGTAGTTATGCTAGAAAATCCTACTCTTATATAGTCCTCAAATTTAGATCACGTGTTCTCAAAGAGTGGAAAGAAGGGGGGAAGAGTACTGAGAACAAACTGGCAAGCTCCACGTTCATCTGGACGTCCGTGGAAAGATCCAGGAACGGGGCAACCAAGCACAGCCGGTAGAGCGCGGGAACCAACCACGCTTTTCGCTCTTCTTTTTTCATGGGCGGGGCTTGTTTACAGAGTCAAGGAACGAACCACGTGCCTCGGCTCAGTCGGATATTGAAGAGTGTTGAATGTAGTTGTCACGGGCCGTGGTCTTGGAGAGAGAGTCAACAGGGGCCAGAAGGGTGCGTGCTGTAACCCCAATATTTGTTGTAACAAGGTTACAAGAGAGACTAGGAAAATGGAGGTCATGGGAATGATGTTTGTGAGGAACATGCTAGCTGTCACGAGGAGAAACAGGATTAGGAGTGAAGTTATCCGGGAAAGAGTTGGAGTAAAGGGAGTACTTGAGATAGTAGAGGAAGCAAGAATGAGATGGAAGGAGCAGATAACAGAAAGTGTTCAATAGAGAGGAAAAGAATGGAAGAAATTAAAGGAGGAAGAATGGTAGAAAGATAGAGGAAGATGGAGGCATTTTACTAAAGTGACCCAGCCACAGGATGGAAACAGTTGATGATGAGGAGTAGGAGGAGGAGGAGGAGGACTCTCAAAACTTGAAGATAAATCTATTTTGGAATGAAAGAAACAAAACATTTATATGCTATTAAATATGCCTGAGAAATTTCCCAAGCCATGCTTTTGTAATTCAGAAGGTGAAACCATGGTTTCATTTGTCTGTTATTTTTAACCATGCAATTAAAATAAAATGTTAGTTTATAATAATTTGATAAATTTAACAAAATTTCTATATAGGCTAGAATAAAAGTTTAATCGGACATTTTTATTATTAATGACAAATATGAGATATGCAGTAGTGCTGACAAATAATGTCTTCCCTATTTCAAAAATTAAGGTTGTCATTAGCTACTAGAAATAATTAATAGAGATAGCTCACCAGTTATCTTATACCTAAATCAAATTCTACAAAAATCCGTTACGTAATATTACTTGTATATGTAACTAGTTTTATGTATATTCTTATTTTGTTTAGTTGTATTCTTAAACATTTTAAAGTGTACATTTTGGTTAAGTGTGTACCGTGGCTACAAACTTCATCGCCACATTGCCTCCGCCACCTAAGGGTGCATTTACACTTGCCCCATTTGACCTGAAAACCAGCGCCACACATGGATCCCCCGAGCCCATCTACACTCCGTTCATCAACAACTAAACTGATACATCGCAGTGTTACGTAGTTTAGCTCTGTTTTCCCCGAGAGGCGGATACGGCGCATGCGCCAGAATTGAATGAAGGAGCACTCTTGAGTGATCACGTGGTGTTCCCTACACCCCGTATTATTGCCCTCTTGACGCAGTGCGCAGGCGCCAATGAGGGAAACTGACGCTTACTTGCTGATGGTGACATCATTGAACTTCCCACATTTTCCCCGCTGTGCAAATCTGAATATAAGCGTATACCCGGCAAGCAACGCGCTCTCTTTGATGCATATAGCATTAAGGGACACACAAAATGTAAGGATACATTATATTGGAACTGTATTTTATATAATGTAATTTTATTCGTATACTGGGGAACTGTTTCATTGAATCTTAGTTATGTAGGGATCGATTGAGATAATGCTTCGGCATATTTAACTGTTAATATTTGTACTTATTTAATTTTCCTAGGCAATTAGATTTGTTTTGAATTGAGGCTTGTTTTGGACATTAGACTTTAAATTTAGATTCAAGGGTAATATTGTCAAGTCAAATTGTGTAGGCAATATTGCAATATATTATGGTTGGCATCCAATCTTACTGAGGTATACAGTCTAGATGAAACTTATATGCTTAGTTATCATATTTTGATATGTATAAGTTAAGAGGTGTCCCAAAATATTTAATATCTGATAAGTATAGATTTCCTTTGAATGGTTCAGCTATGTTGTTTGAGCGACTGGGTGTATCCCAACTTTAATTTTTCTTTTGATAATTGTTTTCTATATTTTAACTTTGGCTCTTATATAAATTGGTTCAGTTATATTATTGTGAATGATCTTTAGATTTGTTTATTCGTTAAATACTCTGAAACTTTTATCTAATCTCTTGTACATAAGTACCTTTATTCACTACCCGTTGTATATTGTAGCAATGGCGCACTGTCCGCCATCAATCCTATAATATTGTTAACTTTTGGGTCATGATAATAAAACAGCCTCAAGGCCAATGTCAACTTCTATTTAGTTGTTATGCATTTACATCGAGCATATCCTTAATCTCCCATTAATGTGTATAGTTAAATATTTTATTTTATTGATAGTTAAACTGCTAGGTTCATGTGCTTGGGCTTTGACATATTTGAGTGAGGATCAAATAAAGGTCCCTGGTGATCTCCCTTATTGTTTCTTTGTAAAACAACACCTTCTCTACGGACAAGGGGTTGAAGTGTATGAAAAACAAAATACCTAACCTCGTCAATAAATCTGTAATATCTTTCTTTATGAAACGCATGATGATACACATGGAATCCCCTGTATTTGATGGTAACGCATCCCGCATCACAAATATGTATGAATTTAATATTATATTCGAGCGACTTCAAATATAGATAACATTACTTAAAAAGAATGTGTGTATAAACCACACAAATACACACATTAATTAAATTTATTACAATAAAAATAATAATGAAAATAAAAGTATAAGTAATTTCTATGACAAAGCAGAACTACAAACCATCTATAAATGCAGTACAGAAGCCAAACAAGCAAATTTTGTAATTTTAATATATTTTGAAAGGACACATTTCAAAGTGTTTGATAGCTTCATAAGAGTGTTGTGTATTTGTTGAGACAGTGCAGAGGGGTGGATACAAGTGGTGGATACAAGTGGTGGATATATCAATGTTTGTTACAGGCTCTATCAGCAATATTGACGGCGCCGAATACAACTGTAACAAGACACAGATCCGCAAGGTGATATCTGGGGTGGTGGGGGCGGCGTCCAGCGTCACATCCATACAGGTGGCCAACCTGCTCAGACTCTTCAAGATACCTCAGGTAAAGGCTCGGTTTAGAATACAATATTTTTGTGTAAAGTTTAACTATTTATTCTTCTTTAAAACTCTGGCTAACCAAAATTTAAATTATGTTTAAAATATCAAATTCCCATTAATCTCAACCTTCCCAAAACTATATTCCATAATTTACTGAAATAACTATAACTACTTTGTATCATTAGTAAATACGGAGCTCCAATAAAATTTTAGACAATGTAGTGTCGAAATTAACCTTAGATTTTATTTTTCTACTCTTTATTTGAAACCAATCTAAATTATTATATGTCCTGCCTAACGTGAACAGCGCTGTTCTAATCTAGATTGGCTCAACATTTTAATAAACCCTTGAGCTCATCCCATAACGCGCCCATAATCACGTATTTAAATCAAAGCTGTCACCTGTGCAGTGATTTATCAATCTCGTTTGGATCCGATATAAATATTCTTTAATCAATTTGAATTACGAAATTTGTGTGTCCTCCTAAAATGTTTATTCTACATCCATTACGTGTTAGAAAGAATACTGTTGACGTTAATATTCTTTGCGGTATTTGTACAGGCTATTAATTAAATCCCAACATATTAAATCACCCACATGTGAGGTTTTTTTCACATGTCGTGTCATATACTGGTGCTATAAATTAACGAAACGAAACACAATATATAACATGACAGTCTAATAAATGCTGTAATAGTATCTGTGTCACAGGTTATTCGTCATATGTTATATGGGAGGTGATTCGATTATTAAATAGCGGTAAAATTACAATTTGAAACCCTGGCCATGTTAATAAAGTAACCTCAAGTAGATGTGATGAAATCACACATCTATGGAATTATTAAACTAGTAAATAAATATATCTTACATTTTATTCATTTTTTTGTTCTTACTGTATATGCTACACTTCTTATTAACTGTCCAAATATTTTAATATGAACACTATTAGGGTAGTGATGAGAAGGGTATTATTTAGAAGAAATACACCCGCATTTTCTTATAGCTATATTGAGAAATCATTCAAAACCTAAAGTTCAAATAATAGATGCATTGAAGAATAGGTTGAGCTTAGATGGGTTTTCTTGGATAAAATAACACACACATGAATTATCAATAACTGTGACATGGAGTTTGTACAGAACATTATCAATAAATGTGCCATGGAGTTTGTACAGAACATATTTCTTGTTTAAGAATAAATCATTATTATTTATATTTATATGTTTTATAGTATTTTGGATACATACATAATGTATTGTATTATTTATTGATTGAGAGCTCTCAGGTATCAGTATCTATCGGGCCAGTTTTTACCCCCCCCCCCCCCCCGCCCAACTGATATTCTCCAAGTTGTGATGCCAATTCCAGAGGGGTTACATTGGGAGGGGGTGGTAGGATGCATAGCAGGAAGGCGGGGTTATTGTGAGTAAGAGGGGGAATGTAATGAATGACGACTGCTTGTGGATATCGAGAAGAACTTTCTAGATCTTAATTGAACCGATTTCAATGATCGCCATCAACGTTCTGAAAGATGGACTCTCCCATTAGCACGGACTTTCCAGGAGGAGGTATAGAGGGTCCGTGGTAAGTTGAAACTTATCTAACTAGGACTAAACACGTTGTTATATTACATGAAGGTTAGATTATCTCTGGTACTATGTGTTCCAGTCCTCTGTAACTTTACTGAAGAGATATCTAGACTTTATTTAAGTCAATATAAACCATGAACCTTACGTTTCTAACAGTCGCATAGATTTTTAGTAATACAAACAAACCACGGATATGGCAGATTTAGCACCCACGTGGCAGTGAGATACTTCGGATAACAGGATAGTCCCCAAGTAACATGATAGTCCCCAGGTAACAGGATAGTACCCAAGTAACAGGATAGTACCCAAGTAACAGGATAGTCCCCAGGTAACAGGATAGTACCCAAGTAACAGGATAGTCCCAAGTAACAGGATAGTACCCAAGTAACAGGATAGTCCCCAAGTAACTTGATAGTCCCCGTAAGGATATCCAATAACAGGATAGTCCCCAAGTAACAGGATAGTCCCCAGTACAGAAGTCCCCAAGTAACAGGATATCCCCAAGTAACAGGATATTCCCCAAGTAACAGGATAGTCCCCAAGTAACAGGATATTCCCCAAGTAACAGGATAGTCCCCAAGTAACATGTGTCCAAGTAACAGGATAGTCCCCAGGTAATATAATGAACCCCCGGAAGGTGGGCTAGTGCTGCTGACATTCATGACCTCTGACCCCAGAGACTTGGCTGCAGGGAGTAGTGAATCGAGATTTTGGTCATCGTCTGTCCATGTTTAGTTTGACTGTTCTTTCTTGGACCTGTATCTCTGAGTAGATAGCTCACTGGCATCACTACCTCAAGATAGCTGTAGCCAGTTGATAACTCACTGACATCACTACATCAAGATAGCTGTAGCCAGTTGATAACTCACTGACATCACTACATCAAGATAGCTGTAGCCAGTTGATAACTCACTGACATCACTACCTCAAGATAGCTGTAGCTAGTTGATAACTTACTGGCATCACTACCTCAAGATAGCTGTAGCCAGTTGATAACTCACTGACATCACTACATCAAGATAGCTGTAGCAGTTGATAACTTACTGACATCACTACCTCAAGATAGCTGTAGCTAGTTGATAACTTACTGACATCACTACCTCAAGATAGCTGTAGCTAGTTGATAACTTACTGACATCACTACATCAAGATAGCTGTAGCTAGTTGATAACTTACTGACATCACTACCTCAAGATAGCTGTATCCAGTTGATAGCTTACTGACATCACTACATCAAGATAGCTGTAGCTAGTTGATAACTTACTGACATCACTACCTCAAGATAGCTGTAGCTAGTTGATAACTTACTGACATCACTACATCAAGATAGCTGTAGCTAGTTGATAACTTACTGACATCACTACATCAAGATAGGTGTAGCTAGTTGATAACTTACTGACATCACTACATCAAGATAGCTGTAGCTAGTTGATAACTTACTGACATCACTACCTCAAGATAGCTGTATCCAGTTGATAGCTTACTGACATCACTACATCAAGATAGCTGTAGCTAGTTGATAACTTACTGACATCACTACCTCAAGATAGCTGTAGCTAGTTGATAACTTACTGACATCACTACAACAAGATAGCTGTAGCTAGTTGATAACTTACTGACATCATTACCTCAAGATAGCTGTATCCAGTTGATAACTTACTGACATCACTACATCAAGATAGCTGTAGCTAGTTGATAACTTACTGACATCACTACCTCAAGATAGCTGTATCCAGTTGATAGCTTACTGACATCACTACATCAAGATAGCTGTAGCTAGTTGATAACTTACTGACATCACTACCTCAAGATAGCTGTAGCTAGTTGATAACTTACTGACATCACTACATCAAGATAGCTGTAGCTAGTTGATAACTTACTGACATCACTACATCAAGATAGGTGTAGCTAGTTGATAACTTACTGACATCACTACATCAAGATAGCTGTAGCTAGTTGATAACATACTGACATCACTACCTCAAGATAGCTGTATCCAGTTGATAGCTCACTGGCATCACTACCTCAAGATAGCTGTAGCCAGTTGATAACTCACTGACATCACTACATCAAGATAGCTGTAGCCAGTTGATAACTCACTGACATCACTACATCAAGATAGCTGTAGCCAGTTGATAACTCACTGACATCACTACCTCAAGATAGCTGTAGCTAGTTGATAACTTACTGGCATCACTACCTCAAGATAGCTGTAGCTAGTTGATAACTTACTGACATCACTACATCAAGATAGCTGTAGCTAGTTGATAACTTACTGGCATCACTACCTCAAGATAGCTGTAGCTAGTTGATAACTCACTGACATCACTACCTCAAGATAGCTGTAGCCAGTTGATAACTCACTGACATCACTACATCAAGATAGCTGTAGCCAGTTGATAACTTACTGACATCACTACATCAAGATAGGTGTAGCTAGTTGATAACTTACTGACATCACTACATCAAGATAGCTGTAGCTAGTTGATAACTTACTGGCATCACTACCTCAAGATAGCTGTAGCCAGTTGATAACTCACTGACATCACTACATCAAGATAGCTGTAGCCAGTTGATAACTTACTGACATCACTACCTCAAGATAGCTGTAGCCAGTTGATAACTCACTGACATCACTACATCAAGATAGCTGTAGCCAGTTGATAACTTACTGACATCACTACCTCAAGATAGCTGTATCCAGTTGATAGCTTACTGACATCACTACATCAAGATAGCTGTAGCTAGTTGATAACTTACTGACATCACTACCTCAAGATAGCTGTAGCTAGTTGATAACTTACTGACATCACTACATCAAGATAGCTGTAGCTAGTTGATAACTTACTGACATCACTACCTCAAGATAGCTGTATCCAGTTGATAGCTTACTGGCATCACTACTTCCGTTAGTACTGGCACTGCTGGCATACACTCATATTACCAATATGTACTTGTACACAGCAACTGACCTTACAAAGCCCATGCCCCTGACAAGTATCCCACCTGTCACACAGGAAGTATACATCCAGGGGTAGCCCACAGCAAACAAGAGGGAGTCCCTGCGAAACACTAACCGATATAAGGATTGAATTTACCGTTGTTGCAGTATACCTATGAAGGACATCCGAGAGTGAGATGTGTTGTAAAGAGAGGAGGAAAGGGAGGTATGAAGGAGAGCGAGATGATTTGGAAACGGAGATATAAAGGAGAAAACTAGGAAGTTCCGGGCCGTTGAAAGGGGGAATTTTGAAGCAAGAAAGCCATCGAGCAAAAGTACTCAATAAGACGAGCCAAGTTTGACACAAAAACTAACTTAAGCCCTAGATAGACAGAATCTGGGCTGTTTCATGGCGCATGCGCAACTGAGACGTTAAAAGGACCTGCCCTTAACACAGGACTATCAACCAACTCGAAAACATTAGCTTCTTCAATTCTTTCTTTTTGAGACTAAGACTGAATCATATCAGTCTGTTATCAGACCATACGTCATCTCTTCAGAACACTAACACTAACACTAGTTTAATAACTAGGCTACATATTTAAATTAAAGAGGTATTTTTATTTCACTGAAACAATATGTAGATAGGTAAGTAGACTAGGGGATAGAAAAAGTCCATCGAGGGTAAATTAAAAGTGTCTTCGGGAATCTGGAACATTTATCCAGCTTGGGGTTGATTTTTATCTTAGCCATATTCTGAAAAGTCTTGCTGAGTAATTGAAAAAATGTAAAACAAAAGTTGGTTTTGCATAACTTATACAAGCCTTCCCTGCACTATAAGTTCATTAAAAACAACATTGATCGATGGTAAAAATAAATACTACATTTTCGTGGTCTTTTATTTTGATAGATATTTCCATTTTTCCTTTTCTTTAGTAAGTTGCAAATTGGGACATATTCAGAAGATAAGTTTAAATACATTCACCCCGTAGCTGAGTGGAAAGGGGAGACAACCGTGGGAAATACGCAGGAGCTGAGCAGATGCTGCAAGTTATGATCTTAGGGTCGGATGGTTCTTGTAAAGTGTGGTTGTCTTAGATTGAATTAATTTGTAAATTGTGTCCTGAAACAGTCGAATTTATAAAGTACAAATAAATAGACCCAGCTATTCTCAATAAAGTGCGAACTAACATAATATTATTGGGGGTTGTTTTTGAGTTTGTAAGGTGTCTTATCTTTTGTTACAAATATTATGTCTTTTTAAATTAATATTGAATAGTTAAGAAATAAATTGGACGACATGATCTTACTCACTTCTCCGAATAATTTGTTATATGGTTGGAGTCTGGTAGGAATAACAGTAAATGACAGTCACTAACACAATAAAAGACTTTCATATGTTCATACCTCAAGTCATGTGATTTACATCTTAATCATTTGATATATATTATCAATACCTATGAAATAACATTCATAATTAAGTAAAATACTATCAATTTGACCATAAAAATTAAGGTTGTAATTTCTAAAACTGTTCTTCCTACCAGAATGCAGGTATTACTTGGAACAACATTTTTCAAAAATAGAATTTCAATAAATTAATCTTAAGTAAGTTTTACTCAGAAACAAACTTGTTCAGATAGGTTTTTTTATTTCAAATTTTCAAAAATAGTTGTTTGTAAACCACGCCAAAAATATTTTTAATTTGTAACAATAAAAACACATGCTAAGTCTATAATGAAAAATAATTCCCAGATATCTATTTTAAACTAAATTTTTAAGGCCATTTACAAAAAATGTCCAATTTTTTAAATGGTCATAAGTAAATTACCTTTAAATTAATGTATTTTGAAAAATAAACGTAAAATGTTATTTATCATGCAAAACAAAGCCTAGCTACCATGTATATCTGTCTGCCCCATGTCTGTCTGTCTGTCTGTCTATCTATCTCTATGTTACTACTTTATATTTAGATTTAGCCGGTCTTACATTGAGGCCAACTCGTGTTTTTGATTCTCGCCCTAAAATATAGGTGGTTAATTTACTGATAATTTATTTTTGAAATTTCCAAATATGGAAAATTTATCTAACGTTTTTGTTTGAAATTAATGTCTTTGAAATTTTTTAGTTAAGAAATACTATTTTTACATAGAAAAATGTATTTAAAGGTAGTTCCGTGTTGACTGAATTTTTAAAACTAAACTAAGCCGTTTGTTTTTATTGTACGTTCTTACTATAAATCGTCTAAAAACAATGGCTCCTAAGCAATCAGCTAAACCAGAGTGGAAACCATCTAATCGTATCATGGTTCATAATTTCCAGACCGTTTCTCTGAAACGCTGACATCAACTGTTCCTCTCACTGTACATTGTACAAACGTTAATACTTTATTTTATTTAAAACTAATCTCACGAGAAACTGTGAGGAGTAACTTTAGTGGTTTACACAGTTACGATCTGTTGGTCTGCCTACCTGATTATACACATGAGATCTTTAATAAAGAGGCAACCTTACCTACCTTCAGTGAATTTTAAGAAGGAAACAAATGTGGATGGAGGGGGAAGGGGAACGAGGTTAACATTTAATTTTTAAAGTCTATATTATCTTACAAGTTTTGGCCGTATATCTATATTATAGATATTTAGGAAAAATGTAATCAAAATAAATATTTGTTTATTTTGTATTAAAATTAAATAAAGGTGAAATTGTTTCACGTGTTTATTTGAATATTATCAAGATAAAAAAGAAAAAAAATCTCAGTAAAATTACTCAGTCATAGACGCAGATTAGAGCCCAATATTCAATATTCTTAAAATCTGTTAATGTTTATATATAATATCTAAAATCTGTTGTAACATGGTTTTTTCACGGCTACGTGTTTCCCTACACGTTAGGCCTATTAGCATATTAAGTTCTAATGGTGTAAGGCTGAAGAATGTCTAATTTATAAGAAGTGTAGACGGAGCGATAAAAGCAGCATAGTCTCAGCTACACAAGAGAGTCTACACAGAGTGAAATAGTCATCCACCTTTCAGTCAGGCATAGTTCCTATTAATTATACCAGGGAAAAGGTTTGCTACTCCAAGATACGTGGTGTGTGTGTGGCTGTAACCAAGGGCGGTTTTCCAAATGGGGAGCGTATTGGAGTCTTATTTGTCCCTCCTAGAGAGAACATTTCATGAATTTAACTTTGACGGAGGGAATTTCAGAGCATCTGAACTTAGTTCTGAGCTAATTATGAAAATAAAGAGTCAATTTTCGCAAAAATATTTTTCTGAAAAATTAACAAAAAATAAAATTTAGTTGAGGCTGAACCCAATGAAAGTAACATTGTATTTTTAATAAGTTTATTGGAAAGAACAAAACGAAAATAAAGCTGATGAAGAGGGAATTGTGGTGAATCTACGTTTTATCATTTTTATTTATGCTAATTCGGATATTGTTGATTCAAAGTTGTTGATAGCAAATTGCAGCCAAATCCCAAACATACAATTTTATTTTTTCATAAAAATAACAAAAAAGAGAGTAAATATTGCAGAGTGATAAGGAGGCCAGAACGTGGCTTTGGGTTACACTTTAATGACAATTGGAGGAATGTGGAGGCACAGCCCTGGTGGAGGAGAGTCCCTCGGTTTTTATCGCACGTGTGGAGGTAGAGAGGTGGGATATGTCACCTGTCAAATGAACCCCGGCGCATTCCAACGCGACATCACCTTGAAGCCGAATGTGACGTACCTCTGTCATGCGATATTTATCGCTTGTCCAACATATCACCATTTAAACACTTTGTTTACATTTTTCACGCGACAAAAGCAGCTTGAATCGATCGTGTGGCCTTAGCCTAAGAGCTATCAAACAAGGATGAATCAAGAATGTGAGAATGTTTCAGGAGGTCCCAAGTGTCGGTAACATGAAGATATACAACCCAACCTAAGATGAGCTATACAGCCATGCTGTGAAACCTTGTTGCAAAGGTAACGTACACCAGGAGTTGTTGAAGGCAAACAGAGGGTGGGGGGAACAGACCCAGGTTAAGAAATATGACCGACGAACAACTTACAAAGTTGCTCCCTAGGGCGAGGAGCTAGATATTCGTCAGAGATGGGGGCAATAAGGGACTATGTCCCAGGGAATGAACCATCCCTGTGGCACCTAGTGACATCACTAGCTCACGTGGAGAGACATGGTGACATCACTAGCTCACGTGGAGAGACATGGTGACATCACTAGCTCACGTGGAGAGACATGGTGACATCACCATATCACGTGGAGACATGGTGACATCACTAGCTCACGTGGAGAGACATAGTGCATCACTAGCTCACGTCTAGAGACATAGACATCACTAGCTCACGTGGAGAGACATGGTGACATCACTAGCTCACGTGGAGAGACATAGGTGCATCACTAATCACGTGGAGAGACATGGTGACATCACTATATCACTAGGAGAGACATAGACATCACTATATAACGTTATTTCCCTTCAAGAACCTTTCACCAACACCTGTGACCATCTAAGCACACTCCCGCACTATTAGAACTGTCTACAGATCTTTCGTCCTTACGTTTACAAATCTTGTATAACAATGTTCTGTTCTATGGACAAGAGGTTTAGTAGGTCAGACTGTGTCTTCTGTTTGCCGGTTCTCGGAGTCTAGAGTATTTGGGAACATGTATGTCTTGTCTATGACCCAGGTATAGTTCAGTGGACCTGAGAACTACCATGAACTGGGTCTCATTGTCCTTATCGTCTAATGTGACAGTTTAGTTATTATTAAAGCATCTTGTTCTATCTGCGCCAGTAGCAATGAAATAATAAGATAGCTATTGCTGGCCCTGTTGGTGGACATAGTCCCTTTATCCACTCACTCTGTTCCCCGCTCCCAGACCTCGATTTATGACACCGTAAGACGCAGAGTCGTCAGATTGTTTCCTTTGTGAAGGTTGCGAGGAATCTCATGACAATCTCACAGGACTGTCTCTCTCGTGAAGGTCGTGAGAAATCTCATGACAATCTTACAGGACTGTCTCTCTCGTGAAGGTCGCGAGGAATCTCATGACAATCTCACCCCTACAAACACTGAGGACTAGAGCTGTGTATGAACACCAATGTATAGCTAGTAACCTTGCATTGGTGGCCACGCGGCCTAAACGTCGAGTCTGTATAGTTTGATCTGCTGGTGGTGGGTAGTACGGGACTCAATTTCCGGACATGAGCTAAGGATCACTTGAAAAGCCAACAGTTCAAAACCCACAGAGGATTAATATTGTCAGTTTCATGTTATATACAATTTACCTTTGAAAGTCACTTGAGTCAAATGAAACCTTGAAACCCGTTGTGGAGCTTAGAGAGGCCCATTATACGATAGAGATCAGGACTGTAGTCTTTCTACCACTCGTGATATATCCGTGTGTCTCTATCCTGTTAATGAGGTCAGGACTGTAGTCTTTCTACCACTCGTGATATATCCGTGTGTCTCTATCCTGTTAATGAGGTGAGGACTGTAGTCTCTTTCTACCACTCGTGATATATCCGTGTGTCTCTATCCTGTTAATGAGGTGAGGACTGTAGTCTCTTTCTACCACTCGTGATATATCCGTGTGTCTCTATCCTGTTAATGAGGTGAGGACTGTAGTCTCTTTCTACCACTCGTGATATATCCGTGTGTCTCTATCCTGTTAATGAGGTGAGGACTGTAGTCTCTTTCTACCACTCGTGATATATCCGTGTGTCACTATCCTGTTAATGAGATAGGACTGTAGTCTCTTTCTACCACTCGTGATATATCCGTGTGTCACTATCCTGTTAATGAGGTGAGGACTGTAGTCTTTCTAACACTCGTGATATATCCGTGTGTCACTATCCTGTTAATGAGGTGAGGACTGTAGTCTCTCTCTACCACTCGTGATATATCCGTGTGTCTCTATCCTGTTAATGAGGTGAGGACTGTAGTCTCTTTCTACCACTCGTGATATATCCGTGTGTCTCTATCCTGTTAATGAGGTGAGGACTGTATTTTTTCTACCACTCGTGATATATCCGTGTGTCACTATCTGTTAATGAGGTCAGGACTGTAGTCTCTTTCTACCACTCGTGATATATCCGTGTGTCACTATCCTGTTAATGAGGTGAGGACTGTAGTCTTTCTAACACTCGTGTATATATCCGTGTGTCACTATCCTGTTAATGAGGTGAGGACTGTAGTCTCTCTCTACCACTCGTGATATATCCGTGTGTCACTATCCTGTTAATGAGGTGAGGACTGTAGTCTGGGTTCGGATACCATGCAGTCTCGCCAACACTGAGACAACAAAGTTGTCAAATGCTCCATCAAATAAAATGCATCTTGGATCATCGAGTGAAATTTTGATCGCTGGGATCTGTATATTTAGAGAGCTCACGTGACAGCGTGGTGCCCTGTCACGTAACGAGTGGCGTATGAACACAGGAAGTGGTTTAATAGATCAGACAATCTCTACATTTTAGGGTTATGTTGGAATGGAGGCAGTAGAAGAAAGTTCTGTAATAACTAATTCTATCTACATTTTTTCTGTTATTTGAGGTATTTAACGTGCTCTGTCTGAACCGACTGATTATAGCAGCATTCAGTTTATTAACAAGCTTAAATCTATAAAAGAAACAACATCCAGCCCCCAGCCGTTAATTTATCACTGTGAAGGGTAAAATCATATTTCACCAATGATACTTTTTCGGCCATGACAAGAATATAACCGGGACCCTTGACTCCCCGCAAACTTTTGATGACGTCAATAGTGAACTTTGTGTTGAGCCATTTTTAATATTATATTTTTCCCGTCGCTCCGCTGTTCGGTTTGTACATAATTATATATATGTATATATTATATTAATTACAGTATTTTTTAGGAAGTATAGCCACATTTGTGTGAAAAACCAGCCTCAGTAAACCCAGCCGGGATTCTAACCCAGATCTACCAATCATCGACAATCTAGTATATTGTGAGAGTGACTTCCTAGACCATTCAACCACCGTAGTTAGTGTGAATAGTTTTGATTTTAGTTTTATCAAGTAAAATCTCACTCTCATGTTGCCGCCATGGTGGAGTTATTTTATAAATATTGTCATTTATTGATTTTAAAAAGTTACCGTTTTTTACTATTAAAAAATACGAAGATCTTTGTATATTGATTTTACTAAATTGTTGTTGATCTGTGCGTTATTAATTAAAATGAGGATTTTATATTTGTGTATTATTAAAGATGAACTAAATGTGTTATTCTAATTAAATGTTGTGATTTTAGTTGCAACCCTTTGAGACAACTCTCTCCCCCGTCAAAATACAGGCTTTGTGGTTCAGTGGAAATATACTGCTCAAGACTACGCTGCGTTATTTCAAAATAAGGTTCACGCCAAAATTAAGATGAAAAATAATAAAATAGGGCTCTTTTTCCTTAACAACCATATAGTTTTAGTTTTATTAATAGAAAAAATGTGTGAAAATGTGACATGATAATTTTTGTAAGCATATTATCGGAGCTATGAGACCAGGCCTGACGAAAGAGAGCTCTAGATAATCTTCCTCTTACTATCAGGTTTTTCCCTGACCGGTTCAGTTTGTTTTCCCTGGTGACTGGAGTCTCGTACAAATATTGTCTTGTGTCCTGTTGTGCGCTGTTTTGAGTAGTGTCAAGAATTAATATCGACATAGAACTCTTGATTTCATCCGTTGAGAACCGAAAGTGAAAACCATCATTTATCATTTTTTAAAGGTACTTTGCACGCAATTAAAGATTTTAATGAGGACGAGACAATTGACTTTCGAATCGGAGTATTACAATTGATCAAAGGTATTAGAAACTAAGACTAAATCCATCTTTTCCTTCTTCTTCCTTGACCAACATTTCATTACATCCGTTCATGCATAACTCCACACCTTATCAGCAGACACCTCCCCACCCCCCAATCTCCCATTCAGCAGTTTCCTTGGACCGAGTCATTCCCTTCATTCCTTCCTCAAAGATCCCATCAACCCCTTGAACCTTTGTCCACAGCAACTCAAAGCTACCAATGTCTGTTCCCTCCCTCCCCCTCCACCGTGACCTCGCCAACGGAATCTCAAATTATAGACATTACTCATTTTGCTCTTATTAAATGCTTTTCTTTTCATTTTCCGTATTTATACTATTTTCATATTTTTGTAATATTTTAGATTAACTAGACTAAAACCTTTATATAACATAAGATATTTGTAAGAATAAACAGATGCCTTATCTACATTTTATTTTTATTCTTCTTACCTGAAGGCTACCGCCATCAGTTCCTCATTTTTGTGTTCCGACGCTGAAGGAGTTGCTGTAATTTATCGTGTAATTCTTCCAAAGATGAACTTGAGTTCCTCACAAAGACACCAACCACGCTCATCACGCTTTTGAAGCAATGGGTCTACCCAAATTCCTGTTTTGTCTTTTTTTAAATTACGTCTCTCACGAAAGTACCACATGGCAATAAGAATACCTCGATCCATGTTCGAAATCAGACCGAGAGCTCTCAAAGCTTGGGAAGAAAACACATGTTAAAACCTGACAGAAACCTGGTGATACTTTTTTCTCCGGGTTCTAAACTTGTCCGGCGAAACATGACAGTGTGAAAGGGCTGTTACAATCACAATAGAAAATGTTAGAATATTCGAGAACTAGCAGCGAGATTTCCTCTTTACTACTTTGAAATAAGAAGTTTCATAGTTTTCTTTCCCCTTTTCCTTATTGACGTGACAAAGAATGGTTGTATGTGAAGGGTGGAAGGGAGTATAATTCAGGCAGAATTGATAAGTAGTTCCATAGAATGACACAGACAATTGGGTTTTAAGCTGTGTGGCCTGACAGAGATTGATACTTTCTCGCTGGGTGAGATGACCGTCTTAAGAGCGTTCATACATTCACCGGATAGCGTTAATTATATATATATATTATTCTGTGAACATTTCAACTTGGTTTCATCCACTGAAAACAAACACCGACATTCCTATAAGAAAGTTTATACAAACAAATTGTTTTTATTACTTAGAAGGTGAAACTAATATTTTATAAAATGCAATTCCTTAAGAAATTTGATTTTATAAATTTTGACTAAGTAGCAAAAAAAAAAAAAAGCATAACATCCTAGACTGTATGAATGCGCCATATTTTTAAAATAAGGGTTCACACATTTCTTGTTCCCTCTACCACAGGGAAAGGAGGGGAGGTTATCTGAGGTAAACTGCTCAAAACCAGATGTCGCCGCGTGTAAACTATTTACGTCAAGCGCACGTACACATCCGAGTTGAAAAAATATGCAGGGAAAAAAAAAAAAATTATTTTTCTCAGAAGTGATAGTATTTTTTTGATAAAAAATATTACGGTGGAAATTGATTAAAACATACGTTTTTTATTTTATTTCTGCTGACCTATTTTGTTTTAAAATCAACGTGATTTGGTCTCCAAAACATGGATGGTCAGATGTTCGTACAAAGTAATGCTCATTATAATGGACCGGAGAGTTCATCCAGCGAGAGGCTATTGTTGTTTTGTATTACTTGAAGCTAGTATTAACTATATTGTATGTCTGAGTTGATACAATTATCATTGGTTGGAGTCTATCTCACGGCTGTATAGTAGAGTCGTCATTGTTAGAGTCTTATCTCACAGTTGTATAGTATGGTCGTCATTGTAAGAGTCTTATCTCACAGCTATAGTAGAGTCGTCATTGTAAGAGTATTATCTCACGGCTGTATAGTAGAGTCACTATTGTAATAGCCATTTCTCACAGCTGTATAGTAGAGTCGTCATTGTAAGAGTCTTATCTCACAGTTGTATAGTATGGTCGTCATTGTAAGAGTCTTATCTCACGGCTGTATAGTATGGTCGTCATTGTAAGAGTCTTATCTTACAGTTGTATAGTATGGTCGTCATTGTAAGAGTCTTATCTCACAGTTGTATAGTATGGTCGTCATTGTAAGAGTCTTATCTCACGGCTGTATAGTATGGTCGTCATTGTAAGAGTCTTATCTTACAGTTGTATAGTATGGTCGTCATTGTAAGAGTCTTATCTCACAGTTGTATAGTAGAGTCGTCATTGTAAGAGTCTTATCTTACAGTTGTATAGTATGGTCGTCATTGTAAGAGTCTTATCTCACAGTTGTATAGTATGGTCGTCATTGTAAGAGTCTTATCTCACAGTTGTATAGTATAGTCGTCATTGTAAGAGTCTTATCTCACAATGTATAGTATGGTCGTCATTGTAAGAGTCTTATCTCACAATGTATAGTATGGTCGTCATTGTAAGGGACATTTCTAAAACCCCGGGCAGATATGTTCAAATAACCCTCACCCCCGTTTCTACACCTCTTGTGTTCGTGTGTTCGTGTGTGTGTGTGTGATTGTGTGAATGTGATAATGGGAAGAGAGTCATCTCTTTAAGCGTGGAGAGAGTATTGGAAAAGTACAATTCTAAATCATGTGTAAAGCCACCCAGATGCACACTAGGCAGGGGGCATAGCTGACAAGTGAGTATATTGCGAGCCTAAAGTCTTAGACCTCGTGACCATTAGTATGGGCATGTACAACCCATTTAGTGCCGCAAGATACATTGTTTTTGAAGGGGGAGCAGGAGATATGTTTCATTTTTGGTCCACACACGACTGGGAGGGCTTAAAATCTACGTTGCAAAACGTAAAGTGACTTGAAGAGAACTCGGTTCGTATCGAGATGCGAGTTAAAATAAACATTTACTCTCGTTATTTTTCTTTTGGTGCTCTGTGTTGGATCTCTGGCGGGAATAATAACATCCCTTTCTCTCCTTTATTATCCTTTCATTACCTAGGATAAACAGGATGTATCCCTGGGGATATTCCTGATTTGGGTGTATTAGGATTGTTCCGCACTCTCCATTAGGACTGTCCCACACTTTCCATTAGGACTGTCCCACATTCTCCATTAAGACTGTCCCGCACTCTCCATTAAGACTGTCCCGCACTCTCCATTAGGACTGTCCCGCACTCTCCATTAGGACTATCCTGCACTCTCCATTAAGACTGTCCCGCACTCTCCATTAGGACTGTCCCGCACTCTCCATTAGGACTATCCTGCACTCTCCATTAGGACTGTCCCCACACTCTCCATTAGGACTGTCCCGCACTCTCCATTAGGACTGTCCCGCACTCTCCATTAGGACTGTCCCGCACTCTCCATTAGGACTGTCCCGCACTCTCCATTAGGACTGTCCGCACTCTCCATTAGGACTGTCCCGCACTCTCCATTAGGACTGTCCCACTCTCCATTAGGACTGTCCTGCACTCTCCATTAGGACTGTCCTCCACTCTCCATTAGGACTGTCCCACACTTCCATTAGGACTGTCCCGCACTCTCCATTAGGACTGTCCGCACTCTTCATCTAGGACTGTCCCGCACTCTCCATTAGACTGTCCCGCACTCTCCATTAGGACTGTCCTGCACTCTCCATTAGGACTGTCCCCACTCTCCATTAGGACTGATCCTGCACTCTCCATTAGGACTGTCCCCACTCTCCATTAAAGACTGTCCGCACTCTCCATTAAGGACTGTCCGCACTCTCCATTAGGACTGCCCACACTCTCCATTAGGACTGTCCCGCACTCTCCATTAAGGACTGTCCTGCACTCTCCATTAGGACTGTCCCGCACTCTCCATTAGGACTGTCCTCACTCTCCATTAGGACTGTCCTGCACTCTCCATTAGGACTGTCCCGCACTCTCCATTAGGACTGTCCCACATTCTCCATTAGGACTAGTCCTGCACTCTCCATTAGGACTGGCCCGATCTCCATTAGGACTGTCCCCACTTTTCCATTAAGGACTGTCCTGCACTCTCCATTAGGACTGTCCCGCACTCTCCATTAGGACTGTCCCACACTCTCCATTAAGAACTGTCCTGCACTCTCCATTAAGGACTGTCCGCACTCTCCATTAGGACTGTCCCGCACTCTCCATTAGGACTGTCCCGCACTCTCCATTAGGACTGTCCCACACTTTCCATTAGGACTGTCCCACACTCTCCATTAGGACTATCCCGCACTCTCCATTAGGACTGTCCCGCACTCTCTATTAGGACTGTCCCACACTCTCCATTAGGACTGTCCCGCACTCTCTATTAGGACTATCCTGCACTCTCCATTAGGACTGTCCCGCACTCTCCATTAGGACTGTCCCGCACAATTTCACTCCACTCACACCAACAAACCAAATATTGAGCGTAACAACATTTTGTAATCTTTCACCGCCTTGTCACATATTTCCCTTCTTTTACATTATGGAGGAGGTGTAAGAGAGGTTTATATAGAGGGTATTTTATCTCTTCCTCTCCATTATAGTCACAAAGAACCCCAACCATCCTGCTACACGCACAATACGTGGGACATTATTCATAACTACACTCTCACACAAGTTCTTTATCCTCATCACGGTCTGACAGGTGAAAAACAACGCGTCATTTAGATTCTTTTATAATTCACGGTTAAAAACTACAATTGTGGTAAATGGCGTCATGGGTATGTATTGAGGAAAGAAACCAACCTGTTCGTAATGTTTTAATGCTGGGCAATAAAACTAATACTCCATTGTAATGATTTAAATGTCAATTGGTCAACGTTTAATTAATTGAGTATTTCACTTCCCGAGTAACACCAATTAATTGTCAAAGGTAATTCAAGCTCGGTTGGCTTGGAAACGATGAACTGTGAAATGTGGTTTCCATTTTATGATTTTATGTTACTATTACTGTCCACTCAAACACGCATCGCAAAGGTTGAGTGGTCAGGGAGACCGACTAGGGAAATTTGGGAACCATGTTCGATCCCAGTCTGGGTTTAAAACTAGTTCGTATTTTTTTAACAGTTTCACCTCATTAACTCCTATCCCTATCTTAAGCTAGTTCTATCCAATCCCCCTCATTACACCTATCTTGAGCTGGTTCTATCCAATCCCCCTCATTACACCCTATCCCTATCTTGAGATAGTTCTGTCCAATCCCCATCATTACATGCCTATCCCTATCTTGAGATATTCTTCCAATCCCCCTCATTACAGCCTATCCCTATCTTGAGCTAGTTCTGTCAATCCCTTAAGTTCCCTATCAGTTTCTATCCTCATCTCCCATTTTGAGTAGTTCTGTCCAATCCCCTCATTACACCCTATCCTATCTTGAGCTAGTTCTATCCAATCCCCTCATTACATCCTATCCCTATCTTGAGCTGGTTCTATCCAATCCCCATCATTACATCCTATTCCTATCTTGAGATAGTTCTGTCCAATCCCCCTCATTACATCTATCCCTCTCTTGAGCTAGTTCTATCCAATCCCCATCATACATCCTATCCCATTTTGAGCTAGTTCTATCCAATCCCCTCATTACACACTATCTTGAGATAGTTCTGTCCAATCCCCCTCATTACATGCCTATCCCTATCTTGAGCTATTCTATCCAATCCCCTCATTACATCCTATCCCTTTTGAGCTAGTTCTATGCCAATCCCCTTCATTACATCCTATCCCTATCTTGAGCTAGTTTTATCCAATCCTCATCATTACATCCTATCCCTATCTTGAGCTGGTTCTATCCAATCCCCCTCATTACACCTATCCTATCTTGAGATGTTCTATCCAATCCCCCTCATTACATCCATATCCCTATCTTGAGCTAGTTCTATCCAATCCCCTCATTACACCATATCCCTATCTTGAGCTAGTTCTATCCAATCCCCTCATTACAGCATATCCCTATCTTGAGCTAGTTCTAGTCCAGTCCCCTCATTACACTCCTATCCCTATCTTGAGCTGGTTCTATCCAATCCCCATCATTACACCATTCCTATCTTAAGTAGTTCTGTCCAATCCCCCTCATTACACCCTAGCCCTACTTGAGCTAGTTCTATCCAATCCCCCTCATTACATCCTATCCCTATCTTGAGCTAGGTTCTATCCAATCCCCTTCATTACATCCTATCCCTATCTTGAGCTAGTTCTATCCAATCCCCTCATTACATCCTATCCCTATCTTGAGCTAGTTATTGTTTCCAGTCAGTACCCTGAACGCGGTTCTTGTTTATTCCCTTAGCGCTGCATGTTCTGTTCACCGTAACCTGAATATTTGACTACTCTAAAAATGTCTGGCGATGAGTATAGGGTATGTAATGCAATACTACGTAACCTCCTCCACTGTCCATTATCTTCAGTTCTTTATCTTCCCAAGCACCTTGTTTGTGTCATGTAAGATAAGATACCACGTTTTACACCCAGAGAGAACAACCCGTAAAATTATTGTTTTGTATACTCTGAGTTTTACATTCCTTGAACGCAGGTGAGATGTCAACAACTTACTGACTCAGTATTATTTTCCTAGTTTCCAATCTATCGCTAGCTAAAACTGTTACAAAATATTGAATTTCAAATTATGTTCTCTGTGTGGTCATACAATCTGTGTCCTCAGTGTCCACTTCTGAGCCAGTTTACCTGATGGTTATTGACTAGGCCTAGCTAAATGTCAGCCTCGCTCTCATAAAAGGGATCTCTTCACCCTCCTCCTGGTCCAAACTCCTAATTAAGGAGGTGTATATAGTACCTCTCCCGCTATCTTGTAAACTCCATCACGGCTACCAACTTAACCGTTGCAAAGTTCCCTATTGTGTATCAACGGTTAGTTGGTGAAGTCTTACGGTTCTTGCGCCCTCTGGCTATGCAACTTCTTTACACGTATTGCGCTATTCACTGTACATAATACACACCGGTCTCAAACATCTCGGACAAGTTTCGTGTGTGTGGACTTGGAGGCAAGGGTGGTGTTCCTGGTTTGTAAACAACCCTACATTATTGTGTAACCCACCCCAAGGCGGTAAACACGGGCACGGGTGGAAATACTCTCAGTTTATTTATACTTGGAGTCTAACAAAGATACGAGATGTGTGGGTTCGTTTGGCGCATGCGCATAAGGAGGTGTAGGTACTGTTGCAGAGGTGTGAGTTGACCCCGTCAAGGAGATGTAGGTACTGTTGCAGAGGTATGAGTTGTCAAGGAGATGTAGGTACTGTTGCAGAAGTGCGAGTTGACCCTATCAAGGAGATGTAGGTACTGTTGCAGAGCTATGAGTTGACCCCATCAAGGAGGTGTAGGTACTGTTGCAGAGGTGCGAGCTGACCCCGTCAAGGAGATGTAGTACTCTTACAGAGTGTAGAGTTGACCCCATCAAGGAGATGTAGGTACTGTTACAGAGGTGCGAGTTGACCCGTCAAGGAGATGTAGGTACTGTTCAGAGGTAAGAGTTGACCCATCAAGGAGTGTAGGTACTGTTACAGAGGTGCGAGTTGACCCCGTCAAGGAGATGTAGGTACTGTTGCAGCGGTACGAGTTGACCCCGTCAAGGAGATGTAGGTACTGTTGCAGAGGTGCGAGCTGACCCGTCAAGAAGATGTAGGTACTGTTGCAGAGGTGCGAGCTGACCCCGTCAAGGAGATGTAGGTACTGTTGCAGAGGTGCGAGCTGACCCCGTCAAGGAGATGTAGGTACTGTTGCAGAGGTGCGAGCTGACCCCGTTAAGGAGATGTAGGTACTGTTGCAGAGGTGCGAGCTGACCCCATCAAGGAGATGTAGGTACTGTTGCAGAGGTGCGAGCTGACCCCGTCAAGGAGATGTAGGTACTGTTGCAGAGGTGCGAGCTGACCCCGTCAAGGAGATGTAGGTACTGTTGCAGAGATACGAGTTGACCCATCAAGGAGATGTAGGTACTGCTACAGAGGTATGAGTTGTCAAGGAGATGTAGGTACTGTTGCAGAGGTGCGAGTTGACCCCATCAAGGAGATGTAGGTACTGTTGCAGAGGTGCGAGCTGACCCAGTCAAGGAGATGTAGGTACTGTTACAGAGGTGAGTTGTCAAGGAGATGTAGGTACTGTTGCAGAGGTGCGAGTTGACCCCATCAAGGAGATGTAGGTACTGTTGCAGAGGTCGAGCTGACCCCGTCAAGGAGATGTAGGTACTGCTACAGAGGTATGAGTTGTCAAGGAGATGTAGGTACTGTTGCAGAGGTGCGAGTTGCCCATCAAGGAGATGTAGGTACTGTTGCAGAGGTGCGAGCTGACCCCAGTCAAGGAGATGTAGGTACTGCTACAGAGGTGCGAGCTGACCCCGTCAAGGAGATGTAGGTACTGTTGCAGAGCTATGAGTTGACCATTGGTCCCTCTTGGACCAATAGCGCCACCACACTAGAGTCCTGATATTCACGACAAAGTCCACCCCACCTAGTTGCCACACGTTTCGTATTTTACGAGATAGCCCCGTATTGCACGTAATTGTTCCATTAAAAATAGACAAAGTGTGGAAAAATATATATATTTAACATGATCGATAGCAAACAGATTAAAATTTATCTCATTGAAATAAACAATGGTGCCAAAATTCCATTACCAACAAAACCATATGTTCCTCCTGAATCGTATCGAACATATTCTGTCTCCGCCACTGGGGGTGTATTTATGGTCGCGCCTGATGTGGAGAACAAACTACTAATGTGATGGGGCGGCATCTGGTGCCCATGTAGCGGAGTGATCATAAACAACGTCTACCCGGACCACTGATTCATGGCCGGGTCGTCCTTTGCTATGACAAGTAGTCTACCTTCACAAACTGGTTTGGATGGAGAACAGGCTAGACTGTGATCCCTCATCTCGCTATTATAGACCCTCAGTATTAACATTTCTAAGAGAACGAGTAGGCTACATAGGAATAGTTCTCTCTCGGTACTCTTTGAACAGTCAAAACAGGTAAATGGTTTCCACTTTATCTCCGGGAAAATATTCGTACATTGACGCTGTAATGATACATTCTTCATCCCTAACTTATTTGTGTATGTGTATGGATCATGAAGGACAGTATTTGTGTATGTATGTGTAGGATACATGAAGTACGTATTTGTGTAGTGTATGATACATGAAACAGTATTGTGTATGGTATGGATACATGAAGTACAGTATTTGTGTATGTATGTGTATGGATACATGAAGGACAGTATTTGGTATGTATGGTACATGAAGCAGTATTTGTGTATGTATGTGTATGGATACATGAAGGACAGTATTTGTGTATGTGTATGGATACAGAAGGACGTATTGGTATGTGTATGGATACATGAAGTACAGTATTTGTGTATGTATGTGTATGGATACATGAAGGACAGTATTTGTGTATGTGTATGGATACATGAAGGACAGTATTTGTGTATGTGTATGGATACATGAAGTACAGTATTTGTGTATGTATGTGTATGGATACATGAAGGACAGTATTTGTGATGTATGTGTATGGATACATGAAGGACAGTATTTGTGTATGTATGTGGATGTACCTGATGGTCAGTATTTTGTGCACATGCACATTAGGGCTATCCGCATATTTCCGCTAATAGTGTGGGGATAAGTAATTTGTAATTTATATCAAACGTACCCACATCTGCGGGGAAGTCAAGTGGTAAACCATTTAGTAAGCTCTCCCTCAATACAGCCGACAGGGATTCGAATGCCGAACTCCTCTCCCTGGCAATACAGTGACGCCTTAGACCATGTGACCACTGGAGTGAGTCGTAAGAGTAAAGGTAGGGGATGTAGATATGTAGGGATGTAGGGTATGTTCTGACTTCAAGTCTCTAATGAAGTGATGGTGTGAATCCTTACTGCAGTCTTGGGTTGAGTCAGGCAGGACTAAAGTGTTTATAGTTAAATAATTATGATAAAAAATGGCCGAACCCTATTATCTTCTACCAACTCCATTCCTCTTTGTGAATTAGTTGTGCACAAGTTACAGATGTGTCTGTTTATGTGTTCATCCCGACGCACTTTACTGAATGCACACAAGCCGAAAAACACATTTCTAGAAAATGGAATTGTAAAAAAAAAAACTATTATGTAATTAAAAATAGCAATGTAAAGATAAAACTTTAATATATCTGGTTATTAACCGAAATAAAAAGCCACTCGTGTTTCCAAAAGTGATTATTTCAAAGTCATTAGGTTAACGTAGCTTAATCCCACTATTTGTTCAAACATTACTCAAATCCCACAAGTCTACAACCCGCCATTTCAATTAATTTGAATGTGTGTCACATCAATTTATTCTAATAATGGAAATTAATTACACTGAAGTGTTGGATTCGTCAAGAGGAAAGGAGCGAAGGTGGATCTTCTCGCAATTATTTAAATGTTTTCGGTTCATTGGAGATATCGTCCTGTTATCAAATCAAAGGTTTAAAATAATCATTATCGCGCCATTTTGTTTGTTATACTTGGATTCATTAACATGCCAGACAATAGAGCTTTGTTCTGAAAGAGTTTAGCTCTCAGGATTGGCAGGACCAGCTTCCATGTCAATATTACGTTACGTCCTCTTGTTGAGTGTGTTCATGTCATCATGAGTGACTAGTGACCCTGGGTTGGGCGTACAAATTTCTCTTTCGCAGTAGCAAACCTTTCCGTGACCGCAGCACACATCACTGTCTACACATTTAAAGGTGGTTAGCTTTCAAGAATAATGCCTATACGATAAAATCTCAATATTGAAATAAAAATCTTGAATAAATATATATTTTAAAAATATTTTCTGAATAGTTTAATTTTATATTAAAAGTCATAGTTGCAAAGACTAAACAAATTCTTTGTTCATTAGAATGTGTGACAAACGTCTAAAGGGGAAGATGAAAATAATTGATAGATTCATTAAAAGTGTTTATTTTACTTGTGGGCAATGAATCCCGTCTTCTGTAAAATACTGCTCGACTTCGTTCGAGCCACGTCATAAGCCATATAACATGTAACATTATGTTTTCTTTGACATGATTTATTTTATTACATTTCATTATACAGAGAATGTTACCGTCACTGTTTATATTTCTCTCAGAGGACAGTAAATTCATGATGGCATCTTTAAAAGCCTTCCTATGTCTGAAATAGTAATATTGCTAACCAACTTTTATTGTGCTTTAAAAAGAAATAATTCTTTAAAACATATAAAAAGGTAAGTTTATTTCCAACTCACGTTTTTATCCACATATAATCCAAACTTTGTTTATTTGGTGGGACGGAGTTGATAACCAAAAATATTATTTCGTTATTCACGTAGAGAAAGCTTCCAAACATTTTATTAAATAGTTGTGTAAATATTTACTAAAACATCTAAATAATGAATGTGTTCTCATGTATTTAAGTAAATAACGAGATAAACATATATTTACACTAATGGAGTCGGGACAGAGAGTAAGTAAATATCCCCGATTATAAGTGAACACTGTCCACTTGACATCTCGGCTGGCTGTCCAGTAAATACTGAGGGTGATGGACAAGTGAGAACTCCCTGGTTTGTTTGTTATAAGAGCAGTCATGGCTGTACCGGGGATGTCTCTGACCGGATAGAGCCTACCACTAGTCTCAATGCTAGCCCTTCATGTGTGATCACAAGACTTGTGCCATGTGTGTGTGTGTTGTGTGTGTGTGTGTGTGTGTTGTGTGTGTGTGTGTGGTGTGTGTGTGTGTGTGTGTGTGTGTGTGTGTGTGTGTGTGTGTGTGTGTGTGTGTGTGTGTGTGTGTGTGTGTGTGTGCGTGCCTGGAATCCATGAGCTGCCACACTTAACCTAAATGTGGGAGTTCAGGTAGTGGAAGCTTTTGTTTAGACATGTGATGATGTGTCGATACACGCCTCTATATGTAGTCTACTGATGGATATGTGTAGTTATAGATGTGCAGGTGGATATGCTTATGGGTGGGTGTTCAGGTGTGGTTTTAGGTGAATGGATGCAGGTGTAAGTATGATGGTGTGCATTGCTAGTTATTTCAAAGCTATTGCTTCAGCTCATTCAAGAGTGAACTTGAGCTCAGAGGGAATATTTATCATCCAATGATCACAGCAAACAGTTCGTGTCCAGTGAGTGGGCCAGCGTGTCCAACGTGTCCATTGAGAGGTCCGGTTAGTGGACCAGCGTGTCCATTGAGCGGGCCAGCATGTCCAGCGAGTGGGTCAGTGTGTTCAGCGTGTCCATTGAGAGGTCCGTTTAGTGGACCAGCGTGTCCATTGAGCGGGCCAGCATGTCAAGCGAGTGGGTCAGTGTGTTCAGCGTGTCCAGTGAGTGGACTAGCATGTCCAGCGTGTCCAGTTAGTGGACCAGCGTGTCCATTGAGAGGTCCGGTTAGTGGACCAGCGTGTCCATTGAGTGGACTAGCATGTCCAGCGTGTCCAGTTAGTGGACCAACGTGTCCATTGAGAGGTCCGGTTAGTGGACCAGCGTGTCCATTGAGTGGGCCAGCATGTCTAGCGAGTGGGTCAGCGTGTCCATTGAGGTCCGGTTAGTGACCAGCGTGTCCATTGAGTGGACTAGCATGTCCAGTGTGTCCAGTTAGTGGACCAGCGTGTCCATTGAGAGGTCGGTTAGTGGACCAGCGTGTCCATTGAGTGGACTAGCATGTCCAGCGTGTCCAGTTAGTGGACCAACGTGTCCATTGAGAGGTCCGGTTAGTGGACCAGCGTGTCCATTGAGTGGGCCAGCATGTCTAGCGAGTGGGTCAGCGTGTCCATTGAGAGGTCCGGTTAGTGGACCAGCGTGTCCATTGAGCGGGCTAGCATGTCCAGCGAGTGGGTCAGTGTGTTCAGCGTGTCCAGTGAGTGGACTAGCATGTCCTGAGTGTCGAGCGAATGGTTCAACGTGTCCAGTTAGTGGGCTAGAGCGTCCATTGAGTTGGCTAGCGTGTCCAGTGTGTCCATTTAACGGGCCAGCATGTCCAGGGAGTGGATCAGTGTGTCCAGCAAGTCTACTGTCTGTATAACGCTTATAGGGAACTATTTTAATAATGAATATTTTTTTAGACTGCTTCAAATATTTGAATAGCTAGTATGTGTTTTATGTTTATTAATTTGTTTATTTAATTTTATTCTATTTTATGTGCTCTCATTCTCTTATTAATTTACAGACTTAATTATTACTCTTATTATTTAATTCAGTGATTGTTTAGTTGTAATTAATTTAATTATATCATTGTATGTGTTGTTTTATTTTTAATAATAAAAATCTTGAATATTCCGTGTGGATTTTCAATCTTGTTTAGTCAGCAATGAACCCCAGTATCGTGAGAATAGCTCGTGATTCACAAGGTGATGTGTGAATGGCCCGCGACCCCCAGGTTGGTCGCGCATCCCCGTTACACAATGTTGGAAAGAAAATAATTCATTTAACTCAAGTTTTGTCTGTGAATAACTTCGGAGGAGGAACTCCTTATTGTAGCACCACCACGGCGCTACACCAGTTACGGTATATTTTGGAACTATATCAAGCATGCTGTTACACCAGTTACGGTATATTTTAGAACTATATCAAGCACGCTGTTACAGCAGTTACGTGACATTTTGGAACTATATCAAGCACGCTGTTACAGCAGTTACGTTACATTTTGGAACTATATCAAGCACGCTGTTACAGCAGTTACGTTACATTTTGGAACTATATCAAGCACGCTGTTACAGCAGTTACGTGACATTTTGGAACTATATCAAGCACGCTGTTACAGCAGTTACGTTACATTTTGGAACTATATTAAGGGCACTACCTACTTGAAGGTAAATACTCCCTCAGCACTGTATTTATTTGGGTATGGCAGTTCTGAAGCTTATAAAACCCTAAAATAGATCTGAATTAATTTAAAAATATTCTGTTGTGACCTTATTAAAAAGTTTTTATTTATTGTAGCAAGGATATAACTATGTTACTCTCAATTTAATTTGATCTCAGATCACGTTGAAAATTGTTGAAAATATGATAATTTCAACTTTTCCTTAATTTTTTGATAGATATGAAACTTATAATGTAATTCTTTCAATCCCACAAGGTGGAAGGGGGGGAATGTTGGTACCTTTATCCTTCCCTTTGGCTTGAGCCGTAATTTGTTCCTCTAAATTCAATCTTCCTTATCTCTGACACATTAGTGTAATTAGTGAAAAGACGTATAGCCTTAACAGGTAGTAAGACACGGTGATATATATATATATATATATAATATATATATATATATAATAATACTGTCAAGCAAAGAAAAGAGTTGACCACACCTGTGGTCACGAGGCAAAGATGTCAGTCTCGTTTAAAGTTAACGGATGGGGAGGTTGAGATTCCAAAGACAGCAGGGTGGGCGTTTTGGGGTGGTTTTTTCCTAATTGATTTTTTTACTCTCCATCCTTGAAAGTGCGGGTATATGTTCTGTAAGCGTGAATATGTGTAGTGTCCGTAAAGCACTAATGTATGTGATGTTTCCAACAAGTGGATGTAGATGAACCCCCACGTATTTAAGAGGGTTGTAAACCACTCGAGGGGGTTGGGACGTTCATCTCGCAGGCGTAACGAGGGTTAATTAACATGGAAGTTTTATTAGGTTCTGCCTTGAAGGAAAATAGCAGAGTCATCATTTATAAGCCCTGATCTTCAACAAATAAGCTACTTAAGAGTTTCGTACTCGAATCCTTGTTGGGGTGTTTAAGTGTATATTTATCGGGAAGAGCTCAAGTAATTTGGATTCAGATATAAATGCTTGAGTTTAAGATCCTTAAAATAATAAATAAAACCTATTTTGGTTCTAGGTTTTGGTATTTATTAAAGGCTTATTTGAATAATATATGCATGTTTAGAAATGTTTCTAAAACAGAGTCCAACTATCTCTGGGGTGGCCCAACACTTTAGCTCAGTCTGTAGCATGTCTCTCAGCTCAGCTAAAAGGTCCCGAGCTCGACTCCTGGTGTGACTGAAAAATGTTTCATTGGTTAAATTGAGGTTTCCCCTTTAACATTCACGAAATAATAACTAAGAGCTGGATATTGTATCTCTTATAAAAGTTAGTTTATACGTCGTATGCTGACATAATTCGTTGCTTAAAAAGTGCACGTTACCTCAAATAAAAAAATATTAATTGAAAATGAGCTTTTTACTAAATCAGCACAAGATAACATTTTATCAGTAAAACTGAATGTGGATGTCATAGAGTGTCCATGTGACCTGCTAAATATCCGTATTATGTAAATAAGGATATTTAATCATGGCCACCGGTTTATATTAAATTGATATTTTGTGTTTGTGCCTCAGGTAAACTGGCAGTGGCGTCGCGTCAGGGCAAGGAAAGCAAGCACTGCTTGCCTTTGATTGAAGATATGTAATTATTTTATTTAATATTTGCAAAAATATTCTCCTAGTAATCATTAAATGTTATTCAAGCATCAGTGGGTTTGAAAAAATTCCCATACATGGCAGTGACCGTAACATGCATGCAAGACGTGCACTTAGTCCATCTAATGGGGGTTGAAAGTCGGTATTTGTCCTACTTTCAATCCCATTGCTCTAGCTAGTGTAGTTCTTATTTGTGACGTCAGAGATACAGAGGGGTGAGAAGGGGAAGAGCTGTGGATGTCAGGTAAACATGCAAGCAGCCGAGCTACGACTTCTCTTGCTCGAAAGGTGACAGCTAGAAACGAAGTCTATACCCCTTTCAAAACAGGGGAGATTGTATGGCATGAAAGGGGAAATTAATATATTACTGTCAAGGTACTGACCCCGTGGCTACACAGCTTTAAGCCCGGTACACACGACGACACCACTTATTGTACATAAAGTTGTACAAGAAGTTGCTGCCTGAAGATGGCGTCGTGTGAACACCAAACCTTGTACAAGATCTGCTTTTCACAACTTATTGCATACAATTTCAGAAAATAAACACGTCCTATATTAGCCATTTTTCTTTACAACTTTTGAGTTGTAAACACAAAAACTTTGTCTGCTAGACAGAAACTTTTAAAAAAAAGTGATTATAAGAAAAACAGCTAAATGCTTGAAAACAAACAAATAATTATATATGAAGGAGGTTAGACGCCAAATATAAAGGTTTTCAACTTTTTTTTAAAAAATATTAAAAATTAAGAAAAAATATAATTTTTTTATATTTATAATATTTAGAAATGAATAATAAATTATTTACATTAAATACCAATATTTTACAAATCATTCAATCATTATTTTACCATAAAAAGGGCAAAAATGACATGTTTTTCTTAACATTTATGCAATCCAAATGCCGTGTGAACAGTCATTGGCTAAAATTTGTATGCAATCCATGTGACCAAGATATTGTACAATTTCCCTTGTATATTGTACATTGTACAATACCCCTTCCAAGCTTGTCTAAGAATTTTGGTCACGAGACGCTGGCCTTATAGTTCATATGTCTAGGTTAAAAATCATCAGGAACAAAGAATAATATCAAAAACACTCTACTCTTTTAAAAATATTGAAATTGTGTTATTATTACGTGCATAAATACAAACCGCAGTACAAAAACATATTTAGCACATAAAAATCATTATTTAACTAATTCTATTACATCATCTTGGCTATACTTTTTGGAGAAATTATAAATCTATTTTGTCAGTTACACGAATTTTAATAAACAGTGAAATGGGATGGTATTATTCGCAGGTCTTCCCGCCATTTTGTCTGTCTCTATGAGATAGAGCCAGTTATCCAGTTTCTCTACCGTTACAATCCTTCCATTCCTTCTTATGTTATGCCGGGATATAAAGAAGGCTTTTACACTCCATTCTTTCTTTTTAATCTTGAGAATGATATGAGAGAAAAGGCCTTAAGCATTCTTGGAATTTCTTCTGTGTTTTGTCTCTTTGAGAAAGTATCGGAGGATTGTGCTCTGAGGCTCGTGTGTGTGTGTGTGTGTGTGTGTGTGTGTGTTGGTGTGTGTGTGTGTGTGTGTGTGTGTGTGTGTGTGTGTGTGTGTGTGTGTGTGTGTGTGTGTGTGTGTGTGTACGTGTGTGTGCAAAACCACGGATGGATCTCTGATCCCCCACCCCTTACTACCCCTCACCAGAGTTCAAGTGTATATAAAAGTGATGTCTGCGCGGGCTGCATACACATACACACACAAACAAGAAGTCCAAAAGAAATAAGACAAACATAATATTAGTAAAACTGTTTTCACCGCTACTTAACCTAAGATAGACTATATTCTATGCATTGTGGACTAAGAGTTGGGTCACGTGGCAAACTATTTATTAAAAAACCACTCTCTTTAAACCCAGCCGGGATTTCAGCCTTAATCTTCCTAATACCATCAAACCAGACTAAATGAGCTTGACAAATTAATTTCACAGCCATAGGCACGGTGATGGGTTGATTAATTATATCGAGACTGCTTACTATCGCAATTATTGTAATTAAACATACATTAGATCAGAGTGTGTGTGTGTGTGATTGGTCAAATGGGTCTAGAGTGAGAGAGAACATGTCACAGGTACAGTTTTAACAAGTTATCTGTAGATATCCAGGATGGATATATTGCACGGCTGTGCTACATCACTCGTAGCCCAGTTTGTGGAAATATTGTCCAGTACTAATGTACTGTTGTCCAGGGAACGCCCGAATGTACTAATCGTACATCCTTTCCGTGGAGGCTCTTTACATGTCCCGATGAGAAGATATGAGGGTGATAGTTAGTATGAGGGTGTTAATGAGTATGAAAGTGATAGTGAGTATGAGTGTGTGAAACTAGTGGAAACACAAATCAGACTAACCAAACCTTGGTGATCATTGGGGCAGTTCCCCTTTCGAGAAAATTACTCAAGGTACCAGCTGAGTATCGAGTCCCGGGACCTCTAGACTGGTAGCTAGGTGCACTGACTACTACACCACGGGACCTCTAGACTGGTAGCTAGGTGCACTGACTACTACACCACGGGACCTCTAGACTGGTAGCTAGGTGCTCTGACTACTACATCACAGGACAATTAGACTGGAAGCTAGGTGCTCTGACTAATACACCACGGGACCTCTAGACTTGTAGCTAGGTGCTCTGACTACTACATCACGGGACAATTAGACTGGAAGCTAGGTGCTCTGACTAATACACCACGGGACCTCTAGACTTGTAGCTAGGTGCTCTGACTACTACACCACGGGACCACTAGACTTGTAGCTAGGTGCTCCTACTACTACACCACGGGACCTCTAGACTTGTAGCTAGGTGCTCTGACTACTACACCACGGGACCATTAGACTGGTAGCTAGGTGCTCTGACTACTACACCACCGGACATATAGACAAGTAGCTAGGTGCTCTGACTACTACAGCACGGGACCTCTAGACTTGTAGCTAGGTGCTCTGACTACTACATCACGGGACAATTAGAATGGAAGCTAGGTGCTCTGACTAATACACCACGGGACCTCTAGACTGGTAGCTAGGTGCTCTGACTACTACACCACGGGACCACTAGACTTGTAGCTAGGTGCTCCTACTACTACACCACGGGACCTCTAGACTTGTAGCTAGGTGCTCTGACTACTACACCACGGGACCATTAGACTGGTAGCTAGGTGCTCTGACTACTACACCACGGACATATAGACAAGTAGCTAGGTGCTCTGACTACTACAGCACGGGACCTCTAGACTGGTAGCTAGGTGCTCTGACTACTACACCACGGGACCACTAGACTTGTAGCTAGGTGCTCCTACTACTACACCACGGGACCTCTAGACTTGTAGCTAGGTGCTCTGACTACTACATCACGGGACAATTAGACTGGTAGCTAGGTGCACTGACTACTACACCACGGGACCTCTAGACTTGTAGCTAGGTGCTCTGACTACTACATCACGGGACAATTAGACTGGTAGCTAGGTGCTCTGACTACTACAGCACGGGACCTCTAGACTGGTAGCTAGGTGCACTGACTACTACACCACGAGACCACTAAACTGGTAGCTAGGTGCTCTGACTACTACATCACGGGACAATTAGACTGGTAGCTAGGTGCACTGACTACTACACCACGGGACCTCTAGTCTGGCAGCTAGGTGCACTGACTACTACACCACGGGACCTCTAGACTGGTAGCTAGGTGCACTGACTACTACACCACGGGACCTCTAGTCTGGCAGCTAGGTGCTCTGACTACTACATCACGGGACCTCTAGACTGGTAGCTAGGTGCACTGACTACTACACACACGGGACCTCTAGTCTGGCAGCTAGGTGCACTGACTACTACAGCACAAGGTAAGTTTCCCAAAGGGGTGGTAAGATGCGATGTAACAAACAAATTTAATAACGCTTGCCTTACCCTAGGAATACTCCACGGCACGCCACTGACACACATACATGTTTCATCTCGATAGGACGGAACTCTGAGTTCTGAGTTTCACGAGGTCTTGTTCTCGGAGAGAGAGGTATTGTGAGTGCTTGGTTCTACTTTCTCCCGACCCTCGGTACAAGAGGTATTGTGAGTGCTTGGTTCTACTTTCTCCCGACCCTCGGAGAGAGAAGGTATTGTGAGTGCTTGGTTCTACTTTCTCTCGACCCTCGGTACAAGAGGTATTGTGAGTGCTTGGTTCTACTTTCTCCCGACCCTCGGAGAGAGAAGGTATTGTGAGTGCTTGGTTCTACTTTCTCTCGACCCTCGGTACAAGAGGTATTGTGAGTGCTTGGTTCTACTTTCTCCCGACCCTCGGAGAGAGAGGTATTGTGAGTGCTTGGTTCTACTTTCTCTCGACCCTCGGAGAGAGAGGTATTGTGAGTGCTTGGTTCTACTTTCTCCCGACCCTCGGTACAAGAGGTATTGTGAGTGCTTGGTTCTACTTTCTCCCGACCCTCGGAGAGAGAAGGTATTGTGAGTGCTTGGTTCTACTTTCTCTCGACCCTCGGTACAAGAGGTATTGTGAGTGCTTGGTTCTACTTTCTCCCGACCCTCGGTACAAGAGGTATTGTGAGTGCTTGGTTCTACTTTCTCTCGACCCTCGGTACAAGAGGTATTGTGAGTGCTTGGTTCTACTTTCTCCCGACCCTCGGAGAGAGAAGGTATTGTGAGTGCTTGGTTCTACTTTCTCTCGACCCTCGGTACAAGAGGTATTGTGAGTGCTTGGTTCTACTTTCTCCCGACCCTCGGAGAGAGAGGTATTGTGAGTGCTTGGTTCTACTTTCTCTCAACCCTCGGAGAGAGAGGTATTGTGAGTGCTTGGTTCTACTTTCTCTCGACCCTCGGTACAAGAGGTATTGTGAGTGCTTGGTTCTACTTTCTCTCGACCCTCGGTACAAGAGGTATTGTGAGTGCTTGGTTCTACTTTCTCTCGACCCTCGGTACAAGAGGTATTGTGAGTGCTTGGTTCTACTTTCTCCCGACCCTCGGAGAGAGAGGTATTGTGAGTGCTTGGTTCTACTTTCTCCCGACCCTCGGAGAGAGAGGTATTGTGAGTGCTTGGTTCTACTTTCTCTCGACCCTCGGTACAAGAGGTATTGTGAGTGCTTGGTTCTACTTTCTCCCGACCCTCGGAGAGAGAAGGTATTGTGAGTGCTTGGTTCTACTTTCTCTCGACCCTCGGTACAAGAGGTATTGTGAGTGCTTGGTTCTACTTTCTCTCGACCCTCGGTACAAGAGGTATTGTGAGTGCTTGGTTCTACTTTCTCTCGACCCTCGGTACAAGAGGTATTGTGAGTGCTTGGTTCTACTTTCTCCCGACCCTCGGTACAAGAGGTATTGTGAGTGCTTGGTTCTACTTTCTCCCGACCCTCGGAGAGAGAAGGTATTGTGAGTGCTTGGTTCTACTTTCTCTCAACCCTCGGAGAGAGAGGTATTGTGAGTGCTTGGTTCTACTTTCTCCCGACCCTCGGAGAGAGAAGGTATTGTGAGTGCTTGGTTCTACTTTCTCTCAACCCTCGGAGAGAGAGGTATTGTGAGTGCTTGGTTCTACTTTCTCCCGACCCTCGGAGAGAGAGGTATTGTGAGTGCTTGGTTCTACTTTCTCCCGACCCTCGGAGAGAGAAGGTATTGTGAGTGCTTGGTTCTACTTTCTCTCAACCCTCGGAGAGAGAGGTATTGTGAGTGCTTGGTTCTACTTTCTCCCGACCCTCGGAGAGAGAGGTATTGTGAGTGCTTGGTTCTACTTTCTCCCGACCCTCGGAGAGAGAAGGTATTGTGAGTGCTTGGTTCTACTTTCTCTCAACCCTCGGAGGAGAGGTATTGTGAGTGCTTGGTTCTACTTTCTCCCGACCCTCGGAGAGAGAAGGTATTGTGAGTGCTTGGTTCTACTTTCTCTCAACCCTCGGAGAGAGAGGTATTGTGAGTGCTTGGTTCTACTTTCTCCCGACCTTCGGTACAAGAGGTATTGTGAGTGCTTGGTTCTACTTTCTCCCGACCCTCGGAGAGAGAGATATTGTGAGCGTCAAAATAGTCGAACTCTAAATATTGTTAAGTATCGACGTTTCATGACCCCCTGAAACCGAAACAGTGGTTCTCGCTATGTAGCCTCTCTGTTTGTACGTCTGTCTGTCTGTCTGTCTGTCCGTATCTTGACCTAGAGCCAAACTATTTTACAGATCAGACTAAATCTTGGTATCTAGAGTGTTAATGAGGTTCCCACAGATGCTAAACTAAAATCAAAGGCAATGAGAAATAAAATCGATTTCCTCAAAACCCGCTCTAACAATATCATTACATTTTGTTTCTAGACCCTGTTTAACATTACAAACAAAACGGAAACTCGTTTTACCATGAAAATGGCTTTAAGTGTACTTTATTTAAGTGAAAATTGTTCAATATATTATACCTGGAAGGAACAGTGTTATATATCATACCTGGTTATAACAGTGTTATATTGCATACCTAGATGGAACAGTGCTATATATCATACCTAGATGGAACAGTGCTATATATCATACCTTGATGGAACAGTGCTATATATCATACCTTGATGGAACAGTGCTATATATCATCCCTGGTGGAGCCAGACGCTCTTTATCATGTTGAAACCAGCCAAGGAACTTGTGGCACCCTCGCTGGGAAACAGGCACCCCGTCAAAAGGTGCCTTCGCCCACCTCAAGCCTACTTTGGGTTGTTCTTGCCCCCAACCCATGTTTGACCCAGACCTAATTGGATATCTTTGGAGCCCCCGGTCCTTGGGGGGCCTCCACTGTAACTGTCAGCGTTTCAAGAAGGGGTCAGGGCTGTTGAGCTCTACCTTCACTACTGAGAACATTTATACCAACTAACCGGATATTTGGACGATAAGAGACTGGGTTAACCGAAAAATTACCTACAAGATTACATCCGAAACATAAATAGCATAAAAGTGTATTTGATCAATGTATTTATTTGTTTATTTCAAAATAAATAGTTTCAATTTTATATAATTTCTCAGGAATGATAAGATAGTATATTACGCGTTGTTCGAACCGGATCACCTGACTATCCGTAGGGGGATCACCTGACTATCCATGGGGGGAGACTGGTCCTTAAGGACGTCGCCTACTTGAAGGGGAATATCCTAGTATTAATGTATTAATTATGATAATGATGTTTTGTGAGTATTAAAATGGCTTCATATGTTTGAGGCGAGCACATTTGTGTTTCCAGATATTTATTTTGGTGTCAGACCTGAGGTATATCGCGTGAAATGACCTTGAAAAGGAGCAAATAATTGTATTTCCTTCATTTTCTTTTAAATTATAGAAGTTAAAATGCAAGAATTTAACCCAATAGGGAGGAGCTGATAACTTACCTTCAATGAACGCGGGGTGAGGGGCAACGAGGGAGGGGCATTTATTTTAAATGTATTTTCACTTTTTCATGATTTTCACATTTCAAAAACATTTCGTGGCCCATCAGAAGTCAGTGCTTGACCCACAGATTTGGAGCCACCCATCTCTAGAAACATGATGAAGAGGGTGAATTTCTAGTAACTGGCCCTATGAGAGCATGCAAGTCAACGTTGTTCTGATATGTGGGTGAGCGGCTAGCACACCTATCTCTAACAGTGTGTAAGTGGCAAGGAGAGTACTATGTGTCTTGCTCGGGGGTATTAGCACCAGTACAATGTTATTGGCAAGGGTAGTACTAACACCAGTACAATGTTAGTGGCAAGGGTAGTACTAACACCAGTACAATGTTAGTGGCAAGGGTAGTACTAACACCAGTACAATGTTAGTGGCAAGGGTAGTACTAACACCAGTACAATGTTAGTGAAACTCTTTACAAACTAAAAGCCTGATGAAAATATGCTACTATCTGAGTAGTTTTAAACTGAGGGTTCATCACACGTCTCACCAAAATGTCTCCTCGCTAATTATAGAAACTAAGACCTCTTGTCATTGTATGTGAAGGTGTTGGCGAATCCTAGCTCATTATTCACTTCAACAGTTCAACTTTTACAAGAACTACCTCATCTCATCAATCTTGCCGTTGTTTTCCTGCAGTTCTCTACTTTCTCTATCCTGGACCCAATTTCTTACATCTTGGTACCTCTCTTCCACATCTTCTTATTTGTTATCTGCATCAAACTATTGTATCTTAGTATGTGGCCTACTACGTCAGGCCACGTGATCTGTTGTCACTTTTGATGGATAAATATCTAGAGGCAATAAATAGATTGACAGATAAACCTAAGATACACAAAGTTTATTGTTTTAAAAACAATCCAAGCAAACAAACACAGCGTGGAGCGTATTTTGACTCTGATCAGCGGGAATTTTGGGGGAGCAGCTTGCTGAGTAGAACTCTTGGGGAGCAGTTTGCTGAGTAGAACTCTTGGGGGAGCAGCTTGCTGAGTAGAACTCTTGGGGGAGCAGTTTTCTGAGTATAACTCTTGGGGAGCAGTTTGCTGAGTAGAACTCTTGGGGGAGCAGCTTGCTGAGTAGAACTCTTGGGGGAGCAGCTTGCTGAGTATAACTCTTGGGGGAGCAGCTTGCTGAGTATAACTCTTGGGGGAGCAGCTTGCTGAGTAGAACTCTTGGGGGAGCAGTTTTCTGAGTATAACTCTTGGGGGAGCAGCTTGCTGAGTAGAACTCTTGGGGGAGCAGCTTGCTGAGTATAACTCTTGGGGGAGCAGCTTGCTGAGTAGAACTCTTGGGGAGCAGTTTGCTGAGTAGAACTCTTGGGGGAGCAGCTTGCTGAGTAGAACTCTTGGGGGAGCAGCTTGCTGAGTAGAACTCTTGGGGAGCAGCTTGCTGAGTAGAACTCTTGGGGGAGCAGCTTGCTGAGTAGAACTCTTGGGGGAGCAGTTTTCTGAGTATAACTCTTGGGGGAGCAGCTTGCTGAGTATAACTATTGGGGGAGCAGCTTGCTGAGTAGAACTCTTGGGGGAGCAGCTTGCTGAGTAGAACTCTTGGGGGAGCAGCTTGCTGAGTAGAACTCTTGGGGGAGCAGCTTGCTGAGTAGAACTCTTGGGGAGCAGCTTGCTGAGTATAACTCTTGGGGGAGCAGCTTGCTCAGTAGAACTCTTGGGGAGCAGTTTGCTGAGTTGAACTCTTGGGGGAGCAGCTTGCTGAGTAGAACTCTTGGGGGAGCAGCTTGCTGAGTATAACTCTTGGGGGAGCAGCTTGCTGAGTAGAACTCTTGGGGGATCAGCTTGCTGAGTAGAACTCTTGGGGGAGCAGTTTTCTGAGTATAACTCTTGGGGGAGCAGCTTGCTGAGTATAACTCTTGGGGGAGCAGCTTGCTGAGTATAACTCTTGGGGAGCAGCTTGCTGAGTAGAACTCTTGGGGGAGCAGCTTGCTGAGTAGAACTCTTGGGATCAGCTTGCTGAGTAGAACTCTTGGGGGAGCAGCTTGCTGAGTAGAACTCTTGGGGGAGCAGCTTGCTGAGTAGAACTCTTGGGATCAGCTTGCTGAGTAGAACTCTTGGGGGAGCAGCTTGCTGAGTAGAACTCTTGAGGGAGCAGCTTGCTGAGTAGAACTTGATGAGAAATGATACAAATACTATCAACAGCTGTACAATATCAATGTAAGCTGTGTTTATTTGATTGGTGACAAATAATTCCTGGACAATGGAATCAAACCCAGGACTATTCGCTAGGAACGCCGGGGCTATCCAGGAATATAAACCCTAAACCCCTACCTCGGCTCGTTGTTTGTACTTCCTAGTATTGATTTGAAGGTTTGTAGAAGGTTACCGACATTACAAATTAGCAAGTAGTATTTTAACTGCATATTGCCCTCGTTATTTTATCCTGTGCCCGAAATGTGAGGTTATCCGATACGAAACGGCCGTTCGTTTTATTTTACGATCATCATACACCAGGACTTGTACCTACTTTCTTTGTCGATTACAAATTTTACTATTCGTGAAATATATTTTACTCGTAAAATAATATCGCGCGGAGTATCATTATACATTATATGGTTTTATGTATTAATATACTATATTATATGTGGTTTTATATTGACATATAATGTACGACTCTGTGTGTGGCTTTACTTATTTTAAATAAGCTAATGAGGTTTGATTGCTGGAGGTAAAGTTTAAATAAAATGTGTTCATATTTGCATCAAGTCAGAGAAGGAAACTATTTAGGAAAATACATCTTGTTTCAGTACATCCAGCTTTTATTCGAACCGTTAAACAAGTTAAGACGAAACTGATGCCCTGACCTGCATGCCCACCTTGTGGTTAAGTTGAAACATAACGTGAGTTCTTATCTTTCTTGGTGCGAAATTTGTTTTTAGGCCTGAGTCATTAATGTAAAGTTTAAATCTATATTCATCGTGACAATGGTCAAAGAGACATTACAAGTTCAGGGATACAATACATGGCCAGGGATATACTACAGGGTTAGGGAGACATTACAGGGTCAGGGGGACATTACAGGGTCAGGGGGACATTACAGGGTCAGGGAGACATTACAGGGCCAGGGATACACTACAGGGTCAGAGAGACATGTCAGCGTCATGGATACATTACAGAGTCATGGATACAGTACAGGGCCATGGATACATTACAGGGTCAGGGATACACTACAGGGTTAGGGAGACATTACAGGGTCAGGGGCACATTACAGGTTCAGGGAGACATTACAGGGTCAGGGATACATTACAGGACCATGGTATGATCTACTTCGAGTCATACTTAAAGAAGTCACTACCAATAGACCTATATCACCATTCTTATACTTAGACTTGCTGAATAATATCTCGGCTGCTGTCCTAGGTTAACTAGTTTGACTTTCACAATGAAGATAGTATTAGTTGCTTAAGAATATATTGTTATACATAAGTTAGTGAGCTCTGTATCTTATAGAGCTGACTGGTAAATAGCTCGATTGTTCACCTGGGACACATTTAAAAGTGAAAATATTGGAGGTGACGCATTTTAAGGAATTTAAAATAATCATCTTCATTAGTAAAATCAAATCTATTTTTTAAATCATTATTACAAAAAGAAAATCAAAACTATATTTTTAAGACTTACCCTATGTTTTCCCCTCCAGATTAATATAGCATTTGAATAGCATTATTGGAATAAGTGCTAGGCTTTGGATCTGAAGAGGAAGCCACCTTCTACTGACGACAATTGCGTGACCCTGATCTTTAGGATGTACCTATTATTATATTTAATGGGGGAAACCTTTGATCGCACAGATATGTGCTAACAAGAAATGTGTCACTTTTAAAATGTCCTCGTCCCAAGTTGTGTATTCCTACATCGTTTATCAAAATAAGAATCACACCGTGATGTATGTTGGCTCATGCAAATATCCGAGGCCTGCAAGTTTAACACGACTGTTTTATATTATATGGTAATGTTCAACATTTACATGAACTCCCTAAATATACCAAACAATATTTCATGTCTTGCGTGTTTAGTTATTCAATATATAGTGATGTCTATAGAGAGACATTAATATTAACTATCACTATCAGGGCAGCAGTTATAATTTATCAAACTCTGGCTCTTATACAACTCTGTTACTGTTGTAATAAGAATACTACTGAGGAAGGTTTATCAACCTGTTCCATACGTGCTAGTAGGAAGCCAGATTAATATTCATTTGTGAAACATGAGAAAATAGCTTTCTAATTTTAAAATACAGTTGGAATATTTACTCAAATCAATGTTTTATAATTTATATAGCTGTGAATAAATCTTCACGTGAGTACAAGGACACGGTTGTATATATTTGTGTAATACGTTTGTGTGTTTGAATAATGTATTATTTACAGAGAAACACAAAGGTTATACAACAAATTATATTCGTCAAATGAGTAGAGGTGCGGGTAGTATGGAATAGTCGGGCAGTACGGAATACCATCATTTCTCCCTGTTAAGTGTCGCAATCTATCGTCAACTACTTCAAATAATACATGAAACTATTTCAAAGAGCTAGTGACGCCCTTCGACGCCCACTTCGACAGATCAACTGATTGTTTGTTTTGGCTGTCACAAAAACTTTTGCGGGCTAGTGTTTATCATGCTATATTTCTTTATTCTACTGTTCTTATTAATTCTAATCAACATTAATCATTAGGTTAAGGTTCATTAATGCTTATCTTTAAGTCAAAACATTATTTTACTGTAATTATAATCTAATAAAAACTAATGTTTTCCAAATTGGTGAGTCGGGGAGTAAGGAATACCACCATACCATAATGCCCGCACATTTTTGTAAGTATTTGGCTAGTGATTTATTTTGACAAACGTAGCTTAACCATTTTTTCTTCGCTCCTAAGAAATATATTAAGAGAACAATGTATCCTGATACAATATTTTAGTCTATAATTTTTTAATAATTCATTATTAACTAGCGGACCCGACAGACGTTGTCCTGCCCGAACGTTGGCTTTTCATTTGGGTGGTAAAATTGATTTCGATGATAAAACAAATACTATGTGATCGTCACAATTACAAATTCACAATGAACTCCAATTAGTGAGCTACACAAATATTACAAATTCAGTGTTTGTCAAGACAACATACAAAATAAAACATCTTTTCATTTTTGGCATTTAACCCACAACTCCACAAATATCAGCTGTATCGAAAAAAAATTGAGGTTACATGTTCTGATATGAAAAAAATCTAAAATAATAATCCCCCCCCAAAAAAAATTCCCTAAAAATTTTTTAAAAATTCTAGAACCCGATTGCAGCGCCACCTACCGGGTCCAATTGTGAATCCAAACCATCCACGGACCCACTCAAACACACACAAAAAATGTCATCAAAATCGGTCCAGCCGTTTAGGAGGAGTTCAGTGACATACACACGTACAGAAGAATTATATATATATATATATATATATATATATATATATAAAGATAAAGATAAAGATAATGATTTTTTATTTTTTATTGTATGTATTTTTTCAATTATTCGTTATTATTACTATTTTCATGTTTTACACATAATATTTGCATGTTTTTTTTACAGGAGTGATAACTAATAAAAGCCATTCTTAATTCACAAATTTCCTCGTTTGATAATCCAGTTTAGTTTTGTATTTTCTCTCTTGAGAAACGAAGACATGACCTGGTATCATAAGGTCATACCCCTGCTCACTAGGCAAGAAAACATTTGTTACAGGCGCGGAGCTACAAGAGTCTGAAACTGTTTGCTTAGTGAACTCCGAAAATTCCGTACTCTTCCTGATTCCACAGTGAGATGTCTACAAATTGACACCCCCTTCTTACTTCCTTATAAAGGGCCAGGTATAATATAAAAAAACAAGGTCAAAACAATCTTGTCCAAGGCCAGAGTCTCAGGCCTGTCTGTCTGTCTGTCTGTTTCTCTTCAGAGAGGCACATGAACCTGCTTGTCTTACCGTATTATTACTATAACTCATTTGTCTCCCTCTCTGTCCTCCTGATATTCTCTATTCTTCTCCAGCACTACATTTCAAAGCTCTCAAAGTATTTCTTTCCAATGCTCCAAACAGCGCGATGCTCCGAACAGCGCGATGCTCCGACCAGCGCGATGCTCCAAACAGCGCGATGCTCCGAACAGCGCGATGATCCAAATGTAGCATTCCATCAGATTCTTCCTCAGTTCTGTTAAAACACATAAATAGATCAGCTTCAAAATTTAAATTGCACATTCAATGGGAGGGTTGCCAATTTAATATGCTTTATAAAGTAAAGGTAGTGTACATTTTAAAACGTTCCTAAATGTTCAGAACGCGTCAGGGTATTTAACTATCAAAATATAAGATAAAATATCCCCATTAGGTTGAGTCTTCACTAACCCAGATATAAGTGTTGATAGTTCCGACTGAACTGTCCACGGAGAGTCTGTTGTGCTCTCTGTCTGATGTGTCTAGAATGTTGCTAAATGTAAGTCCGTCCATCGGGACACACCAGTGCGGGGAGCTCTCCCTCTCTCTCTCTCTCTCTCTGAGAACAGCCAATTAACAGGCTGATGGAATATCCCAGCACCCGAACAAATCCAGGATGACTTCTGTTTGACGGCAATGGCGGGATAATGCGCACAACCACGATTGATGGAGTAATAGCGTCGTATTAATACCCGTGTGTGAGTGTGTGTAGCCCACATGCTCGAGCTTGTTGTAAAGTGATGATTGACGTATTTATTAATGGAGAGGATTATATTTTCCCAACAGAAGGGACTCTGGAGCTTACATTGCTGTATTGCACGGCTGAGCTACGGTCAGTATTCAGCGTTGCATACCGACAGATAACACGAGTGGACTGACTGTAAGGCCGGGTGCACATAGGACTGACTGTAAGGCTGGGTGTGCATAGGACTGACTGTAAGACCGGGTGCACATATGACTGACTGTAAGGCCGGGTCCACATAGGACTGACTGGCAGTTAGCCTGTTTAGTTTCTCAGTAACCGGCAGAGGACTTGAACTGTCAGACTGATGATAGGTGATGATACGACACACACATGAGGAACAAGGATCCTTCTGTCACGTCCTTGTTTGAAGGAATGTTCTTACATCATCACGTCCTTGTCTGGGGGAGTATTCACCCAGACTCATCTACAGCCAACTGTCATCCTATGAGTGGTAATACAAGGTTGAGAGTCTCGTCACCAGGTGCGCTACTAGCTTATGAGTGGTAATACAAGGCTGGGAGTCTCGTCACCAGGTGCGCTACTAGCCTATGAGTGGTAATACAAGGTTGAGAGTCTCGTCACCAGGTGCGCTACTAGCCTATGAGTGGTAATACAAGGTTGAGAGTTTCGTCACCAGGTGCGCTACTAGCCTATGATGGTAATACAAGGCTGGGAGTCTCGTCACCAGGCGCGCCACCAGCCTCACGAAGTTGTGCCGGTCTTACCCGAGTGTCGCCGACCACAAAACCCGGACACGTCTTTCCTCCTAACACCTCATTTGGAGGGAAATCCAATTTCCTCGCCCGTACCCACCCCCCGTGTCCGGGTCCCGCTGCTTGGGAGCGCAAGAAAATAAGAAATTGATGTAAATACGAGGAGTTTCAGGCCTCCCTCACTTCCACTTTCTATCCATAGAACCTCCACCCTCCTCCATCTTTCCTCTTGTTTCCTGCAACAATGATGACTTACACCTTACAAGAAGAATATATTGAGGGGGGGGGGGGTCTGTAAGCGAAATTCAGAACCAATCCTAGACTTGTTTCAAAATGTATTTTTATAAAGAACTCCTGAGCGATATTCAGGGAGAATGGAATATTTGTATTGATCACTGTAGAGTGCGCTAGTGACAACACCACACCACTTGACACTCTACACATATTGGTTTTGTAATATGTTAGTTGACCATTTTACAGTATTTGATTTAATATTTTAGTGTAGTTGAGGAGTATTAAAGTTTTTAATGTAGGTATTTTCCTTTTTTTTACCAAATAAATTTATAATAACTAGTGTTACATAAAAATTATAGCTATGGTAAAAAAACATAATTATGTATCCGTTCATGCTATACTCACCCTACGATATGGTTGAGGAGGGTATAATTAGTAGGAAATGTATCCTATTTTTCTTAGCGGAAGAGTGTAAAACTATATAATAGAATTAACCCCCTCAATAAACCCGTCTAGACTCGAACCTCAACTTCCTCGTTACTGGCAAACCAGTCTATATCAGCTCACTATTCAGCTCACCATTCAACTCACCATTCAGCTCACCAGTAGACTCAGAATCTCTACGACCCTGTCAAGACTCGATCCTTGTGTCGCAGGGATTATATTCTTCTCCCCCTCCTCCCCTTGCGGCAGATTCCCAGTGGTTCGTCTCTAGGGTATCTGCGGTGGAGAGAGGGGAGGACTCCTTCCCCCACAACTCTCTATTGTCTGTTAATGGGGTTCGTATCCCGGCCTGATATCAATTACAGGTCAATCTCCTCAATCAGATGCTCGCGGTGAGCTCCGTGCCATGATGGGTTTCTTCACAGGACTGCTCACAGCAAAACAGACACAAGTACAACATACAATTACTAGTCTTTTATTAGTTTCAAATCAGACTAACATGTCTGGAGAGACTACTTTTAAAAATCTTTAGAAATAAGATATTCTTTATATTTACATTACGCCCTTATTTTCTGTGTAGTTGTAATAATAATAATAATAATAATAATAATAATAATAGCACAGTAAAGTCTCTATATTTCAAGTAATTGGGACTCTCCTGTAAATCCAATAGTACTTCGCTTATTTTGTTTGATCAGGATTATATCATTTTAAATTCGTACCAAAGGAATGTTTAATCAAGTTTATAGCACGTTTTATAAAATGTGTTTATTCCCATTCACAATTTGTTTTATAGTCAAACACTAAACCTTGATTTACAACCAGCTGTGATAATATACAATATACCAGGCAGTTGTGATAGTACCTACATTATCAGGTAGTTGGAATAGTACCATATTACCAGGCAGTTGTGATAGTACGCACATTACCAGGCAGTTGGGATAGTACACACATTACCAGGCAGTTGTGATAGTACCATATTACCAGGCAGTTGTGATAGTACGCACATTACCAGGCAGTTTGGATAGTACACACATTACCAGGCAGTTGTGCTAGCTCTCACATTAATTACATTTTAAGATGTTGGGAGTCACAAACTATACCTAATTGATCGTCTAACAGCTATGTCTAGTTTTCCTCTAATATGTTCTTAGGCCAACTACAAATTAAAATCCATTCAAATTATAAAATATTTAACTTTTGTAAAGTATTTTATATACAAATCTGTTTCAAGCAAAACTTTTTATAAAGTTTAGTTTTATAGTGGAGCTCTCGTAATTTCCATTTCCAACAAGTTTGTTATCTAAATCTAGACTTTTTACCAAGTAATATAATTATATCTAAATGTATGATAAATAATGTGGTTTATTACGTGCATCATTTAAACATCCCACAAAATATATCAGACATGTTTCCAAAGGTAGCCTCGTGCGCCTATCGATGTCCATATGTTTCCACTTCACATACCAGCGAGTGAGCTCCAATACAAATGGTAATGTTCTCTAACCAACCAATAGGAGCAGTTGAAATATACATCTTGTCGACAGTTATTGGAAGACTCCCAAAGGAGCAGTATTCACTGACTTGACATATTCCCAAAACAGGGAGCACCAAAGTTCCATCTCTAGACTTTCTGTCAGGCAGTCTCGTCGTGTGAGGGATAGCTGTGGGACCACTATTTGTATACAGTGGTTTCACTCAAGATCGTGTAGTGGAGTGTTGACAGGTTAAGCACAGCTTGTTGATATGTTCTCACACTCTCTGTTCTCATTTGACCAATCATGAGTAGCTCACATGGGACTGTTAATACCTGACCAATGAGTGAGTAAGAGAACAATTCACAGGTACAGTTTCAACTACAGTTCCATTTCCATTTACTATTAAATAATATGATTATTATTACTGTTTAAACACATCAATTATGTCTAATACTGTCTTGTTAATTAGTACAATTATTTGGGTTCAACTTTAAATTAAATTTAGTAAAATACGGCCTTGTTAGTCCTGCCCATGTAATAGTCTCACCCCCGACTACAGGACTAACTCAGAGGACGTGTCTTCTATTCCCTGTGTCTCATTCTCACGCACGAATAGTGGGAACGAAACTCAAAAGTGAGAAGCGGTGAAGTAAATATTTGTCATAAATATAAAAAAGATCAAAGAAATCGATATATTTTTATTGAAATACAACATTTCTACAAGTTGTTTCAAAAGAGTCTTTTGTTGGGGGGGGGGGGGGGGATAAGTATAAATATTTATACTATCTTTAAATATTTCGAGTCATTCATCAGCTGACATCGGTGGCCACGTGGTCTAAGGCATCACTCTTGCAAAATACTGTATTGCCGGTAACGGTTCAAATCCCGGTCAGATGTGTTGTGATAACACTGTGGATATTACTGACGTGCAGTGATGTGGAGCGCACAGAATACATTGTACCCTCATTCAAGGGTTTGGTTGGGTTTATTGACGGTACAGACTTTATTAATAAATAGAAATAACCTCATCTGTGTCTTCATAACTTACTACTGTTTATCTAATACACGAATCTATGACAAACATGGGCACCTCTTGTGACTGAGCTAATCAATATTTTAATTGGTATTTTAAATACTTGTGTATAAAAATTAATTAATAGTGTAAAATAGTAAATTAAATAATATGCCTTAAATTGTTATAAGGCCTGTTGTAATTGCAATTAAGAAACAAATAATTTATTTATTTCAATCTCGTTTTAACATATTTAGATGGAAGCGTCCTATCTTCTGTCGGTAATTTCAAGTTTGCTTTGACTGATTTCAGGTTTCGTTTTTCTCCACAAGTCCTGAACTAAGCAACAAACAGAGGTTCGAGTATTTCTTCAGAACTATCCCTTCTGATCATTACCAGGTGAAGGTTATGGTAGAGATCATCAGAAGGTTCGGCTGGAGCTACGTGTCCATCCTGTATGAGGAGTCAAACTATGGTATCAAGGTAACTGTATGAGGAGTCTAACTATGGTATCAAGGTAACTGTATCAAGAGTCAAACTATGGTATCAAGGTAACTCTATGAAGAGTCAAACTATGGTATCAAGGTAACTGTATGAGGAGTCAAACTATGGTATCAAGGTAACTCTATGAAGAGTCAAACTATGGTATCAAGGTAACTGTATCAAGAGTCAAACTATGGTATCAAGGTAACTGTATCAAGAGTCAAACTATGGTATCAAGGTAACTGTATGAGGAGTCAAACTATGGTATCAAGGTAACTGTATGAGGAGTCTAACTATGGTATCAAGGTAACTCTATGAAGAGTCAAACTATGGTATCAAGGTAACTGTATCAAGAGTCAAACTATGGTATCAAGGTAACTGTATGAGGAGTCTAACTATGGTATCAAGGTAACTGTATGAGGAGTCTAACTATGGTATCAAGGTAGCTGTATGAAGAGTCAAACTATGGTATCAAGGTAATTGTATCAAGAGTCAAACTATGGTATCAAGATAACTGTATCAAGAGTCAAACTATGGTATCAAGGAAACTGTATCAAGAGTCAAACTATGGTATCAAGATAACTGTATGAGGAGTCAAACTGTGGTATCAAGGTAACTGTATCAAGAGTCAAACTATGGTATCAAGGTAACTGTATCAAGAGTCAAACTATGGTATCAAGGTAACTGTATCAAGAGTCAAACTATGGTATCAAGGTAACTGTATCAAGAGTCAAACTATGGTATCAAGGTAACTGTGTCAAAAGTCAAACTATGGTATCAAGGTAACTGTATGAGGAGTCAAACTATGGTATCAAGGTAACTGTATCAAGAGTCAAACTATGGTATCAAGGTAACTGTATCAAGAGTCAAACTATGGTATCAAGGTAACTGTATGAGGAGTCAAACTGTGGTATCAAGGTAACTGTATCAAGAGTCAAGCTATGGTATCAAGGTAACTGTATCAAGAGTCAAACTATGGTATCAAGGTAACTCTATGAAGAGTCAAACTATGGTATCAAGGTAACTGTATCAAGAGTCAAACTATCGTACAAAGGTAAGTTGTAGATAATTTATTAACTTTTTATATTAATCAAAGAATTTTTATCGTATACGTGTCAATGTTATTATTAAAAAATTATCCGTAAAATGTATTAATGCACATCTCTAATCTTACAAAATAATTGTTAAAAATTATACACAATTGTTTTTATTTTAAATTGCAATTTTTGATATTAAAGAGGTCGTCTATTGATGTATTGCATAGTGTACAAATCCCACGAAATCTAAAAATGTGTTTGTTATTTTAAAATAATATGACTCATTCCAACATGTAGGCGGAACATACCAACAGATTCATATAGAATTTAAAACATCATAAAACGCAGTTTTCAGATCAAAGAAAGTTGCTAGATACCACAAACAAATATATTTAATTCTAAAGAGATCACAAATAACAATTTGAGATAATTGAGGAATTTTTTAGTGGTTTTGAAGCTTCATAATTGCTGTGGCAAGATATTTTTCTCCCAGTAGACGGCACCCTTGATGGACATTCACTTTGTTCACCTAACCTTGGTGTAAAACATGTATTCAGCTGTAGTTTATCTTCTCTGTATCACTTTATCTTAGTTTACAAATTATTTTATTTGATAAAATAGACCAACTTTTAAACCTTTAAATGAAGTGCTAAATTACATTTCCATAGATTGAATTATCTCCTAAAGTACATTTTTAAGCTATTAATTAATTGGTAATTATGTAGGCCACAATCATTGTTGATAAAATGTACTTAAAACATGAATTTAGTTTCAATTTGAGCATCCACCGATATTTAAATGTGGCTCACTTCCTGCTGTAAGGTAACAATGGTTAACAATGTTACATGTGCAACAGCATGGAAATAATTTGAGGTTATCTGTATGATAATTTTGGGGGTACAGTACCAATTGCTTGTTCCACTATCAATCGGTAGCGTAACATTCCGAAACACTCCTCTGGGATTATTTTATGAGATTGTGAAGCCAGTCAGAAACATTCTGTGGCCAATTTCCTGGTAATCAACGCAAAATATTTCACTTTTAATGCACTATTATTTGCGAGTTATTCAATATTCTATGTTACCTAATTAAGTGCACGGTAAAAAGAAACAAAGGGGGCAAGTAATTAGAGCTGTAATTTAATCATCTCTGGGTATTTAAAAGTCGGTATGGCCCGTTCAGTGGCTGAGTGGTAAAGGGGGCCAATCATGTTTACTATGACCAAGGACTTATAACCCTGATACAGAGCTGGATGTTAAGTGCTAGCTATTGTTGTCCTAGGTTAAGCTGGTTTGTGTTTAAATGACTTTGTATGTAAAATTGGGCACGATTACTATCCAGATAAAAATTATTTTGTATTCATTATTGAGGCATGTGTAGGGTTGGCGCCGTGGTTTTCAATACAGACTTGGGGTTCAACGCCAGTTGGGGGCACTAGCTGGTATTTTATCACTTTATAGGAAACTCATCCTCTCTCCAGGCGAATATTATTGCATTTATTTAAAATTCGTCTCATTTTGTCAGAGAAGGTTTTTCTTCCACCACTTCCTACGCTAGAGGAGTATATATTAAGAAACAAATGTATCCACATTAGCGTTTTAAGAGTGATCTGAAACATTTATAATAAAAACACCTTATCCATGATTCGAACTCCCAACTTTCCCTTCACTGCCAAACCATGTAAGTCCAGTTAAAGTCGTTATAACAACACAAAGTACAAAATAAACGTAGATATTAGGTAGCCGAGATATCGTCCATCAAATGCTGCGCTTAGGTTAAGCAATATTGACAAATCCTATCACAGAACACGTGTTTGGTGTCTACTAGAATCAACACAAAACTGTTCTCTCATGACCCGCACACACATAGACTCGTAAACATGGTCTTAAAGTTGACATTTTCTTTTCTGACAAGTCCGAAACCAACATGTCCCCACATGTTCCCACATGCTCCCACATGCTCCCACATGTTCCCACATATCCCCACATGTTCCCACATATCCCCACATATTCCCACATGTTCCCACATATCCCCACATATTTTTGTTGATCATTAAGAGCTAAATGTCCAGGAAACGAAAGGTAACTGTTAGAGGATCTTGTAATGGAGCGTTGTGAATGGAATGATGTAATTTAATAAAGAGGGGGGTCACGACACATAATGTATTGTCACTTATGTTTTCCTCCTCCCCGTTTGTTCCCCTACTACCGGACAGCTCCGCCCTGAGACGTTATAAACCCGCTAAGTTTCTGGCATTTAGGATTTTCTGAAAGCCTTAAAGCACAAAGTTTATTTCTAAATAGTTTTAAAAGATCTTCAAGTCTGTGTCCACCAATGTATAGCATTTACTGGTATTTCTCACAAGACAAAGATATTTCCTGCGTCAAATAATACGCCGCTAGCAAATCAAACCATCCCACCCACCGGAAGTAGTCTGTGAATGTCAATTGTCAATGAATGATCGCCAAAAACATCTCTGACTGTTATCTCAAACATGGATTAAAAGTAAAGTTGAATGTTTGCCATTGACCTGAGAAAATATTCATTGCCTGATTCCATGGATAGAGGGTTGTTACCCTTGATTGTAGGACATAGTTTCACTTGTCGCCACCAGGGCTGGTTTCCCAGTAAGTTACATGAGCAGTTCCTTTGGTTCAATGTTAGTATGTGCTCATGTACCGGCTTGTAGTCCCGTCTGGGGTACAGGATGGATGTTTGCTTGTCTGGGCTTTAGTTCTTTTCATGACGAGTTATATTTTTAGAGATGTTATGATAATTGAGACGTACTCGAGATCGAAACTGTCCAAGACAACTGTTATCGCTGGTCCAAGTCACAGGGGGGGCTTGTAGTGAAGACCAGCGTAAGTTCAGAGGTTTTGTGATTTTTGTGAACATATGCAACGCAAAACATTATTTATCTATAACCTTGAACCACTTTTCTATGACATCGGGAACCCTGTATTAGTAGCGTCCATACATTCGCTCACTAACATAAACTATACATCGTGTGTTAAAACAAGCGTTGTAAAGACACAAGACATATCTCACATGTTCTAAGTTTTCTTTGGACAGTATTTTGCCTTTTGTTTTTTGTTAGTATTTAAATGTAATTATTTTCCTGCGACTAGTTTATATTGTTAGTTCGAGTGTGTTGTCTATTAATAGCTCACACATCTAATCCAAGGGAACATGGATATGCATTTAATATTTCGGTCAATTCACTTTGGGTAAGGAATGTAAAAACACATTTTGTAAAAAAATCGTATCTGCTAGAGTCTGTACCTCAGTCGGCTAAATTAAAGTCAGGAGCGGTAACCACAAAGCCAAACACTGCCGGTTGGGCTGGAAATAATTACGTAGAAATAACATTAAAACACAAAGAGGTTATTTTTTAAGCACCCAGTCTGCGTGAGAATAACACAGAGGGGACTATTTGTTACCCCCAGTTTAAGTGAGAATAGCACACAGTGGACTATTTGTTACACCTAGTCTACGTGAGAATAGCACAGAGTGGACTATTTGTTACACCTAGTCTACGTGAGAATAGCACAGAGTGGACTATTTGTTACCCCCAGTCTAAGTGAGAATAGCACAGAGGGGACTATTTGTTACACCCAGTCTACGTGAGAATAGCACAGAGTGGACTATTTGTTACATCCAGTCTACGTGAGAATAGCACAGAGTAGACTATTTGTTACACCCAGTCTACGTGAGAATAGCACAGAGTGGACTATTTGTTACATCCAGTCTACGTGAGAATAGCACAGAGTAGACTATTTGTTACACCCAGTATACGTGAGAATAGCACAGAGTAGACTATTTGTTACACCCAGTATACGTGAGAATAGCACAGAGGGGACTATTTGTTACCCCCAGTCTACGTGAGAATAGCACAGAGGGGACTATTTGTTACACCCAGTCTACGTGAGAATAGCACAGAGGGGACTATTTGTTACCCCCAGTCTAAGTGAGAATAGCACACAGTGGACTATTTGTTACACCCAGTCTACGTGAGAATAGCACAGAGTAGACTATTTGTTACACCAACAGCAACCATTTCACGCTCGCGATAGACTAGGCTGCGGATGACCGGGGAGATTGGGGATCGATCCCAGATTGGTGTACTGAAGGTTATTTTCCTAGATGGTCTTACACTCTCTCCCCACACGAATGCGAGTACACTTTCTATGAGTTCAATCTTCCTTATCCTGAACCTAGTATATTAATTAGTAGATAAGCGTATAACCTGGATGGGTAGTAAGAAACATTGTTAAAAGAGCCTAACTGCCACGTTAGATCTGCGCGGAGCAAGAATTCCCAAAAGTTTTAGAACAAAGGAGCTTGCACCAGAAAAATTGGAGCTCTCGTCAAAATGTCTACACTAATATTACACACATTCAATAAGAACAGTTCAATAACAACAGTACAATAACAAAGGTCAATAACAACAGTACAATAACAAAGGTCAATAACAACAGTATAATAACAACAGTTCGATAACAACATTACAATAACAAAAGTATAATAACAACAGTACAATAACAACAATACATTAACAAGAGTACAATAACACCAGTTCAATAACAACAGTACAATAACAACAGTTCAATAACAAAAGTACAATAACAACACTACAATAACGCCAGTTCAATAACATCAGTACAATAACAACAGTATAATAACAACAGTTCGATGACAAAAGTACAATAACAACACTACAATAACAACAGTAAAATAACAACCGTTATTAACAACAGTACAATAACAACAAGTCAATAACAACAGTACAATAACAACAGGTCAATAACAACAGTTCTATAGCAAAAGTACAATAACAACCGTTATTAACAACAGTCCACTAACAACAGGTCAATAACAACAGTACAATAACAACAGTACAATAACAACAGTTCTATAACAAAAGTACAATAACAACACTACAATAACAACAGTACAATAACAACCGTTATTAACAACAGGTCAATAACAACAGGTCAATAACAACAGTACAATAACAACAGGTCAATAACAACAGTATAATAACAACAGCTCAATAACAACAGTTCAATGACAACAGTACAATAACAACACCTCAATAACAACAGTTCAATAACAACAGGTCAATAACAATGTAGCATTCATATGGCTACAAGCTAATGTTAGTCAACGAGTCAACAAAATATTACTTACCCAATATCACCATCCAGGCTACGTTCGAGAAAACATAAACACATCCGGCCCCTACTTCACCCTGTCAACGACTGCCTTTGTAAAAGAAGAGTCCGGACACGCCCCGCTAGAGTTCGCTAGCATAGTGTCAACCTACGCCAACCCCAGAAGAAGAGAATTTTCTTTCTAGAATACACGAGACCGGCTTCTAGAAAAATACTGACGTTTCCATAGTCACGCACGTTCCCCCCCCCCCCCCCCTTGTGGATCCTGTCTCTTTTGTTCATGGAGTTTGCACCGTATAAAAGACCGCCCAGGAAAATATGGCGTCACTCTTGGGCTAGGTCTGGAAGGAGACGGACGAAGCTTAGGCTTCAAGGACTTGTTTAAAAGAAAAGATGTAAGGAGAAATTCATTTTTGGCATAATATATTTTTCTTATTTTTTTTTAATCAAAATTCTCTTTCGGATATATATTTACATATTTATTTATTTATTTATTTATTTATTTTGTTTTTGAAGTATGTGGTGTGTGAACATCAAATTTAAACTTAGAATATTTAACAAACTTAAAGTCTATTTATGACTTGTAAATTATTAAAGATATGTTTGGAAGATATAAGTAAGGACATTAAGTCAAGAACATTTTCATATTAATGATAATGCCATGCGTGAACTATGTGTTCTAAAAACATTAAATTTAAACTTAGACTTATGACTTAGGAATTATAAATATTTATGTTGATTCGTTGTTAAGGATTCAGTACGGACATTGTGCCAGAACATTCAAATTGTTAATGCGCGAAATATTGTTTGTTGTGTATAAATATAAAAAGGTAAACTATTCTATTTGGAGTTCACAATGATAAAAGTAAAAGACTTTACCTTTTAGAGATGTCTGTATGAACAAGATGTCGAAATTATTTATGCTAGACTTTTAGTATGACTTTCATAAACATAAAATATAAATTAAAATTTTTGCTACATCTAAATTTTTTTTTAATCTTACAATGTGTCAAGGAATTACTGGTGAAAGGGCATTTATAATATTAAATTGTAATATAAAATCATATCAAAAATAAAAAGAATAAGTAAATATTACGCCCGAATATATAATATTGTTAAATATTGCATTCATATAATAAAACACTATTTTTTGACCTGCCGTCTTTATATATATAATTAAGTCTGGTTATCCCTAGTTTATGCAATCATATTACCCTGGCATCTCCCCTTTTAACTTAATCTTTCTACTTATATTTATATTTTGTTGTAAGGAGGACCATGTTTCCTTTTTTTTTTTTGCATTGGGACGTATTACGTGTCTAGCATCATCAATAATAATTACTCTCACAGCCCACTCTTATTTACATATTTTAACTTATCTTTTTGTTGATTTCCATTATTTGTATTTGGGCCCCTCTAATCCGAGAGTTTGGGCTACAACAACAGTACAATAACAACCGTTCATTAACAACAGTACGATAACAACAGTTCAATAACAACAGTATAATAACAACAGTTCGATATCAACAGTTCAATAACAACAGGTCAATAACAACAGTACAATAACAACAGTTTATTTTGACAAGTTTAACACTATATAACAAACGTAAACCATGACGTCATGTTCTGGCTCCACCTTTGTCAAGTGTTCTTTATCTAGAGTTGAAACCTTTGTCTTCTCACGGAACCTGAGCTATGGGAGGAGCACAATTTGTAAAAGGCTGCAACAGAACACAAAGTTATTGTTGAATACGATCAACAATTTGCCGGTACCAAGTAAAACGACAAGGAATATATGAATGGTCACAAAGAAACATAACTCAATCTTGAATATCGCCATTTCGTATAAACACCAGAACATGCATCTCCTGAGATTAGACACCAAGGATTGAAATAGCTAATATGATCGACTCTCGATTGTTTCGATACCAATAATAATGGAGGATATTGATGATACAAGTTAGACCCCACTAATCTTAACCTAGTGACAGCATGTAATGTGAATATTTGCCGGGACAGAATGTACATCACTAGAAGAAGAGATGTCTGTTTGCTTGTATCCAACTATTTTGCTCATTAAAGACTGTAATGGATAGGTCAGAACCTGGTTCTATGTTCGTGTGTTGGTTGGTTGGTTGGTTGCCTTCTAAAGTTAACTGTTGCTATTACTTTTTACGAGCAATTTACTTTACGAAACATGTGGTCGTGAAACGTTGATTAAAAGCTAACCCGTTATCGATAAACTATTTGTATAGAGCACAAAGCTATCTAAAGCTGACCCGTACCACTGATGTACCAGCATGGTGCACCACTGAGTTGACATCCCCTAAGAAATAAAAAATGCTGCTAGTTTGCGACGTTTCAACTTGTTAATCTCTTTTAGCCGTGGTCTAGTTCTGTGGCACAGACTATACCTAGTGGTCCTGTGAGATACTCTTGCTCTTATCGAGTGGAGAGCTGTGACTCAGAGCTTGTTCGAGTGTAGCCAAGGTGCTAGTGACCCCCATCTGTATCGTTCACCCTGTAAGGCAGTAATCTCACCTTGCATGGACTCACTGTGATGTGGCTCATCGCGGTCGGAGTGTACACGAGTAGAGATAAGATACTCACTCTTCCATTGTAAAAATAATAACAAATTGTTTGTTTTTCTAAATATTGGGACAAGAATGTATCAACGTGACATCAACTTTCCTCAAGGTCTTGTTTGGATTGTTCTTTGGAGTAAAGCAGCTTCCAGTCTCCTGAGAGTAGAACCCATCTAAACCGATTGCACTAATAGTGTGTGTCGTCTCTTCCTTGGTTGGTTCTCTGGAATCCTCCACGGTTATACATCCCACCCTCCTCCTTCCTCAGCTATGTTATCAAATTACATCCATTTTGAAAACCTTCCTACTTGTCTTTCCATCCCATCTCGACCAGAATCTGTCCTCTCCGTTTTGAAGCAACATCTGTCAACAAACAGAGGAAAATACTTTACTTTTCAAAAATATATTAGGATCAATGACAACCTGTTACAAGACATCACTCTCTCAGAAACTGGAAGATAGGGGGTTTGAATCCCGACTGAGGGTGCTTTTGTCTAAAGGGTTTATCGCTCTCCCTCCATCAAATGAGGGTGAATTTCTTATTTACTATACCTGAATTAAGACTACCATAGTATCGTTATTATCTGCAGATATCCCGTACGGGTAGTAAGACGCCATACAAAATAAATGTATCTAGCTACAAGAACCAAGATAAATAACGTCATTTCCATAATTAACAACGTGTTCACAGTTCTAACACATGTAACTTTAGGTTAGGTCACAGTTCTAACACATGCAACTCCAGGTTAGGTCACAGTTCTAACACATGCAACTTCAGGTTAGCTCACAGTTCTAACACATGCAACTTTAGGTTAGGTCACAGTTCTAACACATGCAACTTCAGGTTAGGTCACAGCTCTAACACATGCAACTTCAGGTTAGGTCACAGTTCTAACACATGCAACTTCAGGTTAGGTCACAGTTCTAACACATGCAACTTCAGGTTAGCTCACAGTTCTAACACATGCAACTTCAGATTAGGTCACAGTTCTAACACATGCAACTTCAGGTTAGGTCACAGTTCTAACACATGCAACTTCAGGTTAGCTCACAGTTCTAACACATGCAACTTCAGGTTAGCTCACAGTTCTAACACATGCAACTTCAGATTAGGTCACAGTTCTAACACATGCAACTTTAGGTTAGCTCACAGTTCTAACACATGCAACTTCAGGTTAGGTCACAGTTCTAACACATGCAACTTCAGGTTAGGTCACAGTTCTAACACATGCAACTTCAGGTTAGCTCACAGTTCTAACACATGCAACTTCAGGTTAGGTCACAGTTCTAACACATGCAACTTCAGATTAGGTCACAGTTCTAACACATGCAACTTCAGGTTAGGTCACAGTTCTAACACATGCAACTTCAGGTTAGGTCACAGTTCTAACACATGCAACTTCAGGTTAGCTCACAGTTCTAACACATGCAACTTTAGGTTAGGTCACAGCTCTAACACATGTAACTTTAGGTTAGCTCACAGTTCTAACACATGCAACTCCAGGTTAGGTCACAGTTCTAACACATGCAACTCCAGGTTAGCTCACAGTTCTAACACATGCAACTTTAGGTTAGCTCACAGTTCTAACACATGCAACTCCAGGTTAGATCACAGCTCTAACACATGCAACTTCAGGTTAGGTCACAGTTCTAACACATGCAACTTCAGGTTAGCTCACAGTTCTAACACATGCAACTTTAGGTTAGGTCACAGCTCTAACACATGTAACTTTAGGTTAGCTCACAGTTCTAACACATGCAACTCCAGGTTAGGTCACAGTTCTAACACATGCAACTCCAGGTTAGGTCACAGTTCTAACACATGTAACTTTAGGTTAGGTCACAGCTCTAACACATGCAACTTTAGGTTAGGTCACAGCTCTAACACATGTAACTTTAGGTTAGCTCACAGTTCTAACACATGCAACTCCAGGTTAGGTCACAGTTCTAACATATGCAACTCCAGGTTAGGTCACAGTTCTAACACATGCAACTTTAGGTTAGGTCACAGCTCTAACACATGCAACTTCAGATTAGGTCACAGTTCTAACACATGCAACTCCAGGTTAGGTCACAGTTCTAACACATGCAACTTTAGGTTAGGTCACAGCTCTAACACATGTAACTTTAGGTTAGCTCACAGTTCTAACACATGCAACTCCAGGTTAGGTCACAGTTCTAACACATGCAACTTCAGGTTAGGTCACAGTTCTAACACATGCAACTCCAGGTTAGGTCACAGTTCTAACACATGCAACTTCAGGTTAGGTCACAGTTCTAACACATGCAACTCCAGGTTAGGTCACAGTTCTAACACATGCAACTTCAGGTTAGGTCACAGTTCTAACACATGCAACTTCAGGTTAGCTCACAGTTCTAACACATGCAACTCCAGGTTAGGTCACAGTTCTGACACATGCAGCTTTAGGTTAGGTCACAGTTCTAACACATGCAACTTCAGGTTAGGTCACAGTTCTAATACATGCAACTCCAGGTTAGGTCACAGTTCTGACATATGCAGCTTTAGGTTAGGTCACAGTTCTGACACATGCAACTTCAGGTTAGGTCACAGCTCTAACACATGTAACTTTAGGTTAGGTCACAGTTCTAACACATGCAACTTTAGGTTAGGTCACAGCTCTAACACATGTAACTTTAGGTTAGCTCACAGTTCTAACACATGCAACTCCAGGTTAGGTCACAGTTCTAACACATGCAACTTCAGGTTAGGTCACAGTTCTAACACATGCAACTCCAGGTTAGCTCACAGTTCTAACACATGCAACTTCAGGTTAGGTCACAGGTCTAACACATGCAACTCCAGGTTAGATCACAGTTCTGACACATGCAACTTCAGGTTAGGTCACAGTTATAACACATGCATCTTTAGGTTAGCTCACAGTTCTAACACATGCAACTTCAGGTTAGGTCACAGTTCTAACACATGCAACTCCAGGTTAGGTCACAGTTCTAACACATGCAGCTTTAGGTTAGGTCACAGTTCTAACACATGCAACTTTAGGTTAGTCCATAAAACATTACGAGACTTTGTTCAGATTGCGGATTGTTCTGTTCATTTGTTTCTACATTTGAGCTGCTATAATTTTATTAGCTAGGGCAGATTATACTCTCAATAATTATTGGGATGATAAGTGACCTATGACCAAACTTGGAGGAATTAAAATAAGCCATTGTCTTCTGACGACGCAAATGAAGGTAGCCAAATTACTGCCAACCAGATTAGATTTGATAACTATACTAAAATTATTCAATTCATGGTCGAGTTTATTCAAATAAAACAAGTGCCTTTAATATTCCTAGTCTCACCACACAAACATATTAGTTAACGAATCTCTGTTGGGTAAATGTATTCGTGGTTTAAAGAGACATTGTTTTTAATATTGAAACAATTAGAATCGAACATATTCTCAAATAGTTTTATGTTCACTTGAATCACAAATTTAAAAATATTACATATTTAGTTTTAACATACTTCTAGCCACTTTATATTAATTAAAAACATTCTTAGCTCGAACCAAATTTTTCCTAGCATCGTTTCTTTGTTTTGAGTTGTTCCGCAAAGAGCTGGAGTAATTAGGTAACATTGTATCGTAACATAATCCGGCTCTTTGGCCGGCTCTAATGAGTTCTATCAAATGTTTTTAATACAAAGATCCATTGAATTTTTAAGGTTTAAATGTTTCAAAAATTGTTGGTCTGCTGGGTATATGCCTCAGTAGGGCCTGAACTATAGGGATGTATGTGGCGCTGGCAGCGGTATAAATGTGAAGCTCCAAAGTGACGGTCAACGTCGGAACACACACAGCAAATTATATGTTAACTGATGTTCTACATTTTTAAACCTAATTTTATCATATTAATTTCGATACAATGAATCAAGTAAAAAGTGTCAGAGTAGGAAATAAGAGTTGTATTGTTGTATGTTCAAATCGATACATAAACACTACGAGAGACATATAATTTTACAATTTTCCTGGTAGACCATGGGAGGAAGTAAAACGAAAAAAGTTGATTCAAACTGTCAATAGAAGGAAATGAGGATTATTATTCATATTTGTTTTGTTCCGACTCGTTCTCAATTACGAGAAAGTCCAAGAACTATATTAAGAAACCAGTCAATTTCAAAAGTTTGTTTTATTTGTAAATCAAATTAAACTCGACAGACAATCTTTGTAGTAGTCTACTAGATAAATCTCTTATAGCTTATATATCACTTATGTTTTTAACTAAATTATTAGTTAATCCCACTGTTGTTATTGCTTATTTATAAATATTTGTCTACAATAGGCCTAGTTAGAAAATAACATTAGTCTCCATTTGTCATTCCACTTAACTAAGGCCTTGCTATTTGTAACAAATGATGGTGCAGTAAGATTTTGCGGCTATCGTATGATATGGTAGCAATTAGAACTTAACCTAACCTTTCATGTATAAATAAATAACCTTTATAACATTTCATGTGTGAATAAATAAAAAATTCGATCAATATTATTTTAAGAATAATTTTGTTAGAAAAAATTGACGTGGACGGCCTAATAGAATACGACTCAAAAGGACAATTTGGTGAGTTTTCAAAGATTTTTTTTTTTTCGAATTCTTTTAAAATATTTGTTTTGTTACTATCATGGTCCCACATCTGTTGGTGTGTGTTTTAGTGCTAAAAATTATAAAATCTATCATAATTTGTCAGAGAAAATAAATAAATAATCCCAGCGTGTTTCCATACAAGCCCCGAGAGTTTTTCTTATACATATCAAATCAAAATTGTATTTAACATCATTTTTATATTCACAAGTATACATAGAATCAAATAATACCTAGGCTACAAAATTATAGTATTTTAAAACCTTTTTAATTCATACAAATTATTTAAATTTAGATTGTGGGGGGAAATTAAGATTAGTTGGATAATAGCGTATCAATTATCATGTTATAAAAGTTGAATTTTAATCTTGAAGTTTGGTCAACTCAATAATGTGACTTTCTTTAAATAGAGCTAAATCCTTTCTAAAAGATTGTTTGGAGCTATGGCCAGGATTAATCTTTTTTAACCCATATTTAATAAAAAAAAATCATTCTTTTTGTGATACTGCACATTAACTATATCAAGGACAATAAACCATTTCATTTTTAGTTTCAAAATTTCGCCACATGGCACCTCATGCGTTTTACTAGCGCCCCTATAGTCTAAACACGGTACCTATTGGCCTAGGGAAAAAATGTATAGACTATACATGGTATACCAAATTTGGTTGAGATCATTAAATTATTAACTTATCACTATAATATTTGTATATTATTTTAAAAATATAAAAGTTTATTGAGTCGTTATAAAAAGATGTGAGCCCTTGATGGAGTTAGGGGAAGTACCTGAACCCACTTTCTTTTATTTTGCACCTCGCTCCTCCTCGAACCTTGTATTTTGTATTGACCCACTAAGGATATATTTTCCACCGCACTCCCCCCTTATCGACCATGACAACAGATAAATATCCCTCAAACTCACCCCCACATGTGTTCCAAGCCGCATCACAATCATAACAACAGGAAATACAATTTCATAGAAAGGAAGACTTGAGATGGAAGTAAACTTTATTTCTTATAAAATACATCAAACCTTGTGTGCTTATTGGAGTGAGACATTTCAGGCACTCTTCATCCGATAATAAAAACAACAAAATATAATGTCTGCCCTTCCAATTCATGTTAAGTTTGAATATTTTAATAATATTGTAATGAGTTGTCCTTTATCCACTTCTCCTTACTTCAATCCCACTCTTTATCTTTCTCTCTCTCTTTCTAAAACCCTTTTTTTATCTCTTATTTTCCATGACACTATTTTACTCTTCATAATTCATTAAATCGTTTGAATGTGGCGACAGGCGGAATGGATCTTCGTATAAATGTCTCCAAAACTAGGGTTATAGTTTTTGATAAGGACATATCAGGAAATTATCGTCAACTTAGTATAAATATAAAACTGTTAGAACAAGTTGTTACACCGTCTCCATTGCCTTCTACTTAACGACCACAATTAAATAAAAGGGAGAAGGTGAATCTACATAAGGGAAAATATAAGCAGAATTAAAAATATAACAATAATATGGTTTATTCAGTATAAACGTAGATAAAGCAAAGTACAGTGGTCTCATTATATCATTCTGAATAATGCTGAAAATAATAACGTGAAGCGCAGAATGTAAACATCCCATGTTTACATTTATTAAAGGTCGTCTATAAGAGACACAAAATTACGTAGATTTTAACATCAACAGAGAAGTTAAACTACCAAAAGTGAAGTGAAGTAAGATATCCACAAAATGAAACAAACATTAAATATTCTTGCCTGATGGGCTCCTCAAACAATTACAAGTTACAATACGAAATTTACAAAACATAACGCGAGAGTTTGACTTCCAGACTCAAGTCAAAATCTCCCGGGACTAACTATCTCTTAGAAAAAACTAAAGATTGAAATTTAGAACAAAATTAAATTATATAAAAAAAATAACAAGCATGATTTTATTTCTACAGTCGCGTGAAATAGCAAAATACAAAAGTCCACACATTTTAACATTTTACATTTAAATTTACTCAATACAAATTTACCAATGGTGGAAATCAAACTAAACTAACCAACTTGATACCGCGCCTAAGTGCGACATAATAGTTAAATTTAAGCGACTGAGATAAAGAGAAAAGTTACACATTACACGAAAACAAAATAATGATTATAATACAACAAATTTATAAGCCGAAAATAAATAGAGTCTATGGAAAGTAGACGCCATAGTTACTTTCCAATTAGTATATATGAATGTGTATCCGATCATTGTCCAGGTCCATGACCATGATCCGTCCTCGTTCGCGGAATGATAGATAGTCATATTTGCAGACACATACAGCTTGTTATATAGTGAGTTTCGTTACACGAAAAGGAGGGGAGGTAATTCTAGCACGTAGTTGCTAGCTGTCTTTGGTCACGTAGGCACTTTGTAGGGTTGTTCCATCATAATATTAGAACAAGTCGACGATCCTTCGATGTTTGGGGTAGTTCTTCAAACAGCCATCAGAGGGCGGGTGGATTGTTGTCTTCTATCGGACTCCATGTCGTTACGCCTCAGTTTCTATCTGACCAGACTGAGAGCAATCACGTGTTGACAGTAGACTTGCGTTAGCTCGGCCCATTCTCCACATGGCTGCACGGAGTAGGTCAGCTTTGGTGGCGGCTAGTGATAGAAGATTTCAAAGGTAAGTTCCTGAACAATTATGAGTGTAATATTACAGAAGATTGTACTGTATGAAATATACTGTGTCGTATTATCTTTCCGTATTAGCCTACAGGGACTACAACAGAGAATAGTACCATTGTAGGGATTCTATTTGGGTCGGAATTATTGAGCGGGTGGTATGAATTCTTGATAGTTACGTATCAACATTATAATGGGATGGATCCAATTGTAACTAACTGTAAGTTAACGTTACAAAGTGAATGAATTTGTGTACCTGGGCAGAATTTTCTGTTAAAATGGAAGGATGGGTGGTGAAATCGACAGACGTGAATATATCTCAGAGAGTAGTTGGATGTATGTGGACTATTACAAAGAATGAAGTTATATCAAAAGAGGCAAAGATGACAGTATATAACAGTGTGTTAACACCAACATTGTTGTATGGATGTGAAGTGTGGGTTTGTCAGGAGAAACACAAGAGCAAGGAGATTGTGGTCTAAGAAATGTTTGTGGAAAAACTCTCATGTACAGAGTCAGTCAAGAATGGAGGCTGAAGGAGTGTGGTTTGAAAGGGAATCCAACAGGTCAATGAGAAAGAAGTGTCTTACGTTTGTTTGGGCATGTTCAGAGGATGAGTGTGGATCGAGGGACGAAGAAAATATATGAAGGTAGAGTGTGTGGATCAAAATGAAGGGGTAGGCTATACAAGATGGCTAAATGTTGTAGTTGAATGTGTGAAAAAGAGAAACATTAAGAGTCTTAATGATAAAATATCATGTACGACTCGGTGTATGGATGTTGAAGGAAGTATGCAAGGACAGGGAAGTGTGGAGTATGTGTATGTGTGATATCATGGAGGTGCAATCAGGGATGTAGTATACCTTGATCTCCAATAATACACAAGACTCACTCTATATCTCCTCGCATCAGCGACAGGAACTTGTTATACTCGTCCAACTTGCGTGCTCCCAGCTCCGAGACACCCCTTCCCTTCTACCCACCCCCTTCACCTAGTGCTAAGCCCCCGATAGGGGTGAGGGGGTGATACTTCCATTAGTTGTCAGATAATGTGTCCGAGTGGTCAGCGCAGTCCTTGTGGCTTCCTACTGTCCTCGGACTCCAGGAACATAAGCTCCCCTCATGGAGGGAGAAGATGCAATTTAACAAGAGGGGAGATTTAACCCTTTGACCGGGGACATTTCTAGCCCCCCAGCCCTCACCTAAACTTGCCTTTGAACTTCCGGTCGCAAACAGCTTCGTGATGTCCTCATGTGATCATGTTGGGATTAAATACGTCATAAATAACTGGATATTTATCGTGGATCCCGATCATGGTTCCGTTACCAGGGGATTGTGGTTCATGTCATGGATCTAGAGATCAGGCGGCTCCACAAAGGGCTTTGTAGGTCCCGATTGTTAGGAGATCCCAGGCTCTTAACACCCTAACATGATGGAATTGTATGACTGGTCAAAGGTTTAATCTTCTTATCATTTTGATAAGCCCATTTACGGGGATTGAATTACGAGGACATGGTTGAACGTATTTTAACAACTGAACACTCATTTTAAAAGTTAGGGGACTGAAGTGTCAGCAAAAATAGTATCTTCTACTAAAAGCCATGATTTGCATCTTTTCTGTCGCGCGCAGTGGATATGCATTGTTTGTTAACATCAGCATGAACGTCCTCGTTGTGGTGTATTGGAGTTTCTTTCGGTTAGTAATAATAATAATAAATCAACTGTAATTTAAAGCGACGCCCCGCGTCTTACTACGCGTAAGGTGTATCCACATATTAACATTAATGGGGTAATTTTGAAAGTAATACAGTACTTTGAGGAAATGTAATTTAATTTCCGTGACGAGAGAGAATAAAACCAATAGACAGTACACCTAACTTAGATTCAAACCCCAACCTCCACGCCACTAGTAAGCCAGACTAGACGAGACTGACACATTATATCAGATACAAGTGTTTGTTGTTACACCGTGTGAAATATAACCAGACTTGGTAGCGGAACGGCTGCTATCAAATAATAATAATATATATATATATATATATATATATATATATATATATATATATATGTGTGTGTGTGTGTGTGTGTGTGCCTCTTTCTGATGATTGGTTACCCCCTCCCCCACCCTCTTCTCCCCCTCTTACAGTTTATATTTCTACCTCTTTATCTTTCTTTGTACCTTGCTATTCCGACGAAAGACAGGCAGGTATTACGTGATAATAAGGCGGTCACTTCTCTTCTTCAAAATAAATGCGTGCCTCGGGAGTGTCGGCTTGGCTCGAGGTAGTCGTCTGGGAAGTAGTAGGGGTAACGTACGGGTCTGACGGCCATTACGAGAAACGTGTCAATAATTTCTGAGATAGATGGAAAGTAATTGAGGTGCGGAATATTGAATAAAACTCGGGCGCTATATTGAAGAGATACAGGGCCTCAAGTTATGGTGATAGCTATGTTCGCTTAGCGTTGCTTTCTTGTTCTCATTGGTGCGTTTACAGGCATGGTGGGGGTAGGGGGAGGAAGGTAATTTAGAGGAAATAAACCAGCGTAGAGAGGATAGATATTTGTTTCAAACGGGAAGTGACAGGGATTTCAGAAACCCTACCCCAACAGTCTCGCTTTATTTTATTTTTTTCTTGTAAAATTAAAGCTTATACATCGAAACTTTTCTTCAAAATTTCAAAAGTTTTACAAAAGGGAAAGCTAGAAAATATAAATTTACTTCGACAGCAACTTATTGAGTTATAACCAAACCGATTGATTTTTTTTTATAAAGCTTTTACTTCGAGGTCTATCATATCAAAATTTACAGATTTTCAAAAGCGGAACTGAAGTTTATAGATAAAATTTACCCTATTCATTTAATTTATGGAAGCTATTATGACAAGGTTCCTGATTTCATATAAAAAGTATTGAAGCCTCTAAAAAATGTAGGTCCCAGAGTGAAAATTTCCACAAAAGTTATAAAATGTCTGAACCTAAGTTGGGTTCTGTAAGGTGTTTTATCCTACCAAGATACCAATATAGAGGAGGATTCTGGTACGCTAAGGACTCCTACCAAGTTTAGGATGTAGAAACCCTGTGGCTTAGATGGTTTATCCCCCGCATGAGGACTAGTGAGGATAAATGAACGTTTATTTATCAAATAACGAGGATTTATTTAACCCCTCAGTCCTTCACCCCTTACTATTTGAGAACTATGTGATTGGGGGGAGGGGAAAGGGTATAATAAAAAGTTCAAAACGTCCCCCAACTCATTTGTTCCTCCTTCCTTAGAAGTTTCTAGTTTACAAAGATAACAAAAGTTTACCTCTTTCCTCGAGAAGAGTGGAAGTTTCGGAAACCGCATTCCCTCACACAGGCAGTGCTGGCCGCACGGATAGAGTACCTGACTGGATAGAGTGTCTTCAGACGATGGCAGGCTCCATTCTCACTTATACAGGATGGACATAAAGACTTAAATCATAGATAGTTCAGGAATATAATTTTATTTCATGTTTATGTTACTTTAATCCCCATCAGAACTTAAGTGTTGGTTAACATCATGAAGATTCTGTAAACTTCAAGTAAATCATCAGCGGGGATAAGGATTTTATTTGCTTGAACAAGTTGACGGTGAAATTTCAAAAGTTAACCAACGCTTCAGATTCGATGAAAATTATAGTTCCATAGACAAGAAATAGAATTAAATTTCTGAATTAGAATTACTTACAGTATGATTTATATAGTAAGAAATATTTTTTGCATTAAAAATAATGTACTTATCCTATACAAATTACATCCATACGCAAAGTCATTCGATCTTCAGTGGTCACTTTTTATAGATGATAATGATAATAATAATATATAATAATAATAATAATAATAATAATATGATAATATGGTAAAATGTTATCAATGTTGGCCACAAAAAACATGTGTGTAAAGTATCTAAAGTTTCTCACTGTATGTTACTAGACTTCATAAGCACCCTGTACTACCACCAGGAGACCAGTACTTTCTCTGGACATGTATGTGTTCAGACAGGCGAGGACAGAATGCGGGCCGTGGTAGAAAGAAAGCCTAATGTTCAGGGGAAGATGAGTATCCTCAGTAACATGGATCATTCTCCTCATCACTCGTTCTTGGAACTGAGGAACACTGGAACGGGGACTTGTCGATGTTATTTCAACATCAAGGGCTGTACAAAGTATGTGGTCAGGCAAGGAAACTTCCGATGTTGACATTGATAAACATTTGTCCCCCACCTGAAATTGAACCTGTGCTATTGTATTAAAAACTCCCTTCTATAATTGAGAACACCAACTAGGCTGCGTCAGGCCCCTTCATAGTTTACTCTGGAAGGGAAAGATAAAAATAAAAATGTGTTCCTAAAGTGTTCTAACACCACTGGACATCTGTATTTCAGTCCTAAAGAGGATCGAACTACTGTCACTAAAGATGGTCGTCAGGTCATTTTCAGGATCTCAGCACTTTCATTATCCGAACAAGACAAACTCATTTGCAGGGAGCTCTTGCAACATGTGTGATGCAAATCCTAAACTCACGCATCGCCATATCACAGATATATATATATCTTCCAAACAACATACATTTGACCTGCCTCCAGCCAATCCACAGGAGGCTGTAGCTAGATCAGAGAGCGCTGTCGGTCAAATGGGAACTTATCGGAGAAGAAGCGATGCCAGCACGGTTTTAACAAACCTTGGCCAGTTCCTGGCAACTTATCTCCCCACGCCACTGGCGGCTAGGCTGTCGTATATTGATTTGTTGGGGTTTAACCCCGGTGGTGTTTAATAACCACAAGGACATGACTGAAGTCCCAGCATTGCCGATACCGATAACAACTTACCACAAATAAACAATGTTGTTAGTAAACCGAGGCAATCAAATCTGTGGTAACTCTCGTGTTGGACTGGATTAATGGAGACGGGGAGGTGGCGGTTTGAATCCTTGTTGGGTGTTTTGAAGGGGATTTTTCTTAAATGGTGATGATAATGTTGATAATGTTATTTATCTATTAATAGTGGTGCTTCTGGGGATAATGAAGTTGTTTATAGCACCGGCTAGTCCAAGAGGTGACACAACCAATAACGCTATCTGCACAGATGACTAAGTTAGGTACTAATTTGCAAGATTGGTCGCGTGGTTAGATCATTCCATCTTCATCCAAAGTCTGAGGTTTGTCCTCCTAGCATTCTTTGTCTTTATTTGCGGTAGTTCATCCAGATAAGCTTGACTTCCAGGAAATAAAGACGTTCCCACACTGTCACGTGTTTATTTTCACCAACTCTTGATTCTAACGCAGGAGATATTTTATATAAACGTCCGAATGTTGTGATTAAATTCTAATTCAAAACATGTCATCATGGTTATTACTTTTTATAGCTACAATATTCGTCTGATTCCATTTTAAACTACTTATACAATATAAGGAGAGTTGTTAGTCTCACGGATATTCGAGAAACACGGTTAATCCTATTTAATAGTAAATTACATTACAAATTAACCGTTCATTAACAAACAGACTAATTTAGTAAACATGTTTAAAGTATTTGCCAGACCACGAGATCGACCTCGGGAACCTGTCACACAAACTGAGCCGAGGAAGCACACGAATATTCGTGTGTGTGTGTGTTTGTGTGTGGTGTTGCCTCATTTATCTCTGTTTCATTGTCCTACACAGCTCGCAACAGAGACTGAAGAATACTGTGGTGTTGCCTCATTTATCTCTGTTTCATTGTCCTACACAGCTCGCAACAGAGACTGAAGAATACTGTGGTGTCTCATTTATCTCTGTTTCATTGTCCCACACAGCTCGCAACAAAGACTGAAGAATTCTCAGCCACACGCAATGGCAAAAAAAACCTCAAACGATAAAACTTGTATTTAAATCTCATCAAATTGAAAACACGCGCCCTCGTTAAATCTCAATACAGAATGTTCAAACCATTATTAAACCAGCGCGGATGTGAACACTTTTACAACCGGTGGGCTGATTTTTTTTTCTTAATGTAACTTATATAAAACTTTGGTTTGATATTCATGCGGTGACGGCTTCTTGCCTACCTGAACAGGAGTAACTTAAATCTCCTGAAAGCAAAACAACCAGTGCAAATATTTAATGAAGCTCTTAAATTGTATATTATCCTTAAGTACGCGAGGAAGATGAGAGAAAAAGAGAACCTTTGACCTCTGTGACCTATTACCGCGGCGGAGAGAGAGGGGGAAGAAAGGAAAAAAACTTTAATTATTCATTAAAGTTCCACTTTCTCCCCTCCCGTTCTGTTTAATGTACACAGAGAACGAGCGAGAGATGAAGGAGTGATGAAGCAAGGCAAAGTAAGTTAGTGGAGAAATTGTAAATACCCCAGGATTAATCATAATCCGGCTTCTTCTACAAGATTTGGTTACAAAAAACTGCGTTTAATGGGCCGTTTTTAAACTTAGGGGCAGCTTATAAACTAATAAATTAAACAAATTTTGAAATTTCAATGGACCAATTAACGCCAAGAATACGTAAATTTCTATACAGTTTAGTGTTCAAGCTAAGATCTACTCTCACATATTCATACGTCAAGCCATTGAGTTATACCGCTGGGGGAAGGAGACTAAGTAGGATGTGTATTTTTTGTATTGGTAACCCTCATTCCTTCCCTACACATTAGATCAGATCGATCCACCTGTGTTCAACCCTGACTCTCCCCTATACATTAGATCAGATCGATCCACCTGTGTTCAGCCCTGACTCTACCCTACACATTAGATCAGATCGAGCCACCTGTGTTCAGCCCTGACTCTCCCTACACATTAGATCAGATCGATCCACCTGTGTTCAACCCTGACTCTCCCCTATACATTAGATCAGATCGATCCACCTGTGTTCAGCCCTGACTCTACCCTACACATTAGATCAGATCGAGCCACCTGTGTTCAGCCCTGACTCTACCCTACACATTAGATCAGATCGAGCCACCTGTGTTCAACCCTGAGTCTACCCTACACATTAGATCAGATCGATCCACCTGTGTTCAGCCCTGACTCTCCCATACACATTAGATCAGATCGATCCACCTGTGTTCAGCCCTGACTCTACCCTACACATTAGATCAGATCGAGCCACCTGTGTTCACCCTGAGCTCTACCCTAACATTAGATCAGATCGATCCACCTGTGTTCAGCCCTGACTCTACCCTACACATTAGATCAGATCAATCCACCTGTGTTCAGCCCTGACTCTACCCTAACATTAGATCAGATCGAGCCACCTGTGTTCAGCCCTGATCTACCCTATACATTAGATCAGATCGATCCACCTGTGTTCAACCCTGACTCTACCCTACACATTAGATCAGATCGAGCCACCTGTGTTCAACCCTGACTCTCCCCTATACATTAGATCAGATCGATCCACCTGTGTTCAACCCTGATCTACCCTACACATTAGATCAGATCGATCCACCTGTGTTCAGCCCTGACTCTACCCTACACATTAGATCAGATCGAGCCACCTGTGTTCAACCCTGACTCTCCCCTATACATTAGATCAGATCGATCCACCTGTGTTCAACCCTGACTCTCCCTACACATTAGATCAGATCGAGCCACCTGTGTTCAACCCTGACTCTCCCCTACACATTAGATCAGATCGAGCCACCTGTGTTCAGCCCTGACTCTACCCTACACATTAGATCAGATCGATCCACCTGTGTTCAACCCTGACTCTCCCATACACATTAGATCAGATCGAGCCACCTGTGTTCAGCCCTGACTCTACCCTACACATTAGATCAGATCGATCCACCTGTGTTCACCCTGACCTACCCTTCACATTAGATCAGATCGAGCCACCTGTGTTCAACCCTGACTCTCCCTTACACATTAGATCAGATCAATCCACCTGTGTTCAGCCCTGACTCTACCCTACACATTAGATCAGATCGAGCCACCTGTGTTCAACCCTGACGCTACCCTTCACATTAGATCAGATTATCCACCTGTGTTCAACCCTGACTCTCCCTTCACATTAGATCAGATCAATCCACCTGTGTTCAACCCTGACTCTCCCCTACACATTAGATCAGATCAATCCACCTGTGTTCAGCCCTGATCTCCCTACACATTAGATCAGATCGACCACCTGTGTTCAGCCCTGACTCTACCCTTCACATTAGATCAGATCAATCCACCTGTGTTCAACCCTGATCTCCCTACACATTAGATCAGATCGATCCACCTGTGTTCAGCCCTGAGTCTCCCTACACATTAGATCAGATCGAGCCACCTGTGTTCAGCCCTGACTCTCCCTACACATTAGATCAGATCAATCCACCTGTTTCAGCCCTGAGTCTCACCTACACATTAGATCAGATCGATCCACCTATGTTCAGCCCTGACTCTCCCCTACACATTAGATCAGATCGATCCACCTGTGTTCAGCCCTACTTCCCCTACACATTAGATCAGATCAATCCACCTGTGTTTCAGCCCTGACTCTCACCTTCACATTAGATCAGATCGAGCACCTATGTTCAACCCTGACTCTCCACTACACATTAGATCAGATCGATCACCTGTGTTCAACCCTGACTATCCCCTACACATTAGATCAGATCAAGCCACCTGTGTTTAACCCTGACTCTCCCTACACATTAGATCAGATCGAGCCACCTGTGTTCAACCCTGACTCTCCCCTACACATTAGATCAGATCGATCCACCTGTGTTCAACCCTGACTCTCTCCTACACATTAGATCAGATCGAGCCACCTGTGTTCAACCCTGACTCTCCCCTACACATTAGATCAGATCGAGCCACCTGTGTTCAACCCTGACTCTCCCCTACACATTAGATCAGATCGATCCACCTGTGTTCAGCCCTGACTCTCCCCTACACATTAGATCAGATCGATCCACCTGTGTTCAACCCTGACTCTCCCCTACACATTAGATCAGATCGAGCCACCTGTGTTCAACCCTGACTCTCCCCTACAAATTAGATCAGATCGAGCCACCTGTGTTCAGCCCTGACTCTCCCCTACACATTAGATCAGATCGAGCCACCTGTGTTCAGCCCTGACTCTCCCCTACACATTAGATCAGATCGAGCCACCTGTGTTCAACCCTGACTCTCCTACTAGGTGTGACACCCCTTTCTTGAGGATACATCTCACATTGTTGGTCTCAGTTTTCTTGCAGTTCTGAATAAAGTTCTAGGCTGAAAGGCTCGTGATTGACACCTGGTTGTTTCCTGTTTCACGCTGGGGACATGTTTCTACTAATGATAAGACTGTCAATTTGACGCTAAACTTCACATGATGACATAGAGCCCTTGACATAATACATCTAGGGAGACTTTTTCACAGTCCCGCAAGGAACACTTGGTAATATGACCATAATACATCTAGGGACACTTGTTCACAGTCCTGCAAGGAACACTTGGTAATATGACCATAATACATCTAGGGACACTTGTTCACAGTCCCGCAAGGAACACTTGGTAATATGACCATAATACATCTAGGGACACTTGTTCACAGTCCTGCAAGGAACACTTGGTAATATGACCATAATAGACGTTTCCTGCCCCAATTAGACTGCACGCTAACTTCTGCGAAATAAATCACACGGTTCACTGCCATCAGCCTCAATCATCCGAGCTACGGCTTCATCTTTCATGTTTGTCCCTTCCCGTGACCTCATTGAGAGACCGTTCTCAGCCAATGAGGCAGTCAAACTGACCTCAACCTTCGCGGTTATTGGACCGTCTTCGGTTCTCTCCACAATCAGACTGTCTAGTCTCTCACTTGCTTTTTTCTAGCTAGGTTTGCTCACCAGGTCACAGACCTGTGTTTTATGTGATCAAACTACCCAGTTTGGGTGTCACGGATTGTCACATTTCTGCAGCTGTCATTTAGCTGACTATTGTCAATAAGTTACCTGTCAAATAATAATAATATAGTGTCACCACCCCCATCTTTAACTTTTGAACGTGGGCCTTAGAATCTTTCAGGATGTGCAATAGCCGAGGATAAAGGGGAGGTGATGGGGTATATTTGTGTGGGTTCCTGATTGATGTTACTGGGGTTTTTAATAGGGTTATTAGTACTACTATGTCTATTACAAATGTAATGTTGGTAGAGATATTAGAATGAAAGAAATTAGAGAATACTCGGAAGCTTGTGACAAAACGAGGTGTTGCTAGGAATACCCCATGACCTGCCTGACTACTAGGTGATCATCTCTACACGGTTCCCAACCCAGATACCCTGGGCTCGAGCGGTAGCCCTTATGATAAGTACTGATGAACCGGTGTCCTAATCCACTTAGTCCTGAATCAGGCGGAATGACCCCTAGACTTCGGTGTGGATTAGTCAGCCATGATGGCTGGTTCCCCTATCTTTTATCCGGGCCCCCCTGGCCTGGTTTCTCACTAATGAATGCTGACAACACTTTTGTTGTCAGCTCTTCTGTTTATTTGTTTATAGAATAATCAAAACAACCTGCAACAGTCGTTTTGTCATTCGCAACTCACAACATACGATATTACACAAACTCTCCTTCCAATTTAGGCCGTATGGCTACAATAGTAAAATGTTTTCAATGTCGACTGAATGAAATATATTTGTATTTTGTAAGATTTCCTTGATAGCAGGGAAAGCATAGTACACAAGTATTGCTTTAATTTTGTTCGCATTTGGAGTCGAGATAGTGAACCTTACAACACGATCTTGTCTAAATTACCACCAAATCATGGGTACAATTTTTTTTAAATTTAAATATTTAATATTCATTTCTATTTCTGATCAAAATGTCTAGCTAGAGCTTAGCTATCTCTCAACCAAAATATGCTTTAATTTTATCAAAGTCACATTCATTTAATAGAAAATATTATTTGGTTACTAACATATGAAAATCCTAGCCTTAAATATCCCCAGAGAAAATAATAAACAATTGATAGCAAGATTGATATTTATTAAATATAAGCAAAAACAATAGATGTGTACAAAAAGCAAGATAGAAAGGTGCAAATAGAAGTTGTGGCCATCAGCCCTAGTTAAGGTTAAGGCTAGAACTCATTTAGTTATAATGTAATACATAAGTGATAATAATTCAAACAAAAGTGAGTACAATAGAATAGTACAATTAAAGATTCGGACTGATAAATTACCCTAGTGAAAGACTTGGCATATAAAATCATCGATAAACTAGCTACTAGATTCGTAATAGAACAAACAGGTGCCGGCCCTGCCTATTGGCCAAGAGTCAAGGCTAATCTTTGGTCACGCCTCTCCGAGAACGGGAGATAGGTTACGATACCATCATCAATATATCGACCCCAATGGGCCTACACATAAGCTTAAATTACAATCACATAAGAGGCAAGAAACTTGGAAACAAAACAATAAAATATAGCAATAACCAAACAAAGTCATCTCTTGACGGCTAGATCAATTAACGTTAACTCGTTAGAGAGACCTTATGTAGTCAAAAGCGATGGCAAGTCTATTGAATAATTAACTTGTGATAGGGTACAAACAGATTGCCACGAGCCAAACTAATATAAAAATATACTAGAACATTTTAAAAGTGACCTCAACAGGGATAAATTGAATGCAAAGAGACCCACATCAAATAGTTAAGTTAAAATTAATCTAGCCATCTACTGGCACTGAGATTATAAAAATTACAAACTAACGTATAGCTAACGGCCTGGGTACAAGTTACAAAATAAACCTTTAAATAATCAAACAACGCCACCTGAAGGTGACCTAACAAAACAAACAAGATGGCAAGAGCCCATCGAACAAGTTTAATCATTTAAACCAGCCGCCTAGTGGCGAACCAACCAATTCATTGAAATTAAATTTCAAAAGATAACTTAGGAAAGGTTTTAAACCCAAAACGAGTTTATTCATAATTATTCCCATAATTAAGTCCAAAAGAAAGATTTAAGTTGTAAGTGAATACTGTATATTAACAGTTTAATATATTATTTAGTTCCAAAAAGATAATTTAGAAAAATACTTAGACTTAGAGATAATTTTGAAAATATACAGATCACATCTGCGGCAGATAGCGCTGCTTACCTAAGCTGAAGCCAGTGGTATAATGATTACCCACATAGGTGTAACATGCCAATGTATAGTCCAAAAACACAATCACGTGATCTCAAAGTTGGATAGAAAGGATGGCAAGGGGAAGGCGGAAAGAGGAAAAGGGGGGAAACACGGCGCATGCGTCAAACTGGCTGGAACCCTATCCATACTAGTCTCGGGGCGTGACGTCACTGGCGCGATACGCAATGTTGATATCCGCTGTCCTCTCCAGTCTGACACAAACGAGCAGCATTTGGTGGGGTCAGACCGTACGGGCTGCGTCTCTTCAGGGTGATGAGTTGAGTTTTATAATAAATGTTATTTTATTCCTTTGTAATATGCCACGCATTTATCGTGGTCTAACTTTGTAGGCCAGTGTTTGAATCCGGAATACTGTATATCTTTACCAAATAATGTTAGTATTAGATATGTCACAAATTCTAATTTTCCTCAATTAGGATTCGATTCAGATTCCTCAGCATTTATTGTTTCAATCTTTTTCCATGCTTCCAACTTTACACACACAAAAATGTATGTTTTTTAATTTGAATACTTTACAGGAGTAAGATCTAAAAAACCGAAAAAGTTAAGATAGTAAAAAGAATACTTAATTAAAACTGCCATGTTTGATTTGCGCAAGATAACTAGAACAAAAAATAGAATTACAATTTTTTTATACTAAAGTGAAATGGCAAATTAATAATGGTCTTTATGAAAAATATTCTAAATATTTCCATTTTGTTTGTTTGCCAGAAGATTTATTCCCTGGGGTTTGAGAGATAAGATACCAAGTATGGCTAATAGTGGTATTTCGATACCAATAAAATGGAGGGAATTGAGCTTGGCGTCCATAGTGATTATTGGTATTGCCACTGAGTCTTGGTAACAGTTTTCTGACTATAATCTATGGTAACAAGAGGAGAACGGTGAGTTTTAAGTAAACACAAGATAATTTGACTAGAAAGAAGTTTGGAAAGTATGTGTTAGCAATTGACACTGATACGAGGATCGAACGTCCACGTCTCAGGGCTTTGTCAAATGATCTCAAATAAAGTTGTTTGCCTTCCATCCAGGGAATATGGTCACCATCATGTATTCATGGTCAATTTGACAAAATATGCCCTAACCTACAAGTAGTTTGTTTTCTGTTGGTCTTCAAGATACAAGTTTATTATGTGTGTGTTTTCAGGCGTTCGAGGAGCTGGAGACGTTGCTGAGCAAGCACAACATCTGCATCGCCGTCAAGGAGAAGTTGGTTAAGGACTCGGGAGTAGCAGAGGAGGTAGCTTACGATACCATCGTCCACAAACTGCTAACCAAGCCTCGGGCCAGGGGTAAGTGGCTTCATGATCAGTCTATCAATCTAGAACACAGCCTCTATGAACCAAGTCAGGGATGAGTGGCTTCATGATCGGTCTATCAATCTAGAACACAGCCTCTATGAACCAAGTCAGGGATGAGTGGCTTCATGATCGGTCTATTCTTGATGACACAGCAACCTACCATGACATGTTCAAAGAGGGCAGATGCAATGAAAGGGAAGAACTCCCCCTTCCTTTTCTTGGTGGTAGAGGAAGGGGCATCTTAAATGTTCTTCCATCGAGAAGACGCGACAAAGAAATTTACTAAGTGCAAGAGTGTTTTAGACTCTCTTTAATCAATTCACCCTCCAGTCTATTGTTTATACATCATCTCTACTCAACCATACCTTCATACTGTTTCAAATTTTATCTGATTTCATACCCACGATGGTGGTCAAGCTATCTAAGACGTCAGGCTCACAGGATACTGGATTGACGTTGAGGGAGGTGTAGGTTTGAGTCTCGGTTGGGTTGTTTCCAGCCTGTGGCTTGGGTCAGTTTTTTATTCCAGCCATATGCTCTCCACTATTAGCTGTCTAGGTCTGTCCTAGATTAATATGCCTTATGACCTAACTTAATACTAGGACAGGCACAGTATCCAGTCCCCGGCCGTTAATTTATCAGTGTGAACGGGTAAACCCATATTTCACCAATGATATTTTTTTTGTAATGCCGGGAATCGAACACGGGCCCCTTAGCTCAGTAGACAGACACGCTACCAACTGAGCTAAGAGGTCGGATATTATTTTTATTACTATAAATGTTGTTAAGGGTGCCGTGTTTTTCAAGACATTAATTCTATGTTCATAAAACTATTTCTCTGATCCATTGAAATGCATCCGTAGCTCCCCCTCACAAAATACTGTGTCATTTATCTTATACAATGGTAATATACGAGCCGCCCTCTCCAGTGGCCGCATGGTCTAAGGCGTCACTCTCGCAATAGACTGGACTACCAAAGACGGAGAGATCGGGGTTCGACCCCAGTCGGATGTACCGAGGGTGATTTTCCTAAATGGTTTTCCACTCTCCCTCCACTCAAATTCAAATTTACCCTTTTTGATCCCTAACACATTATTGTAATTAACATAGGCGTGTAACCCGAATGGGTAGTAAGTAATACGTGGTGCAAACAAAATAATTAAAAATCCAACTGGTTATATCACACATGACCTACAAACTAACTTAGTTCTAGTATAAACACAAGCCCCAGTATTCTGATAAATCATCACTGTAAGAGTGGAATATCCCATTTTATCAATAATAAATATATTAGGCCCTGATGGGAATAGAACACGACCCCCTTGTAGTTGTGTAGGTCCTTGTGTTGATCCAGGTCAAAACACTCGTCTATCTCATGGACAAGAGTTGATAACGCGTCAACTGTTTTAGAACGAAAGAACAAGTCATTTGAAGACAACTTTGCGTGTTAATGGCTGAACAAGTGTGGGAAAGTAACGAGGACTAAAGGACTCGCCGTTATAACGTGTCGCTATACACTTGACAAATAGGTCTTGTCTTGTCCTGCCTGAACAGTCTTTGAATATAAACAAGGTATATCGAGGTGTATTTTACTAAATGGCTCTAGACTCTCCACTCCAAACATGGTGGTACATTTCCTATAAATTCAGCCTTCCTCGTCCCTGACACATATAGGCGTACAGCGAGACTAACTGATGTCAATCTCGGTTCCTCTATTAATAGGTCAACCGATTGATCGGTTTCCTGAACTAGTTCTACACTTGTGTAATTATTTATCCTGCCGGTCTCGACCCTGGCAGTTCCCTCTGGGCCTGATAATTCAGAAACCTAGTTATAAACAGACAAGTTTGTTGGCCTGGGTCTTATCGTGTGAGTGGGGGTTGATAGGTTCGTGAGAGGCCGCCTTAGAAGGGATTTGTGAGGTCAAAGTTTGGGGGAATTACCGTCTCTCGTGCATTTCAGGGAGTGAATCGCTGAGAGTCGAGCTTGGAGAAATGTCGAGTATTATGAGGGCAAACAGAACTACCTATATGTCTATATAGTGTGATGTTGCTCCAGGTTAAGTTTTGTTATGATATAGCCCTGTCATTAAAAAAGTGAAAGTTACATACTACAAATTATTTACTAAAGCTAGAAAATGATTTATTTTAGACTGGGAAGGTTTTCCATGATTTTATTGATCATAGAAAGTGTTTGTCATTCAAAGAAACAACATGTTCCACAATTCTGTTTGAATTTTTAAAATAATGTTCTGTTAATAAACCATAGAGTGGTTGTTAATAGTTAAAGTAGTAATGGTAGTAGTGGAAATAATAGTAAAGTTTAGTAACAGATAAAGATATCAATAATTTCAGTAGTAGCAGTAATTAAAATTAAAATGGAAAAATTCTTCGACTAAAAATAAAGTTTGTAATTATATAACTATACCTAAGATAACTTTAAATTAAGTATTGGTGGGAAAACATTTTATTTTGAATTCCTACATTCCTTTTTTTTAAAGTTTAAACTTTGTTGGACATTGCGAAAATTTTAAAAATGCATCACCAAAAATATTCCTAACAATTTATCTGAAAAACCTTTTCTTGACTACACATCAACAACAAAAGTTAGTTCCAATTAAATTTCTGTTTCGACTTTTACTTGTCCGCAGTTTTTTTGTTCGTGCATAGTTTCCCCGGAATGTTCTCCCCTCACACTCTTGAAAGGCGCAGAACGTGTGATGTTCGGAAACAAATTCAGTTAAGCTTGTCCGGAGGTAGGATTTGATTAAAGTTCCTTCCCTTTCCGCAACCCCTTCCTTCCGACACCCAACACGGGGTGGTTCGAGTTGGGAGGAGGGTGCAGTGGTGTCTCCAACAGATGTGAACCACTGAAAACTGACACCAAACTACGGATTACACATTTTGCTCCTCTAAGCAGATTCAACAAATTTTCTCTTTCGACATTCATATAAATATTCCTTTAAACTTCCCTTTTTATGTATAAAAAATAGCTCTTTCAGAAGTAGGTCGTTGAAGTTAGAATGTGCTGACAAATCAAAGTTGGTTTAGTTCTGAGACGAGTTCCCTGTTATCCCTGCTAGCCCTGTTATCTGTTACTGCGCTGTTGAAGAAAGGAAGTTACAATTTCCTCCTAAACTAGTTTTAAACCGTGCACGTGTAACGCACAGAACTATCGTGTGTTTATCTAACCTGAGTCTTAATACCTGATTAGAGGCTAGGAAGGTACAATTCAGAGAAAGTGTACACGCATTTACATGGTATGAGAGTAGGAAACCAATCAGTACACCCTTCTGATGATTGGTTGGCAAGTGGATCAAACATTAAAACTCATCTAATCTGATTTGCAGATGACGAGGAGGTCATGGTTCAATTCTGATTTCGGAGTGTAGAGGATGTGTTACCCAAATGGTTTCCTATTCTCTCTCCAATCAAATGCGGTTATTCCTAGTTCCTGCCCATCAGTGAGTATAAAAGTGTGAATAGCCCTGACGGTTGTCGAGACAAAGTGTCTAACATTTATAGTTCGTTCACCTTCAACTAAATAATAAACGTGACAGTTATTTAGTTATAGTTTCGGTCAAATCAGTGCAAGTATGCAAACTTGAATAAAATTTAAATAAAAAAACTATAACAGGTCTTGAATAAAATCTAAATGTTTACATTCCAATCTTTCCTGCAAGGATTTCCGCTGTTCAGCGAAGTAAATAGAAAATGGTTTAAGAACAAAATGAACATTTTGTTCCCTTTTCAGAGGATTAAGAGACGATATAAATTACGTTAGTCGAAGGAAGTGAAGAAACAGGTTAAAAAGTGAACGCGAAAAAGAGTTGAGAAATGTTTCGAGAAAACTTAGAAAATCAAAAGGGAATCTGAAGCTTTTAGAAGCGTTTAGTTTAGAGCAAAATAATTAAAATCCTACTCTTTGTCTTCACATGGAAACTTTTTGATTCAATTTACTATGTGATAAACTTTGTAATAGGGGGGGTTAGATTACCACAGCTGGACTTTGAAGTCTCATCGGCAGCCACAATACACCAGAGCAGAGGAACAAAAGGGGAAAAGTAATTTTCCAATCTCCACAAACTCTAACATCGGAAACTCTCTGATAAAAAGGTGAACTTACTTTTATTTACAGCAGCATTGAACTAACGCAAAAAACTTATGTGACCTAGTGGCTAGAGACACTGTCCATCCCTGTGACCTAGTGGCTAGACACATTGTCCATCCCTGTGACCTAGTGGCTAGAGACACTGTCCATCCCTGTGACCTAGTGGCTAGACACATTGTCCATCCCTGTGACCTAGTGGCTAGAGACACTGTCCATCCCTGTGACCTAGTGGCTAGACACATTGTCCAACCCTGTGACCTAGTGGCTAGAGACATTGTCCATCCCTGTGACCTAGTGGCTAGACACATTGTCCATCCCTGTGACCTAGTGGCTAGAGACACTGTCCATCTCTTGACCTAGTGGCTAGACACATTGTCCATCCCTGTGACCTAGTGGCTAGAGACACTGTCCATCCCTGTGACCTAGTGGCTAGAGACACTGTCCATCCCTGTGACCTAGTGGCTAGAGACACTGTCCATCTCTGTGACCTAGTGGTTAGAGACACTGTCTATCCCTGCGACCTAGTGGCTAGACACATTGTCCATCCCTGTGACCTAGTGGCTAGAGACACTGTCCATCTCTTGACCTAGTGGCTAGAGACACTGTCCATCTCTTGACCTAGTGGCTAGAGACACTGTTAATCTCTTGACCTAGTGGCTATAGACACTGTTAATCTCTTGAGCTAGTGGCTAGAGACACTGTTCATCTCTTGACCTAGTGGCTAGAGACACTGTCCATCTCTTGACCTAGTGGCTAGAGACACTGTCCATCTCTTGACCTAGTGGCTAGACACATTGTCCATCCCTGTGACCTAGTGGCTAGAGACATTGTCCATCCCTGTGACCTAGTGGCTAGACACATTGTCCATCCCTGTGACCTAGTGGCTAGAGACACTGTCCATCTCTTGACCTAGTGGCTAGATACACTGTCCATCCCTGTGACCTAGTGGCTAGACACATTGTCCATCCCTGTGACCTAGTGGCTAGAGACACTGTCCATCTCTGTAACCTAGTGGTTATAGACACTGTCTATCCCTGCGACCTAGTGGCTAGACACATTGTCCATCCCTGTGACCTAGTGGCTAGAGACACTGTCCATCTCTTGACCTAGTGGCTAGAGACACTGTCCATCTCTTGACCTAGTGGCTAGAGACACTGTCCATCTCTTGACCTAGTGGCTAGAGACACTGTCCATCTCTTGACCTAGTGGCTAGAGACACTGTCCATCTTTGTGACCTAGTGGCTAGAGACACTGTCCAACTTTGTGACCTAGTGGCTAGAGACACTGTCCAACTTTGTGACCTAGTGGCTAGAGACATTGTCCATCCCTGTGACCTAGTGGCTAGAGACACTGTCCATCCCTGTGACCTAGTGGCTAGACACATTGTCCATCTCTTGACCTAGTGGCTAGAGACACTGTACATGTCTGTGACCTAGTGGCTAGAGAGCTGGTATTATGTGCATATAAGCTTTAGTAGACTCTTATGGAGTACAATATCTAATGTACTAATTTTTAAAACCATGTAAACTAATATGTATCACCTCCTTTTTTTAGAAAAAATAAATATGAAAAAAAATTGTAATTTTTCTTCATCCCTCCATTTTACTTCCTGTGAGCGTGGAGATATTTATTTGAATGGGGAAGTAAAAGGGCACATTCCAAATAACATTCGAGATAAGCACTCTTTTGCTGTGGATAATTTTTATAATATCCAGTGTTTGTTGTAGTGATATAAAAAACAATTCATTAATATTATTTTTTTACTACATCCATCATCAATCTTTTTAATGCTTCAGTAAATGTGAGAGAGGTATTATAGAAAGTTGCTCTTGCCTCATTCCGGTTTTTTAAGATTCTTTCGTTTGTGCTTTAATCTTTTTTACTTTAATTCTTTTTAAATACCTCTAATTTTTCCCATTAGCTTAATATTTAGTTTAATCCAGCCCAGTATCTCTCGCTATTTCAATGAACGCCAATTACTCTTCTTTAGAAATATAATGGCGATAAGATAAATTACCCGGTACACTCAGAAGAAAACTACCCCTGGTAAACTAGGAGTCTAGGCTACACTCTAGTCAAACATCTTGGAGGTGTTGTAATATTGTCACTCACATTTGTAGGAGACAGCGCTTGTGGCGGGAACTGATTCAACTATGGGAACTATTTAACATAGTAAGGTGTGTGTTCTTTATTTAAACAATATCCTTGGTTAGGATACCTCAATCTATGTCTAATTAATTAACGTCTGACGGCAAATACATGCTAAATATTCCACTTTTATTTTAATCCGACTAAAAAATATTCTTTGGCTCGCCGGAAGGCTATAAATAAAGGAGTGTTGAAGGGTTTAACAAATGTGATAACGCCTTTTACGAAAGGGACCATTTCTTGCAAAATATTTATATTTAATCGATAAGTATTTCACAGAATTAAAACTTAACTGTAAATGGTAGGAAGTATATTAGATGAGATGAATAGTATTAATATTAACCTTTATATATTAATATCAAATTAGATTAATTTTTGTTAGAATTTTAAAATATATTAGGTGTTACTTTAAACCAATTTAAATATCAATTTCAAACATAAATATTCAAACTATTTAGCATTTAAATTGAACTATGACTTAAATCCAATTTAATTAAGATAATTCCCTTTGTTTTAAAAGTGTAATAACTCAACAAGAATGAGTGGGCTTGTAAAATAATTTTATATGAGTATCACACTCTAAAACTAATGTGAAACTTAAAATTAATTTTGAATGCTTTAAACTTTGTAAAACTAAAACTATACAACGTTTGAAAAATTGTCCCATTTAGACATAACTATATCACACTTTTCTCCAAACACAATTTATATTCATTAACTTTGGTTGTTTACCTAAGAAAGGGGGAAAAATACAAAATGTTCATTTTTTTCATGTTTATGGTTGGTCTTTTATGAGGCAGACTAAATTAATTTTAATTTTCTAGGGGGATAGAAATAATAGGGTAAAAAATAAAGCATTTTTAATAATGTACAAACGTAACGAGCGTCGTGATATAATAATTGTTTTATCTTGATGGTTCTCATTCCGTCCGATAGATGTCTCTGTTTCCTTGTATCTGACAGCTCGCTCCCTTCAATATCTAACGACCTTCTGCTCCAACCAATCATAGAGCACAATGGCACGAGAACTTCTCTCAATTCAGATTAAAAAATAAACCACAGTAAAACTTTTTAGTTCCAAGTCCAAGGGATATCTAAAAACATTAGAAATATTCAAAATTAGAACCAACCTTTTTCATGAGTATCTACGCTGCTAGTACACAATAGAGCAATAACCTCAAATATGTTACATATAAACACACATACTCAAACTATAGTCTGCATACACGGAAAAACAAGAAAAATATAAAAACTTTGAAAAATTAAGATTCGAGAATTTCAGACTAAAATCATTGAGAACGCGCAACATGAAATTTTACCCCTTCCATGCTAGGCCACACGTTACTACATTGCCACACACAAGCGATGAAATCACATCCCCCGTTCTAGGCAACCCGCTCGCCACCAGTTTAGAACTCCTCGCTCTCTCTTTCACTTAATTAACTCTAACTTTGACATTCTAGGCTTATTGGGTGATTTAATAAAGATCGTTAAGCTAGGTTTTAAATGAGTAAAAAGTTGAAATTTAAAACAATGCATAGTCCTCGAATAATCCAAATATTTCCTTCTAAAGTTTGATTTAAATGTTATTTTTACCATTGATTCAAAGAGGAGTTTAATGGGGAATCGTTGTGGGTTCAAACTAACCAACGTCTAATTTGCCAAATCCTACTTAATACATTTGTTTTAAAGTTATTCTATTGTAAAATCATAAATTTTCAAAATCTTTGAACAATATTAAGAGTTCACCGAAGAGTTATTTCAAATTCCACGCAGGTATTTCTGAAAAAAAGTTTATAAGTTTTTTAACCCTTTGTTTAGTCTTTTCTGGTTTTTATATATTTTTTTACCATTTAGCACTTTGATGATAAGTAAAATAAAGCATTGTTTGAGTTTTCCCGTCCGTGGAACAAATTGTTTCTGGAAATGTTGGCAAACACAAATTACTCTTCTAACTGGATTACCGACTGAAGGAACAACAAAGCCCCATCGTAATATTTGAACATTAATTTGGTTGGGGAGATCCTTTTTCGCATAATTATTAAATTAGACGACGCTCCATCTCAATTTCATCACAAGGGGTAGCGGGGATTTATATAAAGTAGATTTTATTTTAAAGTTCACTGTAAAGAATAAATTATTATAAAACAAAAGTATAATGAATGATACCGTACATTTACCTAGAAAGTTTAGCAATCTTACCTTGCTTCGTTCAACTATGGTACAGCTTATAAGATAGGGCCATATTGCAATCAATTAAGGTAAGACCGATACTTTTCAGATAATATGGAGAGTACAGCAACCTCTTAGGTTTTTCGTAAGTCCTTAACGCGAGCCTTATGGCTGCCTTAAACCATGCAACCACCAATACGAGTAGGTTTGTTTAGAAAAATGCGTCAGTTTGTACAGTTTTTAAAATGTAAATGTGTATTACCTCTAATAAAGAGGAGCACACAAGACATTATCAAAATATGAGAGCCAATCAGAGAGGGTTGGTAGAGTCCGAGGGCAAACTATTGCTCTCATAGACACGGTCGCGGTAAGAGCCAACTGAGGTTAATCCTATTCCTCCACAACGATGGAAAAGATATATTGTTTAAACAATAGCTGTTCCTCAGAAAGTTGGAGGTAGACACTTTAATTTACCACTCAGGGAGATGGTACAACGTTGAGAATAATGACAAAATCAATGTAAAATTAATAATTATTGTTAAACATAAATATTTGAGAACAAAGAGAATGATAACCATAGAAGAAATATTAAACAGCTGCTCCTGCAAATATTTGCGTCCTCACATGTTGTATGGCATTGCTCGACCATAGTTTAGTAACATATAAACTTTCCATCTTAGGCAGGCAAACATTGCTCTCCTTCTACCAGGTCCTTTCAATAACATATCCTGGACTTGTACCACGCACAAAACAACGAGAAACAAAAATATTTTGTAGAATATTTCGTTCAGACAACAAGATGAACTTATCCCTGACCATAAGTAATACCTAATCTCATGAATTCTTACTTAACAAACAATTAACACTAAGCTTTTTCAATGAAGACAATAATACATTTCTTATTACAAAGAATAATTGCAATAACGTTACTCTACTGTATCTTCCACTATAGCAAACAGCTACGTTCATAAACGTTTTAAATACTCATTTAAAAGCATGACTAACCTTGCAAAACATAGAACAAAAGGTATAGTGACCTTTATCTAAGTGTTAACAATCTTTGACTATAAACGCCATTCACGACCTAAGTTTACTTGGATGACAGCTCAAAAAGTAACTAAAAAATAGTCCCTAAAATATCACTACGCCAACAGCTGATATCTGCCACTGTCACTTGGGACAGCTGTTATGAAAACATATGGTTGTGTAGAGTAATGTGATAGTTTACCACAGTAATTTAGGCCAATATTATGCCTCAAAGAATTTTGAAATTGAAATTTTTGAATGACTTTGTGATCTGTAACTTCTCTTCTTTTTTTCTCCTGGAAACTCATTATCAAAAAAACACACACAAATCTATTCACAAATAAAAAGAACCCCTTATAAAATTTCGTGAGATTAAAGTTAGATTAAGCTTATATTTAAGTTTGATAAAAGTTTAAAGTTAGATTAAAATTAACCAAATTAGGCCTAATATGTATTCGAACTAAAGAGAAAATATCTGTATACACTGAGTTATTCTTAAAATAATTAGTAATATGATCTAGGATTAAGTTTTTTTACGTTAATACAGAAGCCCAATAATTAAAATAAAAGGTAATTTAACTTAATTATAAATTATTATAAGTTAGAGTAAGGCGTGGACCTAACAAACTAGAGACTTAATTTAAAGTTGAAAATATAATAAACGCGCACAGTAATAAATTCTATGAAATATATTTAAATTAAACAAAGTCTTAATATTTATTTGAGGTCGTCCACAATGCTTATTTATCCTTCTATTCAAGTTAAAATAATTATTATTCCGAGCACTTTCACAAAATGTCTAACAAATATGGCTTTAAAATGGCGACCACCGAATATTAGCCATGTGGTTGATGATGACGCAGACAAGTTGTTTAAAATGGTGTATCCTCGCAGCAGACGATTATATTTTATTCAGTTAAATATTTCTAAAAACAATAAACTAATAATAAAATAGTTAATCATATATAAAATAAATTACAAATATTTTATCTTTACCAAGTAAATACGATGCCTTTATTAAAAGGTATTAATGCATGCACTATACTACACATCATAGATAACATTCCAAAACAAAGAATAGGTACTTTTAATATATGTTTAAAATATTGTTTCGGATTGGGTAAAAAGAAATTGTTTAAAGTAATGAAATAATGTGAGAAAACTTAAGTTTAAGTTATTTTAAATGTAAAATATAACATGTAATTAAAAAACTTAACATTCATAACAAAACAGTGTTCTTTTACAAGTGTTGGTAACCTAAAACCTAAACATATGATTTTTGAACTGTCATCCAGGTAAAGACCTATCGTGAATGAATTATAGTTGATACAAATTATTTAAGTGTTTTACATTACGAGAATATTAATTGATGTGTTGGTCCGAAAAAAATTATTCCTATTAGATTTCGCATAAGCAATAGTATCAGGCCTGAATTGAATTTTGAAAAGATTTAAGAATACTACGTCCAAATTAACTTTTGCTTACGATTATAAAATAAGGCGTAGCTCAGACGCTACCACCTTTTTCAAGTAGAAAATTCCCCCAGGGTGACGCTAAAGGCCTTTTCAGCAATAATATATACGGCTCACCCGGTGAGACGGGGAGGGGGGGTTTAAGGAAAACAAGACAAAGGTTTTGAGGGGAATGATATGGGAGGGGAAACACATGACAACGATATGCGCCAAGCACAACCAGCCAGCGCATGACGTCACGGAACTTCCAGTCTCCCAGAGAATATTCTACTCCTTTCGGGATCGTCCCCGAAGCTGCTCACGGGTTCGAATCATCGGCACGCCCACTAGCGGCAATCGTCACTTCGTGGATCAAGGCGCGGCGAGACGTCTCTGGTTGGGTGCTTGGGTCGTAACGGCCAGTTGGGTGAAATGGGGCAGTTTAGGTGAAATGTATAGCCATTATTTTGTAGATATTTTATATCAATGCTAAACATGACGCTACACATCTATGTTGTGTGTGCCAAGTGTTATCAGGAGCGCATGTTAAAGAGGAGTTGTATCAAGCGCCTGCTATCCCCACCAACACCCAGATAAGGAAATGTTCCAGGGTTTTCTAGAGACTCATAGCCTCAGTATCACCACCACAGACGCTCCGGCCCTCGGACTCCTGACAGTGTTTCGTCCAAATCAAACCATAAACCATTTAACATTAAAATACACCTACAATAAACCCCAATTTTGAGTCAAACCAAATGATTTGATTCTCTCAGCCCATTCCACACAAACCGAGGTAACCAAGGAAGGTAATCCGCTACGTGCAACCGAAACATCTGAAGAAATAATCTGCAAGACTAGAATACAAAGTGATGACTTGTCAGAGGATTGAATTATCGCCACTCAAGCTCCAACACAGGACATGCTGTAGTGGTATACTGGTATGAGCTGGTTCTATCCACTAGCCATGCTGTAATGGTATACTGGTATGAGCTGGTTCTATCCACTAGCCATGTTGTAGTGGTACACTGGTATGAGCTGGTTCTATCCACTAGCCATGCTGTAATGGAATACTGGTATGAGCTGGTTATATCCACTAGCCATATTGTAGTGGTATACTGGTATGAGCTGGTTCTATCCACTAGCCATGTTCTATAACACAGGACACACACACACACACACACACACACACACACATACTCAGGGAGGGTCGGTTCTAAAAACATACAAAACTGCATGTGGATTACAAATAGAGGGATCAAAAGGATCATTAGACTTATCTTACAACAGTAATTAGTGACACCCTTCGTCAGATGTTACATAGCTTGACGTGTGAATATATGAAATAAAACCTAGTAATTTTTGGAATTGTAATTTCGAATTGTGCTGATAATTTAATGGTTGACCATCTATCAACTATTTAATGTTGAAGGTCAAGTCTTAATAACCACCCAAGTAATCCGTATATTTACACTAATGATGTCAAGATGAGGCAGGTATGATTCAGAGGAAATGTACACGCATTTGCGTGAATGAATAATGAGACACCACTTAAGGAAAACACATCTTGTGCTAGGATTCGAGCCCTGTCCATACCGTCACCATAATTATTCTAGTATTTTGCACTAGTGACGACTTATACTGTGAAACCATCGACAGGGGGTAAGTACCCAATTAGTTTAATACAATCTGATACAATCTTGCCATACAATATTATTTTTTTATTCATAGAATTAGAATGACAAATATTTTTAGAAATTCTTTTTCCGAAACTTCTGTTTTGACTTTGTTTTATCCATCTGTTTATTTTTCTGCTATTGACAGAAGGTCTGTCAAGGAAAGCTCCCACTGTTATTTATATAACAACGGTTGCATGGCCCCCAGAAAGATAAGTTTTCTTCTATTTTCCCAAAGTTGGATGACAGTGGGAACTTTCAGAACGTGGAATAAACAAACTTTAGTTCACAACTTTTCATCTCGTGTAGTATTATTTTAAATATCATCTCCATGGTTTAAATTTATAGTTTGTCTTTATTACCTGTTAATGTTTTGTTTCATCTATTTGAGGTATTTAACGTCCACTTTCTGAACAGACTGATTGTATCATAACACGAGTATTTCTATGAGTGAGAGTGAAAGAACCACCAATTTTTTCAGGAAAAGTTATTATCACATACCTTCCAGGGTTCTCTTACAAGCCACAATCAACGAGGGACCAACGGCTTTACTTTCCATCCGAAACAAGTTGTGCTACGGATTTTATCGCTCAAGAAAAATCCGTCAACCTCGGTTGGATTTGAACCCACGAACATCGGGTCCTGACGTGAGCGTTTTACCCCGATACCACCGAGGTCAACTACTTATTATCTTTTAAATAAAGGAAATTTTCATCCATAAAATATAATTTACTTACAATATCAAACATAATTTATTCATAGTAATATGTTTTTAGCCGTCACTATCACTCATTGTTTTAAATAGACATTGTTGCAATTTATTATAGAATGTAGATAGTCTTATTATTAAAATGTGTCAATAAATATTACACAAATATGTTCATCTTGTAAGGAACATGGGACTAGGGAGATATAACTGGAGAAAATGTACCAGAATTTACGTGGAAAGAAAGTGGGAAACCATTTAGTAGCGGTGATTTATCCGTCCAGGATTCCAACCAGGACTTTCCTATCATCGGCAAACACGACTATGAGAGTGACATCTAACTCACATGACCACCGATGCGGGTTATAATCACCGGTAACGCCTTACTGTAGCTAGTCTGATGTTTCTGGTGATAATGTCGTTAAGATAAATCTAAGTGAAGTGGAAACTTGATACAAAATATGAAATGACTCGATTCCACTGGTTCCATTTAAAATGATTTTAGAAGGTCTGGTTTTGTTTGACCAGAATGTACCGTGACAATGACCTATGCTATCTCTCTATTCAACCAGTCAAATACAAGCTCCTCCTTGAGCGACTTACACGCGCTATCAATCACTCCCCGAGATAACAAGGGAAGTGACAGTCGTCTCGGTGGGACCTGTTAACACTTTTTATCAAACACAAACTTTCACATGAATAAAATATAGACCGGAGGAGGATTATTGCAACGAGACAAATATGCAAACAAATAACTCAGTAAAAACCTGCACAGCTGGACGTGGGTTTAGCGCGCCTGACTGTCTTTCAGGGACAAATCCCTACAACGACTTCATAAAGGGAATGTCTCAACATTCCCAAGAAGAATACATGTTTCATCAACCTCAGCTCTTCGCACTTCGCCTTCACGTAAAATCATTCATAGGTAATTTGGTGTTTTTAAATATCTTTGAGCCAAATTAATCAAGCAAATTATACTTAAAATAGAATCTGTTCAAACTACAGATAGGAATAAGTACTTTAAATAGTCACAGGTGAATGATATAATATTACAATTGTTGAGAAATTATTAGAAGGCGTTCTCCAGTAATATTTAGATGTCATTAAAAACAATCTATAGTTTGACTTATCAAATTATAATACAGTAAATAAATATAAAACATAGATTCCGAATATTTTACTGTAACGGCGTTAATAAGACAAGATTGAATTAGATTTTACCAGGGCTATCTCCATTTGACGGGACTCTGCTGACTGCTCCATCCCATTCATTGCTGAATTTGACCTTTAAAGTCAATAAAAATCCACTTATTATTGTGTGTGTGGCTGGTCCAAGAGTAGTTAGGGTTTGGGAACAGTTTACTAGTACAGTCCTGTCAATAATTGTTACCCCTGGCATTAGTCCCCGATCCACCCCTGTTCGGAACATGGCATTAGTCCCCGATCCACCCCTGTTCGGAACATGGCATTAGTCCCCGATCCACCCCTGTTCGAACATGGCATTTAGTTTCCGACCACCCCTGTTCGAACATGGCATAGTTCCCGAGCCACCCTGTTCGGAAACATGGCATTAGTTCCCGAGCCACCCTGTTTCAGACATGGCATTAGTCCCCGGATCCACACCCTGTTCGGAAATGGCATTAGTTCCCGAGCACCCTGTTCGGAACATGGCATTAGTTCCCGAGCCACCCCTGTTGGAACATGGCATTAGTCCCCGATCCACCCCGTTCAGAACATGGCATTAGTTCCCGAGCCAACCCCGTTCGAACATGGCATTAGTTCCCGAGCCACCCCTGTTAGGAACATGGCATTAGTCCCGAGCCACCCCCGTTCAGAACATGGCATTAGTCCCCGAGCCACCCCTGTTCAGAACATGGCATTAGTTCCCGAGCCACCCCTGTTAGGAACATGGCATTAGTCCCGAGCCACCCCCGTTCAGAACATGGCATTAGTCCCCGAGCCACCCCTGTTCAGAACATGGCATTAGTTCCCGAGCCACCCCTGTTTGGAACATAAAGTTAGTCTTATCGCGAGTTACACCAATAGAAATCACGATCAACTTTAGGGTGAAGAATAATAATATTTAGAGTAGTAGTAATAGTAAAGCTTGTAGTTTCCTGCTTCTGAAACGAAATTAAATTTAGATCCTAAAGTTTGTTACAGATGAATGTTATTTGATCAAATATTAGCTTAGACCTATAAAGAAACCTTTCTAACAAAGTAGCTAAGAAGTACAAATGAATAAATAAATTACATCAAACATATAAATGACTCTTGGTTCGTGACTACTACTCACACAACTCCCAACTCCTGACTACTACCATCCGAGACTACTAGAATCTCTTCCTCTGTGAAATGGCCACTAAAATGTTAATTATCCGCGTTGATGATGTTTCCCCTACATCGCTAATGTGTTACGCAGTTAAGCATCTCACCTTGAGCGGCGTTTTCAAGTCATTACGAGTGTTATGAATGGTAAGTGACGATCTTAGTGAACAAAACTTAGGAGAGAAGATAATTACTGGGGAATATTAAGACAGTGATGTGTGTTCAAGAGTGAGGAGCGATATATGCTTAGACTTCCTTTCAACAGATAGATTGACTGCTGTTGATCCAATCAGGATAAAATATACAACACACCAGAAAACGTATCATATTACAATATTATATTATGGAAAATATTTACTATACAAATACCTCGAATAAACAGATTAATTATACCAGGGTCAAATAATGTTTGCAATAATTGTAAACACGTGGTTGTTGTAAGTAAAGGTAACAAAGGGATGGAGAAAAATACCATAACAATCTTACATAGTTTCCAAATAATATTACATTTTTAAAAAAAGACACATTATGGAATAATATTGTTACTGGTGGACTAGGCCTATTATAAAGTATATGCATTAATGAAGAGCATGCAATAGGTTGGGACAAAAACAATGAGAACGATTAAACCTTAATATTTATTTACAAGTTTTAATTTACATTTTGTTTATATATTTGTGTTTAGAGGTTTTCAAGTGTTATCTCATGAAAGTGAAGGATATTGTGTATGTTACCAGGAGCCATTATCTTCGGCTCGGACCAGGAGGTAGCGGAAGTGATGAAGGCTGTCAGAAGAAGTAACGCCACTGGCAGCTTCTCCTGGATCGGTTCAGACGGATGGAGCGCTCGATCACTTGTGTCCAACGGGAATGAACCAGAGGTGGAGGGAACGTTGTCAGTGCAACCACAGGCCAACCCCGTCCGTGGCTTTGAGGAGTACTTCCTCAACCTCACTGTGGAGAACAACCGGCGCAACCCTTGGTTTGTTGGTGAGTACTTCCCCAGCCTCAGTGTGGAGAACAACCGGCGCAACCCTTGGTTTGTTGGTGAGTACTTCCTCAACCTCAGTGTGGAGAGCAACCCTTGGTTTGTTGGTGAGTACTTCCTCAACCTCAGTGTGGAGAGCAACCCTTGGTTTGTTGGTGAATACTTCCCCAGCCTCAGTGTGGAGAACAACCCTTGGTTTGTTGGTGAGTACTTCATCAGCCTCACTGTGGAGAGCAACCGGCGCAACCCTTGGTTTGTTGGTGAGTACTTCCTCAACCTCACTGTGGAGAACAACCGGCGTAACCCTTGGTTTGTTGGTGAGTACTTCCTCAACCTCACTGTGGAGATCAACCCTTGGTTTGTTGGTGAGTACTTCCTCAACCTCACTGTGGAGAGCAACCCTTGGTTTGTTGGTGAGTACTTCCTCAACCTCAGTGTGGAGAGCAACCCTTGGTTTGTTGGTGAGTACTTCCTCAGCCTCACTGTGGAGAACAACCCTTGGTTTGTTGGTGAGTACTTCCTCAGCCTCACTGTGGAGAGAAACCCTTGGTTTTTTGGTGAGTACTTCCTCAACCTCACTGTGGAGAGCAACCCTTGGTTTGTTGGTGAGAGGTAATATTTATCTAAATTGAAGTCGTTAGTCTAAATGTTCCACTGGTGCTTACTAATAAAAACATGTGTTGATAAAATATTACCCACAAGATGTTTGTTATTCAAAGGCGTCATAAAGATCTGCTATAATAGACTCCAGTCAGGCTTTTGTGATAAACATTCCAGAGCTATAGTTAGTTAGACCTGCCTTACAATAGACTCCAGTCAGGCTTTTGTGATAAACATTCCAGAGCTATAGTTAGTTAGACCTGCCTTACAATAGACTCCAGTCAGGCTTGTGTGATAAACATTCCAGAGCTATAGTTGGCTATAACTGTCTCACAATAAGCTAGTCTAAGGGTTTAACAGTGAATTACATAATTTATAGTTCACTAAATAAAGATTTCTGATATGAGACTGTAGAAAAACCGCTATATCTCAGCTCCATCCTGGGATTGAACCTGGGTCATTATCCATATCGTGAGGTCACTTCCTGTCCCGAACACTCATACGTCACTGAACAGTGTTCTGTGTGATCACTTGCTGTATAATACTAGAATAGCTATAGTCAATAAATGGAAGTCATCCTCCGGGATTCAAACCCCTCACTACTTGGGGTCCAACCAGAATAAGTCACGCTCCATGGTGCCACGGTATGTTTATAGGTAGGGGAACTATCTTCACCATGTAAAGGGAAGTTACATTCCATAAAATTCATATTTTGGGCTGCCGAACCCCGAAGGCAATGTTATTTTAAAATGTTTAAGTGATTATTATATTATTTGGAAACCTCTTTAAAACATAAACTATATACTTTTTAAATGAGTGTTTTGCCATGATAGTGCTTGTTAGACGTCAAACTACAACGTATATATTGACATCCTCTGGTCGAATTCTTGAAGTGCTGTGATCGTGTTTTGCCATGGTAGAGTTTGTTAGACGTCCAACTACAACGTATATATTGACATCCTCTGGTCGAATTCTTGAAGTGCTGTGATCGTGTTTTGCCATGATAGTGCTTGTTAGACGTCAAACTACAACGTATATATTGACATCCTCTGGTCGAATTCTTGAAGTGCTGTGATCGTGTTTTGCCATGGTAGAGTTTGTTAGACGTCCAACTACAAAGTATATATTGACATCCTCTGGTCGAATTCTTGAAGTGCTGTGATCGTGTTTTGCCATGGTAGAGCTTGTTAGACGTCAAACTACAACGTATATATTGACATCCTCTGGTCGAATTCTTGAAGTGCTGTGATCGTGTTTTGCCATGGTAGAGTTTGAGGTTCGAAATATTCGTCGTTCTTCATAAAAACACTTTCAATCCACAATCACCTCCCTTGGGTTGAAACTATTTAAACTTTGTATTCGTTGAAAGTGAATCTTGTTTAGTTTGACTATTTAAAGAACAATCGGTGCTCTATAATCATTACTTGAAAGCTTCACTTTATATCTACATTCATTTACTCTGACAATGAAGAGTAAGTTATCTGTATTGTGACCACACAGCTCCAAGATATGTAAAGGAGATATAAATACACATGTAGGACGTTGCTAACATTCAGAAACCTCGACTTCACTTTGAAACTAAATTCGTGTTTCAACAATTACGATGCCCCGCCAGTAGAAATTCTTGTTTATCCTCTAAGTACAAAATATTATAGACAATTTTTAAATAAAACCTTTTTTAATGGCATAAAACCGTATACAATGTGTATCCAAAATATGGAATCAAACTTTGGAAGGCTATTCCTTAGGTGAAAATAGAATAATTCACATCAACAACCTAGTGTCCATCTTAAATATTAAGGGCTGTTTACACCCCTAAAGATAGAGCTAAAAATGACTGTTGTGTGAAATATTATGAAAACTGCTTAGAGTATTGCAACGAATCTTTGTATAATACTTATTGAAACCCTTATCATTAATAAACTAAAGGTGCTGTTACCGTTACCTACCCCCATCATGTAAAAAGGGGAGGGGGCTGTAACACTTTTTTCTGCAATAAAATATGTCAGAGTAAGTATTAACAATTTTGTCTTAAGATTACAAAACATGGAGTAAAAATTAACAACAAAGGTATTTGAAGAAACTGTGTAGCTTTCCCCGTTTCTGAGATAATCACACAAGTTTGATTTCAAAGACAAGTGTTAATTCCTGCTCCGGCTCGTATGAACCTAAGACGGAAGCTACAGTGTCCTGTGTAATGTGTGAAGCTAAGACGGAAGCTACAGTGTCCTGTGTAATGTGTGAACCTAAGACGGAAGCTACAGTGTCCTGTGTAATGTGTGAAGCTAAGACGGAAGCTACAGTGTCCTGTGTAATGTGTGAAGCTAAGACGGAAGCTACAGTGTCCTGTGTAATGTGTGAACCCAAGACGGAAGCTACAGTGTCCTGTGTAATGTGTGAAGCTAAGACGGAAGCTACAGTGTCCTGTGTAATGTGTGAACCTAAGACGGAAGCTACAGTGTCCTGTGTAATGTGTGAAGCTAAGACGGAAGCTACAGTGTCCTGTGTAATGTGTGAAGCTAAGACGGAAGCTACAGTGTCCTGTGTAATGTGTGAAGCTAAGACGGAAGCTACAGTGTCCTGTGTAATGTGTGAAGCTAAGACGGAAGCTACAGTGTCCTGTGTAATGTGTGAAGCTAAGACGGAAGCTACAGTGTCCTGTGTAATGTGTGAAGCTAAGACGGAAGCTACAGTGTCCTGTGTAATGTGTGAACCCAAGACGGAAGCTATAGTGTCCTGTGTAATGTGTGAACCCAAGACGGAAGCTACAGTGTCCTGTGTAATGTGTGAAGCTAAGACGGAAGCTACAGTGTCCTGTGTAATGTGTGAAGCTAAGACGGAAGCTACAGTGTCCTGTGTAATGTGTGAACCAAGACGGAAGCTACAGTGTCCTGTGTAATGTGTGAAGCTAAGACGGAAGCTACAGTGTCCTGTGTAATGTGTGAACCTAAGACGGAAGCTACAGTGTCCTGTGTAATGTGTGAACCTAAGACGGAAGCTACAGTGTCCTGTGTAATGTGTGAAGCTAAGACGGAAGCTACAGTGTCCTGTGTAATGTGTGAAGCTAAGACGGAAGCTACAGTGTCCTGTGTAATGTGTGAAGCTAAGACGGAAGCTACAGTGTCCTGTGTAATGTGTGAACCCAAGACGGAAGCTACAGTGTCCTGTGTAATGTGTGAACCCAAGACGGAAGCTACAGTGTCCTGTGTAATGTGTGAAGCTAAGACGGAAGCTACAGTGTCCTGTGTAATGTGTGAAGCTAAGACGGAAGCTACAGTGTCCTGTGTAATGTGTGAACCCAAGACGGAAGCTACAGTGTCCTGTGTAATGTGTGAACCTAAGACGGAAGCTACAGTGTCCTGTGTAATGTGTGAAGCTAAGACGGAAGCTACAGTGTCCTGTGTAATGTGTGAAGCTAAGACGGAAGCTACAGTGTCCTGTGTAATGTGTGAACCTAAGACGGAAGCTACAGTGTCCTGTGTAATGTGTGAACCCAAGACGGAAGCTACAGTGTCCTGTGTAATGTGTGAACCCAAGACGGAAGCTACAGTGTCCTGTGTAATGTGTGAACCTAAGACGGAAGCTACAGTGTCCTGTGTAATGTGTGAAGCTAAGACGGAAGCTACAGTGTCCTGTGTAATGTGTGAAGCTAAGACGGAAGCTACAGTGTCCTGTGTAATGTGTGAAGCTAAGACGGAAGCTACAGTGTCCTGTGTAATGTGTGAAGCTAAGACGGAAGCTACAGTGTCCTGTGTAATGTGTGAAGCTAAGACGGAAGCTACAGTGTCCTGTGTAATGTGTGAAGCTAAGACGGAAGCTACAGTGTCCTGTGTAATGTGTGAAGCTAAGACGGAAGCTACAGTGTCCTGTGTAATGTGTGAACCTAAGACGGAAGATACAGTGTCCTGTGTAATGTGTGAAGCTAAGACGGAAGCTACAGTGTCCTGTGTAATGTGTGAACCTAAGACGGAAGCTACAGTGTCCTGTGTAATGTGTGTCAGCCACTCATCACAATCAAAAGGTCACGAGAAACATTGCTATATTTTTTGTTTCGCTCTTTACCGCTCTCTTAATTAGAAACTAGCTACTGAGAACACTGCAGGCTCTATATAGGGCTGCTCTACCAGGGGTGGAGGGGTGGAACAGTGTAATGAGGGAAATCTCGTTTCACAACGTGTACTAAATTTACGAAAAAGAGTCTTTAACCCTTTAAAGTGGGTCAACGTCGCGTTCAATTGTAGTTTGAGGTGGTCGTCAAATGCGCCAGTTATCGAGCTTAGATCTTTTTGCACTCGACTAACTTCATTCTCCATTGTACTCTTATCAGCGCCATAGATCATCATTAGCCATTTTAGGTTGCAGATAAGATTTGATGTAAAGTAAGTGGGTACATATTTACCTTTAATAATCCGACACTTAGCGCGGTTGTTAGAGCATGTAACTACTGAAGCAAGGGTCACGCGTTTGAATACTGGCATGAACGAAAAGTTTAGCAGTTTAAATTGGAAATTCCTTCTTTATATATTGATTAATTAATGGCTGGAGTACTGGCTTTTGTGTTGGTTCTAAATTTAAGTTGGTTTATAAGTAGTATGCTGAAATAAGTACTCTTATAATACCCCAAATAAATTAATTAAATTAACATTTAATAATATAAATGTATTAAAACTTAGTTTATTTACTTACTCTATGGAACTAGGAACTCGAAGCTAGTTCTATCCAGTCCCCCCATTACACCCTATCCCTATCTTGAGCTAGTTCTATCCAGTCCCCCCATTACACCCTATCCCTATCTTGAGCTAGTTCTATCTAGTCCCCCCATTACACCCTATCCCTATCTTGAGCTAGTTCTATCTAGTCCCCATCATTACACCCTATCCCTATCTTGAGCTAGTTCTATCCAGTCCCCCCATTACACCCTATCCCTATCTTGAGCTAGTTCTATCTAGTCCCCATCATTACACCCTATCCCTATCTTGAGCTAGTTCTATCCAGTCCACCTCATTACATCCTATCCCTATCTTGAGCTAGTTCTATCCAGTCCACCTCATTACATCCTATCCCTATCTTGAGCTAGTTCTATCTAGTCCCCATCATTACACCCTATCCCTATCTTGAGCTAGTTCTATCCAGTCCACCTCATTACATCCTATCCCTATCTTGAGCTAGTTCTATCCAGTCCCCATCATTACACCCTATCCCTATCTTGAGCTAGTTCTATCTAGTCCCCATCATTACACCCTATCCCTATCTTGAGCTAGTTCTATCCAGTCCACCTCATTACATCCTATCCCTATCTTGAGCTAGTTCTATCTAGTCCCCCCCATTACACCCTATCTATCTCTTTCAGGTCCATTCTAATTATCCTTCCATCTGTTTCTAGGTCTTCCCATTGGGTTTACCAGTCAGTACCCTGAACAAGGTTCTAAATTATACCATTAGCGCTGCATGTCCTGCCTACCGTAATCTACGAGGCTTGATTACCCTAACCATGTCTTGTGACGATTACAGGGTATCTAACTTATCATTATGTAACCTCCTCCACTTCTCAGTCACTTCGTCCCTTTTTGGAGCAAACACCTTCCTAAGCAACTTAAGCCGTTTTGATTGATAAAAATAATAAGGCTTTAAATAAATATATTCTGATAAGTCTTTTGAGGAAAAATTCAAATACATTTAAAAGTGGGGAAAATGTACAGATATAAACTCTAGTAATATAAAATACCCCTTGAATGATGGAAAGATTTGAAAAAAAATCCGCTCACTGACATGAATATGAGCAAAGTTAGTAACGGCTATTTTTGATAGTGTTTTATTTTAAAGAAATGATGTTACTGACACTCATTGTAAGTATTGTTCCTTCTTTTGGCCGACATGACATACAACAGATATTAGACTGGTGAGGTGCGCTCTGGAGCTTTAACTACTTAGCGGCTTCTAACTTTACCTGGACTGTGTTGTTATGTTCATTACAGGGAGAGCTAAATTAATGTTGCTCACAAACTTCTCTTTCTAATGTTTGTTGTATGCGAGTATTAAAACTATAAAACTACACAGGTGGGCATACGGACTATATGTCAGGCTCACATCATCTGGTTTATTGGTGACGGGGTTTTGATCCCGGGTAATTGGATGGCGACTTTTCGCAAATGGTTTCCCACTTCCCCCATCCCCCACGTGAATGTGGATATATTTACATAAAATTATACCCTCCTCATCCTAGCCCCATAATTTGTAATTACTATAAATCAGTAATGAAGTAAAAAGTTATAGAAATGTGAATATAATAAGTTTTAGTGTTTAGCCCTCTTAGTTTGAACGAAAAGTTCGTATTTAATTCCTATTTCAAAATGTAATAGAGATATTTGGGTTCGTGTGTCATAAGCGGCCCTTCTTTCATCTCTTTGCTCCACTCCACAGCCCAGGCTTGAAACGTTTCAAACATAATCTCTCAGAATGATGCAGGTATTTTCTCACGGTAATTACTCAAAGCTGTTAACCTTTTCAAGTATTTCCCTCGCACCACCAATTAGGGAATCAATTCAATGGCGAGCCTTACAGCGCATGCGCGCAGAAACACACGGGAAATAAAGGATGGGCCATCTGGAGTACACTCGTGGGAGAAAAACATAAGAAAATAAGTGGCTGTTTTATATTTATTTATCTTGTAGTGACGAGAAGGAAACACTCACATTATTATTCCAAGCGTGTATCGTCTGTATCAATTTATCAACACAATACATTGGTTATTTTTTAAGGATATATATGAGGTACAAGATTTTTTAAAGTGAGTGTACATTTTAATTATAACATACAGTGCTATATGTAAAATGAATCTGTAAACATATTCGTGAAAGGCACGACGAAAGGTGGAGACATAAATCAAGATGGAGCTTAGATGATAAGTATAAATAAGGAGGAATAGAAGAGAAAAGAAGGATAAGGGAGCCGCAGGATGATGTAAATTGAAATACTAGTCGGAAATGTGCTTTGCTTGTCATAAAGGATTACCTAACTATATTATTAACGAACAGAACTTCCCTGTGAATATTGTAACTAAGAAGGGATGGCGATATAAAAATAAAGTAGAATATATGAAAGAAAGAGGAGTACTCGTAGCTAGATAATACTATAAAGAGAATACGAAAATAGAACGAAAGAACATCTGATAATCAAAGTATATAAGGAATACGTATATTTGTAGGCTACAGAAAGCGCGAGTATTTTGAAAGGCACGAAAGAAAATCCCATATGGAACTATAAGTAAATTACTAACGTATGAAATATATCTAGAATACATACAGTAGTGGACATAAAACAGAGTCCCTTCCGTCACATTCGTACAGTAGTGGACATAAAACATAGTCTCTTCCGTCACATTCGTACAGTCGTGGACACAAAACATTTACCAAGTTTTACCTCTATGGATACATCTTGAAATAAATTTTGACGATTCTCTTGGTTGTTTATTTTTATGACTATAATATATTGTTTAAATTTAAAAATGACATCTCTACGTGGGGATCTAACCCGGGACGACCTTTGGCTTATAAGTCCCGGTAGTAGGTCCAGGGTTCGATGCACGTGTACAAGTTTAATTTTTCAATGTAAATAATAAGTTATTTAGATGCAGCTATAACTTTAATCAACAAATATAATAACTTGGCTATTTAATCCAACTATTACAATATTTAGGGCACCTTTGATGCTTTTAGGTGGTACTGGTACCATTATAAACTATTGCTAATTGTGAATTTTAATTTTGAATGAATTGTTTAGGATGAAGATGATGTAGCTTCAAATGTCCCACACACAAATATTATATTTCCTATTAAAAGGAGAGACATTTTAAATTACGTTTAAAATATGTTTCCTGCCTTAGATAAATCCCCACGTCATCAAACAATCATTCTACTCAGATGGATGTGAGTTTGAGTCTTAAAGGTTGTCTTGCGATAGTACTACAGTTGTCACGTCACCGACAACTGACAATGCCATGACTATTAAACTGGCATGGAACCTTTTGTTCGTGTCGAAGGAAAGACTTCCCAGCCCTTTTGGAGCTTCGGTTCATTATTTCCTTCTACTGCATTAGACAAATGCTCAGCTACAATAATGTCGTTGTTAAATTGGGAAATGTAGGCTTAAAAGAGCTATAGAAGTCTACGTAAGAATAAATACCGGTACCTTTGTGTGCCCTCCTAGATTTGTTCCAGAGTTCTGGAAGGATCATTGCTAGGTATCCTCTAACCTTCACCTCACGTTCTATAGTTCTGGGAGGATCATTGCTAGGTATCCTCTAACCTTCACCTCATGTTCTATAGTTCTGGAAGGATCATTGCTAGGTATCCTCTAACCTTCACCTCACGTTCTATAGTTCTGGGAGGATCATTGCTAGGTATCCTCTAACCTTCACCTCATGTTCTATAGTTCTGGAAGGATCATTGCTAGGTATCCTCTAACCTTCACCTCACGTTCTATAGTTCTGGGAGGATCATTGCTAGGTATCCTCTAACCTTCACCTCATGTTCTATAGTTCTGGAAGGATCATTGCTAGGTATCCTCTAACCTTCACATCACGTTCTATAGTTCTGGGAGGATCATTGCTAGGTATCCTATAACCTTCACCTCATGTTCTATAGTTCTGGAAGGATCATTGCTAGGTATCCTCTAACCTTCGCCTCATGTTCTATAGTTCTGAGAGGATCATTGCTAGGTATCCTCTAACCTTCACCTCATGTTCTATAGTTCTGGGAGGATCATTGCTAGGTATCCTCTAACCTTCACCTCATGTTCCAGAGTTCTGGGAGGATCATTGCTAGGTATCCTATAACCTTCATCTCATGTTCTATAGTTCTGGGAGGATCATTGCTAGGTATCCTCTAACCTTCACCTCATGTTCTATAGTTCTGGAAGGATCATTGCTAGGTATACTCTAACCTTCCCCTCATGTTCTATAGTTCTGAGAGGATCATTGCTAGATATCCTCTAACCTTCATCTCATGTTCTATAGTTCTGGGAGGATCATTGCTAGGTATCCTCTAACCTTCACCTCATGTTCTATAGTTCTGGGAGGATCATTGCTAGGTATCCTCTAACCTTCACCTCATGTTTCAGAGTTCTGGAAGGATCATTGCTAGGTATCCTCTAACCTTCACCTCATGTTCTATAGTTCTGGAAGGATCATTGCTAGGTATCCTCTAACCTTCACCTCATATTCCAGAGTTCTGGGAGGATCATTGCTAGGTATCCTCTAACCTTCACCTCATGTTTCAGAGTTCTGGAAGGATCATTGCTAGGTATCCTCTAACCTTCACCTCATGTTCCAGAGTTCTGGAAGGATCATTGCTAGGTATCCTCTAACCTTCATCTCATATTCCAGAGTTCTGGGAGGATCATTGCTAGGTATCCTCTAACATTCACCTCATGTTCTATAGTTCTGGAAGGATCATTGCTAGGTATCCTCTAACCTTCACCTCATGTTCCAGAGTTCTGGAAGGATCATTGCTAGGTATCCTCTAACCTTCATCTCATATTCCAGAGTTCTGGGAGGATCATTGCTAGGTATCCTCTAACCTTCACCTCATGTTCTATAGTTCTGGAAGGATCATTGCTAGGTATCCTCTAACCTTCACCTCATGTTCCAGAGTTCTGGGAGGATCACTTCCATTGCCGCTATCCCAACAGTTCTCGAACCCCGTACAACCAGAAGTATATCCGCCTGTGTACCACGAAGGAGCGACTCTCCAGAAGTGAGATGGCTTTCGAAGGACAACTTCAGTTTGTCAGTGACGCGGTCCTGGCATTCGCGCACGCCTTCAGGTACCTCCGACCATTATGGACCAATAATAAAAACATGTTTAAAAACTGGTTTATTTTAATCAAATTATTTAATGTTCTTTATAATGTATGTAGCCTATATATTATAATATTAACCAATTGTCTGACTACTTTTCAATCTAATTCAAGAGGTCTGAGTTTGAATACCATAAGCACCCCTTGTAGTGACATTGTTTCCAATGTGTTTTCCCCTCCTCTCACCTCTGGTATCTTATATTTACACTTAGTGTATTGATGTGTTCCTCCAGGGACATGCACCAGGACCTGTGCCACGGCAGACCAGGACTGTGTGACGTCATGAAGCCTATCAAAGGAACAGAGCTGCTCAAATACCTTCGGAAGGTCGACTTCGCAGGTCAGACACTCGAGTTAGCTATGAAACATGTGACGGACTAGATACATCTATACGTGTGTGGTCTAATATTTTGGGCCATCAACACCTGTAACCTCCTGATTATAGTCGGCTATAACCACCTCCTCTTGGAGGCTCAATCTGGGATTTGAACCAAGGACCCTCCTAAGCGCTTTATTGATGTCTATCGTCAAGGATTATTAGTATTAAAATAAAACTATTGAAATATTTACTAAACATAACCGCTGCACACGGGAACTGAAGCCCAGATCCACCCAGGAGGTATTGTGCAGTTGCAGGCTCATCAGCCACTAACATAAGGCAGAGTCTATATAGACGTGTGTGGTCGCCAGCTATCCAATGTATAATGTTGGACATTTGTAAAAACAAGCTCATAATAAACTTTGTGTGTACATTTCTAGTGTTTGAGTTCACCGCTAGTCTCGGGATGGATGCATTTAACTAAATTAGGCTGGTACTTAGGGAAATGTACCAGCATTTGTGAAGTAAGAGAATAGGAAAATATGTAGGACATAAATAATCTCAGTTTACATAGCGGGAGAGCGAACCTTGACTTTCCAATAACTGATGAACCAGATTTTATGACCTTGAAGTTTAGTCCGTGTGTACAACAAAACGGGTGTATGTTTAATCTCGGGTCAGCAATACTTTCATCTTTCGTAAATAAAAATATCCAAATATCCTAACGTGGCTCGAGTAGGATTCAAGGAGTAGAGGGGGTTGTAAGGGAGGGAGGCAGGTGTTCATGGTCCTGAAAACACCTTCCTTCCCTCTCAAGGGGTTACAAACTAGATGATTAATAGCGTGGAGGTAACAAGAGACGGTCTCACGGATTATTGATTTCACAGACACTTCCTTTAGAGGACAGGGGAGACTAGTTCCTATATCCTGAACACAGGGAGAGAAGAGACTAGTTCCTATATCCTGAACACAAGAGACAAGTTCCTATATCCTGAACACAAGAGACAAGTTCCTATATCCTGAACAGAGGGAGAGAAGAAACTCGTTCCTATATCCTGAACACAAGAGACTAGTTCCTATATCCTAAACACAAGAAGAGAAGAGACTAGTTCCTATATCCTGAACACAAGAAGAGAAGAGACTAGTTCCTATATCCTGAACACAAGAAGAGAAGAGACTCGTTCCTATATCCTGAACACAAGAAGAGAAGAGACTAGTTCCTATATCCTGAACACAAGAAGAGAATAAACTAGTTCCTATATCCTGAACACAAGAGAAGAGACTAGTTACTGTATCCTAAACACAAGAAGAGAAGAGACTAGTTCCTATATCCTGAACACAGGGAGAGAAGAGACTAGTTCCTATATCCTGAACACAAGAGAAGAGACTAGTTCCTATATCCTGAACACAAGAGAAGAGACTAGTTCCTATATCCTGAACACAAGAGAAGAGACCCGTTCCTATATCCTGAACACAGGAAGAGAAGAGACTAGTTCCTATATCCTGAACACAAGAGAAGAGACTAGTTCCTATATCCTGAACACAAGAGAAGAGACTAGTTCCTATATCCTGAACACAGAAGAGAAGAGACTAGTTCCTATATCCTGAACACAAGAGAAGAGACTGTTCCTATATCCTGAACACAAGAGAAGAGACTAGTTCCTATATCCTGAACACAGGAAGAGAAAGAGACTAGTTCCTATATCCTGAACACAAGAGAAGAGACTAGTTCCTATATCCTGAACACAAGAGAAGAGACTAGTTCCTATATCCTGAACACAAGAGAAGAGACTAGTTCCTATATCCTGAACACAAAGAAGAGACTAGTTCCTATATCCTGAACACAGGAAGAGAAAGAACTAGTTCCTATATCCTGAACACAGAAGACTAGTTCCTATATCCTGAAACAAGAGAAGAGACTAGTTCCTATATCCTGAACACAGAAGAGAAGAGACTAGTTCCTATATCCTGAACACAAGAGAGAAGACTAGTTCCTATATCCTGAACACAAGAGAAGAGATGTTCCTATATCCTGACACAAGAGAAGAGACTAGTTCCTATATCCTGAACAAAGAGAAGAGACTAGTTCCTATATCCTGAACACAAGAGAAGAGACTAGTTCCTATATCCTGAACACAAGAGAAGAGACTAGTTCCTATATCCTGAACACAAGAGAAGAGACTAGTTCCTATATCCTGAACACAGAGAAGAGACTAGTTCCTATATCCTGAACACAAGAGAAGAGACTAGTTCCTATATCCTGAACACAGAAGAGAAGAGACTAGTTCCTATATCCTGAACACAAGAGAAGAGACTAGTTCCTATATCCTGAACACAAGAGAAGAGACTAGTTCCTATATCCTGAACACAAGAGAAGAGACTAGTTCCTATATCCTGAACACAAGAGAAGAGACTAGTTCCTATATCCTGAACACAAGAGAAGAGACTAGTTCCTATATCCTGAACACAAGAGAAGAGACTAGTTCCTATATCCTGAACACAAGAGAAGAGACTAGTTCTATATCCTGAACACAAGAGAAGAGACTAGTTCCTATATCCTGAACACAGAGAAGAGACTAGTTCCTATATCCTGAACACAGAAGAGAAGAGACTAGTTCCTATATCCTGAACACAAGAGAAGAGACTAGTTCCTATATCCTGAACACAGAGAAGAGACTAGTTCCTATATCCTGAACACAAGAGGAAAGAAGAGACTAGTTCCTATATCCTGAACACAGAGAGAAGAGACTAGTTTCCTATATCCTGAACACAAGAGAAGAGACTAGTTCCTATATCCTGAACACAAGAGAAGAGACTAGTTCCTATATCCTGAACACAAGAGAAGAGACTAGTTCCTATATCCTGAACACAGGAGAGAAGAGACTAGTTCCTATATCCTGAACACAGAGAGAAGAGACTAGTTCCTATATCCTGAACACAGAGAGAAGAGACTAGTTCCTATATCCTGAACACAAGAGAAGAGACTAGTTCCTATATCCTGAACACAGAGAAGAGAACTAGTTCCTATATCCTGAACACTAGAGAAGAGACTAGTTCCTATATCCTGAACACAAGAGAAGAGACTAGTTCCTATATCCTGAACACAGAAGAGAAGAGACTAGTTCCTATATCCTGAACACAAGAGAAGATAGTTCCTATATCCTGAACACAGAGAAGAGACTAGTTCCTATATCCTGAACACAAGAGAAGAGACTAGTTCCTATATCCTGAACACAAGAGAAGAGACTAGTTCCTATATCCTGAACACAGGAAGAGAAGAGACTAGTTCCTATATCCTGAACACAAGAGAAGAGACTAGTTCTATATCCTGAACACAAAGAGAAGAGACTAGTTCCTATATCCTGAACACAAGAGAAGAGACTAGTTCCTATATCCTGAACACAGAAAGAAGAGACTAGTTCCTATATCCTGAACACAAGAGAAGAGACTAGTTCCTATATCCTGAACACGAAGAGAGAAGAGACTAGTTCCTATATCCTGAACACAGGAAGAGAAGAGACTAGTTCCTATATCCTGAACACAAGAGAAGAGACTAGTTCCTATATCCTGAACACAGAGAGAAGAGACTAGTTCCTATATCCTGAACACAAGAGAAGAGACTAGTTCCTATATCCTGAACACAAGAAGAGAAGAGACTAGTTCCTATATCCTGAACACTAGAGAAGAGACTAGTTCCTATATCCTAAACACAAGAGAAGAGACTAGTTCCTATATCCTGAACACAGGAAGAGAAGAGACTAGTTCCTATATCCTGAAAACAGGAAGAGAAGAGACTAGTTCCTATATCCTGAACACAAGAGAAGAGACTAGTTCCTATATCCTGAACACAGGAAGAGAAGAGACTAGTTCCTATATCCTGAACACAAGAGACTATTTCCTATATCCTGAACACAAGAGACTAGTTCCTATATCCTGAACACAAGAGAAGAGACTAGTTCCTATATCCTGAACACAAGAGAAGAGACTAGTTCCTATATCCTGAACACAAGAGAAGAGACTAGTTACTATATCCTGAACACAAGAGAAGAGACTAGTTCCTATATCCTGAACACAAGAGAAGAGACTAGTTCCTATATCCTGAACACAGGAAGAGAAGAGACTCGTTCCTATATCCTAAACACAAGAGAAGAGACTAGTTCCTATATCCTGAACACAAGAGAAGAGACTAGTTCCTATATCCTGAACACAGGAAGAGAAGAGACTAGTTCCTATATCCTGAACACAGGAAGAGAAGAGACTAGTTCCTATATCCTGAACACAGGAAGAGAAGAGACTAGTTCATATATCCTGGACACAAGAGAAGAGACTAGTTCCTATATCCTGAACCCAAGAGACTAGTTCCTATATCCTAAACACAAGAGAAGAGACTAGTTCCTATATCCTGAACATAGGAAGAGAAGAGACTAGTTCCTATATCCTGAACACAAGAGAAGAGACTAGTTCCTATATCCTGAACACAAGAGAAGAGACTAGTTCCTATATCCTGAACACAAGAGAAAAGACTAGTTCCTTTATCCTGAACACAAGAAGAATGTATCACTCCTCTGTCGGGCGACACACACCTGTACTAACCACTCTAGTATGATAGCGAGGAGGAAGGTTGGATGTTTATTAACATTATTTGGAAGGAGGGTATAAACCACTAACCTCAGTATAACCGTGCAGGATTGTAGCTCCGATATCCACGTCACTGGTCTTCCGGTCTATTGGGACAGTGACGCCTTAGGCCATTCAAACATCGAAGCTGATTTATAAATAGTTAATCCAGATTCATGTGGGCTTGTAAACAAAATAATTCACATTTTAAACATGTTTAACTAGACTTATTTGGTAGCTTATTTGATGACCACATTATTTTTAACGTTATAATTATCCAAACTATCTCGCCAAGAAAGATGTTGATATGTGTGCTGATATAATACAGAGCAGTGAATTGTTCTCCAGGTCTTAGCGGTGACAAGTTCCGGTTCGACCTGAACGGAGACGGGCCAGCCCGTTACAACATCATACACTTCAAACAGAACACTCCTGGAAAGTACGAGTGGGTGCGAGTGGGAGAGTACATGGAGGGAGAGCTGAGACTCAACATGTCTGGTGAGTACAATAAACACTTCAAACAGAACATTATTAGTCTTACCTTGACTGATTACACTATGGCCCTATCTTATAAGCTACACCATAGTGGAATAATACAAGGTAGGCTTGTTACCTTTCAGCGCAAAAGAAGGGCATCTATTTCAAGTAATGTCTATATTTTTACCAACAGTAAATAAATTGACTATTAAATGCTCAGTTGCTATACACCAATGTTCCGAACCTGTCTAAAGCATTATGTCTATTAGATGTATCATACAAATAGCTCTCGTAACACACATTTAACATACTTTACAATCCAGAGTAATAATCCTAATGGTTTGCATGACGGTACTTAAAAAACCATTATCCTCTTACATAGAATACTTACGTTTGCTTTTACGTACTTGGTTCCATCCCCGGACCGGTCTTATTACGAAACTAAAAACCACAATCATTTGACAATTATACTAAATGAAAGTTTCAAGTTACTTATGACGTGTTAAAAACAGATATTTAGCTTATCTAAAACACGGTGAATAAGTCATTTAACTCGCAGTGTCTCGAACGAGCGGTTCTAGCTGATAAATTACACTTGAAAACATGGGTTTCTTTTTAACAGACCTAAGGGCTTCGTCTATTAAATATTTTGTTTGAATAAATTCTTTTAATGCTATGAACATATTTATTTACAGTAATCTAAAGGTTGTTTATGAAGAGCTAAGATCGTAAGATCGTGACATTGTTTGGACAATAATTTGAAGTTATATTTCAGATAAATCATCTGGTTTGCACTTTCTTCCTATCCCATTTGGATTCCAAAACGCAAGTAAAGTATAAAAAACTGGAACCACTCTTTTCTAATATTTAAACTCATCTAAATATAAACAAACATTTAAAGTGCTGATACTGTAAATGTATAATATAGATCAGATATATATTAATATTACTGCGCATGATGAAGGGTGAAGTGTCTACAGAGGATAACAAACAAAATTACTAAATAACGGGCAATGAAGAACATTATTTTTGGAACATGTACGATTCAAGAAATGAGTCCATGGATGAATACCTATATTGATTATTTTCAGAGATCCAGTTCAAATTGGGACATCGTCAACTACCAGAGTCTGTTTGTAGTCTGCCTTGTGACCAGGGACAGGCCAAGAAATATGTGGAGGGAGAAAGTTGCTGTTGGCACTGCTTCAACTGTACTCAATACCAGGTGTGTTGCACTCTCAATACCACGTATATAATGTTCTAAAACCTAGGTTTGGTGTACAACCCACAAACACCTGCAGACCATGCTCCTAACTACATTCACACTGCAGGTCCGTCATCCTCTCGACGAGACGCAGTGTGTGGTCTGCCCTCAAGGAACTCTACCTGACGACACAAGAGTTCGATGCCAGGAGATTCCAGAAGTATTCCTCCGACCCGAAAGTGGTTGGGCTATCGGCGCCATGTCCTTGTCGGCTACTGGCATCCTAGTGACGCTGTTCGTGGCCGGCGTCTTCGTGCGTCACAACGACACGCCCGTGGTCCGAGCGTCGGGACGCGAACTGAGCTATGTGTTGCTGACAGGGATCCTGCTGTGTTACTGCGTCACCTTCGCCCTGGTGTTGAGGCCTACAGACGTCGTGTGTGGAGTTCAGAGGTTCGGAGCCGGTTTTTGCTTCACTGTGGTGTATGCTGCACTCCTCACCAAGACCAATCGTATCGCCAGGATCTTCAATGCGGGCAAGAGAACAGCCAAGAGACCCAGCTTCATATCCCCTCGCTCGCAGCTGTTCATCTGCATCACATTCATCGGGATACAGGTGGGTGTCGTCATGGTCATTGCGTACAGGTGGTGTCGTCATGGTCATTGGGTACAGGTGGGTGTCTTCAGGGTCGTTGGATACAGGTGGGTGTCTTCAGGGTCATTGGGTACAGGTGGGTGTCTTCAGGGTCGTTGGATACAGGTGGGTGTCTTCAGGGTCATGGGTACAGGTGGGTGTCTTCAGGGTCATTGGGTACAGGTGGGTGTCTTCAGGGTCGTTGGATACAGGTGGGTTTCTTCAGGGTCATGGGGTACAGGTGTGGTGTCTTCAGGGTCATTGGGTACAGGTGGGTATCTTCAGGGTCATTGGATACAGGTGGGTGTCTTCAGGGTCATTGGGTACAGGTGGGTGTCGTCAGGGTCATTGGGTACAGGTGGGTGTCTTCAGGGTCATTGGGTACAGGTGGGTGTCTTTCAGGGTCATTGGGTACAGGTGGGTGTCTTCAGGGTCATTGGGATACAGGTGGCTGTCTTCAGGGTCATTGGGTACAGGTGGGTGTCTTCAGGGTCATTGGGATACAGGTGGGTGTCTTAAGGGTCATTGGGTACAGGTGGGTGTCTTCAGGGTCATTGGGTACAGGTGGGTGTCTTCAGGGTCATTGGGTACAGGTGGGTGTCGTCAGGGTCATTGGGTACAGGTGGGTGTCTTCAGGGTCATTGGGTACAAGTGGGTGTCTTCAGGGTCATTGGGTACAGGTGGATGTCTTCAGGGTCATTGGGTACAGGTGGGTGTCTTCAGGGTCATTGGGTACAGGTGGGTGTCTTCAGGGTCATTGGGTACAGGTGGGTGTCTTCAGGGTCATTGGGTACAGGTGGGTGTCTTCAGGGTCATTGGGTACAGGTGGGTGTCGTCAGGGTCATTGGGTACAGGTGGGTGTCTTCAGGGTCATTGGGTACAGGTGGGTGTCTTCAGGGTCATTGGATACAGGTGGGTGTCTTCAGGGTCATTGGGGTACAGGTGGGTGTCTTCAGGGTCATTGGATACAGGTGGGTGTCGTCAGGGTCATTGGGTACAGGTGGGTGTCTTCAGGGTCATTGGGATACAGGTGGATGTCTTCAGGGTCATTGGATACAGGTGGGTGTCTTCAGGGTCATTGGGATACAGGTGGGTGTCTTCAGGGTCATTGGGATACAGGTGGATGTCTTCAGGGTCATTGGGTACAGGTGGGTGTCTTCAGGGTCATTGGGATACAGGTGGATGTCTTCAGGGTCATTGGGTACAGGTGGGTGTCTTCAGGGTCATTGGATACAGGTGGGTGTCTTCAGGGTCATTGGATACAGGTGGGTGTCTTCAGGGTCATTGGATACAGGTGGATGTCTTCAGGGTCATTGGGTACAGGTGGGTGTCTTCAGGGTCATTGGGATACAGGTGGATGTCTTCAGGGTCATTGGGTACAGGTGGGTGTCTTCAGGGTCATTGGGATACAGGTGGATGTCTTCAGGGTCATTGGATACAGGTGGGTGTCGTCAGGGTCATTGGGTACAGGTGGGTGTCTTCAGGGTCATTGGATACAAGTGGGTGTCGTCAGGGTCATTGGGTACAGGTGGGTGTCTTCAGGGTCATTGGGATACAGGTGGGTGTCTTCAGGGTCATTGGATACAGGTGGGTGTACTTCAGGTCATTGGATACAGGTGATGTCTTCAGGTCATTGGATACAGGTGGGTGTCGTCAGGTCATTGGTCAGTGGGTGTCTTCAGGGTCATTGGATACATGGATGTCGTCAGGGTCATTGGGTACAGGTGGGTGTCTTCAGGGTCATTGGGATACAGGTGGGTGTCTTCAGGGTCATTGGATACAAGTGGGTGTCGTCAGGGTCATTGGGTACAGGTGGGTGTCTTCAGGGTCATTGGGATACAGGTGGGTGTCTTCAGGGTCATTGGGTACAGGTGGGTGTCTTCAGGGTCATTGGGATACAGGTGGGTGTCGTCAGGGTCATTGGGTACAGGTGGGTGTCTTCAGGGTCATTGGGTACAGGTGGGTGTCTTCAGGGTCATTGATACAAACATACGAGTACATTAGTCCCTCATTAACTGGACCATCTCTTGTCTCGTTGTTTCAGGTGCTAATAAATGGAGTTTGGATATTAGTTTCCCCTCCTAGGGCCCGTGCATCACTATCCCACAAGAGATGACAACCATCTGGTGTGTTCCTCACACATAGACGCGTCATACATGATCGCTTTCGGCTACCCCATCTTCTTGATCGTCGTGTGCACAGTGTATGCTGTACTCACCAGGAAGATACCAGAGGCTTTCAACGAGTCTAAGCACATAGGTACGTAACAAGCACATAGGTATGTAACAAGCACTTGGATACATAGCAAGCACAAGGGTACATAGCCGTGTCTATATCAGGCATAGAGATGACACTTGATATGTTGCCATTTTAGGACACATTATATCCTAGTCTATGAAAGTGTCTGCAAGATGACCACTCTACCAATATACCTGTAATCTATGATACATTATTTGATTTAAGTGCTCATTGAAACATGTCCTATCAACTAATCATCTCATCGTGTGTGTCCAGGGTTCACCATGTACACGACGTGTGTTATATGGCTGGCCTTTGTTCCTCTGTACTTTGGTACAGGTAATCATGTCCCTCTGCGCATCACGAGTATGTCTGTCACCATAAGTCTGTCAGCAAGCGTCACTTTGACCTGCCTATTCTCTCCAAAACTGTACATAATACTGGTACATCCCGAGAGGAACGTACGGCAGAGTATGATGCCGGTAAGTTGCTATGTATGCTATATAACACTGTTACAGAGAGTAAGACAGTGTGATGCCGGTAAGTTGGTATGTATGCTATATAACACGGTTACAGAGAGTAAGACAGTATGACGCTGGTAAGTTGGTATGTATGCTATATAACACGGTTACAGAGAGTAAGACAGTATGATGCTGGTAAGTTGGTATGTATGCTATATAACACGGTTACAGAGAGTAAGACAGTGTGATGCCGGTAAGTTGCTATGTATGCTATATAACACGGTTACAGAGAGTAAGACAGTATGATGTTGGTAAGTTGGTATGTATGCTATATAACACGGTTACAGAGAGTAAGACAGTGTGATGCCGGTAAGTTGCTATGTATGCTATATAACACGGTTACAGAGAGTAAGACAGTATGATGCCGGTAAGTTGCTATGTATGCTATATAACACTGTTACAGAGAGTATGACAGTATGATGCTGGTAAGTTGGTATGTATGCTATATAACACGGTTACAGAGAGTAAGACAGTATGATGCTGGTAAGTTGGTATGTATGCTATATAACACTGTTAATAGAGAGTAAGACAGTATGATGCTGGTAAGTTGGTATGTATGCTATATAACACTGTTACAGAGAGTAAGGCAGTATGATGCCGGTAAGTTGGTATGTATGCTATAATAACACGGTTACAGAGAGTAAGACAGTAATGACGCTGGTAAGTTGGTATGTATGCTAATATAACACTGTTACAGAGAGTATGACAGTATGATGCTGGTAAGGTTGGTATATGCAATAAACACTGTTACAGAGAGTAAGACAGTATGACGCTGGTAATTGGTATGTATGCTATATAACACGGATACAGAGAGTATGACAGTATGATGCTGGTAAGTTGGTATGTATGCTATATAACACTGTTACAGAGAGTAGAGACAGTGTGATGCCGGAAGGTTGCTATGTATGCTATATAACACGTTTACAGGAGTAAGACAGTATGACGCTGGTAAGTTGCTATGTATGCTATATAACACTGTATAGAGAGTAAGACCAGTAATGCTGGTAAGTTGGTAATGTATGCTATATAACACTGTTACCAGAGTAAGGCAGTAATGATGCTGGTAAGTTAGTATGTATGCTATATAACACGGTTACAGAGTAAAACATGTGATGCCGGTAAGTATGCTATGTATGCTATATACATGTTACAGGATAATACATATGATCTGAGTGAATGCTAAGTATGCTAAAACACTTACAGAGAGTAAACATATGATCTGGTAAGTTGCTATGTATGCTATATAGCACTGTTCAGAGTAGACAGGTGATGCCGGTAAGTTGCTATGTATGCTATATAACACGGTTACAGAGAGTAAGACAGTTGATGCTGGTAAGTTGCTATGTATGCTATATAACACGGTTACAGAGAGTAAGACAGTATGATGCTGGTAAGTTGTATGTATGCTATATACACTGTTACAGAGTAAGACAGTATGATGCTGTAAGTTGCTATGTATGCTATATAACACGGTTACAGAGAGTAAGACAGTATGATGCGGTAAGTTGCTATGTATGCTATATAACACTGTTACAGAGAGTAAGACAGTATGATGCTGGTAAGTTGCTATGTAATGCTATATAACACTGTTACAGAGAGTAAGACAGTTGATGCCGGTAAGTTGCTATGTATGCTATATAACACTGTTACAGAGAGTAAGAGTATGATGCTGGTAAGTTGCTATGTATGCTATATATACACTGTTACAGAGAGTAAGACAGTATGATGCTGGTAAGTTGCTATGTATGCTATATAACACTGTTACAGAGAGTAAGACAGTATGATGCTGGTAAGTTGCTATGTATGCTATATAACACGTTACAGAGAGTAAGACAGTATGATGCTGGTAAGTTGTATGTATGCTATATAACACGGTTACAGAGAGTAAGACAGTATGATGCGGTAAGTTGCTATGTATGCTATATAACACGGTTACAGAGAGTAAGACAGTATGATGCTGGTAAGTTGTATGTATGCTATATAACACGTTACAGAAGTAGACAGTATGATGCTGGTAAGTGCTATGTATGCTATATAACACTGTTACAGAGAGTAAGACAGTATGATGCTGGTAAGTTGCTATGTATGCTATATAACACGTATACAGAGAGTAAGACAGTATGATGCTGGTAAGTTGTATGTATGCTATATAACACGTTACAAGAGTAGACAGTAGATGCGGTAAGTTGCTATGTATGCTATATAACACTGTTACAGAGAGTAAGACAGTATGATGCTGGTAAGTTGCATGTAATGCTATATACACTGTTACAGAAGTAAGAAGTATGATGCGGTAAGTTGCTATGTATGCTATATAACACGGTTACAGAGAGTAAGACAGTATGATGCTGGTAAGTTGCTATGTATGCTATATAACACTGGTTACAGAGAGTAAGACAGTATGATGCTGGTAAGTTGCTATGTATGCATATAACACTGTTACAGAGAGTAAGACAGTATGATGCTGGTAAGTTTGCTATGTATGCTATATAACACTGTTACAGAGAGTAAGACAGTATGATGCTGGTAAGTTGCTATGTATGCTATATAACACTGTTACAGAGAGTAAGACAGTAGATGCTGGTAAGTTGCTATGTATGCTATATAACACGGTTACAGAGAGTAAGACAGTATGATGCTGGTAAGTTGCTATGTATGCTATATAACACTGTTACAGAGAGTAAGACAGTATGATGCTGGTAGAGTTGCTATGTATGCTATATAACACTGTTACAGAGAGTAAGACAGTATGATGCCGGTAAGTTGCTATGTATGCTATATAACACTGTTACAGAGAGTAAGAGAGTATGATGCTGGTAAGTTGCTATGTATGCTATATAACACGTTACAGAGAGTAAGACAGTATGATGCTGGTAAGTTGCTATGTATGCTATATAACACTGTTACAGAGAGTAAGACAGTATGATGCTGGTAAGTTGCTATGTATGCTATATAACACTGTTACAGAGAGTAAGACAGTATGATGCTGGTAAGTTGGCTATGTATGCTATATAACACGGTTACAGAGAGTAAGACAGTATGATGCTGGTAAGTTGCTATGTATGCTATATAACACTGTTACAGAGAGTAAGACAGTATGATGCTGGTAAGTTGCTATGTATGCTATATAACCGGTTACAGAGAGTAAGACAGTATGATGCTGGTAAGTTGCTATGTATGCTATATAACACGGTTACAGAGAGTAAGACAGTATGATGCTGGTAAGTTGCTATGTATGCTATATAACACGTTACAGAGAGTAAGACAGTATGATGCTGGTAAGTTGTATGTATGCTATATAACACGGTTACAGAAGTAAGACAGTATGATGCTGGTAAGTTGTATGTATGCTATATAACACGTTACAGAGAGTAGACAGTATGATGCTGGTAAGTTGCTATGTATGCTATATAACACGTTTACAGAGAGTAAGACAGTATGATGCTGGTAAGTTGCTATGTATGCTATATAACACGTTACAGAGAGTAAGACAGTATGATGCTGGTAAGTTGCTATGTATGCTATATAACACGTTACAGAGAGTAAGACAGTATGATGCTGGTAAGTTGCTATGTATGCTATATAACACTGTTACAGGAGTAAGACAGTATGATGCTGGTAAGTTGCTATGTATGCTATATAACACTGTTACAGAGAGTAAGAGAGTATGATGCTGGTAAGTTGCTATGTATGCTATATAACACTGTTACAGAGAGTAAGAGAGTATGATGCCGGTAAGTTGCTATGTATGCTATATAACACTGTTACGAGAGTAAGACAGTATGATGCTGGTAAGTTGCTATGTATGCTATATAACACGTTACAGAGAGTAAGAGAGTTTTGATGCCGGTAAGTGTATGTATGCTATATAGCCGTTATAATAACACGATGTGTTAATGATGATGCTAAAGACAGAGGTAGAGTATGAGCCGGTAAGTTGCTATGTATGCTATATAACACTGTTACAGAGTAAGACAGTATGATGCCGGTAAGTTGCTATGTATGCTATATAACACGTTACAGAGTAAGACAGTATGATGCCGGTAAGTTGCTATGTATGCTATATAACACGTTACAGAGAGTAAGACAGTATGATGCCGGTAAGTTGCTATGTATGCTATATAACACTGTTACAGAGAGTAAGAAGTATGATGCCGGTAAGTTGCTATGTATGCTATATAACACTGTTACAGAGTAAGACAGTATGATGCCGGTAAGTTGCTATGTATGCTATATAACACTGTTACAGAGTAAGACAGTATGATGCCGGTAAGTTGCTATGTATGCTATATAACACGGTTTAAGAGAGTAAGACAGTATGATGCCGGTAAGTTGCTATGTATGCTATATAACACTGTTACAGAGTAAGACAGTATGATGCCGGTAAGTTGCTATGTATGCTATATAACACGTTACAGAAGTAAGACAGTATGATGCCGGTAAGTCTATGTGCTATATAACTGTATGGGTCAGTATATGATTAACACTGTTACAGAGTAAGACAGTATGATGCCGGTAAGTTGCTATGTATGCTATATAACACGTTACAGAGTAAGACAGTATGATGCCGTAAGTGCTATGTATGCTATATAACACGGTTACAAGAGTAAGACAGTATATGCCGGTAAGTTGCTATGTATGCATATAACACTGTTACAGAGAGTAAGAAGTATGATGCCGGTAAGTTGCTATGTATGCTATATAACACTGTTACAGAGTAAGACAGTAGTGATGCGGTAAGTTGCTATGTATGCTATATAACACTGTTATAGAGTAAGACAGTATGATGCCGGTAAGTTGCTATGTATGCTATATACACTGTTACAGAGAGTAAGAGAGTATGATGCCGGTAAGTTGCTATGTATGCTATATAACACTGTATACGAGTAAGACAGTATGATGCGGTAAGTTGCTATGTATGCTATATAACACTGTTACAGAGAGTAAGAGAGTATGATGCCGGTAAGTTGCTATGTATGCTATATAACACTGTTATAGAGTAAGACAGTTGTGATGCCTGGTAAGTTGCTATGTATGCTATATAACACTGTTACAGAGTAAGACAGTATGATGCCGGTAGATGTTTACCCTTTATTAATGTATATGCTATAGATATAACACTGTTACAGAGTAAGACAGATGAGCCGGATTGTATGTGAACCCGGTAAGTATGCTGTCTTTGTATGCTATATAACACGGTTACAGAGAGTAAGACAGTATGATGCCGGTAAGTTGCTATGTATGCTATATAACACTGTTACAGAGAGTAAGAGAGTATGATGCCGGTAAGTTGCTATGTATGCTATATAACACTGTTACAGAGTAAGACAGTGTGATGCTGGTAAGTTGCTATGTATGCTATATAACACTGTTATAGAGTAAGACAGTATGATGCCGGTAAGTTGCTATGTATGCTATATAACACTGTTATAGAGAGTAAGACAGTATGATGCCGGTAAGTTGCTATGTATGCTATAAACACTGTTACAGAGTAAGACAGTATGATGCCGGTAAGTTGCTATGTATGCTATATAACACGGTTACAGAGAGTAAGACAGTATGATGCCGGTAAGTTGCTATGTATGCTATATAACACTGTTACAGAGTAAGACAGTGTGATGCCGGTAAGTTGCTATGTATGCTATATAACACGGTTACAGAGAGTAAGACAGTATGATGCCGGTAAGTTGCTATGTATGCTATATAACACTGTTACAGAGTAAGACAGTATGATGCCGGTAAGTTGCTATGTATGCTATATAACACGGTTACAGAGAGTAAGACAGTATGATGCCGGTAAGTTGCTATGTATGCTATATAACACTGTTACAGAGTAAGACAGTATGATGCCGGTAAGTTGCTATGTATGCTATATAGCACTGTTACAGAGAGTAAGACAGTATGATGCCGGTAAGTTGCTATGTATGCTATATAACACTGTTACAGAGAGTAAGACAGTATGATGCCGGTAAGTTGCTATGTATGCTATATAACACTGTTACAGAGAGTAAGACAGTATGATGCCGGTAAGTTGCTATGTATGCTATATAGCACTGTTACAGAGTAATACAGTGTGATGGCTTGTAATTACTCCCCTGGTTAATTAGTTGTGAGATGAGCTCTAAATGTATAAACATGACTCTCTAGTGAAGGTTTTAGAAATGTCAACCATTTGTCCTCCTCATAGATGCGGTACAGTGCTATCAAGAGTCCTGCAGTGACCGGAACAACGCAGACAGGAAGTATGATGGCCGCAGCGGTGGTATGTAACCAGACACGATCATATACCATCCAGCAGATACACAACGCCTCTTCGCAAGGAGTTGACTCTGGGACTCAGAGTGGTGGTGAGTTGTGAGTCACTCTCTGTGGTGAGTTGTGAGTCACTCTTTGACATATCTTGACCCATGCTATGCTCATGTTATTTGTGTGCCCAGGAGCAGAATTAGATCGGCAGAGAAAGTCAGAGTTCTCACTTGTACACCAAGAGACCCAAACAGAAGACTGTAGTGAAACACAGGATCTGCCCCAGTCATCCAACAGTTACTCAGTGGACGTGCAGTCCAAGACGTGTCATATAATCAACAGCAGCAGTAACGGGCCCATGTCCATCCCAGCCTCACACAAGTCCCAGGATGTGCAGTTATAGCAGGGCGGGAGGATTACACAAGGGACAAACAAACACAAGTACAAACGCTCGCCGGTAGTCGTCTGAACTACCTGAGCAGGTGTACATAGGCTGGAACTTTTAAAATAAATACTTCACTTGACGGAGACAGACATTTTAAAGAGCAAAAATGTAAAGGGTGTATTTTAACTGATTTGTACTTTTTAAACAAATAAGAGGATAAGAAGGTGTTAGTAGTTACAAGTATACTTCCTGATGCTGTGAAAAGATAGCAGGCCTTCCAAAGATACAGTATTTAAAATAGATGTATAGATTTTAAAGGTAATTAAAAAAACCAAAACAAAGGGAAAACTTTGTACATAGCTCTTACAACATTGAGAACATATCTTTAGGAAAATAAATCTTAATTTGAAATATAAATGTAAGAGAAATGTTATACTCGAATACTCAAGATAAAAACTATATTTAAAATATATTATACTCGTACAGTATTCATGTTGTGTGTTTGATGTTGTTATTTTCTGTTGCTGTCCAAAGTACAATTTCCTTGTCCGCGAGACGAAAGGGGGCGTTGCATTCTGAGCCCATGCAACGCCGTCTATACCTGCGGAAAGGAAGCTGGAGGCGTGGTTAGACCTTGCAGGTGTATTTGAATGAATTCATCAGGAACATAAAGAAATTATATTTAAAAATATTAGTCAATCTCAGAAAGTACATTTTTATCAAACTGAATCGATAGTTGGAAAATAGATATTTTTAATGTGTCTGGAAATCAAATGAACCGAAAAATTTTAATTTCTTCCTAAGCCATATATTTTTTTTTTCTTTTAAATGGCTTACTAACAGTACCTATCACTTGAATGTGTTTTCTTTGGTAAAATAGATTTGAAAAACCCAACTTTTCATTTGTTGTTTTGTCTTCACACCATAAACAGTAGCTAGCAAGTGATCTCCTGATCCATTTTACTGTGAAACAATTGTACACTTCAACCCATTATTCGTCCATTTATTATCGAGGATTTTACTTCAGCAACAAACTACTACAAAGACCTAAGATCATCAAGTAATTAATAAATAGTTAGCAGTGACAGAGAACATTACACTCAGGAAATGTATTTGAAGACAAGTGCTGCTATATTAGTGGAACTACATCAACTCGCACAATTAGTGTGAGATAGATTGTTTTAGAGACCAAATGGCTGCAACGCATAACATATTTTTTACCGGCAATCCCTAGATAGTTACAAAACATAAAAACTATAAACAAAGATATTATGTCGATATAATACTACACTTACCTGTCTTTTGTATAAGTTATAAACATTCCAGGATCAATTTAAACTTCATAATATAAATTAAGATTACCATGTTTTGTGTAAATGGCTGTGAAAAATAAAAGGTTTTAAACTGAATGTAAAGATATTTGTTCTGTTCTGCGTAGTTTACTGAAGAGTTAGCAGTAGATTAATATCAGTGGTCATAACATTAATTGGCTTAAGCTTAAAATATTGATCTGAGGTCTTTGTGAATATTTTAGAAAACAATACTCCCATTGTAAACTGTGAGAATTTATTTTTATTGTAATAAACCGAAATATGTTAAATATAGTGTTTTTATTGGTGTTTGTAACCTTATACCTGCACACATGAACATTCACACAGTTACAATCATGTATTAAAGAGCAAAGCTATTATATTTATTAGTTACGGTTATAGCCACTCAAAATATCATATTCTTTACAGTGAAAAATGACACCTTGACATGGGAATTGAACCAAGGTCCTTTGTCTTAGTACACGTTGCTGAGCTATCTAGGAACTGTTCAGTGTTCAGTGTTCAGTGTTCAAGGCAGTCACTGTGATGGACATGCAGAAATTGTCAGCTACATGCGAGTGAAGAATGAGCCATAGCACTGAATGATCTGTGGATAGCTCAGTGGCTTGAGGATTGGCGTAATAAACCAAAGGTCATGGACAGTAATTATTGCAATGAACCAGGCCCGCGCCAGGGAAAGGGTTCAGAGAATTATTATATAAAGTTTTTAACCACAATCTGCATCAATGAAAAGCTTTCATCACATATCCAAGCTCCTTCATCTGGCAATGTTGGTAATCCTGGAGTTGTAATGCCTCCTAGAGCGCTAGAGCAGCCTAGATGATCTGTACAGAGCACATCGTCAAGACGGATAGAGCCAAACGTCTTGTTCTATCTTTGTCTGCACTGACATTCACATGTTCTCTTCATCTCTTGCTTGTACAACTGTGTTAATCATAGCTGCTGTATTTCTCATGGAGTTTACACATAAACTGTTCATCAGTAGCCTGGTGGCTAAATGTTTTATAATGACCGAAATTGATGAAAATAGTTTAAAATAAGTTAATAAATGAAAATTTAAATAAGAAATCAGGAAAGAGGAAAGATGTGTGAAGAATCCAATGCACAAAGGTGATATCTTTCTGTCTTCTATATCAGTAGTCGAACACATTTAAACACAAATAGAGTAATATTTCAATATTGATGCATTTATCAAACAAAAAGAGGGAAGAAGAAATAAATACACTATACACAAACACTAAACTACTCAATTTTGAATTAAAAAATAAACAGTTATAACCGTTGAGGTAAACTTTAGGAGTAGAAATAAATTCCTCAAAGTTTTGGCTGTTATGCAATATAAATATTTACATGAAAGAAATAAAATGTAATGAAGATCAAATAATAATAGTAATAAAATAGCTGTCTCTTAGAATGAAACCATCTTCTATTAAGGCCCGGTGGTAATCCTTTGATGGGCCTGTTCCCACCGAGTTGAGAACTGTTACATAGGTGGGTCTGTTCCCACTGAGTTGAGAACTGTTACATGGGTGGGCCTGTTCCCACTGAGTTGAGAACTGTTACATCAGTGGGTCTTTTCCCACTGAGTTGAGAACTGTTACATAGGTGGGTCTGTTCCCACTGAGTTGAGAACTGTTACATAGGTGGGCCTGTTCCCACTGAGTTGAGAACTGTTACATAGGTGGGTCTGTTCCCACCGAGTTGAGAACTGTTACATGGGTGGGCCTGTTCCCACTGAGTTGAGAACTGTTACATGGGTGGGCCTGTTCCCACTGAGTTGAGAACTGTTACATCAATGGGTCTGTTCCCACTGAGTTGAGAACTGTTACATCATTGAGCCTGTTCCCACTGAGCTGAGAACTGTTACATCAATGGGTCTGTTCCACTGAGTTGAGAACTGTTACATAGGTGGGTCTGTTCCCACTGAGTTGAGAACTGTTACATGGGTGGGCCTGTTCCACTGAGTTGAGAACTGTTACATCAATGGGTCTGTTCCCACTGAGTTGAGAACTGTTACATCATTGAGCCTGTTCCCACTGAGCTGAGAACTGTTCCACGGTTTGGAAAATGCTCTCTTAATATGTTGTTGGTGCAGCAGGTTTGAAAGTCCTGGTTGTGGGTACCAGCACGGATGGGTACAGGCTTGTCCGGGGTCTTTGTGGGTACATAAAATAATTGCTACAGGAGCACAAGGCAGCTTTACGAGCGACAGACTCTGGGGGGTTGTTCCCAGACAATACCACTCAGAGATGTTCAATGGTTTGCCACATTTCCTTCAGTTCAGCCCTACTCACCGCTAGCAGGTTAGCGTGGTCAGTTGTTTGGTATTCAACCTGAAATAATAGCGATATGTGGGGACAAAAAAACAGTTGATATCATTAATCATAAAACACTTGGCATTTTTTTATTTGTTTTTAGCACACTGTCTTACTACCTGTTCAGGTTATATGCATATGCACTAATTAAGCTAATGAGTTAGAGATAAGGAAGGTTGAATCTAGAGGAAGTGTACCAACAATTGCGTGGACGGAGAGTGGAAAACCATTGAGGATAAACCCCCCTCAATGGACCCTATTTAGGCCGTGAGAGTGACAGCTTAGACCATGCAGCCACCAAAGCAGGTTTGACATTGATTACCAATAATATTGCAACAAATGATTGGTTGATAAATCAGCTTGCATTCATAGAAATTACTTCATGGGGCAAATGTTAATTTTTATTAATCAATGAATGACACTCAATTATATTGATTAAAACATATTTATAGCTTGTCAAAAACTTGTAAAATAGTCAAATTTAATTTCGACTTTTCATACAAGATAAATAGTTATATTTAAAGCTAAATTTACCGTGCTTTTTGAATTTCTTTGGTCCCAAAGTAGTAAAATCCTGTCATCATTTATTCATCATTTTGTGTGATTTTTACCATTAATTTATAGCAGTTTATTAAAGATGGCTTTATTTGATATTATAAATAAAAATTTGGATAGTTTTATTTATTGATTACAAAGCTTGGATGTGAATCTTAGAGAACATGTAAATGTATTACAAGTATAAACTTAGTTGCAAGAAACACCTTTATTTGGTGTATATAATATTTATTTGACACCCTTTCACTATCAGTAACAGTTTGTTTACCCTTGAATAAAACACATCTTAGGACGGTTATAAGGTGTGAACTCGGAGGAGGTGCGTTGTAATGAGGTGACCTTGGGCTGTCATCGGAATCATTTTGTTTCTATAGAGTCCTAACCTAACTCTTTCCTTCTACCACTTTATACCGTTATTATCGTTTTCATAAACTTATCTAGTAACACAAATTAGTGAGGATCTGTTACCACACTTGAGAATATATTTTACAATAAATATTAACATAAAATATTGATTCATGTAAAGCTTTGATTACAATTTAAAAATAAAACATTTCTTATGTCCTTGGATAAACTGAGATGAGTAGTTACTAGAAGGTTGGTATTTCCGAAGCAGGAACATTCGTTGTCAAGGCAATGTGTTTGTTTGACTATTTCTGCCAGAACTTGCTACTGCCTCGTATTCCTTTCGACTTGAGCGTCTTCTTCCTTTGTCTCCCACTTGAGCAATAGCTTCCCTGGAGTCGGTCGCCATCGCCTCATCGTGGTCCTGGGACTGAGTCTTCAGCGTCTTCTTGATGTTTACAATCTGGAGACAACAAATTTGTCAACATTAACAACGGCAGGAATTACAACATGAATCCTAATATAAGATAATGTTTCATTCCAAACTGCAGATATTAATATTCTGGGTATTTAATAAAATGCAATAAGTATAAATGATAGAGTTGTAAATCACAAATAAACATAAAAACACTTAACAAAGTAGTGATAAGACTATTAATAATACTTGCCGCATGGCAGTGAAACAGTGAAGTGTGTTTTATTTGTTCTTCACTTCCTACAACCCTAACTATCATGTTTATTAGTGTCACAGGTCATTAGTGCACTTCTAATCATACATTTTACCACTCGTTAAATAAACAAAAGTGTGTTAGTAGAGAGTTTAGCTATGATACATTAATTAAAGAATATTAGCAGTTAAATTAAGTCACAAGAGATCTACAGCTTACATCAATATCATGCAAAACCTGACTAAGAACAACTAATTACTGGCCCCTTATCTTGTTTTAATCTCCACTAAATACATGTCAAGCTCCAGAACGCTAATGAGCCCAGCACTATGAATACATGAAACCCCCACCTCCTGTTCAATCGTCTCTTTGTGCTTGAGTCTCCTGTTCTTCTCAGCGTTAGCGCGAATGATCTGTGACTCGACGCAGACCAGCACAGCTTCACAGGAATCGCACCATTCCTGGAGTGTCGTGACTATGGTCCCAATATCGTCTGGCTGGATGTCTCGTCCAATGGCGTTATCCACCTCCAACTGACTGTTCTTTTGGTCCAGTTTGCCGTGGATAATATCTTAACACATTCAAAAGGATCATAGTATAGTCTTGTTTATATGTTTCCGCGTCTTGATTCATTTCTAGCTTAGGGGAACAGGACAAACAAGGTGAGGAACATACATGTTTCCAGATCAGAGTCAAGCTAATTACCAATCCTCAATATATGAACCAAGCACTATTTAGATATGGTACAAAACAACGCCACACAATTGAGCAGGGGCGAAGCATGGGGGACAAATGATAGCCACGGAGATCAGCCATAACTGAGTCGTATTCAAATATATTAAAAATGACGCCTGAACACGGGAAATGAGCCCGGGACCTTTGGCTTAGCATGACAATGCTCTAGCAGCGAGTGATTTAAAGTCCTCCCTGGCAGAGGTTTTTATAGTTCAACCCTTGCTTAGGACAATAAAAGGTTATGGTGGAGAATGTAAGAGAACCAGTAGGTCTTGGGCGTTGGGCGCAGGGCTGTGGAGTCGCTAAAAATGTATCAACTCACACTTCAAAATAAAAACTTTAAATATTATAACAATATTTTATAGTCTACTTTTTTTTTATTATTTAGGACCAAAATTTAAAATTTGGATTAGCAAATGTATTCAAATATAAACCCTCAATGTCAAAAAAGCTTCCCAAGAAGTTGTCTGTATTGGAGCATTTTATTGAAGTACATTTGTTGTTACTGTTTAATATAAGCTTTATTAGCCATTTATGAAAGAGTGAGGAGTCGGAGTCGAAGGCTTGGCGTACCTAATCCACAGCCCTGGTTGGTTGAATAGCAATCAATTATTAGTGTGCGACGTTTGGAAAAAATCATTGAAATAGCTCACCAGAATAAACTGCTTCGATAATAAGATCTTCCAAGTCTCGGACATGTTTGATATCCAACTCTTTTAGAAGAACGGTGTATGGGATACACTGTAAAAAAAAACACTTCATTTACAAACAACAAAACTGATACAAAAAAAATATCAAATACTTGTTATATGCTATTTTAAGAATAAATATGACTCATTTATGTTTGATAACTTAATATATGAATATTGAAAAGAGTTGGGCCAAGGTTATATGAACATGGTGGAACATGAAAGAATCTTGAAAACTTTATTTAGTCTGTCAATCTTGTTGAAACATGTCAAGAATTGAGTAGGTACTGACTCTTGGGTTTAGTCTACACCAGGGGTGTCAAGCTCAAACAGGTGTGAATGCAGCGTTATATCATTAAGGAGGCATCATGGGCCACACATTCGATTTTTACTATATCATACATACATTTTAAATGATTGTACAGAACTAAAAAGCTTTCAATTTTTCCCCCTAGACCCCATATCATTCATGAAGTAGATAAACTGATTTCTACAGACATATTTTCTTTTAATGCCGACACAAAAGGCAAATTTAAAAAAAAAATTGTCAATTTACAATATTAAAAACAATTACTAAATTATCAAAATCTGAAGAAATATTTTGACTCGAAACAATACTTATTGTGCTTTGTAAATGTTAATCTGTAATTTGACTCCTTAACTTTGATTTATTCAATTCTAAAAGAGAGAAAAACTGTTGACAAATGTATGTACTTCCGAACATTGATTGTATTATATTTGCGTTCATTTTGATTGTGGGATATTTATCACCCAAATACTTGGAGTAAAGCTCTGGTAGGGGCACTTTCATAATGTGCCTTGAAGAATAGAATTACATTGAAAATCAATAAATTAAAGTTGCATTTCATACCAAAACAACACAATTACAAATTAAACAAGTCAGCCTCCGTACTTTCAATAAATAAATATGAAAGAAAGTTCCCATGCTTAGTTAAATACTCTACACTCCATTTCAATTTTTCTTTTGGTACCATAATCATCTAAACTCATTGTGTTAACAATAAATAAACCTAAACAAGTTGAACAGAGGGCGGGGAGAGATTGGAAGGGAGGGTTTGGAGGAGAGGCGTCCTCTGAAGCTAAGGGGTGGGGGTAAGAGCTCCAAGAAACCGAGGCAAGGTGGAAAATCCAATCCCAAACTCAAAATACACCACGGGCACAGACGAAGTCTGTAACTGCGGGCCACATTAATCTTCTGAGTTCATATTTAGGCGCAGGCCGGTTTTAAAGCTCCAGCGGGCAGTTTGTTTGACACCCCTGGTCTACACACTATGACAGATACCCAGGTTCGTACCATGTTCAAGATATTGTTTATTTACAGACAAGTCTGTATGAATGTTATCAGAACCATGATTGGCCAACATATGAGTTAGTGTGTCCAATAAGATTCTGATAAGAACAACCTTTTGGAAAATAACAATATTAATAACATTTTAGAGGTATTGATAATATCTATCACAAGTGATATCACATGACTTTATGTATGGATACATGAAAGTAAATTTAGTTACCTTTTCTTTCTGTCAGATAAGGATATCCCTATGAAAATTTTAATGTACATATGATAATATAATATTTACAGTCAAGTCATTAATTGATCCATCCACACATGGTTTTGTTTGTGAGGTTGGTATTCCAGATACATCCAAGCCTCTAAAGAGACTTGGCCTCAATGAATACAAGTGAACACTGAATGGGCCTGGGTAAGGCAGTGGAAGAGCGTTAGTCCTACAGCCCAAATATCTGGTTTATCTTTATCTTTAGATACATGTGTGTGTGTGTAGATAAAAATACTATAGTTAAATTATCATTATCATCATCATTATTATTTTATATCATACAATAAAAAAATACCAACCGTTTTATTTCCTTGAAAAGAAAATGTTTCAATAGTGATCACAAAATATTTTTAAAAAAGTCAAAATTCTTAAAAAAAAGTATCAGTTTCTCAGCTCGTGCGGGTGCCAATTTCGAAATAGAGTTGTTTGCATTCTATTTCCTGAGAAATGGAAGCTAATGTTTACCTTTGTCTTGGTTGCAAGCGTCACGATAGTGAGATGTTGCAGTTTCTTCTTCTGGGCAGGGGACAGTTCTGGTAGTTGTGTTCTGTTGTCCAGGTACTGCCGGTACGTACCGTACGCAAACAGATGCAACACCTGCAGGTAGTTGCTGTGCGGGCCCTTCTCCAACTAAAACACAACCTGTGTCCTGAACTAGCTTACGTCGATAGCTGTGTTACATTTCAGGGCACATTTCAAATTATCTATACAACAAAACATAAATGTACCTACATTTGCATCCTTACTTTAAATGTTATAAGTAATAATGATATCTCTAAAGAGTGACAGCTACCTGTTCAGGTTATACACCTATGTACTAATCATGCTAATGAGTTAGATAAGAAAGGTTGCATTTAAAAGAAGTGTACCCACATTTGTGTGGAGGGAGCGTGGGAACCCCGCCCTCAGTACTCCCTGTTATCGGCAGTCTGTACAACTGCGAGAGTCGCGCCTTAGAAGCAGGTTACACGACTGTTGAGAGAGAGCAGGGCTGATCTGGTGACGTTGGCCTACTTGACTGTACAACATTTGACCTGATAGAGCATTGTAAATGATAGAAAATAGTGGTTTAATGTGCAGGACAAGGACAGCAGTTCTGTGATGAAACTTACCTCAAGCACATTGGGCATGTCGAGTAGCTCACCAAACACATGGACTCCCGGGGCTTCCAGGACCTGTTTTATCAGTTCCACTGCGGCTGCCCCCTTGGCAGACTTGGCGAGCAGTACAAACTGTTCCAGTGGATTGTTACTGGTGGTGGTCGTTCCCTTGTCAGTCGTCATTGCGTCACAACCACGAGCCCCTGTCAGGGACAGACTGCCAACACCGTCACTTTCATCACAATGTGCACTTTATAAACCAACTGATTATAACAGCACACCACTTGTAAACTAACCTAAATCTAGACGGACACAACACCCAGTCCCCCCGACTGTTAATTTCTCACTCTGGAAGAAGAAACCCACATTCTACCGATGAAACTTCTTTCGACCATGCCAGGAACTGAAGCCTGGACCTTTAGCTCAATAGGCATACTAGGCCCACGCTATCGACAAAACTACTAGGTGTCGGACTTCATTAAAACAAACGTGTTTTGATTCACTAAGTGGCCTGTTTGTTAGAGAGTAAAACTTTACATTGATTCAATATTTATCTCTCTGCAATTAGCAACTCATCCAACTGTTCACAAAATGGAAATTTTAATAAAACCCTGCTATAAAATGGATGTGACTGCTGATCTTTCAGCAGTGGGTTGTATTTTAACTTAATTAATTAAATAATGTCTATAATAACATAATTTGTGTGATTATGTCCAGTCTACACCCAGGCGCATAATATTGTCTATCTACAATGACGCACTTAAGCGCAGATGTGTGTCAGAAGGAGACGAAGTGTCCACCTCTTGTGTTTGTGTGGTTGCATTTTTAACTTCCAATAATAGTAATAGGGCCTATTTAACCTTTTAAATATGTATTTATTATTTGAAAACTTTAATGCGACTTTGATTCTTGTAGTCATAAGCTATGGTGTTTTTAATTTGTATGCACTTTAATTGTTTCACGCGTGATGTGCATTTACATTTGACCTTGATGTTGACAATATTCTAAACTCTGCACATGTGTGAATATTAAACTAGGAACAATATTAGTAGGCTGTGTGTTCAGACGATCGTTTGCGTTGATTTATATGAAATAATTTAAACAACCTTAGTCTAGCCTTCATGTTAACAGGCTTAAGGCTTGGTTAAGACTTACTAATCTTGATACTACCATTTATGTGCATGTTTGAAAACAATATTTTATTGTGTTGTACAAATAAACTATCTCTGTTTGAATAACAAATAGATCATAAATAAAAACAGTGCCACATAGAGTTATATGAATTTACTAAGTCTGGTATATGTACTATAGCAATCTCGCACAGCGTTGCCTGTGACCCATCTAAAGATTCAAAGTTTTGATTCAAAAAATTTGTTAAAAATAGCCTAATTAAAAAGCTAATTAAAAATTTAAAAATCCGGCTTCAAGGTGCATTTGGACCTCCTCCTGTCCACCTATATTAAAATTTTCAGATCTCTGTGTGGCGTATATTTGGCTGGGCATGGCACACAAACTAACACACACACAAACAAACACTTCCTTTTATTATTATAGATGTTTGCAATGCATGTTTTCTTAGTTACGATGTTTTTAGGAAAACAAGAAAGACATCTTACAATTGCAAGTGCGGTGCGCCTGGTTGTACACTGGGCATTGGGCTACAGGTGTGCCTAGGTCTTGTGGAATTTGTGAACAGAATGCAGGGGTTTTTTATGTTGTTTTTAAGACATGCGACTACAGTATAATATTATGTCCTGGTAGGTGGCAGTAAGTTCGAACAGGAATCTTGAATAAATGTAGACCTGTTCTTAAATACAGTTTAAATCCCTCATTCAAGGCTTAATTTGACTTAAAACGTAATAAACGAATTGAACTATAACCTTTAACCATACCCATAGGATGGTTGTAAATAAACAGCTTAAATACATTTGAGAGCGTTGTTTAGGAGATATTGTGGTTAAAAATACCTTATAGAAGTCCCTTGAGATCTTATGATTATATATAAAAGGTGCTTCTAGTTTTCAAATAAAATATTATAAGTATACAAAATATGTGTATAGTATTCTACACTGGGAAACAATATGATCCCTTAATTAAAGCACCAATAGTTTTAAACAAATTGATTAAATAACATGGATTTGACTTGACAATCTACTATATATATCAATGCTCAACTATTTCAAAGCTGTCAACATTATTTTTAAAATTAAAATTCCTTAAAATATAAATATATTTCACTAAACTATATTTTGGCTATAATCCACCTTAATAGCTATAATATAACTAGATGGACATCTGTGAATTAAATATTTGAGCTGTAGTTTGCATAAGATTCTGTAAGAGAGAGAGAAACTTTCAGGGATATTTTTCTCTCTTACACCCATACAAGGCAATGTGGCATTTTAACATCGTTCATTAATTTGATTGAATATATGAGCTTCATCAATGTGTGATTAGTTAAATGAAAGAAATATGTTAGTAAAAGCTTTGACGAGCATATCAAAGTTCGAAACTGGTTAGTTTTTTCTTTAAATAAGTTGATGTAGCCTAATATATACGATGATTTTTGAAGGAAGCTCGCTTTTGAGGCTTTATTTCGTACCAAAATCCTACCCTATAGTTGTGTTTAGTTAGGAAATTTTTACTTCCGTTCTAAATGGACGTTTATCCTACATATATATATATAGTATTTTGGTACGAAATAAAGCCTTACAGTTTAGGATTATTACTAAATTCAGGGTTTAGTGGATACTGTATTTCTTATAAACCTATAACCTAAATTATCATTTGAACATAAGACTTCTACACAAAGTCTGTCATTCAAACAAATATAATACAGTTTTTAGCTAACTTGTTTCCTTATACTTATCGAATTTTCAACATAATATGGTTTCTGAAACCAATATACTAGCTAGTAGCCCACTTTAAATATAAGTGTAGTCTAGTTAGACTATAAACAACATTGATGACAATTAACTACATATTTAAATATGTTAAAGATGTTATTTATAGTTTTACAGTATTACCTGTAAAACTGAATTACATATCCTTTAATGTAAATGTTTCTTCAGGAAAGTGTGATATAAAACTTCACTATTTTTCAAACAATAACACTTTTACTCGAGACATGTTTTCACATAAGACCATTGAAAGAAACCGTTAAATCTGTCCTCCCACAGTGTAGCAGACGATAAACTTGAGTGTCACGCTTTTGTCCTTGGCAATGTTATATTATAGAGATCAATGATAATCCCTCACTTTGAAATTAATTGTTTAATTTTTTATCGTTATTATCGTTATTCTTGATCTTCTAAATGTCTGCAATGATACATCAGTAGTAAATAAATGTTTACTGTCGTATATGATCATGTTAAGTAATATTTGATGATAGTGATTATATTGTTGTATTGATAGAAGAGTGTTGTGTTTGTAGTATATTTGCAATTGAAATTTTAATTTATATTTATATTACGATTGTTAATATCGTTTTGGTAAAAAGTCATGAGCACAGCAATCATTATTGTCTAGTTATTAAATTCCAAATTAATAAACATTAAGTACAGGAAATACATCCCTTTATTTTCTTTAAATAGTTTTATTTATCAATAAGTAAGCATATTAAAGATTATTTTTTGTACTTTTTTTTTGACAAATTAAAAAGACCTCACACACACATACACACAATGCTATACGATCTTTAGGGAGAACTGTAGACTAACAGCATTTTCTGGTTATAAATCTCTAGGGTTGTAACCTTGTGGTTAGATTGGTTTCCGATAGAATTAACTGCCATGTGATTTTTCATGTCCACTATGAAACTGCTAAAGTTTGTAGGTTAATGCTTAAGTTTTATTATTGCTTTTTATAACATAAAAAGTTTTAAAATCACAACACAGTATTTTAATATGTCGTGTGTTGCGAGGATAACTTTACGAACACTTCATGCCAAATACTTTGTGAGTATACAATATTGGGTAGAAAATTAGCGCAGAGAAAATAGTGCGAGGAATTTACCAGGCGTAAACAATCAATGTTTTCATAATTTTAACGTGTACTTTCTAAACACTTTAACATGTATCTTATAAGTTAACTTAAACGTAAATAAAACTAGAAAATATTTGTTCATCTCAAAATAAATGTTTTTGTGAAAGTGGAAGTATGTTTCGAACTGGAGAGGAGCAGTTGAATTAATAATAACCTTATAGAAGTGACTTTTGAGAAAGCGGTTCGAAACACGGCGCAGTTTGTCTTGGCACTGATATCAAAAGATAAAGACATGGTCTTAATAGAGATAACATTATTATTAAAAGGGAAAATAAGAGATTAACTTTGAGAGTAAGGGAGGGGATGGGATTGAAATGCTAGTAAACTAAAGATTAGGTCCCAAAGGGGTTCAGGGAGGCCTGCTCAGGTACACGAGCCTGTGTTAGTGGAGGATGTGAACGAATACACAATTAGATGCAGATGCGATAGCTAGAGAGAGAGATGGAAACCAAACAGGTTAAATCCTACTGAAGGATCAAATGGAAGGACAAAGAGTAAACTCGCTGAGGAAGTGCACTTTGTTCTCGCTTATTATTACAATTAAATAAGAGGCAAAAGTCAACCTCAAGATCAGCATTGTCGCTGACAGTTGCATCATGTGTTTGTTTTTTATTTAGCACCGCGTCTTACTAACCGTTCGGGTTATACGCTTGAGTACTAATTACGCTAATAGATTAGGAATTGGGAAAGTTGAATTTAGATGAAGTGGAGCTGCATTTGCTTGGAGGTAGAGTATAAAACCACTTAGGAAAAACCACCCCCAGTTCACCCGACCGAGATTTGAACCTCGATCTCCCCGTCCTCGGCAGTCAAGCTCAACACGAAACTAGCGCGTTAGCCAACTACACCACCGAGGCAAGTGCATCATTTGCTGGTAAGCAGACTAGATAGGCCTACTGGTAGCGAACTCGACAAAACTGGATGAAGCATAATCACAAATAATGTTACTGTGAGTGATTGCCAGGGAGGGGCTAATTCCCGGGTTCTATAACAGTGGTCAAGAGAAGGGAGAGGGGGCTCATTTCACATCAAGTCACCTATCCCATGTGCCCTCATTTTATCTTTATTTTTCCTCTAAGTCGCCTACAATTAAGAGATTTTTCTGGTTTTTGATTACATTTTCTAATGGATTTAATAATTTTCTTTAATCAAAAAGTAGATGTGTTGCTACCTTTATTAACTTTTAAAATATATACATCCAATGACCAGCATTAGGGTCCGGCAACCGATGATCAGGATCGGAAATGGCTCAACCCTTCACATTCAGGACTTTCTTTTTATATTAACTTACCGGTACTCACCAAAATACCACGTTATGTTTTAAAACAAAGCTCAAGGATACAAATATGATCATTTGCTACTTAACTGGCACAAGCACACCGGCCGTTAATGTATTCTAACAAATCAATCATTTTTAATTCATCAACCACACAAAACACCCTCTTTGTTTATTTTTTTCCTAAATATAAGCTTTGATTTGACACAAAAATAACAATATTAGTTAATAAATAACCAAACTGTGGGTATTTAAGTAATTACAACCCAATTTGTAGCAATTCTGTAAATAACAAGAAAGACTTTTTTTTCAAAATGGCAAGGTGAGGCACAGACTCACCAAAAAAATCTGAAAAGGTAGCCTATTTCAAGTAGAACTTGTTTAGTTATACCTAGAGAGGAAAATAATACAAGGAAAATGTGAGATGTACGAGCACCTGTCAAATTGTGTGATTTCACGAGCAAGGAATACACCGGGGTGGGCTTTGTACTGGCGACGTCACACTTGCGGCTCAAAACAACTTCTTGCCATCATATTATTCTGTCACTAGACACTGATGACCTGGTTTTGAAGCTCAGACATTGACAAACACTTCCGGGAGTAGGCCCTCACAATGAACCTTGCTAGATTCTGGTTAGAATACGTACATTTTGTTGAATTTATGTAATTTCTATTTATCCCAGCCATGTTTATATTTAAAAGGTGTTTCTTCAGTACTCTCAGAAGAGAGAGATGGAATGAGATTGAAAGAATAGTAATAATTGTATTAATAGTGATATTTTGGTTTAGATATTTATATAGTTAGACTTGTGTAGAACTCCGTTTGTTACACTCTTGACGACCAGATGTCATTTTCCTGTTTTCAGAAATGTGCGGCCTTAGAATGCTTGAACTCACCAATACGCACATTTGTGTGTCACAAACCCGACCTCTTACAAGGATCTCCCTGGCGTCACCGTCACAAACACCTGTCCAGCCACGCCATAGTTCTACATCAGTCGGTCTCTCCCGAGAGACGCGTCATGACGACTGCGACATGAACAGCATTACAGACGGTGACCCAGACTTGGAGAAGAAACTCAAGGTTTTGTTCCTAGAAATAGAAGTTGCCAGACAGGAAGGTAAGAATGTACCCTCGAAAGTGACCACCGAACAATGGAAGGAACTCGTTCGAATGAGCACTAGAACCATGCGGCGCAAATATATGCTCTTTCTATTCGAGAATGAAAAGAAAAGGGAAAATCAACAACGCAAGAAAGAAGAAAGGAAAGCCAAGCTAGAAGAATACATCGAGTCGCTAAGCGACGAGGAAGATGGAGTGATCCAGTACCGGTTGAACCGAAATACAATGTTCTTACGTTTGTACGACAGCACGATAAACAATTTCCACAACAACAGACTCATACAAGCTATTAAATTTGGTCAGAAGATCGTCCTGGACTGCGGATACGATCCGCACATGACATCTCGTGAGTCTCAGAACTGCTCCAAACAGATCATGCTGATGTTTGCAGAAAACAGGCTCCATGAGAACCCGTTTGATCTGTACTTGTGCAACGCTCACCGAGACAGCAACACCCTCAGGTCACTGAAGAGACACATTCCGACTCTTTATGATGACAGCTTCCCTATCAACATCACAGAGAAGAGTTATCTGGACGTATTTCCGAAACAAGATCTGGTTTATCTGACTCCTCACTGTCGAGAAGAGCTGACAGAATACAATCACGACTCTGTCTACATCATCGGAGCGTTGGTAGACAAGGTCAACCAAGAGCCTCTCTCTCTAGCCAAGGCCAAGAAGGAAGGCTTGAAGATGGCCAAGTTTCCTCTGGACCGATATCTAGACTGGGGGAGTGGGGGAGGGAAATCTTTGACCCTGAACCAAGTGGTGATGATTTTACTGGATATGAAGCTCACAGGGGACTGGCACAAAGCTCTGGTACATGTCCCCCAGAGGAAGTTGTACCATGGCGAGGAGAATGTTGAGTCGAGGGGAAGAGAGAAGTGGGCGTATGAAGGGACTCTACAAATACCTGCAGGACGACGAGACAAGGCCGCGTTACCAACATAACAGAGACATCAATCACAGGATGAAACAATGAAAGATAATATAGTACAGTTCTTTAAGTGCTGCTCTAAATGTTTGTGGACCTGGGGCAGAAACTTAATATACCGTAATTAATGAAAAAGAAATGTATAACTAACCTGCATGGTGCATGCACCACAGTCTGTCGCTCTCTGTTTGAGAATAAAAGTTAACTTCAAAAATGTCACCTTCCTATAGTCCCAGTAGAATGGTTGTCACAGTGACACCAGATTGTTTGAAAATAACTGTTAAATCTGATCCCTTGTGACCATTTTAACACCACCTAGTTTTAAATACTGTAGCAGTATTTAAGTAGACCTGTGGGCCCCACTAATTCTACATTTAGCCACTTTAAACCAATATTGTTTTATCCTAAATAACCAAATCAACCTTATTTTCAAACAAAAGAGTTTTCTTTGTCAGTCACACAAATTCATCACAATTCATTGTTTTTTCCTCTCCGACTCGACCCCAAATGAGGACTAAAAGTAAACTATATAAACCCCTCGCACTTTGCCTGCTTCATCGGCGCGTGTACACCACCAGTATTTCAGCCGAGACTTGAGAACGTGATTGAGTATCGACTGGTTAGCAGGAGCAACTCATACAGGGACTAGGGCCCTCTTCTAGTTTCTAAAAGAAGGGTGTCCAAGAGAGGCCTGACTTAAGTTTATTTTTGTAAATACTTTGGAACCTTGTTGATTCAAATGGAGATAGAAACTTGTTCAGATTAGCAAAAATTCAAATCAAGCGACAGAATACAGGGCTATAGTATCTTCACGAATTTTAAATTACACTTGAATGAGTTTAATCAAACTCTCATTAATTCTTTAACTGATGTGTAACACGTAATGTGTACTGTAGTTATTTATGGTTACAATAAAATACAATGTCTTGACTACAACAAGTCAATATTCAAGCATTTATTATCAGATATAATTGTTTCTTACAATTCTCTTTTAACTTAATGTATTTCAGTTGACTTAATTTTTTTCTCCCCTTTTTCTGAAAAGTGTGTTCGGATTATTCGTAATTTCGGACTACCAGGGTTTGATCTGACAAGGTTTTACTGGATGCTAAAATCGACAAAGTTTGATGCAGCCTAAAAACTGAAATGCAGAATTTTTAATATTTTTTAAACATGTCCTATTCTTACATTCAAGAGCAATTCACAACAAGAATATTTATAATCTAAAGCATATTATTGGGTTAGCTTTTCTCTACGTAGAGGATGTTACGCCTATCATCTCTTGTTACTGGGGCTCTTTCTGGACAGAAATAAAAGGATGGAGGCAGTTTAATTACCCCTGCTAGCACACATCCCTTGTTGCATCCATGTCATACAGCTTGTTTGGGTGCTAAATTGTTAACTATTTGATTTATCTTATCTTTAATTCCTCATGTAAAGAGAACATATTCTTCTAACCTTAAATATTGTAAACCTAGAGATTATGATACATCTTTTAACGCTAAATGTGATGCAGAACCCAAAAAAGTGGCTATTAAATCTGTCAAGAAGCTTATTCCAAGGACTGGGCAGGAGAAATTTATCAACAAACCCAATTAAATTACAATTTTTGTTGACCATTTCTTAGACTAATTTGAATGTTAAATAGTGTTTGCTTTTGAACACAACTTGACATGGTTATATAGCTTGTACCTGTTGAGAAAAGAAGCCAGGACATTTTAACTTGATCGCACCAACTGATAACATTCCTTCTACTCGAAGGTACTCCATATCAATTCAACCTTTTCGTATACTTGCCCCAGATATAGTTTATACTTCCCAAGTTTCTGGTGCATAATGCTCATATTACATCATCTACATTTAAAATAATTAACAAAGTAATGTATTAAATAATTAGTTTATCTTTCTCCAGCCAAGTTGTGAATATCTACCAACCTGTTTAGCGTTAGACTCGATATTAATCGGGACAAGCATAGAATTATCAAGCCACTGTGCCAGTCTTAAAGAGTTCACGACATACACAGACAAAAGAAATAGTGTAAGGAACATTCACTGCGCTCATTTACGCTTCTTAGTTTGCTCCCTCTTGCATTCTTTCCTACTCCTTTTCTGTTTTTATATTCATTTCTGAGCTATGATCACTGGAGAATATTTGGAAATATAAACTTATTTTGAGCAAAGTATAAAAATACATTATTCTTATCTACAAAATGAATGAGAAAAAAGACATTGATACAAAACGTGCCATTTTGTGTTGGAGGTTTTTATTACTAAAATCTTACAAGGTTGGAAATCAATACATCATTTTATTAAACAAGCTGTTGGATCTAAGCGCTAAACAAATATTAGATTAGTTTATACAACTACAGGGAATATACAAAAGTAAAAAATAATAAAAGGCATTTCAAAAATGCACTTGACTAGATTCTTCACCAAATATCAATCTTTAGTTATTCGAGCTCACTCTTATTTAAACCACTCAAAGAAAATATTGATAAACTTTCATATTTATGTATTTTAGTGACAGAGTTCAGACAACACGTGCGGTCACATGGACTATGGTGTCATTAGGAGGCAGTCTCTGTGTTAACGTAGAAGCACATCTTCCCAAACTACCCCTAATCTTTCACCAATAAGTATTGAAGGCTAAAATACAGATTTATATTAAATTGTAATCATTCAGTGTTGCAAAGATTATAAATCAATGTTCACTTGACAACAATCTGGCGTAATTTAATTACCTGTCGTGATATTTACTGCATCTATTAATGGGCAGAAATATCTTCAACATTTTGTAAATATTATTTAGGGTCCAAATCTATGTTAAATATGAACCAATTATTTTTTACATAAAACAATAAATATTCGGCTCTGGGAATATTTCAGATAACTTGCCGGTTTGAGTTAATAGTAGCCGAGGACAAGAGGGTCCTAAGGTAAATTTAAAGTCGTTATGTCAAATACGGTAATAGTCTAATTTTCATAGGAAGCCCATTATTTGAAAACTATAAACTCGTGTTGCTACAAGAGTGGGGATTAAAATATTACAGCAGTATTTATACTATTAGCGTGTTTAAATAAGAATATCGAGAGAAAATGTTATTGAAAACTTTTTATAGTTACTAAACCACACAAGCGATTGGGAAATGTTGGTGGTAGAAAGTGGGTTTACATCTTCCTGCAGTAGTGGACACACAGACTAAACATCATGTTCATCTAGGCTTGTTTGAGGGTATGGAGGATAGTTCCCCACTCTGTGCAAATGTGGGGTACATTTCCTCTGAATTCAAACCATTCCTATTCCATTAATGTATGAATGACCATGAACCATCAGAATTTGAAACTTGATAAACGTGATTTTTGAATGTTTGCTTATCAAATCTAATTGATAAGTTTGTTAATTTTGTTAAAAGTGAACTCGAATGTGGTAACATAAGATTGACCAACAACATTCAAACAAAGGTTTGCTGCTGCGTCGGTTTTAAAGCTTATTTGTTTACCCAGTTCAGACCTATAGGCTCAAAAGAAGCCTATTTATCCGTCCTGTAGATCCTCAAAGTATCTTTGCTTGAGATAAAAACAATATCTAAGTTTAAAATTAAACATCGACCTGACTTCCTGCTAACTTATATTACAATTTAAAAACTCAGCTCTCGCTGTAAATTGGTTAGTTTTTCAATTCTTATCCAATTACAATATTTACATTTTTTTGAAAAAAGTGTGAACCGGGTACTAATTTAGAATTCATAATTCCACTTAAAGCTGCCATAATTAGTCAAACAAATGTATCGAATACAAATAAGAATTTGTAGAGCCAAGTTGGGACAGCAATGGCTTCGCTATTTAGTCCAGGGTTCAATTCACTAATAAATATATAGTTTCATAATATATTACATCAGTTTGCTATAGAGTACCTTTTTAATTTGACCCTTGATAACTTTGGAAAATTTAAAATAAGGTTCCAATTTAAATTGATAATCATCTTGTTGTGACTTTTCTCGCTATCAGTATTCTTAAACTAAATTTATTTTCACTTTTGAGGTAGTAACGAACAGTTTTTGTCCAGTGGCAGCAGTGTGAAGTGTGACCATTGTATGATGTTCTATTTCAAGAGCCATGTTGTTTTATCTCGTCCCTTGGTTATATAAACTTGTGTTTGAATCAAACTGTAAAATAGCGGCATTGTAAAACAAGACTACTTAGGTTTCAAAACACATTCACACCTAATTAAGTTAAACCCCTCACATCAAAGTTATTAATCAGCAAGTAAAAACTAATAAATTGGCAGTTAAATATGTATAATATCGTGTGGATACTATCCTATATTTATAAATTACCCTCCTGGATCGTGTAAGTTGCAATCAACTAGTAATCTTTGGAATGACAAAGCGCTACATGAGCGGCAAGCTCGGCGCTTGAAGGCATTCCAGGTTGCAATCAAAGCACTTGCACTTCATGATACCTACATGGGTGTCTTTGTGCTGCGCCAAGAGAGCGCCATCTTGGAATGTCTTCCCACACATTTCACATGAGAGTCCCGACGTGAGCGCCAGGACTGTACCGGCCTTATCTCTGTCTTATGATACAGATCCGAGTGCAAGACGAGATCTCGTAAGACTGAAACTGCTGATGACAAGTTCCGCAAACTGCTGGTAGTTTTATTGGTGTCTGCTGGTAAATGTTCTGTGTAGGGGTGAAGATCAACAAAGGGGCAGTGATTGTATATTTTGGTTTGTGATAGGAACTCGACTGAACGAGTTGATCATCCTGACCGATATATTCAGATTTAAGTGTAGACTCCAACTTCCTCTTTAAGTGATGGTTCTTGCATCTCGAACTCCTCAAGTGGGCCTCAAGAAGCTCGTGTTTTGTAAACTGTGCTTTACAGGTATGACACGATATTTGTTTCTTTGACACAAACGAGAAGCCTTCCTCATTTTCAACCTGATTATGATAGTATTCCCAATGACTTTGCAACGCATCACACTTGGTAAACTCCAGTTCGCACTCGGGACACTTCTGAGACAATTTGTTCTGGATCTCATGGTAAAACTCTTGGTGCAGTTTCAGATGTTGGCGGTCGTTAAAGTTCACCTTGCAAATCGCGCATTTGAAACCCTCCATTTTGGGGAAGTGGTCTTGGATTTTCATGTGATGTTTCTCTCGGTGGGATTGAAGGAAATTACGGTTGAAAAATTCCAGTCCACAAGATTCGCATTTCATTCCTTGGGTCTTTGACAGGGGCAGCGGGTTTTCTTTCCAAGGTCTAAGAAGTTTCTTGCGGTTGCCGTTGATGTTTAGTTGACAAAACGGACATGTGGGGCACTGTCTCTTTGGGGGCACAGCTGCAGACATTCCTCCGAGCTTTCCATTATGAAGACTGTTGGCCGTTTCCAGACGCTTCGGGTATCTGAAGAGTAGCCTACAGTTCGGACACTTGAGAGTCCTATAAGATTCTGAAAAACAAATGGGGAAATATAGAATGGGTTGCTCGGATAAGATTTAATGTGCGACAGCCGAGGAAATAAATTACCATCACAAATACAACTAACACACCTGGTTAGGAATTATATTCTGGAAATAAATCAACAAATAATTGCGTGAAGCTGATTTTAAAAAGTGTCACCTCTTACCAGGAGTTCCAGTGTTGTTAGATGATGAACCCCCGAGAGGAATGTTTGCAGATCTGGAAAATAACATGAAGATATTGGTGGTTGGACCACAACACATTACAGTGCCAGTGTTTCATTGTCTGGAATATGTACCAGTGACTATCCCTGCTCACAAACAAACCACTCATATCTAGCTGTGAGCAATTCTTTCTTCCTTAGACTGAATTGAGAGTTTGTGTTTAGAGAAACATCTCACCACAATGCCCCCGGCGGGGTTCTACGGGGTGATGCAGAGCTCTCACTCATTATATTGTACCATCATTTTGTGTAAACATTGGTAATATTTTACATTATTATTATTATTATTTTATAAGTATTGGTAAAATCTATCAAGAGAGGCAGCTCCAGATCAAATGGCATGATGTATGAATATATTAAAGTATTTCTAGTAAAGTGCTTGTCTATGGATACCGAAATGTTTAAAAACGAGTGCTAAACTTACAGTTCGTGTTGCTCCCTGTCGCTAGATTGGCCAACACAGTTTTCTGCCATGATATTTAGTTCCATGCCATTTTTTACTGCAGTCTTCAGCTCATGCTCCACATCAGCGTGGCTTAAGTTCAGGTAGAAACAACTTAGATCAGTTAGATCAGCCTGTAACGTAAGTAACATACACAACGTATTGTGTTTCAATTTCAAACCACACAATTCATCTTGTCAGAGTGTTTCGATGGACATTCTCCATCGTCCTGTGAGAGAATTTAAAATGATTGACCACTAAAACAAGGCATTTTTGTTTCTATTAATTTAAGGACATGGCACGACAAATATTGTATTTAGTCAAGGAAAAGGTCCAACAGCCCAACAAATTAAGAGAACTATTTTCATTGCATTTTGCAGCAATCAAGGAAAAAACCAAAAGATTATTTGAATGAATGTTAACTTACCCAGCCTGTATGTTTTGTTACCAACTGTAAAAATCCTAAGACAAATGACCATTTAATGAAACCAAATTGTTAGTGCCGGTAGAAGAACTTATTACTCTATAAATACAAAAGAATAATTCCGCATTTTGTTGCCAATTCTAATAACATTAAAATACACAACGGAGGCAATTAAAATCCTACCTTAATATTCTCTTGGCCAGTTTGAGTCGCAATAACTGGCGAAATCGTGATATCCGTTGTCTTCTCTTGCAGATCAGACGGTTGTTCCATGTTTAGAAAGTGCACATTTTGAATTCAAGTCAACAGCAATCTGGCCTGGTAATCAACAGTTGGGAATATTAGGCTCATGTATTGTTGTGTAATTTAATTATTATAAATATCTCGTGGGGCCCAATCCCTTGTTTCAAACCCAGCAGCGTCTCCCACAGGCGGTTCATATTAACAAAAATGAGATTTGCCAGATTAGTGTGTACCAAGTAGGAGGTTATATCCTCATATCTGTAAAATATATACAAGTTGGATGAAAATAAGTTTATTTCTTACATACGCAACTAACCACACCATTCCCTCATGGTGTAGGCAATAAACTGTGCATACAGCTCAAAAAACACAACTCCGTACTTAATCACCCTCCTTAACTTCCTCCACACTTCCCTATATTTGTATATTCCCTTCAACATCCATACACGAGTCTTACATGCTCTTTTATTATTAAAACTCGTAATGCTTCTCTTTTCCACACATTCATTACAACATTTAAGCCATCTTCATAGCCTACCCCTTCCCTTTTGATCCACACACTCTACCTTCATATATTTTCTTCATCACTCAATCCACTCATGCTCTGAACATGCCCAAATCAACGTAAAACACTTCTTTCCCAATGACCTGTTGTATTCCCTTTCAAACCACACTCCTTCAGCCCCCATTCTTTACTTACTCTGTACATGAGAGTTTTTCACAAACATTTCTTAGAGCACAATCTCCTTGCTCTTGTGTTTCTCCTGACAAACCCACACTTCACATCCATACAACAATGTTGGTGTTAACACACTGTTATATACTGCCATCTTTGTCTCTATTGGTACTACTTCATTATTTGTAATAGTCCACATACATCCAACTACTCTCTGAGATATATTCACGTCTGTCGATTTCACCACCCATCCTTCCAGTTTTACAGAACATTCTGCCTAGATACAATTTTATAATTTTTTTAAAAAGCAAAAACTTACAACAGTAAAGAGAAGATGAGAGTTGCACTCTTGGTACGAGTTCCAGATTGATCTTAATATGTAGTGCAAGGGGCTCAACCCCTGTCAATGATCAAGGTCAGATATTGGTCAAGTAGAGCAGCCATCATCAGAGGGGACGTTCATCTGTAACAACGAACAATCAAACAGTAAATTCTACTGCAATATGGTAATACAAACATATTCTAAAATACTATAACTTTTTGGCAAGATTTTTAACTATCAATTTCTCGTTTATAGGTGTTTTAATTGTGTACACGATTGTATCGGTCTATATTTGTCAGGAATCGAACCCGGATCTGCAAACAGTGAGTTCAAATCATTTAAGACCCAATGTTGAAGAATAATATTTGAAAACCCATAACAAATACAAACCAATCAAATGTATAACGGTGACCATAAAATTACACTATGTATCATAAATATTTCAATAATTACACATTTATTAAACAAAATCTTACTAACAAACAGAAATCAGCTTCACCAACCCCTAACAGATATATATATTTATATTAAAAAAATCTTGCTTGATGGAAAACCAGGCGCTGTAAAAATGTCAAACAATGAAAGCCAGAAAATAATGAGTTAATTTATAGAAACGCTACTTTCGGAAGTGCAATGGCAAGGTCTGGCTATTAAGTACGGGCCGATTATTAGTCTATCAGCGTACATCAACTTATCTAAAGAAAGAAATTACGTGTTTCGAACTTAAATATGCTGTTAAAACATTTATTAACACATTCCTTTCATTTAACTAAACATACATTGATGTACCTCATCAATTCAAAGAATTAGTAAACGATTTCAAAATCCACATTGTTTGTATGTGTGTAAAGGAGAAAGAAATACCCAAAAGTTTATCTCTCTCTTGTACAATGGAGTGTGGATGACAGCTCGAATATTTCAGCCACAGATATCTATAAAGTTATATTATAGAGATCAATGATGCGACTTTGTCGATAGCAGTCATTTTCACTTTATTTTTAAACACCTATGACCTCGAGGCCAAATCGTTATTTTTATTATATCTTTAAAATTAAGGTAAGTATGAAAACTGAGTTTCAATTATATGAAATTTTTTGAAAAGGGTTCTAATAAAGTTGATCAAATTATATATCTGAGAAGTATGTTACATAATAAATAATAAAATAATTTTTGATAAAAATTATTTAAAGGTGATTACTAGTAAATCAATAATCACTGATATTTTATCATTTGAAATTGTTTGAAAATTGATATTTTATTTTGGTTTGAAATGTATATTTGAGGAGTCTTTTACAAAATAAATAAGGGTCCATTTTGGTTTTCTAAAATGTATTCATTCAAGGAATATTTATGCTAATCCAATTTTCAATGCTACATACACAGTTTTCAAAACCCTTTACTTCTAAATAACAATGTTCTGTTTTCACACAGCCAAAAAACACTCACGAATCACTTGTAGCGTACTAAGTATTCCTAGCCATACATACACGCCAGTTAATTAAAATTATTATGCTATGAATAACCACACTATACAATTTTGTTACATACCCCAGCTAGAGAACCAAATAAGTAAAGCTGACACGGATGGCACTCCCATTCAACTACATATGTCGGCCGACTAGACTAGTTGAACTGATGTACACTGTGGCACGCTTCACGTGGTTGTCCTGTGGTTCCATGCACGAGAACATTCTACTTCCTTGGAGAAGATACTACTTGCATCTAAAATACCCCCTTCTCCCCCGGCCCATTATTGTCAGAACCAATTCATATATTATGCCGCGCTATTCTTACATTTTCGTATTCCATTCCAATAATTCGATTCGTTAACCACCAGGAGGGATCCCAGCACAACTTGCCCAGAAACCTACGGTCACTATGGTTGTTCCGTCGGCTACACTATCTCGGCGAAAGTGATATGTAGTTTCAATTTTATGAATTATTGTTGAAAGAGTCCCTGGTTCTTGATTATTAACATCATGTAATATGTATAGTTATCAAACTCGTGTTTATTGTGAGTTTCACACTTGTATTTCTGTTATCTACATATAAGAGGCATTCAATTATGTTCATAGTCCTTGTGATATTTCTAGCCAACGTCATGTTGGCTCAAATATGAATAAGTCATTATGACAAATTAACTTTTGTTCTACTAAGTCCATATGAGTAGTAGTAATGCCAGAGTCAGTCTTACTCCCTGTTCTGTGTGACCATGTCTCCATTGGTCATACCATCAATAGGTAAAAGGGATTTTAGGTAATTCAATGCCAAATACTCGACCTTATTGGGTCACTGTGTTATTATATTTATTTAAGAAGTTGTTATTTACCCTTTGCGGTACATAGCTTGTGGGTATGCTTCTACCCTTTAGACGCGGCCTGCGTCGAGTAGTAATTTTCACGTGTTCAGCCCCCTTCAGACACCACTCGACCTTATGTTGGGCTCTAATTCTATTTTTGTAGTTTGTATCTTGTTGATTGTAGCCTGTTGTGGACACCATTGAGTGTTCAGACAGTACTGGTTAGGAAAAGGCCTGCCATAGTGGATAGATGGCCTAGAATTTTAATATCCCTCTTTCTGGGATTAGTACACGTATAGTTCCAGTCTGTGGGACTGATCATATGTTTCAAGTTCCTCATTCTAGGAGTTAGCTTGATTGTGCTAGAGCTGCTAGCACATTACACTGTAACTCCTTAAAGTCGGACTTTCATGTAGTTCACGTCTCAGTTAGACCTAACTTGTCACATTTGAGGATTACTTTTATGTTGTAAGTATTCCAATTGTGTATTTTGTTTAGCACATAACAATGCCACATCCTTCTGATTAGTGTTGTGTAAGTTTAATCACTTGGGTGGCCTTTGGTTTTGGAAAGTGCCTTTGTCCCTTTTTAAGGAGTCACGCAACTATATATATATATATATATATATATATATATATATATATGTATGTATGTATCCAACCCAAGTATTGTTGTCTCCTAAACACTCGTGGTCACGTGTGCACGAGAGAACAGTCTCCCGAGCGTACTGAGAGAATCATGGGCCCGTCCCGCCCTCTCGACCGGCCACGATAGCTCGACAAAGGACGCTCAGAAAACAGCGTGTAACAACCGCACAACTCCATCACCTCTCCTTGTGGTCCAGACATCCTCGGGTTGTATTTCACACCAAGGTAAGGATCACCTTGAATTGTAGAATAGTGACAAAACTGTACAGTTGATAGAGATTGAGGATTCCAGACTCTACATTTGTAAACTTTGATACAATAATCCTAAAAGTAAATGTTTTTATTTAAAAAATAATAAAATTAAATTATGTTCGGTAGAATTTGAGAACTTTCTGTCGAAATAAATTGCAGCTTCCCCTTTCAGTATTTTTTTAAATTTAAAACATTTTGGCACATCCCCGGTGCATAAGTTCTCTCTCTCTTTTTAAGTATGGAAATGTGTTCCAGACTTTAATGTAAAAAGATTCGCTCCTCGTTTATTTAGTAAAAACTGTCTTTGATATGAGCATCTAGGACTGAAGCTGGTGTTCTTGTTGAGAGTCAGGTGTGATGACCGGATAGCTAGCTCTGCACTTGTCATACTATTGTGTGATTGTGTTTTATGAAAGGAATGATATTAATTTATTCCCCTTGCAGCCATGTCTAGAAACAGGGAATGACTAAACTTTGTTTGGGAATGTAGGAGTTCTTCACGGCAATATATCATTGCTAGGAAGATATTATTGACCAGTTCCTGGATGTCTGGACTATATTATTGACCAGTTCCTGAAAGCCTGGAAGATATTAGTGACCAGTTCCTGGAAGATATTAGTGACCAGTTCCTGGAAGTCTGGAAGATATTAGTGACCAGTTCCTGGAAGTCTGGAAGATATTAGTGACCAGTTCCTGGAAGTCTGGACTATATTATTGACCAGTTCCTGGAAGTCTGGAAGATATTAGTGACCAGTTCCTGGAAGTCTGGAAGATATTAGTGACCAGTTCCTGGAAGTCTGGAAGATATTAGTGACCAGTTCCTTGAAGTCTGGAGGATGTGTGTTTTCAGTCCTGGCCAAGCCAAATGCCGGTCTGTAACCTGAAGAGATGTACAATACCATGACTGGGTCACATGCACCATGAACCCAAGAGGCGGTGATTGGTCGATACATGAATCACGGGGGGAAACGCCTCTAGAAGGGTCTGTGTGTTTGATACTCGCCTTGGAGTGGTTATATCTTCTTGCAGTTGGTCACAGTTTGTCACAGGGCACAGTTTGTATCAGTTGGCCATAGGAGATTTATCTTACTAACAAAGAGGTGTATCATAACAGGGAGGTATATCACAGTAACAGGGAGGTATATCCCAATAATTACATCCTCGTACCGTGAAGATCATGTTTTTGACCTTACCTGGATTCGAACCAAGGTCCATAAGAATTTATGACCATCTACCGGTCATCTTGAGTAATTGTACAGCCTGTATGTTCCCTGGTCCCACAGGCTTGTTATTGAGGTCAGGGTCGTGGGCTCGATTCCTACCCAGGTCATCTGAGTGAAAAACTGCTATGAGGATGAACACTTACTTGTGATGTATGTGCTAAGGATGGAGGGAGAACACAGGACTGTATGTGCTAGGGGTGGGATAACACAGGACTGTATGTGCTAGGGTGGTGGGAGAACACAGGACTGTATGTGCTAGGGGTGGTAGGAGAACACAGGACTGTATGTGCTAGGGGTGGTGGGAGAACACAGGACTGTATGTGCTAGGGGTGGTAGGAGAACACAGGACTGTATGTGCTAGGGGTGGTGGGAGAACACAGGACTGTATGTGCTAGGGGTGGTGGGAGAACAGAGGACTGTATGTGCTAGGGGTGGTAGGAGAACACAGGACTGTATGTGCTAGGGGTGGTGGGAGAACACAGGACTGTATGTGTGAGGGGTGGAGGGAGAAAACAGGACTGTATGTGCTAGGGGTGGTAGGAGAACACAGGACTGTATGTGCTAGGGGTGGTAGGAGAACACAGGACTGTATGTGCTAGGGGTGGTAGGAGAACACAGGACTGTATGTGCTAGGGGTGGTAGGAAACACAGGACTGTATGTGCTAGGGGTGGTAGGAGAACACAGGACTGTATGTGCTAGGGGTGGTGGGAGAACACAGGACTGTATGTGTGAGGGGTGGAGGGAGAAAACAGGACTGTATGTGCTAGGGGTGGTGGGAGAACACAGGACTGTATATTTGAGGGGTGGTAGGAGAACACAGGACTGTATGTGCTAGGGGTGGTGGGAGAACACAGGACTGTATGTGCTAGGGGTGGTGGGAGAACACAGGACTGTATGTGTGAGGGGTGGAGGGAGAAAACAGGACTGTATGTGCTAGGGGTGGTAGGAGAACACAGGACTGTATGTGCTAGGGGTGGTGGAGAACACAGGACTGTATGTGTGAGGGGTGGAGGGAGAAAACAGGACTGTATGTGCTAGGGGTGGTAGGAGAACACAGGACTGTATGTGTGAGGGGTGGTGGGAGAACACAGGACTGTATGTGCTAGGGTGGTGGGAGAACACAGGACTGTATGTGTGAGGGGTGGTGGGAGAACACAGGACTGTATGTGTGAGGGGTGGAGGGAGAAACAGGACTGTATGTGCTAGGGTGGTAGGAGAACACAGGACTGTATGTGCTAGGGGTGGTGGGAGAACACAGGACTGTATGTGCTAGGGGTGGTGGGAGAACACAGGACTGTATGTACTAGGGGTGGAGAGAGAACACAGGACTGTATGTGCTAGGGGTGGTGGGAGAACACAGGACTGTATGTGCTAGGGGTGTGGGAGAACACAGGACTGTATGTACTAAGGGGTGGTGGGAGAACACAGGACTGTATATCTGAGGGGTGGTAGGAGAACACAGGACTGTATGTGCTAGGGGTGGTGGGAGAACACAGGACTGTATGTGTAGGGGTGGTGGGAGAAACACAGGACTGTATGTGCTAGGGGTGGTAGGAGAACACAGGACTGGTATGTGCTAGTGGGTAGGGTAGAAACACAGGACTGTATGTGCTAGGGGGGTAGGAGAACACAGGACTGTATGTGCTAGGGGTGGTAGGAGAACACAGGACTGTATGTGCTAGGGGTGGTAGGAGAACACAGGACTGTATGTGCTAGGGGTGGTGGAGAACACAGGACTGTATGTGTAGGGGTGGGGAGAAACAGGACTGTATGTGCTAGGGGTGGGTGGAGAACACAGGACTGTATATTTGAGGGGTGGTAGGAGAACACAGGACTGTATGTGCTAGGGGTGGTGGGAGAACACAGGACTGTATGTGTGAGGGGTGGAGAGAGAACACAGGACTGTATGTGCTAGGGGTGGTGGGAGAACACAGGACTGTATGTGCTAGGGGTGGTAGGAGAACACAGGACTGTATGTGCTAGGGGTGGTGGGAGAACACAGGACTGTATGTGCTAGGGGTGGTAGGAGAACACAGGACTGTATGTGCTAGGGGTGGTAGGAGAACACAGGACTGTATGTGTGAGGGGTGGAGAGAGAACACAGGACTGTATGTGCTAGGGGTGGTAGGAGAACACAGGACTGTATGTGCTAGGGGTGGTAGGAGAACACAGGCTGTATGTGCTAGGGTGGTGGGAGAACACAGGACTGTATGTGCTAGGGGTGGTAGGAGAACACAGGACTGTATGTGCTAGGGGTGGTAGGAGAACACAGGACTGTATGTGCTAGGGGTGGTAGGAGAACACAGGACTGTATGTGCTAGGGGTGGTGGGAGAACACAGGACTGTATGTACTAGGGGTGGTAGGAGAACACAGGACTGTATGTGCTAGGGTGGGAGAACACAGGACTGTATGTGCTAGGGGTGGAGAGAGAACACAGGACTGTATGTGCTAGGGGTGGTGGGAGAACACAGGACTTTATGTGCTAGGGGTGGTAGGAGAACACAGGACTGTATGTGCTAGGGGTGGAGAGAGAACACAGGACTGTATGTACTAGGGGTGGGAGAACACAGGACTGTATGTGCTAGGGGTGGTAGAACACAGGACTGTATGTGCTAGGGGTGGAGAGAGAACACAGGACTGTATGTACTAGGGGTGGGAGAACACAGGACTGTATGTGCTAAGGGTGGTAGGAGAACACAGGACTGTATGTGTGAGGGGTGGAGAGAGAACACAGGACTGTATGTGCTAGGGGTGGTGGGAGAACACAGGACTGTATGTGCTAGGGGTGGTGGGAGAACACAGGACTGTATGTGCTAGGGGTGGTGGGAGAACACAGGACTGTATGTGCTAGGGGTGGTAGGAGAACACAGGACTGTATGTGCTAGGGGTGGTAGGAGAACACAGGACTGTATGTGCTAGGGGTGGTAGGAGAACACGGACTGTATGTACTAGGGGTGGAGAGAGAACACAGGACTGTATGTGCTAGGGGTGGTAGGAGAACACAGGACTGTATGTGCTAGGGGTGGGAGAACACAGGACTGTATGTGCTAGGGGTGGTAGGAGAACACAGGACTGTATGTGCTAGGGGTGGTAGGAGAACACAGGACTGTATGTGCTAGGGGTGGTGGGAGAACACAGGACTGTATGTGCTAGGGGTGGTGGGAGAACACAGGACTTTATGTGCTAGGGGTGGTAGGAGAACACAGGACTGTATGTGCTAGGGGTGGGAGAACACAGGACTGTATGTGCTAGGGGTGGAGAGAGAACACAGGACTGTATGTGCTAGGGGTGGTGGGAGAACACAGGACTGTATGTGCTAGGGGTGGTAGGAGAACACAGGACTGTATGTGCTAGGGGTGGTAGGAGAACACAGGACTGTATGTGCTAGGGGTGGGAGAACACAGGACTGTATGTGCTAGGGGTGGTAGGAGAACACAGGACTGTATGTGCTAGGGGTGGAGAGAGAACACAGGACTGTATGTACTAGGGGTGGGAGAAACACAGGACTGTATGTGCTAGGGGTGGTAGAACACAGGACTGTATGTGCTAGGGGTGGAGAGAGAACACAGGACTGTATGTACTAGGGGTGGGAGAACACAGGACTGTATGTGCTAGGGGTGGTAGGAGAACACAGGACTGTATGTGTGAGGGGTGGAGAGAGAACACAGGACTGTATGTGCTAGGGTGGTGGGAGAAACACAGGACTGTATGTGCTAGGGGTGGTGGGAGAACACAGGACTGTATGTGCTAGGGGTGGTGGGAGAACACAGGACTGTATGTGCTAGGGGTGGTAGGAGAACACAGGACTGTATGTGCTAGGGGTGGTAGGAGAACACAGGACTGTATGTGCTAGGGTGGTGGGAGAACACAGGACTGTATGTGCTAGGGGTGGTAGGAGAACACAGGACTGTATGTGCTAGGGGTGGTGGGAGAACACAGGACTGTATGTGCTAGGGGTCGTAGGAGAACACAGGACTGTATGTGCTAGGGGTGGTGGGAGAACACAGGACTGTATGTACTAGGGGTGGTAGGAGAACACAGGACTGTATGTGCTAGGGGTGGGAGAACACAGGACTGTATGTGCTAGGGGTGGTAGGAGAACACAGGACTGTATGTGCTAGGGGTGGAGAGAGAACACAGGACTGTATGTACTAGGGGTGGGAGAACACAGGACTGTATGTGCTAGGGGTGGTAGAACACAGGACTGTATGTGCTAGGGGTGGAGAGAGAACACAGGACTGTATGTGCTAGGGGTGGTAGGAGAACACAGGACTGTATGTGCTAGGGGTGGTAGAACACAGGACTGTATGTGCTAGGGGTGGTGGGAGAACACAGGACTGTATGTGCTAGGGGTGGTAGGAGAACACAGGACTGTATGTGCTAGGGGTGGTAGGAGAACACAGGACTGTATGTGCTAGGGGTGGTGGGAGAACACAGGACTGTATGTGCTAGGGGTGGTGGGAGAACACAGGACTGTATGTGCTAGGGGGTAGGAGAACACAGGACTGTATGTGCTAGGGGTGGTAGGAGAACACAGGACTGTATGTGCTAGGGGTGGTAGGAGAACACAGGACTGTATGTGCTAGGGGTGGTGGAGAAACACAGGACTGTATGTGCTAGGGGTGGTGGGAGAACACAGGACTGTATGTGCTAAGGGTGGTGGGAAAGCCTCACAAGGAACAAACACAGCTACTGGGTATCGTTTTGGGTGGAACCTGCTGATCATGAAGATAGTCTTATTAGCCACTCGACCACGAGATGCACATAGGCTCAAATAATATGCACTCTATCATTTGAAAATAATAAAAAATATTCAAACACCAAAATGTTAAAACAATTCCATCTTTATCGGTCTTGTAGGCCCGCATTTTGATAATAATGTGCTTCACATTAATTTCCTTGAATATAAATGTATTAGAAACAAAACTATTCCTTCACCAATTCCCATCCCTCCGGTTCTAAATAAACAAAAACAAACTTGTCTGTCGTAAAAATATAACATCTGAAGATGAGAATCAAACCCTATATTTTGGGTTTGGAGCGTCAGTTTTCGAGCAGATTTATCCCATTCTTAAAGTAATATGTTTGTGAATTGTAGTTTTAATATAATATTGTAGTTATAACAAACAATTGTGTTTAAGATATTTCCTTTCCCGTATTTGGAAGGCTACAAATATGATTCTATTTATTTTGCTGCCTTTATCTTGCAGTTAGATTTATTAAGGTGAAATTTATAGTTAAAAATGAAATGATACTCTTTTTGTCGTTAAAATACCAATACAAATATAACGTTATAAACATCAAGTACTGTTATCCAAAGAGATCAGTCAAGTACAGTAATTCAGAGGTATCAGTCAAGTACTGAGACAAAGAATAACCACTGTCGGTATTTGGTACTTGGATAAAAAGGCACCTTCCTTTAATCTGAGAGCTCAACCTTTTGTAGTGAGATATCCTTTGTGAGCTCAACCTTTTGTAGTGAGATATCCTTTTTGAGCTCAACCTTTTGTAGTGAGATATCCTTTGTGAGCTCAACCTTTTGTAGTGAGATATCCTTTGTGAGCTCAACCTTTTGTAGTGAGATATCCTTTGTGAGCTCAAACGCGATATTTGAACAGAATACTCGGGCCAAACCATTCCCCTCACATTCTTAATGCTGCACTAGATTCTGGGGTGTAATCACACCTGTGTGTGTGTGTGTGTGTGTGTGTGTGTGTGTGTGTGTGTGTGTGTGTGTGTGTGTACACTGTACAGTCACATTTTCACGGGAAGGACAGTTAGAAACATACTAACTTTTTACTGTGGTCAATATTGATAACGTTTTATTATATTATTAGTGTTATTTAATAGATATTGATAATTAATATCTAGCAAGAGTGATAGCTGCAGATCACAAGGCTTGACGTATGAGTACGTGTAAATAGATATAGTATCATTTATAGGTGTATTCCTATGAATATTGGACTGTATCTTCAGCGAGGTTTTTTTCACCCTCTTAGAAATATAGTTGATTTATTGTCCCTATAATATTATGTGTTAGATGAACCCCAATTAATTTTGTTGAGCTGGATAGCGCCTGTCGATGTAAAGATGCAAGCCACTAGACATGGCTGCTAAGAGAATTGCCCTTCATTTCATCTCCCGGCGTTAGAAAAGTTAAAACCTTCTACCTAGACAACGGTTATTTAATACTGCCTTTAAGTTGCGTGATGCAACTCAACAAACACGACTGTTTAGTGGGTTGCCATTCATTTCAATCACGGAATTTGTAAATAAACCAGCATATGATATCAATGCACGTTTTCGAATAAAATGTTATTGTTAAACCGTTAGACTAGATTCTATTCAAGCATCTTATTTAGTTTGATGTGTTAATACGTGAAGCCAGAGCTCTGATGTTCAGAAATAAGCTGTTGATACTTTAACCACTTGTAAAGCAAAGAGTACTGTATCGCCAAATTAAGGGTTGTGTTGTCACCAGAGGGTTGATTACCAAATCACTTTGTCATAGCAGGGGTGAATATAATCTCCTGTACAAAATTTATAGCGAGGAAATATTTCATAACAAGTGTTTGAGATTTATAACTTGATGCTATCAAGAGGACATAATTCTCCTTTGGTATATTGGTCATTATTCACAGCGCGCTTACCGTTCTAGGATTCTTATACACATGTTTAAGATACTTAACGTTTCCCTCTTAAAAGTGCAGGACAGCGACACAACATGACTTACATGCTGACTAAACCTAGGAAACTACATTTAGCCCCATTCACGTAATGCTACAATGAATGTAAATATAAATGGGGATAAGATGAACTCAAACACAAACATAGAACAAAAGTTCTGACTGGGATCGATCCAAGGTTCCTTGGACTTGAACGGTTCTACCACTGAGATGGATAATATCTCTGTGAGGATGGCGAGAAGCCTCCTTGAAAAGGGACATAATTGCTCACCTTGTGAAATTTCAGTAACCTGCCCCGAGCCCCTGGATGACGCTGATGTCCGGGGAAACATGGGGAGGGGGCGGAGTCCAGAACTGTTTCAATCTCCGAGAACTGTCTTCATACAACATGGTCTCTAATAGAGACTGTCTTTCCTCGACAACCCCTGTATAGAGGAGGGAAACAAACACATGGTCTCTAATAGAGACTGTCTTTCTCTGACAACCCGTGTATAGAGGAGGAAACAAACACATGGTCTCTAATAGAGACTGTCTTTCCCTGACAACCCCTGTATAGAGGAGGAAACAAACACATGGTCTCTAATAGAGACTGTCTTTCCCCGACAACCCATGTATAGAGGAGGGAAACAAACACATGGTCTCTAATAGAGACTGTCTTTCCTCGACAACCCCTGTATAGAGGATGGAAACAAACACATGGTCTCTAATAGAGACTGTCTTTCCCCGACAGCCCCTGTATAATGCGGTCTCGTCCTGAGGATAATGTATGTATTGTAGGAACTGTAATGAGAGCGTGTGTATAATAAATGTAAATTATTTATTCTATACCAAATAGATATATGTCTGGCTCACACGTATCTTATGCTCGATCTCGACTACATTGCGGTAACTCTGTCTTGATATTAATTAGTTTTCCTTCCTTGTAATATTACACACGTGATTAAGAGACTAGTCGATTATTTGACCAGTTGTATTCTGCAAGTCCATCCTTCGATTCCTCTTGGAGATATTATAAGGACGTACGTTACGTAGGCTAATGTTCTGTCGGCTGACTGATAAACTTTTGTTGTTATTTGTTGAATAAACTATGATTTATATTTATATTATCAAGTTGTGTTTTATCTATTTTCTTTGGGGAATTCTTCCCTTAACGAGACGCTATCTTTTATTCTAACGGCCCCTCTGTCATTCCTTGTTTGTTTCTGTTGTTAGTATGTCATCTTTTATTCTAACGGCCCCTCTGTCATTCCTTGTTTGTTTCTGTTGTTAGTATGTCATCTTTTATTCTAACGGCCCCTCTGTCATTCCTTGTTTGTTTCTGTTGTTAGTATGTCATATTTTTTTAATGTCCTTATTACAAAGAGTGCTGCTTCAAAACTATCTTCTTTGCTTGTATGCAAGTTATAACACACTAATCTTAGCTCTTGATATCCTATCTCGATGTATGACGTATTTATAAGAACATTTTTGATCCAGAAGATAAATAAAGATAGACAATACAGATATAGCCGCATGAAATGATATTGTGTTCTTTGGGGGGATTGTTCTCTCCGTCGAGAGTTACTTGCCTCCACTTAAAAGATAATATCAAAACTAAAAGTAGTGTTATGTGTTCACAACAAAAAACTTATCTTAGACTTATATTTGAGTGTTTCAAGCTTCGCCTCGCATTAAAAAGGGACCGCTCATTCCTGGATGATACCAGCTAGTTATATTTTCACCGAACTAACATATTTATCTTATTGACTATTCAAATATGTATATTAAATCTAGTGATAATTTGTTATTTGATGTTGTTGGAAGTCAATATTTGTTCATTATTAATAAACAAACAAATCTAAATGACTGAGTTGGTGTCCTAAAGAATGAATTGTATGTCTCGATAAAAATGTTCAATTCTTTGACGCTTACAGAAAAATATGTAGGACGGATAAATAATCCGTGATTATTATGTAAAAACCCCTCTATAAATTATTGCATCAGGAGCTAAGTTACCTACACCATGGCATACTGCAGGGGTATCCAAACTATAGCCTGGGGGCCACATACGGCAAACCCTCAAGTTTAGTCACAGGCACCGCATCTTGTGTCACTCTATACCTACAGCAGAACGGCTTGTGTCACTATACTACAGCAGAATGGCTTGTGTCACTCTATTACCTACAGCAGAACGGCTCCTTGTGTCACTATATACCTACAGCAGAACGGCTTGTGTCACTCTATACCTACAGCAGAACGGCTTGTGTCACTCTATACTACAGCAGAACGGCTTGTGTCACTCTATACCTACAGCAGAACGGCTTGTGTCACTCTATACCTACAGCAGAACGGCTTGTGTCACTATATACCTACAGCAGAACGGCTTGTGTCACTCTATACCTACAGCAGAACGGCTTGTGTCACTCTATACCTACAGCAGAACGGCTTGTGTCACTCTATACCTACAGCAGAATGGCTTGTGTCACTCTATACCTACAGCAGAACGGCTTGTGTCACTCTAACCTACAGCAGAATGGCTTGTGTCACTCTATACCTACAGCAGAACGGCTTGTGTCACTCTATACCTACAGCAGAATGGCTTGTGTCACTCTATACCTACAGCAGAACGGCTTGTGTCACTCTATACCTACAGCAGAATGGCTTGTGTCACTCTATACCTACAGCAGAACGGCTTGTGTCACTATACCTACAGCAGAACGGCTTGTGTCACTCTATACCTACAGCAGAATGGCTTGTGTCACTCTATACCTACAGCAGAACGGCTTGTGTCACTCTATACCTACAGCAGAACGGCTTGTGTCACTCTATACCTACAGCAGAACGGCTTGTGTCACTCTATAACTACAACAGAACGGCTTGTGTCACTCTATACCTACAGCAGAACGGCTTGTGACACTCTATACCTACAGCAGAACGGCTTGTGTCACTCTATACCTACAGCAGAACGGCTTGTGTCACTCTATACCTACAGCAGAACGGCTTGTGTCACTCTATACCTACAGCAGAACGGCTTGTGACACTCTATACCTACAGCAGAATGGCTTGTGTCACTCTATACCTACAGCAGAACGGCTTGTGTCACTCCATACCTACAGCAGAACGGCTTGTGTCACTCTATACCTACAGCAGAACGGCTTGTGTCACTCTATACCTACAGCAGAACGGCTTGTGTCACTCTATACCTACAGCAGAACGGCTTGTGATGATTGTTACGTAGTTCCAAGTCTCCGCAAGAGGGCTATAAAAGGAAAGTCACAAAAGATGCTATATAATTTTTTAAAATAAGTAATTATATTGAGGATTTATTATAAATATAAATTATTCCATATAAATTGATTCAGTTCTCACAGAGAAGAATCAACCTCAGTCATTTTTATCAAACACAAGCTGGCTTTGAAATTGTCATTTTTGGCAGAAGTGACAGGCCATATGAATCCACTGAATCTAAAGTTGCAAGCTGAAACAAATTTGTTTTGTGATCTATTCGCGCATGTCAACTGTCAAGGCATTCAATGAAAACATTATACTTCTTGAAGAACAGGTGAACGTTCATAGCGTGATTAATTTACCATGCTGTGAACAATTTCATGAAGAGTGTGAAGCAGAATTTCCTTCTTTATTTGCATTAGAATTCATCTATGACTTACAAAAACAATTTCGGGGACAATCTTCTGATCTTGATGGAAAAACAGATGAAATAAGGATGCCCCTTTGGGCTATACTCATTTAACTACACTAATGAGCTGGGGATGGTGAAGGTAGAATTGAGATGAAATGAACTCGAATCTGCGTAGAGGGTGAGTGGGAAACCATTTAAAGAGAACCCGCCTTAGGCCCTCAGCACATCTCACCGGAACTTGAACCCCGATATCGTGACACTGGCAAGGTAAACCAGAGTAAATGAGCCTGATACCCAGCCCGCGTGCTCACGAATGCGGTTATAAATGTGTTCGAGTGTACACAAAGATAACCTAAATGGTCGCTCACATCGGTGGACTGTGGCTCATGTAGTCTGGTTTACCAGCGGTGAGAGGTCGGGGTCCGAGTCCCGGCCGGGTGTAATGAGGGAGGTTCTTCATAGATGGTTTGCCATTCTCCCTCCTCGCAAATTCGGGTTCATTTCCCCTAATGTGTACATTCCTCAATCCTACAGTAGTACTATTGGTGCGTATATCCTGAAGTGACTGTACTAAGTAATGTCTCGCCAAGGTCAGAGCGATATGTGATGTAATGTGACCTCATTGTCACGAACATGTGTTTGTTTGTTTGTTCGTTTGTTTGTTGCGAGGAGGGACCTTTAACCGACACTAGAGCTAGCCTTGCTCATCAGACAGCTGGCAGCTTTTAGCAGGGAGTGTACCATAGAGCCTTGCTCATCAGACAGCTGGCAGCTTTTAGCAGGGAGTGTACCACTACATTCCAACACTAGAGCTAGCCATGCTCATCAGACAGCTGGCAGCTTTTAGCAGGGAGTGTACCACTACATTCCGATACTAGAGCTAGCCATGCTCATCAGACAGCTGGCAGCTTTTAGCAGGGAGTGTACCACTACATTCCGATACTAGAGCTAGCCATGCTCATCAGACAGCTGGTAGCTTTTAGCAGGGAGTGTACCACTACATTCCGACACTAGAGCCTTGCTCATCAGACAGCTGGCAGCTTTTAGCAGGGAGTGTACCACTACATTCCGATACTAGAGCTAGCCATGCTCATCAGACAGCTGGCAGCTTTTAGCAGGGAGTGTACCACTACATTCCGATACTAGAGCTAGCCATGCTCATCAGACAGCTGGCAGCTTTTAGCAGGGAGTGTACCACTACATTCCGATACTAGAGCTAGCCATGCTCATCAGACAGCTGGTAGCTTTTAGCAGGGAGTGTACCACTACATTCCGATACTAGAGCTAGCCATGCTCATCAGACAGCTGGTAGCTTTTAGCAGGGAGTGTACCACTACATTCCGATACTAGAGCCATGCTCATCAGACAGCTGGTAGCTTTTAGCAGGGAGTGTACCACTACATTCCGACACTAGAGCCATGCTCATCAGACAGCTGGTAGCTTTTAGCAGGGAGTGTACCACTACATTCCGACACTAGAGCCATGCTCATCAGACAGCTGGTAGCTTTTAGCAGGGAGTGTACCACTACATTCCGATACTAGAGCCATGCTCATCAGACAGCTGGTAGCTTTTAGCAGGGAGTGTACCACTACATTCCGACACTAGAGCCATGCTCATCAGACAGCTGGCAGCTTTTAGCAGGGAGTGTACCACTACATTCCGACACTAGAGCCATGCTCATCAGACAGCTGGTAGCTTTTAGCAGGGAGTGTACCACTACATTCCGACACTTGCGTGCTTCTATTTATGACAACAGTTGTCCATATTTATCTGTACTGCGAGCTGATTACTAAATGACTCGTATTTTCCATTGCGCCACGGCCGATGTAACACCGTCTTGTTCAGGAGTGTTTGTGTGTTTGTAAGTCGAACTGTAGACAAAACAAGTGTCCTGATAGTTTGGAAACCAAGAGGATATTTTTAATATTCGTGTTTAGACTCTCGGTACGTTTTTAAAAAAAAGAATGATTCAGAAGAACTCGGCGTGTGAAGAGCCCCGCGGGCCGTTAGCGGAACTTCTCAACAAATACTTCGTGAGCGACTTCAGGAAGAGTTACGTGAAGGTTGGACCGGAGAAAGTTGTCCTGCCTGTCAACTTTGTCAACTTCTCTGAACAGATCGACGCTCTGCACGTCAGAGAGGAGGATGTTTGGGTCATATCGCACCCGAAATGCGGTGAGTTGGGAACCCTTGCTCTTTGGTGGGTGCGCGGGATAAGGCGTTCGCCTTTAACGGGGAAGTTCACCTTGACATTGATCCAACAGAGAGCAGCAGTGAGCTTTACCCATTTTCTTTCTTTAAGCTGATGAGGATACACTTTTTAGAAAACTCCCCCTCGCCTCCTCACCCATTCAATGAAGTACACCATTTTTAAAAAATAGTCATGGTGTTCAAGGTACTATTACAAATATATATCACAGAGCACGTGTTAAAATGTTCGCGATCAGAACACGTGTTCAAATGTTCGCACTCAGAACACGTGTTCAAATGTTAGCAATCAGAACTAATTTGATATTTTCAAAATGTATCTAAAAATTGTTGCTTGTTTACATTTTCTAAAAAACCACATCAATTCTCAATTAACATGAACGAGCCAACTAACCTTATTTTGTAAAATCAAATGTGGAGCGAAATGAGATGAAAAAAGATAGATTCGGAGTTCACTACATTTGCAGTGATCAATGCTATTGATCCTTCTCTTGTGTGTTGAACGCAAATATATAAAAATTGTTATTCGAGAGTACGTTGATCTTTCAAAATATGCCGTGTTTATCTTATCTGTGTTGTGGAACACGTGTTGTCTTCCTCTAGATCTCTATCAACAAACAATAGACTGTCTCAACTCGACAGGAGACTGTAGACTGAGAAGGAACTGTCCTTATTTGTTTGGTTGACGGGGAAAACAACCAAGCAAATCCGAAACATTGACATTGTTATGGGAATTGATTCAAAGTTTTTTGGGGAAAATAAAATACAAAATTTTCTAAATGTCCTCTTCACATTTTGTTTGTGTAATCCAAATAACTCGAACTAACAAAAATAAAAACTTTTGAAAATAGCTATTCACCAAATTTTGTAGCAAAAAGTAAAATCCAATATTTATTTCCGAGTATCAATATGGCGGAGTAAATCAAAAAGTTGTTAACGGGAGATTTCAGAATTTATAAAAGTAGAAAATGTTGACTGGATCGTCAGCAACATTTGGTGCTCACGTGATGGAATTAACTTGCTGGGTATAGTGATAATGATTTTATCTAAATGTTTCCCACTCTCCCTACAAGCAAACGTTGGCATCTTTCCTCTAAATGTTACCGTCCTCATCTTACCACACTAGCGTAGTGCTAACAGACGGACCTGGTGGTTTATTCAAACGTTTCGACGAAGGATTATTCTACCAAGGAGCAACAAGTTCCAAAGCTCGCAGCTGCCACAATCCATTAAAGTCAAGTAATTGAGTTCCGTCTCAGTTTTTGAAACAATCTAATTAAATTCACACTACTTACGAACTTCACATTTGTATATTTAAATAAATGTTCTTGTATCACACCCTATTATTAGACACACCCTGGAGACTTCCTGAAATAACAAGCGCTGGAAAGAAAATTGGTAGATTAATTCATGGTTTGTTGGTGTATAAAATTAAATAAAGCCACTGTTAAGAAACTGGAAGTTGGCCAATTCATCTCTAAATAAATTGGATGTTGGGTCAGGAAGATAGTAATTTAGCCACATCATTTAACCGAAACAACGAAAACAAAATAAAAATGGACGTCAGTTTTTATCTGGCTGGTTGGCTTGCCTGAACTTGTTCCCGCCGACATGAATGTGTGTGTGTGTGTGTGATGAACTGTTTGAACGGCGCGGCGGCGCTAGAATTCAGGACTGCGGCGTCCAAGGGCCCAATAAATAACATCACTCAGTTATTTGAGAAGGGATTGGAAAGGTTGGGTTTTTTTTCACATCGAGGCATCTTCCACTTTGTCTCAATTTAAAATTAAAGCCGCAGTATAAGCTTTTAAACAATTTTTTTTTTTGCAAAAAAAATTGTAGACGTTACATGTTAAGTGGAACAGTAAAAATATCCACAGCGATTTCAACAAAAGACGAAACAAATGTTGGGAGAGTAACACCAAGAATATTGTGACTTGTAACAAAGCACCCAAACCTGTGGTCGTGCGGACAAAGGTGTCAGTCTAGTCATGTATGATTTGATAGTGATGTGGTCAGGGTTTAACTTACAAAGGAGAACTGATGTGTTTTATTCCTAAATGTCGTATTACTCTCAAGGGTACGTTTATTAAAAATGTTATCTTCACACGCTTTAAAACTGTCACAAGCCCCAGGTGGATACACTGAAGAGTTTTCCCCGCCAGGTGGTTCCTTATACTCACTACAAGATAATGCTGGTGCATTTGTCTAAATTCCCCTCCTCATCTTGTTCCTATAAACCAGTGGTTACCTAACCCTGAGTCGTGACCCGAATGAGGGTCGCAAGGATGTTCTTGAACGTCTCGAATTATTTTTTTCAATCTGTATGAAATATTACGATTATAAACTGGCAGGAGTATTGTGGACACTTACTGCAATATTGGCAATAGCAAGAGTTGAATTGAAACAAAGTATTGAAACATCCCGTTACTCGGAGTTCGGAGCCAGCTCAAGGACAAGAGCTGAAAAGGCTCTTTTCCTTCGTCTGACAATATAGATAGATAGCCTATCTCGCTGAACAAGGACTGTCAGGTCTTGTAACGATCAAGATCCTCAGAATGATTTGGGTTGTATCCAAATACACCAACATAACAATCAAATTAGAAGAGATCACCGACAAAATGAGCCAGTAGCACGGCTGTCATTTACAAGTTTTGTAACTAACTCACATTTTCTCGAGAATATATTGTGTCATTTTCTATTTGTAAAAATAGAACAGCGTTATAGTAGCCACTGAAATAGTCTTCTTTGGTCACTTATCGAACATTGTAAATTGTAATGTAATTGATTTGACCATAAGGAGTATTTGAAAGCATTGACCATATTATCGTTCTAATTATTTATATATTCAAACATTTTTATCATTCTAATTTTATACATATAATTAAACATATTTTACTTTATTTAAATTTCGTAATCTATTACTTGGCGCTTAAATCACGTCTTCCTCTAAATTATTTACTAGTTAATTTAACACCCTGAGGTAAGATGGCAGCACTTAATGGACAACCTCAGTTAATGTCTTTTTTCGAAATCCAAACAAGTTAAGATCTTTTAAAGTAATTTCCTGTTTTGGAAGAATGTTCTCCACGCAGGAAGTATTTTTTTTGAGTTTGTAGGTGTGCAATTCACCGTTAGAAAATGTCCCTTCTAGAAGCTTCTATTGAGCTGGGATATATACAGTTATTTTGAAATTTCTCTTCACTGTGAAATCAGTCGTGATTACAGACGGACGTGTGTTCGGTCATAAATGGACATATTTTAAGCGCTCGGTGATAATCGGTTGCTAGGCCCTCAACATGATCGCATTTCAATTTAAATAACAACATAAACATGTTGTTTCTTTTAACGGAATAAAGTAATATTAAATTTTATGCAAAGTGTTATCATTTCTTTTGGTTAAGTGATAAGACAAAGGAGGCATAATAAGTAAAGCGCACTGTTGCGCAATATAAATGACGACTTACTGTGGGGAATAATATAAACTATAATAAATTACTTCCAACCGAGGAGCTATAAAAGGATAATATAACAAATGGCGTTCCAACGGGGTGCATTTAACATGCTACGAAAGTTATGTATATAACAAGTGGCGATACAATATTAAACGTGATACGTAACTAATAACACCTTCCACAAAAGAACAATAACATAACGAAAGAGCCTGTTATAAAATGGCGCTACAACTTAGGGGCACGAATACCATGAACTGAGACAGAGTGCGTCAACGGAGCTAAAGGGACGAGACGGCACACCAGGAGACGGCACACCAGGAGACTGCATACCAAGGAGACGGCACATTCAAGAAACAGCGCAAAGGACTGTTGGAGACGGCACACCTACAAGAGACGGCACACCGACGGCACACTTTCAAGGAACGGTGCTGAGGACCTTTTGGAGACGGCATGCAGTCAAGAAACAATGTCGAGGACAGATAAGTGATCAACAGAAACTGTAACCATAATTTAAAAAATTATCTAATTTCAATTGTGTATTTTGGGGGTAGTAAATTTTTTTCTAGATGTTTGGGTTTCAAATAATGATAAAAATTAAATTAAAAGCAACAATATAAAAGTGTATAGGTCTAATTTTAAATTAAATTTATCACTATAAGAAAGTAATTCTTAGATTTATAGTACTTGAATTTTGTCAAGGCCTAACACCAAATTAATTCATAGGTTAACTTAAGAAAAATTTATTTAAATTATCAACATGGCAGACAAGGTGATAAGAGAACCTGAAGAGTATGATGCTGATGACACAATGCCATTTATTCATGAGGAGGATGAAAGGGCAGGTCAATTAAAAAAAAGGGCAAATGTTGAGGGGGAACAAGAAGAGGGTGATGAGGAAGTAGGGCCTAGCTCTGAGGAGGCAGCAAGGAAAGAAGTAATCCTGCAAACGCTGAATCAAAGTGAAGGGGGAACTATAACCTTAGTGGAAGAAAAGGTGGTACAAACATCAGAACAAGTAGATTTTTTCAACATTTTATTAGAAAAAATGAGGGAAATGGGAGCTATGATTGAGCGAACTGCATCAGAAAATAGCGATAATTTAAAAAATATGGGACAGGAAAATAAAAAGGATTTAAAAAATATGGGACAAAATTTAGAAACTATGGGACAAAATTTAGAAACTAAACTCAACCAAAAGATGGAAGAACAATCAAAGAATATAAATAAAAAATTTGAGAATTTAGAATTAATTAATCAAAATTTTATCAAACAAATTAATGAAACTAATGACAGGGTTTCAGAAGGAGAAAGAAGGCAAGGAAATTTAGAGGTTAGGCAGGAAGATCTAAGAGAGGGACAGTTTAAGTTAATTGATCAAATATCTTCAGTGACAAACAAAACAGAGGGTTTAAAAAAAAAATTAGATAAGGAAACCAGTAAATTAGAAAAATAAATACAAACACATGATATACAGATAGAACACAACAAATCAGCTGTTCAGGTAGTGCAATCCAATTTGGAAATTCAAATAAAAAAGGTGAGGTTAGAAATTGAAGGGCAAGAGGATGCTAATAGGCAATTTATTAAGGAAAATATTAATGAGGAGATTCAAATAAAAAGTAAAGAAATTGTAGAGATAAAAGAAATTGTAAATGAAAACAAAAAAAACGGTTGGCACCTTAGATCAGAAAATAAACAACTTAGCTGATCAAGTACAACTTAATAAAGGTAAGGGGACAGATAACAAAATTGTGTGTAGTCACAATCTAGTAACCAAAAATGTCAATGATCTTACTTTGTCACTCATTCCTAGGTATAGGGGAGCAAAGGGTAAAATATCTGCGGCTCAGTATTTGCAAAAAATTGAGAGAGTTTGGAAAAAGAGAAAGAGAGAGAAAGAAAAAGAGGGGGTGAGAAATAAAAATAATGTAATTAAAATTATTAAGCGACAAGCTCTTAATATATTATGTAATTTTATCTTTTTAACCTTGTAAATAAGGGCCATTTCATTGTAAAGATTAGTGTGGAAAGAGAACAACCTACTTAATATTTCAATAAAATCCAACTCTAGAAAGTAAGGACAAGTACTTTATTTTGTTTTCATTATTAATGACAAATTTAGGGAAAGCACCAGGAGGAGGAAAGCACCAGAAGGAGGGAAGCATCCTCTGAAGTGCTTGGTGAAGGAAGGAGTAGGAATGGATTTATTACAAAGTATAGTCAGTTGGGGGTGGGGGTGTACCCGGAAAGCACCAGGAGGGAAGCACCAGAGGAGGGAAGCATCCTCTGAAGTGCTTGGTGAAGGAAGGAGTAGGAATGGATTTATTACAAAGTATAGTCAGTTGGGGGTGGAGGTGTACCCGGAAAGCACCAGTAGGAGGGAAGCACCAGTAGGAGGGAAGCATCCTCTGGAGTGCTTGGTGAAGGAAGGCGTAGGAATGGATTTATTACAAAGTATAGTCAGTTAGGGGTGGGGGTGTACCCGGAAAGCACCAGGAGAGACAAGTAATTTAAGACAAGCTTATAATAAAAATTGGGTTGAGACAGGTAATCTAAGGCAAGCTTATAATAAAAATTGAGTTGAGGCAGGTAATTTCTGCTATACAGTGGCATGTTGTGATGTCAGGACTTGGACTCTTCGACGTTTGGCAGGAGAGTAGTTTTGTCGCAGAGGTCTGACTACCTTGTAAGTTTAGGGGGCAGGAATTGAACCTGGGCCACCCGAGTTATGGGAATTTTGTGTTAGGGGGCAGGCATTGAACCTGGGCCACCCGAGATAAGTATTGTGAGTTTTAGGGGGCAGGAATTGAACCTGGGCCACCCGAGTTAAGTATTGTGAGTTTTAGGGGGCAGGCATTGAGCCTGGGCCACCCGAATTAGAGTTTTGAGAGTTTTTCTGGGCCAAGGGGTCAGCAGAGTTCTGAACCGCCTGTGGTTACCAGACATTTGAACGAGGTTTGGACCGTTAAGAGAACGCCTCTTGTGTGTTTTGAAGACCTGAGAAATGAGATTGTCGGTCACTGTATGCCGGGAAGTATTCTGAGGATACGTTCCAGTTTTTGGGAGTTAGCCTTTATTGAGCCTGTTATAAAAATAAATCATTATTATGCCACAAGTTTAAAGCTACTTTCTCTAAATAAATGTTTTTTTAAAGGAATAAAAATAAATAATAATTAATTATAAGAATATTTCAAAATGTGAGCTTGTATTAAACCACTAAGGTCTTGATAGAGATTGTGTATACTAGGGTTCTCTGTACTGTAGAGAGATTCAGCATCGAGTTGTTATTTTTAATTTTGTTTTACTAGGGGTTAAGTGTCCTCCTAATTAAATAAATGATATGTGTATGATAATAATATTTTTCTGTTATTAGACAATGATATGTGTATGATATTGCCATTTCTATTATTTAAACAATGTACTTATGTGTTTTACCAGTTAATTTTGTTTATATAAAAAAAAATTATATTAAGTTATGCTATTCTCAGGAAATGTGGTTGTGCTCATATAGCAAATTTTAGTTAACCGTTTGGTGTATAAAGTTGTAAATGTTTGTGCTCATATAGCAAGTTTGGCCAAGAGACTTTTAAGAGTAAGTGTAACAAAGTGTTAAGAGCCTTGTTAAGTGTGTGAAATCACAAAAGTGAATTCGTGAAGGATCACGAAACTAAGTGCAACAAATATTTAAAGAAAATTATATAAAAAAAATAATAATAAATTTAATTAAAAGACACTTCGATTTGTGACGATTGAATTAAATTTTCTTGATATTATAAACCTAGACCATTTTATGTCAGTAATTATAATTAGGCTGACATTTTACTTAGATATTTTATTTCATTTAATCATAATTATACTTGATATTTTTATTAGATTATTTTATTTTAATTAATCCTTAATAATTTTTATTTTATTGTTTAATTCATATAACTTCCACTTCAAAATATTGAACTTTAAACAATTTTGTTAATTTTATACAGAATGTTTAAAAATATTGGACTTTTAGTAAATTTTATGAAATTATACAGGCTGTTTCAAAATATTGGACTTTAGTAAATTTTATGAAATTATACAGGATGTTTCAAAATATTGAAATTTTTGTAAAAATTGTGAAACTTATACAGAGTGTGCGAAAAGTGATCATGTCTTCTTTTATTTTATTTTGGCAAAGCGTATCAATAAGTATACGACTAGTCTCTACTTTCAGATACACTTTGGGGGGTAATTGTAATGTAATTGATTTGACCATAAGGAGTATTTGAAAGCATTGACCATATTATCGTTCTAATTATTTATATATTCAAACATTTTTATCATTCTAATTTTATACATATAATTAAACATATTTTACTTTATTTAAATTTCGTAATCTATTACTTGGCGCTTAAATCACGTCTTCCTCTAAATTATTTACTAGTTAATTTAACACCCTGAGGTAAGATGGCAGCACTTAATGGACAACCTCAGTTAATGTCTTTTTTCGAAATCCAAACAAGTTAAGATCTTTTAAAGTAATTTCCTGTTTTGGAAGAATGTTCTCCACGCAGGAAGTATTTTTTTTGAGTTTGTAGGTGTGCAATTCACCGTTAGAAAATGTCCCTTCTAGAAGCTTCTATTGAGCTGGGATATATACAGTTATTTTGAAATTTCTCTTCACTGTGAAATCAGTCGTGATTACAGACGGACGTGTGTTCGGTCATAAATGGACATATTTTAAGCGCTCGGTGATAATCGGTTGCTAGGCCCTCAACATGATCGCATTTCAATTTAAATAACAACATAAACATGTTGTTTCTTTTAACGGAATAAAGTAATATTAAATTTTATGCAAAGTGTTATCATTTCTTTTGGTTAAGTGATAAGACAAAGGAGGCATAATAAGTAAAGCGCACTGTTGCGCAATATAAATGACGACTTACTGTGGGGAATAATATAAACTATAATAAATTACTTCCAACCGAGGAGCTATAAAAGGATAATATAACAAATGGCGTTCCAACGGGGTGCATTTAACATGCTACGAAAGTTATGTATATAACAAGTGGCGATACAATATTAAACGTGATACGTAACTAATAACACCTTCCACAAAAGAACAATAACATAACGAAAGCAAATGTTATAAACTAAGTGACATTTTCATTAAAAATTGTACCTTAGATTTTCTCTGATAAAAAAGCTATACAAATTAGTTAATGTTATTGAAATTAAATAAGTTTTGGTTTAAGCAATATGCCATTGGAATTACATGTAATGGCATTTAGGGTCACATGGCTACTCATCTTCTTGTTGGATTTAAACATGGCTACTCAACTTATTGTTGGATATAAACATGGCTACTCAACTTCTTGTTGGATATAAACATGGCTACTCAACTTATTGTTGGATATAAACATGGCTACTCATCTTCTTGTTGGATATAAACATGGCTACTCAACTTCTTGTTGGATATAAACATGGCTACTCAACTTCTTGTTGGATGTAAACATGGCTACTCAACTTCTTGTTGGATATAAACATGGTTACTCAAATTCTTGTTGGATATAAACATGGCTATTCAACTTCTTGTTGGATATAAACATGGCTACTCAAATTCTTGTTGGATATAAACATGGCTACTCAACTTCTTGTTGGATATAAACATGGCTACTCATCTTCTTGTTGGATATAAACATGGCTACTCAACTTCTTGTTGGATATAAACATGGCTACTCAACTTCTTGTTGGATATAAACATGGCTACTCATCTTCTTGTTGGATTATAACATGGCTACTCAACTTATTGTTGGATATAAACATGGCTACTCAACTTCTTGTTGGATATAAACATGGCTACTCATCTTCTTGTTGGATATAAACATGATTACTCAAATTCTTGTTGGATATAAACATGGCTATTCAACTTCTTGTTGGATATAAACATGGCTACTCAAATTCTTGTTGGATATAAACATGGCAACTCAACTTCTTGTTGGATATAAACATAGCTACTCAACTTCTTGTTGGATATAAACATGGCTACTCAACTTCTTGTTGGATATAAACATGGCTACTCATCTTCTTGTTGGATATAAACATGGCTACTCATCTTCTTGTTGGATTTAAACATGGCTACTCAACTTATTGTTGGATATAAACATGGCTACTCAACTTTTTGTTGGATATAAACATGGCTACTCATCTTCTTGTTGGATATAAACATGGCTACTCAAATTCTTGTTGGATTTAAACATGGCTACTCATCTTCTTGTTGGATATAAACATGGCTACTCAACTTCTTGTTGGATATAAACATGGCTACTCAACTTCTTGTTTGATATAAACATGGCTACTCAACTTCTTGTTGGATATAAACATGGCTACTCATCTTCTTGTTGGATATAAACATGGCTACTCAACTTCTTGTTGGATATAAACATGGCTACTCAAATTCTTGTTGGATTTAAACATGGTTACTCAACTTCTTGTTAGATATAAACATGTCTGCTCAACTTTTTTTGTCAACGTTATCCATAAAACTGTCACTTATTTAATCTTTGAAAAACTAACATTTCCTTGACTGTGTGGTGACCTTGAATCTAGCAACAAGACACGTACTTTGCCTTTGTCGACGTAATGCTCCATTTTCACCTTTTTTTAAAAATAAACCACGTTGTTGTCGATCTGACCCAACCTATCGTTCAGTAGGTCCCTCGAGGCAACAAAAGTTTGACATTGAACGCATCGAGCACGTAGAATGGCTATGATTGTTTTTGTTGTGTCTTACGATATAAATAGTTGAGCGACGCGTGGCGTGCTTGTCAATTGTCCGATCTCCGTGTTGAGAGGAACAACCGCTGCGTTCATTTGTGTGTCAGGGGAAACTCACGTTTAGCTGTTTGAATGCGTCATAGTCGGTCATTCGTGCGGTAAAACTACCCCTGGCTTTTCTCCCCATTGGATGGCTGTTGACGAGGTGTGATATATTCCAACATTCCGTCCTGTAACTTCACAACTTCTCCTGGAGAGATAATGTCTGGAAAACTGGAGTATTCGACCCTGGACGGAGACCTAGGTCAGGTTTTGGAAAAGTCGTTCACTCCGGACTTCCGTAACGGTTACGTTAGCGTCAAAGACATTGTCATGCCGAAATACTTCACCAAATTTGGGGACAAAATCCAAAACCTGGAGATATACAACGATGACGTGTGGGTCGTCAGTTTTCCTAAAACAGGTGAGTGGCCATTTTGTTTTCACAAATACTTCTTCTTCTTCTTACCTCCACTTCTTACTTCCTATCTATAATAACTACCCAATGTGGTAGGACGAGGAGGGTGGAGTGTAGAGGAAATATACCCTCATTTGCGTGGAGGAATAGTGGAAAACCACCCAGTCAGGATTCGAACACCGAACTCCCCATCACCGGCAAACCAGACTAGGTACATGAGCCTGACACTTAGACCACGTATTCACCGGCTTGGGGTTCCACATACCTAAATCTCGAGACAGTTTATCTGATTATTCCTTTAGTTACTTAGCCAAACTTTAATTCTCTTCATTGGACGCGACATATTTCTTACAGAATATAAAATACTACAACAATTGTTTATTCAATTAATCTCCAAATTGCAACTAAACATTCACCATGAGATGATGTTCACGGAAATTATTTCTAGAATGAGGAATAAAGCAAATAAAAAGTTAATCAATTACCGATAATACGATAAAAAACTACAGCTATGAAATATAAAAATAATACGCATTCATATGTTTTCAATTACTATTCTCAATCTGTGAATTTAAAAGAAGCGCTGCTAGCAACTTGAGCCAAGAGTTACAGATGAGAAGGGGATCCAACAGTAAATGCAACCATGGTATCATCGAGACACGATTGACAAATAGTAAAGTACCTCCAGACCACCCACCCAGGGTTCGAACCCAGAGTCTACTTTAGAGACCAGTGGACCTGGGAACTACTATACCATGTTTCAAAAACATCAACTTCATATTGATTTTGCTGTTGTGGAGGGAGGAATTAAGAAAACCTCCCGTCTCTGCGTTTTCTGGCTGGAGCTAGATATTGTATCTGACTTCCCGGTTAATGGGGCGTGGTCGGTAACCGGGCTCTTGAGAATGTGGGTATTGCGTCATGTAGAAACGTCTTGTCATGTTTTACTCAAGGTCAATGTTACAAGAAGACACACAATTACACGAGAAAATGACAAGGAAGAAAGAACAAAACATAATGTCTGTCTGTCCGTCTATAAACATAGCTCTCACGGATATACAACCCTGTGATCGTGAGTCCAGTCTATTGCTAGAGTAGCGGGTCCCTGTATATAGACCCATAGACCCATAGTGCAATGAGTGAAGGTAAGGAGAAACCAGATCTAGTCTACATGACAGGTATATTTAGTTATTTGAGAAATGTCATGTTATGAGCATGAGGAGAATGCTCCGGTATTCGCCTGGGAAAGAAGACGAGAAACCCTCCTAGACCCGAGCGGGTATCGATCCACGACTGTCCACCCACCTAGACCCGGGCTAACAATTGATGTTGATGTTGATGTTGATGTGTTGCAGGAACCACGTGGACCCAGGAGATGGTTTGGTGTATCGCCAATGACCTTGACTTCCAGGCTGCCAAGGTTCCTTTGCCCGAGAGGTTCCCGTTCCTTGAGTGAGTAAGGTTTCAGGTTCCAAACACGGAACCAGTTAGTTTGTCCAGAACATGTTTAGCAATCAATCGTTCTCCAACTCACAATCAATCGCTGCTTCAACTCACACTCAATCGCTGCTTCAACTCACACTCAATCGCTTTTCCAACTCACAATCAATCGCTTCTCCAACTCACACTCAATCGCTTCTCCAACTCACACTCAAGCACTGCTCCAACTCATACTCAATCACTGCTCCAACTCACAACATTCAAAGAGAAAGCTGTAAATGAAAATGACTTTGTACCGAGCCCAGAGTTACGTTAGTTCCTGATATAATAACATGATGTCAATGTTGAGCCCTCTGGTTGGTTGGTTCCATCTTGAGCAGCTCTAATCTAGCTCTATATAGAGAAGAGCACTGATATAATAACATGCTGTCAATGTTGAGCCCTCTTGTTGGTTCCATCTTGAGCAGCTCTAGTCTAGCTCTATATAGAGAAGAGCACTGATATAAACAATAGCTCAGTCACATTCATCCAATGTAATAACGTTGATGTCTTGCAGCCATTCTCCTTTGTTCGACTACACGGACATCCTGCCTCGTATTCCGGACCTCCAGTTGCCAACCTTCGTCCTGGACTCTGTACAACACATCGCCGATCTTCCTAGTCCTCGCTTCATCAAGACACACTTGCCCTGGTCTCTGTTACCCGGTCAGATACGAACTGGAGACCGCAGGCCCAAGGTAAGAGCTCCATCATCTCGGCCTAACAAGTCTTAAACTCAGCTTATTAGTTCACTTCAACCAATTACCCAGCTAACTAACTACCCGTCAATTACCCGGCTAACTACCCATGCAACTACCCAGCTAACTACCCGCCCAATTACTCAGCTAAATACCCGTCCAATTACTCAGCTAAATACCCGTCCATCTACCCAGCAAACTACCCGCCAATTACCCAGCTAAATACCCGTCCAACTACCCAGCTAACTGCCCGTTCAGCTACCCAGCTAACTGCCCGTCCAACTACCCAGCAAACTACCCACCCAATTACCCAGATAAATACCCGTCCAACTACCCAACTAACTGCCCATTCAACCACCCACCCAATTACCCGACTAACTACCCGTCCAACTACCCAACAAACTACCCACCCAATTACCCAACTAACTACCCTTCCAACTACCCATAAAACTACCCACCCAATTATCCAGCTAAATACCCGTCAAACTACCCAGCTAACTGCCCGTCCAACTACCCAACAAACTACCCACCCAATTAACCGACCAACTACCCATCAAACTACCTAGCTAACTACACGTCCAATTACCCAGCTAACTACCCGATCAATTACCCGAATAACTACTCAGCTAACTACCCGTCAATTACCCGGCTAACTAATCGTCTCAATACCCAGCTAACTATCCGTCCGGGCTATCGTGTAGAGGAAGTGTAAAGACTGGCAGTTCAGTATGATGTGTTCGAATGCTCAGAACACGACACTCGCAGATAGAACACACTTTGTAAAGACTGGCAGTTCAGTATGATGTGTTCGAATGCTCAGAACACGACACTCGCAGATAGAACACACTTTGTAAAGACTGGCAGTTCAGTATGATGTGTTCGAATGCTCAGAACACGATACTCGCATATAGAACACACTTTGTAAAGACTGGCAGTTCAGTATGATGTGTTCGAATGCTCAGAACACGACACTCGCAGATAGAACACACTTTGTAAAGACTGGCAGTTCAGTATGATGTGTTCGAATGCTCAGAACACGACACTCGCAGACAGAACACACTTTGTAAAGACTGGAGTTGATACTGCTGTTGAACACACATTGACAGCTAAATGGGGCCATGGTATGTTTCCTTGTTCCAGATAGTGTATGTCGCCCGAAACGCCAAGGACACGTGTGTCTCGTATTACCACCACTGCACACTCATGGAGGGCTACCAGGGGGATTTTGAAGACTTTGCAAACTCTTTCTGGGGGACACCTGTAAGTTCACATCACTCTTGTTTTACTAGTACCTTTACCGGGCTCGAGGTCGTGCTAGGAGATGTTCTAATTAACTTTGAGATGTTCTAGGAGTTCTAAATGTAGTCCCAAGTGCTTATAGTCCCTACAAGTGCAGTCCCAAGTGCTTATAGTCCCTACAAGTGTAGTCCCAAGTGCTTATAGTCCCTACAAGTGCAGTCCCAGGTGCTTATAGTCCCTACAAGTGCAGTCCCAGGTGCTTATAGTCCCTACAAGTGTAGTCCCAAGTGCTTATAGTCCCTACAAGTGCAGTCCCAGGTGCTTATAGTCCCTACAAGTGTAGTCCCATGTGCTTATAGTCCCTACAAGTGCAGTCCCAGGTGCTTTTAGTCCCTACAAGTGTAGGACTTGTAACTTATAGCTCCACGTATGTATTATCACATGTAAAAATTACAAACGTGCACCTCGTGGTTTTAAAGCAAGCCACTAAATAATATTGATGGAGTCCTGAAAAGATACTTCGGACAATGGACAGTGGACAGTGGACAAAGGACACTTTTAAGAACTGGACGGATCTGTTGTTATGAAGATCGTCTCTCCCAGATGAAGGTCCAGGGTTCAGGAAATGTTTTAAACCATAAAACCCAAGTCCAATCTCCAAAGTAATAGGCTTATTTGACAGCTAGAAAAGTTATTAGATCTACTTTAATATATTCATACGTCAAGTCATGTGATATGCAGCTATCACTCTTGATAGATATTATCAATACCCATAAATAACAATTACATTAATATCGTAAAATGTTATCAATGTTGAACGCAACAAACATGTTTGTATTTTGTAAAATATTCTTCCTTCCAGAATCTTGCTACTTGCTTACCCCAAAGAAGGGTCTAGTATAAATATTCCTCTTCTCTTCTCACTCTTCATCATTTTGTTTCCAGTGTGCTTCGCCCCCTTCTGGTCCCACGTGCTTGGCTTCTGGAAACGCCGTCAAGAGCCGAACATATTGTTCCTCAAGTACGAGGACATGAAGAAGGTTGGTACAAAGTGTTCATCTCTTTGTTTGAGGACAGGTTGAACGTGTTGACACCTGTATGTGACCTGGTTGAACGTGTTGACACTTGTATGTGACCTGGTTGAACGTGTTGACACCTGTATGTGACCTGGTTGAACGTGTTGACACTGTATGTGACCGGGTTGAACATGTTGACACTTGTATGTGACCTGGTTGAACATGTTGACACTTGTATGTGACCTGGTTGAACGTGTTGACACCTGTATGTGACCTGGTTGAACGTGTTGACACTTGTATGTGATCTGGTTGAACGTGTTGACACCTGTCTGTGACCTGGTTGAACGTGTTGACACTTGTATGTGACCTGGTTGAACGTGTTGACACCTGTATATGACCTGGTTGAACGTGTTGACACCTGTATGTGACCTGGTTGAACGTGTTGACACTTGTATGTGACCTGGTTGAACGTGTTGACACTTGTATGTGACCTGGTTGAACGTGTTGACACCTGTCTGTGACCTGGTTGAACGTGTTGACACTTGTATGTGACCTGGTTGAACAGTTGACACTTGTATGTGACCTGGTTGAACGTGTTAACACCTGTCTGTGACCTGGTTGAACGTGTTGACACCTGTATGTGACCTGGTTGAACGTGTTGACACTTGTATGTGACCTGGTTGAACGTGTTGACACCTATTTGTGCAGGATCTCCCGGCCATCATCCGACGCACCGCAGTCTTCCTGGGCAAGAGGTTGTCTGATAACCAGGTGGACTCTCTGTCTCACCATCTCAGCTTCGATAGCATGAAGAAGAACCGGTCCGTTAACTACGAGGAGGTTGTGGAGATTAACCGGCGGTTCAACTTGATACCGGCCGAGGGAGACTTCATGCGGGCTGGACAGGTTGGCGGCTGGAAGGGGAAGATGACTGAGCAGCAGGTGGAGCAGTTTGACCAGTGGACAGAGGAACATCTAGAGGGGACAGGGTTGTGCTTCTAGCAAGATGACTGAGCAGCAGGTGGAGCAGTTTGACCAGTGGACAGAGGAACATCTAGAGGGGACAGGGCTGTGTTTCTAGCAAGATGACTGAGCAGCAGGTGGAGCAGTTTGACCAGTGGACAGAGGAACATCTAGAGGGGATAGGGCTGTGCTTCTAGCAAGATCACTGAGCAGCAGGTGGAGCAGTTCTTGAGAACTAGAGCAATATTTCTTGTTTTTGTTGCTAAAGTTTGTATGTTGTTTTATTATTATTTTTTAAGTGAGTTGTGTAGCTTAGATTTCTAATTCCAGGGAATAATAAAGATAATATCAATAAGAATTTGTTTGAATAAATCTTTGTATTATTTTTAAGTGATATTATTTTATAAAAATAAAACGATAGCATTGTTAAACATTATTAATATATTTAATCAACTTAGCCAATGTTTATATCTAATGTACAGTAAATATAAATTGTTTATCAGGAAATAGCCAACATAGCTTGATTGTTTATTGAAAACTTAGAAAAAATAATAAAACCTTTAGCTTGTGCTTCCCACTTTTCAACATGCATTCAGCTGAGGGTTCATCCTTAAGTTACGGAAGGGTTTTATTTGGGGGTAGAGGGGTTCAGTATTTTCTCACGATGGGTTGGAGGGGGGGTGTGGGATTTTCACCGTTTTATAGAAATATTAGAAATATAGACTTCAAATGTTTTTCCAAAGATAGTTGATTACAATACAAAATGCATATGACAACTGACTTATTATATTATTATTATTATTATAAAAGAAACAAAAGGAAAAAATAATATGTGTAAACAAAAAACTATAGCATATAATATAAAAATAATAATAATAATAATAATAATAATAATATAATAATAATATTTACTGAAATTAAAATATCCTATAATTTCATATCACTCGCAGTGTTATCAATCCTTTTGTCTAAAAATAATCAAACTATTAAAATAATCTAATTCACCAAATCATAGCAAAACACAAGACATAAAAAGAGAGAGGGGAGAAGAAATGGAAAATCTGTCGATCCCTTGTGTGGGAGGAGAGGTGGGAGATCGATCCCTTGTGTGGGAGGAGAGTTGGGAGATCGATCCCTTGTGTTAGAGGAGAGTTGGGAGATCGATCCCTTGTGTGGGAGGAGAGTGGGAGATCGATCCCTTGTGTTAGAGGAGAGTTGGGAGATCGATCCCTTGTTTGGGAGGAGAGGTGGGAGATCGATCCCTTGTGTGGGAGGAGAGTTGGGAGATCGATCCCTTGTGTGGGAGGAGAGTTGGGAGATCGATCCCTTGTGTGGGAGGAGAGGTGGGAGATCGATCCCTTGTGTGGGAGGAGAGGTGGGAGATCGATCCCTTGTGTGGGAGGAGAGGTGGGAGATCGATCCCTTGTGTGGGAGGAGAGTTGGGAGATCGATCCCTTGTGTTGGAGGAGAGTTGGGAGATTGATCCCTTGTGTTGGAGGAGAGTGGGAGATTGATCCCTTGTGTTGGAGGAGAGTGGGAGATCGATCCCTTGTGTTGGAGGAGAGTGGGAGATCGATCCCTTGTGTTGGAGGAGAGGTTGGGAAGATCGATCCCTTGTGTGGGAGGAGAGGTGGGAGATCGATCCCTTGTGTGGGAGGAGAGGTGGGAGATCGAACATCACGAAACAAAGCCTCAAAGTAATGACATCCTTGTTCCAGACGACACGAGATGTAAACATTGTTTAAACGTAACGGTCCGTTAGACCCGACTATCCGGGCTAGATCATTACTCTAACGGGGTAGGACAAATCTTAGAAGTAGTCTACAGGCATTCACGTGGAAAGAGAAGAGGAAAACATTTAGGAAAAAAACACCTGCAGTAGACTCGACCGAGATTCGAACCCCGATATCTCATCATCAACAGGCCAATCTTAACACGAGAGTGACACCTTAGATCATTCGGCCATTGGTCGAAAGTAACTGACATTTGGAGTTCTATAAATATGTCTTATTTAAGTTATTAACTAAAAAGTTATGAAAACTTCCAATAATACTTCCTTATGGATCACTGTATACTTTCTCTCGACATTTCTAACCAAACGGACCACGGCTACAATTGTAATACTTTCTCTCGACATTGTAGCAGCACAAGTTTCCAGTTTTCAAATAATGGGCTTCCTAAGAATATCAGACTGAAGGTTAAAGTTTAGTTACCAGTATATTAGTTACCAATGTATTAGTTTCGGCCTCTGAACAATGCGTACGTCTGTTCACCATTAGTGCAGATCCCAACAACTCAATCATCTGCAGCTGTAAAGATATCTGAGTTGAGCGGTGGACAATAATCCTGATGGTGCCACAGTACAGTGGGAACAATGATTCACTCAACTACTCGTACTAGAAAACTGAGAAAGTTTAAGTGAGGATCATTTTCTACACAATCCTCATAGAACATAGATTGTGCTACCACCTCGGATAATACAGAGCCTCGGATTTCGGGATTATTGTAACGCCATGACTAAACTTAACCAAACTCAACCGACTTGACCTTGGGTCTTGACAACCCTGGAAAGAAAGTGTTATTAATGTCTGCCAGTCATCAGAGAGATTAAAAATTAATGAAAGGAGATCTCGGGTCATGAATTTCAGTGGGACAAGATACATTTTGCAAGTAAGAATAATGGGTTTTTTAGACTTTGTTTAAAATAAACTTTAATGTACAACCATCCCAAGAGATGACATAGCTCAGAAACAAGAAAATACTATGGATCTTAGTGGCCTCCTCTTATGTCATGAGTATTTATTATTGGTCATTGATCATGGTTTATCTGATATGGTAGACACCTTGATAAAGATATTTTGGGCAGCTTCTCGGTGTCCTGTAATGTCCTCGCCCCTGTAACTCGGCACAAATCTCCTCAGTCCAAATTCAAGCCGGTTCCTCGCAGGTTCTCCTCCTCCAAGCGTCGAACCTGGCCACCATGTCTGGTTCCATGTGGTTCCTCCAGTCCCCCACCTCCCCCTTGCGGATGAACCGCAGACTGGTGGAATTGAGGTAGTCAGGCCCGTTCTTCTTGGCGATGATTGGTTCCAGGTTCACCGCCGGGTTCTGTTTCATCTTGTTGAAACTGAGGTGCTCCGTCAGAACCTTGACGTCACTCTCTGACAGAGTCTTACCAAGGAACTGCGCCGTCTGGCGGATAGCGCCTGCCTGGTCCTGTGGAGACAAACCTGGAGGTTAGCCACAAGGGAGCTTAGCCACAAGGGAGGTTAGCCACAAGGGAGGTTAGCCACAAGGGAGGTTAGCCACAAGGGAGGTTAGCCACAAGGGGGATTAGCCACAAGGGAGGTTAGCCACAAGGGAGGTTAGCCACAAGGGGGATTAGCCACAAGGGAGCTTAGCCACAAGGGAGGTTGCCACAAGGAGGTAATGCCACAAGGGGGATTAGTCCACACGGGAGTTACCGCAAGGGAATTGAGGTAGTCAGGCCCGTTCTTCTTGGCGATGATTGTCCAGTTCACGGGGTTTGTTTCATCTTGTTGAAACTGAGGTGCTTCAGCCACCAAACCGAGAGGTTACAGGCAACAGCGGTGGGATACTGCTGGCCGGACAAACTGGAGGTTAGCCACAAGGGAGGTTAGCCACAAGGGAGGTTAGCCACAAGGGAGGTTAGCCACAAGGGAGGTTAGCCACAAGGGGATTAGCCACAAGGAGGTTAGCCACAAGGGGTTAGCCACAAGGGAGGTTAGCCACAAGGGAGGTTAGCCACAAGGGAGTTAGCCACAAGGGAGGTTAGCCACAAGGGAGTTAGCCACAAGGGAGGTTAGCCACAAGGGGGATTAGCCACAAGGGAGGTTAGCCACAAGGGAGGTTAGCCACAAGGGGATTAGCCACAAGGGGGATTAGCCACAAGGGAGGTTAGCCACAAGGGAGGTTAGCCACAAGGGGGATTGCCACAAGGGAGGTTAGCCACAAGGGAGCTTAGCCACAAGGGGGATTAGCCACAAGGGAGGTTAGCCACAAGGGTAGCACAGGGGTTAGCCACAAGGGGATTAGCCACAAGGGAGGTTAGCCACAAGGGAGGTTAGCCACAAGGGAGGTTAGCCACAAGGGAGGTTAGCCACAAGGGAGGTTAGCAAGGGCTAGCCACAAGGGGGATTAGCCACAAGGGAGGTTAGCCACAAGGGAGGTTAGCCACAAGGGAGGTTAGCCACAAGGAAGGTTAGCCACAAGGGAGGTTAGCCACAAGGGAGGTTAGCCACAAGGGGGATTAGCCACAAGGGAGAATTTGAGTGGTTATCCCAGCTGGGAATCAAACTCGGCTATGGTTGGCCGATGTCTAAGCTATAAGACTGACACGAACATGAGCAAGGACAAGGCCTAATTTGGGAAGAGGTAGAGTAGATCTCCGACACATGACCTTCAAAATGGGGTAGGGGGGAAGGGACCGCTAGTCAGGGTTTGTATTTCCGTGGTGTATTTATTAACAAATAACCTTTGTCGAAAATAACAATAACATTTCTTCAGTAGATATGTTTAGTTGAGTATTCTACACTTGATAATACACTATCAACAATTGTTGAACATCTGACATGAGCACAGAGGACTTTGAACAGGACTGAGGAGGAACCCCAGTTTGTTCAAAACAAATAGAATCTTTACTCACTCTTTTCATGTCTTCATACTTGAGGAACAGCAAGTTGGGGTCATTCCTCCTCTTCCAGAAGCCAAGAATGTGGTTCCAGATGGGACCGACAGGTGCTGCAACAAACAACAGAATCAGTAATACCAACAGAACAATGTCCCACTCAGCTGAGCATCAAACCACAAGTTTTCAAGACTTACTTTGATATGAAGTGTAATTATTAAACCTCCGTGATATTTTACAGTTTAAAACCCTTTTGGGATCAAAGTAAAACAAAGGAAATATTTCAACTTTGCGTTTGAAAGGTCACTACAGTCTCTCAATTCCACCATCCAAGGTTCGAACCCCTCCTGAAGCAATATTTATTGTCCTGCCCAGCCAGCGCCAGTGAAGGTTATAATAAGTTAGGATCCCATCTCGTTAAAATGTTATATCTTTAAATAAAATACAAAACAATCCCCTAAATGCTGACATAAACACATAAGTTAAGAAATAGTTTACATAAAAATACAATAATTGTATGACATGGCTGAAAAAAAACCCATTTGAAGCCACGAGGAAAAGAATAGAGACAGTAAATAAATCCATAAGCAGCAATATAGCCTAATATTTACACAGCTTCTAATACTGTTGATTGTTGGAGAACTCTGGTGGTGGTGCTCTGAAGCAACAAAAACGGACAATAGAAACAATGTTTATGAGCGTCGCAACTTAAGCCCTTGTTCTTGTTTGTTAGTAATAAAAACATAGTTTTGTAGGTTCATATTCGGATACCTAGAGAATGATAGTAAGTGTCTGACAAAAGACTCAACAATGGGGTCATTGCCGGGCACCAAGTCTGAGGTCCTATATCCACCTGGTGGAGGAACTGTGTCAGGACACTGGATGTGGGTTACTTTGTGTATAGATAACCTGGTGGAGGAGCTGTGTCAGTAAACTGGATGTGGGTTACCTTGTGTATAGATCACCTGGTGGAGGAGCTGTGTCAGTAAACTGGATGTGGGTTACCTTGTGTATATATCACCTGGTGGAGGAGCTGTGTCAGGACACTGGAATGTGGGTTACTTTGTGTATAGATCACCTGGTGGAGGAGCTGTGTCAGGACACTGGATGTGGGTTACCTTGTGTATAGATCACCTGGTGGAGGAGCTGTGTCAGGACACTGGATGTGGGGTACCTTGTGTATAGATCACCTGGTGGAGGAACTGTGTCAGGACACTGGATGTGGGTTACCTTGTGTATAGATCACCTGGTGGAGGAGCTGTGTCAGTAAACTGGATGTGGGTTACCTTGTGTATAGATCACCTGGTGGAGGAGCTGTGTCAGTAAACTGGATGTGGGTTACCTTGTGTATAGATCACCTGGTGGAGGAGCTGTGTCAGGACACTGTATGTGGGGTACCTTGTGTATATATCACCTGGTGGAGCTGTGTCAGTAAACTGGATGTGGGTTCCTTTGTGTATAGATCACCTGATGGAGGAGCTGTGTCAGGACACTGGATGTGGGTTACTTTGTGTATAGATCACCTGGTGGAGGTGCTGTGTCAGGACACTGGATGTGGGTTACTTTGTGTATAGATCACCTGGTGGAGGAGCTGTGTCAGGACACTGGATGTGGGGTACCTTGTGTATATACACCTGGTGGAGCTGTGTCAGTAAAATGGATGTGGGTTACTTTGTGTATAGATCATCTGATGGAGGAGCTGTGTCAGGACACTGGATGTGGGTTACTTTGTGTATAGATCACCTGGTGAGGAGCTGTGTCAGGACACTGGATGTGGGTTACTTTGTGTATAGATCACCTGGTGGAGGAGCTGTGTCAGGACACTGGATGTGGGTTACTTTGTGTATAGATCACCTGATGGAGGAGCTGTGTCAGGACACTGGATGTGGGTTACTTTGTGTATATATCACCTGGGGAGGAGCTGTGTCAGGACACTGGATGTGGGTTACCTTGTGTATAGATCACCTGGTGGAGGAGCTGTGTCAGTAAACTGAATGTGGGTTACTTTGTGTATAGATCACCTGATGGAGGAGCTGTGTCAGGACACTGGATGTGGGTTACTTTGTGTATATATCACCTGGTGGAGGAGCTGTGTCAGGACACTGGTTGTGGGTTACCTTGTGTATAGATCACCTGGTGGAGGAGCTGTGTCAGTAAACTGGATGTGGGTTACTTTGTGTATATATCACCTGGTGGAGCTGTGTCAGAAACTGGATGTGGGTTACTTTGTGTATATATCACCTGGTGGAGCTGTGTCAGGAAACTGGATGTGGGTTACTTGTGTATATATCACCTGATGGAGCTGTGTCAGGACACTGGATGTGGGTTACTTTGTGTATATATCACCTGATGGAGCTGTGTCAGGACACTGGATGTGGGTTACTTTGTGTATATATCACCTGGTGGAGCTGTGTCAGGACACTGGATGTGGGTTACTTTGTGTATATATCACCTGATGGAGCTGTGTCAGGACACTGGATGTGGGTTACTTTGTGTATATATCACCTGATGGAGCTGTGTCAGGACACTGGATGTGGGTTACTTTGTGTATATATCACCTGGTGGAGCTGTGTCAGGAACTGGATGTGGGTTACTTTGTGTATAGATCACCTGATGGAGGAGCTGTGTCAGGACACTGGATGTGGGTTACTTTGTGTATATATCACCTGGTGGAGGAGCTGTGTCAGGACACTGGTTGTGGGTTACCTTGTGTATAGATCACCTGGTGGAGGAGCTGTGTCAGTAAACTGGATGTGGGTTACTTTGTGTATAATCACCTGGTGGAGCTGTGTCAGGAACTGGATGTGGGTTACTTGTGTATAATCACCTGGTGAGGAGCTGTGTCAGGACACTGGATGTGGGTTACTTTGTGTATATATCACCTGATGGAGGAGCTGTGTCAGTAACTGGATGTGGGTTACCTTGTGTATAGATCACCTGATGGAGGAGCTGTGTCAGGAAACTGGATGTGGGTTACCTTTGTATAGATCACCTGGTGGAGGAACTGTGTCAGGAAACTGGATGTGGGTTAATTTGTGTATATATCACCTGATGGAGCTGTGTCAGGAACTGGATGTGGGTTACCTTGTGTATAGATACCTGGTGGAGGAGCTGTGTCAGGACACTGGATGTGGGTTACCTTGTGTATAGATCACCTGGTGGAGGAGCTGTGTCAGGACACGGGATGTGGGTTACTTTGTGTATATATCACCTGGTGGAGGAGCTGTGTCAGGACACTGGTGTGGGTGACTTTGTGTATATATCACCTGGTGGAGGACTGTGTCAGGACACTGGTTGTGGGTTACCTTGTGTATAGATCACCTGGTGGAGGAGCTGTGTCAGGACACTGGATGTGGGTTACTTTGTGTATATATCACCTGGGGAGGGCTGTGTCAGGACACTGGATGTGGGTTACCTTGTGTATAGATCACCTGGTGGAGCTGTGTCAGGAAACTGGATGTGGGTTACCTTGTGTATATATCACCTGATGGAGGAGCTGTGTCAGGACACTGGATGTGGGTTACTTTGTGTATATATCACCTGGGAGGAGCTGTGTCAGGACACTGGATGTGGGTTACTTTGTGTATAGATCACCTGTGGAGGAGCTGTGTCAGGACACTGGATGTGGGTTACGTTGTGTATATATCACCTGTGGAGCTGTGTCAGGACACTGGATGTGGGTTACGTTGTGTATAGATCACCTGTGGAGGAGCTGTGTCAGGACACTGGATGTGGGTTACTTTGTGTATAGATCACCTGGTGGAGCTGTGTCAGGACACTGGATGTGGGTTACCTTGTGTATATATCACCTGATGGAGGAGTTGTGTCAGGAACTGGATGTGGGTTACTTGTGTATAGATCACCTGATGGAGGAGCTGTGTCAGGACACTGGATGTGGGTTACCTAGTGTATAATCACCTGGTGGAGCTGTGTCAGGAAACTGGATGTGTGTTACTTTGTGTATATATCACCTGGTGGAGGAGCTGTGTCAGGAACTGGATGTGGGTTACTTTGTATATAGACCCTGGTGGTGGAGCTGTGTCAGGACACTGGATGTGGGTTACTTTGTGTATATATCACCTGGTGGAGGAGCTGTGTCAGGACACTGGATGTGGGTTACTTTGTGTATATATCACCTGGTGGAGGTGCTGTGTCAGGACACTGGATGTGGGTTACTTTGTGTATAATCACCTGGTGGAGCTGTGTCAGGACACTGGATGTGGGTTACTTTGTATATAGACTCCCTGGTGGTGGAGCTGTGTCAGGACACTGGATGTGGGTTACTTTGTGTATATATCACCTGGTGGAGGAGCTGTGTCAGGACACTGGATGTGGGTTACCTTGTGTATAGATTCCCTGATGGAGGAGCTGTGTCAGGACACTGGATGTGGGTTACTTTGTATATAGACTCCCTGGTGGTGGAGCTGTGTCAGGACACTGGATGTGGTACTTTGTGTATATATCACCTGGTGGAGGAGCTGTGTCAGGACACTGGATGTGGGTTACTTGTGTATAATCACCTGATGGAGGAGCTGTGTCAGGAAACTGGATGTGGGTTACCTTGTGTATAGATCCCCTGATGGAGGAGCTGTGTCAGGACACTGGATGTGGGTTACCTTGTGTATATATCACCTGTGGAGCTGTGTCAGGACACTGGATGTGGGTTACCTTGTGTATAGATCACCTGATGGAGGAGCTGTGTCAGGACACTGGATGTGGGTTACCTTGTGTATAGATCACCTGGTGGAGCTGTGTCAGGACACTGGATGTGGGTTACCTTGTGTATATATCACCTGATGGAGCTGTGTCAGGACACTGGATGTGGGTTATTGTGTATATATCACCTGATGGAGCTGTGTCATGACACTGGATGTGGGTTACCTTGTGTATATATCACCTGGTGGAGCTGTGTCAGGACACTGGATGTGGGTTACTTTGTGTATATATCACCTGGTGGAGCTGTGTCAGGACACTGGATGTGGGTTACTTTGTGTATAGATCACCTGGTGGAGGAGCTGTGTCAGGACACTGGATGTGGGTTACTTTGTGTATAGATCACCTGGTGGAGGAGCTGTGTCAGGACACTGGATGTGGGTTACTTTGTGTATATATCACCTGGTGGAGCTGTGTCAGTAAACTGGATGTGGGTTACTTTGTGTATAGATCACCTGGTGGAGTAGCTGTGTCAGGACACTGGATGTGGGTTACTTTGTGTATATATCACCTGGTGGAGCTGTGTCAGGACACTGGATGTGGGTTACTTTGTGTATATATCACCTGATGGAGGAGCTGTGTCAGGACACTGGATGTGGGTTACTTTTGTGTATATATCACCTTGTGGAGCTGTGTCAGGACACTGGATGTGGGTTACCTTGTGTATATATCACCTGGTGGAGCTGTGTCAGGAAACTGGATGTGGGTTACTTTGTGTATATATCACCTGATGGAGCTGTGTCAGGACACTGGTATGTGGGTTACTTTGTGTATATATCACCTGGTGGAGCTGTGTCAGGAAACTGGATGGGGGTTACTTTGTGAATATATCACCTGATGGAGCTGTGTCAGGACACTGGATGTGGGTTACTTGTGTATATATCACCTGGTGGAGCTGTGTCAGTAAACTGGATGTGGGTTACTTTGTGTATAGATCACCTGATGGGAGCTGTGTCAGGACACTGGATGTGGGTTACCTTTGTGTATATATCACCTGATGGAGCTGTGTCAGGACACTGGATGTGGGTTACTTTGTGTATATATCACCTGATGGAGCTGTGTCAGGACACTGTATGTGGGTTACTTTGTGTATAGATCACTGTGGAGGAGCTGTGTCAGGACACTGGATGTGGGTTACTTTGTGTATAGATCACCTGGTGGAGAGCTGTGTCAGGACACTGGATGTGGGTTACTTTGTGTATATATCACCTGGTGGAGCTGTGTCAGTAAACTGGATGTGGGTTACTTTGTGTATAGATCACCTGGTGGAGGAGCTGTGTCAGGACACTGGATGTGCGGTTACTTTGTGTATATATCACCTGGTGGAGCTGTGTCAGTAAACTGGATGTGGGTTACTTTGTGTATAGATCACCTGATGGGGAGCTGTGTCAGGACACTGGATGTGGGTTACTTTGTGTATATATCACCTGGTGGAGGAGCTGTGTCAGGACACTGGATGTGGGTTACTTTGTGTATATATCACCTGGTGGAGCTGTGTCAGGACACTGGATGTGTGTTACTTTGTGTATATATCACCTGGTGGAGGAGCTGTGTCAGGACACTGGATGTGGGTTACTTTGTGTATATATCACCTGATGGAGGAGCTGTGTCAGGAAACTGGATGTGGGTTACCTTGTGTATAGATCCCCTGATGGAGGAGCTGTGTCAGGACACTGGATGTGGGTTACCTTGTGTATATATCACCTGATGGAGCTGTGTCAGGACACTGGATGTGGGTTACCTTGTGTATAGATCACCTGATGGAGGAGCTGTGTCAGGACACTGGATGTGGGTTACCTTGTGTATAGATCACCTGGTGGAGCTGTGTCAGGACACTGGATTGTGGGTTACCTTGTGTATATATCACCTGATGGAGCTGTGTCAGGACACTGGATGTGGGTTAATTTGTGTATATATCACCTGATGGAGCTGTGTCATGACACTGGATGTGGGTTACCTTGTGTATATATCACCTGGTGGAGCTGTGTCAGGACACTGGATGTGGGTTACTTTGTGTATATTCACCTGGTGGAGCTGTGTCAGGACACTGGATGTGGGTTACTTTGTGTATAGATCACCTGGTGGAGGAGCTGTGTCAGGACACTGGATGTGGGTTACTTTGTGTATAGATCACCTGGTGGAGGAGCTGTGTCAGGACACTGGATGTGGGTTACTTTGTGTATATATCACCTGGTGGAGCTGTGTCAGTAAACTGGATGTGGGTTACTTTGTGTATAGATCACCTGGTGGAGTAGCTGTGTCAGGACACTGGATGTGGGTTACTTTGTGTATATATCACCTGGTGGAGCTGTGTCAGGACACTGGATGTGGGTTACTTTGTGTATATATCACCTGATGGAGGAGCTGTGTCAGGACACTGGATGTGGGTTACTTTTTGTATATATCACCTTGTGGAGCTGTGTCAGGACACTGGATGTGGGTTACCTTGTGTATATATCACCTGGTGGAGCTGTGTCAGGAAACTGGATGTGGGTTACTTTGTGTATATATCACCTGATGGAGCTGTGTCAGGACACTGTATGTGGGTTACTTTGTGTATATATCACCTGGTGGAGCTGTGTCAGGAAACTGGATGTGGGTTACTTTGTGAATATATCACCTGATGGAGCTGTGTCAGGACACTGGATGTGGGTTACTTTGTGTATATATCACCTGGTGGAGCTGTGTCAGTAAACTGGATGTGGGTTACTTTGTGTATAGATCACCTGATGGAGCTGTGTCAGGACACTGGATGTGGGTTACCTTGTGTATAGATCACCTGATGGAGCTGTGTCAGGACACTGGATGTGGGTTACTTTGTGTATATATCACCTGATGGAGCTGTGTCAGGACACTGTATGTGGGTTACTTTGTGTATAGATCACTTGGTGGAGGAGCTGTGTCAGGACACTGGATGTGGGTTACTTTGTGTATAGATCACCTGGTGGAAGAGCTGTGTCAGGACACTGGATGTGGGTTACTTTGTGTATATATCACCTGGTGGAGCTGTGTCAGTAAACTGGATGTGGGTTACTTTGTGTATAGATCACCTGGTGGAGGAGCTGTGTCAGGACACTGGATGTGCGTTACTTTGTGTATATATCACCTGGTGGAGCTGTGTCAGTAAACTGGATGTGGGTTACTTTGTGTATAGATCACCTGATGGAGGAGCTGTGTCAGGACACTGGATGTGGGTTACTTTGTGTATATATCACCTGGTGGAGGAGCTGTGTCAGGACACTGGATGTGGGTTACTTTGTGTATATATCACCTGGTGGAGCTGTGTCAGTAAACTGGATGTGGGTTACTTTGTGTATAGATCACCTGATGGAGGAGCTGTGTCAGGACACTGGATGTGGGTTACTTTGTGTATAGATCACCTGGTGGAGGAGCTGTGTCAGGACACTGGATGTGGGTTACTTTGTGTATATATCACCTGGTGGAGCTGTGTCAGTAAACTGGATGTGGGTTACTTTGTGTATAGATCACCTGATGGAGGAGCTGTGTCAGGACACTGGATGTGGGTTACTTTGTGTATAGATCACCTGGAGGAGGAGCTGTGTCAGGACACTGGATGTGGGTTACTTTGTGTATATATCACCTGGTGGAGCTGTGTCAGTAAACTGGATGTGGGTTACTTTGTGTATAGATCCCTGATGGAGGAGCTGTGTCAGGACACTGGATGTGGGTTACTTTGTGTATATATCACCTGATGGAGGAGCTGTGTCAGGACACTGGATGTGGGTTACTTTGTGTATATATCACCTGATGGAGGAGCTGTGTCAGGACACTGGATGTGGGTTACTTTGTGTATATATCACCTGGTGGAGGAGCTGTGTCAGGACACTGGATGTGGGTTACTTTGTGTATAGATCACCTGATGGAGCTGTGTCAGGACACTGGATGTGGGTTACTTTGTGTATAGATCACCTGGTGGAGGAGCTGTGTCAGGACACTGGATGTGGGTTACTTTGTGTATATATCACCTGGTGGAGCTGTGTCAGTAAACTGGATGTGGGTTACATTGTGTATATATCACCTGGTGGAGGAGCTGTGTCAGGACACTGGATGTGGGTTACTTTGTGTATAGATCACCTGATGGAGCTGTGTCAGGACACTGGATGTGGGTTACTTTGTTTATAGATCACCTGGTGGAGGAGCTGTGTCAGGACACTGGATGTGGGTTACTTTGTGTATATATCACCTGGTGGAGCTGTGTCAGTAAACTGGATGTGGGTTACATTGTGTATATATCACCTGGTGGAGGAGCTGTGTCAGGACACTGGATGTGGGTTACATTGTGTATATATCACCTGGTGGAGGAGCTGTGTCAGGACACTGGATGTGGGTTACCTTGTGTATAGATCACCTGATGGAGGAGCTGTGTCAGGACACTGTAGAAGTGCAGTACACACTTTCTGTAGGCTCATTTCCGAGCTATCTTGTGCATTACACACTTACAAGTTTGCTATACACTTATTCTTTTACCTGTTTTGATAAAAGCAGACATTTATGAGTGAAGTTTACTTATGTACATTGGATAAGTGTATTCATGTTTCGATTAGGGTTTTTTCTGAGGCAACACTGTTTTACTGGTCAAATGGCGATGACCATTGACTTTGAACAGTCCGTTGCCGTGTATTGTAGTTTCTATGTTAAATATAATCATTCTGTTTCTCCTTGATAGTTTGCCTCATATATTCATGTTGGTTTCCAGCTGACAACAACCAAAACACTGACTCGGTTTTCGGTCAGTCTCATGACGATAGCAAAGTTGCAACATTGGTTTCTATTCCTAACTCTCATATGTTTTATATATAAAATAAACAATATGTTCCGGAAAAATGTATAATACTGTGATTTTAGGGAAAATATATCAATTGTAAGTAACCGTAAACCATGTCCTGAGCTACCACTCTTAATACACAGTACATAAAACTATGTCAGAAATATACACACGCCATCTTTCAACAGACGGTGGAATGGTTAACTGGTTGCGAAAAGAGGAATGCCTAGCAGAAAACCTGCCTCGCATTATCAGGATACGCCACTGAGAGGCTCGCGTGTGGTCTGCACATTCAACTCGTCTTGCAACTGAAGAACTAACCTTTCAAGAACCTACGTGATCCCCCAAGCTGGTAGAACTTGATACCTTCTGGTTAAACCAGCTCTGAGCAGGTAACGTATACATGATGTTGGGGGCTGAATGGACAAATGACCTGGTCAGGAATATTCCCATCTAGTCGTCTCGACCTCTGAAATACTGGTCCACAGCGCAGCCCTTCGGAAGTCGTGCAAATATCAACCTTCCCCTCCACTTCCCTTATCCATCATGATTCCTGAACATCTCTAACAGTCGTATTGGTGGCCTGAAGACCAAGGCACTAATCTCGTCTGGTCTGGCTTGACAATGTTGGGGGGGGGGGGGGTCAGTGATCGACTATCAGAAGGTCTCATTTATCTGTCTGCCAGAGTATCCACCCATCATGACAAGTTCAACACTGGTACTGGACTGACCTCTGTCCTTGAGGAACAGCTCACAGAAGTCCTGAAAGGATCCCTTGAGGTTGTGGACCAGCATGCAATAGTGGTAGTAGGACACACACATGTCCTTTGGGTTGCGAGCAACATACACCATCTGCAACAAGGGGCAGCTAAGTTGGTAAATTACAATCATAGTTTGAATCACTAAGTCGAGGAAAACTAACAATTCAGTTTAGTTATCCTACCTTGGGTCGCACCACATCTAGCTGTGCGGGTAGCAGTTCCAGGGGCAGGTGTGACTTGATGTATCTTGGTGAGGCCATGCTCTCCACGAGGTCCACGGAGTTCCCAAGTTCGTCCATCCACTCTCCGTGATCGTGAGCCATGATGGCACAGAGTCTGGCAACAGACCCACATTAGATCAACAACAGACACTGTACCTTGTGTTGACACGAGATTGGACAACTAAAGACCACTGTGCAACATGAATGGCTGACAGGAACCTGTCAACAGTTGAACTAACTCACTCTAACAATGGAGTCCTGATCTGCTGCAGCTGCTTTGCTCCCTCAAAGTCAAGGTCGTTGCCGATCAACCAAACCATCTCCTGGGCCCACGTACTTCCTGAAACATTCAACAGAGTTGCTTTTAAATGATCTTCAGGTGGATCGTCAGCTGGCAGCTTCTCAAACAAACTGTTCACTAGCGAATTACCCGCACTGGTGGACACGCGCTCTAATTGTCAACCATATTTAGTTAGTTTGCGGGCTGAGAGGGGTTGGGGTGGCTTTCTCTAATTGGTTTCCCACTCTCTCGCTACGCAAATGTGGGTAGTATTTATCCTCTAAATTCTACTTTCCTCATATTCTTCCAACTGTCATAATACCCGAATGGGTAGTAAGACGTGTGCAAACGTTTCATCAAATGAGGCAAATGACATTTTTATACTTATACTTTTTTAGTAATTTTACAGCGCGTCTCATTCTGTACCAGCTGGTATGTGTGCTAATCATGCTGATGTACCAATGGTATGTGTGCTAATCATGCTGATGCACCAGCTGGTATGTGTGCTAATCATGCTGATGTACCAGCTGGTATGTGTGTAATCATGCTGATGTACAGCTGGTATGTGTGCTAATCATGCTGATGTACAGCTGGTATGTGTGCTAATCATGCTGATGTACCAGCTGGTATGTGTGCTAATCATGCTGATGTACTAGCTGGTATGTGTGCTAATCATACTGATGTACCAGCTGGTTGTGTGCTAATCATGCTGATGTACCAGCTGGTATGTGTGCTAATCATGCTGATGTACTAGCTGGTATGTGTGCTAATCATACTGATGTACCAGCTGGTTTGTGTGTTAATCATGCTGATGTACCAGCTGGTATGTGTGCTAATCATGCTGATGTACTAGCTGGTATGTGTGCTAATCATGCTGATGTACCAGCTGGTATGTGTGCTAATCATGCTGATGTACCAGCTGGTATGTGTGCTAATCATGCTGATGTACTAGCTGGTATGTGTGCTAATCATGCTGATGTACCAGCTGGTATGTGTGCTAATCATGCTGATGTACCAGCTGGTATGTGTGCTAATCATGCTGATGTACTAGCTGGTATGTGTGCTAATCATGCTGATGTACCAGCTGGTATGTGTGCTAATCATGCTGATGTACTAGCTGGTATGTGTGCTAATCATACTGATGTACCAGCTGGTTTGTGTGTTAATCATGCTGATGTACCAGCTGGTATGTGTGCTAATCATGCTGATGTACTAGCTGGTATGTGTGCTAATCATGCTGATGTACCAGCTGGTATGTGTGCTAATCATGCTGATGTACTAGCTGGTATGTGTGCTAATCATGCTGATGTACCAGCTGGTATGTGTGCTAATCATGCTGATGTACTAGCTGGTATGTGTGCTAATCATACTGATGTACCACTGGTTTGTGTGTTAATCATGCTGATGTACCAGCTGGTATGTGTGCTAATCATGCTGATGTACTAGCTGGTATGTGTGCTAATCATGCTGATGTACCAGCTGGTATGTGTGCTAATCATACTGATGTACCAGCTGGTATGTGTGCTAATCATGCTGATGTACCAGCTGGTATGTGCGCTAATCATGCTGATGTACCAGCTGGTATGTGCGCTAATCATGCTGATGTACCAGCTGGTATGTGCACTAATCATGCTGATGTACCAGCTGGTATGTGTGCTAATCATGCTGATGTAAACGCTGGTATGTGTGCTAATCACGCTGATATGGCCGACAAGGTGATTACACCCGTGTTTGTTATTTTGTTTTAATCCCGACTTTCTCCACTGGTTCAAATGAAAGTAACAGCCAGAGAAAGTGAAGAAGGACCGTTCCATCACTCAGAGAAATAACGTGTATCGCGGGCAAGAGGCCGTCAGGGGTCAGAATGTCCTGAGGATTGTACAAACTCTACCACCTCCTCCAACACCGATATTTGCACGGTAAGACCAACTTCCGTTCTCACCTGGGACCTTCTTGGACAATGTTTCCAATGAGACATTCACTTTCGAGTAGCAGAACTCACAGATTAAGTTGAGCTGAAAGAACACTCACAGATTAAGTTGAGTTGGAGGAACACTCACAGATTAAGTTGAGCTGAAGGAACACTTCGCATACTAAGATGAGCTGAAGGAACACTCACAGATTAAGTTGAGCTGAAGGAACACTCACAGATTAAGTTGAGCTGAAGGAACACTCACATACTAAGTTGAGCTGAAGGAACACTCACAGACTAAGTTCAGTTGGAGGAACACTCACATACTAAGTTGAGCTTGAGGAACACTCACAGATTAAGTTGAGCTGAAGGAACACTCACAGACTAAGTTTAGCTGAAGGAACACTCGCAGATTAAGTTCAGTTGGAGGAACACTCACAGACTAAGTTGAGCTGAAGGAACACTAACAGATTAAGTTGAGCTGAAGGAACACTCAGAGATTAAGTTGAGCTGAAGGAACACTCACAGATTAAGTTGAGTTGGAGGAACACTCACAGATTAAGTTGAGTTGGAGGAACACTCACAGATTAAGTTGAGTTGAAGGAACACTCACAGATTAAGTTGAGTCTAAGCAAAATGTTGAGTGTCCAGGCCGAGCTTTGTTTCCAATTAACACCACATGATAGAGGGCTCATGGAGAGGATTGTAGTAAGGACTCACCTGTGTGTGAGGATTGTTGTAAGGACTCACCTGTGTGTGAGGATGTGTTGTAAGGACTCACCTGTGTGTGAGGATTGTAGTAAGGACTCACCTGTGTGTGAGGATTGTAGTAAGGACTCACCTGTGTGTGAGGATGTGTTGTAAGGACTCACCTGTGTGTGAGGATTGTAGTAAGACTCTCCTGTGTGTGAGGATTGTAGTAAGGACTCACCTGCGTGTGAGGATTGTTAGTAAGGACTCACCTGTGCGTGAGGATGTGTTGTAAGGACTCACCTGCGTGTGAGGATTGTAGTAAGGACTCACCTGTGCGTGAGGATGTGTTGTAAGGACTCACCTGTGTGTGAGGATTGTAGTAAGGACTCACCTGTGTGTGAGGATTGTAGTAAGGACTCACCTGTGCGTGAGGATGTGTTGTAAGGACTCACCTGTGCGTGGGTACGAGACCAGCCACACGTCATCTTGTCGTACAGGCAAGTTCAGAATCCTATCCCCTATTTCTTGGTACTGAGGAGGCATGAGGACTCTTCCTGGGTTCACCTCCACCAAGGATCCTTCCACCCCAAACAGAGTGTCCAGTTTGTTGGCCACATCTCCTTCCAGCTTCACATAGGTGATCTGTCGTGTCCTGAAACACAAGAGGACATTTCCAGAGCTGAGTGGTCAGGGAGGAAATATTACTAAAATTGTTATACATTTCTTACCACATCAATTTTGTGAGTTCTACCTAATCAATTAAAATTTATTTTATTTTTAAATAAAACATTTTCTTCAACTATTATCATAGAAATGTTAACAAATGTTCAATAGTAAGAAACCAACTCCCACAGTTCTATTTATATGATTTAAATGTTTTTATGGGTTTTTTTTAAAATAAAAGTTTCTGAAGATGATGTGATGGAAAATTGAACATTTCTCAGATCTAAATACTACAGTTGACGGCTGTAATGCAAAACGGGCCGACCTGTTCAGGTATCAGGACGAGCTCATACATAACTATGACACTGGTCAGCATCGAATTTAGTCCTCTTGAGCCGAAGGAATAGGTTGCTCCTAGCTCCTTGTACAGTCACATTGTCATAGGAATTGACACCTAAAACATGTTACTAGATATAGACTACGTTCAAGTATTCATACGTCAAGTCATGAGATCTACAAAACCTCTTACTTCTGATAGATATCAAAAATAATATAGTAAAATGCTCTCAATGTTGTATTTTCTGAAAGGTTCTTCCAACCAAAATCTGACTACACCTGCTTAATTCCTGTGCATAAACTACAACCATCGGTCAAACTTCGGCCTCCTTAGAATTGAACTGAGAGGTTATACTAGACTGGTCTGTTAGCGGTCTGATACTCACTTGTTTCTCTTCTGCAGATCCTCATGGTGTGGTCTGTTACCATCTTCACTTAGTACTGCCACAGCACTCATCTCTGACAGATGTCAGTCTCCAGACAATCACGTGACTACAGATGTCAGTCTCCAGACAATCACGGCTCGATGTGAAACAGCCCAAAAGCTCCGAGCAACTCAGACTGTCTTCAGCACACAACGATCATCGACTTTTCTAAACAGCTCCACATAACTTTCTTTCTGTGTGGGTCACGTGACCAGGTCGTGGTTGTGTGCGTAACGGCAGCTCCGAGCGAACAAGCTCACAATATAGTAGTAGTAGTAATAACAAGACAAGTGAAATAACTCCAGCAAAACGTTTCGCGAATATCCTCCCTGACCAATCCTATCAGTAGCGCGAGTTCCTGTACAAACGAAAGAGAAAGTGGTTTCAGCAATTTAAAAAAAGGTACAAACAAAACTTGTTAAAAAACTGTATTTGAGAGTCAGGTTGGTGAAGAAGAGTAGGGAAAGTGACTAGTTGGTGGGACTGCTATCAGACTCCCACAGTTGGCACGACTGTCGTAAATAACCTCTCGACGGTCACGAAGACGTGGGACACTCACGCCTGAAACTATCATGTCTTTCAGCTCCTTTATAATTAGTGTACGTTTGTGCCCCAGGCTGGCGATTAACAGGGACAATACTCTTGAACCGCTTCAAACACTCGTCTTCTTAACTCTCTTCACGTGACAACAGCTAATTGGCACCATTCGATGGGCGTGGTTTCTTTAAGTGTGACTTATACCGTGGTTTTCCCATTCTCTCTCCACTCTCATGTGGTGTAGTTACCTAGTGACGCACAGCTTACGTGGGAGTGAAGTGATACGTTTCATTTTCTAGGAAATATAATTTTAAAGCCAGATATATCTTTAATATGTAAAGTTTGTCAATAGTTTTGTTTGTGTTTACAGTCCCCCGACATGGTGGGATCACAGTTTTAGTGAACTCCAAATCCCTTGTATTAAGCTATTCATACAAAGTGCTCGTCTCTCTTGACTTGAGTGTGAATCCAGCTAGGAGCGAGTTGTTCTTTAATCTCGCCCCAGGAGAATCCTACTCGTTATCTTCACGTTCATAAGATAAATAGGTACTAAATGGTGTGTCTTGTTTGTTAGTAATACTAATTGGAAAGCACATTCTTCCCCTCTGGACTATCCTGTGAAACGCATGCATGTGAATCCCGCGTGTTGCGAGTGTGGTGTTTCCGCTTAGTGAAGTGTGTCACAGCACACAAACCTGTTTGTACCTCTCTGCTAGAGTCTGGTTTGTCATCATGCGCATGCGCCAAAGAGAAAACACCGACAACAACGCTGCCAAACTACTACTTTCTTTGCCACTTGTCGTGAAATGTTATAATTAGCGATGGATGCTTTTAGTTTTGCTTCCTTTTTTTTTAAAAAAAACCTTCTTTTAAAACGCGCTTAATGTAATCGGTTGTGACACACCTATTCATCGTGGACTCCCATCACGTGACGACAGGCTCATATTATACCGTGCTTCTAATTTTACTATATTAATGTCATGGAGTTTATACTTTATTCGAATGATTTGATATCCTTGAAAATGTGTCTTACATAGAGAAATATATTTTAAAACATACAGTACTGGTAGTGCAAGAAAGTGTCTAACTGCGCCCTCTGTCAGGTTATCTATATTCCTTGTGTAAGACATTTCGTTGCAGTCAAGATGGCAGTAAGAGTTTTTTTTGTTCAACCTTCTATTATAAATAACAGGTCCCCGTGGTCTGCCGCTATTAGAGAGATGACCAGTGACCCTAACTGTATCCATATACAAAGGTCTGTCAATATAATACCAATTATCTTCATTACTGTGTAAATCTAGTGAAATAAGAAGTAGGTTAAAATCAAGTAGGTGATTCGCAAATATATAATTCGTTTATCCTGAAAGGTGACAGCGTCTTACTTTGTAGGATTACATTATGGCGTAGCTTATATGAAAGGGTCACAGTTTAGAGTACATTCACCACCCGAGTTTACCTGGATGAAAGCTCAAAAAGTTACTAGAAATAGTCCCTAATGTATTCCTACGCTAACAGCTGACATCTGCTACTTTGATTAGCTGTAATGAAAACATAATGGTATTGCATTAATGTTATAGTTTACCACAGTAACTTAGGCTCATATTATTTATATTTATTTGAGATCGGATACAAAGCTTACTTATTGTTTAATTCCAACTAAAAATTATCATTCACAGCACTTTCACAAAAGGTCTAAAGAATATAGCTTCAAAATAGCGACCGACGAATGTAAACCATGTGATTAATCATGACGCAAGCAAGTTCTTTAAATTGGTGCACCCACACAGTATATAAAAATATTTTATTTAGTTAAATATTTCCAAATACGATAGCATGATCATAAATTTAAATATATATAAATAAAAAAGACAGTTATTTTTCTTTTCCAAGTAAATAACGTTGCCTGTATTAAAAGGTATTAATGTATGCACTATATTACACATTTACATTCCAAAAGGAAAAAATAAGTACTTTTAATAATTATTTTTAAAATGTTGTTTCGGAATGGATAGAAAGAAATGATTAAAAGTAATGAAATAATGTGAAAAAACTTTTAAGTTTATGTTATTTTAAGTGTAAAATATAACATGTAATTAAAAAACTTTTCATTTATAACAAAACAGTGATCTTTTACAAGTGTTGACAACCCAAAACTGAAACATAATTATTATTTTTCAACTATCACTCGGTAAAAAGCTATGGTAAACAGACTCTAGCCTATCAAGGTAAGACAGTTTGTTCAGTTTGCTTCCTCTCAGCATAAACGAAGCAGACATTTCTAAGATAAGCTTGAAAGGATGGGAAGCGTTCACAGCCAAAGATAGTAATTTTGTTTGTAACAATCAAAATATATGTATCATACTAATGCCTATTCTCACAAATTGAATACAAAAATAGCTTGACTGTTTACATAAAAAAAAACTGTCCTTTATCTTTACACATATTTGAAAAGTTACATAATACTAAAAATCTTTGTTTAGCCTTAGAAAATATGTATTATATATAAAGATATATATTATGATAATATGATAAATTTAATATCATTTTAGAATTTAAATAATCCAACATTTACCAACCAAATAAAAATAAATCCAAGTAATTTAGATATAAAAAGACAAGATTTATCCTGACAAATTACACGAGGACCCATTCTTATAAACTATACCATAGGGGAAAGTAATGCAAAGCAAGCGTGTTACCTCCATCGATCTCTATAATATAACTGGATCGACATAAACATACACATTACCAAGAGCAAAAGCGTGACGTTCAAGTTTATCGTCTGCTACACTGTGGGGGGGACAGATTTAACGGGTTCTTTCAATGTTCTTATACGAAAACATGTCTCTGATGAATAAAAGTGTTATTGTTTGAAAATAGTGAAGTATTATACCAAATTTTCTTGAAGAAACATTTGCATTAAAGGATATATAATTCAGTTTTACAGGTAATACTGTACAAATACGAAAAAATCTTTAACATATTTAAATATGTTGTTATTATCAATGTTGTTTACAGTCTTCCAAAACTACATTTATATTTAAAGTTGGTTATTAACTTGTATATTGGTTTCATAAGTCATATTATATTGAAAGTTTGATAAATATAGTGAATATGGTATATTAAAACTTGATTACATTTGTTTGAATGACAAACTTTGTGTAGTTGCCATACATTTAAACTATCACTTAGGTTATAGGCTTGTAGAAAGTATTATTATATTACAATTTGTTTTAAAAAAGTTGGCTCATATCTTGTGTGTTGCTTTCAGAAACCATATTATGTTGAAAGTTTGATAACTATAATGAAACAAGCTAGCTAAAAACTGTATTACATTTGTTTGAATGACATACTTTGTGTAGAAGTCATATGTTCAAATGATAATTTAGGTTATAGGCTTGTAGGAAGCACGGTATCTACTAAACCCTAATTTTAGTAATAATCCCAATCTGTAAGGCTTTATTTCGTATTAGAATACTATCATATATATAATATTTTGGTAGGATAAACGGCCATTTAGAACGGAAGTAGAAATTTTCTTCTGGAAGGTCTTTTATCCTACCTAAACACAATCATAGGGTATGATTCTGGTACGAGATAAAGCCTTACAAGCGATCTTCCTTCAAAAATCATCGTATATATTATACTACACCAACTTATTTAAAGAAAAAATCAATCAGTTTCGAACTTTGTTATGGTCTTAAAAGCTTTTACTAACATATTTATTTCATTTAACTAATCAGACATTGATTTATCTCATATATTCAATCAAATTAATGAACGATGTCAAAATACCACATTGCCTTGTGTGGGTGTAAAATAAAAAGAAATACCCGAAAGTTTCCTTCTCTCTTACACAACGGTATGCAAACGATAGCTCGAAAATTAAAGCCACAGATGTCCATCCAGTTATATTATAGAGAGCAATGGTTACCTCACATGGTAAATGAAGGGTATATCTATCTATTTATTAATTTTAGAAGTTAGAGTACTTGGCTGTTACGAGGTTATTAAATCACAAGGCTAGGCAACTAGTAAAAAAGAAAGTTAAAATTCAATATGGCATTCTAGTTGATGTTTGATACTGTTATTGATAAATACTTTCAAGTATACTTTATTTAGTGTAGTTAACAGTTATTTAATTTCTTGTGCACATGAGTTATGAGACTCGACTTAAACCTTTCCATGTATTAGGACGACGACTAGATATGTGGTTCACTGGTAAAAGTGATCAAGAAAGCCAGAAGGAAGCATTATTTAGTGATCTCATGTCAGAATGTAAACTTGCAAATCCAGGAGCTAGACTATCGTATCCATTAAGAAGACGTTTAGAACCTTTTCCTCGCGAAGTGAGAAAGGAAATAGCATCTGGTGTTAAAGATGGTTGTGCACCTTTATTTATCGCCTGCAAACGAGGGCACGTTGAAATAGTTCAGTATTTGATCACTGTATGCAACGTCGATCTAGAACAGAGAGGGCTCTACGAGGTCCCCGACGATCGTTCGGTACATTTAGTAACGCCCTTGTGGTGTGCGGCTGTGTCGGGCAAATTACCGGTGATAAAATGTCTGGTGGAGCACGGGGCAGACGTGAATGCGACCTCGGACACTGGTTCGACTCCTGTTCGCAGCGCTTGCTTTATGACACATTTAGACATCGTAGCTTATTTGCTGGAAAACGGTGCCGATGTTCTCCGCGCTAATCACAACGGGGGTACTTGCCTAATCAACTCTGTTCAGAGTGTTCAACTGTGTTTGTGCTTGCTTCAACACGGAGCCTCAGTCAACAGCTGCGACATTCAGAACAAGACTGCGTTGCACTACGCTATTCAAGAACACCGTTTTGAAACAACTAAACTCTTGTTAGAACATGGAGCTGACCCTCATATTCGCAGTCGGTACAATGATGATGCGCTCCAGACAGCTTGCATCAAAGGAGCTAGTCAAATCTTTAACTACCTCATCACCAACATAAGCTACCCTCCTGAGCAACTGGCCAACGCTCACGAGCTGATAGGATCCACCTTCCTGGACGAGCACAATGATACCGCCACTGCCATGAGCCACTGGTACATCGCGACACAGATACGGCTCTCCTTCGGCTCTCCGGAGAACATGTCTCTCCCCAAGAAACCCATTGTCCCTCAGCGAGCGGCGTTCCGCAACTCCGTGGAGTTCAAGACGATGGAGGAGTTGAGTAACGTGTCACTCAACGTTGATGCGATGAGGATGCAGTCGCTCCTGATTTGCGAGCGGCTGCTCGGGGCTAATCACAAGGACACGCTGTTCAGGCTGATGTACCGCGGGGCCTCTTATGCCGATGCGCTCCGATACCAGCGCTGCATTGATTTGTGGCGCCGAGCACTGGAGATCAGAGTAGAGAAAGACACAGTAAGCCAACTTGAGATTATTTCCCTTTGTTGGTTTTACAAGAGACCGTAGATAATAGCAGTAAATATCAGTCGGTCAAGAGAACCAGCTCAGCTGGTTGATATTTTATAAATTCATCCAAAGAACAAGAATGGAGCTCTCTAGTTTGGAAAATGGCTTTTGTTGTAAATCAAGATTTATAGGAAAATGAGTACTAGCTTGCAAGTTAAATTCAATTCTTTATCAAGTTTAGGAGACTGTTCAACTACCAAGCTTTATAACCTGCCTCCCATGTTACCTCACTCTTGGAGAACTACTAATTTCAATAGATTCTCTAAATCAGGGGTCTTCAACCTTCTTAGGTCCAAGGGCCAAAGAGTCCTTGTCGGCTCGCTGTCCGCAGATTGGATAAATATTAAAATATTCGTATTAGCTCATTATACTCAACCAGGTACTAGGCTTGTTTCGACGGGTGAAATTTCAGATTTATTGTGGAGTATTTTCTCTGCTGTTTTTTCCTATTTTTAGATTTTTTGTAGCGGGAGGAAGCACGATTTGTCTTGTTTACTAGAATTGTCATATTTTGACAGGTTAAAAGTACATTTGTATGAAAACGTAATCCCACTTAAAGCAAATTGTTTATAAAATTACATAAAATAGCACATAAAAAAATATGTATTTATTCTATTATTGATATGTATATTATATATATATATATATATATATAATATATAATATATTATTATATATTATATATATATATATTATATATTATATATAATATATATATATATATATATATATATATATTATTTGTAATTTTTTCTCTTGAAATCATATTTGGTGAGCCAGCGGCCGCAAAGAATGTTACCTCAGGTTGAAGAACCCTGCCCAAAATTATAGCACGGCGCTGAAAGTGTGCAACATTTATTTCAGTGCTCTGCTTTCTATGCAAAGTGATAACTTTTTCTCTAAACTAAATATAATATAATTTATTAGTATGTTGGGAACATAAACACATGTTACTATATTAGGCTCATACTCAGATGGATGTCAATTGTTGGTTATTCAACTCGACAAGATTATTTACAGGCTTGGTTGTCATTCCTCTGGACATTGGTTGAAATACTAGTGTGACTGTTTCCCTCCTTGTAAACTGTTGAACGCTTGAGCTTGTTTTGACTGGCCTGCTCTTGTAAACTGTCGAATGCTTGAGCTTGTTTTGACTGGCCCTAGCTCTTGTAAACTGTCGAACGCTTGAGATTGTTTTGACTGGTCCTAGCTCTTGTAAACTGTCGAATGCTTGAGCTTGTTTTGACTGGCCCTAGCTCTTGTAAACTGTCGGAACGCTTGAGATTGTTTTGACTGGCCTAGCTCTTGTAAACTGTCAATGCTTGAGCTTGTTTTGACTGGCTCTAGCTCTTGTAAACTGTCGAACGCTTGAGCTTGTTTTGACTGGTCCTAGCTCTTGTAAACTGTCGAACGCTTGAGCTTGTTTTGACTGGCCCTGGCTCTTGTAAACTGTCAGAACGCTTGAGCTTGTTTTGACTGGCCTTAGCTCTTGTAAACTGTCGGAACGCTTGAGCTTGTTTTGACTGGCTCTAGCTCTTGTAAACTGTCGGAACGCTTGAGCTTGTTTTGACTGGCCCTAGCTCTTGTAAACTGTCAGAACGCTTGAACTTGTTTTGACTGGCCTTAGCTCTTGTAAACTGTCGAATGCTTGAGCTTGTTTTGACTGGTCCTAGCTCTTGTAAACTGTCGGAACGCTTGAGCTTGTTTTGACTGGCCCTAGCTCTTGTAAACTGTCGGAACGCTTGAGCTTGTTTTGACTGGCCTTAGCTCTTGTAAACTGTCGAATGCTTGAGCTTGTTTTGACTGGTCCTAGCTCTTGTAAACTGTCGGAACGCTTGAGCTTGTTTTGACTGGTCCTAGCTCTTGTAAACTGTCAGAACGCTTGAGCTTGTTTTGACTGGCCCTAGCTCTTGTAAACTGTCGGAACGCTTGAGCTTGTTTTGACTGGTCTTATCTCTTGTAAACTGTCGAATGCTTGAGCTTGTTTTGACTGGTCCTAGCTCTTGTAAACTGTCGAATGCTTGAGCTTGTTTTGACTGGCCCTAACTCTTGTAAACTGTCGGAACGCTTGAGCTTGTTTTGACTGGTCCTAGCTCTTGTAAACTGTCGAATGCTTGAGCTTGTTTTGACTGGTCCTAGCTCTTGTAAACTGTCAGAACGCTTGAGCTTGTTTTGACTGGCCCTAGCTCTTGTAAACTGTCGGAACGCTTGAGCTTGTTTTGACTGGTCTTAGCTCTTGTAAACTGTCGAATGCTTGAGCTTGTTTTGACTGGCCCTAGCTCTTGTAAACTGTCGGAACGCTTGAGCTTGTTTTGACTGGTCTTAGCTCTTGTAAACTGTCGAATGCTTGAGCTTGTTTTGACTGGTCCTAGCTCTTGTAAACTGTCGGAACGCTTGAGCTTGTTTTGACTGGCCCTAGCTCTTGTAAACTGTCGAATGCTTGAGCTTGTTTTGACTGGCCCTAGCTCTTGTAAACTGTCGGAACGCTTGAGCTTGTTTTGACTGGTCCTAGCTCTTGTAAACTGTCGAATGCTTGAGCTTGTTTTGACTGGTCCTAGCTCTTGTAAACTGTCAGAACGCTTGAGCTTGTTTTGACTGGCCCTAGCTCTTGTAAACTGTCGGAACGCTTGAGCTTGTTTTGACTGGTCTTAGCTCTTGTAAACTGTCGAATGCTTGAGCTTGTTTTGACTGGCCCTAGCTCTTGTAAACTGTCGGAACGCTTGAGCTTGTTTTGACTGGTACTAGTTATTATCCTGTTCATATTATGTTGACACGTCCACAGTCTCGAGACTTAGAGAACGCTGTTTCAGATCCTCTACAATGACACATGCTTCACAGCGCAGGCGCTAGTCAGGCTCTATGTCGACCTTAACGAGAAGAACCTGGATATGGTGGAGATGGCCGGGCGGGCTGAGACGGAACCTCGGTTCTCTGACGTGGCTGCAACTTTTGAGCTCCTCGCTGGGCAAATTGTTGATGTGAGACATCTTTTAGAGGTAAGCTAGCGTCACCACATAACCACACTGACAAAAATTGTTTGAAAGTCAAATCAGTTATTTTCTTCCAAAAGCCACTTTTAAATTAGTAAATTCCAAGTGTATACAAAATTTTGAAATTTCTAATGCAAACCTGAATCTAAACAAATTCATATTGATTAGAAATTCCAAATCTTGATATTTGAAAGATTTGAATTGTATTTGAAATTTAAATCCGACTAGATTTCAGCGATGGAATTAAATCCAAACTTAAAAACTAAAAGTAAACATTTGAATAATCCTAACTTTGTAAAGAAGTTACCGTGGATTCGATATTTGACTTGATGATATAAATGTTTTAATCTCTTGATGTTTATATTTCAGTTACAAGCCTATTTGGACATGACCCACTTAATCCCTTATTTTTTAATAGGTCTCATTTAATAAAAGTTAATTACTTATTCTTGTATTTAAGATGGAGTTGATAATATTTCATTTTAAAATCATCATCATCAGCATCATGATCAGTTTCCTGGGCCTGTCTCAAACATAAGCCTCTCTCTCCATTAACTTGTCCCCTCCCACCACCTCTCCTCACTCCCAATCTCCACCTCTCTCTCTCTATCTCTGTCCATCCTTGTCACTCACAGCCTAATCCTCAGAATTTCATCTCACATGTCTGTATCCTGCTAAAATAGTTGATTTAGTTAAAAATTGAAACTTAGATTCACAAATGTCTATCAGGCTGTAACTTATGAACCAAATGTATATCAGGCTGTAACTTATGAACCAAATGTATATCAGGCTGTAACTTATGAACCAAATGTATATCAGGTCGTAACTTATGAACCAAATGTATAACAGGCTGTAACTTATGAACCAAATGTATATCAGGCTGTAACTTATGAACCAAATGTCTATCAGGTCGTAACTTATGAACCAAATGTCTATCAGGTCGTAACTTATGAACCAAATGTATAACAGGCTGTAACTTATGAACCAAATGTATATCAGGTCGTAACTTATGAACCAAATGTATATCAGGTCGTAACTTATGAACCAAATGTCTATCAGGTCGTAACTTATGAACCAAATGTATATCAGGTCGTAACTTATGAACCAAATGTATATCAGGTTGTAACTTATGAACCAAATGTCTATCAGGTTGTAACTTATGAACCAAATGTATATCAGGCTGTAACTTATGAACCAAATGTCTATCAGGCTGTAACTTATGAACCAAATGTCTATCAGGCTGTAACTTATGAACCAAATGTATATCAGGCTGTAACTTATGAACCAAATGTATATCAGGCTGTAACTTATGAACCAAATGTATATCAGGCTGTAACTTATGAACCAAATGTCTATCAGGTCGTAACTTATGAACCAAATGTATATCAGGCTGTAACTTATGAACCAAATGTCTATCAGGTCGTAACTTATGAACCAAATGTATATCAGGCTGTAACTTATGAACCAAATGTATATCAGGCTGTAACTTATGAACCAAATGTATATCAGGCTGTAACTTATGAACCAAATGTATATCAGGCTGTAACTTATGAACCAAATGTATATCAGGTCGTAACTTATGAACCAAATGTCTATCAGGTCGTAACTTATGAACCAAATGTATATCAGGCTGTAACTTATGAACCAAATGTATATCAGGCTGTAACTTATGAACCAAATGTATATCAGGCTGTAACTTATGAACCAAATGTATATCAGGTCGTAACTTATGAACCAAATGTATATCAGGTCGTAACTTATGAACCAAATGTATATCAGTTCGTAACTTATGAACCAAATGTCTATCAGGTCGTAACTTATGAACCAAATGTCTATCAGGTCGTAACTTATGAACCAAATGTATATCAGGCTGTAACTTATGAACCAAATGTATATCAGGCTGTAACTTATGAACCAAATGTATATCAGGCTGTAACTTATGAACCAAATGTATATCAGGTCGTAACTTATGAACCAAATGTATATCAGGTCGTAACTTATGAACCAAATGTATATCAGGCTGTAACTTATGAACCAAATGTATATCAGGCTGTAACTTATGAACCAAATGTATATCAGGTCGTAACTTATGAACCAAATGTATATCAGGTCGTAACTTATGAACCAAATGTATATCAGGCTGTAACTTATGAACCAAATGTATATCAGGCTGTAACTTATGAACCAAATGTATATCAGGCTGTAACTTATGAACCAAATGTATATCAGGCTGTAACTTATGAACCAAATGTATATCAGGTCGTAACTTAAGAACCAAATGTATAACAGGCTGTAACTTATGAACCAAATGTCTATCAGGTCGTAACTTATGAACCAAATGTATATCAGGCTGTAACTTATGAACCAAATGTATATCAGGCTGTAACTTATGAACCAAATGTCTATCAGGTCGTAACTTATGAACCAAATGTATATCAGGCTGTAACTTATGAACCAAATGTCTATCAGGCTGTAACTTATGAACCAAATGTATATCAGGCTGTAACTTATGAACCAAATGTATATCAGGCTGTAACTTATGAACCAAATGTATATCAGGCTGTAACTTATGAACCAAATGTCTATCAGGTCGTAACTTATGAACCAAATGTATATCAGGCTGTAACTTATGAACCAAATGTCTATCAGGTCGTAACTTATGAACCAAATGTATATCAGGCTGTAACTTATGAACCAAATGTATATCAGGCTGTAACTTATGAACCAAATGTATATCAGGCTGTAACTTATGAACCAAATGTATATCAGGCTGTAACTTATGAACCAAATGTCTATCAGGTCGTAACTTATGAACCAAATGTCTATCAGGTTGTAACTTATGAACCAAATGTCTATCAGGTCGTAACTTATGAACCAAATGTCCTGCGCAGGTGCGTCCAGTTCAGAAGCGTCAGCAGGAGAGTTTTGACCGAACGCTCAAGTGTATTGCGCACCTTATCTACTTGCTGGTGGAGACCGCTCACACTCAGTCCCAGAGAGAGGAAGTACACCACATGGTGTCCAAGTTGATCCGACACAACGTGCGCTCTGCGTCCACTGGGGACACCTTACTGCACCTGTGCGTGTCCTGCCTCAACACCATCAAGAGCTCCTACTTCACCGATGAGAACCAGGTCTCATGAACTTGCGCAAATAGAACATTTATATTTGTAGAGCTTGTTTCCAAAACCAGTTCATGTGTGTTTCACGCTACTGCGAGCGAAGACAAAGTTTGGTTTGTTTTGGAAATAAAAAATAGACAACTGGTTTTGGGAACAAACGCTTCATTTGGTTTTCAACAACAATACGGTACGATATATAAATAACATATTTTTATTGTTAGGTTGGCTGCTTGTAAAATGATTAAATTATAAATGTTCAGGCTAAAATTTAATAATTTGAATTGAGAAAAAAAATTGTGATGTTTCTTATTGACAGACAAGCAGACTAGATATTGAATGTGAATGTATAAAATATATTTTTGAATAAGGGGGATAAAAAACATTCAAATATAAGGAACAAACACAATTTGGTTTTTACAATCAAAAGAACACAGTTCACACTTTACACTGCTGCCACTGTCTTCTTTTCATTGTAAAAGCCATATTGTGTTCATTCCCTTTATTAAGTTTTCCATCCACCTTTCCTGTACCTTCTTCCAAACACATACAAGACTAGAAATTGACGAGTCTGCCCCGGTCAGAACCACGGTTCACTTCTTGGGACATAAACAACTGTCCAGGGGTATCCAAAATGTAAATAGGGTTTAGGGACAAACCACGCTTCTAAAAGAAAACTGTTGTGTTACTTTTGTTCAGAAAGTTTATCTTTACACTTTTAAAATATTGATAAGATTGCTTAATCCAAGGGAACAGCTGCACCAGATTGACGGGTGACATGTAAATAATGATGACTTGTGAATGCTTTTATTTAGCTCATCTTCCCCAACTTGGATGTAATTCGTCTACTTCTGGAGTGTGGGGCGAGGGTGAACGCCCGCAACGAGTCACGCTCAACACCCTTACACATCGCAGGCACGCCCTACAATTTCCACACAGATGTGAGTACGATATATCTGGCGACTGTTGATACAAGGACATCAACTTTCAAACTAATCTAATTACTTTTTGTAAATAATAATATGGAAATATTTGAAGTAATAATAACTGGATTTATCAGATTAGAATGAAATATTACAATCAAATGTACTACAAGACATTTTTAAAATATTCAAACGTTGAGAATATTTCCTAGGAATATTGAGTTCCCCCTGAATCGACAAAATGGAACTGGCACCTCCTCCTCCAAAGTTAATATGGTCCATTTGAAGACATTTATACTCTACCTGATTCTTTCAATCGCCATCAAACCTCACAGACAGGAAACATTCTTTCCACTGCACATATTTACAATCTAGTAGTTTTATAGTGAATTGAACTTTTCAAACCCCACACTTTATAATACACTAAATATAAAACTAAACATTGTAAGGAGAATGGAAGGGCTAGTCCTACTTTTGACTTGACTCTCTTCTGCTGAAGAAAGGGACTAATGAACCCCAAACATTTCACAGTTATATGTTTTGTTGTGAACTTTGAGGTTTAATTTAATATGTACACTCGTTTTTCTCTAAGCACACAAAATTAAAATGTAATGGCCTAGTTAATATATTTTCTTTCATCCATTAGTTATTATTAATCAATACAGTGAAGATGTTTTAGAACGTAGCCGTTGTTTAACCCTTTGAGTGCCAACGTCGCTCAGAGCGATGCACGAAATATCTGCTAAACTTGCCAGCGTCGCTCACAGCGATCCCTCGTTTTCGAGCTCCTAGTTCAGTATTAAGTCAACAGATAGAGTAGATTTTATTTCCATTGCATTCTCGTACGTTCAAGCTACTTTTATTTGTCTTTGCGATATATCGAACCTGAAAATTATTTTATAACTTTTTACTTTATGAGTTTTATCTTTGGCCTTGTTTGTAAACATGGCTACTAAGAGGAAAGCTGTGATTCAAGACACAGAAATACTTGCAATATTTATTGACAGCTCAACCCAGAGTGATCAATTTGTTTGTCATTCTGAAAGCACTGATTCTGAATTTGTAAATAATGAAACTGAACAGGAATTTTATTCTAGTGAAATTGAAAGATCGGATCAAGTAGGAGTGGCAGCTGACATTGATGACACGAGTGTGAATACTAGTTATTCCTAAAGGGATGAAATAAATTTTGAAGATCAGGATAATCCACCCCAACCTCTTCATATTTATGCGAAAGTACCAGGTTTGAAGTCCCCTCACCATCCCCTTCTGATTCCAACCCAATTATTTATTCTAGACTTTGTTTTACTATAACCCTGCTAAAGTTGATGGTCACTGAAACAGCTGCTATGCATAACCCAATTTTAGCGTAAAATCTAAAGTTATTTTTTTTTTGTAAACTTTGTTATTTACTCGGTTTTTTATGTTCTTTTCAGTGATTTATTCTATTTCAAGCTATTTAAATTTTCAAATGCTTAAAAATTAATGTTAAATAAAACGGTATAAATTTTTTTTTAATATCTTGGCTAGTGATTTTTTTATTATATTTAAAAATTAAAAAAGTATATGTATAATTATATCATCGGATTGGCAAGCATGTTAGCTAGTTTATGTAAAAATTTGAGTGCAAGAAGTTCATAGACTAATGAGTTATTAAAATTTAAACAAACTCCTGCATTTTTCAGGAAAATAGCTTGGCACTTTTAGCACGTTTTTTTGTCATTTCTCTTGGCACTCAAAGGGTTAACCTACCTCCTCCCCTGGGGCAAGAGACAGACATTGCCATGCTGTGTGTCCCATATTTCATAATATTCGCGGGGGATGTATAAATGTACCCACATTTGTAATGAGGTGAAGTGAAACCTAAACTTTGTTCCAGTTGGTGCAACTGCTGCTGGACTATGGGGCCCACATAGACCAGCCCAACAAGTCTGGGGAGTGTCCTGGTTCCCTTATCGCCAGGAACCCGCTCAACACAATCAACCTGATGGATCATGTGTCTCTGCGTTGCTTAGCTGCGACCTCCGTCTGCAAGTATAAGATACCTTACAAGGGGCAGATTCCCGTCACGCTAGAGGCTTTTGTCAGGTTCCACGAGTAGGTGCAAGGTATGTTTATGGACACCAATATTGAATACAAGGGTTTTGTCAGGTTCCACGAGTAGGTGCAAGGTATGTTTATGGACACCAATATTGAATACAAGGGTTTTGTCAGGTTCCACGAGTAGGTGCAAGGTATGTTTATGGACACCAATATTGAATACAAGGGTTTTGTCAGGTTCCACGAGTAGGTGCAAGGTATGTTTATGGACACCAAAAGGTATGTTTATGGACACCAATATTGAATACAAGGGTTTTGTCAGGTTCCACGAGTAGGTGCAAGGTATGTTTATGGACACCAATATTGAATACAAGGGTTTTGCAAATTTCATATTCTTTTTTCCCCCCAAATATTCTTAAGATAACATGGAAGAGAACACTGTCGTTTCTACAAAATAAATATTTTTTTGTCCAAAATAAATCAAATATTTCTCCAGTAGATATGTTTTATACATGTTAATATCAACATTTGTTGAATAACTGTCCTCGATATTGCACAGAAACTTGTGAAATGAAGAGAAAATGTCCTTGTCTAGAGATGATAGCAACTGTTGATATTACCGTGTGTATAACAAAACACTTCTACTGAGCAACGTTGGATTTATTTTGGACCAAAAATTGTGTTTGTCATGAAAAGTATAGAAATAGTGAACTTAAAAATTTTTATTTTAAAATTTAACTATAATAAAAACTTTGTGTCGACAGGTATTTGGCGAATTGACCTGGTGAAGATGTATCCAACACCTTAGAAGGATAACTAACTCTCTTATATACATTACACTCTAGGTATGACATAATAATCGGGTGTTTGTATGTCTGCAGCTTGTAAATAGCTATTACAATCACTTGGAAGTTGTAAACATTAACAAATAATTGTGGCTTAGTGTCGAGCAAAATATTGTATTTATGAGGGATGGATGACTAAGAATAATCAACCTTAAACCAGATCCTATTGTCAGCGTAGGACCATTAATGTGTATAAACACAAAAAATATCTTATTATTGTTTTCTTTGTATTCCATGAAGCCAAAATCACATTAAAAATGTGTTCCATATTTACATACTGTACTTCAATACATTTGCACAAAACTAAATGTGAAAATAGTGATAAAGAACTTTAAAAAAAAATCATATTTGATTTGTGTAAGATCTAGGGGTTTACGAAGCTTTGAAAAATTGTAAGCCAAATCTAATCTCGGTGTACGAACCCATGCTTGGCTTTGGCAGATATTCGAAGTCTAGTGATTATATTACACTTACATTTTACATCAAATAAAAATGAAATGAAATTACCTCAAGAAATAAAATATATTTTTATAGTTTTGAGTCTTAGAACAAGTTTGCTTTATTTTCTGAGGTAACTGGGAGAATTTCCTTAACACTTTGAATTTCAAGACAGCCATAACATAAACCTCTAACCACCTTGATCACAAACATTGGTTGGTACCAACTGAAGATGACTTTATCACTGTTGAAAGTGTAAATTAAAATAAATAATAAATACTTTTTTAATATTTTAAAATTGACACACGCAGCCATTTCACTTGTTTACTACATGAATCAATACGTTCAATTCCAATTCCTGTTAATGTGTAGACTAGCGGCAGACTCGAGAGATGGCTGAGCACATGTGCGAGGAACATGACAGGCCTTAAATTAGGTTTTAAAAACATACGCAAATAGTGAATACTTATAACCGAAAATTGCTGTTAATTTAAATAAAATATTAGTTATTTTACTAAAAATTGGCTATTGAAGAATTAATTAATGAGTACAATTATTATCATCGGGGCGTATTATTTTCGAGATTGGCTATAGGCGCTTTCAAAATCAAAACCATATTTTCTTTAGTAATCCACATGGCAAGATTTAAATGGATTTATGAAATCGAAAGATTCCGCGTTGATTTGTAAAACAGAAAACTAAAATTTTGTAACACTGGACTTCTCAAACCTATAAACGCAACCGCTAAATTAATTATTTTTTTCTAACGTGGTACTTGTTCTTGAACGTCCATTAACTCTTGTGTCTTGTTAGTTGTCTTGTGTGTGAAATGTTAGTTAAAAGATCGTGCGCTCATGCAGGGAAATTCCACCAACATTAAAGCAAACGCATGTTTTTTTACAACTGACTCAGGCTGTACACATAAAAAAGTGTTTTTAATACAAAGATAAAGTGAATATAACATTTATATGTTGGCAATAAGCCACAAATATTAGTGTTATGAAAAAATAATTGTAATATTTAGTTTAATGTTAGCTAAATATACTCAATGTCAACATATTTTCACTCAAAATTAAATAGGAAAATATTCAAACTTGGATTCGGCTTCAAGAATATTTCCCATATTCGACTTGACTCCGCTTCGAACCAAAAAAGTGGATTTCACACACCCCTAGTAAGATCTAGTAAGGTGATGTAGAAAACATTCACTATTTGCCAACTTAATAAAATAAAAAGGTAAAATAACTAATAATGGTGACAAACGAATGAATGTTCACCGCTTTGACAGCAACCACGCCGACCCCGACTAACCAGTAGCACTTCATGTGATAGTACCAGAGTAATCAGCTGCGTAGGTGAGAACTTGCTCACCAATATATCACCAAATCAACCTTAGATAACCTTCTCTCCTGTCCTTCCAAACAGGCATACTCGCACCAGTCAGACATTTTAATATGAATACAACATTGAACCATCCACCAAGAGTCGAGACACATGTTTGAACAATATCTAGTGACCATGACCTACCTCTAGCTAGTTTAGAACTGTTACATAGGTGGGTCTGTTCCCACCTAGTTTAGAACTGTTACATAGGTGGGTCTGTTCCCACTGAGCTGAGAACTGTTCCACGGTTTGGAAAATGCTCTCTTAATATGTTGGTGCAGCAGGTTTGAAAGTCCTGGTTGTGGGTACCAGCACGGATGGGTACAGGCTTGTCCGGGTCTTTGTGTCAAGTGTCAAAACAATATTTAAAAGTAAAGTGGAAATTGTTATCTTTTTTAAACAATGTAAAACTGATAATATATACTAAATTTATCAATTACTTCATATAAATATATTATTTTGAACAGATGTGGAGGAATGTTTATTTATTAACATATTTATTGACTGCTATTGTAATGAGGAGGTCAAGTTGTGTTGCGCTAACAAACATTCTCCCAAGAAGGCTAAATACTATCTGATCCCAAGATGTATGCAATCAGCGAGGAATGTTTTTGCACAATTTTTTTATCAAGGGATTACTTTTTAAAACTGTGGATTATTTATTATTATCAAATTCATTATACAATATATTTTAGTTGATATACAAAATTCCTACTGATAATAAATATACTAGTATGAATGTATATAAAAGTTGATGGTCATACACTAAAATGTAAATACAAAATAGAGGACAAAATAAAATATGTACAAAGTATAAAATTTGATCTATTATTCATTTTCATCATCAAAGATAACCAATTGTAAAAACATTTCAATATCTGGGTGCTATTGTAAAACTAGTGGTAGAAGGCGAGTCATGCAGAATGTAAGACAAGTGGTAGGAGGAGAGTCACACAGAATGTAAGACGAGTGGTAGGAGGAGAGTCACACAGAATGTAAGACGAGTGGTAGGAGGAGAGTCACACAGAATGTAAGACAAGTGGTAGGAGGAGAGTCACACAGAATGTAAGACAAGTGGTAGGAGGAGAGTCACGCAGAATGTAAGACAAGTGGTAGGAGGAGAGTCACACAGAATGTAAGACAAGTGGTAGGAGGAGAGTCACGCAGAATGTAAGACGAGTGGTAGGAGGAGAGTCACGCAGAATGTAAGACAAGTGGTAGGAGGAGAGTCACGCAGAATGTAAGACGAGTGGTAGGAGGAGAGTCACACAGAATGTAAGACAAGTGGTAGGAGGAGAGTCACACAGAATGTAAGACAAGTGGTAGGAGGAGAGTCACACAGAATGTAAAACTAGTGGTAGAAGGCGAGTCACACAGAATGTAAGACGAGTGGTAGGAGGAGAGTCACACAGAATGTAAAACTAGTGGTAGAAGGCGAGTCACACAGAATGTAAGACGAGTGGTAGGAGGAGAGTCACACAGAATGTAAGACGAGTGGTAGGAGGAGAGTCACACAGAATGTAAGACGAGTGGTAGGAGGAGAGTCACACAGAATGTAAGACAAGTGGTAGGAGGAGAGTCACGCAGAATGTAAGACGAGTGGTAGGAGGCGAGTCACACAGAATGTAAGACGAGTGGTAGGAGGAGAGTCACACAGAATGTAAGACGAGTGGTAGGAGGAGAGTCACACAGAATGTAAGACAAGTGGTAGGAGGAGAGTCACACAGAATGTAAGACAAGTGGTAGGAGGAGAGTCACACAGAATGTAAAACTAGTGGTAGAAGGCGAGTCACACAGAATGTAAGACGAGTGGTAGGAGGAGAGTCACACAGAATGTAAAACTAGTGGTAGAAGGCGAGTCACACAGAATGTAAGACGAGTGGTAGGAGGAGAGTCACACAGAATGTAAGACGAGTGGTAGGAGGAGAGTCACACAGAATGTAAGACGAGTGGTAGGAGGAGAGTCACACAGAATGTAAGACAAGTGGTAGGAGGAGAGTCACGCAGAATGTAAGACGAGTGGTAGGAGGAGAGTCACACAGAATGTAAGACGAGTGGTAGGAGGAGAGTCACACAGAATGTAAGACGAGTGGTAGGAGGAGAGTCACACAGAATGTAAGACGAGTGGTAGGAGGAGAGTCACACAGAATGTAAGACAAGTGGTAGGAGGAGAGTCACACAGAATGTAAAACTAGTGGTAGAAGGCGAGTCACACAGAATGTAAGACGAGTGGTAGGAGGAGAGTCACACAGAATGTAAAACTAGTGGTAGAAGGCGAGTCACACAGAATGTAAGACAAGTGGTAGGAGGAGAGTCACACAGAATGTAAGACGAGTGGTAGGAGGAGAGTCACACAGAATGTAAGACGAGTGGTAGGAGGAGAGTCACACAGAATGTAAGACAAGTGGTAGAAGGCGAGTCACACAGAATGTAAGACAAGTGGTAGGAGGAGAGTCACACAGAATGTAAGACGAGTGGTAGGAGGAGAGTCACACAGAATGTAAGACAAGTGGTAGGAGGAGAGTCACACAGAATGTAAAACTAGTGGTAGAAGGCGAGTCACACAGAATGTAAGACGAGTGGTAGGAGGAGAGTCACACAGAATGTAAAACTAGTGGTAGAAGGCGAGTCACACAGAATGTAAGACGAGTGGTAGGAGGAGAGTCACACAGAATGTAAGACGAGTGGTAGGAGGAGAGTCACACAGAATGTAAGACAAGTGGTAGGAGGAGAGTCACGCAGAATGTAAGACGAGTGGTAGGAGGAGAGTCACGCAGAATGTAAGACAAGTGGTAGGAGGAGAGTCACGCAGAATGTAAGACGAGTGGTAGGAGGAGAGTCACGCAGAATGTAAGACAAGTAGTAGGAGGAGAGTCACACAGAATGTAAGACAAGTGGTAGAAGGCGAGTCACGCAGAATGTAAGACGAGTGTGGTAGGAGGAGAGTCACGCAGAAGGTGAGCAGCAGTGTCCCAGCGTGAAGCCCCATGAATGCACCACTGCTTGTTCTAGCATAGCTGTCCACCACATGGATCTTCCAGCCCATGTTTGGATGTGTAAAACTGTTGTAGTACACAACGTCTGGCCAAGTTGTGTTCGGAGTCACTTTCAAAATGGCCGCATCCCCTGGGAACAAAACACAATCATCCTCCTTTGCTATCTTGTGATCTAATAGCAGTCATGTCTCTTTGCTCTGGTCCAAACAAACTTTCTCTGACTGGTTAGTAAAATGTAAAACTGTTGTTTTTCAGTTACTCATCTTTTGACTATCGTACAACATCTTGTGATGAGTATTAAAGATTGTTCTCACCTTCTTCGCACGTGTAAAGGAGAGAGCGGTTGAACTTCTTGAAAGTTGGGTAGTCGTCGTCGAGACGTCGGTCCTTGTCGTTGTGTTTGCTGATGCAGAGAGGTCCGGCTACAACAGAGAGTTTTAAAATCCCCGGCTGTGAAGAGTTTCCAAACAAATCATTCTTTGCTGGGATATTAATGTTAAGAGGACAGAGAAATTAACTTTATGATTGGAGTGCATTGATTAGTCTGAAGGGGTTGTTAAACATATTTGCACTAGAACTGTCCTGTGATAAATTGTTAATACTAGCGCTACCATAGTTCATCTCAAGGACGAGAGAATACACTCGCACCTCTGCCTGTCACATGGACACACCTGCTGTAGGTTTAGGTTGCCCCCTTCTGGTGAACTCCACGCCTGCCAACACTCGCACCTTCTGCTGCACTTCCTCGGAGAGCATGTCGAACCCTCCGTGTGCTTCGTCCGTGATTATGAAGGGGTGGTAATGCTCGGCGCTGTGAGGATTGTTCCCACCGTGGATCTTGAACGAGTAGGTGAGACCTCGCCTCAACCAGATCTCTGGAGCGAGCAGTCCGTTGATATACCACACAAGACCGGTTGTGGTCATCCCTGGGGGCAGGCCACACACGTTTCATAATTAGTTGTTTCTCATTCGTGGAGTTGACTTGGGACCCAGGCAGTCATGATGGCAGGAGCCCAAATATAACTTTACATTTGTCTTCAAACATTTTATTCATATTCACTAACAGTAATTATAAAAGGGCAGAATTGTGCATCAATTCAAACGAAACAACCAACAAGAATCGCTAATATTTGGCTACGTACCGGTGATTCCTTGATAGCCTCTTCTGCCTCCAGATGGCCCCAAGGTTGCAGTAAAGGTCCTTATAGTGCGGTCAAATATTTCACCTGCTTCCCAGGTTTCTCTGTCAAAAGTGTTTTTATTTAAAACATGTTACAATTCTAAGTTTTTAAATCTCAACCTCAAGTCTTGGTGAAAATTCATGTTTCTGAACCGTGTACATGCTATATAACATTCCTGTTTCTGAACTGAGCACATGCTATATTAATTATATCATGTGGTTTGAAAGGGGTTATTATACCACTGGTCATTTTGTTACAATATTTTTCTTTCACATTATTATTATTATTTAGCACCACACCTGAATACATGTTCAGGTTTTACACATATGTACAAACAAGCTAATGTGTGTGGGACGGTGAAGGTTGAATTAAGAGGAAGTGTAGCAGCATTTGTGTGTGAAAAGTCATTTAGTAAAAAACACCCTAGGTAGACCTGAGTCGATCTTGTTGTTATTGGCAGTCTATTAAGAAATTGACGCCTTAAAGCATTTGACAGCCAAAACAGGCCATTTATTTTAACTAAGCTGATGTAAAATTCACAGTCCCACGTTGAGCTACTTTGTGTTTAATACAACACCAACAGGAACACTGGTAAAATACACGCAACTAGTTTGATATTAATAGTAATAATATTAGTAATGAAGAAACTAAGGCCGGAGCCTGAACCAGAACTAACGACACAGGTGGACATATCACCTAACATGAAAACACAGTAAAAATATTGTTGGTGCTTATATGATAAGTTATATTGAGCTTAGTCCAAAGCTATGTTGGCACATCAGTCCTTGTTGGTCTGTTCCGAGGACACTCCAATCCCCCAATCTTACAACACTTGTGTAGGTAGGAGAGTAAAAAGAGATCTGTTTGTTGTTTAATGACAAACAAATGGCACAAAAAGAACCTTATACAACTTTTTAAAATTACATTTGAACTATTTTCACTTTAACTCAAATTGAACAATTTAAAGATTCAAATTTGGATTCAGTAACCAAAAGAAAATTCAAGATTCAGATTCTGTCTCTAATCTAAACAAACATATATTTCCAGATGACATTCTGATGGAGGGGTCGTATAAATCAGAGGTCCCCAACCTTTTTGTACCTTAGAGTACATTCAAAACTAACATAGTGCGGCGGGCACCAATTACTTTTCAAGGTAAACTTATAGCCGAACATAATTCATAATGCAAATAACACACAAATACATATTATTAAAAAGAATTGTGAGTTTAAAATTTAAAAATTATTTTTAAAATTCGTATATAAAATAACGCAAATGGTACACACGCAAAGTTAATCCAAAACCAGTTTAAGCAATTGAAACAATTTTTATCAAACCAAAAGTCAATGTCAATAAATAAGAAAAATACTAATTTATGTACCGGTTTTAACAAGACCAAATAAAGACAATGAAACATTTAACTACTCATCACCCGCCTCGGCGGCGTAGTTGGCTAACGCGCCAGTCGTGTTGAGCTCTACCGCCGAGGACGGGGAGATCAAGGTTCGAATCTCGGTCGGGTGAACTGGGGATGGTTTTTCCTAAATGGTTTTCCACTCTCCCTCCACGCAAATGCGGGTTCACTTCCTCTAAATTCAACCTTCCCCATTCCTAATCCATTAGCGTAATTAGTACTTAGGCGTATAACCCGAACGGGTAGTAAGACGCGGTGCTAAATATTATTATTAACTACTCATCACCATTTTGGTGCTTAGGTACATTTTAAAAATCTATATTTATTCTGTGTTTGTTTGGCAACAAAGCTGGGTAGACCCATGTCAAGATATTTACAAAGGAAACAGGAAGTATTAGGATGGTACTAGTGAGTGTGGGGAGAATGATGGTCTTTGAGATGAGGGAAAAGCAGAACCATTCAGCTCGAAACTATTAGAATGGTAGTTCCAAGTAAAAGTACACTTTGTAAATGAGAGGGAAGGATGGGGGGGGGGGGGGGGCTTTCAATCACCAACTTCTTGAGAATAGCATACCTGGAGATAAACACAAACTTGATCTTTTTTCGAAAAAGTGACAGATTAAAATTATTAGTCAAGAACTTTTCAGCTGTGGTCAAAGAGAGGTGGGCGGGCAGACGCAAAAGGTCGTCGGTAGCCATGACACCCGCGGGCATAGGGTTGGGGACCCCTGGTACATACATATGTACATACACGTTATATTTACACAAGAGTTTTAAATGTTGCAAACATGATCATAGCCGGTGTTATTCAAATTGAAGACATCTTAGTTTGATTCTCTCCCATAGTAATATTTATAAACTTTTTTGAATTTGGTCTACATGAGAACACATGTGTTGTTAGTTCTACAGAGAACACAGTGTCGTTGTTAGTTCTACAAGAGGACACAGGTGTTAGTTAGTTCTACAAGAGAACACACGTTGTTAGTTAGTTCTACCAGGAAACACATGTGTTGTTAGTTCTCCCAGAGGAACACAGTGTTAGTTAGTTCTACAAGAGAACACATGTTGTTAGTTAGTTCTACAAGAGAACACACTTGTTAGTTAGTTCTACAAGAGAACACACGTTTTAGTTAGTTCTACCAGGAAACACATGTGTTGTTAGTTCTACAAGAGACACAGGTGTTAGTTAGTTCTACAAGAGAACACACGTTGTTAGTTAGTTCTACCAGGAAACACATGTGTTGTTAGTTTGGGAATATTCCCGCTACTCACCGAAAGCTCTCCTTGGAGCGAGTGAAAGCAAAGCAGTCGCTGCTATGCTCCTTACGGTTCAATTCCAGCTTGAGGTTCCATTTAGGATATATGTCATGAAACATAGGTTCCTTGTTGTGGTTCAGTCTCCCACGGCCCACACAACGTACGACCAGCCTTCTGTGCGGTATTCCTGGTCACCAGGGTCAGCTGCCATTGACACAATAACACTACTGAACTGCAGACATGTGCCACACATTGTCAAGCACATAGATCATAATAAAGTGAACAAACATTTCTAAAGAATATTTAAACTAAAGTAGGGCCCTACTTTACAGTGCTCCACTAATACAGCAGTTTCCAATTATATACAGGTCCATTATGTTCAGCGCTTGTCTCACTCTTACGGCGTTTTTAGGCATGATGCGTGTGCTGAATGGCATTGGCCGCCATTTTATGTCGAATTCAGTCTATTTACAGAAGTTTTTATTACATTTCAAGCCTGTGGTCAGTTTTTACTCAAGCCGTGTATTCTCCACTACTGGCTGGCTAGGCCTGTCGTAGCTTCAGATGCTTTATAAATTATAATATAACTTAAGACTAGGACAGGTACAACAACCCGTCTCCAGACCGTTAATTTACCACTGTGAAAGAATAAACCCACATTTCACCAATGATAAACTTTTCGGCTATGCCGGTAATCGCACCCGGGACCCTTAGCTCAGAAGACAAACAAATTACCGACTGAGCTAGGTGTCGTGTTTACAGTAGTGATAGGCACTATCAAATGTGTGAATGATCATTTGATAGTTTTATTTTGATTGTTTTTATACATGAGAGTGAAAACATGTTATTAGGATTGTACATGTATTTGAAAGTTAAAAGAAGCCAGCTTTAAGGAGGGGTTCAGTGACCTAAGGTCTGTACCGGGATTTGAACCACCACCAGCTGATAACAACTCACCAGATATGAGAGTACGCCTGTACGTGATGATGTTGATGCCGTTCTCCCGCACGGCCGTGTGCAGCTGGTTACTGTCGAAACCTCCCAGTAGCATGTCCTTGCAGACCCCTTTGTACTGGCCCAACACTTTCACACACTGCAACACACACGTCACACAACAGAGGTTCACACTTCAGTACTTTAACAATACAAACATATGGAAATGTACTGAAATGTTAAAACATAATCTCAATATGAGATAATTAACAGGAGTCTCTCAAGAGTGAGAAATCAGAAACTTAGCAAACAAATAACTGACAAAACTAACCAACAAAAGATGAATAGAGGCATACTTGTGATGCTCCACCAATTATTACCATCACTGGTGAAAAACAAACAATAATGCTACACTTTAACCAATTATTACCATCACTATCAGAAAAATCCCACAAGGGCAACTTCTATTTTAATCTTCACTGAACCAATCAGTCAAGCTCGACTGAGCTTCTCAAAAAGCTCATAAGAATTGAGTCAAGACAAGTATGAACGCAATAAAACTTATACTTTTAAAACTTATCTATTTAGGTACATAAAATATTAATGAAATTTAAAAAGTTTTAAGATGAAAATAAGACTTGTTTATAACTGATTTAAAATAAAATATATTTGAAATCACAATAGCTTTGATATATTTTAATTTATTTACAATAATAATATTAAATAACAAGTATCAAGTGCACATTTTGTAAACCACATCCAGACAAGTACAGAGAGGAGTAAACCGTGAGACTCCAATTAGAGTAAATAAGTGGTCTTGTACAACAAGGTCGAACTTGTCGAGGCTGTGCAACTGACAAACTAGAGCTTACACTAGAGATTGGAGCATTCCCAGGTCAACTTCAGAAAAATGACACTTTATGGGAGCCAACTTACCGGGGCCTTGGCTGTGATATTGTAGTCCAAAGCGTACCCCAGATATCCATCAAGGTACGCAACGTAGCGTCTGAACCGATCATTTCACTCTTGTCCGTAGAACCACTCAAACCGAAAGCCATGTAATTGTCCTCCGCTGAAATAAATAAAGACAACCTCAATCCGTGTCCTTGTCTTCTTGGAATAACGGATGCTAAGACAATGACAGATAACTTGCTTTCTAATATTTCACTAATTCATCATCAATTACAATGAATCCAGACCAGAGGAAATCTACTGCGTTGTAACTAACTTATTGCTAAACTCATCCCATGCATCTACAAATATCCAAACTTGAGTTATAGTGCACATATATTAGCTTTAGTATCGTAAAGCAGACAATTGCTCTCCCACAATGCAACATTCTCCCAGCGCAGGTTCACTCACCAACCTGTCCAGCAAGCTGTATCGTTATTTGAGGTCCAAATATTTCCCAGCCCACTTGCAGATCCTTGTGGAGCTGGACGCAGTTTGGGAGACTGTTTTTATGTGGCTAGAACACACAATAGAGACTATTAGAACACTTGTAGCTTGTTCGTGAACAACAAGCTATTAGAACACTTGTAGCTTGTTCGTGAACAACAAGCTATTAGAACACTTGTAGCTTGTTCGTGAACAACAAGCTATTAGAACACTTGTAGCTTGTTCGTGAACAACAAGCTATTAGAACACTTGTAGCTTGTTCGTGAACAACAAGCTATTAGAACACTTGTAGCTTGTTCGTGAACAACAAGCTATTAGAACACTTGTAGTTTGTTCGTGAACTACAAGCTATTAGAACACTTGTAGCTTGTTCGTGAACAACAAGCTATTAGAACACTTGTAGCTTGTTCGTGAACAACAAGCTATTAGAACACTTGTAGCTTGTTCGTGAACAACAAGCTATTAGAACACTTGTAGCTTGTTCGTGAACAACAAGCTATTAGAACACTTGTAGTTTGTTCGTGAACAACAAGCTATTAGAACACTTGTAGCTTGTTCATGAACAACAAGCTATTAGAACACTTGTAGCTTGTTCGTGAACAACAAGCTATTAGAACACTTGTAGCTTGTTCGTGAACAACAAGCTATTAGAACACTTGTAGCTTGTTCATGAACAACAAGCTATTATAACACTTGTAGCTTGTTCGTGAACAACAAGCTATTAGAACACTTGTAGTTTGTTCGTGAACTACAAGCTATTAGAACACTTGTAGCTTGTTCGTGAACAACAAGCTATTAGAACACTTGTAGCTTGTTCGTGAACAACAAGCTATTAGAACACTTGTAGTTGTTCGTGAACTACAAGCTATTAGAACACTTGTAGCTTGTTCGTGAACAACAAGCTATTAGAACACTTGTAGCTTGTTCGTGAACAACAAGCTATTAGAACACTTGTAGCTTGTTCGTGAACACAAGCTATAGAACACTCGAAGCTTGTTCATGAACAATATCCACACACACAATCAAGAACTATAGGAAGTTACACAATCAAATAGACTCACTCAGTCACGTCTCACCTGGTCTCACAGTCACGTCTCACCTGGTCTCACAGTCACGTCTCACCTGGTCTCATGGTCAAATCCCACAGGGTCTCATGGTCAAATTCTCACAGGGTCTCACGGTCACATCTCACAGGGTCTCACAGTCACATATCACCTGGTCTCACAGTCACATCTCACCTGGTCTCACAGTCACATATCACCTGGTCTCTTGGCCTGTACACTTACATATTACAGTAACTAAACTAGTCTGGTAGAGGTAAGGAAGATGGGATTGAGAGAAAGTGTACCCGAATTTGTGAAATGAGGGAATGGGAAAACATTTATAAAAAAATAAAACTCCCTCCGTCACCCAGCTGGGATTCAAACTCCTATCTCGCTGTCAACAAACCAGACTAAATGAGACTGACACTTAGCCTGCATGCAGACCTATCTTTGATTGAGTCATAAGATAAGTGCTTTAATAGCATTTCTCTTTGACTCGATACTCACAATAACTTCCACCAGGGATGGAGGAACATTGAACCGTCAGGAATTATTACAGAGCCGTAGTTCTCTTTGGACTCGATACTCACAATAACTTTCACCAGGGATGGAGGAACATTGAGACCGTCAGGAATTATTACAGAGCCGTAGTTCTCTTTGGACTCGATACTCACAATAACTTCCACCAGGGATGGAGGAACATTGAGACCGTCAGGAATTATTACAGAGCCGTAGTTCTCTTTTGACTCGACGTCAAACACACTGAGCCAGTCGATGTCGAAGATTAGTGAGCTCGCGGGTATTTCCAGAGTAACGTCCTCCTTGGTGTACCGATACTCCCTCGGAGTGGGTCCAAACTGAGGACAGAGCAATTAGAAACAACAGTTGTAAGTCCTTGTTTGTGTTGTTATTTTATAGGTATTGATAATATGTGACATATGAACATATGAAACTTTTACAGCTGTCAGATAAGGTTCTTCTTGTGATAGTTGGACTGTATACAGGTGAGCTATTTTCAGCACAAGTTACTTTTTAAATAGCCCTTTATAACCAGCTATTCAATAAACCAGGGAACAACTTAACCTAATGACTCGCTTTAAGGCTAGGATGGTTTAGTTATGAAGTGTAACTCACTATCCATGTTCATCCGGTACTTTACTGCCCTTGGACGAAGGCTGTGGCCCCACGCCAATCCAGAAGTGTGTGTCTGCAGACAAACAGGAGAGGACAAGGCTATATCTACAAACACACGTGTACAAACTAAATGGTCAGGATGATTAGTTTGTCAGGTGCAAGTGTGATTAGTAAATCATCTACCTTTGCCTTGACCATCATACGTGAACTGGAGAATCCTGATAGTTTTAGCGTCAAGAATCTCAATGGAGTCCGAGTTGACGTTGTGTGATTTCCCGGTGAGCTGTGAGACTGTCTGTGTGGCCGGTGGTTCAAACTCCTCGGGGATGTACACATCCCCAAACGTGTTTTGACTCGACAAATCATATATCGCAATCCACTTGATCTCTGTGATCTTCTTTCCGTCAGGGAGAGTCAGAGTGAAGTCTTTGTTGAAGTATCGTTCCAGCATATTCGTTCTGAAAGGAGCAATGGCCGTTTCCCTCAAATGTTCCAAGTGACTCAACATGTTTAGTAGGTACCTAGTAGGGTACTCACTTGCCAAACTCGTCAGGTATAATAAACCCCTGAGGGCCAGGACGGTTGGTAGCGCCCGCCCAGAAGAAGGTGTCGGCTCCATTGCCGTCGTAGTTGAAGTTGATGAAGAGGAAAGTGTATTCATCAACTGCATAGACATCTCCAGAAACCTGGTGATGGTACGAGTTGATCTTTCCCAAATACTTTCCTCGGTAGATCTCTTTCTCTTCAGCGTTAACGCAGGACAGTGCTGACACATAAACAATAATTATTATCGTAATGTATCATTTAAAACAAGTCCCACTGAATTTAAAGGGTCACAGTTCAAGAATTCACATCTTCTAGTTCAGGTGTGGTACTTTTTTTCAGTGATTTAAGCTACTTGGCTGAAAACAGCATGTTGAGGAGGGTGAATTTAAAGGACATGAACTTACTTTCAGCTGGGAAATGTTGAACCCTATTATGGAAAAGTCCCTTGCCTCTTGTGGACTTAAGTTAATCAATAGAAGAATTTAATTAATCCAAAATGAGGGCAACGTTCCTCTAAAACAAGTTGTGGGTTTTAATAAGTGAAAATATACTTTCAATATTTCAACTAATGTGTAATAGAATTAAGATAAAGTAGAGCATCTTTATATATACTTTAAACATCCTAATCCAAACTGTTTTAATATATATTGCATTACTCCTGCACGACAAATTTCCCATTCAAAGTATTCTCAAGATATCATATTCTGAAAATTGAAAAATGACACCTGGACACGGGAATCGAGCCCGAATAGCATTGGCTATTAATTTTATTCTCAAGATAATAAAACATAATTTAAGACTCGTTTCTTAGTTGGGTATTGAAGTCTCCATCTGTGACGTTTGACACAAAGGAGTAACCTATGGATGTAGGTCAAGTATTCGGTTTAAATATTTAAAATTACATTTACACTAGAATATTACAGGTATATTATATAGCTTACCATAATATAGAACACTTAACGCACATATTAATATATATGTGTGATTGTATTTCATGATGAACGAATGTAACTTAAACCTAGCATGACTTTGACCACAGTAGAATAGCAGAACACAACTGTTACTTTATAAATGCTCGATCTTTACGAAAATCGATTCATTACACTTAATTGATCGATTTTCATATAGATTTAGAAGCCTCGATATGATTCAAAAATCGATTCTTTATTGGAGATTTTAAAAATCTATTTAATCTCGATATAATTATTGATTGTCTCTTGGGAATGTTACTTTTTTGACAACTAGGAAAATTTCCAAACCAAAGTTTGAAATTTTGGCGACAAATTAGTACATAATTATTTAATGCATAATTTATATTATAGCTAACCACGTGACCAAGGATGACGTGTGCCAGCCCCATCCAAACATCCTGAAAAATCAATTAATATCACGTACATTTAATTTAAATAGCCTTTTAAAGATACTAAACGAAAAATAAACGTAGCCTTTAAATTAGTGTAAATTATTTTACATGTAAACTAGTTGTTGTTTGAGTTAGGCTGGCATGGAGCCAGAATGGAACGGAACATCATTTAAGAAAACACGTCATTGCATCCAGTTGTTGGAGCTCCGACAACCCAGACAGTTTTGTCTGGATGTCCATTGAAACACGTGCCTGATCAATTATCATAGTGTCCGACTAATGAAGTCACATAGCAGGGAATTACAAAGTCTACTCAATGAATTAGCCACAAGGATTGTTGTATAGTGTAATAAACAACACTGTAGATTTCATTTACCATAACAATATTATTTGTATTGTATAAGCTCACTCACTCATCGCCTGGACCTGGAAACTTGACTTTTGTGCGAAGGACTTTTTTAGCCTCTAGGCGAAAGATAAGACGGGGTTTGGCCAAATTTAACCTCCAAGGGGTGAAAAGCGAGAGTGGGGGTTGAAAGTTAAAAAAAATCACTGAAGTATATTTGAACGAGAAGACATAAAGCCTTGAAACTTAAAATGAAGGTTCCTTTTTATAATTATAGTTGATGGTGAGAGTATGTCCTGTGTAAGAGAGGCTGGGGTGTACTTGAGGAATGACTGTATCTCTCGTGTTCAGCTGTACTGTAGGCTTGCTTACAGAGTCAAGTCGTCAACTACCTGGGGTGTACTTGAGGAATGACTGTATCTCTCGTGTTCAGCTGTACATGGCGTAATACAGAGTCAGCTCAAATACCTCACAGTCTGGTTGTTAAGAACAACTACTAACATAGCGTATGAACATGTGCTAAGGACGTGAATTTCTCCACATCAGGAAATCCCACCAGCCATTTCCTGCATATGGTGTATGTTTATGCTTTTTTTCTGTAAGTTTTTTTTTTTTTGTAAACGTGTTTGTACCAGCATAACAGGAAAATGGCTGTGCTGTGAAATCTCGTATTTTTCAAATACTTGGTCTAACTTAATGTTTAGGCTGAGTGACGTGCACCTCCTGTTTCTTAACTGTGGTTTTTATCAATCCCCGTTATTTGTTGCTACTCATGGGTTATATTGGTACTAACAGGGCATTCTACTTTAGTTCTATTGTAGCCACTTATTGTAAACTCTCCCCCCATCTTTTTACCGGATAAAACACCGCCATCAACAGGCACATCAGCGAGTCTGGTTATACATTTTGACTCCATGATACTTACTAACTCAAATAGTTGGATGAATTTGTTGAGATGATTTTACAAATAAACTTAGTGGTCAATACTTGTCATCTCAAATTATATACTTTAATTTTTTTAATTACGTAATTAAAAGAGACTTATTTAAACTTTTATATTTAAATCGATGATCTCACCCAAATGTTGATTATATGGATACCCAACAAATGGCTTTAGAATAAGATAGGAGCAACACTTGAGAAGGCTCAATATGGATTCGTAAAGAACAAAGGAGCGAGAGAAGCTGTCTTGTTTCTGAAGATGCCGATATAAAAACAAATAAGGAAGGGCAAGAATACGTAAAAGAGAGCGAAAAAGCATTTGATGATGTGGAATGGAATAAAATATAATGCTTGAGATTTTGAGAAAACTTTGGATTAAGTACAACGACCGAGGAATAATATGAAACTAATACAAAAATCAGTCAGTAATAATTAGAGCAATGGTAAACGTCCACTGGTCCTTCGGACGGACCGCACGCTCGTACTTTTGCATTCTTTGCATTATTTTGAATGGGACTCCGCTCACCTATCCTCATCGTACAGTACACATAGGACGTCGACAATGCCAATAAGGATTGATGGATAACATTCTTAACATAACAGCTTATCTCTCTATTTGGTTTAGAGCAGAGTCTAAGATATACTGGTCTGGCTACTATTTAGTTCTGTGATTAGACGCCAAATGGTTTAGTATACGTTGCGGAATAGCTCGCGCGTAATTTAAATTTTGAAGAGAAGTTTGATTTCCAACTTTACATTTTTTGTTAGACATTATTTATTTTATACAAAATGTGGTAACTAGTGAATAAAAATAATAACTCACAACAAATGATAACATATAAATTACATTAATCATTTGCTCAGTGATATAATATAATTTAAATTTAGTTGTCAATACTGTATTATAAAGCACATATTAATTATTTGTTTGGTACAATTTGATCATATTATCAACATTATTATAAATTAATATTTAAAAAATGTATTGATGTATGAGGGCACTAAGGCATTATCAAATAGACACTAAAGAAGTTCCAAGCCAAACTATCCACGATCAACAGAATACTACCCACCTACACCTTGGTGGATAGTTCCAGAACTACAGAAATAACGCCCGATTGAAGAATCGCTACTCAAAATGAATAATGGGACAATAATATCAACAAGCTACGTCATATTCCATTCCTTCTAGAAGGAAGGCCACCGACAGAATTGTTCTTTCCCCCACCTTGCTACCCTGCTATGAAATTGCTTTCAGAAACTCTATTATGTTGAAAGTTCGATAATTATAATGAAACCAGTTAGCTAAAAACTTTATTACATTTGTTCGAATGACATACTTTGTGTAGAAGTGAAATGATAATTTAGGTTATAAGCTTATAGGAAGTACGGTATATACTAAATTCTGAATTTAGTAATAATCCCAATCTCTAAGGTAAAAAATCTCCTTCTGAAAGGTCGTTTATCCTAACTAAACACAATTATAAGTTAGGATTCTGGTACGAAATAAAACCTTACAAGCGAGCTTCCTTCAAAAATCATGTATATATTAGGCTACATCAAACTTATTCAAAGAAAAAACTAACAAGTTTCGAACTTTTATATGCTATTCAAAGCTTTTACTAACATATTTATTTCATTTAACTAATCACACATTGTCGTATCTGAATATTCAATCAAATTAATTAACGATGTCAAAATACCACATTGCCTTGAATGGGTGTAGGAGAAAAAGAAATACCCGAAAGTTTCTTTCTCTATTACACAATGGTTGCAGACGACAGCTCGAAATCTTTTATCCACAGATGTCCATCCAGTTATATTATAGAGACCAATGTTGGGGTGGTCGCCTATAATTGATTGGACATATTCTGGAACACAAATAGATAAAAATACGTTTTTTTCGCAAATAATATAAAAAACAACGAATTAGATTGATTCTTAATTGGGTCGTTTAAACCTATTGGCTCACAAATAAACATACTAGAGTTGCGGGATAAAGGTACTGGTTTTGTTGGTTATTCTGAGACAAAGTTTGTTTATAATCAAGGTCTTATATTAAGATGCACACCTTTTAAAGAATACTTTGAATCATAAGAATTTTTTGCGTTGAATCAAAATGGAAGAGATCGAGAGACTTAAGGCTAAAAATAATACAAATGATACTATAGAAATGGAGGAGAGCGAGAAGCCAAAGGTTAAAAATAACAAAAATGGTATTCTATATATATCATCCATTCCGCGATTTATGACCGTTATAAAAATTAAAGAAATATTTGGCCAGTTTGGGGAAGTTGGAAGAGTGTTTCTCTCTCCTGAAATTAACTTCAAAGGTAAGGGCGGCCCACCTGGTTGAACATTGCGCTTACATCAGGACCAGGTAACCGTCACGTGTTATAGTGGTCAGAGCATTGGCTACGAGCCTAGGGGTCCTGGCTGGTACCATGGTACCTTCCCAAATGTCACCAGGATCTGGTTTGTTATGTTTGAGCTAGGTTAAGAGTTTATATTGGTTCCACACCCTCGCATTCCTCATCGACAAAAAAAATAGCCTTCTCACATTAATGATTTGTATAGTACTTGGTGTTAGACTGGATTGCCGGTGACTAGTACTTGGTGTTAGACTGGATTGCCGGTGACTAGTACTTGGTGTTAGACTGGATTGCTGGTGACTAGTACTTGGTGTTAGACTGGATTGCTGGTGACTAGTACTTGGTGTTAGACTGGATTGCTGGTGACAGTACGGGTTGGTGCTGTGACTAGTACTGGTTTAGCTGATGCTGTGACTGGGATATCTGGGCTACTTCAAATTCCAGTTGAATCACTAAATTAATCCCTATCGCTTCACAGAAATGTGGATACATTTTTTCTAAAATACTTCCTTATCCCCATTCCATTAGTAGGTAATGTATGAACAGTTCTTAATTGGAAGGTTGAATTGTGAGCAAGTGTACCCACATTTGCATGCAGAATGGTAAACCATCATCAACCATTTCCAGCCTGTGACTGGTCAGTTTAGTAAAATGCCTCCACTTCCACCATTCTTCTTGGCCCCAAGTTTCTTGTGAGAGTGACGCCCCAGACCATGCAGCCACTGAAGCAGGTCTATTGATATTCCCATCCGTAACAGATCCTTGATAGCTGATCCAACTTGCACGGATACCGAGGACAGTAAGTATCTCAACTTGACAAGACAAGACGTAGTTTAGTTAATCAGACACAAACAATGTTGTCAGATTCCTCCTTTAGATTTGTAATTGAAACATAGATAGTGCCACTAGTCAGTAAGATTGGATTGTGAATCCTAATGTTTTATTGTTCCTCCTTCAGATAAACAGAATTTACTCAAGAAAAGAAACCATCTAGAAAGTTCTCTGAAGGTTGGGTAGAATTCAAACGCAAGCGAGTGGCAAAGCAAGTTGCCCTCAAGTTGAACAACGTGAGGATAGAAGAAAGAAAGAAAAGCAAGTTTTACGATTTCATTTGGAATATCAAGTACTTGCACGGGTGAGCTGCGATGTAACGGTTTGATCTCGTGAGACCATATGTAACTAACGTGTAAACATGTGTATAGTTTGTATTCTCTTCTAGGTTCAAATGGGTTCACCTGAGTGAACGCTTGTCATACGAACGGCAGTTCATCAACAGAGGGTGCGCTCAGAAATAGCCCGTGCTAAAAGGGAAGCCAGTTACTTTTCACAGAACATTGACAAAAGCAACAAGATCCGCAAACGTGTTGGTAATGGTGCTCCGGTGAATGTAAACAGTTCCAAGGACATCCCGGTGTATCGGCAACGAGAAACTGACAGCGCCATCAAGAGAGAAAGAAACAGTCATTGGACCAAACAGAGTGAAGGGTACAACATGTTTACTGTCGGCTAAATAAACAAGTTGTATTAACATGTTTACTGTCGGCTAAATAAACAAGTTGTATTAACATGTTTCTTACGCAACATTATTTACATACAATCTTACACGCACAATTACAGCCCCATCTTGTATGACAAGGTCAGGGTTCATATCCCAGCCAGATGTGATTACACATTAGCGGAAACCAGAAATAGTAGCGAGATGCAGTGTCAAGAACCAACACATTTATAAATAATCAGAGGTTCAGTCCAAGTACCCACTGACAACTCAGGAAAACAAACCCTTCCTCTGACCATACAAATATTATCACTATTATACACATTCTCTGGTGCAAACGTTGAACAAAGTCTTCCCTAATGTTCCCAATATTTCATTGTAATGCCATTTATCAATGAACCACTGTAATTTTAGCGAATCTGAATACTTCATATTGAGGCCAATAGTTTATTGCTTTATTCCTGGTCACAGTATAGCATTGAACAAGAAAATAAGTGGGTACCAAAAATGCGTGTCAGATCAGGGCAGGATGAGTAGAAAAATGGCCGCTGTGCTAAACACGCGCCAGGGAACAGGTTAATAAATTTCATCGATTACTGAAATTAAATTAGTTATAATTCAGAAATTATTTTCCTGCCAAATATGGTAGGTTGGTACTTGTTAAACATGCAATTTGAATTAGGATTTTGGAAGAAATAAACAAATTTGAACTTAAAATTAAAATATTTGTACATTACAAAATCCATTTTTTATTCCAAGCTTTACATGATTTAAACAACAAATTCCTTAATTCACTTTTTGAGCTACTCGGCTGAAAATGTCTGTAGATGTCACCGAGCCAATCGTGAGACTTTGCCTCTGAGCTCACCCTGTTGGGGGTGTACAAGATTGGAGGGGTTGTTAATTCCTCACAAGTGTTCTCATTTCAAGTACCACTCGGATATTTTGAGGTTTTCTTAGTAATAATATTAATAATAATATCACAGCCAATATTGAAGACACCCAACATTGAACATTTCTAATAATTTGAAATCGTTAACGCTAGATAACTAAATCTTAATAAACACCTAACTAGGTATTTTTTCATTTAGTCACTCTTAGTCCTTTTATCCCACGAGAAAAATATATAGTTACACTTGTGTTGATCTGTGAATGTAAAGTGTATTAATAGAACATTACTGCCCTGATACAAGCACTCGACTGATAGCTCAAACTAACATTAAAATATTTTTACTCTAAATAAATGTTTTTATAATTGTAAAAACATGATAGCATGTCAATTCAAATACAATATCCCTCCTTCAAGGTATAAGGTCTTATCTTCGCTAAAAATCATGTTTTGTTATATTTATGCAACTCGCATGAAAAAACTTCAGTTCATAAGCCCTGAATTAATGTTGAGATTTTCCTTGAAAACCAACTTTGATATCAGACTCTGTTAAAAAAAAGGTTGTGTAAAGGTAAATTTAGCTTTTCTGGTTCCCTGATTGGATAGGTCATGTCAATATTATTTATATTACAGTGTTAACCTTGGATAAGGAGCTTACTTTTGACACCTTGGTTCAAATCTTGGTTGGGGAGGAACGTATTTGCATCCACTTAACATTCAGGCCTGGATTTAGGATAATTGCGCCCTGGGCCTGGTAAATTTTGGGGCCCCCTCACCCACCCTATTGTAGGTGAAGCCTGCAAAATATATTTGATAATACTCAATACTAAGGGAGGTTTTTGTAAGTATTATTTTTTGTATTCTACCAATAATTATTAAAATCCCATTGTGACACCACGGTAATAACTCTTGTCAACATATTTTTATAACTCTGTTTTATTGATATTCCCTTACAATACTGGTTAGGCTTAATATAAAGTATGTAAAATACAAAACTAAAAAATAAGCTGAAAGAGTATTGAAAAGGCCACGAAATCATTCTTTCGTCAGGTAACAGAGACTTGAGCCAGGTATGTTCGGTACATTTAGAGCAAATGTTTCTCGGGTCATTGAAAAGTACATTTTCCCAGTAATGTGTGTTTCACAACACATCACACTCCCAGGAAGTGATCTTTTAATGTTTTTCACACAGTTGAGAACAGAAAACCCCCGTTCTACGGTGCAATTTGTTACTGACGAGGAAAGGAATATTCTCGATGCAACTTGAAGGTTCGGAAATGGTGACACTTCCTCTAGGCCTAAAACACTTTTTGGAACTTATTTGCACACATCTGCTTCATGACTACTTAATAGCGTGCCTTTATTCTCTTGAAGTGAATAAACATTTGAATGTGAAGAAAGTTCAACATCTTGGTTGACGCTGAAGCTACGATTCTATTTTAGAAACGTTCTTGATTACTTTAGCCTCATCACGTTTCTTTTTGGTCGCCTTCTTCCTAAACTCGGCTCCACTTGGTTTTTTTAATCATTCCGAAACAAAAAACAGAACAGTTATGGTTATAATAAGGACACATTATTGTTAAAGAAGGCAAAACATCGCACAGACGCACACACTAAAGTTAGAAAAACAAACGAGAACAACTTCAGCTGTTTTCACGAATAATAAAAAGTGTAGCCAACTTTTACGAATGAAAAGATTGGAATGATACTAGATGGCAGCACGGTTATTGTTCGTAAATCACCCCAATGTTAAATGTGGAGGGTGGACGATATTTAGATTGACAGTGTTTTATACTACAGTGATACTTTAGTGACTATTCAATGGCCACACTAGAGCAATAACTCTAAAATAGCAATTTCTAAAAGATAAAGAAAATTGGCACCCTGGGCCCATTTATAAATCTGATACTTCAAACAGTTGGTGTTTATTAGAACCTGATGAGGCATTTTGAGTCAATTAGGAATTATTCACATCCCAGAAAGATTAAATTTGGACCTCAAAAGAAAATAACGACTCAATGATCTTGACATTGGTTGAGGCCTTAAATTTATAAAACAAGGCGTAGCTTAACTCTAAGTTAAATATACTGAATTTTTCTCTCTCTTAATCTTAAATAAAGAAAGCTACTTATTAAGGCCCTCGGCCCTGTCGAGTGCAAGTCTAAGACCTATTTTGTGGGATGGTTAGCGGGAGGGTGAAAGGCGTGGCGTGGCTTCACAACCGACCAAAGTATCCTTCACCGCCAACAAGAACAAATGGATCGGAAACCGTAGATGGCGCTAGTTACTGGACAAGTCTTGCGGAAAAATCTTAAGTTTGGCAATATCAGTTTTCTTGAGACCAGGTGATATGTTTATGTTAATATTTTTATATTTTTTGCTATGAAGCTGGAGTTTTCTATTAAAAAATGTCAGTTTTATTGATATTTGACACTGTTAAAATTATAGAGGAGATGTGTATAAAAAAGTATAGCTTAACCAACATGCTTCTATTCTTGAACAAACCATTTTCGAAAAGAAAATTGAAAAACAATAAAAATTCTTGAAGCTAACTGTTCCCATGGCTCTGCATTTCCACGCCAAATGAAAAGGGCCAATCGCCTTAACACGTAAAGACATTAATTAATACAAATACTCTGTAACACATTGAGGCATAGATAGACCTATGTCATAGTTGTACGTTGATGTATTCATCTGTGACGCAGGATTTACAACACAATAGACCACTTCAGTCCTAGTTTATAGTAATGTTGGTAGAACTGTATGAACTATTCAGGAATCACTGCAATTCCTTCAAGAACTTCTTGGGCTTCTTCGCGAAGCGACTCCACCTTCTCCAGGAGCAGCAACTGAAAAAATAAAACTAATGATAGGCCTATAATTTGCTATAAATTTCAATGAACATGAATTGGGTATTGTAGGTGGATGCACCACACAACTCAAATGAGAAGTAACAGATAAAGTAATGAGAGTGTAATATGTAACGACTAGGGGTCTGTGAGCCTGAGTTTTTAGTCCAACTCAAACAGAATATTTCAAAAGGTTCTCAAGTTCAAGTATATTCAGAGTTTTAAAATAGGGATGTCAAACTCGATTCCTCGAGAATCGATCTTAATATAACGTCTCTCGCTACTTCGATTCTTACCTCTCAATAAAACTGGTAACTAAACATGTCCAGGTGTCTTTTTTCAATTTTCAGAATATTATATCTAGCCGGTGAATTCCTCTCTAAAATTAATAACAGCTTCGGCTATTTGATTCTTAATATTGAATTAGTTTACTGGTCGAAAGTAGTTTTAAAGCTCCATTACGTTTTTAATGTGAAAATTGATATTAATTTTAACAATTTGTCAAATTACCGAATGACTTTTACGTGGAAATGGCGATATCATCTAAATTAAATAGCCTATGTTTACCTTTGTGTTTTAAAAATTGATTACATACATCAACAGGAAGCTAAAAAATGACGACCCTATACAACTTTTGCTCTTGATCTCGAGCTTAAATGACGAGTTCAGTTCAAAGCTCTAAATCTTAGTACTCACAAAGCACCTCTTCTTTAATATGAATTAACATATATTAAATGACATTTCATGGGACATGGCAAACGACAGTTGCGCGTGTTTGTGAATGTTACGCTTGCCACGGACTTACACACTTTGCGCATGTGAGATGGATTGTGCACAATTTGAAGTGCAGCTTCGGTTTTAATGAAAAATACCTCCATATGATTTCAACCTTTGATTGGTCAGGATACTAGAAATACAGCCAATGGGAAGTGCCGATCTGCACAACATCATGTGTTCTTTCAAAAGAATATTCAAACTTTGGGAATATTTGATCTATTCGATTCTATTTTGTTCTGCATTAGGTTGAATCAAATGTTTATAAAGTGCACATTCTCACCCTGGCCGCAGCGATGATCTGTCCTGCTACTTTGCGTGAGATGTGGTCTACACACGACACAAGTGTGTTGACGTCAGTGTTGGCGATGTCCTTAAGGGTCTTGAAGTTAGCGTTGTAAAGTTGTTGCGCTCGTCCCTGAAACACAACCATTCAATAAGGCAGTGATTTCCAACCTGGGGTTCGTTGTGTTGCAAGGATTGTTGGGGTTATAGCTTTACGTGATTACTATGATTATAGGAAAGTGAAACATTCAAAATGATAAAAACTGTTAAGTTACTGTTAGGTTCCTTTTGGTTACTCAACTGACAGTTTCTTGCTGACCAGCAACCGTGTGGTCAGGCGAGGGACGCAGAGAGGTTTTATACAGATGTGTAGCGGAAACTCGGACAAAAGAGAAACAAGGAGAGTGGAGGACATGGGAGGAACAGAGGGAGATGGAGGCATTTCACCAAACAGACCCTGCCACAGGCTGGAAAGAGTCCATGAGAATGTTGATGATTGTTTATCCTTTCTCCCTCCACACAAATAAAGGTACATTTCCTCTAAAATGTACCTACCTTACAAGTTTAATTAAATGTGGATAGCCTGGACGGGTAGTAAGATTCAATGAAAATAATAATGTAAAAAGCAGGATATGAATGAATGTTGGTTATCAAGATGCTGGAAGCCATTTCCAGACTGTGTCTCCATCTTACACCAAATAGGTGAACTTGCTTGCAATTAAATACACACTTACAATATATTCGCTTACTTTGTCATCCAGCAAAGCACACAGTAAACATCTGTCTGGCAAGAAAACACAGCGGTTAGGCTGGTTGCATATTGCAAGGGAGGATCTGCAGAACACGTGTTTTAGATGGACAGACGCAGTATAGGAGTAGCTCTGTCTGGGCAGTCTCGGACCTAGGTTTCATGCTATCAGAACTTATCAGGAGGGACAACTTGCTAAAAGGATATAAAGGACCTGTGTTTAGAATGATGACACACATTCCTCAAAGAGTGTTTAGTTGTCCTTGTTCCTCAGCTCTCCAGAATGTTCATTATCTTCCTCAACATTCTGATAAGAGAAAGAGGGATATTTCTATTTGTGCCTTCTTAATCACACCATCACGAGGTAATGACGGAATGTTCTGATAAGACACACCCAACGACATCTGTCTACACAGGAAAACACACTCAAGAGTCTTAAATTATTTAACAATATATGATAACATCCTCTACCATAGTTGCTCATGTCACACACAAACAATATTATATTATCATTAAATATGATTGTGCTAATGCTATTATATATTAAAACCACACTCAGTACATGCGACCAGGATTTAAACCCTGGTCTTCATGTCATCAATAGTCCAGTCTATTGCGAGAGTGATGTGTTAAACTGTGCTGATACTGAAGTAACATAAATAAAGGTCACGGTTCGAAGCTTAACCGTGTACCAATAAATATTGTTCCTAAATATTTTCCTAAGATACCCCCTAGGCAAACGCAAGTACATTTTATCTAAGTTTGGCCTTCCTCATCCCTACCCCAATAGTGTTTCTTAAGATGAATGTTTCGCTATCAGATCTCGGTATTTAAAATATAAGTTACTCAAGTTATATTCTTGATCAACCAATCACAACATCAGCTGTGTATCCAGTTTGTTCCAAATGTCTAGTTCTCAATTTACGCAGGTTTCCCAACCTTGCGGTACTAAACAAACTGCTCCATATGAACGTTACTTTATTTGTCTGTACTGTTGATGGCTTATGTTGGCTCAACTGTGAGGCCGCCACATGACACTTGGCTGTGCAGGTAGGAAATAGAGCCAATATAATTTAGGTACAGTGGACATGACCAGCATCGTCAAGATGAAGGTGGTATAACCACCATACCACAAACAAGTACTCTGCTAGAGAGCTGTACTTGGTTTCGAGCACACGTTCACTCACATGACCAGCATCGTCAAGATGAAGGTGGTATAACCACCATACCACAAACAAGTACTCTCCTAGAGAGTTGTACTTGGTTTCGAGCACACGTTCACTCACATGCACACTTTGACCCCACATGGGTCAGTAAAACGTAACCCGCACGCTTTTAACCCTTTCCCTGGCGGGAATCAACGGTTCATTGCAACAAGTGATGGTAATGCCATCTATCAATGAACTACTGTACTTTTAGCCAGTCTGAATACTTCATTTTGAAGCTGACAGATGGAGCCACCAGTTTGTGACCAGGAGTAAAGCAATCAATTAAAAATGAAAATACGTGTCAGGTAAGAATATCTGAGTAAAATATGTCTGCCGAATAGTTCCCACCCTCTTAACTGCCGGTAGTTCCATGAGGGGCAGCAGTTCTTGAGTGCAGCAGTGAGACAGGCGCTGAGAGAAGTTCACCAGCAGGTCCTTGAAGGCCCAGAACTCTTCTAGTTCCTACAACAATATACTCTGACTTAACCTAGTACATCATGTGTGTTGCGTCTGGTGAGGGAAGACTCACTCTACTTTCTTTTGTTTGGATGTTTGTCATTATTATTTTTATCGACATATTGACTTATTGAATTCAAGCTTGGCTTGACTCTGTTCAGGAACTATGTGAGTAGTTCCCTTGAGTTCGACTCTGAATGAAATAATTCCTCCTAGCGCTCTAAAGAATATTCACTTATTTTGATCAATATTTCGACCACCAAACAGTTTTTATTGACAGTGTAATGTATGTGTTGGTTTTGATAAAACATTTAACAATGTACTTCAGTGAAAACATGTGACACTTGGAGTGTACAAAACTTCAACTTTGCTTCAAATTTTTGTCAGCTTTGACTTCGATTTGAAAGTAAAATTCTGAATTTGACAACAATGAAGCTCCACCGATAAGAATAATTGAAGTTAAAATACCCATTTGTAATCACTTTTCTTTCAATTTGGGTGTTTATTTGTAACATAAATTATGTTCACATGAAAAAAAATCTAAAATAATTAAATAACATGTTGTGATAACTTAATTTACCAGCTTAGAATGAAACATGTTAATCATTCATGTTTACAATATAACATCTTGTAAATTATATTTAATACTCTTAAAGTTATATAGCTATGCAAAACATATTTTTTCTAACACTAAACAATTTTTTTAAACATTCAAACTTAGATTTGGCTTCAGGAATATATCATGGACTGGCACACACATGCGACACTATTAATAGCATATTTGATATTTTAGGAAGAGTGATCTGATTAATGTACAGTAGTTATCACATAGCCTCAACAGATTGCTCTGCAGGTCGTAGATCACTAATAAGGAGGTGCACTAAATGAATGTCAGCTTGATAATAACAGAGGTTTGTATTGTACACTAACCAGGGGACATGTGGGCCCCACGGCACAGTACTAAACTGATGTTTGTGCCAATGAGGCGTATTTAGAAAGAAGTGTCGTGTTACGAGACCACAGTTTTCCCAATAAGTGTGCTAGGTTCGTCCTTTCATTCTGATAACAAATGATAGCTGTACCTCACAGAAGCGCATCACACACGCTGCGAAAGCCGCAGAAGAGGACATGAGGTTCTGCACAAAGCCTCGTGTAACATGGTATTTAACAGAAACTTTCCAAACAGATTCCTGCTGCCACAGTTCCGACAACATCAATGTCAGATAGAACCTCTTTATCACCCGCTCAGGAACACCCTGGACAAACGTTTCAGATTGACAAAAATTGATAGTTTTTAGGGCTGGAACCTTCAAATTTCAAACTCTCAAGCCTTCCCCTTGCTCCCCCAAGGAAATTCACTTTCACACTCCTCAAGCAGCCCCCCCCTCCGCCCATATTCCTCAAGTTACTTACAGTACAAACTTAACAACCAGACCCCAGAACAGTAATTTAACACTTGATTGAATGTGTGATTGTTAACATTTAGTTACTATTTGTACTATCTATTATCCTGTATATTCTTATCTTCAAAATGTTTTCCAAGACTCAGATTTGTAAAATGGGGGATTTAACTCAACTCTAGAAATAAGCTAATGAATAACCTTACCTTGTGGGTGTGCCCTTTAACAATGCGCACCATGCACACCTCTGTTATACCAAGGACTCGAGCACACTGCTGGTCCTGCACACCCAGATTGTTGTACTGACAACAGAAACAATGTTATTTCAGAGAACTAACATCACACACTGTACTAACTGTGATGCATGCTAAAAGTGCGCTATATTTACAGAGTTGAAGTAGACACTGGGACTAGGCCTGATCTGGTCGACCAGATCGTAGGGTGTGACCAGGTACAGCAGATGTAGACAAGTGAGCAGTACAAGACTGGCCTGAGCTTGGAGCAAATCTTCATAGAGTAGTCTGGCCTTCTTCAGGTCCATACAGCCTGGAACACAGAGGTACCAACCACATACAGGTCCATACAGCCTGGAACACAGAGGTACCAACCACATACAGGTCCATACAGCCTGGAACACAGAGGTACCAACCACATACAGGTCCATACAGCCTGGAACACAGGGGTACCAACCACATCACAGGTCCATACAGCCTGGAACACAGAGGTACCAACCACATACAGGTCCATACAGCCTGGAACACAGAGGTACCAACCACATACAGGTCCATACAGCCTGGAACACAGAGGTACCAACCACATCACAGGTCCATACAGCCTGGAACACAGAGGTACCAACCACATCACAGGTCCATACAGCCTGGAACACAGAGGTACCAACCACATCACAGGTCCATACAGCCTGGAACACAGGGGTACCAACCACATCACAGGTCCATACAGCCTGGAACATAGAGGTACCAACCACATCACAGGTCCATACAGCCTGGAACACAGAGGCACCAACCACATACAGGTCCATACAGCCTGGAACATAGAGGTACCAACCACATACAGGTCCATACAGCCTGGAACACAGAGGTACCAACCACATACAGGTCCATACAGCCTGGAACACAGAGGTACCAACCACATCACAGGTCCATACAGCCTGGAACACAGAGGCACCAACCACATACAGGTCCATACAGCCTGGAACATAGAGGTACCAACCACATACAGGTCCATACAGCCTGGAACATAGAGGTACCAACCACATCACAGGTCCATACAGCCTGGAACATAGAGGTACCAACCACATCACAGGTCCATACAGCCTGGAACATAGAGGTACCAACCACATCACAGGTCCATACAGCCTGGAACATAGAGGTACCAACCACATCACAGGTCCATACAGCCTGGAACACAGGGGTACCAACCACATCACAGGTCCATACAGCCTGGAACATAGAGGTACCAACCACATCACAGGTCCATACAGCCTGGAACATAGAGGTACCAACCACATCACAGGTCCATACAGCCTGGAACATAGAGGTACCAACCACATCACAGGTCCATACAGCCTGGAACACAGGGGTACCAACCACATCACAGGTCCATACAGCCTGGAACATAGAGGTACCAACCACATCACAGGTCCATACAGCCTGGAACACAGGGGTACCAACCACATCACAGGTCCATACAGCCTGGAACACAGAGGTACCAACCACATCACAGGTCCATACAGCCTGGAACATAGAGGTACCAACCACATCACAGGTCCATACAGCCTGGAACATAGAGGTACCAACCACATCACAGGTCCATACAGCCTGGAACACAGGGGTACCAACCACATCACAGGTACTAAGACGCGGTGATAACACTTGTTCCAGCAAGTTATTACCTTTGATGGCGGCACGTCCCAGTCGGCTCACTGACAGTGGAGTGTCTCGACGAAGTTTCAGCTTCTTGTTGGTCTGAGAGACATTGTCCCCTGAGAGACACACAGACACGTCTGCTTGCTGGTTGCATACTCGCAGGGCCCCCTCACGGAACAGACCCACGAGGGTGGAGTCCACCAGAGCTGTTAGATCCACCCCGAGTCTGGTAGCCTGCGAGGAACACAACAGTTCAGTGAGAAACATGTTCTTAAACATACAATGAAGGTCGTGTTAGCACACAATGTAAGTCGTGTTGGCGTACCTGCACGCTGAGTAATGTTCTCTTGACCAATTGATGCAGGTCAGCGAGCGATGTGGCCATGCCTTGTCCAATGGCGCTCAACAAGAGACTCCTCATCCCGCTAGCGTCTCCTTGCGCCAGACTACTCACACATTGGTCCATTGACGAGTGGACGAGTTCTCTCACCTGTGATCAGACTCTTAGTGAACCAGGTGCTCTGGGGTCTGGTTGTTGGGCTACACCACTATTACACATATGAAGCTACTAAAGGTCCTCCTGACCTTGTCGATGTCGGTGTTCTTGCAGACTAGGATGCTCTCTCCCAGACTGGAGCCCATCCCAGCTCGGCCTGCTCGCCCCACCATCTGCTTGTAGCGGGACATGCTGACAAACTCTCGTCCCACGTACGGCGAACGCAGGATCACCCGCTTGGCTGGTAGGTTCACACCTGCAGCCAGCGTCGACGTGCAACAGATGCAGCAGATGGTGCCTGAGACGAACGCCTCCTCCAGGAGTCTTCTCTCCCCCCCCATCAGACCTGGATCAGTGCTCTCTGTTAGTGGTGGTATTGATTGGAGAGAGAACTAAAAACCTAGTCAGGGATCAAACTCTTGCACCCACAAGTCATAATCAAATACTTGTAGAAAACATTTTACGAGGAGAGCGTTTGTTTATTTTCAACGCTCCTCAGTGTAATAATTACGATAATGTGTCAAAGTTGAAGAAGTGCACCTACATTTGTGTGGAAAGAAAGAGGACCCGACAGGGATACAAACCTCAACCTACCTGTCATTGAGAGACCAGTTTATGTGAGACTGACATGTCAGACCATATGACCACCAAGGAAAGTGATGTGTAGTAAAATGACAATAATTTACAAAATGTTTTACTCCTCGTTAAGCGGTCAATGTATGTTTTTAAGAGAATAATGTTAACAATCTTAAAACAAACATTTCCTCATCAACTGCAACTTTATTGTAATTCAACACACTATGATATAATTCATTCATGACCTAAGTTCACTTGGATGACATCTCAAAATGTTACTAGAAGTAGTCCCTAATATATCCTTACGCCAGCAGCTGACATCTATCACTTTGGATAACTGTAATGGTAATATATGAATGTGAAAGTTAACCACAGTAATTTAGGACAATATTATTTATATATTTATTTGAGGTCAGACACAAAGCTTATTTATAGTTTTATTCCAATTAAAAAAATATTATTCACAGCACTTCTACAAAAGGTCTAACGAAAATAGCTTCAAAATGGCGACCGACGAATTCAAACCATGTGGTTGAACATGATTGAAACAAGTTTCTTACAATAGTGCACCCACGCAGTGGATAAAAATATTTCGAAATATGATAACATATTCATAAAATAACTATCATACACAAAAAAAGACACATATTTTCTAGTTTCCAAGTAAATACAATGCCTGTATTAAAAGGTATTGATGTATGCACTATATTACACATAGTCAATAACGTTCCAAACCTAAATATATGATTTTTGAACTGTCATCCAGGTAAAAACCTATCATGAACACACTTTAGTTACATTAACATTTATAACGTCTAGCAAATTATTAAAATGACAGGTTATTTAAAATCACACACAAATTGATGTTCAAAACATTTGAAACATCCACAATAATGTCTGGGCTGGTAACTGTCTACTTTAGTAATTTATTTAGAAACTTTATTAGTTTTATGATTATATCGATGTAGAGTAAATAATTTAACATATATTGTTAAGATTTTAAACAACGATATATTTAATTTTGCAAGTAAACTTGTCATCTCTAGTTATTATAATGAAAACACAATCTTACAAAACAGTGCAACAAACATTACCTGAATGATGGTAGGCCACACCAAACGGCAAAGTGTTCCGTAATGTTGGACAGACTGAACCTTTGCACTCTGCCATCAAAGCTCGGTAAAGTGCTTTCTTTTCATCCATTTTATGCTCCTGAAATTTCCTAAAGTAAAAAATAAGCCATTTGTCCATCTTGCTGTACAAATACAAGTTTGTAATTCCTGTGTAACAATCGTAATTGACTATCAATGTAACAAACAACTATGGAATATCTACAAAACTATCAATGAGATACAACTGATCGTTAAACTATGCTTACAAGTAGCGCAACATACCTGGACATAGTCTGGCAGACGAGTAGCGCTACATTCTCACAGTTCTTCTTTGTAGCGCAGAAAACCAACACAGACTCCTCAGGAACTACCTCCAGCACCAAACTGCCGATAGAGTCTGGATCAATGTCAGAGTTGGTCTGCGGACAGTACAATGTCAGAGTTGGTCTGTAGACAGTACAATGTCAGAGTTGGTCTGCGGACAGTACAATGTCAGAGTTGGTCTGTAGACAGTACAATGTCAGAGTTGGTCTGCGGACAGTACAATGTCAGAGTTGGTGTGTGGACAGTACAATGTCAGAGTTGGTCTGTAGACAGTACAATGTCAGAGTTGGTCTGTAGACAGTACAATGTCAGAGTTGGTCTGCGGACAGTACAATGTCAGAGTTGGTCTGCGGACAGTACAATGTCAGAGTTGGTTTATGGACAGTACAATGTCAGAGTTGGTCTGTAGACAGTACAATGTCAGAGTTGGTCTGTAGACAGTACAATGTCAGAGTTGGTCTGTAGACAGTACAATGTCAGAGTTGGTCTGTGGACAGTACAATGTCAGAGTTGGTGTGTGGACAGTACAATGTCAGAGTTGGTCTGTGGACAGTACAATGTCAGAGTTGGTCTGTAGACAGTACAATGTCAGAGTTGGTCTGTAGACAGTACAATGTCAGAGTTGGTCTGTAGACAGTACAATGTCAGAGTTGGTCTGTAGACAGTACAATGTCAGAGTTGGTCTGCGGACAGTACAATGTCAGAGTTGGTCTGCGGACAGTACAATGTCAGAGTTGGTCTATGGACAGTACAATGTCAGAGTTGGTCTGTAGACAGTACAATGTCAGAGTTGGTCTGTAGACAGTACAATGTCAGAGTTGGTCTGTAGACAGTACAATGTCAGAGTTAGTCTGCGGACAGTACAATGTCAGAGTTGGTCTGTAGACAGTACAATGTCAGAGTTGGTCTGTGGACAGTACAATGTCAGAGTTGGTCTGTAGACAGTACAATGTCAGAGTTGGTCTGTAGACAGTACAATGTCAGAGTTGGTCTGCGGACAGTACAATGTCAGAGTTGGTCTGTAGACAGTACAATGTCAGAGTTGGTGTGTGGACAGTACAATGTCAGAGTTGGTCTGTAGACAGTACAATGTCAGAGTTGGTCTGTAGACAGTACAATGTCAGAGTTGGTCTGCGGACAGTACAATGTCAGAGTTGGTCTGTGGACAGTACAATGTCAGAGTTGGTGTGTGGACAGTACAATGTCAGAGTTGGTGTGTGGACAGTACAATGTCAGAGTTGGTCTGCGGACAGTACAATGTCAGAGTTGGTGTGTGGACAGTACAATGTCAGAGTTGGTGTGGACAGTACAATGTCAGAGTTGGTCTGTAGACAGTACAATGTCAGAGTTGGTCTGTAGACAGTACAATGTCAGAGTTAGTCTGCAGACAGTACAATGTCAGAGTTGGTGTGTGGACAGTACAATGTCAGAGTTGGTCTATGGACAGTACAATGTCAGAGTTGGTGTGTGGACAGTACAATGTCAGAGTTGGTCTGTGGACAGTACAATGTCAGAGTTGGTCTGCGGACAGTACAATGTCAGAGTTGGTCTATGGACAGTACAATGTCAGAGTTGGTCTGTGGACAGTACAATGTCAGAGTTGGTCTGTAGACAGTACAATGTCAGAGTTGGTTGGGACAGTACAATGTCAGAGTTGGTCTATGGACAGTACAATGTCAGAGTTGGTCTGTGGACAGTACAATGTCAGAGTTGGTCTGTGGACAGTACAATGTCAGAGTTGGTCTGTAGACAGTACAATGTCAGAGTTGGTCTGTACAATATCTTATTTAAGTTACAAATCCATCTGGACACAAGATAATGTTTGACACATGCCGGGTCAGTTTAGTAAAACATCTCCATCTTCTTTTTTCCTTTCACCACTCTTCCTTCTTTACTTCCTTCCATTATCCTTCTCTCACTTGCACTTCTATTATCTGCACCGCTCATCTATTTCTTAGTCTCCCTCCTTTGGATAACTTCACTCCTAATCCTGTTTCTCCTTGTGACAGCTAACACGCTCCTCACAAACTTCACTTCAACAGGATTATAGCATTTATAATGCATGCATGGAGATTCTTATGTGTGGTAAATAAAATTATCAGATTTCGTTAAATAAAATTTTGTATTTCATTATAAAAAAATGGGTAAATTAAATCATTTCTCTGACTAAGAATTATAAAAAAAAATCAAATTTAAGTGGTTATTGCTATTAATAGAGAAACTAAGGATAAATTACTCTTTATCTTTAAATATTTATTTTGGTTACAATATGGTTAATATAGTCCAACCATTTATTTTACTTCTTATTTTGCCAAAGGTCTTTGAGAAAAACATTTTTAGACTGGGAAAGTTTATCAATTTATTTGAATGTTTGGATACAATTGTAACAGCGCAGTTGGTTACAAAATGAAAAATAGGGTTTTAAAATCAGAGCTAACATTTTAACTAAACATGATTTGATAATTAAAAAAAAAACACTCAAATAAAAATAATAGAAAAATAATTAAAATATTTTTATAGACAAAATAACACTAATTAAAAAAGTTCCTAGAATTGATGTTTTAATGGGCTAACATTTCCCCAAAATAAGGCTCATTTAATTACCCTGTAAGAAAACGTAGAAATCACAAGCAGTTAGAAATTTGAAATGTTTAATATTTCGTCGACGTCAGTGGTCTTGGGGTACTCGATGTCCGTGCCCCAGCCGGGGTCGACTGAGTTTTCTTGAGCAATATAAATCCGTTGCACAACTTCCTTTGGAGAGGAAGTAAAACTGTTGGTCCCATGTGCAAGGTGGCATGTGAGAATACCTTTCTGGTCCTTTCATGCTCGCTCATAGAAATTCTCGTGTGCTAATATAATCAGTTGGTTCAGAAAGTGCAATATAAATACCTCAAATAAAAAAAATTTCATATTTCGTTTATTAGTCCTTAATGTTATATTCTTGATGCTTATCATGCTTTAAAATGAAAAATAAGATGGTTTTAATAATATTTCTAGTAGACAATTTGAAAGAGTAAATGCTCATTTTCATTCAACTGTAGCAGGGTGCCTACTGAGTTGGACAAACCAAAATTAGTCACTTTATGGTGACCTTTTTTGACCACAAAATTCCTTCAGTAAACGATTGAACATTATATAATGCATAAATAGGCATAATGCACTCACACGCAACATTAAACTTTAACTGGATGGCGAACGTTAACCTTGTCTTTGGTATCAAGGTAAAAACAATCAGGCGGTTAGCGCATGGCATCATGGGTAGTGGGTAACTTGACCTTCGACGCGTTGTTACAATGCCGGGAAATTCAAACAACAATATTTTTGTGACTTTATGATTAAAATATTGAAAATTCGTGACTTTTCAGGGACTTTCATGACCTTTTTTTTTTTTTTTTGCAATTATTAACTTTTTCGTGACTTTCGTGACCCAGTAGACACCCTGTGTAGTAGGTTTGGTAAAATATTTATCGCAATGTTGATGATTTTAGACAGGTTAACCAACATAATTTTATAACTAAATAGAAACTAATACTAGTTTTGCTGTAAAGGAGATTGAGGAAAAGCGTGAAGGGAAGATGGAGAGAGGAGCAACATGGGTTTAGAGAGAAGAGAGAGTGAGACAAGGACAGCAGAGAAACAAGGAGAGTGGTGGAACAGATAGCAGCAAGTGTGCAAGTGAGAGGAGGAGAGTGGAGGAAGGACAGAGGGAGATGGAGGCATTTCACCAAACAGACCCGGCCACAGGCTGGAAACAGTCCATGATGATGATCAGTTTTGTAGTTGGAACAGATTTATACAAGGTTTAAATATCTTAAGTTTGAAAACAATCAATACACATTCTCAATGATAAATTTTTAATGAAATTGCAATTATAATTTTAGAAAGGGACCATGTAAAAATAGTAAAAAATAATGATAATTAAAGTACTTAGTGATCTAGCTCACTATTTATATTTTAATTTCCTTGTTATGTCAATTCAATTTCAATCGAGGATGATTCAAAATGAACAAAAATATTGAATTAGACTAGTCGAAAGTAGTTTTAGAGCTTTATTATGTTATTAATATGAAAGTTGATTTTAATTTTAACAATCTGTTAAGTTACCAAATGATTATAAGTGAAACTGCTAATATCATATAAATTAAATAGCCTATACTTTCCATTTCATTTTAAAAATCGATTTGTATATATATCAAGATGAATCTCATAAATGACGAGTCTACAAAACTTTCGATCTCAATCCTGAGCTTTAATGACAAGTTTAGCTCGAAGTTCGAAATCTGAGTACTTGCAGAGCCCCAGTGAAAACATAATGTAGAGCTTTGATATCATTATTTTGCGTCTAAATCAATAAAATGAATCATTATTTGCATTTAAAAGTCCAACTAGTCAATCACAAGAAAATATTCAAAGTTTCTGCTGCAATGAACAATAAATATGTTTTTATATTAATGGTAGGTGAAAGTTCGTAAAACCTAAAAACTTGTCTTGATTTTAAATTGATGATTTATGTTTAAGGTGAGCATGAGCATACTATGAGGTCAACTACTCACCCTAGGTTCTATTCTCCTACTGAGTGTGAGCAATTCTTCGGGACAACGAGCGTCCCAGTTGATGGAGAACACCTGATCTTCTAGCTTGATGTACTCCTGAAGCTCAACGGGACGGAAGTTTCGACAGAAGGAATCCGCCAGGAGGAATGTCGCCACCTCACCAAGGTTGCCGATGGTTGCACTCATACCTACCACATGCAGGTCCACTGGAACAATCATCCGAGAATGTACTGGTACATTCCCTGACTGCGTTCTGTGTTCACTACCAGTGCAGGTTTATAATGAAGAACAAGAAAAAAGAGCAAAGAGACAGACCTGCAGAGAAGAGCAGTTTGGTGAGCAGTATCTCGAGGTTTGCCCCCCTGCCTCCTGTCTCTCCAACCAGGTGCAATTCGTCCACCACGGCTAGACCAATCTCTCCCAGCCGGTCTGTCTCCATCAGACTGCTCACTAGACCCATGGCCTTCTCGATGGTGGCCACATACACGGTCTGTTTCCATCGTCTGCGTCGAGGGGGGTAGCAACCTTTCCCTGCTGCGTACTCTTCCACCAGAAACCCCAGGGCTACAGCCAGGGGTGAGAGTGAGCGTACCTGAGAAGGTTCACACAAACACACAAAGTAGTTTACATGCCATCCGGGCTACTCAATGTTCCCCACAGAGCTTTGTGACTGGCCGCAATGCCTGGCTTAAATAAATGTTTATTTATTTGATTATATTTGTGAGAAGACAGAGGAAAGGTGGATAGAAACATATAAAAGAAGAACACAGTTCACACTTACACTGCTGCCTACTTCTTTAAGAAATGCATTGTTGCTACCCCCCAATCCCTCGACCTAGGTTTCATTCTGTCGGAACTCATCAGTAAAGGTATTTACACACACATTCCAGGGTTCTTTTACAACACAGGACCGACAGTTCTACAAACTTCTGAAGGAAGTTGTGGTTGTGCTTCAAGTTGAACCCACGAGGCGAGCACTTCACCCCTAGACCACCAAGGTCGACCAATGTGGTTGCACAAATCATTAAATATTGCAAAGTACGGCCATGCCCCGTCCGAGGAGAGCACCTCCTCACCTTCTCCTGGACAATGGCGACGTACGGGAGGACAAAGAGAGCGTTGCGGCGTTGGCACAGGAGTTCCTTCAGTACGAGTATCTCGGCCACCAGGGTTTTACCGCCACTGGTTGGTAGAGCCAGTACCAGATTCTTCCTGTGCTTCAGAGCGGGGAGTTCCAAACATTCTGTCTGCCAGGCTGGAGACACAAACAATAGTCAATTGGAGACACAGCTCACAGAAAGCTTATCAACGTTATGTAGGCAATCAACCTGTTTGGACTATCAACAACTACTCGGTAGCGACCGAGACAGTATTAGACTAGCCAAGCTTAGCCAATAAGAAAGATAGTGAGATTCCTGGAACACCTACTATTATCTTTTTGATAGTATAATAATAACAATAATAATAATAATAATAATAATAATAATAATAATATTTAGCACCGCGTCTTACTACCCGTTCAGGTTATATGCTTAAATACTAATTGGGTCATTCCATGTCAAATCAACCAGGCTCTCAAACCGACCATTTTTGATTTTTATGAAACTTGGTATATTTGTAGAATTCATCATTATAAACAAGTATAATTTTTTAAAGAATTTTTACTGCATCCATTTTTGAGTTATTAATTTTTGAAATTTTTAAAAAAACATGATTTTTGATCTGCTGAGCAAACCTTAACTGACAATAACTCTGGATCTAATTGTGCTAGAGTCCTGAATTATGGCTCATTTGAAAGATCTTTAATTGGGCTTTCATTTGATATGACACATGCAAATTTTATATTTTTTAAAATCTCAAGGTCATTCAAAGAAATTTTAAATTCTGAATATTAAAAAAAGTAGATTTTTAAAAATTCTTAAAAAAATATATGCTTAATATACATTATTTTTCTACATATCCTGAAAGTTTCATAATGGGATCTCAATGGGATTATTATAAAAACATAAATAGCATAAGTTGATGCAACTGTTTATGTGCTAATTACTTGCCAGTTTGACGATCCATGACTGGCAGGGTATTCATTTGGTTTGTGTAAAAATGCCACACATGTTCTTCCAAACAATGTTAATATTAAATAACCAAAATAAGCATCTAAATATGTTAAAATAATTGTGTTCTAGCCTAATTCAATCCCAAATTCAGTAACTTATAAGATTCTGTATTCATGTTTACACTTACAAAATCACTTTATTTTAGAATGTACTGATACTCTTTTTTTTTTTTAATTTTTCTACACTTGTCTGATAATGCTAGATTTACCTTTTTTGTCTCGGTCATGGTTACATTATATTATGTTTATCAAACCTTTTACAACAAATTCTGAAAGTTTCAAAATGGGATCTTATTAGGATCATATGAAAACCTAATTTTAAAACTACATGCACTGTGTAATTTTGTATTTTTCCAATTTGTTATAAAAATAATTTGAAGTACCTACTGAACCTACTTCAAAACTTCACATCTGTTTCACTGCAAAAAGTTTTCTGGTTGCATTTTCTGTCTCGGCCTTTGTCAATGTGTAAACTCTTCCTGTTGCTGTTAATGGATCCACTGTCGTGAGGATGCTGCTTCTGTGCACACGAAGAATGTCAGGTACTGTAGGGTATGTGAAATTTGAAGGAGCTGGACCATGGGGATGAAGGAAACTCACTTTGAATTCCTGCTTATCTTCAAATGAATCAAGAACACAAGCCAGCCACCAGAAGTCACCATATAGGCATGTCACGAAACCAACGATTTCTGTGAAGTCTAGTTCATCATCACACCTTGTTGTTGTTTCTGCCTCCCTTGAAGATGCTGAGAAGGAGTACAGTTTAGTGAGTACTTTACTCTTACTTAAAGGGATAAAGCAGTGCAGTTTCAAGGTGCCTTCAATAGTCTGGGCAGATATCTTCCGGTCCTTCAAGATCATTTCTTCATTTTTATGCTTCTGGATTGTGCTGTATGCAAAGTGCATGGAACTGATGTTTACTTTAGCCCACTCATAAAGCTGCCGGGGTGTCATGATTTGCTCATTATAAACAAGGCGTAGACTTTCCTTTGCAGCCAGTCTCTTCACAGTGCCACCAATCCCATCACATGAACTTTTCCCATGGGAGGTTGCAAAGAAATGCCACTCTGCTTTGACCCCAAAGTCTTCCTCATGTAAACACAGGTTAAAGAAATTAAGTCGGTTCTTGTACTGTGCTCCACATCCATCGGAAAAGTAGTATATTTTCGATGGAGTTGGAGTAAAGTGCGACCTCATGAAATCCATGAGTACCCGTTGAAAACAATGAACAGCAATGGTGTCATGGATAGGACAATCAGAAATAACTACGAAACTGGTATGCTGCAACTCGCCGCTTAGGTCACTTCTTGAGTAGATGGAGAATGGATGAATTGTTGCTTGTGCATTATTCCAATGATATCCCTGCGCAGCATCTTGCAAGATAAAGGAGTAATTCTCAGCAAAATCACAAAGCACTATGAACTCACCCTTTTTTAGTACCTCCTTAAGATGACTAAGAAATGACGATTGCTGTTTTGCAATAAAACTGTGTCTCAGAAGTTTGGGAAGGGATTCAATAAAATCATTAATAAATTCCTCACGTGGTTTAGTGAAAGTCTCTAAGCTGGTGTTCTTATCAATTATAACCCACTGTTTGAATGTCACATTCTCAAGACAGTTTACTTCAAAACAATATTCCAGCCTAGCTCGTAAAACATCTGCTCCTGGGCAGTTTGAACATTCACCAAAGTAGCATGATTCAGATGGATTATCACATATCAATGTTTGTAAAGCATCTTGGTATGTTTTTATCAGTTTTTCACCTTCTCTTAATTCTGGGAATTTACACTGTGCTACCTTCAACTTAGCATTTTGATGTATTGTACACACACAGACACTGTGCGTACCACTTGCTCCTGCCAGAACACAGTATTTTAGCCTAAGTTCACAAAACTTAGAAAATCCAATTTTAATATCTGAGTGTTTCTCCCTAAAATGTACAAACAATTCTTTTAAATTACATAGGATAAGTTGTTTTTGGATATGCTCCCGTTTTCTACATACTTTAATCGAGACAAAGTCTTTCCTCCCTGGCATGATACGGCTCACTTCTTCACTCTCATAAAAAGATTGTACTTTTGCAGCAATTTCTGGCTTCAATGTTTTTCCAGGTTTTGAATCAGGGTATGACATAATTCCTTTCTCTTTCTGGAGTATTTTAGCTTTACGGCTGTGTAATTAGCTACACCAAATTCATCTTGAATTTTCTGTACGGTCCAGCTATAAGGTAATGTAGTAAGGATTTGCATAATCACACTTTTATCTGTAGTTGTTCGAAACTTTTCTTTCATCTGGAGAAGTATTTCATCACCAGGGGAAGGAGTTTCCAAACTATCAGAAGTGTCACTGGTTTCCAGCACTTTGAATTTAAAAGCTTCACTTACTCTTTTAAGCTTTTCTGCTGGGTATATCTTTTCTAATAATCTGTGCTTTTTTATCGGTGACTCGTTTATAGCAATTAGGCTACGGTTCAAACAAGCCAGAGCATCCGCTTTTTCAGGAGAAGAAATATTAATTTCTTGGGGTGAATCATCATCTGTATCATCAGAGGGAGGCTCTGTAGATTGATCTTTATTCACAGAATTTGACAATAATTTGCGACAACTGTCACATATCTTATCACCAGACTTAATCTTTGAACTGAACTTGTGTAGCAAATTATTATTCACCAATCTCAAGTTCTTATTGTGATAATTATGTTTAGGTTTATTGAGTGGATTGCAACAAAACAAATTCACTTTTGTCTTTGGTGTTGATCCATCCATATTTATAACTTCTCTTACAATGAATTAAAAAATATTCAGATTTAAACAAAGCATAAAAGTTGTATTGTTAAAAAAATCACTAAAACTTATACAAAATAAAATGTCCCACTCATAGAATATTCACATTCACTAATAGTCTAAAGACAAACACGTATACCTTTATAGAAAGTAACTTTAATTCAATATAGAGAGAGAGAAATGCCTAAACACTGATTGCTCTCACCACAGCTGAACACTGACTAATTGGTTGTATGAAGGTTGAGCAATGTGGTGATTTCTTGATAGTTCTCTGCCTGTTAGAACATGCATGCATTGTGTACAGTTCAGGAAAATACCACTTCCCATGTAAAAATAAAGTAAAGCTATACTTGACTTTATTAATTATAATTTATTTACTTACACAATTAATTAAAAACTTATTAAATAAATATTAATGTAAGTAATATTTTCATTGAATAATTATAATAAATATTATTTAAGATTAATAAATTAAAATGTGTAGGCCTATAGTTGATTGTAAAACATACTGCCAAGTGTTGACTGTATAAAATCAACATGTTATCAATGAAAAATTGTTTATTTATAATCCCATTATGATCCCAGTTTGAAACTTACAGAATTTGTTGAAAAAGGTCGGATAAACAAAATAATTTTTTTTCATATTTAAAAAAAAACTACTTTTGGAAATTTTCAAAAAACAAAAAAGAAATGATTGCTTGTAAAATGAGATTGCTTGAGACCCTATCATGTTAAATATCATTTTAAAGCCCAGTTAATGAGCTTTAAAATGAGACCTTATACAGCTCTTTATCTTAAATAGGGTCTAAGTTACAGGCAATTCAAAATTATAATGCATGTCTTTTTTTACAAATTTTGAAATATTTTGGCAGCTGTATATAAAAAACAGTACCCGAGAAAAATCTGAAAAAAATTAGGAATCACTTTTTCCATAGATACTATCAGAATTTTGAGTTTGGTTGAAATCGGTGATGGTGAATTTGAATTTGAATTTTTTTTGGTTGATTTGACATGGAATGACCCTTTTTTACTCTAATAGATTAGGAATTGGGAAGGTTGAATTTAGAGAGGAAGTGAACCCGCATTTGCGTGGAGGGAGAGTGGAAAACCATTTAGGAAAAACCACCCCCAGTTCACCCAACCGAGATTCGAACCTCGATCTCCCCGTCCTCAGTGATCGAGCTCAACACGACTAGCGCGTTAGCCAACTACGCCACCTAGGCGGGTTCTTTTTGATAGAAATAAAATTAAAATCAGGCTCTAAGAAACAATTGCATGGAATAAAATATGTACATACAACAGCCAAATATAATTTAAAAAATACTATTATCTATTTAACAGAGCTCTAACTTTTGTAATGGGTGTTCAATTAGTACCATAACTTAGGTCTACTGTAGCGTTGAAATTATATGGACTTTAAGGAAACCTCTTTTCACTTTTTGAGGTGGTTTGTAGTGTATTTGGAAGAAGGTACAGGAAAGGCACATAGAGAACATATAAACACAATATGGTTTACTTTTTTAAGTTGTCGGGTTATATGTTTCCCAATTCCTCCCGACAGCCATTAGCTCTTTGTCCAATGGCAGCAGTGTAAAGTGTGAACTGTGTTCTTGTTTTCACTGTAACAGCCATATTGTGTTTGTTCCTTTTATATGTGTTATATCCACCTTTCCTTCTTTCAAATATTTGTTGTCAGTTGCCCTTTAACTTTTTCCAATGCAAAATTGTAAATACAATCTTCAAATAAACTCAAGAGATATTAGCAACATGATATTTTGTACTAAAACTAATTTCCCAAAAGAGCACAAAGATTACTTTTCAGTCACCCTAAGTCTCAGGGGATAAATTAGGCTAACAAAAAACCCACATCTATAACAACATATTAGTTTGATATTCTATATTCCAGACAATCCTCGAACCCCACATAAAATATAATGAATACATTTCAATAAAAATAAATCATCTTAGCTCATTTTGTATGAAATCCATGTAGTGTATTGGTACCTATTGATATGTTGTCAACTATCAACACTATCAAATATAAGAAAACAATAGGAAAGGTTCATTTGTATGAAAATGCACCAACATCTGTCTGAAGAGACATGAAAACACCCACCCTAATTCCCCCAGAATGGTGTTGAAGTTTTTCAAACTATAATATATTTCTAAGAGCTCAACGAATGATCGTACGTAGCGACTAATTTCCCCTGACTATAAAGCGCATACTTACTGTAAAGGCTGGTTATTCCTTTAGTTTGCTCGATGAGCTCTTGAACCTCCACGGGCAGTCCGAAGAACGGACCTGTCTCCTCCTGAGTTACACCCACTGGCCCGACACACGACACCGTCTTAGGTTTGGACTTGACAGATCTTTGAGCGTTGTTCAGAAGAGCTTGCTTGATCTTTTCTCCCATCGGCACACTACTTTGGCACATCTGATTGGTCAGCTTGATCGCCTCTTCCAACAAGGATTGATCAGACCAATTCACATCAATTTCACCCACGCACTTTATCAGCTGTCTGTTACTTTCATTATCTGTGTTCTGGCCATCTCCATGACTCAAGTTATTAGCGGGCAAATAATTCACATCAGATATATTATGAGTTAGATTAATAGCTCCACTCTGCCCTTGAGAGTCATTCTCGCCAAGAGCTGCGCTTGTTATCTCACCTAATAACAAGTCTGACTCTTTGTTTAATAGATCGAGGAACTCGGAATGATGACCCAGCTCTTGGTGAGCACCGTCCAATCCCAGTTGTTGATTGTGACTGTCCCAATAGTTCCTCTCGACAACTTCTACATCGACTGCCTGCAAACACGACTCGTCGAGTGCAAGCATACAGGTTTGCGTCGAGCCAGGCGAGAATCCCACCACAATCTCTCTTTTACACCTCACCGGCGTGTTGGAACATTTGCGCTTGATAGGAGTAATGCCTCCAAAGTCAGTAAATAATTTATTTGTCGCGATAGGCGTGGAATTATTCAATATTCTCTGAGAAGATTCACCTTTTTCCTTCTTGCCCTTTGGAGTAGAGTCTAGATTATGTCTTTGCCTCGAAGAACACTGACCTGCTCTACTAACCACACAAGCCCCCAAAACTTCTTCCATACTCCTTTTTGATTATTCCCGAGAAACTGTCAGATTCTGAAAAGTAGACAATCAATGATTATTGGAAAGAAAATATCAAGGATATATGTATTTTTTAAAGCATACAACTGTTGTATTAAGCCTACCTATTTAATTTTAATATTTTTCCTTATAAATATCCAAAACTTAAACCTACATGACACAGATAAAGTTACGAGTATGTTTGTCGGGAGGGTCTAGTTCCCGGTTACAGAACTTGTAGAAAAGGTGGGTTGGGGCAGATGGTGAGGAAACCGAGAGATGGAGAGATAATAAAGCTGTTTAAGAACTTCTAGAATAAATTAAGGGTGTAATTCAGACATAGGCTACGTTGACAAGCCTGTAAAACACAACATAATCTAGGTAGGCCTATGTTAAAACAGTCCCAAGATGGCGTGAAAAGTATTTTAGTAGTTAATAATTAATGTTTATAGCCTGATTGTAATACCAATCCAACTTAGCTTTTTAAGCATCAAAACATAAAATATTAGGCCAGGATGGATTAAGTGATATTGTTAAAATAAGCTCTTAAAAGAACTTGTGACTATTTTTAATGAGTAGGAATATAATAGGAGCCAGGATCAATATTTGAACAATTGTTAGTAATTATCCATTTTGGTAATGTTTTGTTACGACTCGTCTACTCTACAGAGAGTCATACCCGCTTGTCGGGAGTAGGAGTCGTAATATTGACTGTCTACATTGAATGTTGCAATCGCAGTAGTTAGTCGGAATTGTCAGAAGGGTATGAACAATTTTCATCTCTTGCGTTGCGTTCAGCCAATCAAAAACAAATATGGTTGGCCTACTAAAATCAGTTAAAGTTGATATTTATTTAATCTAGGATAGTAGCCTACTTCATGGACATTTATATAAATATATAGTACATTTTTTAACTAAAAACAACAGTCAGTATTTACCCTCCTTTTTACAAAAGAAAAGAATGATTATATTAAAAACAGTTCTACCTATATAGTTGTATAAACTGTAACAGTCTGGTTTATTTAATATTTTTCGACTGTTTTATGTTTTCTTAGTTCTTATTGGTTGAAATTACGTCCTACAACATTTCATTGTAGACAGTACCCTTCGTAGTAAGAAACTACAATACGCCACGACGACCGACACGTTACTACTCCGACTCCCGACAAGCGGGTAGATTCTATATAAACCAACCCTAAAAAAGAAAAACATGTTTCTTTCATTCACACAAAGTAAACTATAACCTCTATGCTTCCTTAGCGGGAAACCAAAGGGGTCCCTTTACAACACACATTTTGACTTGGACGCTATACATTCTCTAAAATGTTTCAGTGAAATAGTATACTTTGGTATATTTTAAGCTTCAAATAGTTTAATATAACGTTTGTTATATTAATTGCATGAATACCTTACCAGATGTGGCCATGTACTAAACAGTTTATAGAAAGTTTTTAGTAGACAACTTACTACCTGTAAGTTACCAAAACCTGGACATGCCTTGCTGTCGACACAAAAGGTTCTGTGTTTACACATATACAAAAGAGGCAGGTAACAACTAAACAGTTTTATTCTCATTTGATTTACTAAATATTAATTTAAAATTCACGCGCTTAGATTTTCATAGTTGAATCAAAACTATTAATTTCACTGACGCAAAACAGTATTGATGCCTTGACGCTTATCTTCCTGTTGAATCGTGCTGACAAGAAAGTAATTAGAGCGCTAGGGTGGCCGAGCTGTGAAATAATAAAATCATAAAGCTTAGTTTAGGACCGTATCAAGTTTGTGTGAGCGTTTTTCGCTAACCGCGATTGTCTGGTCGTTTTAGTTGTGGAGGCATTTCAGTGCCAGAGTTTCTTCGTAAGATTGCAACACTCGACAGCTTTTCTCTTTTCCAAGCATATTTACCTATTATAAATAATCGGTGATCTTTTTGATAGTAGACCTATGTGACAGTTAAACCAACTTTAATTTAGGCCTTTTTTGTTAGATTATCACGTTTATAATAGTAAGAATATAAATTACCACGTCAACAAATACCAATTAAAAACCTTACAAAAAGCTTCTAGTTGTATATAATTGTTAAAAAAAATTGGCTCCGGTGTTTGAGGAGACTTCCCTCCAAACCCAATTTAAGGCCCACCCTCTACTTCTCAATCCTGCGTACGCTACTGGTGGTAATAGACACAAAAATCTAAATAAAGAGAAACAATCATTAAATTAAAAAAAAAAGATTGATAAATTAGATTTTGTGTTTGCTACTTTAAATGTTTTATAATGCTTGATATTTACTTTAACCTTTATTGACATACTTTATTAATTACACTGTGTTTATTACCAACATTTTATATTGGTTCAAATTTTTTTTTACTAAAAAACATAATTTTTTTTACTAAAACAATTTTTGTTACCATATAGCATTCATTTATATTTCAAATTAAAGAGTATAATCTGATCTTTAAAAGGATTTAAGTATCATTATTATATCATATTTATTTTGTTATTAGAAAAATCACAACTTATGCTAAAAATGGCTAGAATTTCTGGTATGGAGCATGTATTTTCTGCCAGCAGTGAAAGTGTTAAGAGGAGTAGAATGAAGAAACTTTCAAAATTATTTAGTGAGAATTTTTGTTTATAAAATAATTATGATTTGTACTTTTTATAGAAATCTTAAAGGCTTATTTTTAATAATTTGTTATATAAAAATTTTATCATTTTTAAATTTGGCTTTCGAATAGTCTTAAACAGTTTTTTTTAAATACATAATTATAATTAACACTCATCTCCCTTGGTATTTAGTCATTATCTACGTATGCTGCTACCTATGATCAATTTTAGAACTAGTCAATCTCTAAGTGTTATCTTCGTATGTTGGTTTGAAGTTTAACATTGAATTAGTTTGTTGTGATTGTCTCTGGTCTAGATTGTAAACTAAGTAAACTGATGCAATCGCCAATCTCTGATTAAATTGATCTGTAATGTATTACATGTTCTTATCTATTTTATGATAGGTACATATTAATTTATGGCACGCCCAAATTCATGTGATTTTATTAATATAGTTTATAATCATTAACAGGTTTGTAATTTTTAAAATATTTTTTTGACAAGTCAGGCTGGTATGCCTATGTTGTTATCAAACATCATTAGATTAAAAAATGTATTACAATATGTGCCCTATATTTTGCCCACTTGGCCTGTCTTGGACGAATTGCTAATGGGCTAGTATTCATTCCTTGTTTTTATTTTTTATTTCTGGTATCGAAGCTTGGATCTAGTCCTATAGGCCTATTATCTTTTCACGAACATTATTTTTAGATGACATTAATACTGTTGGGAATAGTGCTCATAATATAGAGTAGACATTTTTAGGCTCGTGGCGCCCTTGTGAAGGGGATTTCCATATTGTGGCACCCTTATTAAAATTTTCATGAACTTTTTCACATTTTTTCTTAGTAGTCTTACTACCTGTTCGTGTTATTGCTAATCTAATAGGCCTAATTACGCTAATGGTTTTCAGAATGAGGAAGGTTTATAAGTGTTTATTAGAAAATGTAAACCCAGCAATTTTCGATTTATGGGTTATTTGAAGGGTAAAAAACAAAAAACTACTCATAGGACGGCTACCCGGACCAAGATTTATGAAAACCTCCCCTTTCCCTCTGCAATTCAGACAGTGGGCCAGTCTACGGGGTCGATCACAAGGGTCTATTAAAAAACAAACAATAAAATCAAAGGTGGTGTATAATAATAATATTAAACAATAAACAGGATTTGAATTTTTTAATTATTTAAAACTTGCTCAAAAAAAGATTTTTCCTTACTGGTTTTTAAGGATATAAATACATTATAAAATAGTAGTTTTGTAAATCAATGAACTAGCACTCCAGCCAACCACAATGTCAGGTCACTAGAAAGGAATAATAAGTAGTAATCAGCAGGTAGACAATTATTATTGATGTGAGATTTGAAATTGATGTTTAGAGCACAAAATCACAACTTGTGAATGTGAGGAATGCCAGGCCTCCACCGTGGTTCGGATTCCACGTTAAACTGTAGGTCCTCCATTTCATCTCACAATCACCCTACCATTACACATTAGCGTAAGTGCGAATAACCCGAACGGGTAGTAAGACGTGGTGCTAATAATATATATATATATATATATATATAATATATTTAGAGCACAAAAGTTTGCAATCCGGCCTAATGGTGTCGCATGCAATTAAGAGAAACACTTCGTAAAAAATTGCCAAATAAATGCAATATTCAATTAATTATTTTGTATACTTAAATGTGTGTAATAAATGGAGAAGTAAATCGATTAATGCCGAACTTCTTTTAACTTTATAATGGTACTTCATTCATATTCATATTGGATATCTGAAACTCATGAAAACTGATAAGAGCTGAGGTGCTTCATATTTTGCCTCTGGATTTTGAAAATATATCTGATACAACCCCGCAATAGCTGAAACAGAACAGCCTGGTCAGAGCAGAGCAGACAACTCATCACTTCTCACTCCAAGTCACTACTGTTGTCCTTGAAAACCATAAATATCTCGCCAGTGGTTTTGGTATGTTTGTTAGCTTATCGCCCGACCCATCACAATCTCTCTTTAGGGATTGTTACTTGGCTCTCCATTGTTTTCAAGTCAGTGTAGCAAATGCGACAATTGTTGAAAGCATTTTTTTCAGTGTGGCCGAGTGTAATTTCATTTAATGTCTTTAGGGATGTGTGAAGTGTAATAATATAGTGGAAAGAACATTTTTATTATTTAAAAAAATGGCCCCACAAAAGTTTAAAGATGGCTGAAGAGGTGTAAAGGGCAAAAGTAATAAGCATTCCAAGGCAATGAAACGCTTTTACGAAGAAATTCGGAAAGCCCAAACCACTAATAAGTTGGTGAAATGACTTCAAACCTATATTATATTATTGAACTTAAATAATTAACTCTTTTTGAAAATTCTTTTGAAATCTGGAACCAAATCCGGAGCCTCCAACTTAGCACGGTAATAACTTACCACTGAGCTATATAGGGCTAATCTGGTGTTAGGGTCATTTATCGCTCATATTTTAAGGGTTGGTTGATAATAGATGTGTAAAATCGTTGGTCATTTGATAACAATCAAAAACACACTTCATCGTTGATCCATGGTAGCTTTATGCTGCCGTTTGAACCATTTTTATTAATTTTAAATGGTTTCTTGGATATAATTTTTAAAGCAGAAGTCACCAACCTTTATTTAGCTGCTGACCACATAAATGTTTTACCAAGACACTGTAAACCACTTATTAACTATTTAGCAACAATTTTAGAAAATATTTTTAAGAATGCCCTTGAACAAAGATTACAGCTGTGAGATGAAAGCCTATATTTGAGTTACGTTAATATGTATGCACAATTGTGCATTGTGTTAAATAAATAAAGCTAGATTACTATTTAGTCATATTGGACATGAGATGAAGTTTGTAGGTTAATATATCTTCTTATGTATAATTTGATAAGCCTTTTCCAGTGATAGAAATTACGAGGAAATGACTGAACAGATTTTGACAAACGAACACTCATTTTAAAGATTAGGGAATCGGGATGCCGGTAAAAATAATGGCCTAAAACTTAAATTCAATTTTCCCAGCAAATCTTCCATCTTTTTCTTCTATGTGGGCAGTGGTTCATCTGTACAATCATTCTTTGTTTACATCACCATGGAAACCATGATTTGCTTATAGCTGTATATGATATATTATTAATAAAATATTTGTCTTTGTTTAAAAATAATATCAGCTCAATAATTGTTACCTGTGTGGTTTGGTACAATGAATAGACAGAGATCTGGGAGAGGGGTCATTTTAAAGTTCCCATCAAGGGTAAATATATGTTTTGATTCAAATTACACACTGAAAACTAAATATCTAAGAAAAGTTGATAGTCTTTGGCTAGTAAACTTTTAATTGAAAAGTGATTGAGGGCTTATTATAGAGATCCTTTCCCAATAAAAAGTTTAAAATATATTTTAGTGCAATAATCTGCGGCCATCACTGCAACGTCCAACTAGTTAATATATAATGTTTTACCAGGAATGCCAGGCCTCCACCGTGGTTCGGATTCCACGTTAAACTGTAGGTCCTCCATTTCATCTGACAATCACCCTACCATTGCACACTAGCGTAAGTGCGTATAACCCGAACGGGTAGTAAGACGCGGTGCTAATAATAATAATACTTTTTACCGTCTCACACCTCTCTGTTTGAGAAAAAATATTAACTGTCAAAATAATCAAACTCGAGATTTTGATGGATGTTGACGTTTCATGACCCCCTAAATCTGAAAAAGCGTTTTTTTTTTAAATAATGTCAGTCCATAGCTCTGACTAGAAATGAAACTATTTTACCAATTGGGCAACTTGGGATATTGGGTTTTCATAAGGTTTCTCAGAGAGTTTAAAAAAAAAATCTATCCAACCCTAAAATTAATGGTAGTATTTTTTACTTAAAGGTGGAAAGAGGAAAAACTAGATTATATCAAACTCGACTCGATTAAAATTCATATATACGAGGGGGACTCAAAAGAAACCGGACTTTTGCTCTAAAAAATTAATTTATTACATTTTTTACAAAATTCTTTCAGTCTCCTTCAAAGTACTCTCCATTAGATGCGATGCACTTGTCCAGTATTTTTTCCCACTGTTTGAAGTACCTCTGAAACTCTTCAACTTTGATATCGTTCAGTGCCCTCTGCAAAGCTGTTTTTACAAACTCCACATCATCAAAACGATTCCCTTTTAGTTTTTTTTCATTCTCGGGAACAGAAAAGTCGCATGGGACTATGTCTGGCGAATATGGAGGGTGGGGAACGATAGCCCACCCCCGAGAGCTCATAGCGGTCCACAGACAAGGCCATGTGTGCGGGGGCGTTGTCATGGTCAAGGAACCAATCACATGATCGCCAGAGTTCCGGGCGGTGTTTCCTTTGCACATCCTCCCTCAAACATCTTAAAACTTCCAAATAAAAGTGCTGGTTAACAGTCTGACCAGGGGGGACAAATTCCCGGTACACAATTCCACGAACATCGAAAAAAAAATGATCATTGTCTTAACATTCGACCTCACTTGTCTTGCTTTTTTTGGTCAGGGAGAGTTGGGGGTCTTTCACTGGCTAGACCCTTGCTAGGTTTCGGGGTCATATCCATAACACCAACTCTCATCACCTGTAATGACCTTGGTCAAAAAGTTTGGGTCACTTTCAATCTGATTTTTCAAGTCCTGGCACAAATTCAGACGAATGGTTTTTTGATCCTGTGTGAGCAGGCGAGGAACAAACATAGCGGCAACACGTCTTGTTTGCAAATCCTCAGTCAAAATCCGCTGGCACGTACTCCAACTCACTCCTGTCTGTTCTGAAATTTTGTCGATCATGAAACGACGATCCTCATAGATTTCTTGGTGGATTTTTTCAATGTGTTCGTCGTTTCGAGATGATGAAGGGCGCCCAGAACAAGCACAATCTTCAACACTCATCTCGCCATATTTAAAGCGCCCAAACCACTCGAAAACTTGTGTGCGGCTCATAGCATCCTTCTTGAAAGTCTATTGAAGCATTTGGTAAGCTTCCGTTGCCGATTTTTCAAGCAGGAAGCAAAACTTCAAACACACTCTTTGTTCCTTTAAATCTGCCATAACGATTTCACAGGCAACAAACGAGAACAGTTGAGAAACACATCACAATCAAACGTAACCTTCTTACAAGCATACTTTTTTGTTTGACGCTGTTGATGCCTATGCTATATAATCCTGTATTGTGTACAGTTGTGGTTATAGCTTTATCAAAACTTTGTTATCGTGTTGTTTCCTTCTTGCTAATTCTATAAATAAATATGCTATAAGCTTGATGCATTGTTAAAGTAGCTCGCGGGTATTCTAAGACTCTAATAAACCTTCTCTTTAAACCTCCCTTCGCAATGAAAGATGAAACATATTATTTGTGACCATTAAGTTTTAGCCCCTATATTTTTGTTTGTAAAGAGTGTTTATAATTTATGGCAAAAAGCTTTATATCATGTTCTGTGCTGGTATATTTTATATTTGTCTTTGTTTCTGTTCGCAGTTAGTGCCAACAATCCAACATGGAGGAACTAGTTAGGCACAATTTAGAGCGCATCACTCAGAGTGCTACTATTGGGGAGCAGCACAAACAAATAAATACCTTCATTGGACTGGTAAAGTCCTCATCCCACACAGACACAGATGTTGACTCTATTATTAGTTTGCTTAGTTCAAAAGATGTGGTACAAAAGATTGTGAAAACTGAACTTTTAAATGTTTTCGAGAGATCGAGTGGTGTCGTAGACATACTGACAAGTGAGGATCTGCATCTCATTAATAGGGCTCTTAAATTTCAATGGTTTTTTGAAGGCAAAGACAAATCAATTCTGAATCCTGATTATTTTTTGGAACACATTTTCCCTCACACATCATTTTCCACCAGACAGAAAGTTTTTCATGCACTTTTGATTCACTTGAAAGATGAACAGCTAGCTGAGAATTTCTTTGAGGCAGTTAGGGGGAAGTACGGTGTGAATCAAGCGATTAAACTGCTTCCAATTTGCGGAAGTTCATTTATTCAATCCTTTTTGCAGACCAATGATGCCACATTAACTTGGAGAGAGTTGTCATATATTCTCAAGAAATCACCAGATGCAGTTTACTCCTATTTGGAAAAAATAAATCTAAAGTCAAATACCATGGATCATATTTACAAACCAATTTTGAAACTACTCGCGCACACCCATCCCGAAGTTTTTGTACGTTTATTTGAGAGATGCAATAAAACTAGTACTTGGACTGCTTTTTCATATGTACCTTTGGGAAGACGGTCCACGCAAAAATTAATTCGCACCGACAAATCAACATTGACAACATCAGCTGAGAAGTATATCAAAATATTACAATTGAAGGATATTTTCAAAAACTTCACTCACAATGAATTCAAGGCATTTTATTTAAATTTATTTCCTAAATCAATTTCATCGTTTGACAACCTATTTGAACCAAATGTCTATGCTGGTAAGCACTGCGGGGGTTTGTCAACCCTCGTTCGGCACTTACCACTTGACAAGAGAAGAGCACTTGTTTATGACATCTTCCTAAAAGTGTACGGTCAAAGTCTTGAGGACCATCCTTCTGTTAGTTCAAGACACGCAATACAATTGCTTCTTCCACAAACCAGGAATAAGATAGCTGAATCTAGGTATGCGAAAGACTGCAAGAAACAATCTGTTAATATGACTGACTGGATACGTTTCATGACAATAGACATTTCCATTCCCAGACTAAAGAAATTGCTGCTTGAAGCACAGACTGGACATTCCAGGTCTAACTTGATAGAGCAGTTAGTCCTAACTTGTTCAATTAATGAAGATACAGCAGCACTGGCTGAGATTTGCAAATTAGTCGCCACAAGGTATCGTAATGATGATTTGGTCAGAGAACAGTTTTTATTAAATCTCATGGAGGAGTTTGATTTGATGAAATTAAGTGATGAACATTGGTGTTCCATAGACGAGTTACATCAAATTTCTATCATTAATGATGAAAGCCTGAAACATAGGTATTTAAATAGTAAATTGATTCAAATATCTGTTAAGTATCACATAACTAGAAATAATGTCTCCCCTGCACGCATTCAACAGTTGGTAAAACTGAGTGTATCTAGAAATGATCCACTTTGGGACATTTCATTCAAGGACTCAAGACATGAAAAACAATTACTTGTACACGTTGCAGAGACTCTTGGGTCAGTTCTACCCTCAGGTTCATTGTTCTTAAATAAAGAAAACGCTGTTAATGCGGTAATATCTCTTGAGAAGTCGATCATAGCATGGAATACTGGTCATCCCCAAGAGCAGATGTCGGCCAAAAACTTTCCCTGGCTCATGGATCGCTTACAAGAAATTGTACTCTATGATCAAAAGAAACATGTGAGACAAGTTATTTCCCTTCTGAGCAAAGATTACTCAGCAAGACAAATATTGTTCCAGGTTTTTTTGAAAACTGTTCCAAATGTGACGGTCGTGAACTATTTTACTCGTCGGTGTCCAAACGACTTGTCCAATAATATGCAGGTTATTATAGCGTATATATTGCAAGAGAGGTTTGTAAAATCTTACAAATCTGTCTTTAGAAAGTTTATCTTTTTAAAATCTCTTGGTCTTTGTGATCAAATCGTTAATACTTGCAAAGATTTGTTAAGTGGTGAAGAAGATTCTGGTGAAAAGTCAAGCGCTATTACACTGTTATCATACTTTATGGTTGAGTCAGATTTCTGTCATGTCACCTCAACTCTTTTCCCCTCTTCACGAAAAGTTGATGTTTCCAGTGAGACCGATATAGAACTATATAGAATTCAGAAAGTGCTTGCATTCTCCTTTAAAAACATAAAACCTTTTTATGGTTTACAAATGTTACTTAAGTTTTGTATGGGTGACTATTTGAAGCTTGTTCTTGGCTCACTAATGAGCATATGCTACACAGCCTCCGAGTCGCGAGTTCATTACTTCCTTGAAGATCTGGCTCAGGAAAATGTTTCGGTGAGGAAACATGCACTTCGTCTGGCATGTCATGTTTTAAATGTACAAGCTGCCACAAATTTGCTTTCCAAATCATGGCAAGAGAATGATAGTTCCTCCATTAAAGAAGTTCTTATTCAACAGAGCATCAAATTCTTGGCCATTGAGCCTTCTTCAGTCAGATGGCAGGGATTAACGAGTATGATCAAAACAATAACTGGATCTGACAAGAATGTTCTGTACTTGTTGGCAGAAATTGAACAAGTGCCTCTGCAATACAAGAACGAATTTATTAAACTGTCTTGGAACATCTTGACCAACATCACAGAGGGAGAATGTCAAGTAGATTCTCATATCAACAAACTGCTAAATAATATCACACCAGATATTGTTACCTTTCTTACAGACGAGTTTATTGAGAATCTGGTTAAAATACACCTGTTTGATCCTAAATTATCCTCTTCAATGTTCAATTTATGTGCAAAGTATATTTTCTCTGATGAAACTCAGCACAATGGGGAAGCACCCATCTCGGTAGTAAAAATAGCCATGCATAGTTTTGTTTCATCATGGAAGAATGAACAGATTGAGTTTTCATTGTTAGCTGCTCATTCCACCCTTTACACCTTTATCAAGTGTTTGTGTATCGAGTCTTTCGATCACAAGTCTGAAAAAGTGCTAATCATACTCAAGGAACTAATAATAGGATTGAAGAGCTTTGTACCTATTCATGAAGTATTACGAGCCTACCTGTATCTTGAATTCTCCATCATTTACCATAGTGTTTCAAGTAGAAGTGACATGTCGGTGTTCGGAAAACACGTCGGACAGTTGGTAGAGGGGTTGGTTCCTACATATGGCATTGCAGTAATACCTATTACAGCCTCAACTTTGGAAAAATTTACAGAAGATTGTGAGCCAATTAGATATGGTCAAACAGAGCGTAATTATGAAAGTTATAATAAAGAGAGGTGTTTAACATGTATTGAAGGTCTACTACATCATAGAGCAGAGAATAGTGGGATGGTAGCGGCTCAAATGCTTCCTTCAGACTGTATCCTTTCAGTTGAAGGTAAACAAAAATATAAACACAACTTTAAAATGTTGGCCGAGCTCTGCGAATCAGCACATTCCTCAAATCAAATCAGAACTTTTCTCTATGACAAAGCAACTTTAATTGATTGGAAGGATGTCATTGATAGTTGTTAAATGGGTGAGGATTCCTAATTGAATTGAATTCCTAATTAAGGCTGAAGTGTGGATCTTCCCTTTTGCTCGAAAGTTAGCAAAACAAAATACTGTATCATATTGTGTCACGCTGTTTGAATAAATTCTATATATGCCCGAAAGCTTGTAGAGTATCTTTGAAATTCAATGGTTATAAATTTGTTTTTGGAGGTAGAATAGACTAAATTAAAAGGCTTGTTAAGCTATTCTTGTGTTACCCCATGGAAATACTGATGTTGAGTGAGGATTCTCACAAACATCAAACTATCTTACTGGACAACAAGACCTGCCTCTCAGAGTCATGCAGTCTACCAAAGATGGTCTTGAACATTACAACTATCAGTGCAACACAGTATCATTCACGAAGAATTTCATCAAGAAAGGACGTGAGGCCCATAAGTTGTACTTGGCTGGACTCGAAGAAGAGAAGAGAATGGAGGCTGAACAGAAGAGACAAGAAGATAAAGAGAAAATAATAAACCAAAGTGAAGAGTATCAAGAATATAGGAAAGTTTTGGAAAAGAAATCACAGGAAACTAAAGAGGCAATGCAAAAAGAGATCCTGTTAGAAAAGCAAGAATCAGAAGCTTAAGAAGAAGTTCCATCTTACAAGTCATTAGTGGTAGAAGCGAATGAAAGAATTAATAATGCAATGAAAACCAATGATCATAAAGGTTTGCATATAGCTCAAACTACGCTAGAAGCTCCGGGTAAAAAATTGGAAGAAAGTGACCTGCTTTTGAGCAAATAAAAAACAAACAAAATCAAATTTAAAAAAGGAAGACAACAATGTTGGACTACTATTGTGCAAGTCAAAATGAATCAAAGAAACCCAAAAACAATTGAAAGAGTGATTTTTTAAATTATTTTTGCCATAGAAGCCTAACAGGTAGTAAGACGCGGGGGTAAAAAATATATTTTTTACTATGATGTTGCACAGATTATTTTTTAAATATATTTTATTATTAGGTTGAAGACAGTCATCTTTTGATGATAATGAACATCATTATTGTAATAATTATCATTATTATTACCATTTTGTTTCATTATCATTATTTCCAAATTTGGATTTGTAATGAAATGACAAAGTAAAATAAATACTGTACTAAAGATAAAATAAATTAAAAGGGGGGGGGGGGGGGAGATAAAAGAAGGACTGAAAGGGGTTGATGATGGCTGAGCATTTCTCCTTTCTTCTTTTATAAAATACTTTTTATTATTTTTGCTACAGGCCCAAAACATAAAAACATTGTTCTTAGTTAAAATGTTTTTAATTATTTATTTTATTTTGGCACTATGAGGTGAATATAGTGTTTTTAACATGTCCTACTATTTTATCAAATTGGCAGTCCTACTTTTTGACACCCAAAATATGCCTGTCTTAGTTATTTATAGGTTATAAGGATGTATAAGATCTTACCAGATAAATCAAATCTTCTAGTTATATGGCAAATGTCCACCCCTTAAAGATATGACCCTTTGGTTGGTTACTTACCCAATTTAAACTGTTCAGATACCAAGTTATTTTGTTAACAAATATAGTGAGATTATGAGACTGTTCTTGTGCAATAAAGAAAGGAAAACAAACTTTCAGATGTTGCCTTTCATATGGAGAGCTTACATGTAAAATATGATCAAGTGCCACACATCTTGTTTTGTTGCGTTATCTAGAAATATATTGGGGGCTCTTTTAGAGAAAATTCTTGTTATATACTTCATAACCATCCACATTTGATAGTTTTATGATGAGGAAAATGTATGTATTTAATAAAATACTTAAAAGACAAAATATTGTCATCTGTACCGTTGGTAAAATACTCGAAGAGGTAAGGACAGCAAAAATAGACACATTTAATTCAAGTAACATTTATTTAAAATATATTTTTATCTTTCATTGAGCTAAAATTATTCTTAATATATATTGTGTGGTTTGGATAAAGTGAATAAAGAAACAATATTGATATTAAAATATTCATTCAATGAAAATATGATCCATTATCTTTATTATGTTATAGTTTTAAACAAGTGACAAATAATTGTTTATACAATTCACACTTGTGGTGTGGGATCAGGAACTCTTCTAGTGTAACTATCAACTGAAATCTTTTTATTTTGAAGTTTAAATTTGTGAAGTTTTATCAACATACATATCAACTTGTAAACTAAAATGTTTCTATTCAAAATATAATATTGACATAATTAACTGTAGAAATTTCTAATAGCCCGAAAAGTGTACCAAATAAAGTCTCCACACCATACCGATGTTAGATGCTACTGTATTTGTTGGAGTTAATTAATTTGTTGAAAGTATTTAACTACTAAGTATTCTTCTTGCTAGTTTAGAATTTAAATCTCAAAACAAACAGTTTTCTAATTAACAGAAACACTTTATACCAGATAATATAAACCCCTGTGGAGTTAGAGCCAGCCGGCCTTGGGGACACGTTTGATCGTGTTGACATCCTCTACCCTCTTGCCAGGTCTCAGTGGTTCGGGGGACGAGCCGATGAGTTGCTCTGTGCTGGTAGCTTTACCCAGATCTCCTGTATTGTTGTTGTTGACAGACTGGGCCAATGTCACCTCGAACTTGGGCAGCAACGCTGAGGACCTTTTCTCAGGACCTGTGGTGGGGGGTTTACACTCCATAGTTTGAGTATCAACACACTGTGGTTGCTTCTGCTGCTGTGGAGGAGGGGGGGCCAGGACACCTTTATGTACCTCACTTGGGGCCTTCCTCTTGACGACCTTGGGCGGTGACTCTCCGTTTTGTTTTCTAGTGGCTATAAGAGGACTAGGGTCATCATTGAGTGGTAGGTGCTCATGCTGTTTCTTGGTGGTTCCTGTCGGGGGCTGAGACAGTCCCCCTGGAGCAGTCTTCTGTCTACTCTCATCAGTCTTGCCGAGAAGGGTCTGCTCTGAACTAGCGATTGCGGAGTTGGAGGCAGTCTTCTGTTCCTCCTTCAACGTTTTGACAAGTGTCGCAATGGGGGTGGTTGCTCGTGAAGAATGCTGGTTTTTATTTCCCACGCTAAGGAAACCTCCACCTCCTGGTCCCCTAGAATTGTTCCCGGCTATCCCCAGCTCCTTGTTCTGCTCCGTGATGTCCTTGAGCAGCTCCCTGATGGACTCTCCCGTCGTCTCTGGCAGAGGAATGGGTGTCAGCGACCGCGAGTCCTCGGCCACGGGACTGCACATGACGAGTCTCTGGGCCTGCTCCATGGCCTTGCGCAGGTTCTGTTGGTTCTTGAACGATTCGCGGTTGTTACAACGGCCGATCTGTGACCTGAAACAACACCATCAGGTATAATAATGTCTGCTCCCTATGACAAGCTCAATAAATCACGATTTCCCTCGCGGTATGACCATAGAACTTATAAATATCAAGTTTGTAACCTCTAGTCAGACGTAGAGAGAAGACAGACACATTTGTAAAACACACTCTTTTTTTTTTAGTTCTTGGTCATATAAAATGTCAAGATATATTATAATCTCAATCAATGGTCTATATTTATACAGTAGAAGTATGCTTCAGGCTTTATGGAGTAATGTAACTAGCCATTATAAATACCGTCGTTTGCTGAAGAGCTCAACTAATGTAAAGTCAACTTTGTAAAAGTTTCAGGTTATTACAATATTGGCATTGCAAATGTTTATATTCATTGATCATGTTCAGTATACGCAGTCAACGTCGGGAAGTTTCTCTCCTCGATTCATTTTCAGACGTCTGTAGGTTAAGAGTGCCTAAAGGAGGTAATATCATAGGAGCATTCAACTAACTGCGTTTTGAACACACATGTTGAACTTCGGTTTAGTTCGACCATCTGTTGACCTGATGTACTTACGCCTGACATGCTGAAGCTCGACCACCATAATTAGAACACCTGTTGAACCTTGATGTACTTCCCACGCCTGGCATGCTCCTCGCACGACCTCCCCCACTTGTGAGCGGATGAGTTGATGACGGCCAGCTTGGCAATACGCCGGAACCTTGCCAGAGAGTCCTCGTTCTCCGGAGGAGGCTCCTTGAGTTGGTCCAGCTCCTCGTCTCCTGTCACAGGAGCCAGATGGAAGTCCTTCATGAGACGTCGCTCCCACATGCGCATCTTCTTGCCCATGATCGCTGTGGACGAACAAATGATGAGTGGCTAGAATCAATCTGACCGGGCTCATATTCATTATGAGTCATAATCTTGTACTGTTTATAAACTTGATAAATAGACTGGACATGCACCCTGCATTATTCCACTATGTTATAGTTTATAAGATAGAGCCATAGTGTTATCAGGCAAGGTAGGACGTTTGGGTAGTCGGAGTACACACTGGCTCTCATGTACAAACAAACAGTGTGTTCCGACACCCTCCGGCCCCTAAAAGAGGTTAGTGGCAAGGTAGGTCTAATTACCATCCTCTGGCATTCATTTTTGAACATTCAATGGCTTGAGAAGCTCTCCATAGAGGTCTCTCCTCGTTTTTATCCTTTAAATCTGTTCTTTCTTTGTGAACCACTAAATCAGTTTAGTAAATAATGCTACCTTGACCCCAATATGAGCATCACTGCGCTTTCCTCGCACATTCATCAACTACTCTGCCTTCGCCCTCCTCTCCCAAAGTAATAATGTCTCAGAATGAAAATGAACATGCACAGATCAATGCTGACGTGATTCTAGAAACTTAAATGAGAACCAGACGGACACGAAGTTACTACTCTCGTTTCAACCCACTCTTCTCCTTGGAGTCTGCGCACGAGATGTCCATGCCGTTCTTGCTGAGGACCTCCAGCAGCTGACATTTCATGGCGGACACCTCCGTCTTCACCTCGTTGATGTCGTCCTCTGTGACAGGGCTATCCTCAGCCTGACGGTGCATTGTGGACACGTAGCGCCAAACCAGTGACCTCATCACAGCGGTGTAACGGTAGTCCCGCTCCTTCTCCTGACGTTCCTTGCGCTGAAAAAACACACACACTAGACATGACCTCTGACCTCATCACTACGGTGTAGTGATAGTCATGACCCCTGACCTCATCACTACGGTGTAGCGATAGTCATGACCCCTGACCTTATCACGATGGTGTGTTGTTGGTCACACAGCCTTCTCTTCCAGCACAATAAGATTATAACCTGACATAGGTAACTTACGGAGCAGTGCTAGTTTTATTACTGCAATTCTAAGCTAATCCAGACCCAAATTGTTCGTCAGGTTGGTCGTACCCTGGTGGACATGCGTCTTAGCTTGTCCTCCTTGCGCATGCCCAGTAGCTTAATGATGTGTTTAGGGGTGGGAAAGATGTTGAAAGGGGGTGGTAAGGTGGCGCTCTCCTCAAAATAGCTCAACCAGAGTCTGGTGCGGGCAAACTTCCACTCGATGTCAGAGTGCTCCTGGAAACAGAAAATATAAACATGGCTGTTATTAGCAAGATGTGGGGAAATAAGCCACGTGAATGATCATAATCTGATAGTTATGTTGCTAGACTTCACGGCTATATGAGTTGGGCATCACGCAGGCTCAGGAGTTGTGTTTTAACTCACGGTTATCATGGCGTAAGAGTTGGACATCATGGCTATCAGCAAGTTTAGGAGAACTATCACGTTGATGACGGAGTAAGACCCGAACATGAGTAGCCCCCAGAAGCGGGTGTATGTCTTGATGCCCGTCAGCTCGAAACTGTCGATACCGACTCCTCCGAAACTAGCCCAAAACAAGGACTGAGACGACTCGAACAGGCTGAAATATGGGTTCAACTGAAGCCAACACTTGTTTGTTTACTCAAACAACTTGGGAGAAGATATTATAATTATTTAAACTTGCAAGTAATGAACTTATCAAACCATTAGTTTAAATTTAATACGTGTAAATTTAAAATTGTATTATTTATTTAACAAATTGGGGACATTTTAACCCTGAACCAATCATTATTTCGGGGATGAATGGTCCCCCTTTGTCTAAGTGTGCCCATTGAAAACAAGTTAAACAGTATCAATACCATAACATTGGTATCCTCCGCCCTCCCATTACTCATTTGTTTGTCTTAATCTTGCACACCGATCCAAAGCCAACACTTAGATCCCCCCCCCCCTTCCCGTTATCTCCTGATGCGCGAGGGTCGCAGAAACTTTGCACAGCGTGACAACAGCTCATATCTTAGCTGAGCAGCCCGGTCACTACACCGTGTCTTCACCCAGACCTAGCTTAGCCCCGGTCACTACACCGTGTCTTCACCCAGACCTAGCTTAGCCCTGGTCACTACACCGTGTCTTCACCCAGACCTAGCTTAGCCCTGGTCACTCCACCGTGTCTTCACCCAGACCTAGCCTAGCCCTGGTCACTACACCGTGTCTTCACCCAGACCTAGCTTAGCCCTGGTCACTACACCTTGTATTCACCCAGACCTAGCTTAGCCCTGGTCACTACTACACCCAGACCTAGCCTAGCCATGGTCACTACACCGTGTCTTCACCCAGACCTAGCTTAGCCCTGGTCACTACACCGTGTATTCACCCAGACCTAGCCTAGCCCTGGTCACTACACCTTGTATTCACCCAGACCTAGCTTAGCCCTGGTCACTACTACACCCAGACCTAGCCTAGCCCTGGTCACTACACCGTGTCTTCACCCAGACCTAGCCTAGCCCTGGTCACTACACCGTGTATTCACCCAGACCTAGCCTAGCCCTGGTCACTACACCGTGTATTCACCCAGACCTAGCTTAGCCCTGGTCACTACACCGTGTCTTCACCCAGACCTAGCCTAGCCCTGGTCACTACACCGTGTCTTCACCCAGACCTAGCTTAGCCCTGGTCACTACACCGTGTCTTCACCCAGACCTAACTTAGCCCTGGTCACTCCACCGTGTCTTCACCCAGACCTAGCCTAGCCCTGGTCACTACACCGTGTATTCACCCAGACCTAGCCTAGCCCTGGTCACTACACCGTGTATTCACCCAGACCTAGCCTAGCCCTGGTCACTACACCGTGTATTCACCCAGACCTAGCCTAGCCCTGGTCACTACACCGTGTATTCACCCAGACCTAGCTTAGTCCTGGTCACTACATCGTGTATTCACCCAGACCTAGCTTAGCCCTGGTCACTACACCGTGTATTCACCCAGACCTAGCCTAGCCCTGGTCACTACACCGTGTATTCACCCAGACCTAGCCTAGCCCTGGTCACTACACCGTGTCTTCACCCAGACCTAGCTTAGCCCTGGTCACTCCACCGTGTATTCACCCAGACCTAGCTTAGCCCTGGTCACTACACCGTGTATTCACCCAGACCTAGCCTAGCCCTGGTCACTACACCGTGTATTCACCCAGACCTAGCTTAGTCCTGGTCACTACATCGTGTATTCACCCAGACCTAGCTTAGCCCTGGTCACTACACCGTGTATTCACCCAGACCTAGCCTAGCCCTGGTCACTACACCGTGTATTCACCCAGACCTAGCCTAGCCCTGGTCACTACACCGTGTCTTCACCCAGACCTAGCTTAGCCCTGGTCACTACACCGTGTATTCACCCAGACCTAGCTTAGCCCTGGTCACTACACCGTGTATTCACCCAGACCTAGCCTAGCCCTGGTCACTACACCTTGTATTCACCCAGACCTAGCTTAGCCCTGGTCACTACTACACCCAGACCTAGCCTAGCCCTGGTCACTACACCGTGTCTTCACCCAGACCTAGCCTAGCCCTGGTCACTACACCGTGTATTCACCCAGACCTAGCCTAGCCCTGGTCACTACACCGTGTATTCACCCAGACCTAGCTTAGCCCTGGTCACTACACCGTGTCTTCACCCAGACCTAGCCTAGCCCTGGTCACTACACCGTGTCTTCACCCAGACCTAGCTTAGCCCTGGTCACTACACCGTGTCTTCACCCAGACCTAACTTAGCCCTGGTCACTCCACCGTGTCTTCACCCAGACCTAGCCTAGCCCTGGTCACTACACCGTGTATTCACCCAGACCTAGCCTAGCCCTGGTCACTACACCGTGTATTCACCCAGACCTAGCCTAGCCCTGGTCACTACACCGTGTATTCACCCAGACCTAGCCTAGCCCTGGTCACTACACCGTGTATTCACCCAGACCTAGCTTAGTCCTGGTCACTACATCGTGTATTCACCCAGACCTAGCTTAGCCCTGGTCACTACACCGTGTATTCACCCAGACCTAGCCTAGCCCTGGTCACTACACCGTGTATTCACCCAGACCTAGCCTAGCCCTGGTCACTACACCGTGTCTTCACCCAGACCTAGCTTAGCCCTGGTCACTCCACCGTGTATTCACCCAGACCTAGCTTAGCCCTGGTCACTACACCGTGTATTCACCCAGACCTAGCCTAGCCCTGGTCACTACACCGTGTATTCACCCAGACCTAGCCTAGCCCTGGTCACTACACCGTGTATTCACCCAGACCTAGCCTAGCCCTGGTCACTACACCGTGTATTCACCCAGACCTAGCTTAGTCCTGGTCACTACATCGTGTATTCACCCAGACCTAGCCTAGCCCTGGTCACTACACCGTGTATTCACCCAGACCTAGCCTAGCCCTGGTCACTACACCGTGTATTCACCCAGACCTAGCTTAGCCCTGGTCACTACAACACCCAGACCTAGCTTAGCCCTGGTCACTACACCGTGTATTCACCCAGACCTAGCCTAGCCCTGGTCACTACACCGTGTCTACACCAAGACCTAGCTTAGTCCTGGTCACTACACCGTGTATTCACCCAGACCTAGCCTAGCCCTGGTCACTACACCGTGTATTCACCCAGACCTAGCTTAGTCCTGGTCACTACACCATGTATTCAACCAAACCTAGCTTAGTCCTGGTCACTACACCGTGTCTTCACCCAGACCTAGCCTAGCCATGGTCACTACACCGTGTCTTCACCCAGACCTAGCTTAGTCCTGGTCACTACACCGTGTATTCAACCAAACCTAGCTTAGTCCTGGTCACTACACCGTGTCTTCACCCAGACCTAGCTTAGCCCTGGTCACTACACCGTGTATTCACCCAGACCTAGCTTAGTCCTGGTCACTACACCGTGTATTCAACCAAACCTAGCTTAGTCCTGGTCACTACACCGTGTCTTCACCCAGACCTAGCCTAGCCATGGTCACTACACCGTGTCTTCACCCAGACCTAGCTTAGTCCTGGTCACTACACCGTGTATTCAACCAAACCTAGCTTAGTCCTGGCCACTACACCGTGTCTTCACCCAGACCTAGCTTAGCCCTGGTCACTACACCGTGTATTCACCCAGACCTAGCTTAGTCCTGGTCACTACACCGTGTATTCAACCAAACCTAGCTTAGTCCTGGTCACTACACCGTGTCTTCACCCAGACCTAGCTTAGCCCTGGTCACTCCACCGTGTATTCACCCAGACCTAGCTTAGCCCTGGTCACTACAACACCCAGACCTAGCTTAGCCCTGGTCACTACACCGTGTATTCACCCAGACCTAGCCTAGCCCTGGTCACTACACCGTGTCTACACCAAGACCTAGCTTAGTCCTGGTCACTACACCGTGTATTCACCCAGACCTAGCCTAGCCCTGGTCACTACACCGTGTATTCACCCAGACCTAGCTTAGTCCTGGTCACTACACCGTGTCTTCACCCAGACCTAGCTTAGCCCTGGTCACTACACCGTGTATTCACCCAGACCTAGCCTAGCCCTGGTCACTACACCGTGTATTCACCCAGACCTAGCCTAGTCCTGGTCACTACACCGTGTCTTCACCCAGACCTAGCTTAGCCCTGGTCACTACACCGTGTCTTCACCCAGACCTAGCCTAGCCCTGGTCACTACACCGTGTCTTCACCCAGACCTAGCTTAGTCCTGGTCACTACACCGTGTATTCACCCAGACCTAGCCTAGCCCTGGTCACTACACCGTGTATTCACCCAGACCTAGCTTAGTCCTGGTCACTACATCGTGTCTTCACCCAGACCTAGCTTAGTCCTGGTCACTACACCGTGTATTCACCCAGACCTAGCCTAGCCCTGGTCACTACACCGTGTATTCACCCAGACCTAGCCTAGCCCTGGTCACTACACCGTGTATTCACCCAGACCTAGCCTAGCCCTGGTCACTACACCGTGTATTCACCCAGACCTAGCCTAGCCCTGGTCACTACACCGTGTATTCACCCAGACCTAGCTTAGTCCTGGTCACTACACCGTGTATTCAACCAAACCTAGCTTAGTCCTGGTCACTACACCGTGTCTTCACCCAGACCTAGCCTAGCCCTGGTCACTACACCGTGTCTTCACCCAGACCTAGCCTAGCCCTGGTCACTACACCGTGTCTTCACCCAGACCTAGCCTAGCCCTGGTCACTACACCGTGTCTACACCCAGACCTAGCTTAGTCCTGGTCACTACACCGTGTATTCACCCAGACCTAGCCTAGCCCTGGTCACTACACCGTGTATTCACCCAGACCTAGCTTAGTCCTGGTCACTACATCGTGTATTCACCCAGACCTAGCTTAGCCCTGGTCACTACACCGTGTCTTCACCCAGACCTAGCCTAGCCATGGTCACTACACCGTGTCTTCACCCAGACCTAGCCTAGCCCTGGTCACTACACCGTGTATTCACCCAGACCTAGCCTAGCCCTGGTCACTACACCGTGTATTCACCCAGACCTAGCTTAGTCCTGGTCACTACATCGTGTCTTCACCCAGACCTAGCTTAGTCCTGGTCACTACACCGTGTATTCACCCAGACCTAGCCTAGCCCTGGTCACTACACCGTGTATTCACCCAGACCTAGCTTAGCCCTGGTCACTACACCGTGTATTCACCCAGACCTAGCCTAGCCATGGTCACTACACCGTGTCTTCACCCAGACCTAGCCTAGCCCTGGTCACTACACCGTGTATTCACCCAGACCTAGCTTAGCCCTGGTCACTACACCGTGTCTTCACCCAGACCTAGCCTAGCCATGGTCACTACACCGTGTCTTCACCCAGACCTAGCTTAGCCCTGGTCACTCCACCGTGTATTCACCCAGACCTAGCTTAGCCCTGGTTACTACACCGTGTCTACACCCAGACCTAGCTTAGCCCTGGTCACTACAACACCCAGACCTAGCTTAGCCCTGGTCACTACACCGTGTATTCACCCAGACCTAGCCTAGCCCTGGTCACTACACCGTGTCTACACCAAGACCTAGCTTAGTCCTGGTCACTACACCGTGTATTCACCCAGACCTAGCCTAGCCCTGGTCACTACACCGTGTATTCACCCAGACCTAGCTTAGTCCTGGTCACTACACCGTGTATTCAACCAAACCTAGCTTAGTCCTGGTCACTACACCGTGTCTTCACCCAGACCTAGCCTAGCCCTGGTCACTACACCGTGTCTTCACCCAGACCTAGCCTAGCCCTGGTCACTACACCGTGTCTTCACCCAGACCTAGCCTAGCCCTGGTCACTACACCGTGTCTACACCCAGACCTAGCTTAGTCCTGGTCACTACACCGTGTCTTCACCCAGACCTAGCCTAGCCCTGGTCACTACACCGTGTCTTCACCCAGACCTAGCTTAGCCCTGGTCACTCCACCGTGTATTCACCCAGACCTAGCTTAGCCCTGGTCACTACACCGTGTCTTCACCCAGACCTAGCTTAGCCCTGGTCACTACACCGTGTATTCACCCAGACCTAGCCTAGCCCTGGTCACTACACCGTGTATTCACCCAGACCTAGCCTAGTCCTGGTCACTACACCGTGTCTTCACCCAGACCTAGCTTAGCCCTGGTCACTACACCGTGTATTCACCCAGACCTAGCCTAGCCCTGGTCACTACACCGTGTCTTCACCCAGACCTAGCCTAGCCCTGGTCACTACACCGTGTATTCACCCAGACCTAGCCTAGCCCTGGTCACTACACCGTGTCTTCACCCAGACCTAGCCTAGCCATGGTCACTACACCGTGTCTTCACCCAGACCTAGCTTAGCCCTGGTCACTCCACCGTGTATTCACCCAGACCTAGCTTAGCCCTGGTTACTACACCGTGTCTACACCCAGACCTAGCTTAGCCCTGGTCACTACAACACCCAGACCTAGCTTAGCCCTGGTCACTACACCGTGTATTCACCCAGACCTAGCCTAGCCCTGATCACAAACACCGTGTCTACACCAAGACCTAGCTTAGTCCTGGTCACTACACCGTGTATTCACCCAGACCTAGCCTAGCCCTGGTCACTACACCGTGTATTCACCCAGACCTAGCTTAGTCCTGGTCACTACACCGTGTATTCAACCAAACCTAGCTTAGTCCTGGTCACTACACCGTGTCTTCACCCAGACCTAGCCTAGCCCTGGTCACTACACCGTGTCTTCACCCAGACCTAGCCTAGCCCTGGTCACTACACTGTGTCTTCACCCAGACCTAGCCTAGCCCTGGTCACTACACCGTGTCTACACCCAGACCTAGCCTAGCCCTGGTCACTACACCGTGTCTTCACCCAGACCTAGCCTAGCCCTGGTCACTACACCGTGTATTCACCCAGACCTAGCCTAGCCCTGGTCACTACACCGTGTATTCACCCAGACCTAGCTTAGCCCTGGTTACTACTACACCCAGACCTAGCTTAGCCCTGGTCACTACACCGTGTATTCACCCAGACCTAGCTTAGCCCTGGTCACTACACCGTGTCTTCACCCAGACCTAGCCTAGCCCTGGTCACTACACCGTGTATTCACCCAGACCTAGCTTAGCCCTGGTCACTACACCGTGTATTCACCCAGACCTAGCCTAGCCCTGGTCACTACACCGTGTATTCACCCAGGCCTAGCTTAGCCCTGGTTACTACTACACCCAGACCTAGCTTAGCCCTGGTCACTACACCGTGTATTCACCCAGACCTAGCTTAGCCCTGGTCACTACACCGTGTATTCACCCAGACCTAGCCTAGCCCTGGTCACTACACCGTGTCTTCACCCAGACCTAGCTTAGCCCTGGTCACTACACCGTGTCTTCACCCAGACCTAGCTTAGCCCTGGTCACTACACCGTGTCTTCATCCAGACCTAGCCTAGCCCTGGTCACTACACCGTGTATTCACCCAGACCTAGCTTAGTCCTGGTCACTACACCGTGTCTTCATCCAGACCTAGCATAGCCCTGGTCACTACACCGTGTCTTCACCCAGACCTAGCTTAGCCCTGGTCACTACACCGTGTCTTCACCCAGACCTAGCCTAGCCCTGGTCACTACACCGTGTCTTCACCCAGACCTAGCCTAGCCCTGGTCACTACACCGTGTCTACACCCAGACCTAGCTTAGCCCTGGTCACTACACCGTGTCTACACCCAGACCTAGCCTAGCCCTGGTCACTACACCGTGTATTCACCCTAATCTAGCCTAGCCCTGAATCGACCTATTTAAGACACACCCACTCCACCTCTATCCTCCTTAAGAAATTCCACTGTCACTTTGTCGGCTCGATCATCCTTTATCTTCCTCCTCCTAAGCAACAATTCCCATCTACATTTTTCCTACATCTTTCTCACACAGGCGATAAAGTCCCTCGGGTGAAACAATTTTAACAAGTGAACCTGCTCCCACCCAAGAAGGTCCCTGGAGTTATCTGGAAGTTGACGGGGCTGTTCTAGAAGTCATCCCGCACTCAAACCCCTACATGGGTACTACGGGGTAAAATACTACGCGATTGACCTAACAGCTAGGGGTGACGACAAAATCAAAGATCAGATGTACTGTTGGATTGATACGAACATGTCTGAGAATATTAAGAGGCTGTTCTTACTTGCCGAATCTCCTCCACTTCATGCAGGCGTCGCCGTTATTCTCCCAGTCAGGGATTCCTCCTGGTAGATGGTAGCACCTCACTCGCTCCAAGTCAGCGAAGTACCCGAGCAGCTGATTCAGACCTGCCACAACATAAACCTTTAGATTCAGGCACAGGTTCGAAGTCGGTATAACATTATCTTACAGCTTGAAAAGCTACTAGATTTACTTACATGTGTTCATAAGCCAAGACAAGTGTTCTGTATTGGAAATGCGGTTAGACTGTAGCTATAATATTAAGTAGAACTAGTAGCTATTGACTCACCACAAGCGAAGGCAAACAGCACCAGACTGTATATGAAGAAGAACTTGACGATGTCTATGACCATTCTCCCCAGAGAGATCTGAAGTGGTCCCAGGTGAGGGTTGATGGAGAACAGATGAACCAGCTTCAGGGCACTGGAAGAAACCAACATTCTATGGAACGTCCAGACAACACCTAGCTAGGCAGATAATACAGGTGCGATAAGCTGGAGTCTATCCTAGAAAACAGTGGAATTGAGACGAGTGAACCATTATACTGAAAGGACGGGGCTCCAACTATGTACCTAGGCTGATCCCACACGTTTAGTTCTCATCTTTATTCATAGATACCATTGGCTAATCGGTCTGGTGGTGTAGCCTCATCGAGCGTTGGTTTGGTTGAAAATACAATTTTGTCTCTAATAGGCTAAGCATTTAAATTTTATTGGTCTTTTGTTTAGTGTATAAGCATCGTGACGCTTAAATGGAAGTTGTCGGCCATTAATATGACTTATCTCAAAATTTAATAATTCTTACTTTAGCGCTTCTCTTGAAAATATCCAGCTTATGGCCATTGTGAGTATTATTGTGATTTCATTTGTTTTGTATAAAGAGTGTTGGGTTTTGTCTTGTGGTAAAATTGAGGATGATAGGAAACTAGAGTAGTTGTTTATTTTGTTCTTGTTGCCCGTGTGTGGCCCTGCATATACGTTCTTCCTGTATATATACATGTATGTAAACAATGGACGCTGGAAAGTAAGGTAACATCAACTCAATTATTATAGGCCTAATGCCTAACACATTACCAGCCAACATTGAAGGACTGTAAGCTATTTACAGCCACAATTCATAGTTTCACCTCAAGGTATAATAATTCATGATAAAACGAAGTTAAGAGTCACGACTGTTACTCGGTACTCACACAGAAAATCGGCCCCATATTCCTTTACAGGCTCCTAGCCTAGACTTAGTGTCCCTGGTAGGTTCGGAATGGGCAACAGCCTCATGGCATCGCCATGATTTCCTTGGCTAGGGCTGTGGGCACACTTTATGGATATAAGCAGGCCTCATCAGAGCAACAAATTGAACACTCACTTGCCGTCTTTGGCAGACTACGTGATACTTCCTGGATTCTGCATTTAAGATAAACTTCTCTGTCGCGAAGTCATAATTTTCTACTTCTTAGGCTTCAAGCCGCCTTTTCTAGATACTTGACTCAATCTTTTTTATCTTCACCTTTTTTCTTTAACTCAGTAATGATTCAAGTTTGCTAAGTTGAGGTTGGCCCTCAAAGGGGACCATTCTGACCGTCTTGTTTGGAGAAAACATTCTCTATATTCAGGAGCATATCTCCCGGGTCCGAAGCACATATTAGCATTTCTGGCCTTGACTATTTCCGTGTTCTTTCTCTGAAACATTATATATTTCATTGTTTTTTGTCTTGAATTGACACCATCATGTACATGCTGTGGGGCTGTATGCCCTCCTGAATATTTTAGTAACATCCTTGCATAATATAAACCACTATTGAGTTTATTGCTTTGTTTTCAATAAATATTTTTATGTTTATTTTGATCTGCACTCATTTATTTGCACCAGTTTTCGCTTGGTAGGAGGTGACACTAGCGCTACAAGGTAGCAATATAAATAACAGTTAAGTTAATATTTTAATAATTGTTTTAAATTTCAATGTTGTGCCTTCCCAAGAAAAAATTCACTAGGCGCCACTGGTTTATAGTGTATTTAATATCCCGGTTAATTGGCGGTGAGGTTGGCTCTTAGCGGCTTACTCTGAGAGATAAATATAGAAAGGTGTCGTTTAGCGAGATTAAGTAGGATGGGAAGATTGGTCTTACCATAGATACGAGCCTGACATTCAGTCCACGTGTTCCTCAGCGTGGTAATGTTATTTCTGAGTTTAGCCTCGCGTACAGCTATAATATATTTATCCAATCAGACGTAAAGCTGTAATATCTTTATCTGATCAGCGTTGATTTTCGAAAACTGGGATGTTAAATTCAGACTTAAGCCCTTTCATCCCACGTGAGGGCTTATTGTGTGTCTCGGGGATGTTGGTTCTAGCCCAGACGATGTGTATATTGGTTTTGTGACCTGTTAGATGTCCTACTGCCCAGTTTCTGTGCTCCCTCATTGGACTATATCGTATCAAACACAATCTCACGTGGGGCAGAAAGCAGCTCTCTGGGAAATGTTGTCATCAACAACCTGAAGAACTCGTCGCCAGCCCTGTTTACTATACTCCTCACTCATTGTTTATGAATATCTCCAGAGTGCTGGGGTCTTAGCCCACTCCCCTCGGGACTGTGTTATGTATTCTTCTCCCCTGCTCTTGTTTCAAGGACCGCCACTCAATACCAGACGACCCCTCCCTATACCAGAGTGTAACTAGAATGAGGACAGTCCGAACTGGTGGTAAAACATGGAAAGTAAAATATTTTATCAGAGCTTATTATAAAACTAGCCCCTTTGTACTATGCGTTATAAATCAATATTTAAAATAGGATTAGGAGGGTGAATTTAAGCTACCGCAGAACATTTGGTTGGAGAGATGGACACCCAAACTAGTGATAAGCAACTACCAATTGCAAGCACCCGTCAGTACCAATATTACCAAGATGACAGCTCCTGTCTGTGCCAATATTACAAAGCACTGGATGTCCCACCTGAATACGTTGGCCGCAGCAAAGAGTCCCTCTGCCACCAGCTGAGGGTCGAAGTCGTCCCACTGTTCCCGGGGAATGTACGCCGTGGCTGGGTCCTTGGAGATCTCTCGGCATTGCTGAACGTACGCCGCCACGCGTAGCAGCGTAGTTCCCACGTACAGGGAGTTTCGCGTGAAGTCTATAAAGTTCCACATGTTGCGCAGGTAGCAACGCATCCCTTCTCTGGAGATCTCCATGGTCTCCTCCCAGATGAAACCTGGTGGTGACAGTTGGAACTGTTTTAGACGTTGTCAGTCGTGTTAGTAGCAAGTTTAACGTAACACACACAGCAGGTAGAGAGCCTCACCTAGCACGTAGATCACGACCACCCATTCAAGGAAGGTGGGAGAGTTCCCTCTCTGTTTCAGGAGCTGCTCTTGCAAGGCTATCTTCATGGCCTCTGTCCCGAATAGTAGAGTCACTTGAACCTCAGCGTGCTGGGACACCAGTATCAGGATTACTGTCAACAAGGGATCAACATCACTGGCAACAAGGGAGCAACATCACTGGCAACAAGGGAGCAACATCACTCGCAACATCACTCGCAACAGGGAGCAACATCACTGCATCAAGAGAGCAACATCATGGCAACAAGGACATCACTGGCATCAAGGGAGCAACATCACTGGCAACAAGGGAGCAACATCACTGGCAACAAGGGAGCAACATCACTGGCAACAAGGGAGCAACATCACTGGCAACAAGGGAGCAACATCACTGGCATCAAGGGAGCAACATCACTGGCAACAAGGGAGCAACATCACTGGCAACAAGGGAGCAACATCACTGGCAACAAGGGAGCAACATCACTGGCAACAAGAGAGCAACATCATGCAACAAGGGAGCAACATCATGGCATCAAGGGAGCAACATCACTGGCAATCAAGGGAGCAACATCACTGGCAACAAGAGAGCAACATCACTGGCATCAAGGGAGCAACATCACTGGCAACAAGAGAGCAACATCACTGGCATCAAGGGAGCAACATCACTGGCAACAAGAGAGCAACATCACTGGCATCAAGGGAGCAACATCAATGGCATCATGGGAGCAACATCACTGGCAACAAGAGAGCAACATCACTGGCAACAAGGGAGCAACATCACTGGCATCAAGGGAGCAACATCACTGGCATCAAGGGAGCAACATCACTGGCATCAAGGGAGCAACATCACTGGCAACAAGGGAGCAACATCACTGGCAACAAGAGACTAAACAAGACAGAACATGACCAAACCCATCACTTTGGAGACTCTAGCTCTGATCCCGGTAGAGTTGGAATCACGGGTTGTGCAGTTACTTACTTTAAAGAGTTAATTAACGCAACTGTAGCCCTCTAGAAGAGAGATAGGAAGCAGTGTAAATGCTGGTGCTCATTAACTCAACTGTAGCCCTCTAGAAGAGAGCTAGGAAGCAGTGTAAATGCTGGTGCTCATTAACGCAACTGTAGCCCTCTAGAAGAGAGATAGGAAGCAGTGTAAATGCTGGTGCTCATTAACTCAACTGTAGCCCTCTAGAAGAAAGATAGGAAGCAGTGTAAATGCTGGTGCTCATTAACTCACGCAAGAAGAAGAGGTACGAAGAGGCGTGGATCAAGAACTTCATGAAAGGTTTCCTCATGAGCTTGCCAGTAGTGGTGTTTGGTGCGACCATGTAGAGCATGCAGTAGAAGGGGAACAGTAGCGCTACCTGGGATACATCTAGACACTTCTGTATCATGGGCTTGCGACGGAATCCCGGCAGTCCCTCGTACCACAGAGCGGCCAGCAGCTGTTGGATGTTGGGGTGCGCTACAAACTGAAAAACAAAGCTTTGTAAGTTTCGTCCAATATCTTCGGAAAGCTTCGGGCAGCTACGTTCGTCAATGTTAGAAACAAAGGGTTTAGCGTTTTATTGGGGCAGTAGTCAACTTTGATCATAAATATCATTTTACAATTTGATTGCCAAACATAACATTCTAACTTTGGATGCTATTGGCGCCGAAATGATTGCCAAGTTAGTCCATCTGGTTTGGTCATAATTGGTCTATTGGTTCAGAATCTGTAAGAAAGATACCCACACGGCTAGATCTGACAATCACACCGACCTGTGTATTTCCAAGTAGTACGTGTTGTAGGCCAAGCCTACCTTCTTCTGCTTGTAGTTTAATTTAATTTAATTTAATTTTAGCACCGCGTCTTACTACCCGTTCGGGTTATACGCTTAAGTACTAATTACACTAATGGATTAGGAAAATGGGAAGGTTTAACCTAGAGGAAGTGAACCCGCATTTGCGTGGAGGGAGAGTGGAAAACCATTTAGGAAAAACCACCCCCAGTTCACCCGACCGAGATTCGAACCTCGATCTCCCCGTCCTCGGTGGTCTGACTCAACACAAATGGCGCGTTAGCCAACTACGCCACGGAGGCGGGTTGCTTGTAGTTGATGACTAGCTTCATGTAAAACTGACCTACTTTCTTCTGCTTGTAGTTGATGACTAGCTTCATGTAGAACTGACCTACATTCTTCTGGTTGTAGCTGATGACTAGCTTCATGTAAAACTGACCTACCTTCTTCTGCTTGTAGTTGATGGCCAGTTCTAGCCGGGCCAGCTTCATATGTTCTCCATCCTCGTAGGAAGGACTCTCAGGATCGTGGTTCAGGACAATTGCCAGCTCCTGAGAGCTCCTGGACTGATGAAGAAGGTCCACAGCAAAATTCTGACACTGTTTCCTCAGCTCCTGGAAAATTTTAGAATAAATATAGCTAGATGACGAACTGTTGAACATCAGAAGTACAAGACAAGTGTCACAAACTTTGCAGGAACACAAAGAAAACATCCGAATTCTCCTGCTTCTTTATTAATGACCATTACAAATAGTAATGTTGAGAGGGAACTTCCCTGCTTGATTCCATTTTGTATTTGGAACCGCTTCGTCTCAACACACCTCCTGTTATCATTATATATGCTTTTCATCTAATTACAACTTCTCTTTATACTTTGGCCTCATTTTGAATTAGATGGGAAACGATGAAGGTATGAGGAACTGAGTAGGCTTTGAAGTGAGAGAAGGACTATAGGCAGTGGGGGTAGGGATGAATGACAGGATAATAAATATGGCAATAACTGATAGAGGAAAAAATATGGAGGTGATACAAGTGTGTGCCCCACAAGTGGGGTCCCCAGTATAAGAAAAGGACAAGTTGGGGTACGAGTGGTGGGTAGTAATGAGGGATCTTAACGCAAAAGAAGAAAAAGAGAGAGGAGGTTTTGAGTAGGTGTTAGGAAAGGAAGGATGGGGAAAGAGAAACGAGGAGGGTAAAAGACTGTTGGAGTTAAGTGCAAGAAATAAAACGAAAGTGTCAAACAGCTGGTATAAGAAGGAAAGAGAAAGTTATAAGATCACAAGATACAATTGGGATGGGAAGCTAAGATCGATGATAGACCACTTTCTCATGGATGAAGAAATGAAAAGGCAGATCTTAAACATCATCAGTCGAGAAGGGAACTACAATGAAGGATTTTAATGTAACGTTAATTATTTATTTGATTTTCTTTGCGTGGAATGGGCACTACTTTTAGGAGAGCTCTCGTAAAAACAACTATTGAATTTCTAAATACTTTTTTAAATATTGATTGTTACACACAAATTATTCTGCTTCTCAAATCCTTGAGTTTGGAATATTTCAGTTTTAAATGACATTGTGATTTTGAAGTTTTCAGAGATAAGCTTGTCTACTGATGAACTAATTATTTAGTTAATTTACTGTAAACAATAAGTATGAACTCTTGGGGTGATCAACTAAAAAATTGGTAGCGATATAATTGATAAAGCAATTCTTTGATTATAATCTTAGCCAAAAAATTAAATTTAATACGATGGTAGGTGTATTTAAATCTGATTTATTAATATAATATATGGTTTCAGATAATCTATCAAATCTCTACTAGATCTACTAGGGCAGTTTCTTTCACAGAATGGAAAGCTGAGCTCTTTCTAACCCACTTTAGTGGACACGTGGAATAAAATTCACTGAGGTCAACTCGACTAGAACCCTTAAGCGTGTTGACTAACGATTCTCTGATGTCAGTGAACCCAAATGGCGTGACCTTGGTTACGACATTATATCTGGTGCCTCACGCCATAATGGACTAATAGGTATCCTAAACAAAATACCACTCGTATAGTGCAAGGTGAAACATTGCTCTGTCACGGGTATATCACAGGTTTAAGGACAGTTTCGGGTATGGTAATGGTGTTTGAACCTTGGTATGATACCTCAATCAGTTTCTGGATACTCCATATAGTATATGAGAAAACATCCACTAGTCAATTGTCCCTTTAGCCTTTCTTGTTCGCATTCAAGGTATGGCACTGGTGCCTTTACCTTGACCATGTACCTAGGTCCCATTATGGCACTGGTGCCTTTACCTTGACCATGTACCTAGGTCCCATTATGGCACTGGTGCCTTTACCTTGAACATGTACCTAGGTCCCATTATGGCACTGGTGCCTTTACCTTGACCATGTACCTAGGTCCCATTATGACACTGGTGCCTTTACCTTGACCAGATACCTAGGTCCCATTATGGCACGAGGCACCGGAAATAATGCCATAACCACATTCTTGGTCACGCCATCTGAGTTCAATGACATGAAAGAATCAAGGTGTCTGGTCGAGTTGACCTATGTCATGTACTGAGACTACTACTGATGAGGGGATGGTGAGTCTTCAGTCATGATACTAACAGTGTTGTGAGATATGGAGAGATGTCGCTCAAGGGGGTGACGTCACTACAAGTTGTGCTCGGGGTGTCACATCAGACACGTGTCTGTGAAGAGTACTAGGGTTGTCACACCAGACACGTGTCTATGAAGGGTAGTAGGGTTGTCACACCAGACACGTGTCTGTGAAAGTACTAAGGTTGTCACACCAGACACGTCTGTGGAGGGTACTAGGGTTGTCACACCAGACACGTGTTTATGAAAAGTACTAGAGATGTCACACCAGACACGTGTCTGTGAAGGGCACTAGGGTTGTCACACCAGACACGTGTCTGTGAAGGGTACTAGGGTTGTCACACCAGACACGTGTCTGTGAAAGGTACTAGGGTTGTCACACCAGACACGTGTCTATGAAAAGTACTAGGGTTGTCACACCAGACACGTGTCTATGAAGAGTACTAGGGTTGTCACACCAGACACGTGTCTGTAGAGGATACTAGGTTTGTCACACCAGACACGTGCCTGTTAAGGGTACTAGGGTTGTCACACCAGACACGTGTTTATGAAGGGTATTAGGGTTGTCACACCAGACACGTGTTTATGAAGGGTATTAGGGGTTGTCACACCAGACACGTGTCTGTGGAGGGTACTAGGGTTGTCACACCAGACACGTGTCTGAAGGGTACTAGGGTTGTCACACCAGACACGTGTCTATGAAGAGTACTAGGGTTGTCACACCAGACACGTGTCTGTAGAGGGTACTAGGGTTGTCACACCAGACACGTGTCTGTGGAGGGTACTAGGGTTGTCACACCCAGACACGTGTCTGTAGAGGGTACTAGGGTTGTCACACCAGACACGTGTCTGTGGAGGGTACTAGGGTTGTCACACCAGACACGTGTCTGTAGAGGGTACTAGGGTTGTCACACCAGACACGTGTCTGTAGAGGGTACTAGGGTTGTCACACCAGACACGTGTCTGTAGAGGGTACTAGGGTTGTCACACCAGACACGTGTCTGTAGAGGGTACTAGGGTTGTCACACCAGACACGTGCCTGTGAAGGGTACTAGGGTTGTCACACCAGACACGTGTCTGTGGAGGGTACTAGGGTTGTCACACCAGACACGTGTCTATGAAGAGTACTAGGGTTGTCACACCAGACACGTGTCTGTGAAAGGCACTAGGGTTGTCACACCAGACACGTGTCTGAAGGGTACTAGGGTTGTCACACCAGACACGTGACTGTGGAGGGTACGTACCCAGTACTCCGTCTTGCACTCGGGCTCGGCAAAGGCCAGGTTTCGGAGCTCCCAGGACAGTTGGAAGGCCGTGAGGATTGGGTCGTTGGACGACAAGGCGATGAGCGAGGGGCTGGCCAGGGCACGGTACTCGTTCACTCGGGACATGGAGTGACGCAGGGAGTCCTCGTTTGAGTCCCGTAGGCACTCCTCGCATCCACATCTGGAAATAACACTATTTTAAAAAGAGGCTTTCACTCCGTGGAGATATGAACCGAGTTATGAGCCAACATCAATATTTCCATACGTTATATAGCAACAATCATTTTTGAACACAATCTATAAAACATTTCTTCAGTAGATATGTTTAGTTGAGTATTCTACACTTGGTAATATCAACAGTTGTTCAATATCTATCAGACGCACAGTGGACTTTGAACTAAATCAATTTAAAAGAAGAGAAAAAGTCCTGTTTAAAGTCCTCTGTGCTCATGTCAGATGTTCAACGACTGTTGATATTACCAAGTACAGAATACTCAACTAAACATATCTACTGAAAAATTGTTTGACAGATTGTGTCTAAAAGGGATTTTTGCTATAAAATTTGTAAAACTACAGACTATATTCTCTTCCAATCCACTTTAACAATAATTATAGCTATGACCTAGAACTGAATAGTATTTAACGTACACTTTCTAAACTAACTGGAAAATAGCAATGACCAAGACTACTTCCAACAAGAGGAGAATGTTACTGACTAGAGAACTGGACCTAGATAACAATGACCAAGACTGCTTCCAACAAGAGGAGGATGTTACTGACTAGCAAACTGGACCTAGAGAACAATGACCAAGACTGCTTCCAACAAGAGGAGGATGTTACTGACTAGCAAACTGGACCTAGAGAACAATGACCAAGACTGCTTCCAACAAGAGGAGGATGTAACTGACTAGCAAACTGGACCTAGAGAACAATGACCAAGATTGCTTCCAACAAGAGGAGGATGTTACTGACTAGAGAACTGGACCTAGAGAACAATGACCAAGACTGCTTCCAACAAGAGGAGGATGTTACTGACTAGAGAACTGGACCTGGAAGTGAGTAAACAACTTGTGAAGTTTTACTAATAGATCATCGGTTTGGATGATGTTGATAAATGGACCCTGTGGAAAAGGAACTATGTTTGGAAAGCTTTGAGGGGTAGTACTGGATATGAATGTTAGAGTGGAAGGATCGGGTGACTAATTAATAAGTTCTAAGGAAAAAGTAATAAAATTTAAACATTTTCAAGCGATTCTACGAATAAAGGCCAACTGGATGGGTCATATTGGGAAAATATATGTATTATTAAGTGACGTCATAGAAGGGAGTAGGGGACCAGGAAGACGAGTATTGTAAATGATGGATGACCTAAAGCAAGGAAAGAAGATGGAGTTTCAGGATGTAAAAAGGAATCTGCTCATAAGGAATGCTGCAGGACTCAATTTTCAACGGACAAGTTGAAAGACAGAACACTTAATAACTAAATAAACCATATTTAAAATGTAATTATGTATCGTTCAAGTGTATTTGCCAGTCACATCACCCCAACAACTTCTATTCATCTCTCCTGCCACAGAAAATGCCTCCTTTGAGGTTCATAGCCTCTCACTTGATATCATGAGGCATGGGTAGAGTGGCTCCTCTGTCCAACAGGATCTTGAGGATCTCGTAGTTGTTCCTGTGGGCGGCCAGGATGAGAGGGGTGATATCAGGGGTGAACATGGATATGTTCCAGTCCACGTTCTCCCAGCTCTAGAGACAGAACAAACAGGCATTACAAGTGTGTAGTATGTCCAGACTGTGAAATGTTTGTACAGTGAAAATGATTCATATTTATTTGTGAACATAAAAGAGAAGTATCTTTCCTCCCCGTGTGTCACACTCACGTATGGCTCTCCCTCCTTGTGGACCAACTCCTCGTACTCCAGCAGCAACTCCACACCTCACAACTCCACATTGATCGCGTGTAAGAGTGCGTCCTTGGTCTTTACTCCCATCACCACGAGCACCTCCAGCATCTCCAGGTTCTCCCCGTCTATCGCCAGAGTGAGCGCGCCACGACCCAAGGGGTCAACACAGTTGATGTTGATAGATCCTCTCCTGTGGGCTCGCTGGATGATCCTGCAATGGAGACAGGCAGTGACTGACAGGCTATATACAGGCAGTGAACACTGGCTTGTGAAGCTATAGCTGAACTTGCGTAGTTCGTCTTTTGAAGCTATCTTTTGCAGCTACACAAGCTAATTTGTAAATCAATTTGTGATATCCACTTTTGAACCATTTTTCGGCAGTTTAATTTCCTCTCCATTGCCGTTGACTGAACATTAAGTCAGGAATAGTTTCTCCATATTTCTCAGTAACCCCCCCAATATACGTGGTGGTCCATGGTACTGAGAGTGCATGCTGTCCTGACCTCCTGCAATAGGCGAGATCTCCTCGCTCCACAGCCAACATGTACTTCTTCTCCTCCAGCGTGAGTGGTTTGGGGAGACTGGGCATCTCTATGGGACCCTTGGTAATTCCTGGAGCCTCAATATCGAGTCCCACCTACAACACAACATGCTCTCGCTTCACACACAATATTTAAATCATCCATTTTGACCTAATTAATTCCTTCATTAATGCTAATCTTTTGACCCAACTGAGCTTAGAACCAAAGCCTCTCAATGGGGGCTGGTCAACGTCTCAGCAAGCTTTACCTCGGCTCAAGTCCCGCAGACAAAGATAGAAGAATGGAATGTTTTACTAAAACAGTGTGTACAGTAGGATGTCTTTTAGAAAATAGGAACATGTTCTATTGCGGCCAACATTTATCATATTTCACTATTTTATTATTATCATCAAAAATGACCCCTGCATGACTTTACGTATGAACACGTGCAGTAGATCTGGTACCATTTCTAGCCGTCAGATACTCTTCCTTTGATAATGGGACTGTATGTTTGTAAATTGCTGTAGTTCAACAAAATAGGAACATTTCACATTAATATCTCCCGGCTAGAGTCCTCCATTACCATGGATCATGATCCATGAGACACTTGTTTGATACCAGACGATGTTTAAAAGAGTTTAATATCTGCCTAGAGGCGTATTCTATTGCACACTCATTATAGTTGTTCACACCAAGACTGTGTATTTAGTATTAATTTTATCATCTTAGATTAAGTTAGATTATAAGTAAAGTGCTGATTCAGTCCTGCGATAGAAGGTACGAGCTAAATATCCAGATAAATTGATAAATTTCTTCTCAATCAGTACTGATAATTTAATTCAGTAAGCCCACGCTCTTTCTTTCCGCCTTGAGTGAGATGTGAGCCCAGGACTCACCCCATCTAGATCCTTCTTCTCGTTGGACATTTTGATGGTGTGATTTGGTAAGTGCCTCGCCTCACCCTGGTCTCCTAGCTCCACGAGACCTGTAAAAACAACAAGAGGCAAGTTTCTGTTGTGAGATCCATCAGACCTTGTGGCAAAAGGACCGGAAATTGAGCTCTGTTGAAGGCACACATTTAGCATGAGAGCTCCCTAAACTTGTCAACAAATATAAATATTACAACAACGTTGATTCTGCATCGTGCATGAACTGGGCATAGTTGTGATCGATGAAGAAGACACCCCCGAACCAGAGGAGGACCAGACTCACCTATGACTACCAATCATCCGAGATTCCGCTCCACCTGACGAGCTCAAGGACGACGAAATATCAGTGGTAAATCCAGACTCACCATTCCCACACAGCTGGACGACCTACTGGCAGAGGAAGGAATACCAACAACTGCACTTATAGCTCGGTAGTGGTCCCCACACTCCAGTCTATAATCTGGAACAACAAGGGAACATTCCGAATATGTATTGAGGCCGCCGTTTTACCTCGGCCCGCTGAAGCTCCACATGTCTTCGCTCCTCAGCCGTAATGGATGAGATCGTACGTAACTGACTTACCACCAGCCTCGTGGTCCAGGACCCGAAGATGACTGATGCGTTTGCACTGTTCGTGACACCCAAGTCTAACGGCACCCTCCGCGTAATACAGGACTTCAGTCCATACATCTAGGTTCAATCTATCTACAGCCGGCATCACCTTGAGCAAGATTCCCCGGAACAGCTAGCTATGGACAGTAGATCTTTGATCCGGATTCCTTCAAGTCCCACTTTCCAAGGATACAAGAAAGTTCGCCGGCATTTACTATAAAGTACACCCCCACTCGCCTCCCTATTGGCCCTTTTATCCTACAGCAAATAGACTTGGAGCATGTTCCCGGCCTTATGGAATCAATTGGCCTCACCATCAACTGCCAGAAATCATCAAGGAAAGCTACTCAAGAAATCACTTACCTAGGCTTCAACATCAACACTACGACCAAAATACTACAACTGACAGATGAAGCTCAGCACCGGGCAGCGTTACTCCTGAAACATCTAAGAACAACAGATGCATCGCCGGCTATATGAACTGGGTCGGTTTCAACTCAGGTGGCCGCAGTATGCGACAGCGCGGCTATACCGCCAATTGCCGGGAATCGCGGGAAGCTCCTCGCTTTGCCCCACTGGTGCCACTGTGGATGGGCACCTCCACCAACGCCCCCTCTGGATCTTTACTCCGATGCGACTCCGTGGGCAATGGGAGGATTCGCCCCATACCACGCCACTTGCCGAGTACAACGATTCCGCCAACCCGATGAGATCAATCGTGCCGAGGTCATCGTGGCGTTGCTGACCTTCCTATGGGAATTTCAAGAGACTGGCAACACCGCATCCCGCCTGGGTACCGATAACACGACCGTGTACTACAACGCCATCAAAGGAAGGGAACTTACATTCGCCACAACGGACATCTGCAACCTCCCCCTATACGTGGCAAATAAGATGCGGCATTGCTGAATGGAAGTGTTTTGGATTCCATTAGAAGATAACCCAGCAGACCTCCCATCAAGAATCCAAACGGCTGCAATAGAGGGACCAACAGCGGCAGAAATTGACTTAGCTACAGTGCCATCTGATATGTTTGATTTACTGTATATATGATCCAATGTACTGTACTATCTTAGGATAAAGGCCCAGAGCTGCTGTTGCCTCTTCACCCGTGGCTGTCCCTCCCGGGACCTTCCAGCTCACTCATCCAGCCACATGGCTATAAAAGGACGGGGCCGGAGGGACTCGGGACTCAGTCACCGGTGGGAGGGCACAGCGACAACTGGGGGACTGGAAGATGTCCCGGCTTGATTTGGGCCGCAGATACATTCAATTATAATAATGTTATTCATCCAACTTCAAATGATTGTTTTTATGAAGTTTCAATCAACCATCTTGTTTGTTATTTCTTGGTGTTGGATTGGAGATGTGTTCACCCTCGTGATGACAGGACAAGATGTTTCCTCTCTGGGGATGTTCCTGGACCAGTAATCCTGACAGTTTACCTCCTAGTGGTGGCCCAGGACAACGTCTGGAGGGTTTAACCCAAAACGCAACTAAATATCTGTCTAGGTATCTGTGTGGGAGTTACTGAGACGAAGCGCCTGACATTCTCCAAGGGGTTAGCGTCCCTACCTGAGCTTCCAGCACTCACTAAAGGAGGCAACTCCTCCTGCCGGTGGAAACTGGACCAGTTGACAGGGATCGATGGCGGGCACGGGAGTATCCGTTCCTAAGTTTCTCAATGCGCACGTTTTACGTGCCTGGCTACTCCCGGAGGACACAGCCATGATGGGTTAGAGCAGCGTCGAGAGATATATCTGTTCACCAGATAGGTGTTTGCCGGACTCTATATGGCAGGTGAGTTTCCACCTTGAAGAGGGACTGACCTATTTAAGTTGTCAGACTAGAGACGTGTCTGTTTACTGTATGTTTCTTGGTGTTGCCTATAAACTATTTCTTAAGCCAAACGTACAAACATTGTGTTTAATGAATACTGACCCACTAATTGTGTAAGCTCAGCATTTTACAAATAAACTCCCAGCTATTTTCTAAGCTGGCAGTCCACCTCTGTCCCAGCACATTAGTCACATGGAGAGGCAAAGTCCCTCGGATAGACTGCCATCATACACTGAGTAGTGTTGATTATCAGGCTATCATCACAGGTGAAGTTCCTGTGGTTTCTCAGCAGGTT